>OZ024814.1:94978726-97378726 GCA_964017055.1 Chloromyia formosa
TATTTTCCAGTCGAGGGGTGACTTTGCCTTGAAATTTTCAAGTTTTCTTGCGGGTTTTGTTCCGGAATCATATTTTTGGTTTTTAAGGCATGGTACAAGCTGCATTTGAAGACCCAAATCAACTCTCTAGCTGCCGCAGTTTTCGAGGTAGGGCCATTTGAAAAAGTGCAAGTTTGGACCCTCTAGCTGCCTCCGTTTCCGAGATATTCAAGGTTTTATATTTTATAGTCGAGGGGTGACTTTGCCTTGAAATTTTCAAGTTTTCTTGCGGGTTTTGTTCCGGAATCCTATTTTTGGTTTTTAGGGCATGGTACAAGCTGCATTTGAAGACCCAAATCAACGCTCTAGCTGCCGCAGTTTTCGAGGCAGGGCCATTTGAAAAAGTGCAAGTTTGGACCCTCTAGCTGCCTCCGTTTCCGAGATATTCAAGGTTTTATATTTTCCAGTCGAGGGGTGACTTTGCCTTGAAATTTTCAAGTTTTCTTGCGGGTTTTGTTCAGGAATCCTATTTTTGGTTTTTAGGGCATGGTACAAGCTGCATTTGAAGACCCAAATCAACTCTCTAGCTGCCGCAGTTTTCGAGGTAGGGCCATTTGAAAAAGTGCAAGTTTGGACCCTCTAGCTGCCTCCGTTTCCGAGATATTCAAGGTTTTATATTTTCCAGTCGAGGGGTGACTTTGCCTTGAAATTTTCAAGTTTTCTTGCGGGTTTTGTTCCGGAATCATATTTTTGGTTTTTAAGGCATGGTACAAGCTGCATTTGAAGACCCAAATCAACTCTCTAGCTGCCGTAGTTTTCGAGTTACAGCCATTTGAAAAAGTGCAAGTTTGGACCCTCTAGCTGCCTCCGTTTCCGAGATATTCAAGGTTTTATATTTTCCAGTCGAGGGGTGACTTTGCCTTGAAATTTTCAAGTTTTCTTGCGGGTTTTGTTCCGGAATCCTATTTTTGGTTTTTAGGGCATGGTACAAGCTGCATTTGAAGACCCAAATCAACTCTCTAGCTGCCGCAGTTTTCGAGGTAGGGCCATTTGAAAAAGTGCAAGTTTGGACCCTCTAGCTGCCTCCGTTTCCGAGATATTCAAGGTTTTATATTTTCCAGTCGAGGGGTGACTTTGCCTTGAAATTTTCAAGTTTTCTTGCGGGTTTTGTTCCGGAATCATATTTTTGGTTTTTAAGGCATGGTACAAGCTGCATTTGAAGACCCAAATCAACTCTCTAGCTGCCGCAGTTTTCGAGGTAGGGCCATTTGAAAAAGTGCAAGTTTGGACCCTCTAGCTGCCTCCGTTTCCGAGATATTCAAGGTTTTATATTTTCCAGTCGAGGGGTGACTTTGCCTTGAAATTTTCAAGTTTTCTTGCGGGTGTTGTTCCGGAATCCTATTTTTGGTTTTTAGGGCATGGTACAAGTTGCATTTGAAGACCCAAATCAACTCTCTAGCTGCCGCAGTTTTCGAGGTAGGGCCATTTGAAAAAGTGCAAGTTTGGACCCTCTAGCTGCCTCCGTTTCCGAGATATTCAAGGTTTTATATTTTCCAGTCGAGGGGTGACTTTGCCTTGAAATTTTCAAGTTTTCTTGCGGGTTTTGTTCCGGAATCCTATTTTTGGTTTTTAGGGCATGGTACAAGCTGCATTTGAAGACCCAAATCAACTCTCTAGCTGCCGCAGTTTTCGAGGTAGGGCCATTTGAAAAAGTGCAAGTTTGGACCCTCTAGCTGCCTCCGTTTCCGAGATATTCAAGGTTTTATATTTTCCAGTCGAGGGGTGACTTTGCCTTGAAATTTTCAAGTTTTCTTGCGGGTGTTGTTCCGGAATCCTATTTTTGGTTTTTAGGGCATGGTACAAGTTGCATTTGAAGACCCAAATCAACTCTCTAGCTGCCGCAGTTTTCGAGGTAGGGCCATTTGAAAAAGTGCAAGTTTGGACCCTCTAGCTGCCTCCGTTTCCGAGATATTCAAGGTTTTATATTTTCCAGTCGAGGGGTGACTTTGCCTTGAAATTTTCAAGTTTTCTTGCGGGTTTTGTTCCGGAATCCTATTTTTGGTTTTTAGGGCATGGTACAAGCTGCATTTGAAGACCCAAATCAACTCTCTAGCTGCCGCAGTTTTCGAGGTAGGGCCATTTGAAAAAGTGCAAGTTTGGACCCTCTAGCTGCCTCCGTTTCCGAGATATTCAAGGTTTTATATTTTCCAGTCGAGGGGTGACTTTGCCTTGAAATTTTCAAGTTTTCTTGCGGGTGTTGTTCCGGAATCCTATTTTTGGTTTTTAGGGCATGGTACAAGTTGCATTTGAAGACCCAAATCAACTCTCTAGCTGCCGCAGTTTTCGAGGTAGGGCCATTTGAAAAAGTGCAAGTTTGGACCCTCTAGCTGCCTCCGTTTCCGAGATATTCAAGGTTTTATATTTTCCAGTCGAGGGGTGACTTTGCCTTGAAATTTTCAAGTTTTCTTGCGGGTTTTGTTCCGGAATCCTATTTTTGGTTTTTAGGGCATGGTACAAGTTGCATTTGAAGACCCAAATCAACTCTCTAGCTGCCGCAGTTTTCGAGGTAGGGCCATTTGAAAAAGTGCAAGTTTGGACCCTCTAGCTGCCTCCGTTTCCGAGATATTCAAGGTTTTATATTTTCCAGTCGAGGGGTGACTTTGCCTTGAAATTTTCAAGTTTTCTTGCGGGTTTTGTTCCGGAATCTTATTTTTGGTTTTTAGGGCATGGTACAAGTTGCATTTGAAGACCCAAATCAACTCTCTAGCTGCCGCAGTTTTCGAGGTAGGGCCATTTGAAAAAGTGCAAGTTTGGACCCTCTAGCTGCCTCCGTTTCCGAGATATTCAAGGTTTTATATTTTCCAGTCGAGGGGTGACTTTGCCTTGAAATTTTCAAGTTTTCTTGCGGGTTTTGTTCCGGAATCCTATTTTTGGTTTTTAGGGCATGGTACAAGCTGCATTTGAAGACCCAAATCAACTCTCTAGCTGCCGCAGTTTTCGAGGTAGGGCCATTTGAAAAAGTGCAAGTTTGGACCCTCTAGCTGCCTCCGTTTCCGAGATATTCAAGGTTTTATATTTTCCAGTCGAGGGGTGACTTTGCCTTGAAATTTTCAAGTTTTCTTGCGGGTTTTGTTCCGGAATCCTATTTTTGGTTTTTAGGGCATGGTACAAGTTGCATTTGAAGACCCAAATCAACTCTCTAGCTGCCGCAGTTTTCGAGGTAGGGCCATTTGAAAAAGTGCAAGTTTGGACCCTCTAGCTGCCTCCGTTTCCGAGATATTCAAGGTTTTATATTTTTCAGTCGAGGGGTGACTTTGCCTTGAAATTTTCAAGTTTTCTTGCGGGTTTTGTTCCGGAATCCTATTTTTGGTTTTTAGGGCATGGTACAAGTTGCATTTGAAGACCCAAATCAACTCTCTAGCTGCCGCAGTTTTCGAGGTAGGGCCATTTGAAAAAGTGCAAGTTTGGACCCTCTAGCTGCCTCCGTTTCCGAGATATTCAAGGTTTTATATTTTCCAGTCGAGGGGTGACTTTGCCTTGAAATTTTCAAGTTTTCTTGCGGGTTTTGTTCCGGAATCCTATTTTTGGTTTTTAGGGCATGGTACAAGCAGCATTTGAAGACCCAAATCAACTCTCTAGTTGCCGCAGCTTTCGAGGTAGGGCCATTTGAAAAAGTGCAAGTTGGGACCCTCTAGCTGCCTCCGTTTCCGAGATATTCAAGGTTTTATATTTTCCAGTCGAGGGGTGACTTTGCCTTGAAATTTTCAAGTTTTCTTGCGGGTTTTGTTCCGGAATCCTATTTTTGGTTTTCGAGGTAGGGCCATTTGAAAAAGTGCAAGTTTGGACCCTCTAGCTGCCTCCGTTTCCGAGATATTCAAGGTTTTATATTTTCCAGTCGAGGGGTGACTTTGCCTTGAAATTTTCAAGTTTTCTTGCGGGTTTTGTTCCGGAATCCTATTTTTGGTTTTTAGGGCATGGTACAAGCTGCATTTGAAGACCCAAATCAACTCTCTAGCTGCCGCAGTTTTCGAGGTAGGGCCATTTGAAAAAGTGCAAGTTTGGACCCTCTAGCTGCCTCCGTTTCCGATATATTCAAGGTTTTATATTTTCCAGTCGAGGGGTGACTTTGCCTTGAAATTTTCAAGTTTTCTTGCGGGTTTTGTTCCGGAATCCTATTTTTGGTTTTTAGGGCATGGTACAAGTTGCATTTGAAGACCCAAATCAACTCTCTAGCTGCCGCAGTTTTCGAGGTAGGGCCATTTGAAAAAGTGCAAGTTTGGACCCTCTAGCTGCCTCCGTTTCCGAGATATTCAAGGTTTTATATTTTCCAGTCGAGGGGTGACTTTGCCTTGAAATTTTCAAGTTTTCTTGCGGGTGTTGTTCCGGAATCCTATTTTTGGTTTTTAGGGCATGGTACAAGTTGCATTTGAAGACCCAAATCAACTCTCTAGCTGCCGCAGTTTTCGAGGTAGGGCCATTTGAAAAAGTGCAAGTTTGGACCCTCTAGCTGCCTCCGTTTCCGAGATATTCAAGGTTTTATATTTTCCAGTCGAGGGGTGACTTTGCCTTGAAATTTTCAAGTTTTCTTGCGGGTTTTGTTCCGGAATCCTATTTTTGGTTTTTAGGGCATGGTACAAGTTGCATTTGAAGACCCAAATCAACTCTCTAGCTGCCGCAGTTTTCGAGGTAGGGCCATTTGAAAAAGTGCAAGTTTGGACCCTCTAGCTGCCTCCGTTTCCGAGATATTCAAGGTTTTATATTTTCCAGTCGAGGGGTGACTTTGCCTTGAAATTTTCAAGTTTTCTTGCGGGTTTTGTTCCGGAATCCTATTTTTGGTTTTTAGGGCATGGTACAAGTTGCATTTGAAGACCCAAATCAACTCTCTAGCTGCCGCAGTTTTCGAGGTAGGGCCATTTGAAAAAGTGCAAGTTTGGACCCTCTAGCTGCCTCCGTTTCCGAGATATTCAAGGTTTTATATTTTCCAGTCGAGGGGTGACTTTGCCTTGAAATTTTCAAGTTTTCTTGCGGGTTTTGTTCCGGAATCCTATTTTTGGTTTTTAGGGCATGGTACAAGCTGCATTTGAAGACCCAAATCAACTCTCTAGCTGCCGCAGTTTTCGAGGTAGGGCCATTTGAAAAAGTGCAAGTTTGGACCCTCTAGCTGCCTCCGTTTCCGAGATATTCAAGGTTTTATATTTTCCAGTCGAGGGGTGACTTTGCCTTGAAATTTTCAAGTTTTCTTGCGGGTTTTGTTCCGGAATCCTATTTTTGGTTTTTAGGGCATGGTACAAGCTGCATTTGAAGACCCAAATCAACTCTCTAGCTGCCGTAGTTTTCGAATTACAGCCATTTGAAAAAGTGCAAGTTTGGACCCTCTAGCTGCCTCCGTTTCCGAGATATTCAAGGTTTTATATTTTCCAGTCGAGGGGTGACTTTGCCTTGAAATTTTCAAGTTTTCTTGCGGGTTTTGTTCCGGAATCCTATTTTTGGTTTTTAGGGCATGGTACAAGCTGCATTTGAAGACCCAAATCAACTCTCTAGCTGCCGCAGTTTTCGAGGTAGGGCCATTTGAAAAAGTGCAAGTTTGGACCCTCTAGCTGCCTCCGTTTCCGAGATATTCAAGGTTTTACATTTTCCTGTCGAGGGGTGACTTTGCCTTGAAATTTTCAAGTTTTCTTGCGGGTTTTGTTCCGGAATCCTATTTTTGGTTTTTAGGGCATGGTACAAGCTGCATTTTAAGACAAAAATCAACTCTCTAGCTGCCGTAGTTTTCGAGTTACAGCCATTTGAAAAAGTGCAAGTTTGGACCCTCTAGCTGCCTCCGTTTCCGAGATATTCAAGGTTTTATATTTTCCAGTCGAGGGGTGACTTTGCCTTGAAATTTTCAAGTTTTCTTGCGGGTTTTGTTCCGGAATCCTATTTTTGGTTTTTAGGGCATGGTACAAGCTGCATTTGAAGACCCAAATCAACTCTCTAGCTGCCGTAGTTTTCGAAGTAGGGCCATTTGAAAAAGTGCAAGTTTGGACCCTCAAGCTGCCTCCGTTTCCGAGATATTCAAGGTTTTATATTTTCCAGTCGAGGGGTGACTTTGCCTTGAAATTTTCAAGTTTTCTTGCGGGTTTTGTTCCGGAATCCTATTTTTGGTTTTTAGGGCATGGTACAAGCAGCATTTGAAGACCCAAATCAACTCTCTAGCTGCCGCAGTTTTCGAGGTAGGGCCATTTGAAAAAGTGCAAGTTTGGACCCTCTAGCTGCCTCCGTTTCCGAGATATTCAAGGTTTTATATTTTCCAGTCGAGGGGTGACTTTGCCTTGAAATTTTCAAGTTTTCTTGCGGGTTTTGTTCCGGAATCCTATTTCTGGTTTTTAGGGCATGGTACAAGCAGCATTTGAAGACCAAAATCAACTCTCTAGCTGCCGTAGTTTTCGAAGTAGGGCCATTTGAAAAAGTGCAAGTTTGGACCCTCTAGCTGCCTCCGTTTCCGAGATATTCAAGGTTTTATATTTTCCAGTCGAGGGGTGACTTTGCCTTGAAATTTTCAAGTTTTCTTGCGGGTTTTGTTCCGGAATCCTATTTTTGGTTTTTAGGGCATGGTACAAGCTGCATTTGAAGACCCAAATCAACTCTCTAGCTGCCGTAGTTTTCGAAGTAGGGCCATTTGAAAAAGTGCAAGTTTGGACCCTCTAGCTGCCTCCGTTTCCGAGATATTCAAGGTTTTATATTTTCCAGTCGAGGGGTGACTTTGCCTTGAAATTTTCAAGTTTTCTTGCGGGTTTTGTTCCGGAATCCTATTTTTGGTTTTTAGGGCATGGTACAAGCTGCATTTTTAGACCAAATCAACTCTCTAGCTGCCGTAGTTTTCGAGTTACAGCCATTTGAAAAAGTGCAAGTTTGGACCCTCTAGCTGCCTCCGTTTCCGAGATATTCAAGGTTTTATATTTTCCAGTCGAGGGGTGACTTTGCCTTGAAATTTTCAAGTTTTCTTGCGGGTTTTGTTCCGGAATCCTATTTTTGGTTTTTAGGGCATGGTACAAGCTGCATTTTTAGACCAAAATCAACTCTCTAGCTGCCGCAGTTTTCGAGGTAGGGCCATTTGAAAAAGTGCAAGTTTGGACCCTCTAGCTGCCTCCGTTTCCGAGATATTCAAGGTTTTATATTTTCCAGTCGAGGGGTGACTTTGCCTTGAAATTTTCAAGTTTTCTTGCGGGTTTTGTTCCGGAATCCTATTTTTGGTTTTTAGGGCATGGTACAAGCAGCATTTGAAGACCCAAATCAACTCTCTAGCTGCCGTAGTTTTCGAAGTAGGGCCATTTGAAAAAGTGCAAGTTTGGACCCTCTAGCTGCCTCCGTTTCCGAGATATTCAAGGTTTTATATTTTCCAGTCGAGGGGTGACTTTGCCTTGAAATTTTCAAGTTTTCTTGCGGGTTTTGTTCCGGAATCCTATTTTTGGTTTTTAGGGCATGGTACAAGCTGCATTTGAAGACCCAAATCAACTCTCTAGCTGCCGTAGTTTTCGAAGTAGGGCCATTTGAAAAAGTGCAAGTTTGGACCCTCTAGCTGCCTCCGTTTCCGAGATATTCAAGGTTTTATATTTTCCAGTCGAGGGGTGACTTTGCCTTGAAATTTTCAAGTTTTCTTGCGGGTTTTGTTCCGGAATCCTATTTTTGGTTTTTAGGGCATGGTACAAGCTGCATTTTTAGACCAAATCAACTCTCTAGCTGCCGTAGTTTTCGAGTTACAGCCATTTGAAAAAGTGCAAGTTTGGACCCTCTAGCTGCCTCCGTTTCCGAGATATTCAAGGTTTTATATTTTCCAGTCGAGGGGTGACTTTGCCTTGAAATTTTCAAGTTTTCTTGCGGGTTTTGTTCCGGAATCCTATTTTTGGTTTTTAGGGCATGGTACAAGCTGCATTTTTAGACCAAAATCAACTCTCTAGCTGCCGCAGTTTTCGAGGTAGGGCCATTTGAAAAAGTGCAAGTTTGGACCCTCTAGCTGCCTCCGTTTCCGAGATATTCAAGGTTTTATATTTTCCAGTCGAGGGGTGACTTTGCCTTGAAATTTTCAAGTTTTCTTGCGGGTTTTGTTCCGGAATCCTATTTTTGGTTTTTAGGGCATGGTACAAGCTGCATTTTAAGACCAAAATCAACTCTCTAGCTGCCGTAGTTTTCGAGTTACAGCCATTTGAAAAAGTGCAAGTTTGGACCCTCTAGCTGCCTCCGTTTCCGAGATATTCAAGGTTTTACATTTTCCTGTCGAGGGGTGACTTTGCCTTGAAATTTTCAAGTTTTCTTGCGGGTTTTGTTCCGGAATCCTATTTTTGCTTTTTAGGGCATGGTACAAGCTGCATTTGAAGACCCAAATCAACTCTCTAGCTGCCGTAGTTTTCGAGTTGCAGCCATTTGAAAAAGTGCAAGTTTGGACCCTCTAGCTGCCTCCGTTTCCGAGATATTCAAGGTTTTATATTTTCCAGTCGAGGGGTGACTTTGCCTTGAAATTTTCAAGTTTTCTTGCGGGTTTTGTTCCGGAATCCTATTTTTGGTTTTTAGGGCATGGTACAAGCAGCATTTGAAGACCCAAATCAACTCTCTAGCTGCCGCAGTTTTCGAGGTAGGGCCATTTGAAAAAGTGCAAGTTTGGACCCTCTAGCTGCCTCCGTTTCCGAGATATTCAAGGTTTTATATTTTCCAGTCGAGGGGTGACTTTGCCTTGAAATTTTCAAGTTTTCTTGCGGGTTTTGTTCCGGAATCCTATTTTTGGTTTTTAGGGCATGGTACAAGCTGCATTTGAAGACCCAAATCAACTCTCTAGCTGCCGTAGTTTTCGAGTTGCAGCCATTTGAAAAAGTGCAAGTTTGGACCCTCTAGCTGCCTCCGTTTCCGAGATATTCAAGGTTTTATATTTTCCAGTCGAGGGGTGACTTTGCCTTGAAATTTTCAAGTTTTCTTGCGGGTTTTGTTCCGGAATCCTATTTTTGGTTTTTAGGGCATGGTACAAGCAGCATTTGAAGACCCAAATCAACTCTCTAGCTGCCGCAGTTTTCGAGGTAGGGCCATTTGAAAAAGTGCAAGTTTGGACCCTCTAGCTGCCTCCGTTTCCGAGATATTCAAGGTTTTATATTTTCCAGTCGAGGGGTGACTTTGCCTTGAAATTTTCAAGTTTTCTTGCGGGTTTTGTTCCGGAATCCTAATTTTGGTTTTTAGGGCATGGTACAAGCAGCATTTGAAGACCCAAATCAACTCTCTAGCTGCCGCAGTTTTCGAGGTAGGGCCATTTGAAAAAGTGCAAGTTTGGACCCTCTAGCTGCCTCCGTTTCCGAGATATTCAAGGTTTTATATTTTCCAGTCGAGGGGTGACTTTGCCTTGAAATTTTCAAGTTTTCTTGCGGGTTTTGTTCCGGAATCCTATTTTTGGTTTTTAGGGCATGGTACAAGCTGCATTTTTAGACCAAAATCAACTCTCTAGCTGCCGTAGTTTTCGAGTTACAGCCATTTGAAAAAGTGCAAGTTTGGACCCTCTAGCTGCCTCCGTTTCCGAGATATTCAAGGTTTTATATTTTCCAGTCGAGGGGTGACTTTGCCTTGAAATTTTCAAGTTTTCTTGCGGGTTTTGTTCCGGAATCCTATTTTTGGTTTTTAGGGCATGGTACAAGCTGCATTTTTAGACCAAAATCAACTCTCTAGCTGCCGTAGTTTTCGAGTTACAGCCATTTGAAAAAGTGCAAGTTTGGACCCTCTAGCTGCCTCCGTTTCCGAGATATTCAAGGTTTTATATTTTCCAGTCGAGGGGTGACTTTGCCTTGAAATTTTCAAGTTTTCTTGCGGGTTTTGTTCCGGAATCCTATTTTTGGTTTTTAGGGCATGGTACAAGCAGCATTTGAAGACCCAAATCAACTCTCTAGCTGCCGCAGTTTTCGAGGTAGGGCCATTTGAAAAAGTGCAAGTTTGGACCCTCTAGCTGCCTCCGTTTCCGAGATATTCAAGGTTTTATATTTTCCAGTCGAGGGGTGACTTTGCCTTGAAATTTTCAAGTTTTCTTGCGGGTTTTGTTCCGGAATCCTATTTTTGGTTTTTAGGGCATGGTACAAGCTGCATTTGAAGACCCAAATCAACTCTCTAGCTGCCGTAGTTTTCGAAGTAGGGCCATTTGAAAAAGTGCAAGTTTGGACCCTCTAGCTGCCTCCGTTTCCGAGATATTCAAGGTTTTATATTTTCCAGTCGAGGGGTGACTTTGCCTTGAAATTTTCAAGTTTTCTTGCGGGTTTTGTTCCGGAATCCTATTTTTGGTTTTTAGGGCATGGTACAAGCTGCATTTTTAGACCAAAATCAACTCTCTAGCTGCCGTAGTTTTCGAGTTACAGCCATTTGAAAAAGTGCAAGTTTGGACCCTCTAGCTGTCTCCGTTTCCGAGATATTCAAGGTTTTATATTTTCCAGTCGAGGGGTGACTTTGCCTTGAAATTTTCAAGTTTTCTTGCGGGTTTTGTTCCGGAATCCTATTTTTGGTTTTTAGGGCATGGTACAAGCTGCATTTTTAGACCAAAATCAACTCTCTAGCTGCCGTAGTTTTCGAGTTACAGCCATTTGAAAAAGTGCAAGTTTGGACCCTCTAGCTGCCTCCGTTTCCGAGATATTCAAGGTTTTATATTTTCCAGTCGAGGGGTGACTTTGCCTTGAAATTTTCAAGTTTTCTTGCGGGTTTTGTTCCGGAATCCTATTTTTGGTTTTTAGGGCATGGTACAAGCTGCATTTGAAGACCCAAATCAACTCTCTAGCTGCCGTAGTTTTCGAAGTAGGGCCATTTGAAAAAGTGCAAGTTTGGACCCTCTAGCTGCCTCCGTTTCCGAGATATTCAAGGTTTTATATTTTCCAGTCGAGGGGTGACTTTGCCTTGAAATTTTCAAGTTTTCTTGCGGGTTTTGTTTCGGAATCCTATTTTTGGTTTTTAGGGCATGGTACAAGCAGCATTTGAAGACCCAAATCAACTCTCTAGTTGCCGCAGTTTTCGAGGTAGGGCCATTTGAAAAAGTGCAAGTTTGGACCCTCTAGCTGCCTCCGTTTCCGAGATATTCAAGGTTTTATATTTTCCAGTCGAGGGGTGACTTTGCCTTGAAATTTTCAAGTTTTCTTGCGGGTTTTGTTCCGGAATCCTATTTTTGGTTTTTAGGGCATGGTACAAGCTGCATTTGAAGACCCAAATCAACTCTCTAGCTGCCGTAGTTTTCGAAGTAGGGCCATTTGAAAAAGTGCAAGTTTGGACCCTCTAGCTGCCTCCGTTTCCGAGATATTCAAGGTTTTATATTTTCCAGTCGAGGGGTGACTTTGCCTTGAAATTTTCAAGTTTTCTTGCGGGTTTTGTTCCGGAATCCTATTTTTGGTTTTTAGGGCATGGTACAAGCTGCATTTTTAGACCAAATCAACTCTCTAGCTGCCGTAGTTTTCGAGTTACAGCCATTTGAAAAAGTGCAAGTTTGGACCCTCTAGCTGCCTCCGTTTCCGAGATATTCAAGGTTTTATATTTTCCAGTCGAGGGGTGACTTTGCCTTGAAATTTTCAAGTTTTCTTGCGGGTTTTGTTCCGGAATCCTATTTTTGGTTTTTAGGGCATGGTACAAGCTGCATTTTTAGACCAAAATCAACTCTCTAGCTGCCGTAGTTTTCGAGTTACAGCCATTTGAAAAAGTGCAAGTTTGGACCCTCTAGCTGCCTCCGTTTCCGAGATATTCAAGGTTTTATATTTTCCAGTCGAGGGGTGACTTTGCCTTGAAATTTTCAAGTTTTCTTGCGGGTTTTGTTCCGGAATCCTATTTTTGGTTTTTAGGGCATGGTACAAGCAGCATTTGAAGACCCAAATCAACTCTCTAGCTGCCGCAGTTTTCGAGGTAGGGCCATTTGAAAAAGTGCAAGTTTGGACCCTCTAGCTGCCTCCGTTTCCGAGATATTCAAGGTTTTATATTTTCCAGTCGAGGGGTGACTTTGCCTTGAAATTTTCAAGTTTTCTTGCGGGTTTTGTTCCGGAATCCTATTTTTGGTTTTTAGGGCATGGTACAAGCTGCATTTGAAGACCCAAATCAACTCTCTAGCTGCCGTAGTTTTCGAAGTAGGGCCATTTGAAAAAGTGCAAGTTTGGACCCTCAAGCTGCCTCCGTTTCCGAGATATTCAAGGTTTTATATTTTCCAGTCGAGGGGTGACTTTGCCTTGAAATTTTCAAGTTTTCTTGCGGGTTTTGTTCCGGAATCCTATTTTTGGTTTTTAGGGCATGGTACAAGCAGCATTTGAAGACCCAAATCAACTCTCTAGCTGCCGCAGTTTTCGAGGTAGGGCCATTTGAAAAAGTGCAAGTTTGGACCCTCTAGCTGCCTCCGTTTCCGAGATATTCAAGGTTTTATATTTTCCAGTCGAGGGGTGACTTTGCCTTGAAATTTTCAAGTTTTCTTGCGGGTTTTGTTCCGAAATCCTATTTTTGGTTTTTAGGGCATGGTACAAGCAGCATTTGAAGACCAAAATCAACTCTCTAGCTGCCGTAGTTTTCGAAGTAGGGCCATTTGAAAAAGTGCAAGTTTGGACCCTCTAGCTGCCTCCGTTTCCGAGATATTCAAGGTTTTATATTTTCCAGTCGAGGGGTGACTTTGCCTTGAAATTTTCAAGTTTTCTTGCGGGTTTTGTTCCGGAATCCTATTTTTGGTTTTTAGGGCAAGGTACAAGCTGCATTTGAAGACCCAAATCAACTCTCTAGCTGCCGCAGTTTTCGAGGTAGGGCCATTTGAAAAAGTGCAAGTTTGGACCCTCTAGCTGCCTCCGTTTCCGAGATATTCAAGGTTTTATATTTTCCAGTCGAGGGGTGACTTTGCCTTGAAATTTTCAAGTTTTCTTGCGGGTTTTGTTCCGGAATCCTATTTTTGGTTTTTAGGGCATGGTACAAGCTGCATTTGAAGACCCAAATCAACTCTCTAGCTGCCGCAGTTTTCGAGGTAGGGCCATTTGAAAAAGTGCAAGTTTGGACCCTCTAGCTGCCTCCGTTTCCGAGATATTCAAGGTTTTATATTTTCCAGTCGAGGGGTGACTTTGCCTTGAAATTTTCAAGTTTTCTTGCGGGTTTTGTTCCGGAATCCTATTTTTGGTTTTTAGGGCATGGTACAAGCTGCATTTGAAGACCCAAATCAACTCTCTAGCTGCCGCAGTTTTCGAGGTAGGGCCATTTGAAAAAGTGCAAGTTTGGACCCTCTAGCTGCCTCCGTTTCCGAGATATTCAAGGTTTTATATTTTCCAGTCGAGGGGTGACTTTGCCTTGAAATTTTCAAGTTTTCTTGCGGGTTTTGTTCCGGAATCCTATTTTTGGTTTTTAGGGCATGGTACAAGCAGCATTTGAAGACCCAAATCAACTCTCTAGCTGCCGCAGTTTTCGAGGTAGGGCCATTTGAAAAAGTGCAAGTTTGGACCCTCTAGCTGCCTCCGTTTCCGAGATATTCAAGGTTTTACATTTTCCTGTCGAGGGGTGACTTTGCCTTGAAATTTTCAAGTTTTCTTGCGGGTTTTGTTCCGGAATCCTATTTTTGGTTTTTAGGGCATGGTACAAGCTGCATTTTAAGACAAAAATCAACTCTCTAGCTGCCGTAGTTTTCGAGTTACAGCCATTTGAAAAAGTGCAAGTTTGGACCCTCTAGCTGCCTCCGTTTCCGAGATATTCAAGGTTTTATATTTTCCAGTCGAGGGGTGACTTTGCCTTGAAATTTTCAAGTTTTCTTGCGGGTTTTGTTCCGGAATCCTATTTTTGGTTTTTAGGGCATGGTACAAGCTGCATTTGAAGACCCAAATCAACTCTCTAGCTGCCGTAGTTTTCGAGTTACAGCCATTTGAAAAAGTGCAAGTTTGGACCCTCTAGCTGCCTCCGTTTCCGAGATATTCAAGGTTTTATATTTTCCAGTCGAGGGGTGACTTTGCCTTGAAATTTTCAAGTTTTCTTGCGGGTTTTGTTCCGGAATCCTATTTTTGGTTTTTAGGGCATGGTACAAGCTGCATTTGAAGACCCAAATCAACTCTCTAGCTGCCGCAGTTTTCGAGGTAGGGCCATTTGAAAAAGTGCAAGTTTGGACCCTCTAGCTGCCTCCGTTTCCGAGATATTCAAGGTTTTATATTTTCCAGTCGAGGGGTGACTTTGCCTTGAAATTTTCAAGTTTTCTTGCGGGTTTTGTTCCGGAATCCTATTTTTGGTTTTTAGGGCAAGGTACAAGCTGCATTTGAAGACCCAAATCAACTCTCTAGCTGCCGTAGTTTTCGAAGTAGGGCCATTTGAAAAAGTGCAAGTTTGGACCCTCTAGCTGCCTCCGTTTCCGAGATATTCAAGGTTTTATATTTTCCAGTCGAGGGGTGACTTTGCCTTGAAATTTTCAAGTTTTCTTGCGGGTTTTGTTCCGGAATCCTATTTTTGGTTTTTAGGGCATGGTACAAGCTGCATTTTTAGACCAAAATCAACTCTCTAGCTACCGTAGTTTTCGAGTTACAGCCATTTGAAAAAGTGCAAGTTTGCACCCTCTAGCTGCCTCCGTTTCCGAGATATTCAAGGTTTTATATTTTCCAGTCGAGGGGTGACTTTGCCTTAAAATTTTCAAGTTTTCTTGCGGGTTTTGTTCCGGAATCCTATTTTTGGTTTTTAGGGCATGGTACAAGCTGCATTTGAAGACCCAAATCAACTCTCTAGCTGCCGTAGTTTTCGAAGTAGGGCCATTTGAAAAAGTGCAAGTTTGGACCCTCTAGCTGCCTCCGTTTCCGAGATATTCAAGGTTTTATATTTTCCAGTCGAGGGGTGACTTTGCCTTAAAATTTTCAAGTTTTCTTGCGGGTTTTGTTCCGGAATCCTATTTTTGGTTTTTAGGGCATGGTACAAGCTGCATTTGAAGACCCAAATCAACTCTCTAGCTGCCGTAGTTTTCGAAGTAGGGCCATTTGAAAAAGTGCAAGTTTGGACCCTCTAGCTGCCTCCGTTTCCGAGATATTCAAGGTTTTATATTTTCCAGTCGAGGGGTGACTTTGCCTTGAAATTTTCAAGTTTTCTTGCGGGTTTTGTTCCGGAATCCTATTTTTGGTTTTTAGGGCATGGTACAAGCAGCATTTGAAGACCCAAATCAACTCTCTAGCTGCCGTAGTTTTCGAAGTAGGGCCATTTGAAAAAGTGCAAGTTTGGACCCTCTAGCTGCCTCCGTTTCCGAGATATTCAAGGTTTTATATTTTCCAGTCGAGGGGTGACTTTGCCTTGAAATTTTCAAGTTTTCTTGCGGGTTTTGTTCCGGAATCCTATTTTTGGTTTTTAGGGCATGGTACAAGCTGCATTTTTAGACCAAAATCAACTCTCTAGCTGCCGTAGTTTTCGAGTTACAGCCATTTGAAAAAGTGCAAGTTTGGACCCTCTAGCTGCCTCCGTTTCCGAGATATTCAAGGTTTTATATTTTCCAGTCGAGGGGTGACTTTGCCTTGAAATTTTCAAGTTTTCTTGCGGGTTTTGTTCCGGAATCCTATTTTTGGTTTTTAGGGCATGGTACAAGCTGCATTTGAAGACCCAAATCAACTCTCTAGCTGCCGTAGTTTTCGAAGTAGGGCCATTTGAAAAAGTGCAAGTTTGGACCCTCTAGCTGCCTCCGTTTCCGAGATATTCAAGGTTTTATATTTTCCAGTCGAGGGGTGACTTTGCCTTGAAATTTTCAAGTTTTCTTGCGGGTTTTGTTCCGGAATCCTATTTTTGGTTTTTAGGGCATGGTACAAGCTGCATTTTTAGACCAAAATCAACTCTCTAGCTACCGTAGTTTTCGAGTTACAGCCATTTGAAAAAGTGCAAGTTTGGACCCTCTAGCTGCCTCCGTTTCCGAGATATTCAAGGTTTTATATTTTCCAGTCGAGGGGTGACTTTGCCTTGAAATTTTCAAGTTTTCTTGCGGGTTTTGTTCCGGAATCTTATTTTTGGTTTTTAGGGCATGGTACAAGCTGCATTTTAAGACCAAAATCAACTCTCTAGCTGCCGTAGTTTTCGAGTTACAGCCATTTGAAAAAGTGCAAGTTTGGACCCTCTAGCTGCCTCCGTTTCCGAGATATTCAAGGTTTTATATTTTCCAGTCGAGGGGTGACTTTGCCTTGAAATTTTCAAGTTTTCTTGCGGGTTTTGTTCCGGAATCCTATTTTAGGTTTTTAGGGCATGGTACAAGCTGCATTTGAAGACCCAAATCAACTCTCTAGCTGCCGTAGTTTTCGAGTTACAGCCATTTGAAAAAGTGCAAGTTTGGACCCTCTAGCTGCCTCCGTTTCCGAGATATTCAAGGTTTTATATTTTCCAGTCGAGGGGTGACTTTGCCTTGAAATTTTCAAGTTTTCTTGCGTGTTTTGTTCCGGAATCCTATTTTTGGTTTTTAGGGCATGGTACAAGCTGCATTTGAAGACCCAAATCAACTCTCTAGCAGCCGTAGTTTTCGAAGTAGGGCCATTTGAAAAAGTGCAAGTTTGGACCCTCTAGCTGCCTCCGTTTCCGAGATATTCAAGGTTTTATATTTTCCAGTCGAGGGGTGACTTTGCCTTGAAATTTTCAAGTTTTCTTGCGGGTTTTGTTCCGGAATCCTATTTTTGGTTTTTAGGGCATGGTACAAGCTGCATTTTTAGACCAAAATCAACTCTCTAGCTGCCGTAGTTTTCGAGTTACAGCCATTTGAAAAAGTGCAAGTTTGGACCCTCTAGCTGCCTCCGTTTCCGAGATATTCAAGGTTTTATATTTTCCAGTCGAGGGGTGACTTTGCCTTGAAATTTTCAAGTTTTCTTGCGGGTTTTGTTCCGGAATCCTATTTTTGGTTTTTAGGGCATGGTACAAGCTGCATTTTTAGACCAAAATAACTCTCTAGCTGCCGTAGTTTTCGAGTTACAGCCATTTGAAAAAGTGCAGGTTTGGACCCTCTAGCTGCCTCCGTTTCCGAGATATTCAAGGTTTTATATTTTCCAGTCGAGGGGTGACTTTGCCTTGAAATTTTCAAGTTTTCTTGCGGGTTTTGTTCCGGAATCCTATTTTTGGTTTTTAGGGCATGGTACAAGCTGCATTTTAAGACCAAAATCAACTCTCTAGCTGCCGTAGTTTTCGAGTTACAGCCATTTGAAAAAGTGCAAGTTTGGACCCTCTAGCTGCCTCCGTTTCCGAGATATTCAAGGTTTTATATTTTCCAGTCGAGGGGTGACTTTGCCTTGAAATTTTCAAGTTTTCTTGCGGGTTTTGTTCCGGAATCCTATTTTTGGTTTTTAGGGCATGGTACAAGCTGCATTTTTAGACCAAAATCAACTCTCTAGCTACCGTAGTTTTCGAGTTACAGCCATTTGAAAAAGTGCAAGTTTGGACCCTCTAGCTGCCTCCGTTTCCGAGATATTCAAGGTTTTATTTTTTCCAGTCGAGGGGTGACTTTGCCTTGAAATTTTCAAGTTTTCTTGCGGGTTTTGTTCCGGAATCCTATTTTTGGTTTTTAGGGCATGGTACAAGCTGCATTTTAAGACCAAAATCAACTCTCTAGCTGCCGTAGTTTTCGAGTTACAGCCATTTGAAAAAGTGCAAGTTTGGACCCTCTAGCTGCCTCCGTTTCCGAGATATTCAAGGTTTTATATTTTCCAGTCGAGGGGTGACTTTGCCTTGAAATTTTCAAGTTTTCTTGCGGGTTTTGTTCCGGAATCCTATTTTTGGTTTTTAGGGCATGGTACAAGCTGCATTTTTAGACCAAAATCAACTCTCTAGCTACCGTAGTTTTCGAGTTACAGCCATTTGAAAAAGTGCAAGTTTGGACCCTCTAGCTGCCTCCGTTTCCGAGATATTCAAGGTTTTATATTTTCCAGTCGAGGGGTGACTTTGCCTTGAAATTTTCAAGTTTTCTTGCGGGTTTTGTTCCGGAATCCTATTTTTGGTTTTTAGGGCATGGTACAAGCTGCATTTTTAGACCAAAATCAACTCTCTAGCTACCGTAGTTTTCGAGTTACAGCCATTTGAAAAAGTGCAAGTTTGGACCCTCTAGCTGCCTCCGTTTCCGAGATATTCAAGGTTTTATATTTTCCAGTCGAGGGGTGACTTTGCCTTGAAATTTTCAAGTTTTCTTGCGGGTTTTGTTCCGGAATCCTATTTTTGGTTTTAAGGGCATGGTACAAGCAGCATTTGAAGACCCAAATCAACTCTCTAGCTGCCGCAGTTTTCGAGGTAGGGCCATTTGAAAAAGTGCAAGTTTGGACCCTCTAGCTGCCTCCGTTTCCGAGATATTCAAGGTTTTATATTTTCCAGTCGAGGGGTGACTTTGCCTTGAAATTTTCAAGTTTTCTTGCGGGTTTTGTTCCGGAATCCTATTTTTGGTTTTTAGGGCATGGTACAAGCAGCATTTTTAGACCAAAATCAACTCTCTAGCTGCCGTAGTTTTCGAGTTACAGCCATTTGAAAAAGTGCAAGTTTGGACCCTCTAGCTGCCTCCGTTTCCGAGATATTCAAGGTTTTATATTTTCCAGTCGAGGGGTGACTTTGCCTTGAAATTTTCAAGTTTTCTTGCGGGTTTTGTTCCGGAATCCTTTTTTTTTGGTTTTTAGGGCATGGTACAAGCAGCATTTGAAGACCCAAATCAACTCTCTAGCTGCCGCAGTTTTCGAGGTAGGGCCATTTGAAAAAGTGCAAGTTTGGACCCTCTAGCTGCCTCCGTTTCCGAGATATTCAAGGTTTTATATTTTCCAGTCGAGGGATGACTTTGCCTTGAAATTTTCAAGTTTTCTTGCGGGTTTTGTTCCGGAATCCTATTTTTGGTTTTTAGGGCATGGTACAAGCTGCATTTTTAGACCAAAATCAACTCTCTAGCTGCCGAGTTACAGCCATTTGAAAAAGTGCAAGTTTGGACCCTCTAGCTGCCTCCGTTTTCGAGATATTCAAGGTTTTATATTTTCCAGTCGAGGGGTGACTTTGCCTTGAAATTTTCAAGTTTTCTTGCGGGTTTTGTTCCGGAATCCTATTTTTGGTTTTTAGGGCATGGTGCAAGCAGCATTTGAAGACCCAAATCAACTCTCTAGCTGCCGCAGTTTTCGAGGTAGGGCCATTTGAAAAAGTGCAAGTTTGGACCCTCTAGCTGCCTCCGTTTCCGAGATATTCAAGGTTTTATATTTTCCAGTCGAGGGGTGACTTTGCCTTGAAATTTTCAAGTTTTCTTGCGGGTTTTGTTCCGGAATCCTATTTTTGGTTTTTAGGGCATGGTACAAGCTGCATTTTTAGACCAAAATCAACTCTCTAGCTGCCGTAGTTTTCGAGTTACAGCCATTTGAAAAAGTGCAAGTTTGGACCCTCTAGCTGCCTCCGTTTCCGAGATATTCCAGGTTTTATATTTTCCAGTCGAGGGGTGACTTTGCCTTGAAATTTTCAAGTTTTCTTGCGGGTTTTGTTCCGGAATCCTATTTTTGGTTTTTAGGGCTTGGTACAAGCTGCATTTTTAGACCAAAATCAACTCTCTAGCTGCCGTAGTTTTCGAGTTACAGCCATTTGAAAAAGTGCAAGTTTGGACCCTCTAGCTGCCTCCGTTTCCGAGATATTCAAGGTTTTATATTTTCCAGTCGAGGGGTGACTTTGCCTTGAAATTTTCAAGTTTTCTTGCGGGTTTTGTTCCGGAATCCTATTTTTGGTTTTAAGGGCATGGTACAAGCAGCATTTGAAGACCCAAATCAACTCTCTGGCTGCCGCAGTTTTCGAGGTAGGGCCATTTGAAAAAGTGCAAGTTTGGACCCTCTAGCTGCCTCCGTTTCCGAGATATTCAAGGTTTTATATTTTCCAGTCGAGGGGTGACTTTGCCTTGAAATTTTCAAGTTTTCTTGCGGGTTTTGTTCCGGAATCCTATTTTTGGTTTTTAGGGCATGGTACAAGCTGCATTTTTAGACCAAAATCAACTCTCTAGCTGCCGTAGTTTTCGAGTTACAGCCATTTGAAAAAGTGCAAGTTTGGACCCTCTAGCTGCCTCCGTTTCCGAGATATTCCAGGTTTTATATTTTCCAGTCGAGGGGTGACTTTGCCTTGAAATTTTCAAGTTTTCTTGCGGGTTTTGTTCCGGAATCCTATTTTTGGTTTTTAGGGCTTGGTACAAGCTGCATTTTAAGACCAAAATCAACTCTCTAGCTGCCGTAGTTTTCGAGTTACAGCCATTTGAAAAAGTGCAAGTTTGGACCCTCTAGCTGCCTCCGTTTCCGAGATATTCAAGGTTTTATTTTTTCCAGTCGAGGGGTGACTTTGCCTTGAAATTTTCAAGTTTTCTTGCGGGTTTTGTTCCGGAATCCTATTTTTGGTTTTTAGGGCATGGTACAAGCTGCATTTTTAGACCAAAATCAACTCTCTAGCTACCGTAGTTTTCGAGTTACAGCCATTTGAAAAAGTGCAAGTTTGGACCCTCTAGCTGCCTCCGTTTCCGAGATATTCAAGGTTTTATATTTTCCAGTCGAGGGGTGACTTTGCCTTGAAATTTTCAAGTTTTCTTGCGGGTTTTGTTCCGGAATCCTATTTTTGGTTTTAAGGGCATGGTACAAGCAGCATTTGAAGACCCAAATCAACTCTCTGGCTGCCGCAGTTTTCGAGGTAGGGCCATTTGAAAAAGTGCAAGTTTGGACCCTCTAGCTGCCTCCGTTTCCGAGATATTCAAGGTTTTATATTTTCCAGTCGAGGGGTGACTTTGCCTTGAAATTTTCAAGTTTTCTTGCGGGTTTTGTTCCGGAATCCTATTTTTGGTTTTTAGGGCATGGTACAAGCTGCATTTTTAGACCAAAATCAACTCTCTAGCTGCCGTAGTTTTCGAGTTACAGCCATTTGAAAAAGTGCAAGTTTGGACCCTCTAGCTGCCTCCGTTTCCGAGATATTCCAGGTTTTATATTTTCCAGTCGAGGGGTGACTTTGCCTTGAAATTTTCAAGTTTTCTTGCGGGTTTTGTTCCGGAATCCTATTTTTGGTTTTTAGGGCTTGGTACAAGCTGCATTTTAAGACCAAAATCAACTCTCTAGCTGCCGTAGTTTTCGAGTTACAGCCATTTGAAAAAGTGCAAGTTTGGACCCTCTAGCTGCCTCCGTTTCCGAGATATTCAAGGTTTTATTTTTTCCAGTCGAGGGGTGACTTTGCCTTGAAATTTTCAAGTTTTCTTGCGGGTTTTGTTCCGGAATCCTATTTTTGGTTTTTAGGGCATGGTACAAGCTGCATTTTTAGACCAAAATCAACTCTCTAGCTGCCGTAGTTTTCGAGTTACAGCCATTTGAAAAAGTGCAAGTTTGGACCCTCTAGCTGCCTCCGTTTCCGAGATATTCAAGGTTTTATTTTTTCCAGTCGAGGGGTGACTTTGCCTTGAAATTTTCAAGTTTTCTTGCGGGTTTTGTTCCGGAATCCTATTTTTGGTTTTTAGGGCATGGTACAAGCTGCATTTTTAGACCAAAATCAACTCTCTAGCTACCGTAGTTTTCGAGTTACAGCCATTTGAAAAAGTGCAAGTTTGGACCCTCTAGCTGCCTCCGTTTCCGAGATATTCAAGGTTTTATATTTTCCAGTCGAGGGGTGACTTTGCCTTGAAATTTTCAAGTTTTCTTGCGGGTTTTGTTCCGGAATCCTATTTTTGGTTTTAAGGGCATGGTACAAGCAGCATTTGAAGACCCAAATCAACTCTCTAGCTGCCGCAGTTTTCGAGGTAGGGCCATTTGAAAAAGTGCAAGTTTGGACCCTCTAGCTGCCTCCGTTTCCGAGATATTCAAGGTTTTATATTTTCCAGTCGAGGGGTGACTTTGCCTTGAAATTTTCAAGTTTTCTTGCGGGTTTTGTTCCGGAATCCTATTTTTGGTTTTTAGGGCATGGTACAAGCAGCATATTTAGACCAAAATCAACTCTCTAGCTGCCGTAGTTTTCGAGTTACAGCCATTTGAAAAAGTGCAAGTTTGGACCCTCTAGCTGCCTCCGTTTCCGAGATATTCAAGGTTTTATATTTTCCAGTCGAGGGGTGACTTTGCCTTGAAATTTTCAAGTTTTCTTGCGGGTTTTGTTCCGGAATCCTTTTTTTTGGTTTTTAGGGCATGGTACAAGCAGCATTTGAAGACCCAAATCAACTCTCTAGCTGCCGCAGTTTTCGAGGTAGGGCCATTTGAAAAAGTGCAAGTTTGGACCCTCTAGCTGCCTCCGTTTCCGAGATATTCAAGGTTTTATATTTTCCAGTCGAGGGATGACTTTGCCTTGAAATTTTCAAGTTTTCTTGCGGGTTTTGTTCCGGAATCCTATTTTTGGTTTTTAGGGCATGGTACAAGCTGCATTTTTAGACCAAAATCAACTCTCTAGCTGCCGTAGTTTTCGAGTTACAGCCATTTGAAAAAGTGCAAGTTTGGACCCTCTAGCTGCCTCCGTTTTCGAGATATTCAAGGTTTTATATTTTCCAGTCGAGGGGTGACTTTGCCTTGAAATTTTCAAGTTTTCTTGCGGGTTTTGTTCCGGAATCCTATTTTTGGTTTTTAGGGCATGGTACAAGCTGCATTTTTAGACCAAAATCAACTCTCTAGCTGCCGTAGTTTTCGAGTTACAGCCATTTGAAAAAGTGCAAGTTTGGACCCTCTAGCTGCCTCCGTTTTCGAGATATTCAAGGTTTTATATTTTCCAGTCGAGGGATGACTTTGCCTTGAAATTTTCAAGTTTTCTTGCGGGTTTTGTTCCGGAATCCTATTTTTGGTTTTTAGGGCATGGTACAAGCTGCATTTTTAGACCAAAATCAACTCTCTAGCTACCGTAGTTTTCGAGTTACAGCCATTTGAAAAAGTGCAAGTTTGGACCCTCTAGCTGCCTCCGTTTCCGAGATATTCAAGGTTTTATATTTTCCAGTCGAGGGGTGACTTTGCCTTGAAATTTTCAAGTTTTCTTGCGGGTTTTGTTCCGGAATCCTATTTTTGGTTTTTAGGGCATGGTACAAGCTGCATTTTTAGACCAAAATCAACTCTCTAGCTACCGTAGTTTTCGAGTTACAGCCATTTGAAAAAGTGCAAGTTTGGACCCTCTAGCTGCCTCCGTTTCCGAGATATTCAAGGTTTTATATTTTCCAGTCGAGGGGTGACTTTGCCTTGAAATTTTCAAGTTTTCTTGCGGGTTTTGTTCCGGAATCCTATTTTTGGTTTTAAGGGCATGGTACAAGCAGCATTTGAAGACCCAAATCAACTCTCTAGCTGCCGCAGTTTTCGAGGTAGGGCCATTTGAAAAAGTGCAAGTTTGGACCCTCTAGCTGCCTCCGTTTCCGAGATATTCAAGGTTTTATATTTTCCAGTCGAGGGGTGACTTTGCCTTGAAATTTTCAAGTTTTCTTGCGGGTTTTGTTCCGGAATCCTATTTTTGGTTTTTAGGGCATGGTACAAGCAGCATTTTTAGACCAAAATCAACTCTCTAGCTGCCGTAGTTTTCGAGTTACAGCCATTTGAAAAAGTGCAAGTTTGGACCCTCTAGCTGCCTCCGTTTCCGAGATATTCAAGGTTTTATATTTTCCAGTCGAGGGGTGACTTTGCCTTGAAATTTTCAAGTTTTCTTGCGGGTTTTGTTCCGGAATCCTTTTTTTTTGGTTTTTAGGGCATGGTACAAGCAGCATTTGAAGACCCAAATCAACTCTCTAGCTGCCGCAGTTTTCGAGGTAGGGCCATTTGAAAAAGTGCAAGTTTGGACCCTCTAGCTGCCTCCGTTTCCGAGATATTCAAGGTTTTATATTTTCCAGTCGAGGGATGACTTTGCCTTGAAATTTTCAAGTTTTCTTGCGGGTTTTGTTCCGGAATCCTATTTTTGGTTTTTAGGGCATGGTACAAGCTGCATTTTTAGACCAAAATCAACTCTCTAGCTGCCGAGTTACAGCCATTTGAAAAAGTGCAAGTTTGGACCCTCTAGCTGCCTCCGTTTTCGAGATATTCAAGGTTTTATATTTTCCAGTCGAGGGGTGACTTTGCCTTGAAATTTTCAAGTTTTCTTGCGGGTTTTGTTCCGGAATCCTATTTTTGGTTTTTAGGGCATGGTGCAAGCAGCATTTGAAGACCCAAATCAACTCTCTAGCTGCCGCAGTTTTCGAGGTAGGGCCATTTGAAAAAGTGCAAGTTTGGACCCTCTAGCTGCCTCCGTTTCCGAGATATTCAAGGTTTTATATTTTCCAGTCGAGGGGTGACTTTGCCTTGAAATTTTCAAGTTTTCTTGCGGGTTTTGTTCCGGAATCCTATTTTTGGTTTTTAGGGCATGGTACAAGCTGCATTTTTAGACCAAAATCAACTCTCTAGCTGCCGTAGTTTTCGAGTTACAGCCATTTGAAAAAGTGCAAGTTTGGACCCTCTAGCTGCCTCCGTTTCCGAGATATTCCAGGTTTTATATTTTCCAGTCGAGGGGTGACTTTGCCTTGAAATTTTCAAGTTTTCTTGCGGGTTTTGTTCCGGAATCCTATTTTTGGTTTTTAGGGCTTGGTACAAGCTGCATTTTTAGACCAAAATCAACTCTCTAGCTGCCGTAGTTTTCGAGTTACAGCCATTTGAAAAAGTGCAAGTTTGGACCCTCTAGCTGCCTCCGTTTCCGAGATATTCAAGGTTTTATATTTTCCAGTCGAGGGGTGACTTTGCCTTGAAATTTTCAAGTTTTCTTGCGGGTTTTGTTCCGGAATCCTATTTTTGGTTTTAAGGGCATGGTACAAGCAGCATTTGAAGACCCAAATCAACTCTCTGGCTGCCGCAGTTTTCGAGGTAGGGCCATTTGAAAAAGTGCAAGTTTGGACCCTCTAGCTGCCTCCGTTTCCGAGATATTCAAGGTTTTATATTTTCCAGTCGAGGGGTGACTTTGCCTTGAAATTTTCAAGTTTTCTTGCGGGTTTTGTTCCGGAATCCTATTTTTGGTTTTTAGGGCATGGTACAAGCTGCATTTTTAGACCAAAATCAACTCTCTAGCTGCCGTAGTTTTCGAGTTACAGCCATTTGAAAAAGTGCAAGTTTGGACCCTCTAGCTGCCTCCGTTTCCGAGATATTCCAGGTTTTATATTTTCCAGTCGAGGGGTGACTTTGCCTTGAAATTTTCAAGTTTTCTTGCGGGTTTTGTTCCGGAATCCTATTTTTGGTTTTTAGGGCTTGGTACAAGCTGCATTTTAAGACCAAAATCAACTCTCTAGCTGCCGTAGTTTTCGAGTTACAGCCATTTGAAAAAGTGCAAGTTTGGACCCTCTAGCTGCCTCCGTTTCCGAGATATTCAAGGTTTTATTTTTTCCAGTCGAGGGGTGACTTTGCCTTGAAATTTTCAAGTTTTCTTGCGGGTTTTGTTCCGGAATCCTATTTTTGGTTTTTAGGGCATGGTACAAGCTGCATTTTTAGACCAAAATCAACTCTCTAGCTACCGTAGTTTTCGAGTTACAGCCATTTGAAAAAGTGCAAGTTTGGACCCTCTAGCTGCCTCCGTTTCCGAGATATTCAAGGTTTTATATTTTCCAGTCGAGGGGTGACTTTGCCTTGAAATTTTCAAGTTTTCTTGCGGGTTTTGTTCCGGAATCCTATTTTTGGTTTTAAGGGCATGGTACAAGCAGCATTTGAAGACCCAAATCAACTCTCTGGCTGCCGCAGTTTTCGAGGTAGGGCCATTTGAAAAAGTGCAAGTTTGGACCCTCTAGCTGCCTCCGTTTCCGAGATATTCAAGGTTTTATATTTTCCAGTCGAGGGGTGACTTTGCCTTGAAATTTTCAAGTTTTCTTGCGGGTTTTGTTCCGGAATCCTATTTTTGGTTTTTAGGGCATGGTACAAGCTGCATTTTTAGACCAAAATCAACTCTCTAGCTGCCGTAGTTTTCGAGTTACAGCCATTTGAAAAAGTGCAAGTTTGGACCCTCTAGCTGCCTCCGTTTCCGAGATATTCCAGGTTTTATATTTTCCAGTCGAGGGGTGACTTTGCCTTGAAATTTTCAAGTTTTCTTGCGGGTTTTGTTCCGGAATCCTATTTTTGGTTTTTAGGGCTTGGTACAAGCTGCATTTTAAGACCAAAATCAACTCTCTAGCTGCCGTAGTTTTCGAGTTACAGCCATTTGAAAAAGTGCAAGTTTGGACCCTCTAGCTGCCTCCGTTTCCGAGATATTCAAGGTTTTATTTTTTCCAGTCGAGGGGTGACTTTGCCTTGAAATTTTCAAGTTTTCTTGCGGGTTTTGTTCCGGAATCCTATTTTTGGTTTTTAGGGCATGGTACAAGCTGCATTTTTAGACCAAAATCAACTCTCTAGCTGCCGTAGTTTTCGAGTTACAGCCATTTGAAAAAGTGCAAGTTTGGACCCTCTAGCTGCCTCCGTTTCCGAGATATTCAAGGTTTTATTTTTTCCAGTCGAGGGGTGACTTTGCCTTGAAATTTTCAAGTTTTCTTGCGGGTTTTGTTCCGGAATCCTATTTTTGGTTTTTAGGGCATGGTACAAGCTGCATTTTTAGACCAAAATCAACTCTCTAGCTACCGTAGTTTTCGAGTTACAGCCATTTGAAAAAGTGCAAGTTTGGACCCTCTAGCTGCCTCCGTTTCCGAGATATTCAAGGTTTTATATTTTCCAGTCGAGGGGTGACTTTGCCTTGAAATTTTCAAGTTTTCTTGCGGGTTTTGTTCCGGAATCCTATTTTTGGTTTTAAGGGCATGGTACAAGCAGCATTTGAAGACCCAAATCAACTCTCTAGCTGCCGCAGTTTTCGAGGTAGGGCCATTTGAAAAAGTGCAAGTTTGGACCCTCTAGCTGCCTCCGTTTCCGAGATATTCAAGGTTTTATATTTTCCAGTCGAGGGGTGACTTTGCCTTGAAATTTTCAAGTTTTCTTGCGGGTTTTGTTCCGGAATCCTATTTTTGGTTTTTAGGGCATGGTACAAGCAGCATATTTAGACCAAAATCAACTCTCTAGCTGCCGTAGTTTTCGAGTTACAGCCATTTGAAAAAGTGCAAGTTTGGACCCTCTAGCTGCCTCCGTTTCCGAGATATTCAAGGTTTTATATTTTCCAGTCGAGGGGTGACTTTGCCTTGAAATTTTCAAGTTTTCTTGCGGGTTTTGTTCCGGAATCCTTTTTTTTGGTTTTTAGGGCATGGTACAAGCAGCATTTGAAGACCCAAATCAACTCTCTAGCTGCCGCAGTTTTCGAGGTAGGGCCATTTGAAAAAGTGCAAGTTTGGACCCTCTAGCTGCCTCCGTTTCCGAGATATTCAAGGTTTTATATTTTCCAGTCGAGGGATGACTTTGCCTTGAAATTTTCAAGTTTTCTTGCGGGTTTTGTTCCGGAATCCTATTTTTGGTTTTTAGGGCATGGTACAAGCTGCATTTTTAGACCAAAATCAACTCTCTAGCTGCCGTAGTTTTCGAGTTACAGCCATTTGAAAAAGTGCAAGTTTGGACCCTCTAGCTGCCTCCGTTTTCGAGATATTCAAGGTTTTATATTTTCCAGTCGAGGGGTGACTTTGCCTTGAAATTTTCAAGTTTTCTTGCGGGTTTTGTTCCGGAATCCTATTTTTGGTTTTTAGGGCATGGTGCAAGCAGCATTTGAAGACCCAAATCAACTCTCTAGCTGCCGCAGTTTTCGAGGTAGGGCCATTTGAAAAAGTGCAAGTTTGGACCCTCTAGCTGCCTCCGTTTCCGAGATATTCAAGGTTTTATATTTTCCAGTCGAGGGGTGACTTTGCCTTGAAATTTTCAAGTTTTCTTGCGGGTTTTGTTCCGGAATCCTATTTTTGGTTTTTAGGGCATGGTACAAGCTGCATTTTTAGACCAAAATCAACTCTCTAGCTGCCGTAGTTTTCGAGTTACAGCCATTTGAAAAAGTGCAAGTTTGGACCCTCTAGCTGCCTCCGTTTCCGAGATATTCCAGGTTTTATATTTTCCAGTCGAGGGGTGACTTTGCCTTGAAATTTTCAAGTTTTCTTGCGGGTTTTGTTCCGGAATCCCATTTTTGGTTTTTAGGGCTTGGTACAAGCTGCATTTTTAGACCAAAATCAACTCTCTAGCTGCCGTAGTTTTCGAGTTACAGCCATTTGAAAAAGTGCAAGTTTGGACCCTCTAGCTGCCTCCGTTTCCGAGATATTCAAGGTTTTATATTTTCCAGTCGAGGGGTGACTTTGCCTTGAAATTTTCAAGTTTTCTTGCGGGTTTTGTTCCGGAATCCTATTTTTGGTTTTTAGGGCATGGTACAAGCAGCATTTGAAGACCCAAATCAACTCTCTGGCTGCCGCAGTTTTCGAGGTAGGGCCATTTGAATAAGTGCAAGTTTGGACCCTCTAGCTGCCTCCGTTTCCGAGATATTCAAGGTTTTATATTTTCCAGTCGAGGGGTGACTTTGCCTTGAAATTTTCAAGTTTTCTTGCGGGTTTTGTTCCGGAATCCTATTTTTGGTTTTTAGGGCATGGTACAAGCTGCATTTTTAGACCAAAATCAACTCTCTAGCTGCCGTAGTTTTCGAGTTACAGCCATTTGAAAAAGTGCAAGTTTGGACCCTCTAGCTGCCTCCGTTTCCGAGATATTCAAGGTTTTATATTTTCCAGTCGAGGGGTGACTTTGCCTTGAAATTTTCAAGTTTTCTTGCGGGTTTTGTTCCGGAATCCTATTTTTGGTTTTTAGGGCATGGTACAAGCAGCATTTGAAGACCCAAATCAACTCTCTAGCTGCCGCAGTTTTCGAGGTAGGGCCATTTGAAAAAGTGCAAGTTTGGACCCTCTAGCTGCCTCCGTTTCCGAGATATTCAAGGTTTTATATTTTCCAGTCGAGGGGTGACTTTGCCTTGAAATTTTCAAGTTTTCTTGCGGGTTTTGTTCCGGAATCCTATTTTTGGTTTTTAGGGCATGGTACAAGCTGCATTTTAAGACCAAAATCAACTCTCTAGCTGCCGTAGTTTTCGAGTTACAGCCATTTGAAAAAGTGCAAGTTTGGACCCTCTAGCTGCCTCCGTTTCCGAGATATTCAAGGTGTTTTATTTTCCAGTCGAGGGGTGACTTTGCCTTGAAATTTTCAAGTTTTCTTGCGGGTTTTGTTCCGGAATCCTATTTTTGGTTTTTAGGGCATGGTACAAGCAGCATTTGAAGACCCAAATCAACTCTCTAGCTGCCGCAGTTTTCGAGGTAGGGCCATTTGAAAAAGTGCAAGTTTGGACCCTCTAGCTGCCTCCGTTTCCGAGATATTCAAGGTTTTATATTTTCCAGTCGAGGGGTGACTTTGCCTTGAAATTTTCAAGTTTTCTTGCGGGTTTTGTTCCGGAATCCTATTTTTGGTTTTTAGGGCATGGTACAAGCTGCATTTTAAGACCAAAATCAACTCTCTAGCTGCCGTAGTTTTCGAGTTACAGCCATTTGAAAAAGTGCAAGTTTGGACCCTCTAGCTGCCTCCGTTTCCGAGATATTCAAGGTTTTACATTTTCCTGTCGAGGGGTGACTTTGCCTTGAAATTTTCAAGTTTTCTTGCGGGTTTTGTTCCGGAATCCTATTTTTGCTTTTTAGGGCATGGTACAAGCTGCATTTGAAGACCCAAATCAACTCTCTAGCTGCCGTAGTTTTCGAGTTGCAGCCATTTGAAAAAGTGCAAGTTTGGACCCTCTAGCTGCCTCCGTTTCCGAGATATTCAAGGTTTTATATTTTCCAGTCGAGGGGTGACTTTGCCTTGAAATTTTCAAGTTTTCTTGCGGGTTTTGTTCCGGAATCCTATTTTTGGTTTTTAGGGCATGGTACAAGCTGCATTTGAAGACCCAAATCAACTCTCTAGCTGCCGTAGTTTTCGAGTTGCAGCCATTTGAAAAAGTGCAAGTTTGGACCCTCTAGCTGCCTCCGTTTCCGAGATATTCAAGGTTTTATATTTTCCAGTCGAGGGGTGACTTTGCCTTGAAATTTTCAAGTTTTCTTGCGGGTTTTGTTCCGGAATCCTATTTTTGGTTTTTAGGGCATGGTACAAGCAGCATTTGAAGACCCAAATCAACTCTCTAGCTGCCGCAGTTTTCGAGGTAGGGCCATTTGAAAAAGTGCAAGTTTGGACCCTCTAGCTGCCTCCGTTTCCGAGATATTCAAGGTTTTATATTTTCCAGTCGAGGGGTGACTTTGCCTTGAAATTTTCAAGTTTTCTTGCGGGTTTTGTTCCGGAATCCTATTTTTGGTTTTTAGGGCATGGTACAAGCTGCATTTTAAGACCAAAATCAACTCTCTAGCTGCCGTAGTTTTCGAGTTACAGCCATTTGAAAAAGTGCAAGTTTGGACCCTCTAGCTGCCTCCGTTTCCGAGATATTCAAGGTTTTACATTTTCCTGTCGAGGGGTGACTTTGCCTTGAAATTTTCAAGTTTTCTTGCGGGTTTTGTTCCGGAATCCTATTTTTGGTTTTTAGGGCATGGTACAAGCAGCATTTGAAGACCCAAATCAACTCTCTAGCTGCCGCAGTTTTCGAGGTAGGGCCATTTGAAAAAGTGCAAGTTTGGACCCTCTAGCTGCCTCCGTTTCCGAGATATTCAAGGTTTTATATTTTCCAGTCGAGGGGTGACTTTGCCTTGAAATTTTCAAGTTTTCTTGCGGGTTTTGTTCCGGAATCCTATTTTTGGTTTTTAGGGCATGGTACAAGCTGCATTTGAAGACCCAAATCAACTCTCTAGCTGCCGTAGTTTTCGAGTTGCAGCCATTTGAAAAAGTGCAAGTTTGGACCCTCTAGCTGCCTCCGTTTCCGAGATATTCAAGGTTTTATATTTTCCAGTCGAGGGGTGACTTTGCCTTGAAATTTTCAAGTTTTCTTGCGGGTTTTGTTCCGGAATCCTATTTTTGGTTTTTAGGGCATGGTACAAGCTGCATTTGAAGACCCAAATCAACTCTCTAGCTGCCGTAGTTTTCGAGTTGCAGCCATTTGAAAAAGTGCAAGTTTGGACCCTCTAGCTGCCTCCGTTTCCGAGATATTCAAGGTTTTATATTTTCCAGTCGAGGGGTGACTTTGCCTTGAAATTTTCAAGTTTTCTTGCGGGTTTTGTTCCGGAATCCTATTTTCGGTTTTTAGGGCATGGTACAAGCAGCATTTGAAGACCCAAATCAACTTTCTAGCTGCCGCAGTTTTCGAGGTAGGGCCATTTGAAAAAGTGCAAGTTTGGACCCTCTAGCTGCCTCCGTTTCCGAGATATTCAAGGTTTTATATTTTCCAGTCGAGGGATGACTTTGCCTTGAAATTTTCAAGTTTTCTTGCGGGTTTTGTTCCGGAATCCTATTTTTGGTTTTTAGGGCATGGTACAAGCTGCATTTTTAGACCAAAATCAACTCTCTAGCTGCCGTAGTTTTCGAGTTACAGCCATTTGAAAAAGTGCAAGTTTGGACCCTCTAGCTGCCTCCGTTTCCGAGATATTCAAGGTTTTATATTTTCCAGTCGAGGGGTGACTTTGCCTTGAAATTTTCAAGTTTTCTTGCGGGTTTTGTTCCGGAATCCTATTTTTGGTTTTTAGGGCATGGTACAAGCAGCATTTGAAGACCCAAATCAACTCTCTAGCTGCCGCAGTTTTCGAGGTAGGGCCATTTGAAAAAGTGCAAGTTTGGACCCTCTAGCTGCCTCCGTTTCCGAGATATTCAAGGTTTTATATTTTCCAGTCGAGGGGTGACTTTGCCTTGAAATTTTCAAGTTTTCTTGCGGGTTTTGTTCCGGAATCCAATTTTTGGTTTTTAGGGCATGGTACAAGCTGCATTTGAAGACCCAAATCAACTCTCTAGCTGCCGCAGTTTTCGAGGTAGGGCCATTTGAAAAAGTGCAAGTTTGGACCCTCTAGCTGCCTCCGTTTCCGAGATATTCAAGGTTTTATATTTTCCAGTCGAGGGGTGACTTTGCCTTGAAATTTTCAAGTTTTCTTGCGGGTTTTGTTCCGGAATCCTATTTTTGGTTTTTAGGGCATGGTACAAGCTGCATTTTTAGACCAAAATCAACTCTCTAGCTGCCGTAGTTTTCGAGTTACAGCCATTTGAAAAAGTGCAAGTTTGGACCCTCTAGCTGCCTCCGTTTCCGAGATATTCAAGGTTTCATATTTTCCAGTCGAGGGGTGACTTTGCCTTGAAATTTTCAAGTTTTCTTGCGGGTTTTGTTCCGGAATCCTATTTTTGGTTTTTAGGGCATGGTACAAGCTGCATTTGAAGACCCAAATCAACTCTCTAGCTGCCGCAGTTTTCGAGGTAGGGCCATTTGAAAAAGTGCAAGTTTGGACCCTCTAGCTGCCTCCGTTTCCGACATATTCAAGGTTTTACATTTTCCTGTCGAGGGGTGACTTTGCCTTGAAATTTTCAAGTTTTCTTGCAAGTTTTGTTCCGGAATCCTATTTTTGGTTTTTAGGGCATGGTACAAGCTGCATTTGAAGACCCAAATCAACTCTCTAGCTGCCGTAGTTTTCGAGTTACAGCCATTTGAAAAAGTGCAAGTTTGGACCCTCTAGCTGCCTCCGTTTCCGAGATATTCAAGGTTTTATATTTTCCAGTCGAGGGGTGACTTTGCCTTGAAATTTTCAAGTTTTCTTGCGGGTTTTGTTCCGGAATCCTATTTTTGGTTTTTAGGGCATGGTACAAGCTGCATTTGAAGACCCAAATCAACTCTCTAGCTGCCGTAGTTTTCGAGTTGCAGCCATTTGAAAAAGTGCAAGTTTGGACCCTCTAGCTGCCTCCGTTTCCGAGATATTCAAGGTTTTATATTTTCCAGTCGAGGGGTGACTTTGCCTTGAAATTTTCAAGTTTTCTTGCGGGTTTTGTTCCGGAATCCTATTTTGGTTTTTAGGGCATGGTACAAGCAGCATTTGAAGACCCAAATCAACTCTCTAGCTGCCGCAGTTTTCGAGGTAGGGCCATTTGAAAAAGTGCAAGTTTGGACCCTCTAGCTGCCTCCGTTTCCGAGATATTCAAGGTTTTATATTTTCCAGTCGAGGGGTGACTTTGCCTTGAAATTTTCAAGTTTTCTTGCGGGTTTTGTTCCGGAATCCTATTTTTGGTTTTTAGGGCATGGTACAAGCAGCATTTGAAGACCCAAATCAACTCTCTAGCTGCCGCACTTTTCGAGGTAGGGCCATTTGAAAAAGTGCAAGTTTGGACCTTCTAGCTGCCTCCGTTTCCGAGATATTCAAGGTTTTATATTTTCCAGTCGAGGGGTGACTTTGCCTTGAAATTTTCAAGTTTTCTTGCGGGTTTTGTTCCGGAATCCTATTTTTGGTTTTTAGGGCATGGTACAAGCTGCATTTTTAGACCAAAATCAACTCTCTAGCTGCCGCAGTTTTCGAGGTAGGGCCATTTGAAAAAGTGCAAGTTTGGACCCTCTAGCTGCCTCCGTTTCCGACATATTCAAGGTTTTACATTTTCCTGTCGAGGGGTGACTTTGCCTTGAAATTTTCAAGTTTTCTTGCGGGTTTTGTTCCGGAATCCTATTTTTGGTTTTTAGGGCATGGTACAAGCTGCATTTTAAGACCAAAATCAACTCTCTAGCTGCCGTAGTTTTCGAGTTACAGCCATTTGAAAAAGTGCAAGTTTGGACCCTCTAGCTGCCTCCGTTTCCGAGATATTCAAGGTTTTATATTTTCCAGTCGAGGGGTGACTTTGCCTTGAAATTTTCAAGTTTTCTTGCGGGTTTTGTTCCGGAATCCTATTTTTGGTTTTTAGGGCATGGTACAAGCTGCATTTGAAGACCCAAATCAACTCTCTAGCTGCCGCAGTTTTCGAGGTAGGGCCATTTGAAAAAGTGCAAGTTTGGACCCTCTAGCTGCCTCCGTTTCCGAGATATTCAAGGTTTTATATTTTCCAGTCGAGGGGTGACTTTGCCTTGAAATTTTCAAGTTTTCTTGCGGGTTTTGTTCCGGAATCCTATTTTTGGTTTTTAGGGCATGGTACAAGCTGCATTTTAAGAACAAAATCAACTCTCTAGCTGCCGTAGTTTTCGAGTTACAGCCATTTGAAAAAGTGCAAGTTTGTACCCTCTAGCTGCCTCCGTTTCAGAGATATTCAAGGTTTTACATTTTCCTGTCGAGGGGTGACTTTGCCTTGAAATTTTCAAGTTTTCTTGCAAGTTTTGTTCCGGAATCCTATTTTTGGTTTTTAGGGCATGGTACAAGCTGCATTTGAAGACCCAAATCAACTCTCTAGCTGCCGTAGTTTTCGAGTTACAGCCATTTGAAAAAGTGCAAGTTTGGACCCTCTAGCTGCCTCCGTTTCCGAGATATTCAAGGTTTTATTTTTTCCAGTCGAGGGGTGACTTTGCCTTGAAATTTTCAAGTTTTCTTGCGGGTTTTGTTCCGGAATCCTATTTTTGGTTTTTAGGGCATGGTACAAGCTGCATTTTAAGAACAAAATCAACTCTCTAGCTGCCGTAGTTTTCGAGTTACAGCCATTTGAAAAAGTGCAAGTTTGTACCCTCTAGCTGCCTCCGTTTCAGAGATATTCAAGGTTTTACATTTTCCTGTCGAGGGGTGACTTTGCCTTGAAATTTTCAAGTTTTCTTGCAAGTTTTGTTCCGGAATCCTATTTTTGGTTTTTAGGGCATGGTACAAGCTGCATTTGAAGACCCAAATCAACTCTCTAGCTGCCGTAGTTTTCGAGTTACAGCCATTTGAAAAAGTGCAAGTTTGGACCCTCTAGCTGCCTCCGTTTCCGAGATATTCAAGGTTTTATTTTTTCCAGTCGAGGGGTGACTTTGCCTTGAAATTTTCAAGTTTTCTTGCGGGTTTTGTTCCGGAATCCTATTTTTGGTTTTTAGGGCATGGTACAAGCTGCATTTGAAGACCCAAATCAACTCTCTAGCTGCCGCAGTTTTCGAGGTAGGGCCATTTGAAAAAGTGCAAGTTTGGACCCTCTAGCTGCCTCCGTTTCCGACATATTCAAGGTTTTACATTTTCCTGTCGAGGGGTGACTTTGCCTTGAAATTTTCAAGTTTTCTTGCGGGTTTTGTTCCGGAATCCTATTTTTGGTTTTTAGGGCATGGTACAAGCTGCATTTTAAGACCAAAATCAACTCTCTAGCTGCCGTAGTTTTCGAGTTACAGCCATTTGAAAAAGTGCAAGTTTGGACCCTCTAGCTGCCTCCGTTTCCGAGATATTCAAGGTTTTATATTTTCCAGTCGAGGGGTGACTTTGCCTTGAAATTTTCAAGTTTTTTTGCGGGTTTTGTTCCGGAATCCTATTTTTGGTTTTTAGGGCATGGTACAAGCAGCATTTGAAGACCCAAATCAACTCTCTAGCTGCCGCAGTTTTCGAGGTAGGGCCATTTGAAAAAGTGCAAGTTTGGACCCTCTAGCTGCCTCCGTTTCCGAGATATTCAAGGTTTTATATTTTCCAGTCGAGGGGTGACTTTGCCTTGAAATTTTCAAGTTTTCTTGCGGGTTTTGTTCCGGAATCCTATTTTTGGTTTTTAGGGCATGGTACAAGCTGCATTTGAAGACCCAAATCAACTCTCTAGCTGCCGTAGTTTTCGAGTTGCAGCCATTTGAAAAAGTGCAAGTTTGGACCCTCTAGCTGCCTCCGTTTCCGAGATATTCAAGGTTTTATATTTTCCAGTCGAGGGGTGACTTTGCCTTGAAAGTTTCAAGTTTTCTTGCGGGTTTGGTTCCGGAATCCTATTTTTGGTTTTTAGGGCATGGTACAAGCTGCATTTGAAGACCCAAATCAACTCTCTAGCTGCCGCAGTTTTCGAGGTAGGGCCTTTTGAAAAAGTGCAAGTTTGGACCCTCTAGCTGCCTCCGTTTCCGAGATATTCAAGGTTTATATTTTCCAGTCGAGGGGTGACTTTGCCTTGAAATTTCAAGTTTTCTTGCGGGTTTTGTTCCGGAATCCTATTTTTGGTTTTTAGGGCATGGTACAAGCTGCATTTTTAGACCAAAATCAACTCTCTAGCTGCCGCAGTTTTCGAGGTAGGGCCATTTGAAAAAGTGCAAGTTTGGACCCTCTAGCTGCCTCCGTTTCCGACATATTCAAGGTTTTACATTTTCCTGTCGAGGGGTGACTTTGCCTTGAAATTTTCAAGTTTTCTTGCGGGTTTTGTTCCGGAATCCTATTTTTGGTTTTTAGGGCATGGTACAAGCTGCATTTTAAGACCAAAATCAACTCTCTTGCTGCCGTAGTTTTCGAGTTACAGCCATTTGAAAAAGTGCAAGTTTGGACCCTCTAGCTGCCTCCGTTTCCGAGATATTCAAGGTTTTATATTTTCCAGTCGAGGGGTGACTTTGCCTTGAAATTTTCAAGTTTTCTTGCGGGTTTTGTTCCGGAATCCTATTTTTGGTTTTTAGGGCATGGTACAAGCTGCATTTGAAGACCCAAATCAACTCTCTAGCTGCCGCAGTTTTCGAGGTAGGGCCATTTGAAAAAGTGCAAGTTTGGACCCTCTAGCTGCCTCCGTTTCCGAGATATTCAAGGTTTTATATTTTCCAGTCGAGGGGTGACTTTGCCTTGAAATTTTCAAGTTTTCTTGCGGGTTTTGTTCCGGAATCCTATTTTTGGTTTTTAGGGCATGGTACAAGCTGCATTTGAAGACCCAAATCAACTCTCTAGCTGCCGTAGTTTTCGAGTTACAGCCATTTGAAAAAGTGCAAGTTTGGACCCTCTAGCTGCCTCCGTTTCCGAGATATTCAAGGTTTTATTTTTTCCAGTCGAGGGGTGACTTTGCCTTGAAATTTTCAAGTTTTCTTGCGGGTTTTGTTCCGGAATCCTATTTTTGGTTTTTAGGGCATGGTACAAGCTGCATTTGAAGACCCAAATCAACTCTCTAGCTGCCGCAGTTTTCGAGGTAGGGCCATTTGAAAAAGTGCAAGTTTGGACCCTCTAGCTGCCTCCGTTTCCGAGATATTCAAGGTTTTATATTTTCCAGTCGAGGGGTGACTTTGCCTTGAAATTTTCAAGTTTTCTTGCGGGTTTTGTTCCGGAATCCTATTTTTGGTTTTTAGGGCATGGTACAAGCTGCATTTTTAGACCAAAATCAACTCTCTAGCTGCCGCAGTTTTCGAGAGGTAGGGCCATTTGAAAAAGTGCAAGTTTGGACCCTCTAGCTGCCTCCGTTTCCGACATATTCAAGGTTTTACATTTTCCTGTCGAGGGGTGACTTTGCCTTGAAATTTTCAAGTTTTCTTGCGGGTTTTGTTCCGGAATCCTATTTTTGGTTTTTAGGGCATGGTACAAGCTGCATTTTAAGACCAAAATCAACTCTCTTGCTGCCGTAGTTTTCGAGTTACAGCCATTTGAAAAAGTGCAAGTTTGGACCCTCTAGCTGCCTCCGTTTCCGAGATATTCAAGGTTTTATATTTTCCAGGTCCGAGGGGTGACTTTGCCTTGAAATTTTCAAGTTTTCTTGCGGGTTTTGTTCCGGAATCCTATTTTTGGTTTTTAGGGCATGGTACAAGCTGCATTTGAAGACCCAAATCAACTCTCTAGCTGCCGCAGTTTTCGAGGTAGGGCCATTTGAAAAAGTGCAAGTTTGGACCCTCTAGCTGCCTCCGTTTCCGAGATATTCAAGGTTTTATATTTTCCAGTCGAGGGGTGACTTTGCCTTGAAATTTTCAAGTTTTCTTGCGGGTTTTGTTCCGGAATCCTATTTTTGGTTTTTAGGGCATGGTACAAGCTGCATTTGAAGACCCAAATCAACTCTCTAGGCTGCCGTAGTTTTCGAGTTACAGCCATTTGAAAAAGTGCAAGTTTGGACCCTCTAGCTGCCTCCGTTTCCGAGATATTCAAGGTTTTATTTTTTCCAGTCGAGGGGTGACTTTGCCTTGAAATTTTCAAGTTTTCTTGCGGGTTTTGTTCCGGAATCCTATTTTTGGTTTTAGGGCATGGTACAAGCTGCATTTGAAGACCCAAATCAACTCTCTAGCTGCCGCAGTTTTCGAGGTAGGGCCATTTGAAAAAGTGCAAGTTTGGACCCTCTAGCTGCCTCCGTTTCCGACATATTCAAGGTTTTACATTTTCCTGTCGAGGGGTGACTTTGCCTTGAAATTTTCAGTTTTCTTGCGGGTTTTGTTCCGGAATCCTATTTTTGGTTTTTAGGGCATGGTACAAGCTGCATTTTAAGACCAAAATCAACTCTCTAGCTGCCGTAGTTTTCGAGTTACAGCCATTTGAAAAAAGTGCAAGTTTGGACCCTCTAGCTGCCTCCGTTTCCGAGATATTCAAGGTTTTATATTTTCCAGTCGAGGGGTGACTTTGCCTTGAAATTTTCAAGTTTTTTTGCGGGTTTTGTTCCGGAATCCTATTTTTGGTTTTTAGGGCATGGTACAAGCAGCATTTGAAGACCCAAATCAACTCTCTAGCTGCCGCAGTTTTCGAGGTAGGGCCATTTGAAAAAGTGCAAGTTTGGACCCTCTAGCTGCCTCCGTTTCCGAGATATTCAAGGTTTTATATTTTCCAGTCGAGGGGTGACTTTGCCTTGAAATTTTCAAGTTTTCTTGCGGGTTTTGTTCCGGAATCCTATTTTTGGTTTTTAGGGCATGGTACAAGCAGCATTTGAAGACCCAAATCAACTCTCTAGCTGCCGCAGTTTTCGAGGTAGGGCCATTTGAAAAAGTGCAAGTTTGGACCCTCTAGCTGCCTCCGTTTCCGAGATATTCAAGGTTTTATATTTTCCAGTCGAGGGGTGACTTTGCCTTGAAATTTTCAAGTTTTCTTGCGGGTTTTGTTCCGGAATCCTATTTTTGGTTTTTAGGGCATGGTACAAGCTGCATTTGAAGACCCAAATCAACTCTCTAGCTGCCGCAGTTTTCGAGGTAGGGCCATTTGAAAAAGTGCAAGTTTGGACCCTCTAGCTGCCTCCGTTTCCGAGATATTCAAGGTTTTATATTTTCCAGTCGAGGGGTGACTTTGCCTTGAAATTTTCAAGTTTTCTTGCGGGTTTTGTTCCGGAATCCTATTTTTGGTTTTTAGGGCATGGTACAAGCTGCATTTTAAGACCAAAATCAACTCTCTAGCTGCCGTAGTTTTCGAGTTACAGCCATTTGAAAAAGTGCAAGTTTGGACCCTCTAGCTGCCTCCGTTTCCGAGATATTCAAGGTTTTATATTTTCCAGTCGAGGGGTGACTTTGCCTTGAAATTTTCAAGTTTTCTTGCGGGTTTTGTTCCGGAATCCTATTTTTGGTTTTTAGGGCATGGTACAAGCTGCATTTTAAGACCAAAATCAACTCTCTAGCTGCCGTAGTTTTCGAGTTACAGCCATTTGAAAAAGTGCAAGTTTGGACCCTCTAGCTGCCTCCGTTTCCGAGATATTCAAGGTTTTACATTTTCCTGTCGAGGGGTGACTTTGCCTTGAAATTTTCAAGTTTTCTTGCGGGTTTTGTTCCGGAATCCTATTTTTGCTTTTTAGGGCATGGTACAAGCTGCATTTGAAGACCCAAATCAACTCTCTAGCTGCCGTAGTTTTCGAGTTGCAGCCATTTGAAAAAGTGCAAGTTTGGACCCTCTAGCTGCCTCCGTTTCCGAGATATTCAAGGTTTTATATTTTCCAGTCGAGGGGTGACTTTGCCTTGAAATTTTCAAGTTTTCTTGCGGGTTTTGTTCCGGAATCCTATTTTTGGTTTTTAGGGCATGGTACAAGCTGCATTTGAAGACCCAAATCAACTCTCTAGCTGCCGTAGTTTTCGAGTTGCAGCCATTTGAAAAAGTGCAAGTTTGGACCCTCTAGCTGCCTCCGTTTCCGAGATATTCAAGGTTTTATATTTTCCAGTCGAGGGGTGACTTTGCCTTGAAATTTTCAAGTTTTTTTGCGGGTTTTGTTCCGGAATCCTATTTTTGGTTTTTAGGGCATGGTACAAGCAGCGTTTGAAGACCCAAATCAACTCTCTAGCTGCCGCAGTTTTCGAGGTAGGGCCATTTGAAAAAGTGCAAGTTTGGACCCTCTAGCTGCCTCCGTTTCCGAGATATTCAAGGTTTTATATTTTCCAGTCGAGGGGTGACTTTGCCTTGAAATTTTCAAGTTTTCTTGCGGGTTTTGTTCCGGAATCCTATTTTTGGTTTTTAGGGCATGGTACAAGCTGCATTTGAAGACCCAAATCAACTCTCTAGCTGCCGTAGTTTTCGAGTTGCAGCCATTTGAAAAAGTGCAAGTTTGGACCCTCTAGCTGCCTCCGTTTCCGAGATATTCAAGGTTTTATATTTTCCAGTCGAGGGGTGACTTTGCCTTGAAATTTTCAAGTTTTTTTGCGGGTTTTGTTCCGGAATCCTATTTTTGGTTTTTAGGGCATGGTACAAGCAGCATTTGAAGACCCAAATCAACTCTCTAGCTGCCGCAGTTTTCGAGGTAGGGCCATTTGAAAAAGTGCAAGTTTGGACCCTCTAGCTGCCTCCGTTTCCGAGATATTCAAGGTTTTATATTTTCCAGTCGAGGGGTGACTTTGCCTTGAAATTTTCAAGTTTTCTTGCGGGTTTTGTTCCGGAATCCTATTTTTGGTTTTTAGGGCATGGTACAAGCTGCATTTGAAGACCCAAATCAACTCTCTAGCTGCCGCAGTTTTCGAGGTAGGGCCATTTGAAAAAGTGCAAGTTTGGACCCTCTAACTGCCTCCGTTTCCGAGATATTCAAGGTTTTACATTTTCCTGTCGAGGGGTGACTTTGCCTTGAAATTTTCAAGTTTTCTTGCGGGTTTTGTTCCGGAATCCTATTTTTGCTTTTTAGGGCATGGTACAAGCTGCATTTGAAGACCCAAATCAACTCTCTAGCTGCCGTAGTTTTCGAGTTACAGCCATTTGAAAAAGTGCAAGTTTGGACCCTCTAGCTGCCTCCGTTTCCGAGATATTCAAGGTTTTATATTTTCCAGTCGAGGGGTGACTTTGCCTTGAAATTTTCAAGTTTTCTTGCGGGTTTTGTTCCGGAATCCTATTTTTGGTTTTTAGGGCATGGTACAAGCTGCATTTGAAGACCCAAATCAACTCTCTAGCTGCCGTAGTTTTCGAGTTGCAGCCATTTGAAAAAGTGCAAGTTTGGACCCTCTAGCTGCCTCCGTTTCCGAGATATTCAAGGTTTTATATTTTCCAGTCGAGGGGTGACTTTGCCTTGAAATTTTCAAGTTTTCTTGCGGGTTTTGTTCCGGAATCCTATTTTTGGTTTTTAGGGCATGGTACAAGCTGCATTTGAAGACCCAAATCAACTCTCTAGCTGCCGTAGTTTTCGAGTTGCAGCCATTTGAAAAAGTGCAAGTTTGGACCCTCTAGCTGCCTCCGTTTCCGAGATATTCAAGGTTTTATATTTTCCAGTCGAGGGGTGACTTTGCCTTGAAATTTTCAAGTTTTTTTGCGGGTTTTGTTCCGGAATCCTATTTTTGGTTTTTAGGGCATGGTACAAGCAGCATTTGAAGACCCAAATCAACTCTCTAGCTGCCGCAGTTTTCGAGGTAGGGCCATTTGAAAAAGTGCAAGTTTGGACCCTCTAGCTGCCTCCGTTTCCGAGATATTCAAGGTTTTACATTTTCCTGTCGAGGGGTGACTTTGCCTTGAAATTTTCAAGTTTTCTTGCGGGTTTTGTTCCGGAATCCTATTTTTGCTTTTTAGGGCATGGTACAAGCTGCATTTGAAGACCCAAATCAACTCTCTAGCTGCCGTAGTTTTCGAGTTGCAGCCATTTGAAAAAGTGCAAGTTTGGACCCTCTAGCTGCCTCCGTTTCCGAGATATTCAAGGTTTTATATTTTCCAGTCGAGGGGTGACTTTGCCTTGAAATTTTCAAGTTTTCTTGCGGGTTTTGTTCCGGAATCCTATTTTTGGTTTTTAAGGCATGGTACAAGCAGCATTTGAAGACCCAAATCAACTCTCTAGCTGCCGCAGTTTTCGAGGTAGGGCCATTTGAAAAAGTGCAAGTTTGGACCCTCTAGCTGCCTCCGTTTCCGAGATATTCAAGGTTTTATATTTTCCAGTCGAGGGGTGACTTTGCCTTGAAATTTTCAAGTTTTCTTGCGGGTTTTGTTCCGGAATCCTATTTTTGGTTTTTACGGCATGGTACAAGCTGCATTTGAAGACCCAAATCAACTCTCTAGCTGCCGTAGTTTTCGAGTTGCAGCCATTTGAAAAAGTGCAAGTTTGGACCCTCTAGCTGCCTCCGTTTCCGAGATATTCAAGGTTTTATATTTTCCAGTCGAGGGGTGACTTTGCCTTGAAATTTTCAAGTTTTCTTGCGGGTTTTGTTCCGGAATCCTATTTTTGGTTTTTAGGGCATGGTACAAGCAGCATTTGAAGACCCAAATCAACTCTCTAGCTGCCGCAGTTTTCGAGGTAGGGCCATTTGAAAAAGTGCAAGTTTGGACCCTCTAGCTGCCTCCGTTTCCGAGATATTCAAGGTTTTATATTTTCCAGTCGAGGGGTGACTTTGCCTTGAAATTTTCAAGTTTTCTTGCGGGTTTTGTTCCGGAATCCTATTTTTGGTTTTTAGGGCATGGTACAAGCTGCATTTGAAGACCCAAATCAACTCTCTAGCTGCCGCAGTTTTCGAGGTAGGGCCATTTGAAAAAGTGCAAGTTTGGACCCTCTAGCTGCCTCCGTTTCCGACATATTCAAGGTTTTACATTTTCCTGTCGAGGGGTGACTTTGCCTTGAAATTTTCAAGTTTTCTTGCGGGTTTTGTTCCGGAATCCTATTTTTGGTTTTTAGGGCATGGTACAAGCTGCATTTTAAAACCAAAATCAACTCTCTAGCTGCCGTAGTTTTCGAGTTACAGCCATTTGAAAAAGTGCAAGTTTGGACCCTCTAGCTGCCTCCGTTTCCGAGATATTCAAGGTTTTATATTTTCCAGTCGAGGGGTGACTTTGCCTTGAAATTTTCAAGTTTTCTTGCGGGTTTTGTTCCGGAATCCTATTTTTGGTTTTTAGGGCATGGTACAAGCTGCATTTGAAGACCCAAATCAACTCTCTAGCTGCCGCAGTTTTCGAGGTAGGGCCATTTGAAAAAGTGCAAGTTTGGACCCTCTAGCTGCCTCCGTTTCCGAGATATTCAAGGTTTTATATTTTCCAGTCGAGGGGTGACTTTGCCTTGAAATTTTCAAGTTTTCTTGCGGGTTTTGTTCCGGAATCCTATTTTTGGTTTTTAGGGCATGGTACAAGCTGCATTTGAAGACCCAAATCAACTCTCTAGCTGCCGTAGTTTTCGAGTTGCAGCCATTTGAAAAAGTGCAAGTTTGGACCCTCTAGCTGCCTCCGTTTCCGAGATATTCAAGGTTTTATATTTTCCAGTCGAGGGGTGACTTTGCCTTGAAATTTTCAAGTTTTCTTGCGGGTTTTGTTCCGGAATCCTATTTTTGGTTTTTAGGGCATGGTACAAGCTGCATTTTAAGACCAAAATCAACTCTCTAGCTGCCGTAGTTTTCGAGTTACAGCCATTTAAAAAAGTGCAAGTTTGGACCCTCTAGCTGCCTCCGTTTCCGAGATATTCAAGGTTTTATATTTTCCAGTCGAGGGGTGACTTTGCCTTGAAATTTTCAAGTTTTCTTGCGGGTTTTGTTCCGGAATCCTATTTTTGGTTTTTAGGGCATGGTACAAGCTGCATTTTAAGACCAAAATCAACTCTCTAGCTGCCGTAGTTTTCGAGTTACAGCCATTTAAAAAAGTGCAAGTTTGGACCCTCTAGCTGCCTCCGTTTCCGAGATATTCAAGGTTTTATATTTTCCAGTCGAGGGGTGACTTTGCCTTGAAATTTTCAAGTTTTCTTGCGGGTTTTGTTCCGGAATCCTATTTTTGGTTTTTAGGGCATGGTACAAGCTGCATTTTAAGACCAAAATCAACTCTCTAGCTGCCGTAGTTTTCGAGTTACAGCCATTTGAAAAAGTGCAAGTTTGGACCCTCTAGCTGCCTCCGTTTCCGAGATATTCAAGGTTTTACATTTTCCTGTCGAGGGGTGACTTTGCCTTGAAATTTTCAAGTTTTCTTGCGGGTTTTGTTCCGGAATCCTATTTTTGCTTTTTAGGGCATGGTACAAGCTGCATTTGAAGACCCAAATCAACTCTCTAGCTGCCGTAGTTTTCGAGTTGCAGCCATTTGAAAAAGTGCAAGTTTGGACCCTCTAGCTGCCTCCGTTTCCGAGATATTCAAGGTTTTATATTTTCCAGTCGAGGGGTGACTTTGCCTTGAAATTTTCAAGTTTTCTTGCGGGTTTTGTTCCGGAATCCTATTTTTGGTTTTTAAGGCATGGTACAAGCAGCATTTGAAGACCCAAATCAACTCTCTAGCTGCCGCAGTTTTCGAGGTAGGGCCATTTGAAAAAGTGCAAGTTTGGACCCTCTAGCTGCCTCCGTTTCCGAGATATTCAAGGTTTTATATTTTCCAGTCGAGGGGTGACTTTGCCTTGAAATTTTCAAGTTTTCTTGCGGGTTTTGTTCCGGAATCCTATTTTTGGTTTTTACGGCATGGTACAAGCTGCATTTGAAGACCCAAATCAACTCTCTAGCTGCCGTAGTTTTCGAGTTGCAGCCATTTGAAAAAGTGCAAGTTTGGACCCTCTAGCTGCCTCCGTTTCCGAGATATTCAAGGTTTTATATTTTCCAGTCGAGGGGTGACTTTGCCTTGAAATTTTCAAGTTTTCTTGCGGGTTTTGTTCCGGAATCCTATTTTTGGTTTTTAGGGCATGGTACAAGCAGCATTTGAAGACCCAAATCAACTCTCTAGCTGCCGCAGTTTTCGAGGTAGGGCCATTTGAAAAAGTGCAAGTTTGGACCCTCTAGCTGCCTCCGTTTCCGAGATATTCAAGGTTTTATATTTTCCAGTCGAGGGGTGACTTTGCCTTGAAATTTTCAAGTTTTCTTGCGGGTTTTGTTCCGGAATCCTATTTTTGGTTTTTAGGGCATGGTACAAGCTGCATTTGAAGACCCAAATCAACTCTCTAGCTGCCGCAGTTTTCGAGGTAGGGCCATTTGAAAAAGTGCAAGTTTGGACCCTCTAGCTGCCTCCGTTTCCGACATATTCAAGGTTTTACATTTTCCTGTCGAGGGGTGACTTTGCCTTGAAATTTTCAAGTTTTCTTGCGGGTTTTGTTCCGGAATCCTATTTTTGGTTTTTAGGGCATGGTACAAGCTGCATTTTAAAACCAAAATCAACTCTCTAGCTGCCGTAGTTTTCGAGTTACAGCCATTTGAAAAAGTGCAAGTTTGGACCCTCTAGCTGCCTCCGTTTCCGAGATATTCAAGGTTTTATATTTTCCAGTCGAGGGGTGACTTTGCCTTGAAATTTTCAAGTTTTCTTGCGGGTTTTGTTCCGGAATCCTATTTTTGGTTTTTAGGGCATGGTACAAGCTGCATTTGAAGACCCAAATCAACTCTCTAGCTGCCGCAGTTTTCGAGGTAGGGCCATTTGAAAAAGTGCAAGTTTGGACCCTCTAGCTGCCTCCGTTTCCGAGATATTCAAGGTTTTATATTTTCCAGTCGAGGGGTGACTTTGCCTTGAAATTTTCAAGTTTTCTTGCGGGTTTTGTTCCGGAATCCTATTTTTGGTTTTTAGGGCATGGTACAAGCTGCATTTGAAGACCCAAATCAACTCTCTAGCTGCCGTAGTTTTCGAGTTGCAGCCATTTGAAAAAGTGCAAGTTTGGACCCTCTAGCTGCCTCCGTTTCCGAGATATTCAAGGTTTTATATTTTCCAGTCGAGGGGTGACTTTGCCTTGAAATTTTCAAGTTTTCTTGCGGGTTTTGTTCCGGAATCCTATTTTTGGTTTTTAGGGCATGGTACAAGCAGCATTTGAAGACCCAAATCAACTCTCTAGCTGCCGTAGTTTTCGAGTTACAGCCATTTGAAAAAGTGCAAGTTTGTACCCTCTAGCTGCCTCCGTTTCCGAGATATTCAAGGTTTTACATTTTCCTGTCGAGGGGTGACTTTGCCTTGAAATTTTCAAGTTTTCTTGCGGGTTTTGTTCCGGAATCCTATTTTTGGTTTTTAGGGCATGGTACAAGCTGCATTTTAAGACCCAAATCAACTCTCTAGCTGCCGTAGTTTTCGAGTTGCAGCCATTTGAAAAAGTGCAAGTTTGGACCCTCTAGCTGCCTCCGTTTCCGAGATATTCAAGGTTTTATATTTTCCAGTCGAGTGGTGACTTTGCCTTGAAATTTTCAAGTTTTCTTGCGGGTTTTGTTCCGGAATCCTATTTTTGGTTTTTAGGGCATGGTACAAGCAGCATTTGAAGACCCAAATCAACTCTCTAGCTGCCGCAGTTTTCGAGGTAGGGGCCATTTGAAAAAGTGCAAGTTTGGACCCTCTAGCTGCCTCCGTTTCCGAGATATTCAAGGTTTTATATTTTCCAGTCGAGGGGTGACTTTGCCTTGAAATTTTCAAGTTTTCTTGCGGGTTTTGTTCCGGAATCCTATTTTTGGTTTTTTAGGGCATGGTACAAGCTGCATTTGAAGACCCAAATCAACTCTCTAGCTGCCGTAGTTTTCGAGTTGCAGCCATTTGAAAAAGTGCAAGTTTGGACCCTCTAGCTGCCTCCGTTTCCGAGATATTCAAGGTTTTATATTTTCCAGTCGAGGGGTGACTTTGCCTTGAAATTTTCAAGTTTTTTTGCGGGTTTTGTTCCGGAATCCTATTTTTGGTTTTTAGGGCATGGTACAAGCAGCATTTGAAGACCCAAATCAACTCTCTAGCTGCCGCAGTTTTCGAGGTAGGGCCATTTGAAAAAGTGCAAGTTTGGACCCTCTAGCTGCCCTCCGTTTCCGAGATATTCAAGGTTTTATATTTTCCAGTCGAGGGGTGACTTTGCCTTGAAATTTTCAAGTTTTCTTGCGGGTTTTGTTCCGGAATCCTATTTTTGGTTTTTAGGGCATGGTACAAGCTGCATTTTAAGACCAAAATCAACTCTCTAGCTGCCGTAGTTTTCGAGGTAGGGCCATTTGAAAAAGTGCAAGTTTGGACCCTCTAGCTGCCTCCGTTTCCGAGATATTCAAGGTTTTATATTTTCCAGTCGAGGGGTGACTTTGCCTTGAAATTTTCAAGTTTTCTTGCGGGTTTTGTTCCGGAATCCTATTTTTGGTTTTTTAGGGCATGGTACAAGCTGGATTTGAAGACTCAAATCAACTCTCTAGCTGCCGCAGTTTTCGAGGTAGGGCCATTTGAAAAAGTGCAAGTTTGGACCCTCTAGCTGCCTCCGTTTCCGAGATATTCAAGGTTTTATATTTTCCAGTCGAGGGGTGACTTTGCCTTGAAATTTTCAAGTTTTCCTGCGGGTTTTGTTCCGGAATCCTATTTTTGGTTTTTAGGGCATGGTACAAGCTGCATTTTTAGACCAAAATCAACTCTCTAGCTGCCGTAGTTTTCGAGTTACAGCCATTTGAAAAGTGCAAGTTTGGACCCTCTAGCTGCCTCCGTTTCCGAGATATTCAAGGTTTTATATTTTCCAGTCGAGGGGTGACTTTGCCTTGAAATTTTCAAGTTTTCTTGCGGGTTTTGTTCCGGAATCCTATTTTTGGTTTTTAGGGCATGGTACAAGCTGCATTTTAAGAACAAAATCAACTCTCTAGCTGCCGTAGTTTTCGAGTTACAGCCATTTGAAAAAGTGCAAGTTTGGACCCTCTAGCTGCCTCCGTTTCCGAGATATTCAAGGTTTTACATTTTCCTGTCGAGGGGTGACTTTGCCTTGAAATTTTCAAGTTTTCTTGCGGGTTTTGTTCCGGAATCCTATTTTTGGTTTTTAGGGCATGGTACAAGCTGCATTTTAAGACCCAAATCAACTCTCTAGCTGCCGTAGTTTTCGAGTTGCAGCCATTTGAAAAAGTGCAAGTTTGGACCCTCTAGCTGCCTCCGTTTCCGAGATATTCAAGGTTTTATATTTTCCAGTCGAGTGGTGACTTTGCCTTGAAATTTTCAAGTTTTCTTGCGGGTTTTGTTCCGGAATCCTATTTTTGGTTTTTAGGGCATGGTACAAGCAGCATTTGAAGACCCAAATCAACTCTCTAGCTGCCGCAGTTTTCGAGGTAGGGCCATTTGAAAAAGTGCAAGTTTGGACCCTCTAGCTGCCTCCGTTTCCGAGATATTCAAGGTTTTATATTTTCCAGTCGAGGGGTGACTTTGCCTTGAAATTTTCAAGTTTTCTTGCGGGTTTTGTTCCGGAATCCTATTTTTGGTTTTTAGGGCATGGTACAAGCTGCATTTGAAGACCCAAATCAACTCTCTAGCTGCCGTAGTTTTCGAGTTGCAGCCATTTGAAAAAGTGCAAGTTTGGACCCTCTAGCTGCCTCCGTTTCCGAGATATTCAAGGTTTTATATTTTCCAGTCGAGGGGTGACTTTGCCTTGAAATTTTCAAGTTTTTTTGCGGGTTTTGTTCCGGAATCCTATTTTTGGTTTTTAGGGCATGGTACAAGCAGCATTTGAAGACCCAAATCAACTCTCTAGCTGCCGCAGTTTTCGAGGTAGGGCCATTTGAAAAAGTGCAAGTTTGGACCCTCTAGCTGCCTCCGTTTCCGAGATATTCAAGGTTTTATATTTTCCAGTCGAGGGGTGACTTTGCCTTGAAATTTTCAAGTTTTCTTGCGGGTTTTGTTCCGGAATCCTATTTTTGGTTTTTAGGGCATGGTACAAGCTGCATTTTAAGACCAAAATCAACTCTCTAGCTGCCGTAGTTTTCGAGGTAGGGCCATTTGAAAAAGTGCAAGTTTGGACCCTCTAGCTGCCTCCGTTTCCGAGATATTCAAGGTTTTATATTTTCCAGTCGAGGGGTGACTTTGCCTTGAAATTTTCAAGTTTTCTTGCGGGTTTTGTTCCGGAATCCTATTTTTGGTTTTTAGGGCATGGTACAAGCTGGATTTGAAGACTCAAATCAACTCTCTAGCTGCCGCAGTTTTCGAGGTAGGGCCATTTGAAAAAGTGCAAGTTTGGACCCTCTAGCTGCCTCCGTTTCCGAGATATTCAAGGTTTTATATTTTCCAGTCGAGGGGTGACTTTGCCTTGAAATTTTCAAGTTTTCCTGCGGGTTTTGTTCCGGAATCCTATTTTTGGTTTTTAGGGCATGGTACAAGCTGCATTTTTAGACCAAAATCAACTCTCTAGCTGCCGTAGTTTTCGAGTTACAGCCATTTGAAAAAGTGCAAGTTTGGACCCTCTAGCTGCCTCCGTTTCCGAGATATTCAAGGTTTTATATTTTCCAGTCGAGGGGTGACTTTGCCTTGAAATTTTCAAGTTTTCTTGCGGGTTTTGTTCCGGAATCCTATTTTTGGTTTTTAGGGCATGGTACAAGCTGCATTTTAAGAACAAAATCAACTCTCTAGCTGCCGTAGTTTTCGAGTTACAGCCATTTGAAAAAGTGCAAGTTTGGACCCTCTAGCTGCCTCCGTTTCCGAGATATTCAAGGTTTTATATTTTCCAGTCGAGGGGTGACTTTGCCTTGAAATTTTCAAGTTTTCTTGCGGGTTTTGTTCCGGAATCCTATTTTTGGTTTTTAGGGCATGGTGCAAGCTGCATTTGAAGACCCAAATCAACTCTCTAGCTGCCGCAGTTTTCGAGGTAGGGCCATTTGAAAAAGTGCAAGTTTGGACCCTCTAGCTGCCTCCGTTTCCGAGATATTCAAGGTTTTATATTTTCCAGTCGAGGGGTGACTTTGCCTTGAAATTTTCAAGTTTTCTTGCGGGTTTTGTTCCGGAATCCTATTTTTGGTTTTTAGGGCATGGTACAAGCTGCATTTTAAGAACAAAATCAACTCTCTAGCTGCCGTAGTTTTCGAGTTACAGCCATTTGAAAAAGTGCAAGTTTGGACCCTCTAGCTGCCTCCGTTTCCGAGATATTCAAGGTTTTATATTTTCCATTCGAGGGGTGACTTTGCCTTGAAATTTTCAAGTTTTCTTGCGGGTTTTGTTCCGGAATCCTATTTTTGGTTTTTAGGGCATGGTACAAGCTGCATTTTTAGACCAAAATCAACTCTCTAGCTGCCGTAGTTTTCGAGTTACAGCCATTTGAAAAAGTGCAAGTTTGGACCCTCTAGCTGCCTCCGTTTCCGAGATATTCAAGGTTTTATATTTTCCAGTCGAGGGGTGACTTTGCCTTGAAATTTTCAAGTTTTCTTGCGGGTTTTGTTCCGGAATCCTATTTTTGGTTTTTAGGGCATGGTACAAGCAGCATTTGAAGACCCAAATCAACTCTCTAGCTGCCGTAGTTTTCGAGTTACAGCCATTTGAAAAAGTGCAAGTTTGGACCCTCTAGCTGCCTCCGTTTCCGAGATATTCAAGGTTTTATATTTTCCAGTCGAGGGGTGACTTTGCCTTGAAATTTTCAAGTTTTCTTGCGGGTTTTGTTCCGGAATCCTATTTTTGGTTTTTAGGGCATGGTACAAGCTGCATTTTTAGACCAAAATCAACTCTCTAGCTGCCGTAGTTTTCGAGTTACAGCCATTTGAAAAAGTGCAAGTTTGGACCCTCTAGCTGCCTCCGTTTCCGAGATATTCAAGGTTTTATATTTTCCAGTCGAGGGGTGACTTTGCCTTGAAATTTTCAAGTTTTCTTGCGGGTTTTGTTCCGGAATCCTATTTTTGGTTTTTAGGGCATGGTACAAGCTGCATTTTTAGACCAAAATCAACTCTCTAGCTGCCGTAGTTTTCGAGTTACAGCCATTTGAAAAAGTGCAAGTTTGGACCCTCTAGCTGCCTCCGTTTCCGAGATATTCAAGGTTTTATATTTTCCAGTCGAGGGGTGACTTTGCCTTGAAATTTTCAAGTTTTCTTGCGGGTTTTGTTCCGGAATCCTATTTTTGGTTTTTAGGGCATGGTACAAGCTGCATTTTTAGACCAAAATCAACTCTCTAGCTGCCGTAGTTTTCGAGTTACAACCATTTGAAAAAGTGCAAGTTTGGACCCTCTAGCTGCCTCCGTTTCCGAGATATTCAAGGTTTTACATTTTCCTGTCGAGGGGTGACTTTGCCTTGAAATTTTCAAGTTTTCTTGCGGGTTTTGTTCCGGAATCCTATTTTTGGTTTTTAGGGCATGGTACAAGCAGCATTTGAAGACCCAAATCAACTCTCTAGCTGCCGCAGTTTTCGAGGTAGGGCCATTTGAAAAAGTGCAAGTTTGGACCCTCTAGCTGCCTCCGTTTCCGAGATATTCAAGGTTTTATATTTTCCAGTCGAGGGGTGACTTTGCCTTGAAATTTTCAAGTTTTCCTGCGGGTTTTGTTCCGGAATCCTATTTTTGGTTTTTAGGGCATGGTACAAGCTGCATTTTAAGACCAAAATCAACTCTCTAGCTGCCGTAGTTTTCGAGTTACAGCCATTTGAAAAAGTGCAAGTTTGGACCCTCTAGCTGCCTCCGTTTCCGAGATATTCAAGGTTTTACATTTTCCTGTCGAGGGGTGACTTTGCCTTGAAATTTTCAAGTTTTCTTGCGGGTTTTGTTCCGGAATCCTATTTTTGGTTTTTAGGGCATGGTACAAGCAACATTTGAAGACCTAAATCAACTCTCTAGCTGCCGCAGTTTTCGAGGTAGGGCCATTTGAAAAAGTGCAAGTTTGGACCCTCTAGCTGCCTCCGTTTCCGAGATATTCAAGGTTTTATATTTTCCAGTCGAGGGGTGACTTTGCCTTGAAATTTTCAAGTTTTTTTGCGGGTTTTGTTCCGGAATCCTATTTTTGGTTTTTAGGGCATGGTACAAGCAGCATTTGAAGACCCAAATCAACTCTCTAGCTGCCGCAGTTTTCGAGGTAGGGCCATTTGAAAAAGTGCAAGTTTGGACCCTCTAGCTGCCTCCGTTTCCGAGATATTCAAGGTTTTATATTTTCCAGTCGAGGGGTGACTTTGCCTTGAAATTTTCAAGTTTTCTTGCGGGTTTTGTTCCGGAATCCTATTTTTGGTTTTTAGGGCATGGTACAAGCTGCATTTGAAGACCCAAATCAACTCTCTAGCTACCGTAGTTTTCGAGTTGCAGCCATTTGAAAAAGTGCAAGTTTGGACCCTCTAGCTGCCTCTGTTTCCGAGATATTCAAGGTTTTATATTTTCCAGTCGAGGGGTGACTTTGCCTTGAAATTTTCAAGTTTTCTTGCGGGTTTTGTTCCGGAATCCTATTTTTGGTTTTTAGGGCATGGTACAAGCTGCATTTGAAGACCCAAATCAACTCTCTAGCTGCCGTAGTTTTCGAGTTGCAGCCATTTGAAAAAGTGCAAGTTTGGACCCTCTAGCTGCCTCCGTTTCCGAGATATTCAAGGTTTTATATTTTCCAGTCGAGGGGTGACTTTGCCTTGAAATTTTCAAGTTTTCTTGCGGGTTTTGTTCCGGAATCCTATTTTTGGTTTTTAGGGCATGGTACAAGCTGCATTTGAAGACCCAAATCAACTCTCTAGCTGCCGCAGTTTTCGAGGTAGGGCCATTTGAAAAAGTGCAAGTTTGGACCCTCTAGCTGCCTCCGTTTCCGAGATATTCAAGGTTTTATATTTTCCAGTCGAGGGGTGACTTTGCCTTGAAATTTTCAAGTTTTCTTGCGGGTTTTGTTCCGGAATCCTATTTTTGGTTTTTAGGGCATGGTACAAGCTGCATTTTAAGAACAAAATCAACTCTCTAGCTGCCGTAGTTTTCGAGTTACAGCCATTTGAAAAAGTGCAAGTTTGGACCCTCTAGCTGCCTCCGTTTCCGAGATATTCAAGGTTTTATATTTTCCATTCGAGGGGTGACTTTGCCTTGAAATTTTCAAGTTTTCTTGCGGGTTTTGTTCCGGAATCCTATTTTTGGTTTTTAGGGCATGGTACAAGCTGCATTTTTAGACCAAAATCAACTCTCTAGCTGCCGTAGTTTTCGAGTTACAGCCATTTGAAAAAGTGCAAGTTTGGACCCTCTAGCTGCCTCCGTTTCCGAGATATTCAAGGTTTTATATTTTCCAGTCGAGGGGTGACTTTGCCTTGAAATTTTCAAGTTTTCTTGCGGGTTTTGTTCCGGAATCCTATTTTTGGTTTTTAGGGCATGGTACAAGCTGCATTTGAAGACCCAAATCAACTCTCTAGCTGCCGCAGTTTTCGAGGTAGGGCCATTTGAAAAAGTGCAAGTTTGGACCCTCTAGCTGCCTCCGTTTCCGACATATTCAAGGTTTTACATTTTCCTGTCGAGGGGTGACTTTGCCTTGAAATTTTCAAGTTTTCTTGCGGGTTTTGTTCCGGAATCCTATTTTTGGTTTTTTAGGGCTTGGTACAAGCTGCATTTTAAGACCAAAATCAACTCTCTAGCTGCCGTAGTTTTCGAGTTACAGCCATTTGAAAAAGTGCAAGTTTGGACCCTCTAGCTGCCTCCGTTTCCGAGATATTCAAGGTTTTATATTTTCCAGTCGAGGGGTGACTTTGCCTTGAAATTTTCAAGTTTTCTTGCGGGTTTTGTTCCGGAATCCTATTTTTGGTTTTTAGGGCATGGTACAAGCTGCATTTTAAGAACAAAATCAACTATCTAGCTGCCGTAGTTTTCGAGTTACAGCCATTTGAAAAAGTGCAAGTTTGGACCCTCTAGCTGCCTCCGTTCCCGAGATATTCAAGGTTTTATATTTTCCAGTCGAGGGGTGACTTTGCCTTGAAATTTTCAAGTTTTCTTGCGGGTTTTGTTCCGGAATCCTATTTTTGGTTTTTAGGGCATGGTACAAGCTGCATTTTAAGAACAAAATCAACTCTCTAGCTGCCGTAGTTTTCGAGTTACAGCCATTTGAAAAAGTGCAAGTTTGGACCCTCTAGCTGCCTCCGTTTCCGAGATATTCAAGGTTTTATATTTTCCAGTCGAGGGGTGACTTTGCCTTGAAATTTTCAAGTTTTCTTGCGGGTTTTGTTCCGAAATCCTATTTTTGGTTTTTAGGGCATGGTACAAGCTGCATTTGAAGACCCAAATCAACTCTCTAGCTGCCGCAGTTTTCGAGGTAGGGCAATTTGAAAAAGTGCAAGTTTGGACCCTCTAGCTGCCTCCGTTTCCGAGATATTCAAGGTTTTATATTTTCCAGTCGAGGGGTGACTTTGCCTTGAAATTTTCAAGTTTTCTTGCGGGTTTTGTTCCGGAATCCTATTTTTGGTTTTTAGGGCATGGTACAAGCTGCATTTTAAGAACAAAATCAACTCTCTAGCTGCCGTAGTTTTCGAGTTACAGCCATTTGAAAAAGTGCAAATTTGGACCCTCTAGCTGCCTCCGTTTCCGAGATATTCAAGGTTTTATATTTTCCAGTCGAGGGGTGACTTTGCCTTGAAATTTTCAAGTTTTCTTGCGGGTTTTGTTCCGGAATCCTATTTTTGGTTTTTAGGGCATGGTACAAGCTGCATTTTAAGAACAAAATCAACTCTCTAGCTGCCGTAGTTTTCGAGTTACAGCCATTTGAAAAAGTGCAAGTTTGGACCCTCTAGCTGCCTCCGTTTCCGAGATATTCAAGGTTTTATTTTTTCCAGTCGAGGGGTGACTTTGCCTTGAAATTTTCAAGTTTTCTTACGGGTTTTGTTCCGAAATGCTATTTTTGGTTTTTAGGGCATGGTACAAGCTGCATTTGAAGACCCAAATCAACTCTCTAGCTGCCGCAGTTTTCGAGGTAGGGCCATTTGAAAAAGTGCAAGTTTGGACCCTCTAGCTGCCTCCGTTTCCGAGATATTCAAGGTTTTATATTTTCCAGTCGAGGGGTGACTTTGCCTTGAAATTTTCAAGTTTTCTTGCGGGTTTTGTTCCGGAATCCTATTTTTGGTTTTTAGGGCATGGTACAAGCTGCATTTTAAGAATAAAATCAACTCTCTAGCTGCCGTATTTTTCGAGTTACAGCCATTTGAAAAAGTGCAAGTTTGGACCCTCTAGCTGCCTCCGTTTCCGAGATATTCAAGGTTTTATATTTTCCAGTCGAGGGGTGACTTTGCCTTGAAATTTTCAAGTTTTCTTGCGGGTTTTGTTCCGGAATCCTATTTTTGGTTTTTAGGGCATGGTACAAGCTGCATTTGAAGACCCAAATCAACTCTCTAGCTGCATCAGTTTTCGAGGTAGGGCCATTTGAAAAAGTGCAAGTTTGGACCCTCTAGCTGCCTCCGTTTCCGAGATATTCAAGGTTTTATATTTTCCAGTCGAGGGGTGACTTTGCCTTGAAATTTTCAAGTTTTCTTGCGGGTTTTGTTCCGGAATCCTATTTTTGGTTTTTAGGGCATGGTACAAGCTGCATTTGAAGACCCAAATCAACTCTCTAGCTGCCGTAGTTTTCGAGTTACAGCCATTTGAAAAAGTGCAAGTTTGGACCCTCTAGCTGCCTCCGTTTCCGAGATATTCAAGGTTTTATATTTTCCATTCGAGGGGTGACTTTGCCTTGAAATTTTCAAGTTTTCTTGCGGGTTTTGTTCCGGAATCCTATTTTTGGTTTTTAGGGCATGGTACAAGCTGCATTTTTAGACCAAAATCAACTCTCTAGCTGCCGTAGTTTTCGAGTTACAGCCATTTGAAAAAGTGCAAGTTTGGACCCTCTAGCTGCCTCCGTTTCCGAGATATTCAAGGTTTTATATTTTCCAGTCGAGGGGTGACTTTGCCTTGAAATTTTCAAGTTTTCTTGCGGGTTTTGTTCCGGAATCCTATTTTTGGTTTTTAGGGCATGGTACAAGCTGCATTTGAAGACCCAAATCAACTCTCTAGCTGCCGCAGTTTTCGAGGTAGGGCCATTTGAAAAAGTGCAAGTTTGGACCCTCTAGCTGCCTCCGTTTCCGACATATTCAAGGTTTTACATTTTCCTGTCGAGGGGTGACTTTGCCTTGAAATTTTCAACTTTTTTTGCGGGTTTTGTTCCGGAATCCTATTTTTGGTTTTTAGGGCTTGGTACAAGCTGCATTTTAAGACCAAAATCAACTCTCTAGCTGCCGTAGTTTTCGAGTTACAGCCATTTGAAAAAGTGCAAGTTTGGACCCTCTAGCTGCCTCCGTTTCCGAGATATTCAAGGTTTTATATTTTCCAGTCGAGGGGTGACTTTGCCTTGAAATTTTCAAGTTTTCTTGCGGGTTTTGTTCCGGAATCCTATTTTTGGTTTTTAGGGCATGGTACAAGCTGCATTTGAAGACCCAAATCAACTCTCTAGCTGCCGCAGTTTTCGAGGTAGGGCCATTTGAAAAAGTGCAAGTTTGGACCCTCTAGCTGCCTCCGTTTCCGAGATATTCAAGGTTTTATATTTTCCAGTCGAGGGGTGACTTTGCCTTGAAATTTTCAAGTTTTCTTGCGGGTTTTGTTCCGGAATCCTATTTTTGGTTTTTAGGGCATGGTACAAGCTGCATTTGAAAACCCAAATCAACTCTCTAGCTGCCGTAGTTTTCGAGTTACAGCCATTTGAAAAAGTGCAAGTTTGGACCCTCTAGCTGCCTCCGTTTCCGAGATATTCAAGGTTTTATATTTTCCAGTCGAGGGGTGACTTTGCCTTGAAATTTTCAAGTTTTCTTGCGGGTTTTGTTCCGGAATCCTATTTTTGGTTTTTAGGGCTTGGTACAAGCTGCATTTTAAGACCAAAATCAACTCTCTAGCTGCCGTAGTTTTCGAGTTACAGCCATTTGAAAAAGTGCAAGTTTGGACCCTCTAGCTGGCTCCGTTTCCGAGATATTCAAGGTTTTATATTTTCCAGTCGAGGGGTGACTTTGCCTTGAAATTTTCAAGTTTTCTTGCGGGTTTTGTTCCGGAATCCTATTTTTGGTTTTTAGGGCTTGGTACAAGCTGCATTTTAAGACCAAAATCAACTCTCTAGCTGCCGTAGTTTTCGAGTTGCAGCCATTTGAAAAAGTGCAAGTTTGGACCCTCTAGCTGCCTCCGTTTCCGAGATATTCAAGGTTTTATATTTTCCAGTCGAGGGGTGACTTTGCCTTGAAATTTTCAAGTTTTCTTGCGGGTTTTGTTCCGGAATCCTATTTTTGGTTTTTAGGGCATGGTACAAGCTGCATTTGAAGACCCAAATCAACTCTCTAGCTGCCGCAGTTTTCGAGGTAGGGCCATTTGAAAAAGTGCAAGTTTGGACCCTCTAGCTGCCTCCGTTTCCGACATATTCAAGGTTTTACATTTTCCTGTCGAGGGGTGACTTTGCCTTGAAATTTTCAAGTTTTCTTGCGGGTTTTGTTCCGGAATCCTATTTTTGGTTTTTAGGGCTTGGTACAAGCTGCATTTTAAGACCAAAATCAACTCTCTAGCTGCCGTAGTTTTCAAGTTACAGCCATTTGAAAAAGTGCAAGTTTGGACCCTCTAGCTGCCTCCGTTTCCGAGATATTCAAGGTTTTATATTTTCCAGTCGAGGGGTGACTTTGCCTTGAAATTTTCAAGTTTTCTTGCGGGTTTTGTTCCGGAATCCTATTTTTGGTTTTTAGGGCATGGTACAAGCTGCATTTGAAGACCCAAATCAACTCTCTAGCTGCCGCAGTTTTCAAGGTAGGGCCATTTGAAAAAGTGCAAGTTTGGACCCTCTAGCTGCCTCCGTTTCCGAGATATTCAAGGTTTTATATTTTCCAGTCGAGGGGTGACTTTGCCTTGAAATTTTCAAGTTTTCTTGCGGGTTTTGTTCCGGAATCCTATTTTTGGTTTTTAGGGCATGGTACAAGCTGCATTTGAAGACCCAAATCAACTCTCTAGCTGCCGCAGTTTTCGAGGTAGGGCCATTTGAAAAAGTGCAAGTTTGGACCCTCTAGCTGCCTCCGTTTCCGAGATATTCAAGGTTTTACATTTTCCTGTCGAGGGGTGACTTTGCCTTGAAATTTTCAAGTTTTCTTGCGGGTTTTGTTCCGGAATCCTATTTTTGGTTTTTAGGGCTTGGTACAAGCTGCATTTTAAGACCAAAATCAACTCTCTAGCTGCCGTAGTTTTCGAGTTACAGCCATTTGAAAAAGTGCAAGTTTGGACCCTCTTGCTGCCTCCGTTTCCGAGATATTCAAGGTTTTATATTTTCCAGTCGAGGGGTGACTTTGCCTTGAAATTTTCAAGTTTTCTTGCGGGTTTTGTTCCGGAATCCTATTTTTGGTTTTTAGGGCATGGTACAAGCTGCATTTGAAGACCCAAATCAACTCTCTAGCTGCCGCAGTTTTCGAGGTAGGGCCATTTGAAAAAGTGCAAGTTTGGACCCTCTAGCTGCCTCCGTTTCCGAGATATTCAAGGTTTTATATTTTCCAGTCGAGGGGTGACTTTGCCTTGAAATTTTCAAGTTTTCTTGCGGGTTTTGTTCCGGAATCCTATTTTTGGTTTTTAGGGCTTGGTACAAGCTGCATTTTAAGACCAAAATCAACTCTCTAGCTGCCGTAGTTTTCGAGTTACAGCCATTTGAAAAAGTGCAAGTTTGGACCCTCTAGCTGCCTCCGTTTCCGAGATATTCAAGGTTTTATATTTTCCAGTCGAGGGGTGACTTTGCTTGAAATTTTCAAGTTTTCTTGCGGGTTTTGTTCCGGAATCCTATTTTTGGTTTTTAGGGCATGGTACAAGCTGCATTTGAAGACCCAAATCAACTCTCTAGCTGCCGCAGTTTTCGAGGTAGGGCCATTTGAAAAAGTGCAAGTTTGGACCCTCTAGCTGCCTCCGTTTCCGACATATTCAAGGTTTTACATTTTCCTGTCGAGGGGTGACTTTGCCTTGAAATTTTCAAGTTTTCTTGCGGGTTTTGTTCCGGAATCCTATTTTTGGTTTTTAGGGCTTGGTACAAGCTGCATTTTAAGACCAAAATCAACTCTCTAGCTGCCGTAGTTTTCGAGTTACAGCCATTTGAAAAAGTGCAAGTTTGGACCCTCTAGCTGCCTCCGTTTCCGAGATATTCAAGGTTTTATTTTTTCCAGTCGAGGGGTGACTTTGCCTTGAAATTTTCAAGTTTTCTTGCGGGTTTTGTTCCGGAATCCTATTTTTGGTTTTTAGGGCATGGTACAAGCTGCATTTTAAGACCAAAATCAACTCTCTAGCTGCCGTAGTTTTCGAGTTACAGCCATTTGAAAAAGTGAAAGTTTGGACCCTCTAGCTGCCTCCGTTTCCGAGATATTCAAGGTTTTACATTTTCCTGTCGAGGGGTGACTTTGCCTTGAAATTTTCAAGTTTTCTTGCGGGTTTTGTTCCGGAATCCTATTTTTGCTTTTTAGGGCATGGTACAAGCTGCATTTGAAGACCCAAATCAACTCTCTAGCTGCCGCAGTTTTCGAGGTAGGGCCATTTGAAAAAGTGCAAGTTTGGACCCTCTAGCTGCCTCCGTTTCCGAGATATTCAAGGTTTTATATTTTCCAGTCGAGGGGTGACTTTGCCTTGAAATTTTCAAGTTTTCTTGCGGGTTTTGTTCCGGAATCCTATTTTTGGTTTTTAGGGCATGGTACAAGCTGCATTTTAAGAACAAAATCAACTCTCTAGCTGCCGTAGTTTTCGAGTTACAGCCATTTGAAAAAGTGCAAGTTTGGACCCTCTAGCTGCCTCCGTTTCCGAGATATTCAAGGTTTTATATTTTCCAGTCGAGGGGTGACTTTGCCTTGAAATTTTCAAGTTTTCTTGCGGGTTTTGTTCCGGAATCCTATTTTTGGTTTTTAGGGCATGGTACAAGCTGCATTTTAAGAACAAAATCAACTCTCTAGCTGCCGTAGTTTTCGAGTTACAGCCATTTGAAAAAGTGCAAGTTTGGACCCTCTAGCTGCCTCCGTTTCCGAGATATTCAAGGTTTTATTTTTTCCAGTCGAGGGGTGACTTTGCCTTGAAATTTTCAAGTTTTCTTGCGGGTTTTGTTCCGAAATCCTATTTTTGGTTTTTAGGGCATGGTACAAGCTGCATTTGAAGACCCAAATCAACTCTCTAGCTGCCGCAGTTTTCGAGGTAGGGCCATTTGAAAAAGTGCAAGTTTGGACCCTCTAGCTGCCTCCGTTTCCGAGATATTCAAGGTTTTATATTTTCCAGTCGAGGGGTGACTTTGCCTTGAAATTTTCAAGTTTTCTTGCGGGTTTTGTTCCGGAATCCTATTTTTGGTTTTTAGGGCATGGTACAAGCTGCATTTTAAGAACAAAATCAACTCTCTAGCTGCCGTAGTTTTCGAGTTACAGCCATTTGAAAAAGTGCAAGTTTGGACCCTCTAGCTGCCTCCGTTTCCGAGATATTCAAGGTTTTATATTTTCCAGTCGAGGGGTGACTTTGCCTTGAAATTTTCAAGTTTTCTTGCGGGTTTTGTTCCGGAATCCTATTTTTGGTTTTTAGGGCATGGTACAAGCTGCATTTGAAGACCCAAATCAACTCTCTAGCTGCATCAGTTTTCGAGGTAGGGCCATTTGAAAAAGTGCAAGTTTGGACCCTCTAGCTGCCTCCGTTTCCGAGATATTCAAGGTTTTATATTTTCCAGTCGAGGGGTGACTTTGCCTTGAAATTTTCAAGTTTTCTTGCGGGTTTTGTTCCGGAATCCTATTTTTGGTTTTTAGGGCATGGTACAAGCTGCATTTGAAGACCCAAATCAACTCTCTAGCTGCCGCAGTTTTCGAGGTAGGGCCATTTGAAAAAGTGCAAGTTTGGACCCTCTAGCTGCCTCCGTTTCCGACATATTCAAGGTTTTACATTTTCCTGTCGAGGGGTGACTTTGCCTTGAAATTTTCAACTTTTCTTGCGGGTTTTGTTCCGGAATCCTATTTTTGGTTTTTAGGGCATGGTACAAGCTGCATTTGAAGACCCAAATCAACTCTCTAGCTGCCGCAGTTTTCGAGGTAGGGCCATTTGAAAAAGTGCAAGTTTGGACCCTCTAGCTGCCTCCGTTTCCGAGATATTCAAGGTTTTATATTTTCCAGTCGAGGGGTGACTTTGCCTTGAAATTTTCAAGTTTTCTTGCGGGTTTTGTTCCCGAATCCTATTTTTGGTTTTTAGGGCATGGTACAAGCTGCATTTTAAGAACAAAATCAACTCTCTAGCTGCCGTAGTTTTCGAGTTACAGCCATTTGAAAAAGTGCAAGTTTGGACCCTCTAGCTGCCTCCGTTTCCGAGATATTCAAGGTTTTATATTTTCCAGTCGAGGGGTGACTTTGCCTTGAAATTTTCAAGTTTTCTTGCGGGTTTTGTTCCGGAATCCTATTTTTGGTTTTTAGGGCTTGGTACAAGCTGCATTTTAAGACCAAAATCAACTCTCTAGCTGCCGTAGTTTTCGAGTTACAGCCATTTGAAAAAGTGCAAGTTTGGACCCTCTAGCTGGCTCCGTTTCCGAGATATTCAAGGTTTTATATTTTCCAGTCGAGGGGTGACTTTGCCTTGAAATTTTCAAGTTTTCTTGCGGGTTTTGTTCCGGAATCCTATTTTTGGTTTTTAGGGCTTGGTACAAGCTGCATTTTAAGACCAAAATCAACTCTCTAGCTGCCGTAGTTTTCGAGTTACAGCCATTTGAAAAAGTGCAAGTTTGGACCCTCTAGCTGCCTCCGTTTCCGAGATATTCAAGGTTTTATATTTTCCAGTCGAGGGGTGACTTTGCCTTGAAATTTTCAAGTTTTCTTGCGGGTTTTGTTCCGGAATCCTATTTTTGGTTTTTAGGGCATGGTACAAGCTGCATTTGAAGACCCAAATCAACTCTCTAGCTGCCGCAGTTTTCGAGGTAGGGCCATTTGAAAAAGTGCAAGTTTGGACCCTCTAGCTGCCTCCGTTTCCGACATATTCAAGGTTTTACATTTTCCTGTCGAGGGGTGACTTTGCCTTGAAATTTTCAAGTTTTCTTGCGGGTTTTGTTCCGGAATCCTATTTTTGGTTTTTAGGGCTTGGTACAAGCTGCATTTTAAGACCAAAATCAACTCTCTAGCTGCCGTAGTTTTCGAGTTACAGCCATTTGAAAAAGTGCAAGTTTGGACCCTCTAGCTGCCTCCGTTTCCGAGATATTCAAGGTTTTATATTTTCCAGTCGAGGGGTGACTTTGCCTTGAAATTTTCAAGTTTTCTTGCGGGTTTTGTTCCGGAATCCTATTTTTGGTTTTTAGGGCATGGTACAAGCTGCATTTGAAGACCCAAATCAACTCTCTAGCTGCCGCAGTTTTCAAGGTAGGGCCATTTGAAAAAGTGCAAGTTTGGACCCTCTAGCTGCCTCCGTTTCCGAGATATTCAAGGTTTTATATTTTCCAGTCGAGGGGTGACTTTGCCTTGAAATTTTCAAGTTTTCTTGCGGGTTTTGTTCCGGAATCCTATTTTTGGTTTTTAGGGCATGGTACAAGCTGCATTTGAAGACCAATTATGTTTTTAAATAAAACAGAGCTTCGTTATTATACTAAGATCGTACGATCTCGTTTATTGTAAACTAAAGACTGATTTCTCCTTACGAACTACTTGCTTATATATCTAATGATTGCACAGGGAAAATACATAACATATTCCCTGTGAGTCATATGCCCTACGCATAACTATATTATCTTATTTTAGTTGACGCACAGGTCAAAGAGTCCTTATCTCTATTAGTCATCTGCCATGCACATTTCGAAGAACGACACGCAGGTCAAAGTATAAATCTTTAGTCATGTGCGATGCACATTTCCTTGAACGACACGCAGGCCATTATCTTATTGAACAGTATCTTATCTATCTTATCTTAGTTGACGCGCAGGTCAAAGAATCCTTATCTCTAGTCATGTGCGATGCACATTTCCTTGAACGACACGCAGGCCATTATCTTATTGAAATATGAATACAGGCAATATTGTAATGTGTGCCCGTTACTGCTCCTCCCCTTAAACAGATTCGTCCCGAATCTGGTGATGTTTTACAGCGATATTGCGTACGATCCTTTCAATTTCTTCGTCCATGTTGAAACTCGTGGCCCGCGTGACAACTGGCGTAACGATCACCGGCTTGTTGCGGCATTTTAAATACGCGAATATCGTAGAGAGAATTGTTGATATGATTGCAACCGATATGTACCATATTATATTTGTTGAATTCATTTCAGAATTGAACTTTTCAATTTTCTGCAAATTACGCAGATGTACCTGGTGCAAATATGGCAACGTTAACAAGGTCGAATGCGCTGATATGTTGAGAGCGAATCTTTTCGGCGTTTGTGGAATCATTATTGGTTCCCTACCCGTAGCTTTGTACAATGTGTCGTTTATGTAGATGTCGTTTTCGAATTGAACCAAAAATGTACCTGTGACGTTCAGTTTCTGGTTTCCTTCAGAAATCGTGGCAGTTTCGTCATTTATAAGGACTGTATTTTCGTCTACTGTTTCGACAGGCGCGATATGGTAGGAGGTGGTTGTTTTACATGTTGCGGCGTTGCTGTTAAAAATCATTGAAAGGCATTTGTCGAAGCGGTCATGCTTACAGATTGGCATTCCCTTGCTCTCTTTACAGTTGTACAATGGAAGTGTTTCCTTTTCACATTCGGCAACATATTTATTTCTTAAGTCTAATATAGTATTGTTATGTATAACCGGATAAACAATTATGAGTGAGCAAATAGTTTCTATACTTGGTACCTTAACTATATATTTGAGTACGTTACTACTTACATATATCTTTACAATTGACGATGAAATTAGTTCATTAATTGTTATGGGCATTTGTTCTTTTTTAACAATTGAAAGGACTTCTTTGTCCGTTAAAATAACAGGGTTAATAATGTTTAATTGTGCTAGAGTAACCGAGTAGACAGCGTTTGTTAACAATGATATAACCCTTTGATTTCTAATCGAAATTATTTGAAATAGATCTGGGAATTTCGCTTCATTAGTGTCGTAATATTCATGTTTCATTAAATTAATCTGCTCAGTCAATTCGTTTATTTTACCAGTTAGCTCAGAATTTATTTCTACCTGCTGATTTTCCGCATCTATTAACCTAGATTGACGTTCGCCCAACAGAACGAAATCATCATGATCTGGCGTGCCTGCGATAAATTTAATTGCGGAACCAATAAAATCGATTGATCGCTTATGCCTATCGCTACCGAGCTTTAATGATGTCAGTAGTCTAGATTTTTCGTTCGCGTCCGCGTCAAGTGATTCCTTTTGCTCTGGCATGCTAAACATTTTCTGTAAGTCATTTATATCCCTCATGATTTCCTCAAAATCGGTTAAATTAATACTATGTATAAGATATATGAAGTCTTTGTAAAGTCCCACGTCTCCTTTTCGCATTGGTATATATTTCGAAGAGGTGTAGTCATAAATTTTGCACGTGACGGTGGTGACTAGTGTTAACCTGAAAAGGAAAATATTACCGAACATTATCCTTATGCACTTCTTTACCATCTACTAGTACTGCGGTACCTAAATCTTTTTGCACCACTTTTTTATCGTACTTGTTCGATAATTTGTTCCCACAACGTTTATTTGTTTTCACAAAAATTGTTTGTCCTTCCTGGAAGGTTCTATTAAAACGCTTTTTGTTAAGTTGTTCATTTTGCCTTCTTTGTGCAGTTAGTAGTAGCTCCTGGGTGTGTGATCTATTCTGATCGGAAATTCCCCATAACATATCAATTGGCCTTTTCTTCGTCACAGAGTGGATAGAACTATTGTACTTTGTTAAAGCTATTTGTATGATTTCGCTAATATCCGTGAGCTGCATCTCTTTCTTGATTGCTCTACATATTTCGCTTAGATTGCTTACTCCATAGAGATAATTCCTCAAAGATTGCAACGCCCATACAATGGCGAGCATTTCTCGTTCGTTAGTTGCGTAATTTTGCTCTGTAGCGCTAAGTGTTCGTGACACAAATGTGATAGGGTGTTTGTCTTGGGATAACACAGCACCAATGGCCACTGAAGAAGCATCTGTTGTGAGCTCGAAGTGCTTGGCAAAATCTGGAAAACGTAAAGTGACCTCTTCTGATGCTAGAATCTGCTTTAGCTTGTTGAAAGCTTCACGAGCATCATCCGAAAGAGTAATTTTCTTTTTCTCCGATTTTCTCGAACTTATGTTACCGTTTTCTCCCCGTAATATTTGGGTCAAGGGTTTCGCTATTCTTGCATAATCCCGTATAAAACGTCGATAATATCCCGATAATCCTAAGAAGGACCTGAGGGCTTTGATGGAAGTTGGTTCCTTGAAGTTTAATATAGCGTTTACCTTGTTATCAGCTGTTTTAAGGCCATTTTCGGAGACGACGAACCCCAAAAACTCAAGTTCTGATTTGAAGAAGTTACATTTTTCCAGCGAAACGCGCATATTAGCATCAAGAAGTTTTTTCATTATAATTTGAATATCATTTAAATGGGCTTCCGTGTCATGAGAAAATATTATGACGTCATCCATATAAACGTGACATCGAACCCCTATGTCGTCTCGCAATATGTCGTCAATCGCTCTCTGAAAGATGCTTGGAGCGTTTTTCAGCCCAAATGGCAAACGACAAAACTCATATTTGCCATTGTTCACTGAAAAGGCGGTTTTCTTTCTGTCATTTTCTGCTAATAAAATTTGATGAAAACCAGACTTCAGATCAATCGTTGAGTAATATTTTGATTTACCCAAATTTGATAATATGACAGAAGTATCCGGAATAGGATATCTATCAGAAGCGGTTTTCTCATTAAGCTTCCGAAAATCAATTACAAGGCGAAGCTTAGGGTTACCTAATTCATCTACACCTTTTTTGTTAACTACCCATATGGGGTTGTTGTATGGTGAAGAACTTTTCTTTATTATCCCATTACGCAACATTGATTCTATTTCTGAATTAACAAATTTTGCTGCGGTCATTTGATATGGATAACTTCTTGAATAAATTGGTTCGTCAGTAGTAGTTTTTATTGTAGCAACTACATTAGTATTATACGGTAATGCCTCATTCGGATCCGCAAACACTTTCTGATTTTTCGTCATGATTTTTTTAAATTTTTCCAGCCCTTCTTTAGGAATGGAATTATAATCAATATTTTGAAGAAAATTTACTTGGTGGTTAGAATCGAAAATAATTTTTCGACCTTCGCCCTTATAGCGCAGATTGCCATTGGAAGGGTCGACTACCCCATTGATTTTCTTTAGGAAATCGTATCCTATTATTCCGTCCATATCGTTTATTTTGGGAAGTATAAAAAAATCTGAATTTTCACCAAAAATACTTATTTGACACTTCGATTCAATGAGAGTTTCTCCATGGATCGAATGTACGCTGAAAGGACTCTTTACCCTTGATACACCAACTAAAAATGGAAGATTTTTAATGTAATTCCTGTCGGCACCTGTATCTAAAAGTAGTTTAATTTTATGTCCATTTCTTAAAATATGTTCGATGTAAGGAAGGCTTGCTTCCGATTCTAGAATCCTAACACCGTTGTTACTTTTATGTTTTCCTATTTTAAATGTATTCAACTGGTGGTTCTTTGAAAAATTATTTTTAGAAGACTTTGAGCGGAAATTGCTATTCTTCTTAGAGTTTTGATTGAATCCCGATACTGATGGATCTACGTCCATCGATTCAAGTGAAGGTTGATTTCTATTTTCCTGCTCTTTTTGGACAACTTTGTATTGTGGACTTTTTCCTAGACCCTGTTCCCTATTACCATTTGAATTTGCGAACGCTGTTGCAAAATTATACCTTTGCCTATTGGACTCTAATTCCTGTGCAAGAGCTAACGCAGAAGGTAAATCTGTTGGTTGACTCGCAAACAGGATATCGCCGATTGGCCGCTTAAGCCCAGAAACGAATATACGCAACGCATCCTTTCGATATTTCTCATTCAGGGATTTTAAAACATCACTATCGTCACCATATTGCATAATGGCTTTGTTCGTGATAGAGGTCAACTGTTTTTCAACCGCATCATAGAATTCCATTATGGAAAGACGACCTTGTCTAAGAGTGGACAACTCTTGTTCCAACAAATATAGTGGCCTCTTGTCCGAATATGTGTGATCTAATCGGGCTACTATTGCGTCGAAATTCAACGGAGTACTGAACGATGATAAGACCATATCAGCTGATCCAGTAATCTTGTTGCGAATTATAGCAACTGCCTGATAATATATTTCGGAACCAGAGTATCCTTCATATGGCTTAATCGCCGCTTTAGCTGACTGTCGCCATGATGGATACCTCTCCATGATACCACTGAATTCAGGCATTGATTTTGGCAAATCAAGCCTTAAGTTGCAATCAACTCTTCTTGAAATATTTATTTCTTCATACCTTTTGACGGACGGACCTGATTGCCCTATTCCGTTTAGTGAGGCTTGAAATTCTTGCCTCAGCTGAGTGGCTACTGCATTGATTTGATCACACGCTTGGACAGACGGACCAGGCTGCGATCTTAGCTCCATTATGGAAGCTTGAAATTCCTGTCTCAGCTGGTTGGCTACCGAAAAGGTAATTCTCTCTACCATCTCGGTTATGGCCTCAGCAGTTAAAGACATCTTGTTTAATATAAGCAAAAAATTAATGTAATCGAAAACTGCTGTCTATTCGGTTTGAGTTTGCCCTCTTGTATTCACAAGTTATATAGGTACTTATATAATTATACAGGTATAAAATATAAATTTTAAAATACATACAAAAACCAAATGTTCATCTTTCGTCGTAATTTTTTCTGCTGCCTTAATTCTTGGATTTGATTGTTCAGTCCTGTATCACAGTTTTTTTCAGGGATAATTGCCACGTATGCTGTGTCGTTTGCTGCTACGTCACGTCTTTTACGTCTTTCGCCAAGGACTATGCCACACTTTAGCTTTGCGTCGTCTAACGTTGTCACGCTTTAACTTTGCCACGTTTTAACTTTGCCACGTTTTAACTTTGCCACGTTATAACTTTGCCACGCTTTATGGGTTGGTTCTTGATCCTAATACTAGGATTTTTTTTTAAGTTGGGCGCCAATTATGTTTTTAAATAAAACAGAGCTTCGTTATTATACTAAGATCGTACGATCTCGTTTATTGTAAACTAAAGACTGATTTCTCCTTACGAACTACTTGCTTATATATCTAATGATTGCACAGGGAAAATACATAACATATTCCCTGTGAGTCATATGCCCTACGCATAACTATATTATCTTATTTTAGTTGACGCACAGGTCAAAGAGTCCTTATCTCTATTAGTCATCTGCCATGCACATTTCGAAGAACGACACGCAGGTCAAAGTATAAATCTTTAGTCATGTGCGATGCACATTTCCTTGAACGACACGCAGGCCATTATCTTATTGAACAGTATCTTATCTATCTTATCTTAGTTGACGCGCAGGTCAAAGAATCCTTATCTCTAGTCATGTGCGATGCACATTTCCTTGAACGACACGCAGGCCATTATCTTATTGAAATATGAATACAGGCAATATTGTAATGTGTGCCCGTTACTGACCCAAATCAACTCTCTAGCTGCCGCAGTTTTCGAGGTAGGGCCATTTGAAAAAGTGCAAGTTTGGACCCTCTAGCTGCCTCCGTTTCCGAGATATTCAAGGTTTTACATTTTCCTGTCGAGGGGTGACTTTGCCTTGAAATTTTCAAGTTTTCTTGCGGGTTTTGTTCCGGAATCCTATTTTTGGTTTTTAGGGCTTGGTACAAGCTGCATTTTAAGACCAAAATCAACTCTCTAGCTGCCGTAGTTTTCGAGTTACAGCCATTTGAAAAAGTGCAAGTTTGGACCCTCTAGCTGCCTCCGTTTCCGAGATATTCAAGGTTTTATATTTTCCAGTCGAGGGGTGACTTTGCCTTGAAATTTTCAAGTTTTCTTGCGGGTTTTGTTCCGGAATCCTATTTTTGGTTTTTAGGGCATGGTACAAGCTGCATTTGAAGACCCAAATCAACTCTCTAGCTGCCGCAGTTTTCGAGGTAGGGCCATTTGAAAAAGTGCAAGTTTGGACCCTCTAGCTGCCTCCGTTTCCGAGATATTCAAGGTTTTATATTTTCCAGTCGAGGGGTGACTTTGCCTTGAAATTTTCAAGTTTTCTTGCGGGTTTTGTTCCGGAATCCTATTTTTGGTTTTTAGGGCATGGTACAAGCTGCATTTTAAGAACAAAATCAACTCTCTAGCTGCCGTAGTTTTCGAGTTACAGCCATTTGAAAAAGTGCAAGTTTGGACCCTCTAGCTGCCTCCGTTTCCGAGATATTCAAGGTTTTATATTTTCCAGTCGAGGGGTGACTTTGCCTTGAAATTTTCAAGTTTTCTTGCGGGTTTTGTTCCGGAATCCTATTTTTGGTTTTTAGGGCTTGGTACAAGCTGCATTTTAAGACCAAAATCAACTCTCTAGCTGCCGTAGTTTTCGAGTTACAGCCATTTGAAAAGTGCAAGTTTGGACCCTCTAGCTGCCTCCGTTTCCGAGATATTCAAGGTTTTATATTTTCCAGTCGAGGGGTGACTTTGCTTGAAATTTTCAAGTTTTCTTGCGGGTTTTGTTCCGGAATCCTATTTTTGGTTTTTAGGGCATGGTACAAGCTGCATTTGAAGACCCAAATCAACTCTCTAGCTGCCGCAGTTTTCGAGGTAGGGCCATTTGAAAAAGTGCAAGTTTGGACCCTCTAGCTGCCTCCGTTTCCGACATATTCAAGGTTTTACATTTTCCTGTCGAGGGGTGACTTTGCCTTGAAATTTTCAAGTTTTCTTGCGGGTTTTGTTCCGGAATCCTATTTTTGGTTTTTAGGGCTTGGTACAAGCTGCATTTTAAGACCAAAATCAACTCTCTAGCTGCCGTAGTTTTCGAGTTACAGCCATTTGAAAAAGTGCAAGTTTGGACCCTCTAGCTGCCTCCGTTTCCGAGATATTCAAGGTTTTATTTTTTCCAGTCGAGGGGTGACTTTGCCTTGAAATTTTCAAGTTTTCTTGCGGGTTTTGTTCCGGAATCCTATTTTTGGTTTTTAGGGCATGGTACAAGCTGCATTTTTAGACCAAAATCAACTCTCTAGCTGCCGTAGTTTTCGAGGTAGGGCCATTTGAAAAAGTGCAAGTTTGGACCCTCTAGCTGCCTCCGTTTCCGAGATATTCAAGGTTTTATATTTTCCAGTCGAGGGGTGACTTTGCCTTGAAATTTTCAAGTTTTCTTGCGGGTTTTGTTCCGGAATCCTATTTTTGGTTTTTAGGGCATGGTACAAGCTGCATTTGAAGACCCAAATCAACTCTCTAGCTGCCGCAGTTTTCGAGGTAGGGCCATTTGAAAAAGTGCAAGTTTGGACCCTCTAGCTGCCTCCGTTTCCGAGATATTCAAGGTTTTATATTTTCCAGTCGAGGGGTGACTTTGCTTGAAATTTTCAAGTTTTCTTGCGGGTTTTGTTCCGGAATCCTATTTTTGCTTTTTAGGGCATGGTACAAGCTGCATTTTTAGACCAAAATCAACTCTCTAGCTGCCGTAGTTTTCGAGTTACAGCCATTTGAAAAAGTGCAAGTTTGGACCCTCTAGCTGCCTCCGTTTCCGAGATATTCAAGGTTTTATATTTTCCAGTCGAGGGGTGACTTTGCCTTGAAATTTTCAAGTTTTCTTGCGGGTTTTGTTCCGGAATCCTATTTTTGGTTTTTAGGGCATGGTACAAGCTGCATTTGAAGACCCAAATCAACTCTCTAGCTGCCGCAGTTTTCGAGGTAGGGCCATTTGAAAAAGTGCAAGTTTGGACCCTCTAGCTGCCTCCGTTTCCGAGATATTCAAGGTTTTATATTTTCCAGTCGAGGGGTGACTTTGCCTTGAAATTTTCAAGTTTTCTTGCGGGTTTTGTTCCGGAATCCTATTTTTGGTTTTTAGGGCATGGTACAAGCTGCATTTGAAGACCCAAATCAACTCTCTAGCTGCCGTAGTTTTCGAGTTGCAGCTATTTGAAAAAGTGCAAGTTTGGACCCTCTAGCTGCCTCCGTTTCCGAGATATTCAAGGTTTTATATTTTCCAGTCGAGGGGTGACTTTGCCTTGAAATTTTCAAGTTTTCTTGCGGGTTTTGTTCCGGAATCCTATTTTTGGTTTTTAGGGCATGGTACAAGCAGCATTTGAAGACCCAAATCAACTCTCTAGCTGCCGCAGTTTTCGAGGTAGGGCCATTTGAAAAAGTGCAAGTTTGGACCCTCTAGCTGCCTCCGTTTCCGAGATATTCAAGGTTTTATATTTTCCAGTCGAGGGGTGACTTTGCCTTGAAATTTTCAAGTTTTCTTGCGGGTTTTGTTCCGGAATCCTATTTTTGGTTTTTAGGGCATGGTACAAGCAGCATTTGAAGACCCAAATCAACTCTCTAGCTGCCGCAGTTTTCGAGGTAGGGCCATTTGAAAAAGTGCAAGTTTGGACCCTCTAGCTGCCTCCGTTTCCGAGATATTCAAGGTTTTATTTTTTCCAGTCGAGGGGTGACTTTGCCTTGAAATTTTCAAGTTTTCTTGCGGGTTTTGTTCCGGAATCCTATTTTTGGTTTTTAGGGCATGGTACAAGCTGCATTTTTAGACCAAAATCAACTCTCTAGCTGCCGTAGTTTTCGAGGTAGGGCCATTTGAAAAAGTGCAAGTTTGGACCCTCTAGCTGCCTCCGTTTCCGAGATATTCAAGGTTTTATATTTTCCAGTCGAGGGGTGACTTTGCTTGAAATTTTCAAGTTTTCTTGCGGGTTTTGTTCCGGAATCCTATTTTTGCTTTTTAGGGCATGGTACAAGCTGCATTTGAAGACCCAAATCAACTCTCTAGCTGCCGCAGTTTTCGAGGTAGGGCCATTTGAAAAAGTGCAAGTTTGGACCCTCTAGCTGCCTCCGTTTCCGAGATATTCAAGGTTTTATATTTTCCAGTCGAGGGGTGACTTTGCCTTGAAATTTTCAAGTTTTCTTGCGGGTTTTGTTCCGGAATCCTATTTTTGGTTTTTAGGGCATGGTACAAGCTGCATTTTTAGACCAAAATCAACTCTCTAGCTGCCGTAGTTTTCGAGTTACAGCCATTTGAAAAAGTGCAAGTTTGGACCCTCTAGCTGCCTCCGTTTCCGAGATATTCAAGGTTTTATATTTTCCAGTCGAGGGGTGACTTTGCCTTGAAATTTTCAAGTTTTCTTGCGGGTTTTGTTCCGGAATCCTATTTTTGGTTTTTAGGGCATGGTACAAGCTGCATTTGAAGACCCAAATCAACTCTCTAGCTGCCGCAGTTTTCGAGGTAGGGCCATTTGAAAAAGTGCAAGTTTGGACCCTCTAGCTGCCTCCGTTTCCGACATATTCAAGGTTTTACATTTTCCTGTCGAGGGGTGACTTTGCCTTGAAATTTTCAAGTTTTCTTGCGGGTTTTGTTCCGGAATCCTATTTTTGGTTTTTAGGGCATGGTACAAGCAGCATTTGAAGACCCAAATCAACTCTCTAGCTGCCGCAGTTTTCGAGGTAGGGCCATTTGAAAAAGTGCAAGTTTGGACCCTCTAGCTGCCTCCGTTTCCGAGATATTCAAGGTTTTATATTTTCCAGTCGAGGGGTGACTTTGCCTTGAAATTTTCAAGTTTTCTTGCGGGTTTTGTTCCGGAATCCTATTTTTGGTTTTTAGGGCATGGTACAAGCTGCATTTGAAGACCCAAATCAACTCTCTAGCTGCCGTAGTTTTCGAGTTGCAGCTATTTGAAAAAGTGCAAGTTTGGACCCTCTAGCTGCCTCCGTTTCCGAGATATTCAAGGTTTTATATTTTCCAGTCGAGGGGTGACTTTGCCTTGAAATTTTCAAGTTTTCTTGCGGGTTTTGTTCCGGAATCCTATTTTTGGTTTTTAGGGCATGGTACAAGCAGCATTTGAAGACCCAAATCAACTCTCTAGCTGCCGCAGTTTTCGAGGTAGGGCCATTTGAAAAAGTGCAAGTTTGGACCCTCTAGCTGCCTCCGTTTCCGAGATATTCAAGGTTTTATATTTTCCAGTCGAGGGGTGACTTTGCCTTGAAATTTTCAAGTTTTCTTGCGGGTTTTGTTCCGGAATCCTATTTTTGGTTTTTAGGGCATGGTACAAGCAGCATTTGAAGACCCAAATCAACTCTCTAGCTGCCGCAGTTTTCGAGGTAGGGCCATTTGAAAAAGTGCAAGTTTGGACCCTCTAGCTGCCTCCGTTTCCGAGATATTCAAGGTTTTATATTTTCCAGTCGAGGGGTGACTTTGCCTTGAAATTTTCAAGTTTTCTTGCGGGTTTTGTTCCGGAATCCTATTTTTGGTTTTTAGGGCATGGTACAAGCTGCATTTGAAGACCCAAATCAACTCTCTAGCTGCCGTAGTTTTCGAGTTGCAGCTATTTGAAAAAGTGCAAGTTTGGACCCTCTAGCTGCCTCCGTTTCCGAGATATTCAAGGTTTTATATTTTCCAGTCGAGGGGTGACTTTGCCTTGAAATTTTCAAGTTTTCTTGCGGGTTTTGTTCCGGAATCCTATTTTTGGTTTTTAGGGCATGGTACAAGCAGCATTTGAAGACCCAAATCAACTCTCTAGCTGCCGCAGTTTTCGAGGTAGGGCCATTTGAAAAAGTGCAAGTTTGGACCCTCTAGCTGCCTCCGTTTCCGAGATATTCAAGGTTTTATATTTTCCAGTCGAGGGGTGACTTTGCCTTGAAATTTTCAAGTTTTCTTGCGGGTTTTGTTCCGGAATCCTATTTTTGGTTTTTAGGGCATGGTACAAGCTGCATTTTAAGACCAAAATCAACTCTCTAGCTGCCGTAGTTTTCGAGTTACAGCCATTTGAAAAAGTGCAAGTTTGGACCCTCTAGCTGCCTCCGTTTCCGAGATATTCAAGGTTTTATATTTTCCAGTCGAGGGGTGACTTTGCCTTGAAATTTTCAAGTTTTCTTGCGGGTTTTGTTCCGGAATCCTATTTTTGGTTTTTAGGGCATGGTACAAGCAGCATTTGAAGACCCAAATCAACTCTCTAGCTGCCGCAGTTTTCGAGGTAGGGCCATTTGAAAAAGTGCAAGTTTGACCCTCTAGCTGCCTCCGTTTCCGAGATATTCAAGGTTTTATATTTTCCAGTCGAGGGGTGACTTTGCCTTGAAATTTTCAAGTTTTCTTGCGGGTTTTGTTCCGGAATCCTATTTTTGGTTTTTAGGGCATGGTACAAGCAGCATTTGAAGACCCAAATCAACTCTCTAGCTGCCGCAGTTTTCGAGGTAGGGCCATTTGAAAAAGTGCAAGTTTGGACCCTCTAGCTGCCTCCGTTTCCGAGATATTCAAGGTTTTATATTTTCCAGTCGAGGGGTGACTTTGCCTTGAAATTTTCAAGTTTTCTTGCGGGTTTTGTTCCGGAATCCTATTTTTGGTTTTTAGGGCATGGTACAAGCAGCATTTGAAGACCCAAATCAACTCTCTAGCTGCCGCACTTTTCGAGGTAGGGCCATTTGAAAAAGTGCAAGTTTGGACCCTCTAGCTGCCTCCGTTTCCGAGATATTCAAGGTTTTATATTTTCCAGTCGAGGGGTGACTTTGCCTTGAAATTTTCAAGTTTTCTTGCGGGTTTTGTTCCGGAATCCTATTTTTGGTTTTTAGGGCATGGTACAAGCTGCATTTGAAGACCAAAATCAACTCTCTAGCTGCCGTAGTTTTCGAGTTACAGCCATTTGAAAAAGTGCAAGTTTGGACCCTCTAGCTGCCTCCGTTTCCGAGATATTCAAGGTTTTATATTTTCCAGTCGAGGGGTGACTTTGCCTTGAAATTTTCAAGTTTTCTTGCGGGTTTTGTTCCGGAATCCTATTTTTGGTTTTTAGGGCATGGTACAAGCAGCATTTGAAGACCCAAATCAACTCTCTAGCTGCCGCAGTTTTCGAGGTAGGGCCATTTGAAAAAGTGCAAGTTTGACCCTCTAGCTGCCTCCGTTTCCGAGATATTCAAGGTTTTATATTTTCCAGTCGAGGGGTGACTTTGCCTTGAAATTTTCAAGTTTTCTTGCGGGTTTTGTTCCGGAATCCTATTTTTGGTTTTTAGGGCATGGTACAAGCAGCATTTGAAGACCCAAATCAACTCTCTAGCTGCCGCAGTTTTCGAGGTAGGGCCATTTGAAAAAGTGCAAGTTTGGACCCTCTAGCTGCCTCCGTTTCCGAGATATTCAAGGTTTTATATTTTCCAGTCGAGGGGTGACTTTGCCTTGAAATTTTCAAGTTTTCTTGCGGGTTTTGTTCCGGAATCCTATTTTTGGTTTTTAGGGCATGGTACAAGCAGCATTTGAAGACCCAAATCAACTCTCTAGCTGCCGCACTTTTCGAGGTAGGGCCATTTGAAAAAGTGCAAGTTTGGACCCTCTAGCTGCCTCCGTTTCCGAGATATTCAAGGTTTTATATTTTCCAGTCGAGGGGTGACTTTGCCTTGAAATTTTCAAGTTTTCTTGCGGGTTTTGTTCCGGAATCCTATTTTTGGTTTTTAGGGCATGGTACAAGCTGCATTTGAAGACCAAAATCAACTCTCTAGCTGCCGTAGTTTTCGAGTTACAGCCATTTGAAAAAGTGCAAGTTTGGACCCTCTAGCTGCCTCCGTTTCCGAGATATTCAAGGTTTTATATTTTCCAGTCGAGGGGTGACTTTGCCTTGAAATTTTCAAGTTTTCTTGCGGGTTTTGTTCCGGAATCCTATTTTTGGTTTTTAGGGCATGGTACAAGCTGCATTTGAAGACCCAAATCAACTCTCTAGCTGCCGCAGTTTTCGAGGTAGGGCCATTTGAAAAAGTGCAAGTTTGGACCCTCTAGCTGCCTCCGTTTCCGAGATATTCAAGGTTTTATATTTTCCAGTCGAGGGGTGACTTTGCCTTGAAATTTTCAAGTTTTCTTGCGGGTTTTGTTCCGGAATCCTATTTTTGGTTTTTAGGGCATGGTACAAGCTGCATTTGAAGACCAAAATCAACTCTCTAGCTGCCGTAGTTTTCGAGTTACAGCCATTTGAAAAAGTGCAAGTTTGGACCCTCTAGCTGCCTCCGTTTCCGAGATATTCAAGGTTTTATATTTTCCAGTCGAGGGGTGACTTTGCCTTGAAATTTTCAAGTTTTCTTGCGGGTTTTGTTCCGGAATCCTATTTTTGGTTTTTAGGGCATGGTACAAGCTGCATTTGAAGACCCAAATCAACTCTCTAGCTGCCGCAGTTTTCGAGGTAGGGCCATTTGAAAAAGTGCAAGTTTGGACCCTCTAGCTGCCTCCGTTTCCGAGATATTCAAGGTTTTATATTTTCCAGTCGAGGGGTGACTTTGCCTTGAAATTTTCAAGTTTTCTTGCGGGTTTTGTTCCGGAATCCTATTTTTGGTTTTTAGGGCATGGTACAAGCTGCATTTTAAGAACAAAATCAACTCTCTAGCTGCCGTAGTTTTCGAGTTACAGCCATTTGAAAAAGTGCAAGTTTGTACCCTCTAGCTGCCTCCGTTTCAGAGATATTCAAGGTTTTACATTTTCCTGTCGAGGGGTGACTTTGCCTTGAAATTTTCAAGTTTTCTTGCAAGTTTTGTTCCGGAATCCTATTTTTGGTTTTTAGGGCATGGTACAAGCTGCATTTGAAGACCCAAATCAACTCTCTAGCTGCCGTAGTTTTCGAGTTACAGCCATTTGAAAAAGTGCAAGTTTGGACCCTCTAGCTGCCTCCGTTTCCGAGATATTCAAGGTTTTATTTTTTCCAGTCGAGGGGTGACTTTGCCTTGAAATTTTCAAGTTTTCTTGCGGGTTTTGTTCCGGAATCCTATTTTTGGTTTTTAGGGCATGGTACAAGCTGCATTTTAAGACCAAAATCAACTCTCTAGCTGCCGTAGTTTTCGAGTTACAGCCATTTAAAAAAGTGCAAGTTTGGACCCTCTAGCTGCCTCCGTTTCCGAGATATTCAAGGTTTTATATTTTCCAGTCGAGGGGTGACTTTGCCTTGAAATTTTCAAGTTTTCTTGCGGGTTTTGTTCCGGAATCCTATTTTTGGTTTTTAGGGCATGGTACAAGCTGCATTTGAAGACCCAAATCAACTCTCTAGCTGCCGCAGTTTTCGAGGTAGGGCCATTTGAAAAAGTGCAAGTTTGGACCCTCTAGCTGCCTCCGTTTCCGAGATATTCAAGGTTTTATATTTTCCAGTCGAGGGGTGACTTTGCCTTGAAATTTTCAAGTTTTCTTGCGGGTTTTGTTCCGGAATCCTATTTTTGGTTTTTAGGGCATGGTACAAGCTGCATTTTAAGACCAAAATCAACTCTCTAGCTGCCGTAGTTTTCGAGTTACAGCCATTTGAAAAAGTGCAAGTTTGGACCCTCTAGCTGCTTCCGTTTCCGAGATATTCAAGGTTTTACATTTTCCTGTCGAGGGGTGACTTTGCCTTGAAATTTTCAAGTTTTCTTGCGGGTTTTGTTCTGGAATCCTATTTTTGGTTTTTAGGGCATGGTACAAGCTGCATTTTAAGACCAAAATCAACTCTCTAGCTGCCGTAGTTTTCGAGTTACAGCCATTTAAAAAAGTGCAAGTTCGGACCCTCTAGCTGCCTCCGTTTCCGAGATATTCAAGGTTTTATATTTTCCAGTCGAGGGGTGACTTTGCCTTGAAATTTTCAAGTTTTCTTGCGGGTTTTGTTCCGGAATCCTATTTTTGGTTTTTAGGGCATGGTACAAGCTGCATTTGAAGACCCAAATCAACTCTCTAGCTGCCGCAGTTTTCGAGGTAGGGCCATTTGAAAAAGTGCAAGTTTGGACCCTCTAGCTGCCTCCGTTTCCGAGATATTCAAGGTTTTATATTTTCCAGTCGAGGAGTGACTTTGCCTTGAAATTTTCAAGTTTTCTTGCGGGTTTTGTTCCGGAATCCTATTTTTGGTTTTTAGGGCATGGTACAAGCTGCATTTTAAGACCAAAATCAACTCTCTAGCTGCCGTAGTTTTCGAGTTACAGCCATTTGAAAAAGTGCAAGTTTGGACCCTCTAGCTGCCTCCGTTTCCGAGATATTCAAGGTTTTACATTTTCCTGTCGAGGGGTGACTTTGCCTTGAAATTTTCAAGTTTTCTTGCGGGTTTTGTTCCGGAATCTTATTTTTGCTTTTTAGGGCATGGTACAAGCTGCATTTTAAGACCAAAATCAACTCTCTAGCTGCCGTAGTTTTCGAGGTAGGGCCATTTGAAAAAGTGCAAGTTTGGACCCCCTAGCTGCCTCCGTTTCCGAGATATTCAAGGTTTTATATTTTCCAGTCGAGGGGTGACTTTTTTTTCAAGTTTTCTTGCGGGTTTTGTTCCGGAATCCTATTTTTGGTTTTTAGGGCATGGTACAAGCTGCATTTGAAGACCCAAATCAGCTCTCTAGCTGCCGTAGTTTTCGAGTTACAGCCATTTGAAAAAGTGCAAGTTTGGACCCTCTAGCTGCCTCCGTTTCCGAGATATTCAAGGTTTTACATTTTCCTGTCGAGGGTTGACTTTGCCTTGAAATTTTCAAGTTTTCTTGCGGTTTTTGTTCCGGAATCATATTTTTGGTTTTTAGGGCATGGTACAAGCTGCATTTGAAGACCCAAATCAACTCTCTAGCTGCCGTAGTTTTCGAGTTACAGCCATTTGAAAAAGTGCAAGTTTGGACCCTCTAGCTGCCTCCGTTTCCGAGATATTCAAGGTTTTACATTTTCCTGTCGAGGGTTGACTTTGCCTTGAAATTTTCAAGTTTTCTTGCTGCCTCCGTTTCCGAGATATTCAAGGTTTTATATTTTCCAGTCGAGGGGTGACTTAGCCTTGAAATTTTCAAGTTTTCTTGCAGTTTTTGTTCCGGAATCATATTTTTGGTTTTTAGGGCATGGTACAAGCTGCATTTGAAGACCCAAATCAACTCTCTAGCTGCCGCAGTTTTCGAGGTAGGGCCATTTGAAAAAGTGCAAGTTTGGACCCTCTAGCTGCCTCCGTTTCCGAGATATTCAAGGTTTTATATTTTCCAGTCGAGGGGTGACTTTGCCTTGAAATTTTCAAGTTTTCTTGCGGGTTTTGTTCCGGAATCCTATTTTTGGTTTTTAGGGCATGGTACAAGCTGCATTTGAAGACCCAAATCAACTCTCTAGCTGCCGCAGTTTCGAGGTAGGGCCATTTGAAAAAGTGCAAGTTTGGACCCTCTAGCTGCCTCCGTTTCCGAGATATTCAAGGTTTTATATTTTCCAGTCGAGGGGTGACTTTGCCTTGAAATTTTCAAGTTTTCTTGCGGGTTTTGTTCCGGAATCCTATTTTTGGTTTTTAGGGCATGGTACAAGCTGCATTTTAAGACCAAAATCAACTCTCTAGCTGCCGTAGTTTTCGAGTTACAGCCATTTGAAAAAGTGCAAGTTTGGACCCTCTAGCTGCCTCCGTTTCCGAGATATTCAAGGTTTTACATTTTCCTGTCGAGGGGTGACTTTGCCTTGAAATTTTCAAGTTTTCTTGCGGGTTTTGTTCTGGAATCCTATTTTTGGTTTTTAGGGCATGGTACAAGCTGCATTTTAAGACCAAAATCAACTCTCTAGCTGCCGTAGTTTTCGAGTTACAGCCATTTGAAAAAGTGCAAGTTTGGACCCTCTAGCTGCCTCCGTTTCCGAGATATTCAAGGTTTTATATTTTCCAGTCGAGGGGTGACTTTGCCTTGAAATTTTCAAGTTTTCTTGCGGGTTTTGTTCCGGAATCCTATTTTTGGTTTTTAGGGCATGGTACAAGCTGCATTTTAAGACCAAAATCAACTCTCTAGCTGCCGTAGTTTTCGAGGTAGGGCCATTTGAAAAAGTGCAAGTTTGGACCCTCTAGCTGCCTCCGTTTCCGAGATATTCAAGGTTTTACATTTTCCAGTCGAGGGGTGACTTTGCCTTGAAATTTTCAAGTTTTCTTGCGGGTTTTGTTCCGGAATCCTATTTTTGGTTTTTAGGGCATGGTACAAGCTGCATTTGAAGACCCAAATCAACTCTCTAGCTGCCGCAGTTTTCGAGGTAGGGCCATTTGAAAAAGTGCAAGTTTGGACCCTCTAGCTGCCTCCGTTTCCGAGATATTCAAGGTTTTATATTTTCCTGTCGAGGGGTGACTTTGCCTTGAAATTTTCAAGTTTTCTTGCGGGTTTTGTTCCGGAATCCTATTTTTGGTTTTTAGGGCATGGTACAAGCTGCATTTGAAGACCCAAATCAACTCTCTAGCTGCCGCAGTTTCGAGGTAGGGCCATTTGAAAAAGTGCAAGTTTGGACCCTCTAGCTGCCTCCGTTTCCGAGATATTCAAGGTTTTATTTTTTCCAGTCGAGGGGTGACTTTGCCTTGAAATTTTCAAGTTTTCTTGCGGGTTTTGTTCTGGAATCCTATTTTTGGTTTTTAGGGCATGGTACAAGCTGCATTTTAAGACCAAAATCAACTCTCTAGCTGCCGTAGTTTTCGAGTTACAGCCATTTGAAAAAGTGCAAGTTTGGACCCTCTAGCTGCCTCCGTTTCCGAGATATTCAAGGTTTTATATTTTCCAGTCGAGGGGTGACTTTGCCTTGAAATTTTCAAGTTTTCTTGCGGGTTTTGTTCCGGAATCCTATTTTTGGTTTTTAGGGCATGGTACAAGCTGCATTTTAAGACCAAAATCAACTCTCTAGCTGCCGTAGTTTTCGAGGTAGGGCCATTTGAAAAAGTGCAAGTTTGGACCCTCTAGCTGCCTCCGTTTCCGAGATATTCAAGGTTTTACATTTTCCAGTCGAGGGGTGACTTTGCCTTGAAATTTTCAAGTTTTCTTGCGGTTTTTGTTCCGGAATCATATTTTTGGTTTTTAGGGCATGGTACAAGCTGCATTTGAAGACCCAAATCAACTCTCTAGCTGCCGCAGTTTTCGAGGTAGGGCCATTTGAAAAAGTGCAAGTTTGGACCCTCTAGCTGCCTCCGTTTCCGAGATATTCAAGGTTTTATATTTTCCTGTCGAGGGGTGACTTTGCCTTGAAATTTTCAAGTTTTCTTGCGGGTTTTGTTCCGGAATCCTATTTTTGGTTTTTAGGGCATGGTACAAGCTGCATTTGAAGACCCAAATCAACTCTCTAGCTGCCGCAGTTTCGAGGTAGGGCCATTTGAAAAAGTGCAAGTTTGGACCCTCTAGCTGCCTCCGTTTCCGAGATATTCAAGGTTTTATATTTTCCAGTCGAGGGGTGACTTTTTTTTCAAGTTTTCTTGCGGGTTTTGTTCCGGAATCCTATTTTTGGTTTTTAGGGCATGGTACAAGCTGCATTTGAAGACCCAAATCAGCTCTCTAGCTGCCGTAGTTTTCGAGTTACAGCCATTTGAAAAAGTGCAAGTTTGGACCCTCTAGCTGCCTCCGTTTCCGAGATATTCAAGGTTTTACATTTTCCTGTCGAGGGGTGACTTTGACCTTGAAATTTTCAAGTTTTCTTGCGGGTTTTGTTCCGGAATCCTATTTTTGGTTTTTAGGGCATGGTACAAGCAGCATTTTAAGACCAAAATCAACTCTCTAGCTGCCGTAGTTTTCGAGTTACAGCCATTTGAAAAAGTGCAAGTTTGGACCCTCTAGCTGCCTCCGTTTCCGAGATATTCAAGGTTTTACATTTTCCTGTCGAGGGGTGACTTTGCCTTGAAATTTTCAAGTTTTCTTGCGGGTTTTTTTCCGGAATCCTATTTTTGGTTTTTAGGGCATGGTACAAGCTGCATTTGAAGACCCAAATCAACTCTCTAGCTGCCGTAGTTTTCGAGTTACAGCCATTTGAAAAAGTGCAAGTTTGGACCCTCTAGCTGCCTCCGTTTCCGAGATATTCAAGGTTTTATATTTTCCAGTCGAGGGGTGACTTTGCCTTGAAATTTTCAAGTTTTCTTGCGGGTTTTGTTCCGGAATCCTATTTTTGGTTTTTAGGGCATGGTACAAGCTGCATTTGAAGACCCAAATCAACTCTTTAGCTGCCGCAGTTTCGAGGTAGGGCCATTTGAAAAAGTGCAAGTTTGGACCCTCTAGCTGCCTCCGTTTCCGAGATATTCAAGGTTTTATATTTTCCAGTCGAGGGGTGACTTTGCCTTGAAATTTTCAAGTTTTCTTGCGGGTTTTGTTCCGGAATCCTATTTTTGGTTTTTAGGGCATGGTACAAGCTGCATTTTAAGGCCAAAATCAACTCTCTAGCTGCCGTAGTTTTCGAGTTACAGCCATTTGAAAAAGTGCAAGTTTGGACCCTCTAGCTGCCTCCGTTTCCGAGATATTCAAGGTTATACATTTTCCTGTCGAGGGTTGAATTTGCCTTGAAATTTTCAAGTTTTCTTGCGGTTTTTGTTCCGGAATCATATTTTTGGTTTTTAGGGCATGGTACAAGCTGCATTTGAAGACCCAAATCAACTCTCTAGCTGCCGTAGTTTTCGAGTTACAGCCATTTGAAAAAGTGCAAGTTTGGACCCTCTAGCTGCCTCCGTTTCCGAGATATTCAAGGTTTTATATTTTCCAGTCGAGGGGTGACTTTGCCTTGAAATTTTCAAGTTTTCTTGCGGGTTTTGTTCCGGAATCCTATTTTTGGTTCTTAGGGCATGGTACAAGCTGCATTTTAAGACCAAAATCAACTCTCTAGCTGCCGTAGTTTTCGAGTTACAGCCATTTGAAAAAGTGCAAGTTTGGACCCTCTAGCTGCCTCCGTTTCCGAGATATTCAAGGTTTTACATTTTCCTGTCGAGGGTTGACTTTGCCTTGAAATTTTCAAGTTTTCTTGCGGTTTTTGTTCCGGAATCATATTTTTGGTTTTTAGGGCATGGTACAAGCTGCATTTGAAGACCCAAATCAAATCTCTAGCTGCCGTAGTTTTCGAGTTACAGCCATTTGAAAAAGTGCAAGTTTGGACCCTCTAGCTGCCTCCGTTTCCGAGATATTCACGGTTTTACATTTTCCTGTCGAGGGTTGACTTTGCCTTGAAATTTTCAAGTTTTCTTGCTGCCTCCGTTTCCGAGATATTCAAGGTTTTATATTTTCCAGTCGAGGGGTGACTTTGCCTTGAAATTTTCAAGTTTTCTTGCGGTTTTTGTTCCGGAATCATATTTTTGGTTTTTAGGGCATGGTACAAGCTGCATTTGAAGACCCAAATCAACTCTCTAGCTGCCGCAGTTTTCGAGGTAGGGCCATTTGAAAAAGTGCAAGTTTGGACCCTCTAGCTGCCTCCGTTTCCGAGATATTCAAGGTTTTATATATTTTCCAGTCGAGGGGTGACTTTGCCTTGAAATTTTCAAGTTTTCTTGCGGGTTTTGTTCCGGAATCCTATTTTTGGTTTTTAGGGCATGGTACAAGCTGCATTTGAAGACCCAAATCAACTCTCTAGCTGCCGCAGTTTTCGAGGTAGGGCCATTTGAAAAAGTGCAAGTTTGGACCCTCTAGCTGCCTCCGTTTCCGAGATATTCAAGGTTTTATATTTTCCAGTCGAGGGGTGACTTTGCCTTGAAATTTTCAAGTTTTCTTGCGGGTTTTGTTCCGGAATCCTATTTTTGGTTTTTAGGGCATGGTACAAGCTGCATTTGAAGACCCAAATCAACTCTCTAGCTGCCGCAGTTTCGAGGTAGGGCCATTTGAAAAAGTGCAAGTTTGGACCCTCTAGCTGCCTCCGTTTCCGAGATATTCAAGGTTTTATATTTTCCAGTCGAAGGGTGACTTTTTTTTCAAGTTTTCTTGCGGGTTTTGTTCCGGAATCCTATTTTTGGTTTTTAGGGCATGGTACAAGCTGCATTTTAAGACCAAAATCAACTCTCTAGCTGCCGTAGTTTTCGAGGTAGGGCCATTTGAAAAAGTGCAAGTTTGGACCCTCTAGCTGCCTCCGTTTCCGAGATATTCAAGGTTTTATATTTTCCAGTCGAGGGGTGACTTTGCCTTGAAATTTTCAAGTTTCTTGCGGGTTTTGTTCCGGAATCCTATTTTTGGTTTTTAGGGCATGGTACAAGCAGCATTTGAAGACCCAAATCAACTCTCTAGCTGCCGCAGTTTTCGAGGTAGGGCCATTTGAAAAAGTGCAAGTTTGGACCCTCTAGCTGCCTCCGTTTCCGAGATATTCAAGGTTTTATATTTTCCAGTCGAGGGGTGACTTTGCCTTGAAATTTTCAAGTTTTCTTGCGGGTTTTGTTCCGGAATCCTATTTTTGGTTTTTAGGGCATGGTACAAGCTGCATTTTAAGACCAAAACCAACTCTCTAGCTGCCGTAGTTTTCGAGTTACAGCCATTTGAAAAAGTGCAAGTTTGGACCCTCTAGCTGCCTCCGTTTCCGAGATATTCAAAGTTTTATATTTTCCAGTCGAGGGGTGACTCTGCCTTGAAATTTTCAAGTTTTCTTGCGGGTTTTGTTCCGGAATCCTATTTTGGTTTTTAGGGCATGGTACAAGCTGCATTTTAAGACCAAAATCAACTCTCTAGCTGCCGTAGTTTTCGAGTTACAGCCATTTGAAAAAGTGCAAGTTTGGACCCTCTAGCTGCCTCCGTTTCCGAGATATTCAAGGTTTTATATTTTCCAGTCGAGGGGTGACTTTGCCTTGAAATTTTCAAGTTTTCTTGCGGGTTTAGTTCCGGAATCCTATTTTTGGTTTTTAGGGCATGGTACAAGCTGCATTTGAAGACCCAAATCAACTCTCTAGCTGCCGTAGTTTTCGAGTTACAGCCATTTGAAAAAGTGCAAGTTTGGACCCTCTAGCTGCCTCCGTTTCCGAGATATTCAAGGTTTTATATTTTCCAGTCGAGGGGTGACTCTGCCTTGAAATTTTCAAGTTTTCTTGCGGGTTTTGTTCCGGAATCCTATTTTTGGTTTTTAGGGCATGGTACAAGCTACATTTTTAGACCAAAATCAACTCTCTAGCTGCCGTAGTTTTCGAGTTACAGCCATTTGAAAAAGTGCAAGTTTGGACCCTCTAGCTGCCTCCGTTCCCGAGATATTCAAGGTTTTATATTTTCCAGTCGAGGGGTGACTTTGCCTTGAAATTTTCAAGTTTTCTTGCGGGTTTTGTTCCGGAATAATATTTTTGGTTTTTAGGGCATGGTACAAGCTGCATTTGAAGACCCAAATCAACTCTCTAGCTGCCGTAGTTTTCGAGTTACAGCCATTTGAAAAAGTGCAAGTTTGGACCCTCTAGCTGCCTCCGTTTCCGAGATATTCAAGGTTTTATATTTTCCAGTCGAGGGGTGACTTTTTTTTCAAGTTTTCTTGCGGGTTTTGTTCCGGAATCCTATTTTTGGTTTTTAGGGCATGGTACAAGCTGCATTTTAAGACCAAAATCAACTCTCTAGCTGCCGTAGTTTTCGAGGTAGGGCCATTTGAAAAAGTGCAAGTTTGGACCCTCTAGCTGCCTCCGTTTCCGAGATATTCAAGGTTTTACATTTTCCAGTCGAGGGGTGACTTTGCCTTGAAATTTCCAAGTTTTCTTGCGGTTTTTGTTCCGGAATCATATTTTTGGTTTTTAGGGCATGGTACAAGCTGCATTTGAAGACCCAAATCAACTCTCTAGCTGCCGCAGTTTTCGAGGTAGGGCCATTTGAAAAAGTGCAAGTTTGGACCCTCTAGCTGCCTCCGTTTCCGAGATATTCAAGGTTTTATATTTTCCAGTCGAGGGGTGACTTTGCCTTGAAATTTTCAAGTTTTCTTGCGGGTTTTGTTCCGGAATCCTATTTTTGGTTTTTAGGGCATGGTACAAGCTGCATTTGAAGACCCAAATCAACTCTCTAGCTGCCGCAGTTTTCGAGTTACAGCCATTTGAAAAAGTGCAAGTTTGGACCCTCTAGCTGCCTCCGTTTCCGAGATATTCAAGGTTTTATATTTTCCAGTCGAGGGGTGACTCTGCCTTGAAATTTTCAAGTTTTCTTGCGGGTTTTGTTCCGGAATCCTATTTTTGGTTTTTAGGGCATGGTACAAGCTGCATTTTTAGACCAAAATCAACTCTCTAGCTGCCGTAGTTTTCGAGTTACAGCCATTTGAAAAAGTGCAAGTTTGGACCCTCTAGCTGCCTCCGTTTCCGAGATATTCAAGGTTTTATATTTTCCAGTCGAGGGGTGACTCTGCCTTGAAATTTTCAAGTTTTCTTGCGGGTTTTGTTCCGGAATCCTATTTTTGGTTTTTAGGGCATGGTACAAGCTGCATTTTTAGACCAAAATCAACTCTCTAGCTGCCGTAGTTTTCGAGTTACAGCCATTTGAAAAAGTGCAAGTTTGGACCCTCTAGCTGCCTCCGTTTCCGAGATATTCAAGGTTTTATATTTTCCAGTCGAGGGGTGACTTTGCCTTGAAATTTTCAAGTTTTCTTGCGGGTTTTGTTCCGGAATCCTATTTTTGGTTTTTAGGGCATGGTACAAGCTGCATTTGAAGACCCAAATCAACTCTCTAGCTGCCGTAGTTTTCGAGTTACAGCCATTTGAAAAAGTGCAAGTTTGGACCCTCTAGCTGCCTCCGTTTCCGAGATATTCAAGGTTTTATATTTTCCAGTCGAGGGGTGACTTTGCTTTGAAATTTTCAAGTTTTCTTGCGGGTTTTGTTCCGGAATCTTATTTTTGGTTTTTAGGGCATGGTACAAGCTGCATTTTAAGACCCAAATCAACTCTCTAGCTGCCGCAGTTTTCGAGGTAGGGCCATTTGAAAAAGTGCAAGTTTGGACCCTCTAGCTGCCTCCGTTTCCGAGATATTCAAGGTTTTATATTTTCCAGTCGAGGGGTGACTTTGACTTGAAATTTTCAAGTTTTCTTGCGGGTTTTGTTCCGGAATCCTATTTTTGGTTTTTAGGGCATGGTACAAGCTGCATTTGAAGACCCAAATCAACTCTCTAGCTGCCGTAGTTTTCGAGTTACAGCCATTTGAAAAAGTGCAAGTTTGGACCCTCTAGCTGCCTCCGTTTCCGAGATATTCAAGGTTTTATATTTTCCAGTCGAGGGGTGACTTTGCCTTGAAATTTTCAAGTTTTCTTGCGGGTTTTGTTCCGGAATCCTATTTTTGGTTTTTAGGGCATGGTACAAGCTGCATTTTAAGACCAAAATCAACTCTCTAGCTGCCGTAGTTTTCGAGGTAGGGCCATTTGAAAAAGTGCAAGTTTGGACCCTCTAGCTGCCTCCGTTTCCGAGATATTCAAGGTTTTATATTTTCCAGTCGAGGGGTGACTTTGCCTTGAAATTTTCAAGTTTTCTTGCGGGTTTTGTTCCGGAATCCTATTTTTGGTTTTTAGGGCATGGTACAAGCTGCATTTGAAGACCCAAATCAACTCTCTAGCTGCCGCAGTTTTCGAGGTAGGGCCATTTGAAAAAGTGCAAGTTTGGACCCTCTAGCTGCCTCCGTTTCCGAGATATTCAAGGTTTTATATTTTCCAGTCGAGGGGTGACTTTGCCTTGAAATTTTCAAGTTTTCTTGCGGGTTTTGTTCCGGAATCCTATTTTTGGTTTTTAGGGCATGGTACAAGCTGCATTTTAAGACCAAAATCAACTCTCTAGCTGCCGTAGTTTTCGAGTTACAGCCATTTGAAAAAGTGCAAGTTTGGACCCTCTAGCTGCCTCCGTTTCCGAGATATTCAAGGTTTTGTATTTTCCAGTCGAGGGGTGACTCTGCCTTGAAATTTTCAAGTTTTCTTGCGGGTTTTGTTCCGGAATCCTATTTTTGGTTTTTAGGGCATGGTACAAGCTGCATTTTTAGACCAAAATCAACTCTCTAGCTGCCGTAGTTTTCGAGTTACAGCCATTTGAAAAAGTGCAAGTTTGGACCCTCTAGCTGCCTCCGTTTCCGAGATATTCAAGGTTTTATATTTTCCAGTCGAGGGGTGACTTTGCCTTGAAATTTTCAAGTTTTCTTGCGGGTTTTGTTCCGGAATCCTATTTTTGGTTTTTAGGGCATGGTACAAGCTGCATTTGAAGACCCAAATCAACTCTCTAGCTGCCGTAGTTTTCGAGTTACAGCCATTTGAAAAAGTGCAAGTTTGGACCCTCTAGCTGCCTCCGTTTCCGAGATATTCAAGGTTTTATATTTTCCAGTCGAGGGGTGACTCTGCCTTGAAATTTTCAAGTTTTCTTGCGGGTTTTGTTCCGGAATCCTATTTTTGGTTTTTAGGGCATGGTACAAGCTGCATTTTTAGACCAAAATCAACTCTCTAGCTGCCGTAGTTTTCGAGTTACAGCCATTTGAAAAAGTGCAAGTTTGGAGCCTCTAGCTGCCTCCGTTTCCGAGATATTCAAGGTTTTATATTTTCCAGTCGAGGGGTGACTTTGCCTTGAAATTTTCAAGTTTTCTTGCGGGTTTTGTTCCGGAATCCTATTTTTGGTTTTTAGGGCATGGTACAAGCTGCATTTTAAGACCCAAATCAACTCTCTAGCTGCCGCAGTTTTCGAGGTAGGGCCATTTGAAAAAGTGCAAGTTTGGACCCTCTAGCTGCCTCCGTTTCCGAGATATTCAAGGTTTTATATTTTCCAGTCGAGGGGTGACTTTGCCTTGAAATTTTCAAGTTTTCTTGCGGGTTTTGTTCCGGAATCCTATTTTTGGTTTTTAGGGCATGGTACAAGCTGCATTTGAAGACCCAAATCAACTCTCTAGCTGCCGCAGTTTTCGAGGTAGGGCCATTTGAAAAAGTGCAAGTTTGGACCCTCTAGCTGCCTCCGTTTCCGAGATATTCAAGGTTTTATATTTTCCAGTCGAGGGGTGACTTTGCCTTGAAATTTTCAAGTTTTCTTGCGGGTTTTGTTCCGGAATCCTATTTTTGGTTTTTAGGGCATGGTACAAGCTGCATTTTAAGACCAAAATCAACTCTCTAGCTGCCGTAGTTTTCGAGTTACAGCCATTTGAAAAGTGCAAGTTTGGACCCTCTAGCTGCCTCCGTTTCCGAGATATTCAAGGTTTTATATTTTCCAGTCGAGGGGTGACTCTGCCTTGAAATTTTCAAGTTTTCTTGCGGGTTTTGTTCCGGAATCCTATTTTTGGTTTTTAGGGCATGGTACAAGCTGCATTTTTAGACCCAAATCAACTCTCTAGCTGCCGTAGTTTTCGAGTTACAGCCATTTGAAAAAGTGCAAGTTTGGACCCTCTAGCTGCCTCCGTTTCCGAGATATTCAAGGTTTTATATTTTCCAGTCGAGGGGTGACTTTGCTTTGAAATTTTCAAGTTTTCTTGCGGGTTTTGTTCAGGAATCCTATTTTTGGTTTTTAGGGCATGGTACAAGCTGCATTTTAAGACCAAAATCAACTCTCTAGCTGCCGTAGTTTTCGAGGTAGGGCCATTTGAAAAAGTGCAAGTTTGGACCCTCTAGCTGCCTCCGTTTCCGAGATATTCAAGGTTTTATATTTTCCAGTCGAGGGGTGACTTTGCCTTGAAATTTTCAAGTTTTCTTGCGGGTTTTGTTCCGGAATCCTATTTTTGGTTTTTAGGGCATGGTACAAGCTGCATTTGAAGACCCAAATCAACTCTCTAGCTGCCGTAGTTTTCGAGTTACAGCCATTTGAAAAAGTGCAAGTTTGGACCCTCTAGCTGCCTCCGTTTCCGAGATATTCAAGGTTTTATATTTTCCAGTCGAGGGGTGACTTTGCTTTGAAATTTTCAAGTTTTCTTGCGGGTTTTGTTCAGGAATCCTATTTTTGGTTTTTAGGGCATGGTACAAGCTGCATTTTAAGACCAAAATCAACTCTCTAGCTGCCGTAGTTTTCGAGGTAGGGCCATTTGAAAAAGTGCAAGTTTGGACCCTCTAGCTGCCTCCGTTTCCGAGATATTCAAGGTTTTATATTTTCCAGTCGAGGGGTGACTTTGCCTTGAAATTTTCAAGTTTTCTTGCGGGTTTTGTTCCGGAATCCTATTTTTGGTTTTTAGGGCATGGTACAAGCTGCATTTGAAGACCCAAATCAACTCTCTAGCTGCCGCAGTTTTCGAGGTAGGGCCATTTGAAAAAGTGCAAGTTTGGACCCTCTAGCTGCCTCCGTTTCCGAGATATTCAAGGTTTTATATTTTCCAGTCGAGGGGTGACTTTGCCTTGAAATTTTCAAGTTTTCTTGCGGGTTTTGTTCCGGAATCCTATTTTTGGTTTTTAGGGCATGGTACAAGCTGCATTTTAAGACCAAAATCAACTCTCTAGCTGCCGTAGTTTTCGAGGTAGGGCCATTTGAAAAAGTGCAAGTTTGGACCCTCTAGCTGCCTCCGTTTCCGAGATATTCAAGGTTTTATATTTTCCAGTCGAGGGGTGACTTTGCCTTGAAATTTTCAAGTTTTCTTGCGGGTTTTGTTCCGGAATCCTATTTTTGGTTTTTAGGGCATGGTACAAGCTGCATTTTAAGACCAAAATCAACTCTCTAGCTGCCGTAGTTTTCGAGGAAGGGCCATTTGAAAAAGTGCAAGTTTGGACCCTCTAGCTGCCTCCGTTTCCGAGATATTCAAGGTTTTATATTTTCCAGTCGAGGGGTGACTTTGCCTTGAAATTTTCAAGTTTTCTTGCGGGTTTTGTTCCGGAATCCTATTTTTGGTTTTTAGGGCATGGTACAAGCTGCATTTTTAGACCAAAATCAACTCTCTAGCTGCCGTAGTTTTCGAGTTACAGCCATTTGAAAAAGTGCAAGTTTGGACCCTCTAGCTGCCTCCGTTTCCGAGATATTCAAGGTTTTATATTTTCCAGTCGAGGGGTGACTTTGCCTTGAAATTTTCAAGTTTTCTTGCGGGTTTTGTTCCGGAATCCTATTTTTGGTTTTTAGGGCATGGTACAAGCTGCATTTGAAGACCCAAATCAACTCTCTAGCTGCCGTAGTTTTCGAGTTGCAGCCATTTGAAAAAGTGCAAGTTTGGACCCTCTAGCTGCCTCCGTTTCCGAGATATTCGAGGTTTTATATTTTCCAGTCGAGGGGTGACTTTGCCTTGAAATTTTCAAGTTTTCTTGCGGGTTTTGTTCCGGAATCCTATTTTTGGTTTTTAGGGTATGGTACAAGCAGCATTTGAAGACCCAAATCAACTCTCTAGCTGCCGCAGTTTTCGAGGTAGTGTAAGGGGCCGTAACTCACTCGTACAAAACACTCGTTTAGAATAAATAGGCACAGCAATCAATGGGAACAACGTTTATTTATTTGTTAATTTGCGATATAAACTAGACGCGTAGGTGGTCGGCTTACAACTAACTCAACAATTTGTTTTCCGGCAGCCTCTTTCTCTCTCTACGCCTTGTCGTTTTTGTGTGTGCCACTTGTTTTTTTTTTTTTTTGTTTATGGAGTTGCCAACAATTCGGCCATCCTAACACTCAATCGTCCCGATTGACCTAATACTATTAAATTCTTTCGACCACGGTTTCATATTTGCCACTTCCCATACTCCCGTATAAGGTATCTGACTTAGCTGTAGGTTATCAGCATCCTTCACCAAGTATCTATCATTAGATAAAACTTTTGCAACGACATAAGGTCCTTTGTATTTGGGTGCAATTTTCTTACAGACTCCTGGAGTACTTATAAAATTTCTCACCAGCACATAATCACCCACTTTGTATACTTTATGAATCCTATTTCGATCTATCTTTTCCTTATTATATGCTTGATTCTTCCGAATATTTTCATCTGCCTTTTCCCTCAATTTTACCAAATTTCTCTCATTTACACTTTCATTAATCTCTTCTAGTTTCTCCTTTAAATAATCTATCACCACTCCTTTCTGCTGGACTCCAAATAGTAATTGACTCGCGGATATCCCTGTACTTTTGTGTATCGTATTATTCATCGCAAACTCAACATCTGGTAACACCCTGTCTAGCGAATAATTTATTCCAGCGCTCGTCATTTTTGCTATCATAGGTATCATAGTTCTATTGACCCTCTCAACTTGCCCATTGGCTTGTGGGGAGCCCGTAGCTATTTTAATGTGTTTGATATTTCGGCTATCAATAAAATCCGAAAAATCCTTTGAAGTAAATGCGCTTCCTCTATCAGAGATTAATACTTTTGGCCTACTATATGCATTAAAATAATCTTTCAAACAACTCAGTACTTCCTTCGTTCCAGTTGATCGAACTGCATACAACCTAGTGAATTTTGAAAACGCATCTATCACTAGAAAAACATATTTTTTCTTAGCCTTTTTCAGACTTATTGGACCACAATGGTCAATGTGTATTATTTCAAATGGGACATCTCCTTTGGGTATATTATGTAGCAGTCCTTCATGTTTCCCATTCTTCGAGGAATAGACTATACATTTTAAACAATTAGCAATATGATTTTTTACTTTGCCTCGCATATCCGGGAACCAATACACCCTCATTATTGCATTCACAACTTTTTCACAACCCATATGTCCCATGTCATCATGATATTTCTGTATAACATTTCTTTCCATGCTACTTGGTACATAAAAAAATATTTCCGATTTAATTTTTTTATATATCAATCCATTACGCATCTCGTAAATACTACTTTCTTTCTTTTCCAGCTGGTCTCTTATCTTCTTTATCGTTTCATCTTGGCCTTGACATACTGCTAAATTCTGTTCAAATGTATTTTCTTCTAAAACCAATATGCTCATCATTCTACTTAATGCGTCTACATGTTGCATCTTGGACCCATCTCTATGTTCAATTACGTAATCATAGTTCTGTAATTCAAGTGCCCACCTAGCTATTCTCGGATTTACCTCTCTTTTGTTCAATGTTAGCGTCAACGAATTACAATCAGTCACAATTTTAAACTTCGCCCCCATAAGATATACTCTAAATCTCTTTAATGCGTAGATTATTGCCAACGTTTCCAATTCAAAACTATGGTATTTGGATTCTTGCTCTGTTGTCCGTTTTGAAAAGTAGAATACAGGGTGAAACTTTCCATCGCCCTTCTTTTGCATTAAAATAGCTCCAAATCCGAGAGAACTAGCGTCACAATGAAGCTCTGTCTCATCCCGTGGATCAAAAATAGCCAATATAGGAGATTCTATCAGTTTTAGTTTCAAAACCTCAAAACAACGTGCTTCTTCCTCACCAAATTTAAAGTTAACATCTTTCCGGATTAGCCTGTACAATGGCTCAGCCAAGAGCGAGAAATCCTTAACAAACCTTCTAAAATAAGAGCATAATCCCAGAAAGCTATGAACTGCTTTTACGTTCTGTGGTATTGGAAAATTTCTTACCGACTCAATTCCCTTCTCATCAGGTCTCAACCCCTCTTCAGAAATGGTATATCCCAAATAATGCACCTCAGATTCTAAAAAGTGACATTTATCCAATCTCAGTTCTAACTTATTGCGTACCAGCCTGTCAAAAACCTCTTTCAATATATCCATATGTTCTTCAACGCTTTCCGTTGCCACCATAATATCATCGAGATATATTGCTATCTTTCCAGCTCGGAGTAGGTCATAAAAAACTTCATTAATAAACCGCTGAAATGTGGATGGTGCATTCTTAAGTCCGAATGGCATTTTTACAAACTCGTACTGCCCTAATGGTGTCACAAAAGACGTATACTTTATCGCCTTTTCACTCATTTGAACATGGTAAAATGCACTCTTTAAGTCCAATAATGAAAATACCTTTTTATTAACCAACCGATCAAGCAAATCGTCTATAAGAGGAATAGGGTAATTGTCCTTCAACGTTACCTTATTAAGATTTCGATAATCTACACATAACCGAATATCCCCAGTTTTCTTTCTAACTAACACAATTGGAGATGTATATTCCGACTTGCTAGTCCTTATAACTTCTGATTGAACCAATTCATCTAAAATAACCTGTAATTTCCCTTTCTCTTCATAAGATAACCTTCTAGGGGAGCAATAAAATGGCTTTTCATCAGTTAATCTCAACTTCATTTCAAATCTAGTATCAGGTAAATCAGGACGCCTGTAACTCAAATAATTTTCCTCAAATATCTTCATAAATTTTTCTTTACTTTTGAAGTCTAACTTTTCATTATTAATAGTAATAGTCTTTTCATCAGTTTCAATGTTCATCAGATTGCGACACTCTTCATTATACGTTTTTTCTTTCGCCACCTGTTCCTTCACATCATCTATTTTTACTATTTTTAAATTACATTTTCTCAGAAAATCTCTTCCAATAATTACTGGCGTATGCATCGTTTCGTTCTTCACTACGTATACATTTAAATCAATTTCATCTTTATTAAATAAAACACAACAATCTAATTTACCAACTATGTGCAGAGGGCTTTTATTAATACCAAAATAATTGTACGGTACATCTTCCTTATTAACTAATGCCTCTGGTACAAATTTTTGACGAATAAGACTTACTGGGCTGCCGGTGTCGATTACTGTTTCTAAACAAGTTTCATACATTAATTTTCTATTTTTAAATGTAAATGTAAAATTTCTTACGTAATCATCTTCATTGTCGTCCTGAACTGTCAATACTCGATTAGCTGGCTTCTTCTTCGCACACACTGCTGCGTAATGCCCCATCTCGCCACAGACATGACACGCGCCAATTGGTCGTTTATCCTTCCGGCATTCACTAGCGATGTGTCCCAGCGAATTACAATTATAGCAGCGAATTGCCTTTGCTGCCTCTCCTTCCACCGTATTCGTATGAAAAGTTGAAGGTGTTGATTTACATGATCGCTGAGGAGGTTCACGAGGCTGACGAACATTAACAAAGGCTTCCAGTAAATGCTCCTTTTTGGCAACACGGAGCATCCTCGCCTGGTGTCGCAATACCAAATCGGAAATTCCCTCGATGATATATTCCTTTAGCTCGTCTTCGCTAACCATGATTTTATTTGCCAGGATTACTTTATCATGGTAGTATTCTTGGAAACTTTCATTTGTCAACCATTTTCTCTGCTCGAAGTGACGTTTCAACATTAACACGCTCTCACGGTCTTTGAAAAGTGTTCCCATTTCATCTAATAGAACGTCGACTGGTACGGTAATCATATCCGTCTTGCTATGTAGCCACTTCAATGCTTTTCCTTTAAGACGGCTTGAGATTAACGCTCTCTTATTGTTGTCATCCAATTCGTAAAGAGAAATTATGTTTTTCAATTGTTGCAGCCAATGCTCAAAGCTGTCTCCGGACCCAGTGAATTCCGGCAACAGATCTTTAATAGCAGTAAAGTTTATCGCACACGCGCCATATGTTTTTCTATCTTCAGTATGCAGCTTCAACAATTCATTTTCTCTCTTCAAGCACTCGTTTTCCTTTTTCTGCAACTCCAATTCGCGTTTCATCAGTTCAAGTTCTCTTTTCATCAGCGTCCACTCCCTCGATACCTTTTCGCTCCTCTTCATTTCTTTCATTCGTTGTCCGCGTTCTTTTGCACTTGTTTCACGTTCTTTTGTATGTGAATCGTTTTTTCCGTCGTCGTCATCGTCGTACATTTGATCGTCACTCGTATTGTAGTCACTCTCTTCATCTGCTTCTTCATTTGATTCGTTATTTGTGTTCGCTGTCGCGATTAACTTCTCCCTTTCTTCTTCGGGGACAGTTAGCAAGCGCAAAATCAGCTCACTTTTATTGCCTGTCGTTTTATGGCCAACTTCCGCCAACCATTTCTTTAGCTGCGCCGCCGTATACTTCTTAAAGTCTTCTGCACTTGACATTGTCACGATTAGTTTTTTTAAAATTTCACCAATTTGACACGATACTATCCCACTTCTGATTTGTAAGGGGCCGTAACTCACTCGTACAAAACACTCGTTTAGAATAAATAGGCACAGCAATCAATGGGAACAACGTTTATTTATTTGTTAATTTGCGATATAAACTAGACGCGTAGGTGGTCGGCTTACAACTAACTCAACAATTTGTTTTCCGGCAGCCTCTTTCTCTCTCTACGCCTTGTCGTTTTTGTGTGTGCCACTTGTTTTTTTTTTTTTTTGTTTATGGAGTTGCCAACAGTAGGGCCATTTGAAAAAGTGCAAGTTTGGACCCTCTAGCTGCCTCCGTTTCCGAGATATTCAAGGTTTTATATTTTCCAGTCGAGGGGTGACTTTGCCTTGAAATTTTCAAGTTTTCTTGCGGGTTTTGTTCCGGAATCCTATTTTTGGTTTTTAGGGCATGGTACAAGCTGCATTTTTAGACCAAAATCAACTCTCTAGCTGCCGTAGTTTTCGAGTTACAGCCATTTGAAAAAGTTCAAGTTTGGACCCTCTAGCTGCCTCCGTTTCCGAGATATTCAAGGTTTTATATTTTCCAGTCGAGGGGTGACTTTGCCTTGAAATTTTCAAGTTTTCTTGCGGGTTTTGTTCCGGAATCCTATTTTTGGTTTTTACGGCATGGTACAAGCTGCATTTTTAGACCAAAATCAACTCTCTAGCTGCCGTAGTTTTCAGGTGCGTTCCGCTGCACCCCCCACTAACGCAAACTACGAAAACGACTATTGTATAGTTATGTGCTAGTTATGTGCTGGTTATGTGCTGCATTCAAAAGTTTTGTGCTCGTCAATTAAAAAAAATATTGACACTTCAAAATGGGGGGTGTAGAGGAACGTTCCGCTACACCCCCCCACTAGAAATATTGAACTTACCTTATTCAAACCCATGTCAGAGTTATGTGCTAGTTATGTGCTGGTTATGTGCCGCATTTAAAAGTTTTGTGCTAGTCAATTAAAAAAAAATATTAGCAATTCAATGGGGGGTGTATAAGAACGTTCCGCTCTTTAATTTTGTCTCGGAAAGTTTTTGGCTAGAACTAATAGTTACGGAGTTACAAACAGAGAAATAAAAACAAAAAAACTCTCCCCCCGCGCAAGCTCGCACCCCACCGGCAGAAACTTTTAGTGTAATATCCTCCAGCAACAACAATCGTGCCAAGTTCCGAAATTTCTTGAATTTTTCCTTCGATCACCAAATATTGGCACCCGGTACTTAATTTTTTTTATCATCCGTTTTTATCATACGCAGTATGCCGCCTCATGTACATTTGCCAAAAATGCCCCAAATTTTTTTCATGGACATCCGTTGGCATGCAATCTCATGGATGAAATTAAACCATTGTGGCTTAACGAATCGATGATTAAAAATAAAGAATTAGTTTTTGAAAAAACAAAAATGCATATGAAATACAAATGTGTCATTTCTTATCAGTATATCTGCTAGATCAAATGGTTTGCCCGATAGTGTGCGCTTAATGAAGTGGTTCATAAACTTGGGACAAACGAAATAATCGTAATAAAATAATGTGTGACACTGCACGTTCGGATTATGGGTCGGCTCCAAGCAGCACAAACAATATTTTCATATAAGGTTTCCATTTTGATGGATGCGATAAAAAAACACAATTACTATCTCCAAAGAGACTCTTCGACGACTCTTTGCTATTTTTCACGAATTAAAGATCAACAAAAGCATAAATCGAATACATGGTTGGTAATTTGTTCAAAAATAATTCTACTTTCATATGTTCTTGAATCTGATAGCATAATTGAATCTGTTACCTCAAAAACGACTTAAGTCGTTAAAACCAAACTAAAGCAGACCGACATTTATGTGATTTTTTTGACTTAATGGATTTATTATACGAGCATTATGTTGTGCATATAGTGTGGCTACTTCTAAGCAACCGTTTGCCACAGAAACAATGTATTTGAAATAATTTACTTATATTGTTTTTGAAATGACCTATTCAATCATTAGTTTGAACATAACTGGGGTATATTCGAAATTTATCATTCTTAGAGCCCGCGCAGATTTGTGTTTTATTCAAACCAAAAACGGAATTTTTCTAAGCAAAAATATTAATAAGTTATCCAAATGAAATTATTATTTGATTACTATAAGTTCTTCGTGCAACCAAAAGTGAAACAAAAGTCAATGATTTGCTAAGCTTACCACTTACGATTACAAAAGTTATTACTTTCCGATTTTCTCGTTGGTGCAACAAAAATTTGATAAGTGAGTGTTTTTTGCTTTTCAAATATTATTTGAGTACTTTTCGTTTCTCTATTTGGTGCAACAGAAATTTAGCGTAAAATTTGATAAGTTGATAAGTGGTTGGTGCAATAGGGCTTTGGTCTTATGTTTACACATTGCAGTGGATACACAAAGAAAAGTTAAGTATGCACTTAGATTACTATGCGGAAACGATCTTTCTATACAAATTCCTATGCTTTAAGTTCATGAACTATTGAACGCAGGAATTGATGCGTGCTTTTTTATGATTTTTTGATTCTTTCTTTAAGTGTTCAGATACGTTTGCGATCGAGATGGATGGCGCATCCGGTACAACCATGAGTTGTATGAAATGTACGATGAGCTGCAAGTCTCGAAAATCGTCAAACTACAACGACTTCAATGGGCAGGGCATGTACAAAGAATGGACGACGATCGCATGCCTAAGAGAGTAATGAATGCAGAACGAGTCGACGGAGCGAGACTGCGAGGACGACCGAGATCTCGTCGGGAGAGCTCAGTAGGTGTGGACGCCGCGCAGCTGCTGGGCTCCCAAAATTGGAGGACGCGGTCACGTGACCGAGATAATTGGAGGACAATGATCCAGGCGGCCAAGGCCCGACGTCGGGCTGTCGCGCCACGATGATGATGATGATGATTTAAAAAGAAACCACTAGATAGCCCACCCTGTACTGTTAAACGAGGGTTTTTAACTTTTTTTTATCAAATGAAAGTTTGTGGAAGTTAAGGAGTCTGATATAATTTGGAAAACGTGTGTTAAAGTCAAAGTTTCAAATATCTTATTCGTTGCACTCTCCAATGCCGTTATGACTTAATTTCGATTGGGCTTCCTTATTTTCCCGATTGCTTGTTCTTCCTCTTCTGTTGGTATTCAATTTGCAGCTCTTCTTCGTATGATAACCTTCACTCGGATGAGTTTCCGTCCAGTGAATGAATCTCTTAAAAAGCAAGATCGTCAGATCAGATATTAGGGAGGGTGCAGCGGAACGTTGTTCCACACCCCCCATTTTGAACCGCTAATAATTTTTTTAATTCATGAGCACAAAACTTTTAAATGCGGCACATAACCAGCACATAACTAGCACATAACTCTGACATGGGTTTGAATAAGGTTAGTTCAATATTTCTAGTGGGGGGGTGTAGCGGAACGTTCCTCTACACCCCCCATTTTGAAGTGTCAATATTTTTTTTATTTGACGAGCACAAAACTTTTGAATGCAGCACATAACCAGCACATAACCAGCACATAACTAGCACATAACTATACAATAGTCGTTTTCGTAGTTTGCGTTAGTGGGGGGTGCAGCGGAACGCACCTGCTTATTCCGGCAATCTGTGTTTGTGCCAAGAATGGTATCTGCGCTATCAATGAACTCATTTTTTATGGCATCCCTGTTTTCATTTATGTCACTATCTGCGTGACTAGTTACATATCTCAGCTGCTTTTTCCAAAACATGGTCGATATATTGTTATAACACTGCTGGATTTTTTAGTCGAGTGGTGAATTTGTGGCGCTAGGGTCTCAATCGAATATTAGCGATCATAAGATAATTCCCTACCCCATATCGGCACCCTTCTTGCTTCGCACGTCCAGGAGGCACCTCTTGAATCTTTTACTAAAGGCAAAGTGGTCGATCTGATTTTGTGTTCTCCGCTGATCAACAGAGGACCAACTGATTTTGTGGTGGTCCTTATGCTCGAACATAGTACCACCGATGAGGAGACCGTGAAAGTTACAGAATTCTACAAATCTTTCACCGTTGTTGTTACGATCATCAAGACCTTGTCTCCCCATCACATGTCTGAGCCCATAGTTATCAGCCCCAACTTTTGCATTCAATTCAGATCACCAATAACCATTTTAATGTCACCTTTAGGTGTTCTGCTCTGAATGGCGTTTCGTTCTTCGTAGAAGGAGTCTTTCGCCAAGACACTCTCGGGTTCAGTTGGAGCATAGCATTGTATCATTGAGATGTTTCTCATTTTGGTCCGGAACCTGGCGGTCATGATTCGATTGGAGACTGGATCTTAGGATAAGTGACAGTTACGTGCGGCTCTGGTTAAAAAAAGCCCCACACCTGATTCATGACGACTACCGGTAGCTCTACCGGAGTACAACATTACAGTGCTACCCGTTGGAGAGATAAATTCTGTGCTGTTCCACCATCTAATCACACTAACTACTTAGATATTTAAGTTATACCTCATAAAGTCACTCTCTAATTGAAGAAATCATGCGTTCTGGAGACCTTCTGATCCATTGTCCATTGCGCACATTCCAAAATCCAATCTTTGTCATTGTACGTGTAATGGACGGTTTGGTGGGCATCCGCGGATGCCCATGGGGAGCCTAAGGTAGCATATTACCGTGAAGGTCGGACCGTGCCATCTGGCGAAGAAAAAGGCCCCTCAACGAGCTAAGCAACGGCCTATGCTTGCTGTAGCTCAGTTCGGGAGACGTGGGCGGGATTATCCCCGCTCGTTGCCCTTGTCCTTTGCGTATTAACAAAAATTCATAGGCCTGGGGAAGACAACACAAACAGGGGAGGTAAAAATGGGGTATAAAAAAAAATAGTCGATAAGGATGGAATGGTTGACGGACGGATTAGACGCCCACACGGTCGCACCTGGGTCCGGGTGTAGTGGGACCCTCGGCCTCTGGTTTCGTACCACCAACAGATCAATACTCATCAGGTACTGCTTCGATCTTCTGGTGGGAGCAGCACCACCACACCATAATATGGTTCGTTACAGGTGGTTCATTACATATGATAGCCAAAAGTCGTAACCATTGAGTCAGCCCTTATCCGAGGCATAGTTGACGTTTCGTTAGCATATAGAAGATTTCGGATAGTACAAGTTGCTGGCATACACATCCTGTCCTTTGTTTGTCGGTTTTAACGACAGGCCGTCAAAAGGAAAGGCCGTGGTATTATTTTACGCCCTACGCCACAGGGGGAAAATTTACCTCAATCAAATCATGGCACCGCCAGCCATCACCAGTGGCTTGACCTTGGTTAACAATGGTCAGTGACCACTGTCGTTCCGGGGGCGCCCACGCGGATTACTATGGAAGAGGAATGTTTGCCTCCCAACTGGGCCACATGGAACAGTTGACGCGATAAGCCCCACAAAGGGTTAGGGCAATTGAAACAGATTCGTGAAGTGTATAAAAAGGTCACCACAATGGTATATTAAATATTGCTTCATTATTTAGAAGCAATGGTGGACACTTCCCATTGTAGTACGAATCAATTTTACATCATATCATTATTGAAAATGCTTTGTAGAACTTATCTCAATACAATGTCGTCTACTAACATAAAAGTTAAATATTTCATATTCACTTCGTTCGAATGAACTGACATGCAATCTGTTTTCCAATTTTATCCGACACCCTTAACGACCTATCCTGGTAAATTTGTTTCAGTGTAATTAAATGCTATGCTATCTTCTGAAAGTCGTTGGCGCTCTAATCCTACAGCGATATTAATTTTCATGAATCCAAACGAATTTCCCGCTTTCCAATTTCCCGATAACGAAATTAATGTTTTCATTTCATAGAAACTCTAATAATACAAATGTACCAGATCTACATATTCGGTGATATGCAATCGGGAATGAATATCTGCACGCATTATTCGCATGCAAAGATTGACTAGTTTTTAGATTCAGATTTAATAAGGACTAGCACAGCTATGTATCAGGCACAACATAGCTGTGCTAGTCCTTTGCGTCCTGACAATAGGCTTGGCTTCAGATTCGACATTATCGGATATCACGAATAATCTGAGCATGGTTGCAGAGAATTCATGGAAATGGAATAATTCATTTAGTGTCGAAGTTTCGATCTTGTTTCCTAGTCACGCTTGTTTAGGCCTTCATAATTTTGAAATAATACACAATCCACAATACAATGGGACGACATAGAATCGGAGATTGAATGTTTGTAAAATTAAAATTGGATTTGCTCTCCAAATTTGGTAAACATTTAAGACCAACCACAATTTGCAGTGTTTGCAGTGAATAGTTAAAATCTGGTGTATAACCTGCTGTTTGATCCGCCTTAATTGTTCAAGTCCGAAGCATGTTTGCTAATTGCCGAAAGGAACCTTAATTGCTGATATAAGTTTCTCTTATACTCTCAAATCTAGATCTAGTATAGAAATTCATTATTTGTGTAATCAATTTAGGATTTTACTCGGATTTTTTTTAAATAGTAAAGATATACCAAACGGTAGTTAATGGTTTCGTTATTAACATATTAATTTATTTAACCTTCCTAAGCAAGAGGGTTGAAAGTTGGAATGTCGGATCCATGACGTGAAAGAGCGAAGAACTGGAGAACGTCATGAAACGGAGAAGGATAGACATTATGTGCGTGCAGGAGACCAAGTGGCGAAATGACCAAGTCGACCGAGCTCGTTTTTTGACGAATTCCAAAAAGTACAAATTGTACTATACTATATTATGGAAACTCGAATGATAGAAACGGGGTTGGCGTTATTCTTGCATCGGCTTTACTTGGCAGCATCGTGACCATCTCGAAGATAAGCGACCGCTTGATGAGTATCAAATTGGTTATCTGCGGAAGGGTGTGGAACGCCATAAGTGCTTATGCTCCCCAATTGGGTTTGCAACAAAGCGAAAAAGAGGCATTTTGGAGGGACGTTGACACACTGCGTCAAAGTACAACAGACACCGAGCTAGTTTTTTTCGGAGGGAATTTCAATGTCCATGTGGGAGAATCGAACTGCGATTACAAGGATTGCCACGGTGGGAAGGGTAGCCAAGCTACAGCCAGAAACAATGAAGGTGAGGCTATCTTGACTATGTGCAGATCACACGGTCTGGTCATCGTCAGCACATGGTTCATTAAGAACCAAAGGGTTCTGATCACGTATAGCAGTGGAGCTCATGCGACGCAGTTCCCCAATGAGACAATGCCCAGTGATAACACCCACCACCGAGCTAATATGCCTTCTGTTTAGCGACAGTAGATTTTTTGATCGGGTAGCGTCCAGTATGGGCCACAGCGATCGAGTTGTGCGGCAGGTACTGCCACCAATCCATCTTGCATTGGCTTTGTTAATCGCCTCAGATTTGACAATCAGTTTGCAAGAAGCAATGGGAGGATAGATATCACCATATAGTTGCGGTTCCCCATTCAAACAGCCCAGTCTGGCAAGCTCATCAGCCTGACAGTTACCTTCCAGACCACTGTGGCCAGGGACCCAGCACAGGACAATGTTAAAATAGCTCCCCAATTCAGAGGGAGATGATCGACAATAATGCACAGTCTTAGATGTACACAAGACTGAATCCAGCGATCTGATTGCAGCCTGGCTATCCGTATAGATGACAATAGTTCTACCAGCTATAACATGTCGTCCTAAAAAGACAAGAGCTTCCGAAATCGCCGTGATCTCCGCCTGCAAGACACTACAGTGAGATGGTAGACGGAAAGTCAGGCTTAGATTTAACCTGTCGCAATACCCCTCCGTCTGTTTTGGATCCGTCCGTATATATGCCGATAGAGTCAGCAATTGGAAACTCACCTTCCTTCCACTGATCCCGACTTGGGATGACGGATGTGAAGTTCTTGCTGAACAGATGTTTAAGAGCGGAATAGTCAGTTGCTGTAGGAATATCCAAACCATTTAAAATCGATGAGTGGCCGAAGGCAGATGAGATCCATAGTCCCGTTTCACGAAGGCGTATGGCAGGGATTGCAGCAGTTTGTTCGCCCATGATATCCAGAGGAAGCAGGTTGAGCAGCACGTCCAAGGCTGCAGACAGAGTTGACCTCAGTGCTCCGCTAATGAGGACGCAGGCTAGTCTTTGGACCTTGCTAAGCAGGCTGCAATTGGCTGCAACATGAAGGGCTTTCCACGAAACCACAATACCATAAATAAGTATGGGGCGTACAACAGAAACGTAAAGCCAGTGTGCAACATTTGGTTGCAGACCCCAGCTACTACCAATGGCTCTCCTGCAGGAGTACATAGCAGTAGTAGCATTTTTCACTCGTTCCTCGATATTGGGTTTCCAGCCCAACCTTTTGTCGAGAATGAGCCCGAGAAATTTTGCTGTTTCCGAAAAAAAATAATCTAGTCCCTCCCAACTGTGGGGCACGATAGAAGGTACCTTGTACCTCCTAGTAAAAAGAACAAGTTCAGTCTTACTCGGATTAACCTTTAAGCCACAGGAATTGGCCCAATTTTTAAGTAGAGAGAGGGCATTCAGAAGCAACCCACTGAGAACGCTTGGGAACTTACCCGAAATAGCAATTTGAATTTGTTGTACCTCCACTTATTGTTAAAATTGAGGAGTGGTTTCAAAACAATACCAACTACCACGAGCAAAGTCCAACACAAATGTGGAATGCTTTGGATGCAATGTTAGTAGGTGAGGCTGAACAAACACCGGGAGTTTCAACACGCCCACTTCATACGAAAAGGGAGAGGTGGTGGAATAATGAAACTAAAGAAGCAGTGCAAGCCAAATCGAACTCATTCAAAGCTTGGACAACATGCAAGACAAGCAGCGAAGACGAGAAGGTTCAACTTAGGGAGAAATATGATAAATGCTGGAGGGAAGTAAAGCGAAAGGTGGCTCAAACAAAGGCGGTTGCTGCCGAGAAGTTCTATCAAGACCTAGAAAATCTGACTGCGAATAAGAGATCGTCATTGCAAGAGAAACCTAAAGACAATGCCAGAATTTATAAGGTCGCAGCCCAAAGGAGAAAAAACGCTCGAGAGATTCGGGCGCCAAAGTACGTTGAAGACTCACAAGGAGTGCTACTGGTTGAAGACACAGCAATCTGTAGCAGAATGTGTGAGTACTTTGACGAACTTTTGAGCGAAGAATTTCCACTTGAAGCTTTTCAAGCTGTGGAGCCAAACACCACTGATATCGCTGATTTTTCAGTGGAGGGGGTGAGGAAAGCAATGATGCAAATGAAACGCGGAAAGGCAGTCGGACCGGACAAAATACCCTTGAAATTTTGGTTGTAGATGAATAATATCAGGTTTAGATGGCTCACTGTTTTTTTCAACAAAATTAAAAGAGGTCAACCGATGTCTGACGCTTTCAGAAAAAGCTTTCTTCTCCCGTTTTATAAGAACAAGGGTGACTCACGCAAGCTCAACAACTATAGGGCAATCAAGTTAACATCTCACACATTGAAGACTTACGAGCGAGTTGTCTGCAATCGATTGAAAGAGATTGTACGATTGGATAACAATCAATGCGGCTTTGTGGAGGGTCGGTCCACAGTCGATGCCATTCAGTGCATACGTGTCACGATGAAAAAGCATTGTGCTCATCGATTTGGAAAAAGCCTTCGACAGAGTACCTCGTGATCCGATATGGGTGGCTCCAAGAGAACTTAAGGCTCCCGAGGCATATCTCAAGATAATACAAGACATGTGTGATGGGGCAGCTACTAAATTTAGATGCACAGTTGGTGAGTCTGAAGAACTTCCAGTTAAAGTCGGAGTTCACCAAGGCAGTGTATTGAATCTTTTGCTCTTCAACATCATCATGCTCTATTTATTAACACTAATTTCTGACGGTCTGGGAATATCCCTTCTCTTCGCTGATCACATTGTCCTGGGTAGCAAAGACATCGTTGCTTTGCAGGCTGCACTGACCAGGTGGTGTAAGATACTGGAGGATCATGCTGTTAATTTACGAATTGAGGTCTGATTAAATCCTCCAATTGGATTAGCATACCAAAGACTGAGTATCTATGCTGTCCTTTCATAGATCTAGAGAGACCGATACCAGATATCTATATTAAATAAGAGCAGCTGAAGTCCTGTACAGGTTCAAATACCTGGGCTCGATGGTCAACAAGGAAGCTACGTGTGATGACGACATCAAACATGGCATCAGTGTCGGTTGGATGAAGTGGCGAGAAAACTCTGGAGTTTTCTGCAACAAGAAGATGCCACGAAAGCTTAAGGGCAAGTTCTGCAAAACGGTCGTACGTCCCGCACTCATGTATGCGTCTGTATGCTGGACTATGTATAAGACATTTGAAAGTAAAATGACTGTGACTGATTGTGAGATGAAAATGCTACGGATGTCAGCCGGTGTGCCAAAAAGGATCGTGTCAAAAGTACCTACATCCGAAGCAGCTTGTTCGTTGAGCAACCGATCACGGAAAAGCACGAAGACCGTCGTATGGATTGGTATTGCCATGTTCTAAGGCGTCCGCCAGAGAACCCTGTCATGAAAGTACTGTGCATCAATGAATGTTCCATTTGCTGGACCAAAACCCCGAGGCAGACGGAAACACACATAGATCGATCAGATGAAGTAACAACAACAATCTTGTCGATGATACGAGCCAAGACCGTGCTACCTGTAGAATGAAACTGAGATTATACCGCCAAAATGGGCGAAGTGGCAACACCACAGGCAGAGCAATGCGAAGCTGCAGATTGGTATAAAAGGGCAAGGAAGAAGAAGTCGCATCGTTGAATATGTGTACTTAATTTTTATAACGTTTTGCAACAAAAGTGTTTCCTTTTTTTCGACGCAAGTATTGTTTGAATTTTCACCTTAGTATTTGACTTCTACTCAACACAGCGTTTCCAAACTCAAAGTTCGATTAAGTTTGCGCATTCGCCTGGAATGTGCCCTCTTCGAGCCATCGCACCGATACAAATCAATTGAATGACCTAAAGCTGTCTGAGTGAATGTCAGTTATTCATCGATAGCTCATTAGCCCCATGCTGTCTGAGTGAATGTCAGTTATTCATCGACAGCTCATTAGCCCCATGGTGAGTACGTAGCCTACAATGAAGCGAAACAGAAAGACTTTTTATTAGCTGAAATAAAATGATTGACTTACTCATTATGCATTTTAAGTTTAGAGCTTAATTTGAGATTTGTTTTTGACATGACATTAAAAAAAACATTAAAACACGCTTCACTGCAATACGTAATCTAAGTCGTATAGCTGCCCTCCACCATCGTATTAAAAAAATGTTACCGGTAATATTTTCACAATATTTCAAAGAAAAGAAAACATGATCTTAATTGAAAACATCTTACCGCGACTCTTTTGGCAACTTTGCCCGAAGCAAAGCTCCAATATAAATATCCCTTTTATCCTGAAACATCCTCCATGAAAAAATTAATCCGAACTGTTTACTATCCTGTGTTATATTGTAGCTCTGCTCCGTCTCTTAACTAGGAGGCAAATTCTCTCAAATTACTTTGGACTTCCTGGCTTGAGAATATGCTGGAAATTGAGTCATGCAAATTGTGGAAGGAATGATTTTGATGAACTCAATTGGAGTTTTGTGTTTGCCATGGAAAAATTTTATTATGTTGGAAGCCCTTTTCATCGTTGACAGTATGATGAAAATGTTTGCCATTTCGGTGTGCACAAAAAGAAAAGAAAATTTGAGCTAAGGAATTTTGTAAGAGAATCTCTATTATACTTAAACAAAAAAAAAAAGAACTGAACGTTTTCTAGAAATCTTTTTCGGATTGACGGAGGTGTACCTTCTTAGAATGAATGCATACATTTTTAGTCAGTGAGAAGTCAGAATCTACTAAGGACAATAAGTTTTCTGTGTTTAATTTTCGTTGTTTCAGAAAGCGACTATCCCACTCATCATTTGAAAGTGGTAATTAATACTAACAGGGCTGGAACGCAGGATTCTTTTCGAGGGGGATGTTTTACAAATCCAAATCAATTTCAAGCTAAAATACTCATTTGCCCTATAGTTCAGCCATTGAGTGATTTGGGGAATCTAATTGTGGTGGAGAATATTTTACTTTAATTTTTTTATGTTTTCTGGGCTGCTGAACACGAATCTGGAGCTTCCCACCAAATTTTTTTTGCGGAACATGGTCAAAATATCAAAAAACTTCAAACAAATTTTGGTACTTTTGTTGGTTATACGATAACTTGAAAACCGTGGATCCTAGCTAGAAAAAGTTCACAGATAAATTAAAGAGCATAAAATTGTGCATTCAACCTAAATATTAAATTCAGTCCAGGGGTGTGGCCGCAATCGTCAGTCGAAAAACGTCGATTTTCCACAGCTTTGCGGAAAACCCTGATATGGTCACATTTGAATGTCTGTAACTTGAAAACGGCTACTAATACGTAAATATGCATCATGGGAGAGTTGTAGAGCATAGAATTCTCAATTCAAAAAGTACCTAATGTTTTAAATTTGATTAAAAGAAAATTCAGAAATTTGAAATAACTAAAATCACGTTTTTGAACGAGTGTTCTCTTATAACATATCTTCGTATTTTTTTTTAGTAGGTGCTGTTAATCCTTCAACAATTTGAATATTGAAGGTGGTACTTACATGTACATATATTACAATAGAAAGTGCACTACAGGTTTACAGCCTCAGTTTTTTGGAAGGACCGGTTTGTGGGAATGGTGCTCTGGGTTCCGGTGGATGGGATTCATCGACAGACTCTTCCAACATCTCTCCGAGGTCCTTGTCGTCGCCCATGGCTGCAGAGAGGTCCACATTCTCATACTTGCCCTCACAGTTGGCACAAAGCGGTAGCAATGTATACCTGCCTTTTTGCAGCGATAGTGTCCTACACGTACCTTCTGGCATTTTCAAGAAATGATGCGGCATTCATCGTGATTGTTACAGGCAGGAGTCCACTTTTGGTGATTTCCCACCCCATTTTTCGGGCCTTTTGTCAAAGCAAAGCCACTTCTGCACTTGGTGAATTGAATGCTGCTGAGCTTCATCCTCAGTTGATGCAAGTGAGGCGATGTTGAATCGCGTCTTGAAGGAGGAGGAGGAGCTTTTGTTTCTCAGCAGATTAATTGAGGTGACGTCTTTTTGGCCGTATAACGCCTTCAAAAAGGCCTCTCCTGTCGTAGCTATACTTGAACGAGCTACCTGGGGATCTTGAAGAACTTATATGACGGCTGGCAAATGTGGGTTTCTCCGGAGGATGTTGGGAAATTTCTCCTTCCCCTGGGTGAACAGTGCCCTGGTGGTGTCGCATGTATAAATATTATGTTTTAAAATATTATTTTCTTGATTGCGTGATGAGGAGCGTACAGGCGGCGTGCGGCACACTCCTTTTTGATGGTTTAGGAATAAAATGTTGTTTATGCTTTGAGCACAAAGACGAAATAAAATGACCAAGAGATCGTTGTCTTTCCCCACCACTTTGACGGATTCATTTGATGGGGCCAACGAGAGAGCTGTCGTGATTATGAGGGTAGCTGCGTCTTTCCTGGCTCGTCCGCACTTTATCTCGAACTCTGTGTATTTCCCCATGAGCATTGAGATCAGACTTCTTTGTTAGAAGAGTTTGTCAGGAAAATGTATTAGGCAACTGTGGGCTCCATCAATTCAGTTGACTTCTACAGACTGTTTTTTAGTTGATCTTCTCAGATGTTCCATGTACTTCGTACTGGTGTCAGTAACTTCGTCAGGGTAGCCGTCAAAAACTACAACTGCTGTTGATCTATAGTTGGACCTCACGTACCTTACGTAAGTTTCACAGATTGAGGGAAGGGAGAGATTTCGTATGTCAGGAAATCTGCCAACTCAATATCTGATGGTTTTCCAATGGCGGTTCCATGGAATAGGGTGTCAATATTTACAACTACAGCAGGTAGGGAGCAAATGGCTGTGTTCTGTGTCGGAAAAATGGAGAGGGAAAGGGAAGAAGCTCTTTACATGACCACAACTTGCACTTACTAAACTTTTTACGAGTTGTTACTCGTGGAACTGGGGAACTTCTGATAAGAACTGTTACTGCGGTAACTGGAAACGCCATGTTTCTGGCGGTTAGAATGGTGATTAGAACCGTGACCTATTAAAAAAATGTCAGAAAATGTGTTTTATGGGAACACTCGCTCAAATAGTGATTTTAGCTATTTCGAGTTTCTGAATTTTCTTCTGACCGAATCAATAAGATTGGATGCTTTCTGAACAAAATTTCATGCTCTACATAAGTATTTCGAAGTTTTCTGAGACCATGTTCCGCAAATAAATTTTGGTTGGAAATTCCTGATTCGTGTTCAGGACCCAAAAAAAAAAAAAACATAATAAATTAAAGAAAAAAAAAATCTTTACCACAATTTGTTTCCCCGTAGCCTTTCTGAGCTTCTAATGACTGGATTACTAGCCCTTTGTGGGGCATAGCACGTTAACTACTCCATGTGGCTTAGCTGCCGTTTTAGTTGGCATAAACCAATTTCGAACGATGAACGTTTGCCAGCATACATCTCCTGTTCCCGTTAAGCGCCAGCCTGCGTCAAGTTGGGAGATGTTGTGGGTTATTATTACGCCCCACACCACGCGAGGAAGACAACTCAAACACCCATGGCCACGAACGCCGTGGACGGGACTTGAACCCGTAACGACCGCAGTCAGACATGATTCTGACACCTCTACGTACCAGGGTTGGTAAAAAAACAGTTTTTTATCAATTGGCTAAAAAAAACTGTTTTTTGGTCTGAAACTGTTTTTTTTTGTTTAAAACACATTTCTATATTGTTTTTTTTTTCACGTGTTTTAAACATGTTTTAACATCCTGTTTAAATTGTTTTAAACGTATTATATATCTTTCATTGGTATTGAGTAGCCAACCTATCTTGATTTGAATTTTTTCTGCAGCTTCTTGTTCACTCTGTAATTATAAATTGGTGTTTCCATGTACTTATTATACTTATTTTGAAAGTCGAATTAATGTCTTATCATTGGAAGAAGAAAGATAGCCGAATCATATTTGTTTTATTATTTTATTATATCAAATAAAAAAAAAATAGCAATTGAAATTCACATATGGAAAACTAACATAAGAATAAATTCAAATAACTGATGAAAATTAATTATTGTTCAAATATGTACATATCTTTTAACAAAAGAGCACAAATCTAGAACTAAAAAAAGTTAAAAGAAAAGAACTAAAATACATTTCATAGATATAAATAAGTAATAGTTAAATTATTGATGGCCATCTTTTGAGTTTAAATATTTAAGCAGAGCCACCAACTTTCCTGCTTTGTTCGTCCCCAGTCTATTTCTCAACGTAGTATGAACAATTCCAAACGTTGAGAAAATCCTTTCCACTCCCGCTGAAGACGATGATGCGGTGAACAATTGTACTGACAAAGTTCTTGTCACAGGATCGATTTTGTCACCTAAAGACTTCCACCAAGTTAAGGGTGACACATCCCTTAACGCGCTATCCGTGAAAAGGTATTCCTTAAATGGATACTGTTTAGCCTTATATTTCATGATGTCTGCTACGGCACTCGGGTAGTAGGAATGAAGAGTCATCATAGCTTCTTCATCGTCGTTTTGTTGAAGCCCCTTACCCTGATATCGTGGATCGAGAAGATAAGCTAGAAGATGATATTCTTTCAGCAGCATGTTCCTACGTTTTTTTAACTTTTCTCTCTCTTGGCCAGTTGCAGTTGGTTCTTTATTGAACCAATCGATTAAATTAAAGATAATGCTTGTCGTCTCGCTAATGCAACATTTGTCGCTCTGAATTTTGTCGATGGCTATAGAAATCTGCTTCAGCTTCCTTGAATACCTTGTGACATTATCTTTCAGCTTCATGTCTTCGATTAATCGGACGATATCTGAATCCAAAGCAGCCCTTTGTTCAGTGCATATTTTGATAAGTATCGGCCAGTTTTCTAAATATGATTCAAGCATGTCACTTAAGGTATTCCACCTTACGTCGCTTGGTATAGATAGTTCCTTACCGCCTGCTTCCTTGTACTTGGCAGAAGGAAAGTATGAGTTCCGGAAGTACTTCGCAATTCTTTTCACACGACTTTTGATATCAGCATTCTCAATATCGTGGGCAAAAAGATTAAGTACGTGTGCAGCGCAGCCATAAGTAATAATATCCCTTTGAATTCGTTCAGCCAAGTCCCTCTTCATTTCAGTCATGTTAGAGGCATTGTCTGTCACAACACTTTTCACTTCACACCCGAAGCTATCGCATTTTTTAATACACTCCATCACGAGATCGAGTAAATAATCGGAAGTATGACTACGGTCCTTCGTATCAATTGTGTCTATTAAATGCACTTGTCCGTCTTCTATGTCACTCACGCAGATGCAAATAACAGGCTCGTTGTGAACATTACTCCAACCATCAATCATCAAACACACTGTTTTATTTTTTAAGGTGGTTTGAAGTTTACATTGGAAATCTGCGAATTCCTCGTCCAAAAATTTATTGGCGATATCATGCCTATTCGGAGGAGTATACCCAGGTCTGGCTGCTGTCATCATAGTTTTAAAATAATTGTTTTCAACAATTCGAAAAGCAGAGTTCGTTGCGAAAACAAACCTGGCAACATGACGATCTATTTCTTCTTTTTTTGTTACTGGCGTTTTAATAACAAAATTCTCCAGTGTGGAAGAATGCTTCGATCTTTTTGGATGTTGAGGTTGATCAATACAAAGGACTTCAACTTCGTCAGCAATTTCGTCTCGGCGCTTCGATTTTGCGCAATTGCCAGTGTGTTTCCTCATTCTGGCAACAAGAGTGACTAACACTTCATCGCAAAACTTACACCTAACACGCGCGGATACTGAACCTCCAGCGACACTTTCAAAATGGTTCCATATTGGATCCTTTTTCCTTCCAGTTAATGACATCGTTAGTTTACTTTACGTGGCACGTTCAAAGGCTTATACGAACTTGTGACGAATGGTAAATTAGGCGGAAACTAAACCGAAATGTACGTTCGAAGTGAGAATGTGATGAAAATCGCAGCGTCGCATATAAAATACGATCTTCGCGTTAAGCGGCCCACTGATGCTCAATACTATTGTCATAGATTCATTTGTTGCGTATACGAAACAAGTGCATAATAAAATACAAATATATTTTCATTTACTCAATATAATTGTGCAACACTTATGGAGCCCTTTATCTGTTCTCGCTCTCGAATAACAATTTTAGAGTCGAGTGAGGCTGAAATTATCTATTGGATCTTCATTCGCAGTTTCAACGAGCAATATTGCGGGGCTGAAATCCAATGGGTATATTTTCACAGGTCCGCAAACATCACCATAAAATCAAGAGAAGGGTGTTCCCACGTCCGACCCTTTTTGTCTAAGTGGTTTGATGGCGTTGTTTGCGGAGCAATGCAAATATTCCATTCCGGCGATCTCGAAATTTTTGCTAGTAAAAACTGGCAAGAATGACACAAAGGCGCGAATGAAGAATAAATTGGATGTTTAGAAATTTGACTCATTTTCCGTGTTCTCTCTATGCTGCTGTATTCCAGAGCAACGAAAGCTTGCCGTATGGTTGTTTGGCTGTTAGTATTTTCTGTTATGCAGTGCAGAAACACAACAACCACATGGTGGTCATATGATAAGATAATAAAATTTTGTTACCGTACCCCGTACGAACCAAAGTGTATGTACAATTGTATGAAAAAAAACCAATTCATTGAATTGTTTAAAACTGTTTTAAACAGTGTTTAAAACACCGTTTTAAACATTTGTATAAAACAGACTGTTTTTTTTGGAGCTGTTTAAAACATTGTTTAAAACAGATGTTTTAAACAAATGTTTTAAACATTACCAACCCTGCTACGTACTGAGCTATCGGTCGCACCAAATATCTATCTATCTAATATTTAAAATTCATTCCGTGAAAATCAAATAAACAGTCAGTTTTATTGTTATAGCTCTGTAAATTCAATTTATTTTGTTTCAACCATAAAATTGGTTCATCACTTTTTTCTCGAATTTTCGCATACATAATACTTCTGGTTCTAAATCTAATTATCTATTTTATTATGATCAAGTCGCGTCAACATCCTTTTTTCCCAATCTCTTTGAATATAGGAAAATAGGGTTTTTTTTTGTGCATTATAACTTCGAGTACTACGCCGATCTAATATTACTTAAAACGCAATAACTGGAAATCCTACGGTGATGACGTACTTGTAGCCATAACAGGTAGCCTTAGCTAAGTTACACATTACGCTCTATCTCTACTGACTAACTGGGCCAATAATTGCAGCCTATCTATCAGACGGTAAGCGACATACATATGTATATAGACGCCACCTTGCAAAATACGATAGAGAGATGCCGTTTAGTACGAATGTGGGGTTCATACTTTCAATTTAAGAGATGGAGCCACCTTGGACCCACGGCAGAGCGGCTGTGTAGGCGATAAACAGGAAAACTTGAGCCCTTTTTTTAATTTTCCTCATAACTTCTAAACGGTGCCTCGGACCGAAAAACTGGCAACCTTTTAGTTTCCGGGGCCCGGGCTGGGGAAACTACTTTTCACTAGGATTTTTGTCACTTTTCACTCACATCACTCTAAAAGTCTACAATTGCAACAACAAAAAAAAATCGAGTCGCGCTAGCTTGAACAGACGCTTGTGTGAACCACGCAGTAGTGTGAACAAGGAAAATTGGATATTGACGACCTTATAGTATGACCAAGCGCAACCTTCAATATTGCGAACATCGTGGATCTCTTGTTTATTTATGTTGATTTCGATATTCATGTTGTTAGCTAAAACTCGCACGTGTGACCACAGCGCGTTGTTATTTCATGTTCAAATACCGTTTGATTTTCCATGTGTTTATTTTTTCTTTGAAGTAGCAGTATTATTTTCTGGTGTGTTGTGATTAGTGTTCTAACTTAAAATACCTAAACAGAAAGGTAAATTCCTGCCACTACATGTAAAAGCAAAAATAATTGAGGAATCAGACAGGGGTATGGGTGTCACATCGCTTTCAAAAAATATGGCGTTGCAAAGTCTACGATTTGTTCCTTCAAAAATAAAAAAAAGATCAATTTGCGAACGAGTTGCTAGCAGCCTAATGGTCAACAAATCATTCCATACTTAGGAAAGCTGAATATCCTGAAATGGAAAAAAAACTTTATCAGTGGTTTCTTGCCCAAAGGTAAAACAATGTTCCCATTTCAGGAGAAATGATTAAAGAAAAAGCATTAAGCTTGAAAACTTAGTTGGGCATTAGAAGCTTTAATGCCAGTGAAGGATGTTTGCAACGCTTCAAAACTAGACACGGGATACGTATTTTGAAGATAACCGGAGAAAAGTTATCCACACATCCAGAGTTAGTTAATCCCTTCAGGGAAAAGCTGACGATTCAAGAATTAAATTTGAATGAACATCAAATTTACAATAGCGATGAGACCGGCTTATACTGGCAGCTTCTAACTGACAAAAAGCATATTGGTCTTTCTGAAAAATTTGCCCCGGGTATGAAAACCGCAAAGCAACGAATTACGTTCTTAGGGTGTACAAATGCATCTGGCTGCCATAAACTAAAACCTCTAGTAATCGGGAAAGCACGGAACTCCAGATGTTTTAAAAACTTCGCTAATCCACTCATCTATAAGCACACTAAAAACGCCTGGATGACTGCTGAAATTTTTAAGAACTGGTTTTTCCAGCAATTCGTTCCTGGGGCTAGTTCCTTAAGTCGGAAATTTTTTGTCAATTGTTTTTAATTATGCATACTAAATAATGCATTTCAGCAATATTGGTGCTAGACAATGCAGCTTATCACCCACCAGCTGATGTGTTGAAAACTTCCGATGGAATAATTTTCACGCTTTTTATGCCGCCGCATGTCGCACCTCTGATCCAAACGATGGATCAAAATGTCCTGAGGATTACAAAACTCTACTATCGAAAAAGTCTGCTCAGTTTTATTGCGGACAAAGATGAGCCCATTAGGAGTTCACTAAAAAAAATAACACTAAGAGATGTTATGCTGAATTTAGAAGGAGCTTGCGGAAATTGAGTTTAACGATCATAGCGAAATGTTGGAGGAATATTCTAGAAAAACCGCCGGAAGATGAAGACGACTTACCCTTGTCTGTCTTGCAACAGAGACGGAGAGAGGACAATAACGTCTTAATAGACACAATAACTTTGCTGCAGGCGATAGCACCTGTAAATTGGTTACTGCTTTTAAATTAGTGTTAGGTATTACAACATACACTTTTTTCTGATTTAGGTGGAATTGTCCTGTTCGGATACTGAAGCATGGAATGAAGAGTTAGTGGATGTCCAAAATTCCTCAGAAGACGTTAATGAAGTAGTGATATCTGATACTGATACAGTAGATGATATCGTCCAATTCGATATAAGCCACGGCAAGGCGGTAAAGGCTTTGAACATTGCCATCGAATGGGCTAAATCGAACGATATCATCATCAGTTACATAATAGCATTGAAGGCTGTTCAAGAGAAGGCGGTTATGTTGAACCTTTCCACCAAAAAGGCTCAAACAAAGTTAACATCATTTTTCAAACCATGTACATACAAAAATTTATGATATGTTTCTTCTTTATTAAAAGTATTCAAATAAACAATTTTTAGATGTAATTAACTATATTTTGTTACAAATTATAACCTTCGCTTATGTGAACACATGCGTACGTTCGAACAACGCTGGTTTTATTCTGTTCACGTTATCGCGACTCGACGTATTTTTTTTTATAATTTTTTGTTTTTTTTTTAATTTTTTTTTCGTGATTTATACTGCATATTTGGTATATTGGAGGCATGGGAAATTGAAGTATTCGCAAATCCCCTCGCGAATGCTCCACTCGCTACGCTCGCTCCGCGCTTAAGGGATCGCAACCCCCAGCGTCGCACAAACATGAACGCTCGCTTCGCTCGGTCTGCGTGCAACAGTGTTTTGGTCATTTTTAAACATACCAAACATTCAGCATAAATCATTAAAACAAAAAAATAAGGAAAAAAAAAAATAAAAATTGGAATTAAAAATTAAAAACAAAAAATTTTTTTTTGCAAATTTGATAGCCTTAGGGTGACGCGAGCGATAAATGACAAAAAATCCGAGTGAAAAGTCATTTTTTCACCCCGGGCCCCGGGCCTATGATTAAACTGACCCCAGTGTTCCTTAACGTTGGCTTATTGTATATGGTCGCTTGTTGCCAATTTTCTTTTTCTTCAAATTCCTAATAGATATATACCAAAAGTCCTAATTTTCCCGTGCAAACATCTCATTCATAATAAAAGCAACAACTTTCCGCGAAAAAAAGAATCCAATATAATCTATGCATAGTTAGCGTAGAAAGCTAGCTGATGTGTATTGACAGTCACAACATTGTGCATAGTATTAAAAACATCCTTGGCATTGCTCCTCCAGTGGAACCAGAGGGACTCCCTAGGAAGTAAAGATGCTATCTTTGTCCACGACCAATTATTAGAAAACGGATAATGAGCTGCTGCAAATGCTACAATATGGATTTGTTTAAAATGCTCTAATATTAAGCAAGTGTGGAAGCTCCTTTAAGAAAACTAGTAATACCGTTTATGTAGCTTCTATTTCATTGAATTTGTTACTTAGTAAAATATATATGTATTGTTGCGAACCACGGCTCTGTGTCGAGCCGCCGTCACTGCAACAAGAATTTGTTTTGACCAGGCTGTTTTTGGCTCGGTGGCGCAGGTCCCGGCTAGACCAGCGGAGGTCGTGGGATTTGAACCAAAGCACCCTGGTCCTAGCTTAGCCACCTAGAACATAAAAGAGACACGGGAGAAGGATAAGGAGGAGGAAAGGAATGTGCCCATCCTTCGGGACACGGAGCTTCAAGGGAAGAAGAAATTTAGCAAATCATCTTTAACAAAATTATTATTAGCAAGACTAAAATACAACTAAAAATCAAAACCATAAGTATGCAAAGCACCAAAAATGAATTCAATAAATAAATAATAATTCAAATGAAAGTTAATTGAATGATAGAAAAGAAAAATGAAAGAAAAAAAAATAATTCAATGATAAATTCAGCAAAGAGAATTTAAGGCAATATCAGTAGATTATTTTATTTACTTACTTACCCGTTGAACGATCGATCGCTCCGCGCAGTTTCCACCGTGATGAAAAAGAGAACACAATATGTGAGGTTGATTTAAAAAAAAATTTAGAAAAGATATTTAATATAAAAAAAATTCAGTACGTATTTCAATTCGTTCTCTGCTCCTTCCGTGTATGAAAACTGGTAGCCAACGTCAGTATACAAACGAAACTCGATTTCATGCACTCGTTAATCCTGCTTCGCTTAACCAAAGATGAGCTTTATTTTCTCCTTATAATTTACCACTGCTTCATGAATTGTTCAAAAAGAAACGTTTCCTTTTCCCCCCCCGAAAGACAATGAATCAACCGGTTACTATTATGAATTGTAGAACCCGTTTGCACCGAAACACTTAATTCAAGGTGAACATTCGTAAGTGAAAAGTCATCAATTGTTCTGCATCTTAAATAGTCACCACAAGTCAGATCACAAGCAAAAAAAAACAACGTTTCTTGCGATTACTGATTTGTCGTACAATTTTTCCACTTTTCCTCCTTCACACCATCCAGCGATCAACAGTCTTCGGTTCAAAGCACAACCAACGTTTTTCTCAAATTCAATCTCAAATTTTTCACAATCGCAATCCAAAATTGAATACTCCGATCAAACTTCCGAAAATCGCAAAAAAAAACACCACTCCTCAAAATCTGCCAATTTTGTCCCAAATTCAAAAATTCTATCCTTTTCCACAAATAAAGCAATCGTCCACTCCAGAACAAAAAAAAAAAAAAACAACTCCCGACCTCTTCCCGATCCAATCAATCCAAATCCACCCGACGTCTACCGTGATCAAAATCCATCTCCCCCTACAATCAAACAATCGGGTTCATTCCTCCCAAATTTCCCGCCATCCAAAAACGGTCCTCTTCATCCATAAATCTCCTCATTCCTCGATGGTCATCATCATCAACCACTACTCGCCTCCCCAACTCCCCCCCCCCCCCCCCCCCCCATCCCGCACAATCACCATCATTCCTGTCTCCATGCATACTACGCTGCGTAGAGACGATGCATCTCATCTCTTGCTGTTTCGTATACATACAGAGTACAGAGAGATGATCGTGTCTATGCAGCATAGTAATGCATGGAAACAGGCATTCGTGCACTAGCTGTGCAGCGATGTTGCTCCGCCAGCGACGACACGGCCCGTTGCACAGTTCTATGGATTATGTTTCTGTACAGGAATAGCGAACAGCTGACCAAGCAATATAGCTGCAGCCGTTGAGATAGCCAACGGAACGCATCAGCTGTGTTGTGAATGTTGGAATGGAACAGCAGCGAGATAGAATTGCAGGGGTTCGCAACAGTATTTTGCACCAAAAAATACGAATGAAACAATCAGGTTTTTTTCATTCAAATGTTTATAATGGTTCCAAATTACTTTAAATCATTAAAAGGCTTAAATATTTTATTTGTTAAAAAAAAAAATTCTGTTTAAGGGGGGGGGTAAAAATTTGAGCCCGTAGGATTGATTGATTTTGAACGGGATTTTACAGGAGAGCACTTTTTCTAACGGATAACGTTTCATGACGTATTTCAGTATAAAATCGATACTTGGGTTATCTATGAGACCAGGAATGGTATCTAATCGATCGGTTCGATCTTTTAAAACCTTCTTTCTCGTTTTTTGTCGAATTCGAACCTACTGTGTTGTTGCGAGCCACGACTTTGTCGAGCCGCCGTCACTGCAACAAACATATTTTTGACCAGTATGCATTTGGGTCGGTAGCACAGGTCCCGGCTAGACCAGCGTATTAGCGTGGGATTTTGAGCCAAAGCATCCTGATCCTAATTCAGCCACTTTAAGAAAACATATATAGAGAAAGAGGGCAGGATTTGGAGGAGGGAAGAGACGCGTCCATCCTTCTGGACACGGAAGAACCCAAAGTGATGAAACAGATTAATTAAACATTATAAATAATATAGTTCGAATAAAGAAAATCATAGAACAAACTCCTTAATAAAATTAAAAAAAAATAAAAAATAAAAATAAAAAAAACCGAATTCTTTCGAAATGAGTAAAATTAATCACGGTAAAAGAAATTATAAATAGAATTTCAAGAAGAAACAAAATTAACAGGAACTAGTTCAATGCAATGCAATTCATAAGCAAAACTAAAATGAAAAGTAATAAAAGGTTTAGACTCCCTGTGTGTGATCCTCCGATGACGATCGATCGCCGTCGATGGTGGTCCAATAGTGAATAATTCTTAAAAAAACGAGAACAACTTATAAAAAAAAATTTGGAAATAAAAATTATAAAAACAAAACTCCACAGGATATCAGATGTGTCTTCATCGTAGATGCCCGTCGAAAGAATCTATTCCGGTGTTGCAATCTCCTTCAGATGCTGTCGTTAGCATTTAACTTCGTATGTTTATCCACAGATTTTGGGTTTATGAGTTTATCACCAGCTTATTAGCGCATGAAATAAAAATTTTCATTCGATTCGAAGCAAACTTCCATTTCATTCTGCCACTTCATTTACAGTTTTTTCTCGTTCGGCTATTTTGTCGTCGTTATTTCGTATTTTTTCCATCAACCAATGTACCAAGTCAAAACTTTCGTCACTTTTCCACAGAACTTTCTTTTTACTTCATTCAAAATTTTCGTCCAAACGTCTATCTTTTATCTAAAATCCAACAATAAAATAAAAATAAACACTCTCGATTCTTAAACTTTTCTTGATTCTTCAATCGTTGCTCATTCAATTACTTAAATCAACCACCGCACAATCTGTCCTCCTTTCACAGCCTCACTCTTTGCTAACCAAAATCCGTCTTCACAAAAAAAAAAACATTCACATCATCATCAATACTCATATTCCCCACCCAAAACAATCGGTCCTCCACAATTCAACAGACCTCCCAGCATCAAAATGCATATCAAAAAATACACCTCGCCGGGTCATCGATCGAGATGCAGATCTATCCACACGTCGATGACATTGTCGTCAACAACGCAAGATACGCCGCCGACTCAACATAATAGCAACAGCATCAGCATATATTTCTGAATTGTGCATGGACATCGTTTGATCTATGTATGCTGTTACTATTGGTATTAATGTGGCTGGTCAGCTGTACGTTAGTGATGTGTAGCACAGTAACCAGTCGTTCATTTTTAACGACTCAACAGAGTGAGCGAAAGATTCGGCACAGTGAAATAGCCTCCGAGTCGTTCAATTTAAGAATGACACACTGTAAAATTAGTTACAAAACTAGCCCATCGCATAAATTCTACCCGACACATAACCAATCCATGCTCATATCTCATTAGTACATATAATGTACTACAATACATTCATTCCAGTGGCGTGGCGTGATAATTCAACTAGGGGAAGCAATTGGTATTAAAAATTTACTATTATTATGCTTTCCACAAATTTACTGCGTATTAATTGAACCCCTCTCGTTAGCTACTTTTAACATTTCTAATATAAAAGCACCCAGGAATCACGAACGGGGACGTGAGAGTAGGTATACTGTATTTTATCAGCATTTTAATTCCCATGCTACCAATATATAATAATTTACTTTTAAATAAATAATTGTAAAAATTATATGTTGGTAGACTTATCAAAAAAGCAAAGCTGTAACTATAAGTATATAAATGAAGCATATTCGAATTATTAGAACTACTATAACAATAACAACAATAGCAAAAAAATTGCAAAATAAATATCCATACACTCATAAAGAAAGTAATCATGTTCAGCGAATCAAAATTTGAATAATAAAAACAATAACAATACAATAAAAATTAAAAATAATTCAACTATTTACTATTTAAAAGATCACAGTTAGTGAGTAAAATAAAATAATAATAATTGGGCAATAAATATATTACAAGTCAAAATAAATAATAAGATCCGTACATACTATTATTTGTAATTTAATTCTATTCGTCTTTCTTTTTTTGCGAATTCATCTATAATATCTGTATAAAAACTTTGCTCACACAAACATGATTTAAGGAAAACCTTTTCAATTGACATTATTACCAAGTCGCTAAGCCGTTGTTCGCCTGTACAATTTCTAAGATACGTTTTAATCCTTTTTAAGCAAGAAAAACTGCGCTCTGCGGACGCACTGGTTACTGGTAATGTTAAAACTAAACATATTAATTTATAAAATTGTGTGAAGCTATCTTTTAATTTGTTATTAATGAAATAGTTAAAAATACCTTGAAAAGATTTTCCCTGCAAATCAGAATTAGAATAAAGCACAATGAGTTCAGTCTTTAATGAAATATGATCAAATATATCAGCATAAGTTTTAGTTAAATTTAGTAAAAGATTGTCCGGAAATGTTTTCAAATATTGGTTAAATTTAGAAGAATCTAATAGGTTTAAAAATGTGAAACTTGCTAAGGATGAAAATCTTGAATTTATTTCTGCGGTAATATTATCTATAATTTCGACATAAATACGTGTAAAGAATAGTTCAACATTTTCATTACTGTCAACAAGGCACCTGGCTTTTTTCCGGCGTTGTGGAGTTTCGCAAATAGATGTGGTTTGGGTCCAAATTTCCGTGAAACTATTTCTTAACGATTGAAGTTGATTTTCAAAATCTGTAATTTTTTGAATGCAGTACATTATATCAGTTTGTTTACTTTGAAATATATCGAAAAGTACGTCGGTTTGTGGAAAAATTTTAGAAAAAACATTGAGCAGGAAAACAAACTGAAAATCTGTAAGTAAAACAAGAAGTCCCCTTGCGCTATTAACGGTCTCGCCATCCCACTTTCCACTCTCATTTTCAATGATATATTCAAAGAGTTCTTTTAATTGATCTAAATTATCAAAAATGGTTAAAACTAATCGACCATTAAAAGTCCAACGTGTTGGAGCTAATTTTGGAAGCCTTTTTTTGAGGAATAAATCTAGTGCAACTGTTCTCTTTGTTGAATGATTAAAAAATGTTGAAAAACAAGTAATAGATTGAAAAAAAATTCGACATTCGCGTATTTTATCGCATGATTTAGATAAAACTAAATTTAACCGATGAGCGAAGCAATGAATATATATTGCGTTTTTATACACATCCTTTACACGTGTTTGTAATCCAGTTATTTTGCCAGACATTACCGAAGCCCCGTCATAGCTTTGACAAATAAGTTTGTTACCGCAATTGAATTTTTGAACAACATCTAAAACATGGTCAAATAAACGCGACGCAGTCTGATCATCAGAAATATCTGTAAAATTTATGAAAGTTTCTTTAACCTCACCGGAAGGAGTAATGTAACGAAAGGTTGTTGAGAGTTGAGAACGACATGAAACATCGGTTGTTTCATCTAATATTATTGCTATAAATTTAGTTTGCTGAATTTCATTATAAATCTGTTTTAATAAAATTTTAGAAATGCTACTAATGAGATCGTTTTGAATATAATTTGATATTCCGGAAAAAACAGTCGCTTGCTCCAAGTGAGCTCGCAAGTCCGGATTATATTTAGCTAAAAGATTTAAAAGTTCAACGTAATTTCCCCTATTGCAAGAATTCACATTTTCATTGTGACCACGAAATGCCTGTTCTTGACATCCTAAATGGCACACAACGTCAATTAGCATTTTTAGTATATCTCGATTTTTCGAAACTTTCTCATTGTGCAATATTATTGAAGATCTATGTTGGCTACTTAATAATTCTTCAATTCTAGGACCGGAACCGAACTTGGAAAGAAGAAGTACTGACTTTAAATGATCAACGCTTTTCGTACCATGCCTGTCCACAGCTTTATGTAAATTATTTAAGTCACAAAACCCGGTAGTTCGCCAAACATTTGAATCATTTGAAAATAACAAGCATGGCCAACAAAATAATTTTTGCTTGGTCTTACAACCGGTAATCCATTCCGTATCTTCATAAATCTTAGCAGTAAAATGCCTAGTACATCTTTTTGTTTTAGAAACAATTTCCAAAATCGGTTTCGGTCGACCCTTTTCGATAATGTCTTTTTTTTCTGCGAAAGATCGAGATCCAAAAGACAATCGAAAAAGATCATCAACAACACAATATTGATCCATGCTACTTTAAAAACAAATCAAAACACTATAAGCAATTATAAGCACCTAGACCGATTAAAAAACCCCTTCACCTTTTCACCAACAAAAAGCACACAAATCGCACTACACTAAAGCACTACACTAGAGCAAATGAGTTTTAAATTTAACGGCTCATTCAATTCCTTGTGACGTCAATGACTTGAGGCAGTATTACCATCTCCCACTTATTTTTTCTTGGAATTTTCCGTTAAATGGTTTTCGATTAGATATAAGTTATTGAAATATGCATAAATATCCCTATAATTGAGTTCGTCTCTTACTAATACTCGTATACACTAATAATTCTATGCGAAATCACTTCTTCTCGAATTTACCAATAATAATTTTTAACCATGAAGCCATTATATTTCAAATCGAAACTTTTTCCACAATTCAATTCCTATCCTACTCTGGTAACCGTTGTGAAACTCATATAGCACATCACATACGCATTGCAACACAGCAAATATTTTCAGTCCACAAGAAAATACGAACAAAGAGGAAATGGGAAGAAAAGTTCCCCAGCGTCCATGCGCCAGCAGCTCCGCTGCAGGCAAGAATTTCCTCTACTACATGTGAGGGGAACTTGGAAGCAAATTCCTGAGTGCTTCCAACCTACCGTGTACGTGAATTTTTTTTTATCGCGACACAGTAGGTTTACTGGGGAAAAAAATAAACGCTATAGATGCAAATTTTGATATGCTTCCATGTGTCTTCTTCTTGGTGTGGTGTGGTGGTTTTCGCGGTGTTACCAATTCGGCTGTGTAAGATATTCGCGATTAGTTTCTTTGGAACTTTTATTTACATAGACTGTGCCGAAGAGTTTTTTTCGCGACTTTTTTGCGCGATTCAGAAAAAATTATTTAGAAAATTTTCCACCAATCGCCAAATATAAGGGAAGCAATGCTTCCCTTGCTTCCATGGACGCCACGCCACTGATTCATTCACTCACATCCCATCCCATTATCTATCTAAAACTAAAACCACCATTATCTATCTACCAAAGCAATCTCATCTAAATCCATTCATAATCATCTATATGCGGTATGCAATGCACGCATTGTCTATACTTCTAAATATATACGCAACAACAAATGCTGACTGCAAGCATATCAAAAATCATTTACTTACGTCGCACCGCACATCTAAATTTCTCCAAATACAGAAAACAATCCCAACATTCTTAAACAAAAGTATTCGTCTTACGTACCATCATATCAAGCTCAACTTTAGATGAAAACAAACACAAAAGCCCATAGCTTCCACTTCCACTACAACTACAGTGTAAGCAATCTCAAATTTCCAGGTGCTGTAATATATACAATTTAACATCATAGACGGATGATACAAAATTGAATCGTTCAAAAAGAATCGTTCAAATCGAACGATACAAAATCGAATCGTTCAAAAAGATTCGTTCAAAAAGAGCAATACAAAATCGAATTGAGTCAAAGGAGCCCACCTCAGATTGGCAGCCCCGTTTTCATGGGAAATAGTGGTCCGATCGGGCTGGCTCGAACTAAAGGGCTGACTCAGAATCTGGGGTCAAAAAAGGCGAAAAAAAATTGGGATTGACCATCCCAGATTGGCGACCCCGTTTTCATGGGAAATAGTGGTCCGATCTGGCTGGCTCGAACTAAATGGCATTGGGGGTCACCGACTTCGAATCGGGGGTAAAAAATAAAGGAGAAAACTGAATTTTATAAAACTACAACTTTTATTGAATATGGTTGTTATTAACCAGTTTCAAATTCTTTGCATAACTCATTTTGAACGACCCATTAGAAAAAGTCAGAGCTTATGTGTTCACACAGTGAAAAGAGTCATTAAGCCCATCACTACTGTACGTTGTCAACGACAACTAGAAATACTCGTGCGCATTGTTTGTTGGTCAGTCTAGCCCAATCATCATGCAAAATCCATCGTGTGTATGCACAGCGAATGCTGCAAGGTAATTTCAGCTAAAGAGTGGTTCCCAACAGTGTTGTTTAAATTTGTTGCTGCTTTTGCTTACACTACGATGCTGAGTTTTTCAAGAAAATATTTTTTTTATCCATTTATAATTATAAGATAGATATTTTCACAATTTTTTACCAACATTTACCTAACATTTTTCTAAAGAATTGCATGCAGTCATTATGTCGTCCTCTAACGAACATTTTTAATACGTCATTGTCTACAGGTGTTTTCCTTGATGAATGGAAGACATCTTTTATTACTCGTGTTCATAAGAAGGGTCCAAAACATCATATAGACAGTTATAGGCCTATACGTAAACTATCGGCTATCCCGAAGCTTTTTGAATTGATTGTTAAAAAGAAAATAGATGTTTTGATCAGCGAGTTAATATCGCCATGGCTTCCTTAAAGGTAGATCAACTACAACAAATTTAGTTTCCTTTACTAAATTTGTTGCTGATTCTATGGAAGAGAGCATGCAGGTTGATGTTGTGTATACCGACTTCTCGAAGGCTTTCGATAAAGTTGATCACAACATATTACATCGCCAATTAGAAAATTTAGGTATACAGTCGTCTTTTCTCAGCTGGGTGGGATCCTACTTAACTGATAGGACTCAATTGGTAAACGGCTGTACATCGCGGTCTATGATAAGATGTACATCGGGAGTACCACAAGGAAGTCATTTAGGGCCGATATTCTTTTTAGTTTTTGTAAATGATATCATCCAAAATTTTGAATACGTGCGGGTATGGCAGTTCGCGGATGATATGAAAATTGCTATGAAAATTGACAACGTAAGCGACTGTCTCAAAATGCAATACGATTTAGAGAAATTGCAAAATTGGTGCCGCGATAATAATTTAAATTTAAATGTTAGTAAATGTAAAGTTTTGAGCGCGTTAAGATTAAAAAATCCTCTCTTTTATGAGTACTCCATAGCAGGTAGTGTTCTTGAAAGAGTTTCTGAGATATCCGACTTCGGTGTAATTTTCGATCAAAAGCTTTCATTTCGACCACATACCGATTACATTTTGTCAAAAGCGAATAGCATGTTAGGGTTTGTTAAACGGAACGCGCGTGAATTTAATGATCCTTATACTTTAAAGATTCTATATTCTTCATTTGTTCGCTCGATTCTTGAATATTGTTCAATTGTGTGGAATCCTTTCTATAATGTTCATATCGAACGTATAGAGAGAATTCAACATAATTTTACTCGTTTTGCTGTTTACCAAATTGGCTGGCGTTTTAAGCCTGATTATAGTATTTGTGCCTTACTTGGTTTACAAACGTTAGCTTATAAAAGGACTTTCCTGAACGCGATGTTTATAGCAAGTCTCTTGCTATGCTCTCACATTTCGTGTGAAGATATTAAAAATTACTTTGTAGTTAGAGATGTCTCACACGAATTGCGGCGCAACAATCTTTTTATTCAGCCTTTTCATAGAGTGAATTATGGTCTTAATGAACCGCTAGGGTTCGCACTCGATAGATTGATTAGTCACTTACGTTGAGTAAATAAAGTGATGCAGAGAGGCCCAGTCCCGGGATGAAAGCTTCTGTGATGCATAATTAATCAGTTAATTAACATAATTATCATGACCAGAATGACATGGAGAATTTTTTTTAACTAAAAAAAAATTATCACTTTTTTTTCGACTGAGACCCCATCTGTTTTTATACCCTAGTTATTATTGCAACTGTGGATCATGTTTGGGTAACTTTCCAATGATTTACCTGAAAAAAAAACTGAAACTGGGGTCTCAGGGACCTTACAAAAATATAAGCGTACCCTTCGAGGGTTAATATCGCCTGTATTTTCTTTTTCAATCAGAATCTAGAATTTCAATTATGCAAGGGAATTTCAATTTCAAATGGACATTCTATGGCAACGAAATAAAATTATTCCAGGAAGAAAGAAAAATGTAATATACTCTTTACAAGGTCGGTAAGAATTATGTTTAATAAATTCACCTGCCATCTTATTAGAGCTTTATGAAATTCTTCCCGAATTCCCGAGACTGATGCTTTTGTTAGCGAAATGTAAATATCAACACGCAAGATACCGTGCTGTTCATTGTTATACGAGTACGAAATCAACGTATGCATGAGATTTGAAATTGCAGATCCAATGATTTAGTTGTTTCATGAATATATGCAAATAAATTGCCATTGTGAAACTTGAAATGTTCACTCGGTATGAGTGATTGCTTATATAATTATCCATAAATGCTTGGTATTCCACAAATTAGAAATGCCACTTTGGAAGAACACACTCTGTGGATGATAGGAATGTCGACTGTTCTCACTCATTTGTTTGGTTTTGATTTATGTTTCCTAGGCTAATGGGAAACAGTGTGCGGACACCAATACAATCCAATCGAACCAATCGTTCAAGACAAACAAAATCAACCTTCTTTATTTTTTTAAACAATATTTTTTTTTGACATGGATATGTCTTATAGCTGAGGCTCATCCTAAAAATCTGTCCGTCACACGAAATGTCTGTTTTTCTACTCGAGGGTCAGAAGAGGAAACAAGCCCATTGAAAATTTTTCTTTTCTGGTTGTGCATGTCGTTTGAGTGAAGTGGTCATTGTGCATGGCTGTTGCTTGTAGATCCGCGCGGGCGGCGCGCTTGCGGGGATCCTGTGTGTACATGTTGGGATGTTGATTTGATAGCGATAAAGGTTGACGTTGTGGACGACAAGAAATAACATACCAGTCGGACAAGAACCGATACTTGATCGGTCCTGGATCGATGACTGTCTACTAAGGAATCGATGACTTTATCGGAGACACGTCGAAGACATTTGTATGGGCATGGCCGCTTTTGCGATACCGTAACTGAGGACAGTAATCGATCCGGAATCGATGACGGTAGTCGATGGAGAATCGATGACTGGAGTCAACGTAGAATCGATACTGGGGTCGAATTGGGATCGATGACTGTAGCCAATGTGGAATCGAATCCGGATCGATGACTGGAACCGATTCCGGACCGATGACTGTAGCCAACGAGGAATCGACACTGAGATCGAATTCGGATCGATGACTGTATAAATGGGTTAAATCTATTTAAGCCTGATAAATACAATTCGTCCAAAAACTAAAAGTGTCGTGAAATCATTTTGTATTGATTTCACGGCACTTTTAATTTAACGGCGGATTGTATTCAAGGCTTACAGAAAAAAAACAACATATTCCGTATTCCATATTTCATATAAATGTATGACAACATGCGTCGCCAAATGCCAGATACTTTCAAATGAATTCAAATTTCTGGCTAACTCGATACTTAATTGAAAACATTTGAATTTGTTCAGCTTCGGAGACAAACCAGTGAATGGAACCGGTAAGGAATCGAAGACTTTGTGATTCCACTGGGATTGGAGACAAATGTCCGACTGGGATATTGTACGGGTGAACAGGCGCTCTCTGTGCTCTCTGTCCCACGCTCTCAGTCAACGCGACGCCATAATCAAAACTCCTGCATACACACCATACCATACATTCAACATCTTCAAAAATATAGAGTACGCTCCGTACTACCTAACTTGACTAGACCCCCAGAACACGTCGCAAGAAGTCGTCTGCTCTCCTCGCTCGACATGCTCACACGCAATTTATGGTCTCTGAATGTATGCAAAATTTCGCTCAGGGCAGCGGACCTCCTCCTCTCATTCATTCATATCATTCTCATTGTCACCATTTCATTAAACAAATTGTGCACTCCCGACATGCACATGCATAGACCCAATCTGAAGTCACAATGAATTAAATTCCATTTTTACTCATTATCTAGGTCAAGGACGTCCAAGGACTTTCAATGACCTTCAATTTCCTCCAATTCCCATACATCATTTAATAAAATAGCCCGTGTTGTACTATCTGAATCACTAGGGTCCCAGAAAAAGTAGCAAGTAGTCCGTTCGACTAACATTTGGACATGCGCAGACGCAATTTGAGAGAGTGTACATAGTTCCCGCCCCCCGAAGATGAGCGAGAGCGGATGAAGTTCATTCGAGCCAAATCGGGTGATCCAGCGACTGTGTTTGTGCATTTGCAATGGCGGCGATTTGAGGTCTGACTGGTCCACAATGTGGGCCCCCACCACACGTGCAATAAACAAATAGAACAAAATGGCGGATTTATACTAGGCGAGCTAGAATCTCTCAAGCCCCGAAATAAGGAAATATTCGTCGCAGGATGTTATATGTTATCATGTACATTCAGAGGTCTGCAGAAGATCAAATGCCCCCCTTCCGCAAAAATTCCAAAATTTTTCTTGAACATTCTCTTTGAGCATGTGTTGGAATGTTTTGTTAACTTTTGTTAGTTTCCCTTTTTGTTTACCGGACACAATCGCATAGAGTCGCACGCGTTACTTGAGAAACGGATTGTGTGTGCCGGACCCGAACTATTGATTAAAGGGGCAGGATGAGGCGGATAGTGTGGGAGCGATTTTGCAATAGATACACAAACACAATACACGTCCGATTGGGAAAAGATGGTGGGAAGCGTGATTGCGATTAGCAGAAACTTACTCAGAGAAATGTCGATAGGCTGCAGTCTGCAAACTGTACCGAACGGGTAGATAGAACAGGGTGCACGAGAGGAGGTGAATATTGCACACACGTGATGCAAACGAAAACGAAACGATCCCGCGAGAGAAAGGAGCCCGAATGGACAGGACAAAGCAAAGTAGAATTTATGACGAGTATCTACACTGCCACCAGATACATCGGTACATGGATATGTCTTATGCCTACCGAAAGCGTGGGACGTGTTTTTTCGAATGATTTCATCCAGTATAACTATACTGGGATCTTTATAAAACTTACGTCGATATCTTCAACACAACAGGTTCCACGCAGTCGGTGGTCATAGACATATCCATGTTCCGATGTATCTGCATGCAGTGTAGATACTTTGTATCTTTTTGCTCCAGTACACAAGTTAGCAACGCAACTCAATTCCAAAACTAATGTTTACAACCTTATTGTCGACCGTTCCACACACATCACAACATGGTTGCAAACATCAGGCTCCGTCTACCATGTTTTCAATTTATTTTAAAAACATCCAAATTCAACATCAATCAGAAATTCTAACTTCAACGTACTCACAGACAAAATGGTCGTCATCATTGCAAGTTGTCGACAAGGTTGACAACAAAGTTGATAGTGTATGGGCTGCTTAAGAGCTAGGTATAAAATAAAGGAAAGTTTTAGTGGAGTTTTGATTTTTGGCACTTTTATGTTTTGGGGTCGCACAAATCTGAGGTTTTCCAACAAATTTTTTTCCGAAAATATGTTTAAAAAAGATTCAACAAATCGAACTTTTTTCGATTTTTTCAAAATAACTCGAAAACTATTCATTTTACGTAAAAGACTGTTAAAATGAAATTAAAGAGGATACAATTTTCTACGTTTTACGGATAGGAAGTTTTTTTCATAGACCAACGGTTTATCTGCGAGAGTGTCGCGAAAATGAGCGCTACAACCAAAAAAAAAACTAAAAACAAACATGACCAGCACTCATAGAGAGTTTTTGTCTTCAGTGTCGTTTTGGTGCTATTGCGGGTCTGTGTTACGACAACATGACCGTCTTGAACAAGAAGTGAAATAGACAATAGAAAATAGATAAAACAAAAACAAATAGAGAATGTTACATCATTTGCGATCTATCGGGAAGATCTCTAATTGCTAAAGCTTCTGCTTCAGGATATTTTTCGGGGAAAGTTTTGGGAACTGTTTAAAATGGAGTGTCCATGATATCCCGGTTGCTTTCGTCAATGTCATTAAAATCAACGTTAGAAGCTCCTTCTGCTTCTATATATAATTTCATCAAGCGACTGCATATCGGTTGCTTCCCCTGATGAACTCGATCTATTAGTTTACGTGCCCTCTCATACACTTCTTCTATGAGCTTGTACTTTTTCTTCGTAAAGTACGGGGCATCTCTAAGAATGTTTGCGGAAAGCAGGTTCTCATGACATTCTCTAAATTGCTGGAATTTTGCCTGAAGCTGTCCCCAGCCTTCTTCGAAGCGGTCTAGAGTTCTTTTGACATGGATATGTCTTATAGCTGGGGGTCATCCTAAAAATCTGTCCGTCACACGAAATGTCTGTTTTTCCACTCGGGGGTCAGAAGAGGAAACAAGCCCATTGAAAATTTTTCTTTCCTGGTTGTGCATGTCGTTTGAGTGAAGTGGTCATTGTGCATGGCTGTTGCTTGTAGATCCGCGCGGGCGGCGCGCTTGCGGGGATCCTGTGTGCACATGTTGGGATGTTGATTTGAGAGCGATAAAGGTTGACGTTGTGGACGGCAAGAAATAACATAGTGTACGGGTGAACAGGCGCTCTCTGCGCTCTCTGTCCCACGCTCTCAGTCAACGCGACGCCATAATCAAAACTCCTGCATACACACCATACCATACATTCAAAATCCTCAAAAATATAGAATACGCTCCGTTCTACCTAACTTGACTAGGCCCCCAGAACACGTCGCAAGAAGTCGTCTGCTCTCCTCGCTCGGCATGCTCACACGCAATTTATGGTCTCTGAATGTATGCGAAATTTCGCTCAGGGCAGTGGACCTCCTCCTCTCATTCATTCATATCATTCTCATTCTCACCATTTCATTAAACAAATTGTGCACTCCCAACATGCACATGCATAGACCCAATCTGAAGTCACAATGAATGAAATTCCATTTTTACTCATTATTTAGGTCAAGGACGTCCAAGGAATTTCAATGACTTTCAATTTCCGCCAATTCCCATTCATCATTTAATAAAATAGCCCGTGGTGTTGTACTATCTGAATCACTAGGGTCCCAGAAAAAGTAGCAAGTAGTCAGTTCGACTAATATCTGGACATGCGCAGACGCAATTTGAGAGAGTGTGCATAGTTCCCGCCCCCGAAGATGGGCGAGAGCGGATGAAGTTCATTCGAGCCAAATTGGGTGATCCAGCGACTGTGTTTGTGCATTTGCAATGACGGCGATTTGAGGTCTGACTGGTCCACAATGTGGGCCCCCACCACATGTGCAATAAACAAATAGAACAAAATGGCGGATTTATACTAGGCGAGTTAGAATCTCTCAAACCCCGAAATAAGGAAATATTCTTTGCAGGATGTTATATGTTATGATGTACATTCAGAGGTCTGCAGAAGATCAAATGCCCCCCTTCCGCAAAAAATTCCAAAATGTTTAAAATGGCTGGAATCCAAACAAATAAAATAGCGCGCGTTGTACTACATATCTGAATCAATAGAGTCCCAGAAAAAGTAGCAAGTAGTCAGTTCGACTAACATTTGGACATGCGCAGACGCAATTTGAGAGTGTGTACATTACATAGTTCCCGCCAACCGAAGATAGAGAGCGAGAGCCATCGCGGATGAAGTTCATTCTATCCAAATCGAGTGATCCAGCAACTGTGGTTGTGCATTTGCAATGGTGGCGATTTGAGGTCTGACTGGCCCACAATCTGGGCCCCCACCACACGTGCAATAAACATATCATAAAACAAAATGGCGGATTCGTACTGCGCGAGTTAAAATCTCCCAAGCCCCGAAATAGAGAAATATTCGTCGCAGGATGTTATAGTTTCGGGCAGCTCATCGTGACGTGATGTACATTCAGAGGTCTGCAGAAGATCAATCGCATAGAGTCGCACGCGTTACTTGAGAAACGGATTGTGTGTGCCGGACCCGGACTGTTGATTAAAGGGGCGGGATGAGGCGGATAGTGTGGGAGCGATTTTGAAATAGATACACAAACACAATACGCGTCCGATTGGGAAAAGATTATGGGAAGCGTGATTGCGATTAGCAGAAACGTACTCAGAGAAATATCGATAGGCTGCAGTCTGCAAACTGTACCGAACGGGTAGATGGACCAGGGTGCACGAGAGGAGGTGAATATTGCACACACGCGATGCAAACGAAAACGAAACGATCCCGCGAGAGAAAGGAGCCCGAGCGGACAGGACAAAGCAAAGCCTAATTTATGACGAGTATCCACACTGCCACGAGATACATCGATACATGGATATGTCTTATGCCTACCGCAAGCGTGGGACGTGTTTTTTCGAATGATTTCATCCAGTCTAACTATACTGGGATCTTTATAAAACTTACGTCGATATCTTCAACACAACAGGTTCCACGCAGTTGGTAATCATAGACATATCCATGTTCCGATGCATCTGCATGCAATGTAGATACTTTGTATTTTCAACTTACACAACGCCTCTCGGATGTTTTCGATTGCGAACACCCGGCGTTGTTGTTGTTCAATCAGACTTTGAACTGTTCTGGAGTCCATTTTTATTTGTTGGAAAACTAATAATAAAATAATAATAAGTTTTTGAATGAAGTTCACCAAAAGTCACAGTTTCCTTCCACTTTCTCAATTTTTCACAAAATGTCAAAGTTCTCTTACACGATTACAATTTTTCACAAAAAGTTCAGTTTTCAAACGTTAGTCTAAGTCACAAACATTAAAACACAAAAAAAATGACGTTCGTTTGTTCGTATGTTCGTTTGTTCGTTTGTTCGTTTGTTCGTTTGTTCGTTTGTTCGTTTGTTCGTTTGTTCGTTTGTTCGTTTGTTCGTTTGTTCGTTTGTTCGTTTGTTCGTTTGTTCGTTTGTTCGTTTGTTCGTTTGTTCGTTTGTTCGTTTGTTCGTTTGTTCGTTTGTTCGTTTGTTCGTTTGTTCGTTTGTTCGTTTGTTCGTTTGTTCGTTTGTTCGTTTGTTCGTTTGTTCGTTTGTTCGTTTGTTCGTTTGTTCGTTTGTTCGTTTGTTCGTTTGTTCGTTTGTTCGTTTGTTCGTTTGTTCGTTTGTTCGTTTGTTCGTTTGTTCGTTTGTTCGTTTGTTCGTTTGTTCGTTTGTTCGTTTGTTCGTTTGTTCGTTTGTTCGTTTGTTCGTTTGTTCGTTTGTTCGTTTGTTCGTTTGTTCGTTTGTTCGTTTGTTCGTTTGTTCGTTTGTTCGTTTGTTCGTTTGTTCGTTTGTTCGTTTGTTCGTTTGTTCGTTTGTTCGTTTGTTCGTTTGTTCGTTTGTTCGTTTGTTCGTTTGTTCGTTTGTTCGTTTGTTCGTTTGTTCGTTTGTTCGTTTGTTCGTTTGTTCGTTTGTTCGTTTGTTCGTTTGTTCGTTTGTTCGTTTGTTCGTTTGTTCGTTTGTTCGTTTGTTCGTTTGTTCGTTTGTTCGTTTGTTCGTTTGTTCGTTTGTTCGTTTGTTCGTTTGTTCGTTTGTTCGTTTGTTCGTTTGTTCGTTTGTTCGTTTGTTCGTTTGTTCGTTTGTTCGTTATCGTTCGTGGAGGTACAGGTAATCTCGAAATTTTTAGAACAAGGAATACGATGGTTAAATTTGTACTAAGAATATCGCGGTTTCTAGATTTCAGTTTTATTTATAGATGATTTTTAAAAATGTTAAATCAAAATTTTTTTAAAGTATATGTTGTCTTTTATATATACAAATATGGTCGGGATGCATTTGCACCCCACTTGGACTTTAATGTAAACTTTTGAGCTCGGGCTTATGAAGGTTAACCCTCTCCCTCAAGGACTTTCGGTCCACCGGGGTGGTCGAAAACTTAAGTTCTTAATAAAGTGAGTGTTCTCTTGCTGCCTTCTCTTCTAACATCTATGAATTACTAGAGACGTTCATGTCATCTGAAATTGCATTTGCCGGTGATTTCAATGTGCACAATGTAATTTGGCTTAAGCACTCTTCTAGGACAGACCCCGCTGGTAGAGAGTTTTAACTTTTTTGTGAGTTCTTCAACCTTAAGCAGCTTGTGGACTCTCCGACCAGAACTCCTGATACGTTTGGGGAGAGAGCCAATCTGTTAGATCTGTTCATGACATTACATCTCGATAAGTACCCAATTGCGATCTCATCTTCTCTCGCTAGCTCTGATCATCTTGTAGTATCGACTACTTTTACCACGAGCTCCCTGTCTAGAGTAAAGCTACCATCTACCAAGGTCGTTAGCCAAAGCAGTGAAGAATAATTTCTCCTCTTCTTCTGTTCCGTCCCTTAAACACAATAACCAACAATATACTGAGTCGCTGGATAAAGCTAATTTATTCGCTGAGATCTTTGCCAAAAATTCAAGTTTGCCGCCTCCTACTCTAAACACGCCCTCTACCACTATGCCCCCTACCAACCAAGGGCCCATTCATTTTCGTACTAGAGACGTGTTCAAAGTTCTTGCAAACCTTGACACATCTATATGTTTTTTCGTTCAAATTAACAAATTTGCGAATCAAAACAACAAATTTGCGAATTAAATTAATAAATTTGCAAATCAAATAAACACATTTAGGAAAGAAATTAACATTCATATCAACCATAATGGTTAAATGCCGATTGCATAGTCGTTGTAGTCAAAATGCGCAAAAAAGCTTCGTGAGAATGGTAAGAATTCCAGTAAAATAAAACGTACGCTGTCAAGTTAAATTTGCTTAAAGTAATCAGACAACTTTGTTACAAACAAGCCAGGCTAATGTGATTTTGAGATCAAATAACAATTCAGTATTATCTGCAGCTATCAATTACTCTCATATTTTCAGCACAAGCGTTTCTGGCAGAGATTTAGTTCTAGAAATCCAGTATTTTCTTCCACATACTTTTTGCGAGGCTATATTGACTGTAATCCTTTTTGGGGCTCATGATTCATACTTGTAATTCAAAAATAAATAGAAACAGAACCTTGGTTTATCCTTTATTAAACATACCTACAAATGTTTCTGAAGAATACTGAACACTGTTGCAAAAAAATGATACAAAGTATCTACACTGCATGCAGATACATTGGAACATGGATATGTCTTTGGCAACCGACTGCGTGGAACCTGTTGTGTTGAAGAGATCGACGTAAGTTTTATAAAGATCCCAGTATAGTTATACTGGATGAAATCATTCGACAAAACACGTCCCACGCTTTCGGTAGGCATAAGACATATCCATATACCGATGTATCTGCATGCAGTGTAGATAATTTGTATCATTTTCAAGACATACCGTCCCGCATAGTGTACAGGAGAATACAAATTAACCCAACCGTTGCTCCGTGTGTGGATCAAGCGATCATACACTCTACATATTTATATGCGCCTGTGCTTCGTTAGTACGTAAATCCGCGATCGATTGCGTCAAGCCGCGGTCTAGCTAAACACACTTACTATTAGTAGATATTGTACAATACTTAGATAGTATTCGTCTAAGTCTAAAGACGGTAAGCGCTACAACACAATTTTATTGCATTAACGTTTACGTTATCCGCGCTGCACAAACTGCATCATTTGCACTATTCTCCCCACTAAATCAGAATTGTGCACTGTTAGTTGATATATCATCGATCGTGATAGTACGCGGTATGCGCGATACAAGTACGGTCGTAAGTTCCTTACATCTCACGGGAAAAACACGTTGGCGACCTTGATAACACTGACTTCAGTCGGCTGGATGGGATTGGCCATCACAAGAAAGGGGTGGATCCGCCGCGGAAGTGTAGTCCAAGGTCCGTGGAGCTAGCATTTCTTTCGCACTGTCGCCGATGACGAAGGCACACCCATCCATTGAACTTCTTTGACTCAACCGTCTCTCCATTGCGTGCATACGAGTGTGTGTGTGTGTGTGTGAAGTTGAAGCTATTTCCCGACCTACTCCAACGATTTTCTTACTGAGTAAGGTTAGTGACGTAATTGATGAAAACAAAAAGATTGGAGTGAAGGAGAAGCCATAGTGCTGTGCACGAGTGAGGGAGACAGGTTGTCTGGATATGGTTGGTGTTGTGAGCAGATTTGAATCACGAGGGGATGGCATTTGAATGATGTTGACTTGTTTTATGGGTGCCTGGTTGTTTAGTCAGTTCATGACGCGATATTTTTCGATTTTCGTGAGTTCCCTTTGATGACAGACTCGGATAATATATAACTCGCAGAAATTTTCAATGGGCTCGTTTCCTCTTCTGACCCCCGAGTAGAAAAACAGACATTTCGTGTGACGGACAGATTTTTAGGATGACCCCCAGCTATAAGACATATCCATGTCAAAAAAACGATACGTATTTTATGTATACATGTACCATATGTATGTTTGCATACATGTAACATACATGCATTGTTCCAATTTCTATGTTCGCCACATATTCTATTCAAACCGGAAATAAGCAACATGTTTTTTTCGATTTCTAAACATTTGTGAAACAGTGGAAATTAAGCTAGAAACATCAATAAATATTAAGTAACTTATAAATGTTTTTACTGGATTTTATTTTTAATTTTTTTATTTTTATTTCTAAAAAGTCGTTGGAGAAAATATAAAATATGTTCGTTTGATTGACAAACTTATTAGTTGATTCGGAAAATTTGTTGCGAACCACGGCTTTGTCGAGCCGCCGTCACTGCAACAAAAATTTGTTGATGACCAGGATGCTTGTGGCTCGGTGGCTCAGGTCCCGGCTAGACCAGCGGAGGTCGTGGGTTTGGAGCCAAAGCATCCTAGTCCTAGCTCAGCCACCTAAAACATTAAAGAGAGAGGGAAGGATTAGGAGGAGGGAAGGAATGTGCCCATCCTTCGGGACACGGAAGAACCCAATTTGAGGAAAAGATTAATTAATCATTATAAAATATATTACTGAACAAATAAAAATTAAAACAAATCAACGATAAAAATTGTTAGGAGCAAAAGAAAGTCTTAGAATTCTGGATAGATTAAAACAAAGAAATAAAAAGAAATCGAAAAACAAAAAAAAAATTGAAAAAAATCTAATTCAGTGTATATGCAAAAGAAAAATATTACAATGAAAATGAATAAGAAAAATTTAAACTCACTGCGAATTCCCTCGATGACGATCGATCGCCTTTCAGCTTGAATTCAGCACGATTAATTACTACAAATTTCCAAATTAAAGAAAAATTTAAATTCAAAAATAAACTTGTACAACACCACTAAATCAATGAAAATCCAAATAGTTAACAGGTTCTCCAGAGACACTTTGCAGCAACAGATTATCATCCATTCCCATGCATAAATCCAAATACTTTCTTGATTCCATCAAAATTTTTCAGTCGTACGCTTTCGTAAATTCAACTTTTCAATCTTCAGTTTATTTGAATGATACGAATTGGTTAACTAACGTCTCTTCACGTTTGAGTTTTTATACATAAATTTTTACTTTTAATTAAGTTTGTTTTTTTCTTCTTCCTTTTTTTTATTTACAAGGTTTCTTCTCGCACTGCTATTTTCTTGATAAGTTTTTTTGTGCGTCCAATTTCTTTGACACCGGCAAACAGTAACCAACTTAGCACATAGCGAAAACTGATGTTTTTAAAACACACGTTCCAGAATCACAAATAAACTTCCTTTCGTTCTTGTTCCAATTGCAACAGAAAAACAAACTCTAACGTCTTTCTCAGCCTTATTCACAATTCACTTTTCAAAAAAAAAAATCCTTTCTTTAAAAAAAAACTTCGCCAACTATCCGACAATTTACCGTCCTGTCCAAAATCCAAACTCCATCTCCCCATAAAAATCCCTCTTCATCCACCCAAAATCAAACCCAGGGTCAGTACCCTCAAATTTACCGCCATCAACGGTCTTCCGCATCCCAATCCCCATAGTCGCCGGTCATCGCCACCACTCGCTGCATAAAACAAATTGCCGCCGCTTCGAATAGGAGGACGACGACGACGATCATCCAGCCACCCATCATTGTCATCAACAATGCAATGGATGCACCGGCCAATATCACGACAACAGTGACGACATCGACATAGAGTTTGCATGATGCACTCTCACCGCTTGATCTATGCTGTTGCAGTCATTATTGCCCTGATATGCATAGCCGGTCAGCTGTACATTGTGGACGATAGATGCAGCATACTTTATGCGTATGTAAAGCGAATGCTGCATGATGATTCACCTGTACCAGTGGTTCGCAACAAATTGTTAATCTGATCATCAATCAATTTGAATCACAAATTTGTTATCTTGTTGATTTCAATCGCAAATTTGTTAATTTCATTCGTAAATTTGTTAATTTCATTCGCAAATTTGTTAATTTCATTCGAAAATTTGTTAATTTGAACGAAAAAAGGTATAAATCGGCTGGCTCTGACGGTATTTCTCCTATAGTTGTTTCGCGATGCGCTTCCTCTTTAGCTAAACCGCTGCGCAAACTATTCCATCTGTCCTATTCATTAGAAGTTTTCCCATCCGCATGGAAACTTGCTCATGTTCAGTCTGTTCTTAAAAAAGGAGACGCTTGTAATCCTTCGAACTACAGACCTATTGCTCTTACATCTATAGGTATTCTGATGAAAGCTTTTGAATTACTCATAAACGCCCAATCAATAAAATATGTCGATTCAAATAATCTCATCAATGACAGGCAGTACGGTTTTCGTTCCGCCCGTTCCACCGGGGACCTAATGACTTTCCTCACTGAGCGATGGAATCACTGTCTCCACAATTTTGGGGAAGCTAATGTTGTTGCTCTGGATATTTCAAAGGCTTTTGACAAGGTTTGGCATCCGGCACTTTTATCCAAGCTTTTTGCTTAATTAGATGGATCGAAAGTTTTCTCCATGACCGCTTAATCACTGTTGTACTTGACGTTGTTAAATCAAATGTCCATTCAATTAGCGCCGGGGTACCTCAGGGGACTGTCCTGTCACCAACTGTTTTCCTTATTTTTATCATAACGTCCAATCCGATCCACAGCTTTGCCGACGATAACACCCTCGATTTCACATCTTCTTTTAACTCTGTGGCAGAATATCGCGGGAATGCTTCTACTGAATGGGGTGAAGCTAATCATGTTGAATTTAATGCTTCCAAAACGCAATGCTGTTTGGTCTCCAATAAATTATACGCTCTACCTCCTTCCCAGACTATTCTCATAGATGGCATGAGTTTTCCGAGTTCACCTTCTTTAAACATTCTAGGAACGAACATTTTCAGTAAACACTTTGGCATTGCCAAAAATGCGTTAAAATATCTAGGTTTCCTTAATCGCTGCAAAAAGTATTTCTCACCATCTGACTTAGCACAAATATACAAAATGTAATGAACCATATTCTAGTCTGGTTGTGCTGCTTCCACCGGCATAGCTATGGCAGCACCTGATGAGTAAGTATCTGTCGGTGGTACGAAGCCAGAGGCCGTGGGTCCCATCACACCTGGACTCCAATGCGAGCGCGAGGGCAATCGAGCCATCCACCAACCATTCCGTCCTTATCATCTAATTTTTATACCCTAGACTTTTAGTATAAGGTATTTTATTTTTGTCACGACCATGTCAGCCATGTCTGTCTGTCTGTCTGTCCGTCTGTCCGTCTGTCCGTCTGTCCGTCTGTCCGTCTGTCCGTCTGTCCGTCTGTCCGTCTGTCCGTCTGTCCGTCTGTCCGTCTGTCCGTCTGTCTGTCTGTCCGTCTGTCCGCCTGTCTGTCTGTCCGTCTGTCTGTCTGCCCATTCGCACGATAACTTTCGATAGAATGAAACTAGAGCCTTGATATTTTCGTAGAATATTGGCAGTATAATCTAGTTGGTTGGTATTGAAAATGGGCATGATCAGGTCAAGAGTGCGCCTACCTCCCCTACATATGTAAAGAAATTAAACGTATCTATAACTCCCGATTAAATAAATATGAAAAGCTCCAGCTTTCGCAGATTTCTTGTGAGAGTTATCTTATACTCTCCTGGAAAAATAAAATCGATCAGTTGAAAACTAAAGGCAATTTTCTTACAAAGAAAGTACTACCCTACTTTTCAGATTTCCTGTCTATAGCTCTTGAACCAATTGATGTAGACACCTGATTTGGCACGTAGCCCTGAGGTAAGAATCAGAATCAGAATAAAGCACAATGAGTTCAGTCTTTAATGAAATATGGTCAAATATATCAGCATAAGTTTTAGTTAAATTTAGTAAAAGATTGTCCGGAAATGTTTTCAAATATTGGTTAAATTTAGAAGAATCTAATAGGTTTAAAAATGTGAAACTTGCTAAGGATGAAAATCTTGAATTTATTTCTGCGGTAATATTATCTATAATTTCGACATAAATACGTGTAAAGAATAGTTCAACATTTTCATTACTGTCAACAAGGCACCTGGCTTTTTTCCGGCGTTGTGGAGTTTCGCAAATAGATGTGGTTTGGGTCCAAATTTCCGTGAAACTATTTCTTAACGATTGAAGTTGATTTTCAAAATCTGTAATTTTTTGAATGCAGTACATTATATCAGTTTGTTTACTTTGAAATATATCGAAAAGTACGTCGGTTTGTGGAAAATTTTTAGAAAAAACATTGAGCAGGAAAACAAACTGAAAATCTGTAAGTAAAACAAGAAGTCCCCTTGCGCTATTAACGGTCTCGCCATCCCACTTTCCACTCTCATTTTCAATGATATATTCAAAGAGTTCTTTTAATTGATCTAAATTATCAAAAATGGTTAAAACTAATCGACCATTAAAAGTCCAACGTGTTGGAGCTAATTTTGGAAGCCTTTTTTTCAGGAATAAATCTAGTGCAACTGTTCTCTTTGTTGAATGATTAAAAAATGTTGAAAAACAAGTAATAGATTGAAAAAAAATTCGACATTCGCGTATTTTATCGCATGATTTAGATAAAACTAAATTTAACCGATGAGCGAAGCAATGAATATATATTGCGTTTTTATACACATCCTTTACACGTGTTTGTAATCCAGTTATTTTACCAGACATTACCGAAGCCCCGTCATAGCTTTGACAAATAAGTTTGTTACCGCAATTGAATTTTTGAACAACATCTAAAACATGGTCAAATAAACGCGACGCAGTCTGATCATCAGAAATATCTGTAAAAGTTATGAAAGTTTCTTTAACCTCACCGGAAGGAGTAATGTAACGAAAGGTTGTTGAGAGTTGAGAACGACATGAAACATCGGTTGTTTCATCTAATATTATTGCTATAAATTTAGTTTGCTGAATTTCATTATAAATCTGTTTTAATAAAATTTTAGAAATGCTACTAATGAGATCGTTTTGAATATAATTTGATATTCCGGAAAAAACAGTCGCTTGCTCCAAGTGAGCTCGCAAGTCCGGATTATATTTAGCTAAAAGATTTAAAAGTTCAACGTAATTTCCCCTATTGCAAGAATTCACATTTTCATTGTGACCACGAAATGCCTGTTCTTGACATCCTAAATGGCACACAACGTCAATTAGCATTTTTAGTATATCTCGATTTTTCGAAACTTTCTCATTGTGCAATATTATTGAAGATCTATGTTGGCTACTTAATAATTCTTCAATTCTAGGACCGGAACCGAACTTGGAAAGAAGAAGTACTGACTTTAAATTATCAACGCTTTTCGTACCATGCCTGTCCACAGCTTTATGTAAATTATTTAAGTCACAAAACCCGGTAGTTCGCCAAACATTTGAATCATTTGAAAATAACAAGCATGGCCAACAAAATAATTTTTGCTTGGTCTTACAACCGGTAATCCATTCCGTATCTTCATAAATCTTAGCAGTAAAATGCCTAGTACATCTTTTTGTTTTAGAAACAATTTCCAAAATCGGTTTCGGTCGACCCTTTTCGATAATGTCTTTTTTTTCTGCGAAAGATCGAGATCCAAAAGACAATCGAAAAAGATCATCAACAACACAATATTGATCCATGCTACTTTAAAAACAAATCAAAACACTATAAGCAATTATAAGCACCTAGACCGATTAAAAAACCCCTTCACCTTTTCACCACCAAAAAGCACACAAATCGCACTACACTAAAGCACTACACTAGAGCAAATGAGTTTTAAATTTAACGGCTCATTCAATTCCTTGTGACGTCAATGACTTGAGGCAGTATTACCATCTCCCACTTATTTTTTCTTGGAATTTTCCGTTAAATGGTTTTCGATTAGATATAAGTTATTGAAATATGCATAAATATCCCTATAATTGAGTTCGTCTCTTACTAATACTCGTATACACTAATAATTCTATGCGAAATCACTTCTTCTCGAATTTACCAATAATAATTTTTAACCATGAAGCCATTATATTTCAAATCGAAACTTTTTCCACAATTCAATTCCTATCCTACTCTGGTAACCCTTGTGAAACTCATATAGCACATCACATACGCATTGCAACACAGCAAATATTTTCAGTCCACAAGAAAATACGAACAAAGAGGAAATGGGAAGAAAAGTTCCCCAGCGTCCATGCGCCAGCAGCTCCGCTGCAGGCAAGAATTTCCTCTACTACATGTGAGGGGAACTTGGAAGCAAATTCCTGAGTGCTTCCAACCTACCGTGTACGTGAATTTTTTTTTATCGCGACACAGTAGGTTTACTGGGGAAAAAAATAAACGCTCATAGATGCAAATTTTGATATGCTTCCATGTGTCTTCTTCTTGGTGTGGTGTGGTGGTTTTCGCGGTGTTACCAATTCGGCTGTGTAAGATATTCGCGATTAGTTTCTTTGGAACTTTTATTTACATAGACTGTGCCGAAGAGTTTTTTTCGCGACTTTTTTGCGCGATTCAGAAAAAATTATTTAGAAAATTTTCCACCAATCGCCAAATATAAGGGAAGCAATGCTTCCCTTGCTTCCATGGACGCCACGCCACTGTTTGAAGTGAGATTGAGTTAGTTGGCATTAAAGATGGGTTATATCCGATCCAAGGAACCCTACCTCCCCTAGAAATTAAACTTAAAATAAGCGATAACTTCCGACAAAATAAAGCTAGCGACTTGAAATTTTGGTCAAATTTTTGTAGCAGGATCCAGTTGGCTAATTTTGAATATTCGTAAAATCCGATCAACGAAACTCCTACTTTCCCTAAAAATGAAACTTCCAATAAGCGATAACTTTCGATAGAGTGAAGCTAGAGACTTGAAATTTTTTTTCAAATGCTTGTAGTGTGATCTAATTGGTTGGTGCCAATGATGGGCAACATCTGACCCAAGGAACCTCTACCTCCCCTACAAGTGGAACTTCAGATAAGCAATAACTTTCGATAGAATGAAGCTAGCGACTTAAAAAATTCGACAGGTATTTGTAGAATGGGTTAGTTAATTGATTTTTAGAATGGTCATGATCCTCCTGAATGAGTGTCAACCTCCTCTATAAAATGGCCGTATAGGAAACTCACTTTTAATGCATATGGTCGTTGGCAATTGGTACTTTTGGTATCACCACTAGGTCTTCTTATTCCAAATTTTAACCTCCTCTGTTCGTGTTGTCTTCCCCAGGCATATGAATTTTTATTAATACGTAAAGGACAGGGGCAACGAGCGGCGAAAACCCCGCCCACGTCTCCCGAACTGAGCTACAGCAAGCATAGGCCGCTGCTTAGCTCGTTGAGGGGCCCATTTCTTCGCCAGATGGCAACTCCCGACCTACACGGTCAACATGCTACCTTAGGCTCCGTCCCCACGGACATCTTCGGATGCCCACCAGACCGTCCATTGCAAAAAGCTACATAAGACCTAGGCTGGAATACAATTCCCATATTTGGGCGGGTGCAAGTTGCACTGTGTTTTCCATGCTGTATAAAGTTCAACAGCAGGCTTTTAAAATTATTGGTGATCACTCTGTTACCTCTCGTTTTGATTCCCTTGAGCACAGGCGTAACGTTGGTTGCTTAATCTTATTTTATCGCTACTACAACCGTTGTTGCTCTAGTGAAATTAGTGATTTATTCCCTGGTCTTGCTGTTCCTACGCGTAGCACCCGGCTTGCCAGTCGTGCTCACCCTCATACTCTTGAGACCAGGTCCTGTCGCACGGTTAAATTCTTTGACTCCTTTTTAACTCGTTCAACAAGAATGTGAAACAGCCTTCCATCTACTGTATTCCCTAATAATTATAACTTGCAAAAGTTTAAGCAGAATGTGCACCGGTACCTCCTACCCACTCAACCGCCCCCAATCCCTTACCTTAATTTCCTTCCCGCCAAGGCTATGCTTGCATGGAAGGGTAATCCCCTAAAGTCTTGGCAATCACATAAAAAAACTATTCCATTAACTCTTATGTACTAAACATAATATGTGAACTGTCACTTAGCAATAACCTTACTTACTTCACTTGAAATATACCTCCATATTATTGTAGTTACACATGTGCTCAGAGTTCTTCATAATTTTCGACGAGTTTAGGATCATAATTAAAGCTGTTATTGTCCACAGGTACTAGATATAATAAAAGCCACAACCATACGAGTATACAACATCTCAAAAAATCACGTCTACCCCATTTGATGCCAGGTAAAATGTCTGTCTGTACTGGGGTATAGCCGGAAATGTACATTTTAACTAAATTTCAACCAAGCGTATTCCATTCGAAACCGATTCGTTCATCCAGAAAACTGGTTAATATTTTGCACACGACTCACAATCCTTATATATGAGATTATCTTTTGACTTGCTTAACTTTCTGATTGTATATGGTCGTAACTGTGTACAACTATCCATTTCCGAAAACTTTTCACTCTCCAGCAAAGGGTGAAAACTAGCAGAAAATTCTAGGAAAATACTGGGGAAAAGTTATTTGGCTTAAATTCTGAAAGGATTTCGCCTCACTGCTGCTTCCTTAACAGATGTACAAAGCCTGAACAGAAAGATGCATTTTGTGTTGGATGTATTGTGAAAAGGGTTGACTTCCCTTTTCCATGTTTTCATGCCCTTTTTGTCCAAGTAAGAAAACAGAAGCACAACTTCTCTATGAAGACTCTAAGGCAATGTTTTTAGAATGAATTGTGTTTGAATGTCGTAGATATCGGGTGCAATCCGAACTTAACAGTGCTATATCTTGACAGTGTTTTAGAGAAATGCAAAAAGTAATACTACGAGTTTGTGGTACTTGGTAAACTTCTTTGAACTGGTAAATTCTGGAGAAGCAATAACATTGCGTATTTGAAAATGAACATTTTGCATATCAACATACGAGTAATGTACAACGTCTGTATATTTGTTGATGTTTTATGGTCGAAAGTATCAATATACGTTATACATAATTCAGAATAAGTTCAAGTGTTTTGATATTCATGATTTGGGCATAGTATCCCCCCGCCTATTGATCCCCCACATACACCGAATAAGTAGGAGGCGTTAACAAATAATGACTACAATGCCCAAGATTAATGTCGAATCCATAGTTTCCGAAATCACTGAATTGAATAATAAGACTCTACCTAAAGTTTAAATTCGAGTTTATACCCATCGGCATGAGGCTAAAAATACTGTCTACTGTCTACTGGTGAAGGGTTGTAACGAATTAATAGTTCTCAGAAGATAGGAGGACTCCCAGTATTGCTTAGGATTAAGCATTAAGAGTGCATTATTCCCAGAATGAATGGTTGGTATGAACCAATGCGGAAACATCCCAAGCAGCTCAATCGAGTCAGCCAACGGTTAACATGATGGAAATATAGCCATGGTCATAAAACGATATGTCATATAAAAAGTCAGAAAAGCTTTTTAAACATTTGTCAAACGGTAAATATAACGATTTAGTCTGGTTTACAACCATGACTTTCTGTAAGAAAAAATAGTTATATTTTAACCTGTTTTATTCCTAGTACTAGGTTGACTACACTCTTTTAAAATGCAGTGGGTATGAGAATTTTCATACAAATTGGACGAAAAAAATGCATTTCCTGTTGAAAAATGATAAGATAAAAAAAATTGTGTTTTCATATTTCACAGAAAAAGAAAAAAAAAACATGTTCACGATCCGACCAGGAGTTTTTTGATTAGAAATAGACACACTGAATGCGATAAAAAATTAGCATTATGTTCTTTTCACTGTCCACAATTCATCTAAAACGTAGAGTAACCTTTATTATATTTAATGTTTTAAATTATTTTAACTTCTTTTTAGAATTATGTTCTAGAATTGAAAAAGAGTTGTGGTTGATGACCCTCACGGTGGGCACTAGGACCATAGGAGGTCTATTGTGCCATAGCCCTTAAAATTATAGAAACAGACCCTCCACCATTCTTACCAAAGCTAGTAAGTCTTTGCAGGAAATTTCCTGACATCTCCGAACCCCAGTAGTTGCTCGGCGACCGGATATGCTGAGCTCTCCCAACGACCTCTCGGTCGTCCTCGTAGTCTCACTCCGTCGACTCGTTCATTCATTACTCTCTTTGGCATGCGATCATCGTCCATTCGTTGAACATGCCCTGCCCATTGAAAGCATTGTAGTTTGACGATTTTCGAAACTGCCAGCTCATCGTAGAATTCACACAACTCATGGTTGTACCAGATGCGCCATCCATCTCGATCGCAAACAACCCTGAAATTCGCCGCAGAGCCTTGCGTTCAAATGTGTCTAGCATGTTTCCAGAGGCTTTACTTGCGGTGCATGTTTCGCAGCCATAGCATACCACTGGTCGTATGATGGTCTTGTTCACATGGAGCTTCGTGTTTCTGTGTACATGCTTCGATTTCACTATGGGGAGAACCGAGGAAAAAGTCGTATTAGCTAGCCCTATCCGTCGCTTGACTTCGTTAGTTTCCTTGGTGTCCTTTGACAAGTTGTAACCCAAGCATATGAAGTCGTCGCGAACTCGATGCCGAGGTTCTCCACATTGATGCTTGATTGTGCTGGCGAGGCGTCCTTGTCCTCGATTGCATCATAATTTCAGTTTCACCCACGTTGATACATAGTTCAATTTCTTCTGCAGCGGTGTCCAGTGTATGCAGAAGTTCATCTGCGTAGGCCAATCTTCGGGATCGGGACATAATGTTAAAGTCGTGGGCATACGCTGCTAATTGTTTCGACTTGATGAGTAGCGTCCATGATTCAAGAATAGAAGGTTACGCAACGCGCAGGTCCGTTATTCAGGCACCGAATGTGAGAAAAAGCTCATGACGTCACAGTTTCAATTTTTCATATGCGCGCGTGCATTTTGTACGAGATTTCATGGTTTTTGAAAGAAAAATTGCTTTCAAATCGACAGTTTTATTTCGATTTTAATGAAATTTTTAATTTTGGACCTCCAAAACAAGGGAAAGGTTACTGTTTGTAGGGCATTTTGAAAATCCACCCCCATCCCCATTACCAGCCCACCTTAAAATAAACTTACATTCTTAAATACTGTTTTATTCTTATCATGAAGAAATTTTGTATATTGGGCCCCTAAGATTTAAAAAAAAAAACACCCTCATATCCCTTCCCACCCTTAAAATCTGCGAATTTTTCTATACTTTTATCTTGGTGAAATTTTGTATATTAGACCTCCAAGTATAGGGGAACGTTATAGTCTACATAGGATTTCGGAAATCCACCCTCATCTCACTTCTCACCCTTAAAAGCAAATTTGTAAATTTATGAACAATTTTATTTAGATTTTGATGAAACATTGTATATCGGAACTCCAAGACTACGGGATATACATATGATTTCAGAAAAAAAACCCCATTCCTTTTCCACTAACAAGAAATTAGCAAATATATGTACAGTTTTATTCCGATTGAAATTTTGTAAATTAGACCTTTAAACCAAGGGGAAGCTGACAGTCCACATCAGATTTCGGAACTCCGCCAATCGCCTTCTCATCCCATAAAGGAAATCTGCAAATTCATCTGCAGTTTTATTTCGATTTTGATGAAAGTTTGTATATCAGACCAAGGCTAGGGGAAGGTTAATGTTTACAAATGATTTACACATTCAATCACTCCTATCCCCCTTCTCACCCGAAAAATAAATTGCAAATTTTCTTTTAAGGGTGAGAAGGGGGATTGGGGCGGTTTTGTGAAATCCTATGTAGACTAGCCACCTTTTCTCTAGCTTTGAACGTCTAATATAAAAAGTTTTATCAAGATCTGAATTAAACTGTAAATACACTTGCAGATTTACTTTTAAGGGTGAGAAGGGGGCTGGAGGTGGTTTCCCAAAATCGGATGTATACATACACCCTACCCTTGCCTTAAAGGTCTCGTATACAAAATTTCATCAAGATCGGAATAAAACTGTAGATAAATTCGCAGATTTTCTTTTAAGGGTGGGAAGGGGGATGAGGGTGGTTTTTTGAAATCTTGTGTAAACATTAACCTTCCCCTAGTCCTGGAGGTTCAATTTTAAAAATTTCATGAAAATCGGATTTAAGCTGTAGATTTTTAAGCGAATTCTCTTTCAAAAAGTATGCGATTTCATATCAAATTCATTGAAAGCTTTCAAAAAGTGAAACTGGGACGTCATGCGCAGAGAGAGCGAAAAAGTTGCACACTTCTTTGCGTAATCTTCTATTGTTGAATCATGAGTAGCGTCTCGCTGGTGTTCATATTTATAGCCCGAATAGTGTATTCCAGTGCTAGGTTGAAGAGTATCGGCGTCAGTCCAACAACCTGCTTCAGACCAGTGCGTGGTTCAAATAGATCAGTAAGTCTGTTATGGATCCTGATCTGTGAGACGGAGTTGGATCGTCATCTTTGTCAGTCGTTTATTTTTGCTGGTATAACAAATTGTAGCACAGTACAGTACATCACGATCGATACTGTCGTCTACGTCGATAAACATGTGGTATACGCCTACGTTGTATTCCAAGCACTTCTGAAGTATCAGCTTGACCATAAAGATCTGATCGGATATGGAGCGACCTGGTCTGAAATCGCCTTGATATTCGCCAATGATTCGCTCTGTGCACGGTTTTATTTTATTCTCCAACATTTAAAAAATAAATAACTGGCTCAACAGTCCAATTTGAACCACGGCCTCGAGATGAGTTAGCATCATCTCATTTTCTAGATCGTGACGGTTTTTGTGCAGAGGTATGTGATCAGCAACACGCTCAACCGAGTTATTTACCCCATAATGGGTACTCATTTAACAGCTGAGTGGGCTCATAGTCCGACACGTAAATCCCCGGATTGGACCCGGGGCCCAGTGCGTTGAAGGCGAACGTGCTAACCGTTGCGCCATCTGGACTACGACAACATTTACGTTAAAATTTTATAGAACGTAGAAGACTAGTGATATGCCCCTGTATTTCTCAAGTCAAAGTTTTTCACCCTATTTGTAAATTGGACAGATGATGCGTCAACGGCTGGGACCATCTCGTCCACCCATATTCGCAGGAGTAATTGACGTATGGCACTAACTAGACCCGTTAAACCGAATTGTAGCAATTCAGCTGGAAACTCGGCAGCACCCGGGGCTTTATTTCGTTTCAGTGACCGCAACACGATATCAAATTCGTCTACTGTCGGGGGTTGTATGGGTGGGCCTAGATCCACAATATCGTCAAGAGCTTCTTGTGTGGAGATGTTAGATGGTAAATTCGGAAGCTCTTCAAAATAAGAGGCCCATCGTTTGTTAAAGCTATCGGTGTCGCTGATGTTGTTTCCATCCTTATGCTTACGGAGGCTAGCCCTGTGGTGACAGCCGTTCTTAATTTTTATGTATTAGTTTGTACGCTTGTCTTGTGTTCCTATTAGCTAAGTTTTCGTTGATATTCAGCAACTGCTCTTCAAAGTATTTACGCCCCTTATGTCTAATTATTCTATTCGATATTCACCGTAGCTCGCCATTCTTTTGGCTCTGGTTCCTCGTCCAATTCATTGTCTATAAGCCTCGTTTTTCGCATCAAGTGAGTTCTTGCATATTTCGTCGAACCAGTCATTTCGCGCCTACAGGGCTTTATATCCCACGACCTTCTCTGCGACCGTTTTAATGGAACTCTTTAGTTCTTTACAGAACCCATGGACGCCTGTGTTGCTGATGTTGTCTAGTTTGACAGTTTTTCCTCAAGGGCGCCAGTAAACGCCACCGCCGTAGAATCGCCCAGAAGTTTATCAACCGCAAAGATTTTGGGATGGCTGTTTCTCGTAGGGGTTCCTTGGGTCGGACCTGGCTTATCTTTGATACTAACTAACTCAATCTTACTTTAAACATTTGACCAAAATTTCAAGTTGCTGGCTTCATTCAATCAAAAGTTATCGCTTATTTGAAGATTCATTTACAGGGGAGGTAGGGGTTCCTTGGGTCGGTTCTTTGCCCAATACCAACAAAGAAAATTATAAAACCAACATTCTACCCAATTTTCAACTTGCTAGTGCCATTTTATCGAAAGTTATCGTAAATAAAGGAATATTTAATTTTTTGAAATGTGTAGTGGAGGTAGGCGTTCCTTTGATCTGATTATGCCCAACTTACTAAAACCCAAGCAACCTCACACCTCAGGGTTACATGCCAAAAATCAGGTGTCTTCGTCAATTGGTTTAAGAGTTATAGACAAAAACTTGAAAAGTAGAGTAGTACGGGGCACTTTGTAAGAAAATTACCGTTAGTTTCCAGCTGATCGATTTTATTTTTCCAGGAGAGTATAAGATATCCCCTAAAAAGCAATCTGCCGAAGCTAGAGCCTTTCATGTTTATTTAATCGAGAGCTATGGATACATTTATATATTTTACATATGTAGGGTAGGTAGGCGTTCTCTTGGCTTGACCATGCCCATTTTCAATACCAACCAACTAGATCACACTGCCAACATTTGACCATTTCAAGGCTGTAGCTGGATTCTACCGAAAGTTATCGTGCGAACGGACAGACAGACAGACGGACAGCGGACAGACAGAGAGACATGGCTTAATCGAATCAGGAGGTGGCCCTGATCATTTATAAAAGGTGGCGCAAAATTAATCATCCAATTTTGTTTTTGAATCACTTTTTTACTAAATAATCAAAAATGGTTTCGAGCGATGCAAATCTTTATTTGGACCTCTACAATTTTTTTTGTTAAGTGGAAAATTTGATATCCGTCAAGTGGCTGCCGCCAGTGTTGATACACGTTTGTACCTGATTTATCGCATTTTCCATGACTTTCCGCAAGATTTCCGGTAATAACTGTTCGCATTCCTGTCGAATATTCTTCTGAAGGTCGGCGATTGTCTGAGGCTTGTTGGCATAAGCCCGCGACTTCAAGAACCCCATCGAAAGAAGTCTGGGATGGTTAAATCGGGGCGATCATGCTGGCCATGCCAACTTACCAAAACGGGAGATTATGCGACCAGGAAACGCTTCCTTCACAATATCCATTGTGGCTCGTACTGTGTGTGCGGTTGCACCGTCTTGTTGAAACCACATGTTCACCAAGCCCCGCTCATGCAATTCCGGCAGTAAGAAGTCGTTTATCATGGCCCTCTAGCGTTAACAGTGATCATATTGCCGATGGCGTCCTCAAAAAAATACGGCCCAATCACTCCTCCCTCGTGAACGCCGCACTATACAGGGGCTTTGAGTGGATGCAATGACTGCTCGTGCATCGTAATCGGATTTTCAGTGCACCAGCAACAAAGATTTTGCTTATTGACTTAACCGCTTAAGTGGAAATGCGCCTCGTCCCTCATGATGATTTTCGACACAAAATCGTCCTCTTCGTTGTTGAGATTGAGGATGGCTTGACAGTAATTCACACGCGACTGACGGTAAGCAGGCAATAACTGATGCACTGTTTGCACTTTGCACGGGAACATGTGTAAGTCTTTCACTAAAATTCGCGGTAGGGTCCGTCTGGTGATGTCCAATTGCGTGGAACATCGCCTGGTTGATGTTTCATCGTTCTCAGCAACATCGGCAGCCACAGCCGCGATATTCTCGGTCGAACGACCAGTCCGGTGCCGGCCACGCCCTGCAAGGTCTCGAGTGGTTCTAGTCTGTTCGAGTCGAGCAGCTAAGCGCCGGATCGTTGGTGCGATACGATTAGGAAATCGACGTCGAAATTCACGCTGTGCCAACACCACCGACCGATTATTGGTCAAAAAAATCGACACGATTATTCCACGCTCTTGCGGAGTATAGCGCTCCATTGCTTGTCTGTTTGTATACTGCAGCTGTATAGTTCACAAAAATCAAATATGATTCACGTACGACGCCATTTGCAAAAATTATAACATGATTAATTTTGCGCCACCCAGTATATATATATTGCTATACCTCCGGAGCCTCCTTTAAGGTATTACATATTTTCGTCGTGACAAAACAATATACCCTATACTTATAAAAAAATTTATAGGAAGGGTCCGAAAATTACAAAAATATGGGGGCCAAATTTTATTTCTTCGACTATAGATGTGTTGGATGTCCTATCAAATGAAGAATAAATTATGAGTTCTTTATATTTCTGGTATTTTACCTAATTTGAAGCAGCTACAATGCGACGGAGTGAGGAGCGAAATGGGCAAAAAATGTTAAATAAAAATTGCACGTACATATTAAACGATGAAACTTGGTAGAAATAGAATGCTATTATCATTTAGCAGTAATACTATTCTCCCAGGTTCAAACAAGGTGCAGGCGAGTTATAACTGACTAAGTAACTTATTCTAATATAAATCGCTATAATTTGCCGATTTTACATGTATTGTAATGAAATTTTCTAGAATTTTTTCGCTTGTTACGCCCCGCACTTCGTCGTAGCTACTTCAGATGGAGAAAAAATACCACAAATGGAAAGTACAGTGAGAGTCCGCTTAATGCGGGGGTTACGCTCAAAATAGTAAGAGCGCTAAACGAAACAGCGTTAAACGAATAATTTTAACATGTAGGTAAATATATATGTACGGATACATCGTTTGTTTATCGATCAAAAATCACTTGTGACAGAACAAACATGTATTCGTACTGCTAATACACACCATGAAATTGCATGTGAGTACCAAAGAAACAAATTCTATTCCCCAATAATTTGTTTCTTTCGCATGAAACTGAAACATCGTTAAACTGAAACAGCGTTAAGCGGAGTCTTACTGTATACTCACTATTCCCTTTGATATGACACCCAACATGCCTATAGTCAAAGAAACAAAATTTGGCCGTCCTTTCTGACTTCTGCGATCAATATTTTTTGGAGCAAAATGAGTTTTGAGTACTTCGACCACTAGCGATTACAAAAACAAAGAAAAATGATACAAAGTATCTACACTGCATGCAGATACATCGAAACATGGATATGTCTTTGGCTACCGACTGCGTGGAACCTGTTGTGTTGAAGATATCGACGTAAGTTTTATAAAGATCCCAGTATAGTTATACTGGATGAATTCATTCGAAAAAACACGTCCCACGCTTTCGGTAGGCATAAGATATACCGATGTATCTGCATGCAGTGTAGATACTTTGTATCATTTTCAAGACATACCGTCCCGCATAGTGTACAGGAGAATACAAATTAACCCAACCGTTGCCCCGTGTGTGGATCAAGCGATCATACACTCTACATATTTATATGCGCCTGTGCTTCGTTAGTACGTCAATCCGCGATCGATCGCGTCAAGCCGCGGTCTAGCTAAACACACTTACTATTAGATACTTAGATAGTACTCGTCTAAGTCTAAAGACAATTTTATTGCATTAACGTTTACGTTATCCGCGCTGCACAAACTGCATCATCTGCACTATTCTCCTCACTAAATCAGAATTGTGCACTGTTAGTTGATATATCATCGATCGTGATAGTACGCGGTATGCGCGATACAAGTACGGTCGTAAGTTCCTTACATCCACGGGAAAAACACGTTGGTGACCTTGGTGACACTGATTTCAGTCGGCTGGATGGGATTGGCCATCACAAGAAAGGGGTGGATCCGCCGCGGAAGTGTAATCCAAGGTCCGTGGAGCAAGCATCTCTTTCGCACTGTCGCCGATGACGAAGCAACGCCCATCCATTGAACTTCTTCGACTCAACCGTCTCTCCATTGCCTGCATACGAGTGTGCGTGTATGTGTGTGTGTGAAGTTGAAGCTATTTCCCGACCTACCCCAACGATTTTCTTACTGAGTCAGGTTAGTGACTAATTGATGAAAACAAAAAGATTGCTGTGAAGGAGGAGCCATAGCGCTGTGCACGAGTGAGGGAGACAGATTGTCTGGATGTGGCTGGTGTTGTGAGCAGATTTGAATCACGAGGGGATGGCAGTTGAATGATGTTGACTTGTTTTATGGGTGCCTGGTTGTTTAGTCAGTTCATGATGCGAAGTTTTTCGATTTTCGTGAGTTCCCTTTGATGACTGACTCGGATTAACTGAGGATCGGCCACTACGTTCATAGAACTCGGAAAAATTTTCAATGGGCTTGTTTCCTCTTCTGACCCCCGAGTAGAAAAACAGACATTTCGTGTGACGGACAGATTTTTAGGATGACCCCCAGCTATAAGACATATCCATGTCAAAAAATTTAAGAATAAAGTGGAATGGGTTATTTCGAGTCTAAGTCAAAATAACTCAACCTCGCTATCCACTACCACACAAAAATAATCAGCCAGAAGCCAATTTACCCTGTCACGTGATTTCGTCCACACCAAGGATTCCACTCATCAGGGTGGAGTGGAATCCATGGTGTGGACGAAATCAAGTGACAGGGTACTCGTAAATTGGCTTCTAGCTGATTATTTTTGTGTGGTAGTGGATAACGGGGTTGAGTCATTTTCACTTAGACTGGCAATGGCCCACTCCACTTTATTCTTAACAGCTTGGATGTTCTCAAAAAAATGTCCTTAGTTAATTTTTTCTATCTCGAATGTTTTAATGGATATTTTTATCGTACTAGTAGTGGATTTGTATGCTGATGTGCTTCTTATGTTTACAATTAATATTTCACAAATAGAAACGAATTAACATATATATCTCCATCCTCACCCTCATCTGCATCCTCATCTTTTCATTATAAAATATCCTTATCCTCATCCGCATCCTCGAACTCGAACAATTTTTTATCCACATCCTCACCTTCATCCGCTAAACAATATCCCTTACATCCCTATGAAAAAGCTAACTAGTGGAAAAAGCGTCTGTATTTTGATTCGTGTGTGTTCCAGTAAAAAAATACCAGCTTGGGGTATAAATCGCAGGGCAATTGCGTTAGGACGAAAGAGCTAAAATAAAACTGAAACCAAACCTAGTAGACATGAGTATCTCCCTATTCAGAGTGATGGGACCAAAGCACTGTATTGTTGAAAATATTTTGAATCCTTTGGGCAGGACTGATGGCATTTTGAGTCCTTTAGTGAGGGAAAAAGGATAATCTTGACAATGAAGATGGGTATCATATAACTGCGGGCGTTAAGGCAGATTCACAAGACTATTGAAGACACTTTGAGTCCTTTGGTGTGGAAAAAAGGACATTCCTGGCTATGAAGTGATATCTAGGCAAGATGGGAATCATATGACTGTGGTTATTGAGGCGAATGCACTAGACCACCAGTCACTGGACTGGATTACTGGACTGGATTACTGGACTGGATTACTGGACTGGATTACTGGACTGGATTGCTGGATTGAATTGCTGTCCAGTGCCGGTTCACATTATTCCAGTAGCAATCCAGCGCTGGACTGGATTACTGGACTGGATTGGTCCAGTAATCCAGTCCAGTGCTGAACTGGATCATATCGTCTACATGATTCCAGTCCAGTAGTCCTGCGAGTGTGTTGTTTATTCGGTAACTATAGTGACAATGATTTCTAGGCGAGCTGGAATGAAAAAGTAGACCGACAATCCAGTCACTGGACTGGATTACTGGACTGGATTGGATTGGATTGGTTACTGGAATAATGTGAACCGGGCATTAGTTGATATATTATCGCGACTGTAATGTAATAGTCTATGTGTGGATCTGGTAACTGGACGAGCTTCGTCGGATTGTTAGTACTTGATAAAATTAAAAAAAACCGCGTCTTTTTTCTTTGTCAGACACAATGCCTAGGCAGGATATAAATTCGATACCCCGTTGACTTTTTCCATCTTGATTTGCATGTTTTCCAGTTGGCATTTTATTATGCCAACAAATCATCTAATCTGGCAATGACCCCTCGGGAACATTTCCACAAAAACAAGTGCTCTTTCTCAACAATATCCTTTCGTGCACTCAAGATTTTTTTCCAATTAGTGTTAGTAAAAATCAATTTATTACTGGCTTGGCACAATACATTTCCCTTTTTTTCTATTTACATAATGCGTATATCTTTGGGCAAATAATACTAAAATCGGACTCCTAAAATCGATAATCTAAACTCAATAGATACGAGTACCTACATACAGTATACTTCCGTAAACTTTACGAATTAATCATGCCGCCACCCCAGCAAAACAAACGAACTGACTGTTCAAAATTTTACGGAAGTCAAACGGCGTGACTTCAACTTTCGAGTGTCCCCATTCGTTTGGCTGCCTGTCAGAAAAACTGCTTGTCGACTTAACCGGAAGATAAAGTCAACAAATCGTTTATGGTACTTCTTGTCCACTCTCAGTCAAGTAGCACCTTGTGGCTTCATCAGTGACAATAACCATTTCGGAGGCTGAAGTTTTACATTTCGAAGGATTTATTATCTGCGTCGAAGTTTTCACTTTGCTTCATACCAATCTTCTGGAACTTGAGGTTAGTTGGCGAGTTCCAATGAGAAAAGTTTTCAGGGGATCCAAATAAAAGTTTTCTATGAACATGACATGTTGGCAAAATTGAAATGAATTTATTCCAGGCCGAGAGCGAGATCAGAGATGATTGCTGAGATTCGATTAAGAGGACACGCCTTATAAAGTGTTTCAACTGTGGCTAATTTTGAAAAATATTTTGATTGAAAAGTTTAGTTACATTGTATCCGTAAAGAGCTACCCCCCGGTTACCAAAGACACGGCACTACCAAAATTCAAGTCATAAAATTCCACCTCCCGTCAGGTCCCTTCCTGGAAATGTCAACCGCAATCAAATGATAACATTATACAAGAACTGATCAAGGCACGCCGAAATGATAGAACTCATTTGACGACATATTTAGACAAAATAATCGAGCCGAGTACCAGATATCATGGAACTGATTTGTTTTTCCGGAGTACGGCTGGGTCCTCCTGACGTCGTGAATCAGATCAAATTTGGATGATTGCCATCGTGTTGGATCATCAGAAGTTAAGTAGATAATTTGTGAACTACTCAACAATAAATACTTAATAATAATAAACTCTTTTGTACTTTACGGTAGTACTATATATACAAACTTTAAAATTTAATTTAGTTTCTGTTATAAAAGTTATATTATTATGGCATGTTTCCCTTACCTAGAACTCGCAGGTAGTGCTAGAATAATAGCAGGTTACTAGGTAGTTACTGCCAGTTTTTCTGCGGATATGATTGGTTGCAAAACGCTTACCTATATACACGAAATGGTTTTCAATTTATCTTGAATTAACGACATCTAAAATATTGTTTAAATTTCAAGCCGTGTCGTCGCGTCGTCGATTAAATACTATTTTGCATTAACCTCTAGTGGCGTATAGCGCTTCAACCACTCCTACCCGCTATCGTACTCTGTTCTGGGCAATGGGACACATCTCATACCCAGCGCCTTACACTCTTTTGCCATAGATCGACGCCATGTGATTTCAGGAACCCCTCTTGGTAGGCCTTGGTTGGGAATGGGATTCCATTTCCATGTTAAGCAATGTAATTATCATTCTTCCGCAATGTTTGACCTATCCACTGCCATTTTCGCTTGCGAATCAATTCGTCGATGGGTATCTGACCGCATTTCATATTGTTTCGGGCCAAAAAATTCTTAGAATTCGATGAAGACATGAAAGATACGAGTTGACGAAAACTTCCAGGTTTCTGGTAACTCTTACGGAAACTTTCCAAGTATTGCTTCTATACCTAAGCAAAGGCAGCACCAGAGAGAAACGGCCAGTTTGGCCTTGATGCTGTGATAACTTTGGACTGCATGCCGTATGCGTATTTAGCCTGGTTGATACGACGGGCGATGTCCTGTTCCGTACCATTTTCAGCAATAATGCTACCCAGCGCAATGGACGGTTTGGTGGGCATACGAAGTGGTGAAGGTATGGTAGTGCCATCTGGCACAGAAAAAGGCCCATTAGCGAATTAAGCAGCGGCCTGTGTTTGGTGGAGCTCAGTTCGGGAGACGTGAGCGGGGTTGTCGCCGCCCGTTGCGTCTGTTATTTCCGTATTAAAAAAAATCCATAGGCCTTGGTAAGACACCACAAACATGGGAGGCAAAAATTCTAAATAATAAAAAAATAAAAAAAATAAAATTGGAATGATTGGCCCACGACGCAGATGCCCTCGCGCTTACATCGGAGTTCGGATGTCATGGAACTTCGGCCTCCGGTTTTGTGCTACCGGCAGATCACTACTCATCAAGTGGTGGCTTCAATCTGCCGGTGGAAGCAGCACGACCAGAATGTGATTCACTACAGGGCAGCTTCTACTACGAAGCCTACCACGAAGTAGAAGCTGGGGACCGAGTGTGCTGCAGAATAAAAAAAACGAACCGGACTCCTGAGCTAGCCGGCAACCATTGTAGAGAAGAAAAATAGCAAAGAGAAAAAAAATATTACATCTCCCCATTACTGAGATGATCAACACAATTCAGAGAATGCGTTTTTTACAATAATTCAGTCAAGATCTCTGAAAACTGTTGAGCATCTCAATAATCGAAAAAAATGAAGTAATGCATAAACATAAGTCTTAAATGACGTGAAAAGACAATCCTAGCAACCAGAAAAGTACCCAGGGCTCCTCCGCGCTTTGTCCGCACACCGAAGAATCTCCAAATGCCGGTAGTTCATAGCATTTATGGAGGCGTTATGTACATAGCTAAACCACAAAAGACAAACACAACACCGGGATTGCCTTGATGGGCTGGCTCTAAGGCACTGCTCACACGGGGATACTCAAGTTTCCAATACTCGAGGGCTGAGAGACGGAGACTTGGAGTCTCGAGACTGTAGTCGCCCGTCATCTCCACACGGCCGCGAGTTGTGCATGTCGGCTGACTGAAGTGGTCATTGAACACGGCTATTGCTTGTGGGTCCGCGGGGTCGGCTTGTTTGCGGGGATCTTGTGTATACATATCGAGATGTTGATATCGATAAAGCTCGACGTTGTGGACGGCAAGAAAAGTATGATTTTCGGATAGCTTATGGATGTGCGGGGTCGACTTGCTTGAGGTACTACCGTTGTACATGTCGCTGTCGTATATTAGTCCAGGCTATGAACGAAACCGGGTGTGTGTTCATCTAGTGCGCTTTTTGCATAATGTCTAGTGACAGTAGTAGTGATGACGATATTATAATCCAATATTATTATTACCGCCGCAAACAACGAGAAGATGACATCTGGCGTCATGGACAAATTTTTAGGATGACCCCCAGCCATGAGACATATCCATGTCAAAATCAATATCTTAAGAACCAATGATCGTAATGAGTTGAGCTTAGTGCCATTCGATTCAGAAGGACCCATAAATATTCAATACAATAGTCGCCAAGCAGTCCATTTTCTTCAAAAGTTTGGGCGTTGGAACGGACAACGAAAGAACATCGCAAATAGCTTCACAGAAACCTGAATTTGCACTTGTACGGTAGATCTTGTTGGTTGGTATTGAAAATAGACGTGATCCAGCTAAAGAAGTGCCTACCTCTCCTACATATGTACCACTATATGTACTTCGCCCGGTCAAGTAAGAATGTTCCTTTTTTTTAACCATCATAGGCCCGAGCGGTGTGCAGCCGCACCCAACACACAGATTTTTCGAGATATCTCCTAAAATATATTTTTCAACTTAATATCCTAAGAGATATGTTTCTGAAATATCCTTTTAATATTTATTTCAACAAGTTTCAAAAAATTACTATAAAATGTAAAGAACTAAAAATATTTTTATTGGTTGGGGTGCAGCTACACCCCATTCGGTCTTTAACGTCAGGTGTATATTTCGCATACGTTAAAGACCAACTGGGGTGCAATTGGACCCCACCGTGTATGTATACGAGAAAAATTGCTTCATATTTTAGTGCGTTCGGTACATTTCTTTGTGGCGTGCTTTTATGTAGTGCAGATGTGTGTTTATAAAAATGAACGGAAGACAAAATAAACTTTCGGACGAGGAAATATTATATATCCTAGAAGCTAATGATTATGAGTTCTTTTTGGATGATTTAACAAAAACCTAATCGGTAGATATAATAATGATTCGTCCATACAACAAATAATAAAACAACAACTGATAACAATATATCCAGAGCTAATAGAAAATCAGTATACGGGTCCCATGGTTGCAAGACAGCATAGATGCTTCCTATGTAATAGAACTAAAGACAGAAAAACAAAGAAATGTTGTATGCGATGTAACCAATATGTTTGTGGAGAACATTCCACAAATAAAACGATATGTGATAACTGCATCGAATAAATTTACATTTAAAACATCACAGATTAATTGTTTGTAATTTTTATTTTCGTAATTTATTAAAATTAAAGCATGTTTACCCAAAAAAAACGTTGGGGTGCATTTGCACCCCACTTGGTATCTAATGTAATTTTTCGGGGTCAGTCCTATGAAGGTTAAATAGTGCATTGATGCAATTTATTTTGCCATTTTTTACTCACCTGAAAGCTAAACTACCTTCGCTACTTTATTCCAAGTCTTCTCCGTGACATCTTTCCTGGAATAACCTCTTAACTTAAAATTACATAATTCGGGGAATTTTCTACATCCGCCACTAATTTTAGTTTTGTTTAGGAGTCGAAAGTAAACGGGTGCGAAATTAACTGCGAAGCGAACTCCTTTATTGTGAGGTGAGCGCTGAATAGGTAGTTCTTTATTTAGTTTTCATATTTTTCGTTCATAGCCTGGACTAATATACGACAGTGACATGTACAATGGTAATACCCCAAACAAGTCGACCCCGCACATCCATAAGCAATCCGAAAACCATATTTTTCTTGCCACGCACAACGTCAAGCTTTATCGCTATCAAGATCTCAACATGTACACATAAGATCCCCGCAAGCAAGCCGACCCCGCGGACCCACAAGCAATAGCCGTGCACAATGACCAGTTCAGTCAGCCGACAAGCACAACCAGTTGACTGGGCACCTACGCAGCTCGGAGACTAGCATGTTGAATCTCCTAGCCTCCGGTCGCGCAATTGCTGAGTATCCGCGACTGGAATATCTCCGTATGAGCGCCACCGTCTGATTACACATGCCAGATCTCTCAGTCACCGGTTAGCCCAGTCACTCAGGGATTTGAGTATCCCCGTTTGAGTAGTGCCTAAGACGATAATCTACTCCAAATGAAGGATTAGGGTGCTACTAAGGAAAGCACAGCTACTTGAAGGGACCATACGTGAAGTAAAGTGGCTAAGTAATAAGATTAATTGTAAGAGCAAGTAGCCTTAATATGCTTGTGGGATGCAAATCGGTGGAAGGACTAAAAAGAACTCGTTGAGGTCCTTTTTAGCCCTGTTCTTAAGAAGCATAAATGAGTCATTTAACGGTTATTATGATCGAAATATAACCATGGTTACATAATGATATTGTCATTTCAAAGGTCAAAATAACGTTATTTAAATGTTCGTGCAAGTGTTTTTGCCTAGTTTGTGACTACGACTTTCAGAAAACATCAAGTTATATTCCAGCTATTTGGATGACCACATTGTTATAGGTAGTTATAGCTATGACATGTGTTCGACAAAATATTTAGCGATAAGACAGTTTGGAAAAGGCAGATAGCTGTAGCCTGAATGGCAGACGAACACCTAAGCGTCTCAGGTCTAGTAGGATGGAATGACATGCGTAGTTGGACCTGCTACATAGTTGTGTGGGCTCCAGCACGTTTATTAAACCATCTGAAGCAGCTATCTCCGAGGCCATCCCCTGAATGGGGTTAAGCGACGTGCTGACAACTCGTCCTTGTAAAAACCACTCCAAGTCAAGAAACCTGGAACAAAAGCCTCGGATTGGACGGATCAACAACGACGACCACGCAAACGAATAAAGGATTATTCTTTCGGATCCTGGAATGTACGCTCCCTGAACAAACCGGGGGCCGAGAAGGCCCTCCTTCAACAGGTCGAAAAGTACAAACTGAGCATTACTGCAGTCCAGGAAACAAATTGGCTTGGCAGCGAGATTAATGACAAGAAATCGCATACAATTTTTACAAGTGGCAAACCATCGGGCCGCAAGGAGTTTGGAGTAGCATTTATAGTGAACAATCACCTCAAACCGCATATTACTGACTTCAAACCCATAAATGAACGGCTGTGTGCGATTCGCATCAAGACTCGATTCTTCAATCTCTGGCTCATCAATGTGCATGCCCCCACTGAAATTAAAGAAGACGCAGTAAAGGACGAGTTCTACGCCCGCCTTGAAACTCTCTTCGACTCACTTCCAACAAACGACGTCAAATTGCTGCTGGGAGACTTTAACGCGAAAGTCGGGAATTAAAGTTGGCATCGGGGGACCTCTGGAGGCCACAGCCTCCATGAAGAATGTAATGATAACGGCCAGCGACTTATCGACTTCGCCTGCAGCAGGAATCTAGTCGTAAGCTCTACGTGTTTCCCGCATCGACGCATTCACAAGCAGACCTGGAAGTCTCCAGACGCACATACCGTCAACCAAATTGACCACGTCCTCATTTGCAGGAGATGGGCGTCTAGTGTCATGGATGTCCGCTCCTATCGAGGAGCAAACTGCGACTCAGATCATCACTTGGTGAAGACGACCTACAGATGTAGAATTTCCTCAGTGCACCAGTCAAGAATCAGCCCTCCCAAAATCTTTACGGTTGATAAGCTCTTGAGTGATGCTACAGCGGTGGCGTATACTACCGCCCTTGAGGAAAAACTACCACCTATGCTACACAACATCAGCAACACAGGCGTCCATGGGTTCTGGGAGGAACTCAAGGGTACCATCAAGGATGTCGCAGAGAAGGTCGTGGGATATAAAGCCCGGCGAGCGCGAAATGACTGGTTCGACGAAGAATGCAAAAATTCACTTGACGCGAAAAACGAGGCCTACAGACAATGGATTCAACGAGGAACCAGAGCCAGAAGAGAAAAATATGACGAGCTACGGCGAATATCGAATAGAATAATTAGACGTAAGAAACGTAAATACTTTGACGAGCAGTTGCTGAACATAAACGAAAACTTAGCTAATAGGAACACCAGACAAGCGTACAAACTAGTAAATACAATTAAGAACGGCTACCAACCCAGGACTAGCCTTTGTAAGGACAAGGATGGAAACATCATCAGCGACACCGATGGTATTAACAAACGATGGGCCTCTTATTTTGAAGAGCTTCTAAACCGACCATCTAACATCCCCACACAGGAAGCTCTCGACGATATTGTTGATCTAGGCCCACCCATTCAACCCCCGACAGTAGAGGAAGTTGATCTCGCGTTGCGGTCACTAAAACGAAATAAAGCGCCGGGCGCTGACGAGATTCCAGCTGAACTGCTAAGATTCGGTGGAATGAGTCTAGTTGATGCCATACATCAATTACTCCTGCGAGTATGGGAGAACGAGGAGATCCCAGACGATTGGCGCAGAAGCATCATCTGTCCAATTCATAAAAAGGGAGATAAACTGCGGTGTGAGAATTACAGGGGCATCTCACTAGTTTGTACGTCCTATAAAATTTTGACGAAAATTCTGGAAAATAGAATAAAACCGTACGCAGAACGAGTCATTGGCGAATATCAAAGCGGTTTCAGACCTGGTCGCTCCACAACCGATCAGCTCTTCTCAGTTAAACTGATACTCCAGAGGTGCTGGGAATACAACGTAAACGTATACCAAATCTTTGTCGACTTCAAGCAGGCATACGACAGTATCGATCGTGGAGTACTGTACAACATCATGCTGCAATTTGGTATACCAGCAAAATTAGTGCGACTGACAAAGATGACGATGACCAACTCCGTCTCACAAGTCAGGATCCAGAATAGACTTACTGATCTATTTGAAACACGCACTGGTTTGAAACAGGGCGATGGACTGGCACCGACGCTCTTCAACCTAGCACTGGAATACGTTATTCGGGCCATGAATATGGACAACAGCAAGACGCTACTCATCAAGTCGACACAATTAGCAGCGTACGCCGACGACATCAACATCATGTCCCGAAGATTGGCTGACGCAGAAGAACTTCTGCATACGCTCGATACCGCTGCAAAAGAAGTTGGATTACGTATCAACGAGTGTAAAACAAAAATAATAATGAAATCGACGACAAGGGCACCTGCACAACCGAGCATCAATGTGGGGGACCTCAACATCGAGTTCGTGAACGACTTCATCTACCTGGGTTGCAACCTGTCAAGGGACGCCAACGAAACTGACGAAATCAAGCGACGGATACAGTTAGCTAATAAGACTTTTTTCTCGGTTCTCCCCATAATGAAATCGAAACATGTGCACAGAAACACGAAGCTCCGCGTGTACAAAACCATTATACGACCAGTGCTATGCTATAGCTGCGAAGCATGGACCCTAACTCAAGCCTCCGAAAACATGCTAGACACTTTCGAACGTAAGGTTCTACGGCGAATTTTCGGGGCTGTTTGCGATCGAGATGGATGGCGCATCCGGTATAACCATGAGTTGTATGAAATGTACGATGAGCTGCAAGTCTCGAACATCGTCAAACTACAACGACTTCAATGGGCAGGGCATGTACAAAGAATGGACGATGATCGCATGCCTAAGAGAGTAATGAATGCAGAACGAGTCGACGGAGCGAGACTGCGAGGACGACCGAGATCTCGTTGGGAGAGCTCAGTAGGTGTGGACGCCGCGCAGCTGCTGGGCTCCCAAAATTGGAGGACGCGGTTACGTGACCGAGATAATTGGAGGACAATGATCCAGGCGGCCAAGGCCCGACCTCGGGCTGTCGCGCCACGATGATGATGATGATTTCAAAGGTCAAAATAACGTTATTTAAATGTTCGTGCAAGTGTTTATGCCTAGTTTGTGACTACGACTTTCAGAAAACATCAAGTTATATTCCAGCTATTTGGATGACCACATTGTTATAGGTAGTTATAGCTATGACATGTGTTCGACAAAATATTTAGATTTAGAACTGCCATATTACTAAATATCACCAATAAGGTTTTTAATATAACTAACTAATGACCTTTTTATAACACCCTTATCAGAGCTTAGTCTGAAGGATGACTTGAATTTGACAATATTGTTTTGATTCATTGCCTCAATTTTGCCAATATTTTTTACCTAAATACGACTAGAATCTTGTATTCAAAACTGGAATATGATGTGTTTATGGTCATGTTTCGGTTTAACACGTCACAAGTCAAGTCACGTCAATACATTTTCAAAATCGAAATAAAACAAATGCATTAAATTAGATTATAGAAAATTCATTTATCTTTTATGTTATGTTATCTATCACATTTCAACTTACAATGACACAAGGGACTGTTTTCACAATGTATTAATACGTAAAACCCTTATTTATAACCTGCAAAACACCCGTTGTCCTTTAAAAAAGAATTCCGCAAGAGAAAAAACGAATTCGATAAAACACAACCGACACCCAATAAAGCATCCCCCAAACCAACGCGATTTATCCGTTGCGGATGATTCGCGGCGGATTCGTAAATTTGTTTACATAGCGTCATAGCGCGACACGAGTTCGAGGCGACCGCGATTTTTACTTTTCCGTAAAATATTCGCGTTACTATGGTAACTGATTGGAATTTCATAGATGCCATTGATGTTATTTTTATTTTTCAGTAAAACATTCTCGTTACTATGGCTACTTGTATGGATTTAACGAATTTCATTGAAATTTTGTTCGAATTGCTATAGCGAATAAATCGCGTCGGTGTGAACATAATCGTGAATCCGAAGGGAAAAGTCCGACGCGACTTAAACGCCGCGATTTATACATGGTGGATTCGCGTTAGTGTGAGGGATGCTTAGACCACTAGTTTTTGCTTTGGGAAAAACTTGGGCACAAAAGCGCAATAATATGAGTTACGTGTCTATACATAATAATAATGTTTTAACGCGGGCGCGGGGTAAAAATATATAAAACGCGAGCAATGCGGAAGCGTGTGTTCAGGTTTTTTTTTTTTGTTACAATGACACTTGGGGCTAAGCCTATAACAGGATAGTCATATTTGGTAATATTCCGCTACTTAGAAAACAGTTTGCTTATTTATATAACTAAGAAGTTGAATAGAAAACACACAGCATTTTAGTTTAAACCACGACCATATTATGTAGTTATGTATATTTCTAACAATTCTTGGACATATGACTATTTTGCATTATCTCAAAGATATTTGCTTAAGATATAACAATATAGCTCACGAAATGAAAATATTGTTCTGAACATAACAAAAAAGTTGTGCTTTGCACACTTTTGTTCGAAATGGGAATGGGAAATGCTATAAGTGTCACAAAAGGGAACACTATGCTTCAGCCTGTAGATCGAAAAATGCCACACAGACTTAGCAAAGTTCATCATTTGCTATGCTCCATGGTATCGAGTCTCGCTGGGCAGATGGTAGTGTGTGGGTCTTTGACACTGGATCTACGTCGCATGTGTGTTGCAACAAGTTGCTGTTCAGTAAAATGTCCGACCACAGAGAAAAGATCCAATTAGCTGGAGAAAATTATATTTCGGCTGTCGGCATTGGTGACGTGCAGCTAGAAACTGAAAATTCGATAATAACTTTGCACGATGTGTTGTATGCCCTGGATCTAAGAAACAAATTTTATTTCGGTGTCTAAGGCAACCGCGAATAATTTCAAAGTGACATTTTTCCAGAAGAGTGTTAGGCCGGCCTCATCTTGGACGTAGACAGGGCAGCGCAGCGCAGTGCACACATGGCATTGTTGTTGTAAAATCAGATTTTGACAATTGTTACAAAAACAATGCCATGTGCGCGCTGCGCTGCGCTGCCCTGCCTACGTCCAAGATGCTGCCGGCCTAAGTGTGACAAATTCGGATGAAAACGAAATACTTCGAGGTAAACATTACGGCGGTTTGTTTATTTTGGAAACATGTCGTGAAAAGTCATATTCGTTTGCTCTTGGAACTGCTTCGCCAAATTTTATGGACTGGCATCGGCGTTGTGGCCATTTAAATGTAAATGCTTTAGGGCAATAACAAAAACATGACATGGTGCGTGGCCTCGAGTTAGTAAGCACTTCGGAAAAAATACAGTGTGAGACGTGTCTTAAGGCAAAAATTACAAAGTTGCCGTTTTGTAAATATTCGAACAATAGTAGCGCGGGTGTACTGGACTTGACCCACAGTGATATATGTGGTCCAATGCGAATAAAGTCTCTCGGCGGATTTAGATATTTCACGTTATTTATCGATGATTACAGCCGTAAAATTTTCATATATTTATACTCTAGATGAAATCTGAGAGTATTATAAGTTTGCCACAAAGTTTGTAACGCTAAGAAATAAGGCTCGCAGAAAAAAATGAATGATACAGAAGTTCATATTATCACTCGAATATCTCAAAACCGGATGTCCGTCTGTCCGTCTGTCCGTCTGTCCGTCTGTCCGTCGGTCCGTCCGTCCGTCCGTGACCTCTCTAGCTCGAGAACGCGTTGAGCTATGAAGTTCAAATTTTGCACACGTTATTTTTGACAAAAAATGAAGGCTAAGTTCGTGAACGGGCTAAATCGCTCCACCCCTTCTACCCCCTCCCATACAAAATGACACATTTTTGAAAATTTACAATAATCAGATTTTCTCAGAAACTATAAAACATCTTGCTTTGAAATTTTGAATATATCACTTTTATGATAATTGTAACCTACATTATAAAATTTATTGTAATCCTCACCCTCCTTCTACCCCCTCCCATACAAACTGCACTATTTCATGAAATACGTTAAGCCAATTTACTCAGTACGTATACAATTTATCGGGCTGAAATTTTGTACTTAACACTTAATTAACAATATCAGTTAGATTCAAAAAAATTAATCGATTACCCTTACTCCGTCTACCCCCTCCCATACAAAATGACACATTTTTGATAATTTACAATAATCAGATTTTCTCAGAAACTATAAAACATCTTGCTTTGAAATTTTGAATATATCACTTTTATGATAATTGTAACCTACATTATAAAATTTATTGTAATCCTCACCCTCCTTCTACCCCCTCCCATACAAACTGCACTATTTCATGAAATACGTTAAGCCAATTTACTCAGTACGTATACAATTTATCGGGCTGAAATTTTGTACTTAACACTTAATTAACAATATCAGTTAGATTCAAAAAAATTAATCGATTACCCTTACTCCGTCTACCCCCTCCCATACAAAATGACACATTTTTGATAATTTACAATAATCAGATTTTCTCAGAAACTATAAAACATCTTGCTTTGAAATTTTGAATATATCACTTTCATGATAATTGTAACCTACATTATAAAATTTATTGTAATCCTCACCCTCCTTCTACCCCCTCCCATACAAACTGCACTATTTCATGAAATACGTTAAGCCAATTTACTCATTACCTATACAATTTATCGGGCTGAAATTTTGTACTTAACACTTAATTAACAATATCAGTTAGATTCAAAAAAAATAATCGATTAACCTTACTCCGTCTACCCCCTCCCATACAAAATGACACATTTTTGATAATTTACAATAATCAGATTTTCTCAGAAACTATAAAACATCTTGCTTTGAAATTTTGAATATATCACTTTTATGATAATTGTAACCTACATTATAAAATTTATTGTAATCCTCACCCTCCTTCTACCCCCTCCCATACAAACTGCACTATTTCATGAAATACGTTAAGCCAATTTACTCAGTACGTATACAATTTATCGGGCTGAAATTTTGTACTTAACACTTAATTAACAATATCAGTTAGATTCAAAAAAATTAATCGATTACCCTTACTCCGTCTACCCCCTCCCATACAAAATGACACATTTTTGATAATTTACAATAATCAGATTTTCTCAGAAACTATAAAACATCTTGCTTTGAAATTTTGAATATATCACTTTTATGATAATTGTAACCTACATTATAAAATTTATTGTAATCCTCACCCTCCTTCTACCCCCTCCCATACAAACTGCACTATTTCATGAAATACGTTAAGCCTATTTACTCAGTACGTATACGATGCATCCGAGATTGCAACCAAAATTATTTATTGGCTTTAACCAGGTTCAAATTCATCTAGAGTATTGCATGATTGGGGTTTACCCCAATCGTAGTTCTTTTATGTTTTTTAAAAGCAAATAACGAAGCATTCGATGCATTTAAAACTTTTAAGGCACGTGTAGAACGCGAAACGTCAAGAAAAATCAAAATACTTCGTACCGACAATGGAATGGAATATGTTAACGCCGACTTTATGGCTGAATTATAGTCTGCGCGAACAACGCGGCTTCTGCTGTCAAATAAAGTTGAACCAATGTATTTCAGAGGGAGATAAGTATACTCTGCGCGAACAACACGTCGCTCAGGCCGCGAAAGTTGAGACGAGTTGAACTTTGTCGCAAGATACGCTTTTAAGTGTCACAGTCATCTGTTGGTGTTTGAAGGTTACGGTTGTGATTCGTTTGTGAGTTTGAAGTTTATATGTGCGAAAAGTAGGTAAACATTTTATTTATGTTAATTTGTGTTGTTTTACGTGTCATCGAGACTATAAAGTAGTTTTAAGTAGATGTCGTTTCCGGATTCTCCATAATTTTAGATAAATCAATGTAGTGGCCCGACTCCTGAGGCTCAACTGTTGAGCTAACATGTTCGCCAGATTTTAAGTTAAAGTGATTATCTTTCGTCAAGATTGCTGCCGTCCATAATAGATTGTCGAATAGAAATTAAAGCGAGACATAATCTAACAAAGGCTTTTACAAACGATCAAGTCAGCTTCAGAAATATTATTTATCAATGTTCGAGTTCCACAATACTTGAACGATAGCATTTTTCTTCAAGCATTGCCATTTTGTTGAAGCGGCCTAAATGTTTAAAGAATGTTGATTGTGACTGTTTGAATGCTCGCTTGATTTGCACAAAACTGCACGTGAGTGGCGATACTGTGGAAGCTTGTCAAGCGATCGTCAAAAATTCCAGTGTGACGCTTGTTTCAAGAAAATTTTAACGGGTTGTATCGATTGAAAAATGCACTTGCTTCAGTTGTTGAACTTGCAAATTTGGTGTAACGACACCTCGTCATATTCCCATGGTGTAACTGATATTTCGTAACATATAATAACGTGTGACATTGCGTAACTAGCGTGTACAAGTAAATTTCTTTATTTCAGATAGATTTCCACTGTGCCACTTTGTATCTTCTTGTCGTTCTGTATATGTTGCCATTTGTCACTCGGAAAGTGCAATTAATCACTATCTGCTGTATATTTTATATGAAATAGGCTGTTTTAAACACTCTTCTTATGAAACTTCTCAAATATTTCCTAAAATATAAAACATTGAGAACAACAGCTTTTCGTTCTTGCTGTGAAATTTGCCTTTGACAGTTACGAGGTTGCACACTTTTACCGGTGAATTGCTATTGGACTATTGTAGCTATGTATGCTATGCTATGTAGCATTTATAAAATTCTTCGTCACGAAAAACACATTGTATGTATTAAGTTTTTGATACAGTTATCTATTTATTTTTAGTTTTCCATTATGGCTTCTTTCGATGAAAAACTTATACAATTAGTACGAGAGGATCCCGTCTTATACAATAAAAGCTGTGGAGGGTACAAAAATATATGCACCAAAGTTAGAAAATGGGCCACTATAGCGGAGAAGCTATCTTCAACGGGTATGTAGAGAAGGATTACTTTTATTTAGTGAAACTAACTCAAATACTTTTTTGCAGAGGAAGACTGTCGTAGGAGGTGGAAATCACTCAGGGATAGGTATTCACGGGAATTAAAAAAAAGAGACATACCATCTGGTTCCGCTGCTGCGTTTTTGGACAATTGGGAACTTATGGATGAAATGTCATTTCTAAAAGATGTTATGAAACCAAGACGGTAAATACTTTTTAAAAATAGAGTATAATAAAATACATCATAGCCATATATGTAAATGTAGTATTTTTTTGGTTACTTTAAATTTGTAATATATGTAGGCATCTAATAATATTCATTATTTTTTAGGACCCGAACCAATTTTTCGGAGAATAAAGAAAACGTCGAATTCCCAGAACCGAGCCCACCAATATCATTTGAGGAAATAATTGAGGAGGATACTTCAACCATTCTTATTGAGGACGAAGTTGAATATCCTAAACCTACTGGCAAAAAAAAACAAAGGAAGGACAACACTTATTACAGTCGACATTAGTTGAAACTATGAATACCTTCCAAAATTATATGTCTACAAAAAAAGAAGTAGAACCTGAAGTCGACGGTTTTGCGAAGGGTGTATCCAGCATAATCAAAGAGCTTCAACCGCAAACGCAAATAATTGCGAAATCGAGGATTATGTCGATATTAAGTGAAATGCAATTGGCTGAACTGTAAATAAGAAAAGTGAAATGTGTCTTTAGATGTACTAATAACGAAGTTTTATTTATGAATTTTATTTAAACTTTATTGAATTAGTGCATATACATATATATTAATACTGATAATATATAAGTTCGTAGCTTATTTTAAACGAAATTTTCTGATAGTTTTTAAAACAAAAATTAAGTAATTCATTCAGTCTTAGTCTCATTAATACATTTCAATAACTTAGCATTTTTATGGAATTCAATATTTATTACACCGCCCACATACATATACTTATATTTTTTAGTTATTATTTATGAAATTTATCACTTGTTTTTGATATTATTTTCTTTTGTTAACTAATTCATTCAGTCTTAGTCTAATTAATACATTTCAATAACTAAGCATTTTTATGGAATTCCATATTTGTTACACCGCCCACATACACATACATACAGCCATGGCCAAAAGTATTAGGCACCCCTTAAAAACACATGCAATTTGAAACGTGTGTTAAAATTGATAATTTCTTTTAATATTTACGATACTGGTTTGTCCAAACAATAATAACAGCAATAAATGATCTTCTTTGAAGAGCCATGAAACATCTGGCGTGCAAATTCCAGGAAATGGGGTATTTGAGAAATTGTTGATAACATTTTGTCAGTCTCCATTTGTTACTTATAGGGTGAGGTTGCTTGTTTTTGTAATTTATTTGCAAACTAGACACTCTGTGCAATACAATATGCTTAAAACGAGTGAGCTTGGTATTGAAAAACGCTGTAGAATTCAGTTATTACATGAACAGGGCAAATCTCAAGTTGAGATTGCCAAGCTAGTGAAATGTTCTCGGTGCGGAGACCAGTTCTCATGAAAATAAGCCAAGAACAGGCAGAAAACGCGTAACTTCAAAACGCCAGGACAGAAAACTTGTCCGCGACTCTTTGAAGGAGCGTAAAAAAACATCTTCTGCGCTTGCTGCTAACCTGTCGGAAAACTTGGGGAAAGTAATAAGTGCTCGAACGATAAGAAGGCGTCTCGCAGAAGCAGGCTTGAAAGGTTGTAAAGCTAGAAAGAAGCCGTGGCTTTCAGCAGCTAACAAAAAAAATCGCTTGGAATGGGCTCTTCGGTACCAGCATTTCACAGAAGAAGATTGGGCAAATGTTCTGTGGTCCGATGAATCTAGTTTCCAGGTAAGCTTAATTATAACCTTTTTCAAACAACAATAACCGTAATTTTTTACGGGGGCCTCGATTTCAGAAATTTTTTCCAAAAAATTGAAACAGGTTTTTTGTATTTTCTAACAGGTATTTGGAACACCTGGAGTGACTTTTGTTAGGCGGCGCGTTGGTGAGGAATATCATCCAGATTGCGTGGTGCCTACAGTTAAACATGGAGGAGGCAGTATCATGGTTTGGGGTAGCATGGCTGCTAGTGGAGTCGGCGAGATGTTCGTTTGTGAAGACCGTTTGAACAGTGAAAAGTACATAAATGTGCTGGAAACTGTACTAATGACTTCGTTAACGCGCATTTTTGGTGACACGAATCTACGTGGAGTCAAATTCCAACAAGATAATGCTCGTTGTCACAAATCGGCGGTTACGATGCGCTGGTTTAGAGACAACAATATTGAATTATTAAATTGGCCAGCGCAGTCCCCAGACCTGAACCCTATCGAACACCTTTGGGGTACTCTGAAGCGTAACATACAGAAATACACCATCACATCAAAAGTGGCGTTAAAAACAGCTTTGGTACACGAGTGGAATTCCATAAGTACCGTTGACTGTACAAAGCTCGTTAGGAGTATGCCCAAGAGGATTGCTGCTGTAATAAAAGCAAAGGGTGGACCCACAAGATATTAATGTAAAATATTTAGTTTAATTTCATCGATACAAAATAATTTCGAAAAAAAACTTTGTTTTTTCATTTAAACAAAAAAATATTCAGTTATTTACAGGGTGCCTAATACTTTTGGCCAAGGCTGTATATTTTTAAGTTATTATTTATGAAATTTATCACTTGTTTTTGATATAAACTTCTTTTGTTAACCGTCCAGCATTAAAAAAACCGGTTATTGTTTAGGACGCACTGTCTTCTTTTATTGCGTCATCTTTGGTCATAAAAGATTTACTCCTTATCAAAATAAATGAAATTATAGATTAACAGTTTAGTTCAGTTTATCTAAAATTAAATCTATTTGGAGGAGGAGTAAATTTCTTCGTATCTGAAGATAGCGGAATAAAAGTAGGCGAGACGTCTTAAATAATAACCAAAAAATTATTTAATTGCTGATGGCTCAACAAAATAAGTTTATTTTTTTTTTAGATTTTCGTAATTCAAGTTAACTTTTTAAAAGCATATTCTGTGATAGCTTAATATAAAAATCACATGTTTCCGAATAACATTCCATAATTCCATATTTTTAAGTTTTCTGTTTTCTTCATTGATCATACATATTAAAATCACAGAATATCAATTCAAAAGCTCTTAACTTAAAAACTAGTGTATAATAAATTAATAAAATATCAGGTAATATTTTATAAATTTATTATACACTAGTTTATAAGTTAATTTTTTGAATTGATATTCTGTGATTTTTTAATATGTGTAAGCAATGAAGAAGTCCTAATATAAAATTTATTTTTGAATAAACAGTGTTAAACATAAAACGATTTTACCTTGTTTTGCCTTTTAATAGCTCCTTCCTTTTGAAAATAATCTTTCAATTTATCACGCAAGTGAAAAGCTGTTCTTGTCGCGTTATGGGATCCAATATTAATATTATCTGAAAAGATATTGAACTCCCCGACCTCTTCACGCCAATCTCCATCCCTTACGTTTCCGTTAGCGTCTTCGTGGTCTACAAAAGTTGGCGGACAGTACCTGGTCGAATTTTGGTCATTAGATTTAATAAAGTTGTGCAACGCAATTGTTGCGAAAACAATTATTTCGGCGTTTTCGGGAAAAATTATTAAGTCCATGCGTAAAATTCTCCACCTTGCCACCAGTATTCCAAATGCGTTTTCAATTAGTACACGTGCCCTCGATAGTCTGTAATTGAAAATACTCTTGGGCAGATCTAGGCGTTTGCCAGGGTAAGGCCTCATCAAATTTTCCTTCAGAGGAAATGCGGCGTCTCCAACAAAATAATAGGGAAATTTTATGTTTGAATTGGGCTACAAAGATGCTGTGGGAATTGGAAGTTTGTTGCTCAACAGACTTTTGCCAAATGCAGAGTTAGCCAATATTCCTGTAAAAAATAATGAACATTTATTTAATTTCAATTGCATTCCGATAGCATATATAGAGAAGTGGACGCGCTACGCCCAACTAGGGGTTAAGGCAAAGAAGTATTTAATTTCAATGTTATTATAAAGGGTACAAAAAGCCTTACTCTCAAGTCCTTAATGTGGCCAGTAGATTAACGTAAAAACAATGGCGATTTTTATTTGTAACATATAAGTGGGTGTGGGGTTAAATTTCGTTGCACACCATCCAGCCGAGACATTTTTCGGTTCGGATCGTAGGGAATTAGGAGAATGTTTATAAGGACCTTCCTATAAAGACGATGGCCGACCGAATAAAAACAAATGGGTTCGTTCGATGTGCGTCGATCTTTAGAATAATTTACAGCGATCTTTTTTTTTTTAATATGTGTAGGACATGTATGACATGACGATGACCAACTCCGTCTCACAAGTCAGGATCCAGAATAGACTTACTGATCTATTTGAAACACGCACTAGTCTGAAACAGGAGGATGGACTGGCACCAACGCTCTTCAACCTAGCACTGCGCTATTCGGGCTATGAATATGGATAACAGCAAGACGCTACTCATCAAGTTGACACAATTAGCAGCGTACGCCGACGACATCATCATGTCCCGAAGATTGGCCGACGCAGAAGAACTTCTGCATACGCTCGATACCGCTGCAAAAGAAGTTGGACTACTGGAAGTCTCGAAAATCGTCAAACTACAACGACTTCAATGGGCAGGGCATGTACAAAGAATGGACGATGATCGCATGCCTAAGAGAGTAATGAATGCAGAACCAGTCGACGGAGCGAGACTGCCTAGACGACCGAGATCTCGTTGGGAGAGCTCAGTAGGTGTGGACGCCGCGCAACTACTGGGCTTCCAAAATTGGAGGACGCGGTTACGTGACCGAGATAATTGGAGAACAATGATCCAGGCGGCCAAGGCCCAACGTCGGGCTATCGCGCCACGATGATGATGAGTATGCGTAGGACACTAACATGGATCAACTGATTTTTTTATTTGCTAGCCAAGCGGGACTTTTAAGCTTCGATTGTTCGATTCTCGTTTATCGTCTGTATACAAAAACAAAGTAATACAGCACAACACAAAGGCAAATACTCTTCTCAACTCTCTGCTTTCAAAAGACAAACTTGTCAAAAGGAAAGCTCGAAGCAAAGATCGCCAAACAGGATAATCCCAGGAAAGGAAACGAATGGAACATTTTTCACACTCAAAGCAACAAAAACCGACAGCGTATTGTAAAACGAGTATGTAGCAAATAAGTTACTTTGAAGCAAATACCTACTCTATTGATCAACTGTCACATATATAAATTACCCAAATTGCTGCACGTACATGATGATCCCATGATGCGCACAGATGGTAACAACAGCAGTATAGTAAACCGGTTCACTGAACTGTAATCCTGGTTGCAGGTTTCTTATATAATAGATGGGTTTTCCCCAAAACCATCTATAGAACAAGCCTGGAACCAGGATTTCAGTTCAGTGCACCGGCCTACTATTTGACGGCTGTTACGCTCCCAGTCTACTTTCTGACAGCTCTCACAAAGAGCACGAGAGCACTGTCATAGATTTGTTGACATTTGTTTTGGTGTCAATTGTGTTGTGTGTAGTGGACGTGTTTTGTGCAGTTTTGTGTTGTTTGTTTTGTGTTGTTTTAGTTGTTCCGGGCACAATTAAATTGAAATTGGTTCTGGTCAACGGAGGAAATTGGGCGACTCAATCCTACAGATACAAGACAGGATATTTTCTATTCCTCTCCAAACAATCCGACCTTTGTCAAGATGATGTACAATACAAGAAAGGAATGTTCAATAACGGGGAGTCTAACTCAATTAGTTCTTAAATTAATTACTAACTGAGATGTTAAACTCTTTTCAGCCCTTAACGAACACCTGGGGGCCCATGTACTCAGACCTCCATACGATGATGACGACCAACACATTTCGATGGTGATCTTGCGGCCGCTGCATTTAACAAACGACTGCGTCGTCCCATTTTGGCGCAAAGAGGATTTTCGCGGCAGCATTTGCGGGATTTTGTGTTTGGATTCGAGTCTTGTAAATTACTTTTCAAAGACGAATCGCGGTGATAATGCCGAATCCTTCGATGACGCAGTTGAGGAGCGCGTCATTAACGAGGAATACAAAATAGTTTTCGCTATTGATTAATTTCAATGACGAAAAGGTCCTTTTCAGGACCATTATTTAAAAATTTTACAAAGAGTAAAGTGAATCAATGTATTTCAAAAAATCAGTGACGGCTCCCAACATCCCGCTCAATAAATTTGGCGCCAGCGCCAAAATGTCTGTCATTCAATATTCATTGAATTGTGGCGATTTGTGTTGCATCTGAGGTGAGTAAAAATTTTCAATTAGGGCCGGTTGACACGTTCAAAGTGCACTTTGGCAAAGTACGTTGACAACCTACTTTGAGGTTACTTTGAACGTGTCAACCCCCTTCAAAGTGCTTTGAAGTCTCTAGCGTCCTATCAAAGCAAAGTAGGATGGTGCTCAACTTTTCATCAAAGAATTGATTGTAAATCGACAAGTTCACAGAAAAAAGTTGTTGGGGCGGGAAATAGTGAGTTGTTGGTGGTTTTTATTCAATTTACGGTGGTCTGAACAAAGTGTTTTGGTATAAATTCCCTAGAAATGCCAAATCCAGCGTTTTTTGCAAGTGGCAAAGTGGTAATTCACAATGGTGGATATTCTTGCCAAGTCATACTTTGACAAAGTGTACTTTGAGCATGTCAACCGGCCTTCAACATTCTAAATTTTGTGTTTCCATTATTTTCAAGGGTTTTTAAATAATTTGGAGTGTGATTGATTGGCATTTTGAGTCCTTTCGTCAGGACAAAAGAACTTCATTGAGCATGAAATGTCTCCAATATGGGTATTTCCTGAATCGTTTTTATAAGTTTGCCTTGGAGCAGATGGCTATGGGTATTTCGTGATTCGGGCTGATGAGACTAATGCCCGGTTCACATTATTCCAGTCCAGTAATCCAGTCCAGCAATCCAGTCCAGCGATCCAGTCCAGTGCTGGACTGGATCATTTCGTCTACATGATTCAAGTCCAGTAGTCCGGCGAGTGTGTTGTTGATTCGGTAACTATAGTAACAATGAATTCTGGGCGAGCTGGAATCAAAAAGTAGCCCGACAATCCAGTCACTGGATTGGATTGCTGGATTGGATATCTGTCCAGTGCCGGTTCACATTATTCCAGTAGCAATCCAGCGCTGGACTGGATTACTGGATTGGATTGGTTACTGGAATAATGTGAACCGGGCATAATGCACTGGGCGTACGGCATTTTGAGTCCTTAGGTTAGGACAAAAGCAGCTTTTTAACCGACATAACTTTTGAGTTTCACTCCAAAGTTATGTCGCATGATGTTGTACAGTACTCCACGATCGATACTGTCGTATGCCTGCTTGAAGTCGACAAAGATTTGGTATACGTTTACGTTGTATTCCCAGCACCTCTGGAGTATCAGTCTGACTGAGAAGAGCTGATCAGTTGTGGAGCGACCAGGTCTGAAACCGCTTTGATATTCGCCAATGACTAAGTTCTTCCTTTTGACCGTCTATAATTCAATCCAATTTCTAATTTTTTTTCCATTCTGTGGTGTCTTCCTAGAGTAATTAAGGGTAAACGTACGTAATATGACCGATTAAATTTACAATTACATTCTTCCGTGTAAGTCTTATGATAATAATATTGCTTTTTCATCTCTAGGTGTTGTCCGGGGAAATATCAGCATTCGTCCTATCATCATACCTAAAATTACAAATGGTAAATTATGTTTATTTATTTTATTTATACGATTGTATTATGAAATATGTGCAAATTTTTTGAAATAAATAATGAAATAATTGATATATGTATTATACATATACATGTATATTTGAAATGTTATTTTAAACAAGCTAGCCTTCGGTTAGCTTGCCGAAGGTACGACACTTTTCGCGCTTCGTCGTTGTGACTTATGGTGCATTTGCTACTTTGAAATTAGTACAATAGTAAAACTTGTTCCGATTTCTCTGTTCCTATGAAAGGTATATGAAATAGTGGGTCGATTCCAACCACATTTAGGAACGTGGTTTGGCAGTCAATATGATTGAATAATATGAAATTTGGTAAGGATATCTTCAGGAATGGAAAAGTTTTTCTAACAAAAACTTGCTTTTGAAATGGTCGTTCCTATGACAGCTATACGATAGAGTAGTCCAATTTCAACCAAATTCGGGAATGTGATTTGACTAGAAATACTATTGATAAGTGTGAAATTTGGAAAAGATATCTTTAAAAATAAAAAAGTTTTTCTCACAAAGACGAATTTTTGAACCAGTGGTTCCTATGGCAGCTATATGACGTAGTGGTCCGATTCCATTGGTTCCGACATATTTAGAGCGTGCAATAGAAAGAAGGCTTTTTACGAAATTTCACTTTGATAGCTTTACAACTGAGGGACTAGTTTGCATTGAAACAGACAGACAGACGGATAAAAGCTTAATCGACTCATCATACTGACCAAGAATTTATATATAATAGTTTATATGGTCGGAGATGCTTCCTTCTGTGCGTTGCAAACTTCATGACAAAGTTAATATACCCTATCACATCCGTGAAGGGTATAAAAATAAAATGGACGTTGGTAGGAGTTACGACCACCTTCAAACTCCTTGACGACTCTTTAACGTAAGTGTCACCACTCGCGTTCTATTCGACCCGGGCATCTAAGTGTCGAAACGTCCTCAGCAGGCGACAGATGGGACGCGCGTCGCCTGGAGTCCGAAGCGTATATAATCTAGCCTTGTACCGACCTAGTGGTGATACCAAAACTACCAATTGGCAACGACCATATGCATTAAAACTGAGTTTCCTATAGGGCCAGTTTATAGAGGAGGATGTTGACCATTCTCAAAATCAGTTAACTAACCCATTCTACAAATATTTGTCGAATTTTTCAAGTCGCTAGCTTCATTCTATCGAAAGTTATTGCCTATTTGTCACCTCACTCGAAGGGGAGGTAGAGGTTCTTTTTGTCCAATCTTGCGCATTTTTAATAACAACCAAATAGATCCCAGTACAAACATTTGACCAAAATTTCCAGTCACTAGCTTCATTCATTCATTCAATAATGGACAACGCAATCAGACAAATTATCACCGAATGCGAATGAATGTGTGACAAGCGTCTGGTCTTCGGCACCCAAAATGATATTGCCAAGAAGTAAGGCTGGTGTTAACAGGGAATCTGTTGGATATTCCAGAAAATCTTCTCATGGTCGGGTAGGGCGAAAAAGACTGCTTTGCAATCATTCAGATCGACAGTATCTGGAAAATGGTAAACTCTAACTCCAACGATTGCACTATTTTGTAACTCAAGTTGGTCAGGCGAGACGAGTCAGGTATCTTTGTTAGCTCTGGAGCTGATTATTGTGAAAATATACTGCAAAATGTTCAATGTTTACCTTTTTCCTCATTTTCAGAAGCAGCGCTATATCCTTGTTGTAGTAGCAACGCCTGGTGATGAAGGATTTTGGCAACCCTCGGCCATGCTGTTCAATGGGTCGCTTCGGTGCGTAGAACCGGCTGCCGTGGGAGCAAGCACTATTTCCGTCGTATAAATCGGCTTCATCAGATCCCTCCTCTTCTTCGTTCATTGCGCTGTTCTTTTGGAATTTTGGCCGAAATTTTGCCAATACTCAATTCCTTGGTCTCATAGCGCAGCCACTTTCGTCAACCTAAAAGAAAGCATTTGAAAATATTTAAATTTCTTGTTTTAAATGGGAATTCAATTATGTATTTAAAAAAAGAAAAAGATGACGTTGTTGTAAATAACAGAAGTTTTTCCGGGAATGTTCAACAACTGATTACTCAGATTGCACAACCAGAGTGTTATCATTCCCGGAACTCCCATTAAAATTTCATTGTTCCTATGAGAATCAGAATATAAATGTATAAAATCTGTTAAAACCCTACTTACGTTGAGGGATACCGTTTGTACTGTTTTGAGTACATTTAGCATTCCTGGAACAAAATAATTAAAAAACAAACCATCCATTCTAATGCCGGAACATTATGTCAAATGGCGGCATTTTTGTCCTCCTCACAACACTATTTTCAGGACACTTGTAGCAGAACGGCAACCACACCTCATGGGGTACCTCCAGTTGAACCGGACAAACACAACATCAGCGTACTTACCTAGATAATAAGGCATCAAGAATCAAAATAAAAAGTTGCTTCTTAAATTGAAGTCGTTCAGGCATAATCGTCAATTGATTGACTTCTTAAACAACCAATAAAACGTTATGCCGGATACTTCAACTTAATATCCGCATTTTCGCACTAATTGCACTTCACTTCACACTTCACGAACCGAAAAAAATTAAAATCTAATATTTCAATATTTTCAATTAAATTCGACCGAAATTCACAACATTTAACAGCCGCCATATTGTCACTGCGGCTCTCACAAATTGATCACGTGCCACCCGAATGTAAACAACACTTTTCCACGGCAACTTAAAACACGCGAATTTCGTCGAAAATTTAGGTTTTTCCGCAATTTTTTCTTTTCACACTTAGCGCGACACTCCACTTCACAACATATCCACTTTTCACTGCGCGAATCGACCGAGAACCCACATTTTTCGTGTAAAATGTTCCGCCGAACCACTCGCGTTCCATAAGACACCGTGCAAATTTTCGTTTGACATCGGCCTACTTTGCGTAGTAGTTGTGTCTGTGACCGGCCTACTTCCAGGCTTGTTCTATAGATGGTTTTGGTTTTCCCCGATCTGAACAAAAATAAATGGTCATGACCGAGGAAGAGTTTACACTACATAGTTGTCTTCTAATCTAAAAATTAAAGATACGTTCCGTTCGTTAAATCCGCGTTAATACTCGGAACAGAGCAATCTGTGTAGTTACATACGGATGATATATCTTACCGCCATCACTTTGACTTCCATAAGCTCCAATGTCCACATATGTGAACATATATTTAGCATCACAAGCAGCAAGCAGAACAATGCTGAATGATGATTTGTAGTTATAGTATGCTGAGCCACTTTTCTTTGGCTGTTGTATGTAAATATGTTTGCCGTCAATGGCTCCAACGCAGTTCGGAAGATCCCAAGTATTTTGGAAGCCATTGGCAATCCTTTCGCCAGGAGGATATTGACATTGTACATTTTTTTTAAGTAAAAGCATCTCATGATTGCAATGAATACTTACGAAAGTGTTAAGGCCAGTCTGCATTCAGCTGAAATACCGAGCCGTTTCGTTTTTTTTTTTCAAAGAATCCCGTACGAGTTCCAAAAGTACATCGTACACAGTTCTGGACATTCTTGTGTGTTTGAAGAATTCTTCATGATCTACATTTTTCATTTGGAGAAACACACTATTGAAGTACCCGTTCACATTTCTGTCTAAATTTATTGGGCGAATCCACCACCTCTGTACTCTCTTTGGGCTAGTTTGTAATTCCACAACACAATAACACAAAATTATAAAAATCATTGACAAACAAACTTCAAAATAATCCATTTTTTAAACTGTCAAACTGTGTTGTTGTTGAGAAACTGTCAAACAAACGCGAACAAGAAATTTTGATTATAACAGGCTGAACAGCTGATTTTCGTTAGCTGCGACTTGGGGACGTTTTTCGCGCACAATATAATTCCTAGGTTAAGCTTTATCTGGAAGGAGAAGGAATAGCGCACCAGCTCACAACCGTGTGTACGCCCCAACAAAACAGGGTAGCCGAGCGGGCGAATCGGACATTAGTGGAAATGGCAAGATCGATGCTAATTAGTTCAAATCTTTCGGAAATGCTCTGGGGAGAAGTGTTAAATACATCTGTCTACTTGAGGAATCGTTTTCCAACCAAAGTATTAGGAAACGTCACACCACATGAAGCATGGACAGCAAGAAAGCCATCGGTTTCCCATTTTCGACCTTTTGGCTGCAAGGCAGTTATGTTGGATAAACGCCCTAACAAAGGCAAGTTTAGTGCAAAACGAATTGAATGCTTTTTAGTCGGCTATTCCACAGAATCCAAAGCGTATCGCCTGTATCAGCGCAACTCTAACAAAATTCTTAGAAGCAGAGATGTAAAATTCATAGAATTCGAAGAATCAGATTCAAAAAGTATAGCCGATCCTGCTTTAGGCGGCTATTACACTATAAAAGTTCTTTTACAAATATCTTTTGTAGAAGACATGTTTAAAGGACTTTTATAGTGTAATAACCGCCTCAGGAAAGATTTGCAACATGAATGTTGCTTGTTTCAAGTACTTTTCTTACAAGCTTGCGCTCTTTTCCCCTTAGGCGGCTAATATAATTCATAAAAGTTCTTTTAAAATATCGTGCGTCAACGATAAAGAACTTTTCCAGTGTAATAGCCGCCTTAGTATTTTATCCAGTATCAGATGCCAAAAACGAAGAAACCCATGAATTGGAGTCTGATTGCGTTAAGTTCGAGGACGACGATGCAGAGGAGGAAGAGGACTGCTTTGAGGTTCCGGCGCAGGAGAATGAGATAGTAGACGTCGACACTCAAGGACACGAATAGGATAATCAACCAAACATAGCACCTGAGGCGCATAACGATAATTCGAAACCAAAGTTTACCATGCAATTACGACCGCTTATATCTTATGTATAATTTGGATCCAATTACTGTCGATGATGCAATCAATCGTGATGACTAAGAAAAGTGGTTGGAGGCCATGAAGACGGAATACGAATCTTTAATAAAAAATGAAACTTGGGAGCTAGTGGATCTTCCGCCCAACCGACAAGCAATTAAGTCCAAATGGGTTTTCAGAGTGAAGCGAAACAAAGAGGCGAACGTTGAGCGTTACAAAGCGAGGCTAGTAGCAAAAAGTTGCAGCCAAAAATTCGGTTTCGATTACACGGAGACGTTTGCCCCTGTAGTACGGTATTCGTCGCTAAGGTTAATTCTTGCACTATCAGTGGAATGTGAGCTAATACTCCATCAATTGGATGTAACGGCTGCATACCTGAATGGATCTTTAAAGGAAGATGTGTACATGCTTCAACCGGAGACATTCGTTAGTTCGAAATATCCCCACAAAGTTTGCAAGTTGAAAAAGGCGCTTTACGGCCTAAAACAGGCAGGGAAAGAATGGTACGAAAAATTGAACGAAGTTTTATGTCATATTGGTTTCACCAGATGTAACGCCGATCCATGCGTGTACACTCTAAAGAAAAATAGTTCTATCGTTAACAAGTCGGCGCAGTTCAACACTAACCCACACGCAGAACATTTGGCAGCCGCCCAGCACTTATTGAGGTACTTAAATAATACTAAACATTTTAAACTTCATTTGAGAAAGACCGGTCAGCGTTTGAAGTGTTTCGCTGACGCAGACTGGGGAAATGATTATACCGATCGAAAATCCTACACTGGTTTTGCGTTTCTACTTGCTGGTGCTGCAATCTCGTGAGAATCCAGAAAACAAGCATCTGTAGCGCTTAGCAGTACCGAAGCAGAGTACATGGCGATTTCCTCTGCCTCGAAGGAAGCTGTTTTTCTACGAAACTTCGTTTGCGAGCTTTGTATCGAACATCTTGTAGAAGGCTCCGTTGAGCTTCACGGCGACAATTTAAGTGCACAGCAACTGGTAAAAAACCCCGTATATCATAACAGAAGTAAACATATTGATAAACGATATCATCACATAAGGGAATTATATGATAAAGGAATTATAAAATTAGTATATGTTCCATCTTCTGATAACGTAGCTGATATTTTGACGAAAAATTTAAGCAAATTAAAACATACAAATTTGTCAATTGAATTAGGACTTGAATTAAGTTGTTAAATTACCTGAATAAATTCAATTGCTAGATTGTCAAACATACTATGCATTAGTATAGATTTGAGGTCCCGTATTGAGAGCTGGCAACTCTAAAATTGCACACCTCTATTTGAACCTTTGTAAATGTATTCTTTTGTCCAGTCGTCATTTTGATCTTGCCTTGAATAAACGTAAATGAACTTGTGGATTGCAAAAGTGGTGTTCTTTTTTCAAGGAAGTCTAACAAGGTCAATGGTAAAGGGACAGCGAGAGGGTAAAACCGTGCCCGACCCCCGTCACTGATCTACAGCAAGCGCACTCCGCCGCCTTCAAGCTGAGGTGTTTTCGCCAGATTTCGTCGTCGGACCTTCACGATCAGTTCGGCAAACCTTGACTCCGTACCACTCTGGTGTCCCCCATCTATCCATTACTCACTGCACGTCCCTGATCTATACTCATTTAACCCTAAAATAAAATCGTTGTTTTTATTACTACATGTAATGCATTGATAATGATTACTGATTGTTTAATTAGCCCCCCCCCCCCAATACTAATAAAGACAATTTCAATTTCCTCGATCTGCTTTTGGCTTGCGTGTACTGCGATTGCAAAGTCGGAATTCAATTAACTATAGTACTAAGCGATAAGCATCAGTTCTACACAATTTTCCAAAGACAAGATAAACCCAGTCACCCTCATCTTCCTCTTATACAAATTTTCCTAGGCTTCCATTACTTTCAATTAGATACGTAGGGCTCATTCAGTTGAGCCCATGGAAATTTGATGTAGGTATGCAGATCCTGAACTCGAGCACTACCAAGCTGAGGACATTGCGTATACTTTCCAGAAGACTATAGTCTAACACCAGACTAACTCCATCCAAGAAACTTAAAAATAAATCAAAGCTCTCCGCTTGAGCTTGCCAGTGGCCTACGCTTTTCGACATTCTCTAGGGAAAGGTCAGCACACATGTAAAGCGCATGTCCTCTTCAAAATCAGCTGATTCGTTAACTCTCCGCTAAGTTTCATCAGTGAAGAACATATTTTCGTTATGCTGGGCTGAATGCTTGCTGAATTTTCCCGTCAAAATTTTCTCCACCCGTATCACATTCCGAAATATAGGTAAATTCACCACTCATACGGACTTTCTGGCTGTTCTTAAGCTTCGCTTTACTCTGTCCTATGATGCGAAATTCCTGAGCTTTCGTACACGAGCTCATTCCCAGGACCTCGATTATGAGTGTCATATTTAGTCCGTACAAGGCCGCCAAATATGGTGCATTCGGTATCGTGAAAATACTTTCGGTAACGGGAGCCCTGTGGAGATGTTCACTTTTTAATGGAAATAACAACTAAATTACTTTGTCGCTAGAGTTTTGCAAATTGATGTCGCATCACGTAAAGATGTTTTGTGTCTTGAAGCAATAAATTCTATTCTTTAGAAAATTAGCTCGACGACGCGGTGGAGTATATGAAGTTTATGTGGATGTGAATCCTTGGTGTTATGTGATTAAGTGCGGAGAAAAATAGTGAATAGGTATAATATCGTGTCAGTGCACAAAAGTCATAAGAGAATAAGTTTTCACTAAGCACAATAAGTTCATCGTAAAGGAATACTGATTCCCAGCCGTTAGTGTTTCGAAATTATACGGTGTGTTATGAAAGGATAAAGTCAACGCGAAAGGAATTTTCCTATCAAGGATGCCATCTGACAGTGGAGCCTTCATAAATGTGCTTGTGGTTCGACATACAATATAAACATACATCTATTGGAATTGTTTTAAATATTTTGATTGATTCCTCGGGGCAGTATTTCGAGCTATGACGTAAGGTATTGAACATAAATCAGAATCTAGTTTTAGCCAAAATTCTTCTGCTTACGCATCCCTGCCTACTGTTCGCATTACGTACATAAATTTCGCAATAAAATGCTGGGATGCTGAGCTTTTTATTTGATTTGTTTGTGCTCTGTATTTTCCTAAGTGTCTATAGAGTCAAGTCTATACATACGGCGTCAAGGATACTAACAAACGACCGACGGAGTTCTGGGCACATTCTTTTATGTTTAAGATTTCTTGAATTGGTGACAGGATTATTCTTATTATGCTTCTGTGGAAAAATCGATGAATTCGCCAGGCTCCTGCATGATTCTGCGGAGTCATAGCGATAGCACGAACACCGGCTAAATATGTAATTGCATATTGCTGGCATCATTTAAGGACTTTTGCATTTGTGCGCCCCGCAATGTAATGAAATATGACCTTCGCAGATTGTATGGCAGGTAGTTTGGCGTAGTGTATGGCAGGTGGTAATCTGTATATGTGCGATAAGTCACGCGATTATTCACTTAGCCTTGTAAATGACGGCCAACGTTTAGGAAGTACGATGTAGGATGAAGGAATTGTTCTTTATTGCCATCATTGTTTTTCGTTAACGTTCCAATCCAAAGTTAATTTTTGTACAAGGTGTGATATTATGTGCTAGATATTAGTATGGTAGTTTTCTTGTGGAAATCTACTCAATTGGAGTGTAAAACATGACAGTGTAATTAACGATGAAAATGCCTTTTATTCATGCAAATCATTCAAAGTCAAAATTGATTAACATAGTACGCGACTATGTGAATTAAGCCGTATGGATATGGTTCCGCGACTTATACGATAATGCATTTCTTCAAATGAATCTGTTATTCTAATGGTCACATTTTTAGAAGATTCTATTTGAAACAAATTGTGTCTTAACCGTTTGAGCCATAGCGAAATGTCCTTGCTTCCCGATTTAATTTGGCATTCAACCATTCTAAATTTTTCATAGTTAATGGAATAATCAAAGTGTTACTTGTCTCTGGGTCATTCAAATCAACGAATACTAATTCGCCTGCTTCCATGAGTATCGAAAGCCTTATAAATCGGTGCAATATTATAACTCATCTAGGAGTCCCTATCTAAAAATTATAATTTAAACCAGAGGTCGGCAACCTTCTTAGGACAGTGTGCCACTTTCAAAAGAAATATGCTTAGGCGGGCAGCACATTAGAGAAAAAAAATAGTGACAGGATGTCGACCGAAAAGATCGTCGGGGTTTTTTCTCTCTAGGTCTCAAATTGCCCAGTTTGTAGTCCTCTATTATTTTACTTTTAAAGGTGATAATTCACAATCAATTTAGCTGACGATATTCCCACAGGAAAAAATGGATGCTAAGCTTACAGCTCATTACAGCTAGCATTTATTCATTCCTCCGGTCGAAAATTTTGTAGCATACACTAACAAAAATCTTACAAAGAAAACGGACGTAAGAATATCTAACGATAATTCGAAGCGCTGCCGAGAAACTGTAGAAATAATCGACGATAATTTGAAGTGCTGACGAGAATCTGTAGGAATGGCGATTTACTTCAGTTTTTCCTAAAGGTTCTCATCGGCGGTTTAAATTATTGTTAGTTATTCCTAAAACATTTTCGTCCATTTTTACGGTTTTGTAGTAAAAACAAAACCCTTATGAAATCGGTCAAATGTCTGTCTGTCCGTCTGTCTGTCTGTCTGTCTGTCCGTCTGTCCATGAGATATCTCACGAACGGCTGAAGCCACATATATGAAATTTTGTGAGAATATGTATTGTAGAATTATTACAATTCGCCGGAGAAAGCGATTCATTGTAATAGGCTGACTTTAAGGGCTGACACATCGAGGCGAAGTTAAGGTATTTTAAAAAAAAATTTTCCACTGGCATAGGCAAGTGAGGTGTCGTGAGAAATTAATGTTGAGTACATTCCATTTTTTGCATTTTCTTGAAATTTGTAGAAAGGGGAACAGTGGGAGAGGAGAAAATATTAGTTCGTAATTTGTCGGCGATATTTATATACCAGAATAAGCGCTTGCTACAAAACCCTCGGATTGCGGGCGTAGCCCTCTATATTCCGGTTTCACTTCCTATAGGAATAACGTCAGCTGGATAGCACATGAGCTTCTTAAGGCATTTTTACGAAAAAGAAAATAATTGTTTTCCCAGAAAACTCGATTAAACTTGGGAAAGTGGTAGCTAAAACTGTTTATAGAAAGTTCAAAACCAAAGGCATGCCGTATACATTAAATGCTGGTGGGGATTAAACTCTTGAAACCAGAACACTAATAATGCGGAACTACGATGATTTTGGTTAGATGGAAAAGGAAGTGATCAAAATCAGTAAAATGTTAGGCCTTCTTACATTCCATGGCCACGAGCACCGACGAATTTACAAGCTGCCGGTAAACTTACCCAATATACTCAAGCTCACTAGCTAACTACTAGGTAGCTCAGCTTGTGCGAGAAAATTTCGCTGCTCGATCATGTGTGGACTATATGCCAAGTAAATTAATTGTGTGCGATCATAGTTTAGTTGCTGATGAAATATGTAGCTACGAATTTCCCACCAGTTCCTGCTAGTGCCTTCAAAATATCGACGCAACTTTTACGTGCGAGTGTTGCTAATGCAACCTTTTGCAAGTTGGCTGCTGAGCTGAGCGAGTTCAAAAGTTGTATGTTATTACCAAAAAAAACTAAAGTATGAAATCAATGGTTTTTAACATAAAGTTAAACATTTTATCACTTAAGTTTTGCGCAAAATGCCGCTACATTGAAATCAAATGCGTAAAGTTTTTATTTTGAAAACGTTACACAGTTTTGGAAACAAACAGTTATCCTTTTAAATTAAAACTATGAAACTTTAAAATCAAAATGAATAGATACTTGGATCAAGAGAACCATATTTTCAAAACAAAGTCTCCTAAGCAATTTTATCTTTTTGAATTCAAATTAATAATAATAATAAAGCTTTATTGAAGTAAGAGAGTATAGCATAGTTACAGATTTGTTATTTTAGTGATTAGACAATGTCTTTACAACTATATATGGATTCATTAATTAGTTTAGGATAGAGTTCGGCTTAGAATGTAAGTAATTATTTAGGAAAAATAAGCTTAAAACCTAGTGTAATTGTGCTTAAGCTAACTTAAAACTAATCTTAAATAAACTTAAGGCCTAAAGTATAAGTGGAGTCACTAATTAGTTAACGCTCGTATCAGGGGATTGTTGGAGGTGACGCATTTATTGATAAACTTTTGCTCTAAATATTGAGATTTTTGATGGACGTACGGGATATTAGTAATTTTATGAAGGGTGCGGGTAGGAAAATAGAAGGGTTTATTTAGGATTATTTCAGACACTTGTTTTGTATTAATTGGAGTTTTCGTTTGTGAGTGTGCGCGCATCTGTTCCAGATTGGACAACCGTAAAGATCAACGGTGCCATGACTGCTTTGTAAATTAATATTTGATTGGTTGGGGATAGCTTAGATTTCCTGTTAATGAAAGGATATGTTGAGCGAATACAGTTGATTGTCTTAGAGCGGATTGCCTCGATGTGTGATTTAAACGTCAGTTTCGAGTCAAGATGAAGACCTAAATATTTAAGATCTTTTGACCATGGGATCAAGGAGCCTTACACATTTATCTGGGGATTCGGTAGATATCTTGAAGCACGTCGTTTAGTAAAGAAAACTGCTTGTGTTTTTTCTGTATTAATTTTAATCTTCCATTTATGACAGAAATCGTTAATAAGCGTGAGCTGATGTTGCAAGCTATCAACGATTATTGCTGGATTAATATTGGTCGAGAGAATAGCCGTGTCGTCAGCGTACATGGCTATGTCGCAATTAGAATGTACGGGTAAATCAGAGGTGTAGATACTGAATAACGTCGGGCTAAGCACTGAGCCTTGGGGCACACCAGCAGGAATGTTGTATTTTTTCGACACGGTTTGTGCCTTAACATAAAACGTTCTGTTTGATAAGAAGGACTGAACTATTCTGCACAGAAATATGGGGAAGGTGAAGCGTAAAAGTTTGAAAATTAGTGCCTGGTGCCAGACCGAATCGAAGGCTTTTTCGATGTCTAATGCAATGAGGCCTGTAGATTCCTTATTATTGAATCCATGGTGGATACTGTTGACAACTCTGAGTAATTGATGGTTAGTTGAAAAACCTGAACGAAAACCGAATTGGAAGTCGGGAATGATGTGATTTGCGTCAATTGAATGTTGGATGCGTGTTAAGATAATTTTCTCAAGCACTTTACACAGAGATGGTAGCAGACTTATGGGGCGATAGTTGAGAGGAATAGTAGGATTTTTCCCGGATTTGAGGATAGGAATCACTGTTGCATTTTTCCAAGCACTGGGAAAGTATCCAAGTTTCAGGCAGCAGTTAAATATGAAACAGAGTAGTACTGTCGCTTTCTTAGGGAGGTTTTTTAGAAGAGTATTGGGGATTTTATCGTCTCCCGCGGATGATTTTAACTTTAGGTTTTTCAATATTCCACTTACTTCGGAAGGTGTACAGAAGGAACTTGGGCTAAAGTCGGATGGCATGCCAGAAAGGGTGTCCACCACGTTAATTACTTCCGCTGTTGTCTCAGGGTCGCTTAAATTGTGCGTTAAAGTGTGTGAGCCGTAAAAGCTTTCCGCCAGCAGTTCAACTTTATCTGATTCGGAATATATAGTGGATCCACCAGTATATAGGGGTGGTGGTAGGAAACGAGTTTTATTTTTCAAACACTTTTTTAATTTCCAAAGTTTCTGAGCCCCAGGCTCCAGTGAAGAAAGTATGTTGTTCCATCTAGAGTTTCGCGACCACAAGATCGAAGAACGAATTTTACAATTGAGTTCGTTAATCATTTTTCGTAAGAGGGGGTTGCGTGTACGTTGTCACTGGCGTCTCACGGTATTACGATGAGTTATAAGCGCTAAGGAATGTGGGTCGATTGAAGCGACCTGATGCTGCCTGCAAGTTTCAAGTGGAGTAGATGCATTTCTGGCGGAGTGTATTTTATGCGTAATATCCGAGATAAGATCATCCACCTGCTTGGGATTAGATATTCTCGAAAGATCATTTGCGGTAAGGTCAATATCCGATATGAGAGATGCGCGATAAGTACTCCAGCAAATTTTCTTGTAATTGAAATAGGATCTCTGCGACAGAACGGTTTTCTCATTAACTGAAAAGGATATCGGCAGGTGAATGGACGATAAATCGTTAAGGACGATGGGTTGGGATATGGGGGTGAGGCCGTTGGTTATGACAAGGTCAAGTGTGGATGGGTTTCCTTTCGGTGGAAGGCAGGTAGGGGAATCCGGAGGGTGGATAAAAATATTATAATGAGCGACTAGTTCAAAGAGGATTTTACCGGCTTTGTTAGCTTTAAGACAATTCCAGAGACGATGACGAGCGTTAAAGTCACCACATATTATAAATTTTGTTTTTAAATTAAAAAGCAATTTAAGATCTTCTTTAAAGAGTTGGAGCTTATCCGCGTTTAATTTAGTGCCACTAAAATAAACAGCAATAAAGGTCGTGTGGATTTGGTCGATAGATACAGCTACAGTCTCAATTATTTTTGTTGGAAAGTTTTTTAATAGAGTGAATGCTATTCCCTTCCTTATGCAAATGGCTACACCTCCACCGATCAGGTCTCTTCTATCATTCCTAACAATATTGTAATATGGATGTGATAAACTGTCGTTTTCCTTCAACCATGTTTCACTTATTAAAAATAAATCGACGTGTTTTGTGACGCAAAAGTGAAATGTTTCAACGTATTTGTTGCGAATGCTTTGTGAAGAGTTCAAATTAATTTGCTTTAAAATTGAAATGGCTAAGAACGTGAACCAAAAGTAACATCCTTTGAGAACAAAGTTTCCTGGCCATTGAATTAAAATTTTGAATCCCTAAGAAAGCGGTTCGGATTGGGCACTCGTCTCAGAGCTTCTAGCTGTTGTTAATCGAATCTAACCTCTATCTCTGCAACGTTGCTAACGAACCTACTTTTGTCACAAAAAATAGGCAGGAGGTACTTGACATATCTCTCGTTTCTGAAGATGTTTATCATCTGGTGAGAAATTGGAGGGTGTCGAGTGATCACTCTCTTTTTCCGACCACCGGTATTTGCAATTTTCCCTCGATGACACTCCAGGAAATAAACTTGTCATCCTAAATCGTAAAAAGACGAACTGGCTTAAACACCGGGAAACCCTTCTTAAAGTTTTGCCTTCTCTTCCAGACCGGCCGCGTAACAGAATGGAGGTGGATGCCTTAGTGCGTACACTGACGGATGCACTTAACAAAGCATCGACTAAATCGTGTCCTGTCATAAGACAGTAAAAAAAAAACCTGCTTGGTGAAATCCTTTGATAACAGACCTTAGGATCTCATGCAGAAAGTCCTTTAACAAGGTTAAATCCTCCAAGCTTGATTCTGATTGGGCATTATACAGGAAGTCTCTTGGCTTATATAACAACGAACTGAGACGGGCGAAACGAAATTCATGGAAACTTTTTTGTGAAGGCATCGAATAGTCGAGTGAGGCGGCCAGGCTTCGCAAAATTATTTCTACCAATCCATCTGCACCCAGTTACCTACTGAAGCAAGATGGGTCGTGGACAACCTCCAGCAAGGAATCCATTGAGGTACTGCTAGACACGCATTTCCCAGGTAGCTCACCGTATGCATCGAATGTGTATTCACCGACGACGGGCAATAGTTCAGTCGATGCTAATAACATTATATCTAGGGAAAAAATTATCTGGTCTTTATCCAGCTTTGAACCTTACAAGTCCGCGGGCCCAGATGGGATAATTCCAGCCGATCTGCAACAATCATCGGATATTCTGGGTCCATGGATCGAGACTATTTTCAGGGCCTGCTTGGAGCTGGTGTATATTCCTAAATTATGGACTGAGGTGAAGGTGGTTTTCATCCCAAAAGCGGGTAGGACCTCACATGTACGTCCAAATGATCTAAGACCAATCAGCCTATCGTCAGTTTTTTTAAAGGTACTGGAGAGGCTCTTAGACATTCACCTGCGTAGTAGTATTCCATCGAACCTTCTGTCTACCTCTTAACATGCCTACCTCAAGGGCAAATCAGTAGATTCAGCTTTACACTCTGTTGTGAGCTATATCGAGAAATCTTTGGGCTATAAAGAATACACCATGGTTATTTTCCTTGATATCGAAGGGGCCTTCAACAATGTTAAACACAGAGCTATCACTGATGCACTCTCTAGTCTTGGAGTTGGAGATTCCCTTTGCACGCTCATTAACCTGATGTTAACATCTAGGGTTATACACACGTGCTTAGGAGCGTCGAACGAACGTACACTAGTGCGAAGAGGTACTCCGCAAGGTGGAGTACTCTCTCCCCTTCTCTGGAACTTAGCTGTCAATAGACTGCTTTTAGACCTGGAAGGGCTGGGTTGCATGGTGTATGCGTATGCGGATGACATTGCCATCGCAAATTTCCGTGTGTTCTTAGTGAGGTACTGCAGAATGCCCTCTCACTTCTAACCACTTGGGCTGACAACTGTGGTTTAAATATTAATCCGAACAAAACTGAGCTTGTCCTCTTTACAAGGAAGCATATTATACCTCGTTTTGAGCCTCCTGTGTTAAAGGGGACGAGCCTGGTTGTTGCGGATAAGGCAAAATTTCTAAGACTCATTCTTGACAAAAAATTATCGTGGAGGCCGAATATACAGGAGAGGGTGGACAAGGCTACTATTGCACTCTACTCTTGTAAGAGGGCTATAGGTTAAAGCTGGGGCCTTCAACCTAAAATATTGCATTGGCTCTATGTAGCTGTTTTGCGCCCCATACTTACGTTTGGGGTTGTGGTTTGGTGGACTGCTTTGAGTATAGAGGCTAATCGTAGGTTACTGGGAAAAGTGCAAAGATTAGCCAGCATCGCTATTACTGGGGCTCTTAGGACTACTCCTTCTGCGGCCTTGAACATGCTGCTCAACCTACTCCCTCTTGACACATTTGGAGAACAGATGGCCGCGTGTACGGCCATTCGACTACGTGACAGTGGTTATTGGCTTGCTTCAAACTCTAGACACGCTGCTGTTCTCAATAACCCAATTATTCCGGCAGCGACTGACTATACGGCTCCAAAATATGCCCTCGATAAGAACTTTGTCAGTCTGATACCATCACGCAGTCAATGGGAAGAGAACGTGCTGCCAGTACATAAGATTGGATTCTAGCCGATCAGCTAAATTGCTGTCACTCGGAAGTCAGCATATCAGAGCGGCGGTGGGAGTCATCACTGGGCATTGTGTGATTGGTGAGCACGCCAGGAGGCTTCGCCTTCCCTACAATGATTTCTGTAGGAGCTGCGGTGACGAGGAGGAGGAGGAGTGCGTCTTTCATTTTCTATGTACCTGCCCTGCTTTGTCAATAAGGAGAAGGACTTTTCTGGGAGCCTACTTCTTCACTGAATTGGACGACTTCGCTAATGTTGATATTGGCAAGCTCCATCGTTTCATTTACAGTTCTGGCTGGTTTAATGATTAGGATGGTCGGGTGTTGAATCCCCGGTGGTAACACAACGGACCCTGCTGCGGTCCATGTGTGCTGTGTTAGGCACAGCAGCCCTTTAACCTAACCTAGCTGTTGAAATGTTAAATGGAGATATTTGATGGCGTAAAAAAGTTTTCATTTATCAAATAAAAATAAAAATTTTGATAAGTTGGAAAAATATTTATTACTTTATTGTTATAATAATAACATAGTCTGTTTAAATAGAATAATAATAACACGAACAAAATTCGCTTTTCTTTGATTTAATTCGATGAAAAATAGTTTTTTTTTTTAAATTCTGTAGTTGGATTTACATAATGTTTTTCCAAGGGTGGACTATTGAAATCCTCTAACTTTATATTTTTTTTAACAACGGTTTCGATATTGAATATGATACAAAGTGGGATACATAATTAATTTCGTACTCTTGCACAATAACAAAACAAGAATTTTCTTTGTTTACGAGTATAATGATGCTTTGATTCAGTGAACTCTTTAAGTTGTCTGGCCCGAAGGAATCGAATTTGCTTTAAATCAATTTATATTTGATGCAGACCTCTCATTACTGTTATTACAAACATGCTTACTGTGAATCTTCGCTATTATTTGTGATTTGTGATAATGAAGATGACTTGGGTGTCACTTCGCAGGTTGAATTCAGTCGCAGTTTTACTGCTGAGACCGTAGAAATTTCTTGGACGTCAAAGGGTAAGCCCTGTGAACAAAAGCATGGACAGTTTAGTTTACTTGATGTCAATCACGGTGGAGGATAATAAGGAAACAACAGAACTCGGCTTAATGAAAACAATTTAGTAAACTCACAAATTTTTACTTTGAAATTGAATATTTTGTATTATTGCAAAGATACGTTGACGATACGTTTAAGCAGAAGTGCATATTTTTACCATTTCTTTTCGACACTTTAAAAGAAGATTTGAAAATTATTTGTTGCTCAAACGTTAAATTTCCTTTCGTGAAAAGTGGCTGGATTTCCGTCAAATTCATTATACTCAGAACTTGTGTTGTTATTTCTTCCTTTTTATGGAGTTCGCAAACATCCGAAGATAGATTCCATGACTTAAATAAATGCCCAACATCCAAGTTTTCGTCCACTCCAACTGTACTTTGTAGAATTTCAACGTACACAGGTTCCAGCAATTCGTTTGTGGAACTATGATTTACATTTTGAACATGAAATTCACTAGCTTCGGCGGTTTCGAGTAGATATTCCGAAATATATTCCGACATAACTTCTTATTGAGCACTACACTACTATAAACCAGGAATCAAACCTCACCGTTTAAAATATTCACTGGAATTAACTTATTCACTCCTTACAAATGACACGTACTGGATTGATCACTCATTTCATTTGATTAGTGTCACTTGAAAGAAAACGGTTCAAATCTTGTTTAAAGTGACTTTACTTTTAAAAGCAAATACTTTTCCCTCTTGTTTTTCTTAGCAAAAGCGGTAAAATTTTGAAATTTATTTCGTTTTATTCTAAGTTCACTAACAATTACACTACTATACATTATACCTAACATATATACATACTTACATTCATATTTGCTTATCCGGTTGTAATAAAATGCGCATGGTTTATTCTAAAAGATCGATTTACTTAAATCAAATATTTTACTTTCTTGTTTTGATTAACAATAGTTCCACCTTTCTTGAAATTAAATATTATTATTCTTAAAAGGAGATGTGACGAGATTTCTGTTTTAAATTGTTCTTATCACTTAAAAGGTAATCTAAGGTAGAACATTTCAAAAGCAGTTTGTTTACATTTTGAAACAAGGCTTTTTAAGTCAAATCAAAGGTTTTTCAAGGCATGTAAAAATAAAATAGTAATATTTGAAAATTAAAATGAAATCTAGCAAGCAGACTCGCCCAATATAATCGACCCTTAGTATGCATTTTGACAGATTTTCGCTAAAATTTTTATCTAATTTCACTTTTCCTTCTCTCGCATCACTGATCCAAAAAGACAAACCAATTCTTTTGAAGAACACAGCGAAAGTTGACTCGTTTCGATGGAGCCTACACAGGTCAAAAATTTTGGTCTGTCTTTTCGCCTTTTCTTATTATCCAAATATTCCAATTTTTGGTGAAGCGTCGTGAACCGAATGGCGTTCGAATCAGGTGCATCCATTGTTTGGTGGTTTCGGTGACGTCTGCCACCGCTTTCGAAATACCCAAATGCCTGCTACAATGCAAAGGCCGAAAATTCAGTAACACCGGTTGAAAGACTAGTTATTCCTTATGTAAAAAATCAAGTGCTATTTGGGGTTGTGTATTAGAACTATGAGCAAATCCATCGGTTTTTTTCTTTAGGTTTATTATGGACTAGACACATCTTCAAAACCTACAAATGAGGACTTGTGTTCGTTTACAGAATGCTCATGTTTTGCAGATCCTTCAACTTAAAGTACATATGTAATTCGTTATTGCCTGGCGTGCATGGAAGGTCGTTGGTCGCCGACCCCTAATTTAAATCATATATGAGCAGTTGGTCCCCGTTTAAGGATTATTTTCACTTATATTATAAGCCGACCGAAGTAGCTTACGATTGGAAAATTTATTGTTTATCTTTATTTTCTTTTGTCTATTATCTTCTTTCTTCTATGTAGATATGTATAAAAACGAAGTGTCCGTTTTTTGCGGCTCTATCCATTTCCATGAAAATCTCGTAAACATGCTCGTTATGATACGGAATACTCGTAGGTTCTATCGTTTTGAATTTTTGATTTGCCCACATCCATCAATTCTGAACCCCACATCGGGGTAAGGGAGCGTCTGTAAAATATTCTCCAAAAATGTTGATTTTCGGGGTCGCTAATGTCGGCACCACATTACATTATGCGTGAATCGCCGAGTCAGGGTAGCCTCACAGACTGTAATAATTTGAGAGGCATTTGTGTGCTTCCTGCCGTTGCCAAGATAATAGCTAAAATCGTCCTGGAAAGACTAAAGGCCCACTTAGAAAGCACAATTGATGAAGAGCAGGCTGGTTTCCGATCCGGATTCTCCAGTGTCGATCACATTAACACCTTGCGAATCATCATCGAGCAATGCGCCGAATATGATTCTCCGCTTCACTTGCTTTTCATCGATTTCGAAAAGGCTTTCGATAGTGTGAACCGGGAATCTATATGGGCGGCCTTGCGCAGGAGAGGCATCCCTGAGAAGCTTGTGGCTATTATTAAGCCAACCTATGACGGCGCAAAATATCGCGTTCTGCATAAAGGTAAGGTGTCGGGGGACTTTGAGATTCGCAGTGGGGTTCGGCAGGGGTGCATCCTCTCACCGATCCTATTCCTCATTGTGATCGGCGATGTGTTGCATGCAGCCCTATCCGGACTCGACAGAGGAATTCAATGGACTTTGACATCTTATCTACATACAACATCTTGACTACGCTGACGACATATGCCTACTCTCCCACAAAATCATGGATCTGTCCGCAATGGCGTTAGATCTCGAGAGGGAGGCAAGCAAGGTTGGGCTAAAGATTAATACCAACAGGACCAAGGTTCTTAGCCCGCCGTTGCGAAAAAGAAATCCGACACCTATTGCCATCAATATTAATGGGCAGCCTGTGGACAAGGTGGACAACTTCGTCTACCTGGGTAGCATTTTTGCCGAAAATGGTGACACGGAACAAGACATCGCTCGTCGTATCAACCAGGCTAAACGCGCATACAGCATGCTGTACAAAATCTGGCAGAGCAGTTATCTCAGCATCAAGAACAAGCTAGGCCTGTTTCGCTCCCCTTCGTCAAATTTTAAGAATTTTCTGGCCCGAAACAATATCAAATGAAGAGCTAAGTTGGCATGCGGGTCGGATGCCAATCGACGAATTGATACGCAGGCGAAAATGGCAGTGGATAGGTCACACATTGCGGAAGAGTGATAACTGCATTGCTTTGCATGCCATGAAATGGAACCCCATTTCTAACCAAGGCCGACCAAGATGGGGTCCCCGAATCACATGGCGTCGATCTGTGGCAAAGGAGTGTCAGGCACTGGGGAAGTCTTTTGGGGAGTTGCGCCCCATTGCCCAGAACAGAGTACGATGGCGCGCAGGAGTAGTTGACGCGATATGCCCCGCTAGGGGTTAAGGCAAAGTAGTATATTTTAGTACCACGTGCAACTGCAGAATTACGAATTTCGATATGCGGGCTGATGATGATGAATCTTTTCAGCGGTTCGATTAATTTTACTATGTATATTAACTTATCTCTGATTTGAATTTAAGCTTCTCATCTAAATGCCCTTCATGTAGGTTAATTTTTGATTATTACTTTTTCCTGTTATATTAATGTAACCATTCGACTGTACCGTGGATTTTCCAGAAACTCAACTGGAAGCTATTCCTCACTTTCACCAATTTGACAAGTCTCCCTCAACTTGCATTTTTCATTATAAATTAGTTTAATTTTCCTGTTATATAGCTGTAACTCTGGAACTGACTCATTGATGTTGCTCAGCCCAGTCCTGACGATCGCCCAACAATTAGAAAATTTTCACTCAGCTAGCTTCTTACTACTTTGCCTTAACTCTTAGCGGAACATCCCGCGTCAAATACTCCAGTGCGCAATCGTATTCTGTTCTGGGCAATGGGGCGCAACTCCCCAAAAGACTTACCCAGAGTCCTACACTCCTCAAATCGACGCCATGTGCTCTTAGGTTTCCCTCTTGGTCCGCCTTAGTTGGAAATGGGGTTACATTTGATGGAACATTAAGCAATGCATTTATCACTCTTCCACAATGTGTGACCCATCCACTGATGCTGAGATAACTGCTTTGCCAGATTTTGGAGAGCATGCCGTAGGTGCATTTACCTTGGTTAATACGACGAGCGATATCCTGCTCCGTACCACCATTTTCGGCAACGATGCTACCCAGGTAGACGAATTTGTCCACCTTCTCCTCAGGCTGCCCATTAATATTGATGGCAACAGATGTCGGATTTCTTTTTCGCAATGGAGGACTAAGAACCTTGGTCTTGTTGTTATTAATTTTTAGCCCAACCTTGCTTGTCCCCCTCTCCAGATCTAACGCCATTGCGGATAGATCCATGATTTTGAGAGAGAGTAGGCATCTCTCGTCAGCGTAGTCAAAATATTACAGATAGGATGTCGAAGTCCATGGGATACCTCTGCCTAGTCCGGATAGGGCGGCATGCAACACATCGCCGATCACTATGAGAAATAGGATCGGTGAGAGAAAGCACCCCTTCGGAACTCCACTGCGAATCTCAAAGTCCCCCGACACCTTACCTTCATGCATAAGGCGACATTTCGTGCCGCCACAGTTTGCCTTAATAATAACCACAAGCTTCTCAGGGATGCCTCTCCTGCACAAGGCCGCTCATATAGAATCCGGGTTCACACTATCGAAAGCCTTCTCGGAATCGACAAAAAGCAAACGAAGCGGAGAGTCTTCTCCAATTATTACATTCTGTGGGGCTACCCTTCTCTAGAAGTTTGATGATAAAACCTTCATTCCACTCAGTAGGAAAGGTTTGCGTTTTCCACGCTTTACTAACAAGTGGGTGCAGCAAATTGGCAGTTACGCTTTGCACTGCTTGATAAAGTTCGGCAGGGATACCGTAGAGACCGGCGTCTTTCCCTCATTTTAGTGCAATAATTACAGTGACTATTTTCTCCTTAGTCGGGGCAGTGGACCGCATAAGCACATTTCGATGGTTAGCTTAACTACCTATATGAGGGGGAATTTCACCAGAGGTTACACGGTTCAAGACCGCGTCGAAGTATTCTTTCCACCGTCTCATTTGATCTTCTTTCTAGAGAAGTAGCTTTCCATTACTATCCTTCACCGGATGTTGGCAGGAGTTACGACCACTTGTAAACTCCTTGATGACACCGTATATGGCGTTTAAGTTGTTACTCATTGCGGCATCTTCTGCTGAGGCTAAAAGAAAATTCGCATAAACTTTTTTATCGCGTTGCACACTACGCTGAACTTCTCGAGCTTTTTGGCGGTAAGGGAGTTCCATGCTGATTCAGCTTCGTCTGATACTGAAGCCAAACAAACCTTCAGCTCCTTTCTTTCAACAATCCGCTGCCATGAAGTGTCGGACATCCAGGGCTTATTCTGGCAATCCGTGTTTGTGCCAAGGATGGCATCTGCGCTATCAATGTACGCATTTTTTATGGCATCCCTGTTTTCATTTATGTCAATATCTGGGTGACTAGTTATCTCAGCTGCTTTTCCCACAAGACGGTCATTATATTGTTGTAAGACAGCTGGATTTTTAATCGAGCGGTGCTAAATTAGCGGCGCCTGGGTCTTTCGTCGGTAGGACGGCGCATGGCTGCAATACGCAATCAAACATTAGCGATCGTAAGATAATGGTCTCCTCCCATCCCAATATCGGCACTCTTCTTGTTTCGCCAGGACTTGCAACTCTTGAATCTTTTACTAATGGCAAAGTGGTCGATCAGATTTTGTGTTCTGCGCCGATCAACAGAGGACCAACTGATTTTGTGGTGGTCCTGATGCTCAAACATAGTACCACCAATAAAGAGACTGTGAAAGTTGCAGAGCTCCACATATCTTTCACCGTTGTCGTTACGATCACCAAGACCGTGTCTCCCTATCACTTGTCTGAGCCCATAGTTATCAGTGCCAACTTTAGCATATAAATCACCCATAACCATTATAGTGTCGCCTTTAGGTGTTCTGCTCTGAACGGCGTTTAGTTCTTCGTAGAAGGGGTATTTTGCCAAGACACTGTCGGGTTTAGTTGGAGCATAACATTGTATTATTGAGATGTTTCTCAATTTGGTCCGGAACCTGGCGGCCATGACTCATTCGGAAAACGGATCCCAGGATAAAAGACCGTTACGTTCGGCTCTGGTTAAAAGGAGCCAAACACCTGACTCACGACCACTACCGGTAGGTCTACCGGAGAACAACGTTAGAGTGCTACCCGTTGGAGAGATTAATTCTCCGCTGTTCCACCATTTTATCTCACTAACTCCTAAGATGTTCAAATTATACCTCAGAAATTCACTCTTTAATTGGAGAAATCGTGCGTTCTGGGGACTTTCTGATCCATTGTCCAGGAGACTACGCACATTCAAGAATTCAATCATTGTCATTGTACGATATCCGAAAGTCGTAACCGTTGAGTCAGTCCTTATCCGAGGCATAGTTGACGTTTCGTTAGCACGTAGAAGGTTTTGGAAAGTGCAAGTTGCTGGCGCACACATTCTGTTCTTTGTTTGTCGGTTTTAACGACAGGCTCTCAAAGGGAAAGGCCGTGGTATTATTTTACGCCCCACACCACAGATGGAGATTTACCTCAAGCAAATCTTCGCATCGCCATTACTGGCGGGTTGACATTGGTTAACAATGGCCAGTGACCACTGCTGTTCCAGGGGGCGCCCACGCAGAGGACTATGGAAGAGGAATTTTTGCCCCCCCCCCCCCCCCCCCCCAAATTTGATGCGTTTTTCTAAAGTTAGATAGCAGCCCAGTCCTCCTTAACATCCACCAACTTGATAGGTTTCGCCGAGCTAGTTTCTACCGTCATGTAGTTATGTCGTTTATAAAATTAAGCCGTTATATATCTGTAACTTTTTAACAGCTTGATGGATGTTTTCTGAAATGCAATAAGAGGCTAGTCCTCATTGACGCCTACCTACTGGACAATTTTGGTTTAGTTATGAAGTTATTAAGCTTAGATACTTTTGCCGTTATATAGCTGTAACTTTTTACCCGCTTTATCGATATTACTGGATTTCAATAGCAGCCGGTTTCTCACTGACGTCTATCAAATGGAAAAGTTTCACTTTGCTTACGACTTCCGTTCAACTGTTATCGTGTCCACAACATTTTGCGGATATATGTATACGAGTATATTATGCCGTAGTCCGGATGGCGCAACGGTTAGCACGTTCGCCTTCTACGCACTGCGCCCCGGTTCGATTCCTTCTGAATACGGTAGTTTTCGATAAAAAAGGGGATTTACGTGTCGGACTATGAGCCAACTCAGCTGTTAAATGAGTACCCATTTATGAGGTAAATAGCTCGGTTGAGCGTGTTGCTGATCACACACCTCATCACAAGACCGTCACGATCTAGAAAATGAAATGATGCTAACTCATCTCGAGGCCATGGTTCAAATTGGACTGTTGCGCCAGTTATTTATTTATATTATGCCAATCGATTCCTGGGGTCATGAAACGCAAAGAAAACCAACTCCGGGGTTAAAACTTCTTATCGAAAGAGGGTCGCATAACTTATTTTTTTTTAAATAATTGAATTGAAAATTTTTCTACTCTTTTAAAATTGTGCTAATTTCTTAATTTTTTAATGACTTCTGCATTAGGCATTAATTAAACATTTTAGTTGGTTGTGCAGGAAATAAGTCTGAATCGTTAAGGCTAAATCGTTCATGTACAATGAAATTATTATTCTGAGTAATAACTTTGGTAACCTAATTAGGTTCATAATTAACTTTACTACCTTTATATCAATTTCATACAACTATAAGAACGCAGATATTATGTCCTTCAGTAAGTTACCTAATTAACTTTATATGAGTTACGACCATGTTACACAATTTATGGTTGATTACTGATTGACATAAGCTCATTTATATTATGGTTATTATTAGAAAGTTCACCGCATTTCCTATCAAAATGGGAGTACCAATACACGATTCGAATCTATAATCATTAATATCTGATTATTAACTCTCAAGGAAAGGAAGGTACCATAAATCACTCAAGTATAGAACAAAGTTTACGAGAATATGATACAATATATAATGAATTAGCATTTGGTGTTGCTATGAAGCTTCTGACATTGTTATACCGAAAAATGGCTTTCATCATGCGAATTTGAAGATATTGCTTGATTTCGAACCGACCGGTAGCTAAGTGCGTAGAGACTGACTGACTACCGGCGTTTCGGTTTCGAATCCCGTCCACGACGACGTTTGTGGCCATGGATATTTGTGTCGTCTTCCTCCTCTGGTGCGGGGGGTAATAACAAACCACAGCATCTCCCGACTTGTCGCAGGTAGGCGGCTAAATTGGGGAGCGCAAGGTGCATACTGATAACTGCATTCTCCGAAACTGATTTATGCCAAGGAAGTGTCAACTGGGCCATATGGAACAGTTGACGCGCTATGCCCCACAAGATGTTAGGGCTATTGAGTACCCATCCTTCAGTTCAACATTTGTCGGGTGATAATTCCAAACAGGTTCTAATCGGTTCCAAGCAACTAATAAACGTCATTCGTTCACGTCCAAGTGCTCCTTGAATCCAGAAAAAGTGGGTCTGCGTCCACTCAACTTGGATGTCTCCTCTCTGTCAATGAAGACTTGGATGAACTGTTGACACGATCGAAGTAGCGTGCAAGTGATGTCGAAGTACGTTTCATCTAAGTGTACTTGGATCATGTCAATCGGCGTTTATACAGCTAAGCAAGCACATACCAAGAGTTTATTTATTTATTTCAATAAAACGTTGATTTTGTATGTTTGCATGGAATAACATGAAAACAAAACGATCCTCCTGTCCAAATAAAGTTCGTTAAATTGTATTTACACTGAGGATGTAAGAATTTAAGATTTTTCTTAAAATTTATGTTGAAGTGTGTAGACTAACTAATACAAGATACAGCCTGAATCAAAGAATTCTTCATTTTCCCCTAAATTCCCTTCCATAATTGTGCGCTGTATCGTTTTCGTGATGCTTATTTGTGTTTGACAATACTCTGGTACAAAGAAACGCGGCAATTATTGCATGTCGTAACCGTGTGGTGAACGGGTCTCAAAGTTATACGTTTATGGGCCGTTTTCACACTATTAAAGTTTAGATAAACGCTAAACGACACCCATCCTCCAGTTAATAATTTATCGGACTCTAATTCTAAACAAACTTTTCCATAGTCCTCCGCGTGGGCGCCCCCTGGTAACGGCAGTGTATCAAATCGCTGACGGCCAATGTCTTAGCGATAAGACAGTTTGGAAAAGGCAGATAGCTGTAGCCTGAATGGCTGACGAACACCTAAGCGTCTCAGGTCTAGTAGGATGGATTGACTTGCGTAGTTGGACCTGCTACATAGTTGTGTGAACTCCAGCACGTTTATTAAACCATCTGAAGCAGCTATCTCCGAGGCCATCCCCTGAATGGGGTTAAGCGACGTGCTGACAACTCGTCCTTGTAAAAACCACTCCATGTCAAGAAACCTGGAACAAAAGCCTCGGATTGGACGGATCAACAACGACGACCAAGCAAACGAATAAAGGATTATTCTTTCGGATCCTGGAATGTACGCTCCCTGAACAAACCGGGGGCCGAGAAGGCCCTCCTTCAACAGGTCGAAAAGTACAAACTGAGCATTACTGCAGTCCAGGAAACAAATTGGCTTGGCAGCGAGATTAATGACAAGAAATCGCACACAATTTTTACAAGTGGCAAACCATCGGGCCGCAAGGAGTTTGGAGTAGCATTTATAGTGAACAATCACCTCAAACCGCATATTACTGACTTCAAACCCATAAATGAACGGCTGTGTGCGATTCGCATCAAGACTCGATTCTTCAATCTCTGGCTCATCAATGTGCATGCCCCCACTGAAGTTAAAGAAGACGCAGTAAAAGACGAGTTCTACGCCCGCCTTGAAACTCTCTTCGACTCACTTCCAACAAACGACGTCAAATTGCTGCTGGGAGACTTTAACGCGAAAGTCGGGAACGAAAGCTGGCATCGGGGGACCACTGGAGGCCACAGCCTCCATGAAGAATGTAACGATAACGGCCAGCGACTTATAGACTTCGCCTGCAGCAGGAATCTAGTCGTAAGCTCTACGTGTTTCCCGCATCGACGCATTCACAAGCAGACCTGGAAGTCTCCAGACGCACATACCGTCAACCAAATTGACCACGTCCTCATTTGCAGGAGATGGGCGTCTAGTGTCATGGATGTCCGCTCCTATCGAGGAGCAAACTGCGACTCAGATCATCACTTGGTGAAGACGACCTACAGATGTAGAATTTCCTCAGTGCACCAGTCAAGAATCAGCCCTCCCAAAATCTTTGCGGTTGATAAGCTCTTGAGTGATGCTACAGCGGTGGCGTATACTACCGCCCTTGAGGAAAAACTATCACCTATGCTACACAACATCAGCAACACAGGCGTCCATGGGTTCTGGGAAGAACTCAAGGGTACCATCAAGGATGTCGCAGAGAAGGTCGTGGGATATAAAGCCCGGCGAGCGCGAAATGACTGGTTCGACGAAGAATGCAAAAATTCACTTGACGCGAAAAACGAGGCCTACAGACAATGGATTCAACGAGGAACCAGAGCCAGAAGAGAAAAATATGACGAGCTACGGCGAATATCGAATAAAATAATTAGACGTAAGAAACGTAAATACCTTGACGAGCAGTTGCTGAACATAAACGAAAACTTAGCTAATAGGAACACCAGACAAGCGTACAAACTAGTAAATACAATTAAGAACGGCTACCAACCCAGGACTAGCCTTTGTAAGGACAAGGATGGAAACATCATCAGCGACACCGATGGTATTAACAAACGATGGGCCTCTTATTTTGAAGAGCTTCTAAACCGACCATCTAACATCCCCACACGGGAGGCTCTCGACGATATTGTTGATCTAGGCCCACCCATTCAACCCCCGACAGTAGAGGAAGTTGATCTCGCGTTGCGGTCACTAAAACGAAATAAAGCGCCGGGCGCTGACGAGATTCCAGCTGAACTGCTAAGATTCGGTGGAACGAGTCTAGTTGATGCCATACATCAATTACTCCTGCGAGTATGGGAGAACGAGGAGATCCCAGACGATTGGCGCAGAAGCATCATCTGTCCAATTCATAAAAAGGGAGATAAACTGCGGTGTGAGAATTACAGGGGCATCTCACTAGTTTGTACGTCCTATAAAATTTTGACGAAAATTCTGGAAAATAGAATAAAACCGTACGCAGAACGAGTCATTGGCGAATATCAAAGCGGTTTCAGACCTGGTCGCTCCACAACCGATCAGCTCTTCCCAGTCAAACTGATACTCCAGAGGTGCTGGGAATACAACGTAAACGTATACCAAATCTTTGTCGACTTCAAGCAGGCATACGACAGTATCGATCGTGGAGTACTGTACAACATCATGCTGCAATTTGGTATACCAGCAAAATTAGTGCGACTGACAAAGATGACGATGACCAACTCCGTCTCACAAGTCAGGATCCAGAATAGACTTACTGATCTATTTGAAACACGCACTGGTTTGAAACAGGGCGATGGACTGGCTCCGACGCTCTTCAACCTAGCACTGGAATACGTTATTCGGGCCATGAATTTGGACAACAGCAAGACGCTACTCATCAAGTCGACACAATTAGCCGCGTACGCCGACGACATCAACATCATGTCCCGAAGATTGGCTGACGCAGAAGAACTTCTGCATACGCTTGATACCGCTGCAAAGGAAGTTGGATTACGTATTAACGAGGGTAAAACTAAAATAATGATGCAATCGGTGACAAGGACACCTGCACAACCAAGCATCAATGTGGGGGACCTCAACATCGAGTTCGTGATTAACTTCATTTACCTGGGTTGCAACCTGTCAAGGGACGCCAACGAAACTGACGAAATCAAGCGACGGATACAGTTAGCTAATAAGACTTTTTTCTCGGTTCTCCCCATAATGAAATCGAAACATGTGCACAGAAACACGAAGCTCCGCGTGTACAAAACCATTATACGACCAGTGCTATGCTATGGCTGCGAAGCATGGACCCTAGCTCAAGCCTCCGAAAACATGCTAGACACTTTCGAACGTAAGGTTCTACGGCGAATTTTCGGGGCTGTTTGCGATCGAGATGGATGGCGCATCCGGTACAACCATGAGTTGTATGAAATGTACGATGAGCTGCAAGTCTCGAAAATCGTCAAACTACAACGACTTCAATGGGCAGGGCATGTACAAAGAATGGACGATGATCGCATGCCTAAGAGAGTAATGAATGCAGAACGAGTCGACGGAGCGAGACTGCGAGGACGACCGAGATCTCGTTGGGAGAGCTCAGTAGGTGTGGACGCCGCGCAGCTGCTGGGCTCCCAAAATTGGAGGACGCGGTCACGTGACCGAGATAATTGGAGGACAATGATCCAGGCGGCCAAGGCCCGACGTCGGGCTGTCGCGCCACGATGATGATGATGAATTCCAAACAGCTGATAGGGGCTACTGAGATTTTGACATTTGAAGAAAAAGATGAAGACACCCACGGTTTCGTTCATAGCCTGGACTAACATACGACAGCGACATGCACAACGATAGTACCCCAAGCAAGGCGACCCCGAAAACCATATTTTTCTTGCCGTCCACAACGTCAACCTTTATCGCTATCAACATCTCAACATGTACATACACACAAGATCCCCGCAAGCGCGCCGCCCGCGCGGATCGACAAGCAACAGCCGTGCACAATGACCACTTCACTCAAACGACATGCACAACTCGCGACTTTAGTAGCGGCCGTGTGAGGATGTCGGACGACTACAGTCTCAAGACTCCAAGTCTCCATCTCTCATCCGCCGAGTATTGCAGACTTGAGTATATCCCCGTGTAAGCAGTGCCTTAGCCACCGGTCGCGCAGTTGGGGAGTATCCGTGACTGGAATATCTCCGTATGAGTGCCACCGTGTGATTACACATACCAGATCTCTTAGTGACCGGTTTGCCCAGTCGGTCGGGGATTTGAGTATCCCCATGTAAGTAGTGCCTCAGCCTACACTCTTCAACTTAAATTTTAAGAGAAATCTTAAATGGATGGGTTTTGGGTGGCGGATTGGATAGACTGCAGAAAAAGGGAGAGTTTTTGTACGGGGCAGAAAAAGGCAGGATTTTTTTTGAGACTGGAAAAAGAAAAGGTACCTGTTTTGAGGAGTTTGACCATTTTTTAGTTCAGAGAAAACAAAAACGACTGAATCCGAATAATTTATATTAGTGCAGAGAAGTGCAAATTTCGGTAATTAATAGTGCTCGATAGTGTGACTGAAAGAAAAATACACAAAGTGTGAAAAAAAGACAATGCGGAAAGAAATCTCACGAAAGATTGATTTTTTCGTGGACTAGTTCAAATGCAGAAAAAAAAGCAAAGCAAAGCAAGTTGTTGTTTATATAGTTTCGTGAAATGAAGGATTGATTTCCTTGCTTAAGGACTTTTTTTTAATTGAAAAAGGACGGATTTGAACAAAACAAAAAAAAAAAAAATAACGGAAAGTTTAATTTTGGCGATTTTCTTTTGTGATATGCGCTGTACTTGAACACAAAACATACAGTGATGCAATAAAATCTGTTTACAGTTAAAAAAAAAAGGAAAACAAGGCTTGTGATAGACGATTGTTACAAAAACGTTCTTGGAGATATTGAATGAGAAACTGTCGTCAATTCGATTTTGGGCGCTTACTCGAGTCGTATTAGGGGATTTTCCTTATTATTTTGATTATTTTTGGTATTTTTTTTAATTCTATTTAATTCTATTTCAATAATTCATCGTTCTTATCTCAATAATAAGACTAAAGTTTTAGTTCCTGAAATGGGCTGATGATATTGCCGACGGAAGCACTCGCGGTCCTTATGCACATTGGCACAAAAACGGCTGCGACTGCTTCTGCCGGCAATTTAATTGGTCCATAATGGGCTCACTTGGTGGTTGTCCACGCTAAGCAAATAAGCGCCATTTTCGACTTGAACGAAGACGTCATCCGATAATTTCGAATAACGGAATTATCGGATGATGTCGTCGGTCTGGCCAATGAAAAGCGGTCATTTGTCAGGCGGACAACAAAGTCAGGCACAAGAGCGGAACAACGGAACCGGCCGAGGAGTCGTGCGGGATCTGTCCAAGAAGAAGGAGGTCATCGTAGCCATTGTTCGGCGCTCGAGATTTTTGCTATTTAGGGAAAAAAAGTTTTGCTGTCTGTCGTGTCGCCAACTGGTCGCGTGTGTAATTAAAACGAGTGTGCATCCATTGAGCAGTATCTGCATTGTCGAGTGCACGCTAATTCCCATCGTCGAGGGAGCAGCAGAGGGTGCTCCGCCACGAGCGTGGGGCACCGTAGTAACTTGGTTATTTCTAATTTAGTGCTGGAAATGGTGTAAAGATAAGTCGGAAGGGAACGGTAACATGGTCGGGTACAGTCAGTGAAGTGGTGTGCAACAGAGGCGCAAAGATGGGCGGCATCCCCCTTTCCGTCCTTGCCATCGATGACATGGGTCATCCGTGCCAAGGAGGGAAACGAAGAATGATTTGCGTTCCCACTTCCGTGCTTGGTAGTGATGACATGGGTCATTGGTGCCAGGGATGGAAGTGTCAATGTGCCCATCTTTCCACTCCCACAAAAATCGAAAAAAAAATGGGCGGCATCCCCGTTTCCGTCCTTGCCATCGATGACATGGGTCATCCGTGCCAAGGAGGGAAACGAAGGATGATTTGCGTTCCCACTTCCGTGCTTGGTAGTGATGACATGGGTCATCGGTGCCAGGGATGGAAGTGTCAACGTGCCCATCTTTCCAAACTCCAAGTTTCGACATTTCTCCAACACCAGTACATCTCTCCCACACACCGATGTCGTAGTGTACTAAAGAAATGGCTGTCAACGCAATCCTCCAATTGCCATGATACGTCACGCCAACTGATCGCTGTCTTGTTGTTTTCAACTTCCATTCAATTTCAAGGCGGATTACACATGTAAACTTGACAGATGAGAAAAGTACCGCAAATTGTTGCAGATACATTTCTCCTCTTTCAAATAAACATGCGTTGTTGAAATGGAATGAAAGTTGAAGACAACAAAACAGCTGTTCGGTTGCCACAACGGTGATTGTGATTTGGACATTTATATAATTCTTTTCGAGTCGCGAAAGGTGCTAGAGGGAGGTGGTGTATGTTCGTGCCGTGTGTGAGATTTTCTTAATTTCTGTGAAAATTTGCGGTCAATTTTAAATTAAGTTCTACTGTCGCATCCGTTTCGGTTTGTCGAGGTGACTAGTGCGGCTCTTGTGAACCTCGCAATAATCTGAAGAAATCGTGTACAGTGTCTTGGCACAGTAACCGGAGCCAGATCGATTCTTTTCCAGGATACGTTCGAGACCCTTTAATCGATTAATTGAGTATCGATTGATCCAACACTAAGGACAATGATCGGTTATCTTTACAACTATTTAACAAATTTACCACGATGGCATATGTTTGCAATCATCTTTGCTGGTTACGTCGTCTACTATTTTACCTCATTCAAGTGGTTAAGCGTCCAATTTTGGCTGTTATGCATGGACCATTCAAAACATGAAATTCTGGCCCACATTTTGGTGTGTAGAAAGTCGGGCTCAAACAGTTTTTGCCAGTATTTTGCGTTCGCAAATCATTCCAAAAATTGAATATAGAAGAGAAATTTTAACTCTAAAAGACGGCGGTGAAGTTGCTTTAGATTGGTTAGAAAATGGATGTGATAATGAATCACCTGTGATAATTATTTTTGCCAGGTTTAACTGGCGAGTCTCAAGCTGAATACATCAAGTGCTTAGTAACGGCCGCAAATAATGCTGGAATTAGGACAGTGGTGTTTAATAATCGAGGATTGGGTGGAGTTGCTCTTAAGACTCCGAGGTTGTACTGAACCGCCAGCTCAAGAACCAGACGAAGAATGGTAGATCGACTACACGACTACTATCTATTTTTTTGGATTTGACGGAGTAATGTAAGGGGAATAATTGAGTGTGATAGTCTGAAACGGATCACATCATCTGAATTTCAAAAACTAACAGTCTCGTTTTACGTTTTTTTTTTATGTTGCATAATCTATTTTTTTTTTGTCACGAAATTATTGAAATAATTTTTACTTTAGTCGACAAGATATTACGACTTGATATTTTGTTTTAGGTACTCGCATTAGTATGCTATATCCAGACCAACCATGGCCTCAAACTAACATGGGAGCTGGTGGGGTAAGTAAACAAGAAGCTGAGACGATAATAACTCCAAATGGAGTCAAAAGTGCTATAAACTCTTTTGCTCCATTTAAAACGGCTGGAATGGATGGAATATTCCCGGCACTATTACAGTGCGGCATGAGCGCTCTACTAGATAGGATCCGGAATATATTCGTCGCCTGTCTTTCAGCAGGCTACATCCCGAAGGCATGGAGGGAGGCTAAAGTGGTCTTCCTGCCTAAACCGGGAAAGAAAGACTATACAGAGGCAAAGTCCTTCAGGCCGGTTAGCCTTACATCATTCCTGTTGAAAACAATGGAAAAGGTGTTGGTGGACTACCTGGAGAACACCACGCTAATGTACAGTCCTCTGAGTAGGTGCCAACATGCTTATAGAGCAGGCAGATCTACGGAAACCGCTCTACATGAACTTGTTAGAGTTGCAGAGAGAGAGATTAACAATGGCGGGATCGCTATGTCTACTTTTATGGATATAGAGGGTGCTTTTGATAAAATCTCCTTTACCAAACTAAGGAACGCCCTGATTGAGCGGGGGGTTGATTACATTATAATTAAGTGGATCGACTCTATGCTTAAGCAGAGGGCGGTAAATCTTAGCAGTGGATGTGACAGAATACGGGGTAAGGTAGTCCGAGGATGCCCACAAGGAGGTGTTCTTTCGCCTCTACTGTGGAACATCACCGTGGACAGTTTTCTCTGGAAGCTGGACTCGATGGGCGTACACACTGTAGGATACGCCGATGACTTGGCACTCACGTAAATCCGCTTAAAACGGAACTTGTCCTCTTTACTAGGAGAAACAGCCTACCTTAATTCGAGCTACCATTGATGGAGGGCGCACGGCTTGTGCTCACTGATAAAGCCAAATTCCTTGGTCTCATCCTGGATAGGAAACTTTCCTGGAAGCTGAACATTCAGGAGCGTGTTAAAAAGGCAACTGTTGCACTATACTCGTGCAAGAGGGCTATAGGGAAGAAGTGGGGCTTACAACCGAAGGTTGTATACTGGCTCTACTTATCGGTTTTGCGTCCTATTCTACTGCATGGGGTTGTCGTCTGGTGGACGGCACTTAGGATTTTAGCTTACAGAACCCTACTGGAGAAGGTCCAAAGATTGGCATGTATTGCCATCACGGGGGCTCTGAGGACTACACCGACCGCTGCCTTGGGCGTAATGTTGAATTTGCTTCCCTTGGACATTTTTGCAGAACAGATGGCGGCGAGCACGGCTGTTCGCCTTCGCGAAACCGGTTATTGGGCCGCGTCAACCATTGGTCACTCGTCTGTATTGAGGAACTTTGATATTCCCGAAGTGACGGACTATACCTCCCCGAAATACTTGTTCGAAAGGGGTTTTACTAGCTTGATCCCCTCCAGGACTGACTGGTCAGCTGACGCTATTCAGGAATCAGATGCTATTAGCATTTTTACTGATGGCTCTAAGACTGACGATGGAGTGGGGGCTGGCGTATACTCGGAATGGATGGGTTTTAATTTATCGTTCCGTCTCCCGGACTTTTGTAGCGTTTTTCAGGCGGAAATTACAGCAATATCTGAAGCTCTAGCCTGTTTGGCGCAAAACGTCACATCTGCTGGGAACGTTGTGATCTACACGGATAGCCAACCGGCGATCAAATCGCTTAGCTCTGCTTTGGTCAAGTCGAAGACAGTACTGAATTGTCGCAATTCCCTCTTAGAGATGGGTAGACTTTTCAACATTTCCGTGTGCTGGGTGCCTGGCCATAGTGGCTATCCTGGCAACTGTAGGGCCGACGTACTAGCTCGGGCGGGCTCGACTGATGAGACCAGCGGGTTGCTGCGTAGTACTAGCATGCCTCTAGCTGCTTGTAAACTGGCTATTAAAGATGCGGCATATGATAGGGCTAGCACCAGATGAAGCAATGCTAATACCTGTCATGTGGCTAGACAGATGTGGCCCAAACTGGATCCCAAGCGATCCTCTGGGCTGCTAATGTTAAACAGAAATCAGCCGAGAACTGTCATAGGAGTTTTAACCGGACACTGCCTAATTGGGGAGCATGCTAGAAGACTTCGTCTTCCCCACAATGACTTCTGCAGGAGCTGTGGGGACGAAGAGGAGGAGGAAACTATGTCTCACCTTCTATGTACCTGTCCCGCCCTTGCAAATTTTAGGAAGGACCTTCTTGGCTCCTACTTTTTCACCGATCTGGATGACCTGAAAGAGGTTAGTGTGGGTCGGCTTCATCGATTCATTGTGTGCTCTGGCTGGTTTGACGAGTGAGTTGGTCTCAGGTTGCTGAGGCTTAGGGGTATCACAACGGATCCAGTGGTGGTCTATGTGTGCTTTTTGCGTTATCTTTAAGCAGCCCTTTCAACCTAACCTAACCTAACCTGGCACTCACGGTCAGTGGAAAGTTCATGGACACAATTCTAGGTTGCATGGGACAAGCTCTCAAATTAACCGAAGAATGGTGTAATGAGCAAGAGCTAACCATAAACGCTAGTAAATCAAACACTATGATTTTTACTCGTAAGAGGAAAGACATAGAGATAACTCCCTTACGGCTTTTTGGTTCGGAAATCAAGGTGTCCAAGGAAGTGAAGCATCTAGGAGTTACCTTAGATGCGAAACTAACTTGGAATGTTCACGTTGATGAAAAGATCCAAAAAGCGAAAAAGATTTTGCATCAATGTAAGAGAGTGTGTGCTCGTAGGTGGGGAATTTCACCTAAAGCGACACACTGGATTTACACAATGATGGTAAGACCTATTCTAGCCTACGCATCAGTGGTATGGTGGCCAAAAGCCATGCAGAATACCACAAAGCAGAAGCTAGATGGGGTACAAAGGATAGCTTGCGTAAGCATATGTGGTGCAATGCGCACCACACCAACGCGAGCAATGGAGGCATTGTTGGGACTGCCGCCGTTGGACTTATTTATAAAGAAAACGGCGGCGCTTTCGGCAATACGCATGGAAAGGGATGCCATGTGGCATCGCTTTGGAACTAGCAGCGGTCATAAGAGCATCCTAGACATTATTCATGATGAGGTCAGGGAGACTCTAATGCCGGTAGAAGGCATGAGTAGACGTAGGGTAGTTGAAAGACTACACAAGACACACATTGCAGATGGAAACATACATAATGAGTGTATGTACAATGGCATCAGCATTTTTACTGATGGCTCTTTAATGGACGGTAAAGCGGGGGCGGGGGTTTACTCTGAAGAGCTAAACCTAGCATGTGTGCTTAGTCTAGGAGAGTATGTGTCCGTATACCAGGCAGAGATGCTTGGCTTGTTGCATGCGTTGGACCACTTGCTTGAAGGTCAGGTGCGGGGGAAGAAAATCGTTATTGCACTGGACAACCAATCGGTGATCAGACGCATGCAGCAGACGAACATAAACTCTAAACTGGTACTAGAGTGTGTCCGGAAGCTCAACACGTGTGCCTCAGAAAATGAGGTTACGCTGATGTGGGTAAAAGGACACATAGGTACAACAGGAAATGAGGCGGCGGATGCCCTAGCAAAACAGGGATCTGCGGCAACTTTCATTGGCCCAGAACCCAGAGTTGCTCTGGGGAACGGCATGATTGGAGCGAAGGTTGGGGAGTGGATGGACTCCATGCATCAACAAAGATGGCAGGAGCTAGTCACTTGCAAACAAGCTCGGAATGCAATGACCAGCCCTTTAGGCAGGGAAGCGAGAAAGGTACTTAGTTATAAACGGAGTACCCTAAGCTGGATAACTGCCTTGGTCACAGGGCATGGTAATTTTAAGGCTCATCTGGCCAAGATGAAAATCGGGGAAGATGACGTTTGCAGGCTATGCCTGGAGGAGGCCGAGACGGCAGCACACATTGTGTGCGAATGTCCAGCACTGGCTAGCACGAGGTTGAGGATCACAGGCAGGCACACGATAAGTGTAGAAGCCATGAGTGAACTCAGCTTCAAACAAATGCTAGCAATAACACGGGACTCAGTGATGAAGAAAGAGGTCGACAATTATCAGTCGACATCTGGAAGTCACTGATGACCGGGAGGGGGCGAAAAGGGACCCAAACGTTAGTGGTCTGCTTCGGCTATCCCCCAGAGTATATAATAATAATAATGCTATATCCAATGATAAAAAAATTTATATAATATATAATGCTTAATACATCTAAGCGTCACCATATTTAATGTTCCAACACCGTTGGTTTTGAATCTAAAAGCAAAACAACGAATCAACTGTTAGCGGATCCTATTTACCATGTTTTGGTCGCCTATGAATTGCTCCAAGGCAAAGTTAATTTTAACGAATGTTTTTGAATTGAAATATATTAGAGATAAGTACAGTAATAAATAATATACATGTGTATAAAGAGAGGAAGGGTGAGAGAGATCCCCAAGCGGCAGAATGGAGCCCTTGACGCGGACTGACTCGACTTAAGGACGCCAGACTAACGGACTTGGGACAGACACCTCGCTCTTGGCGAATTGTACGCGGCAGGCGACACCAGGACTTATGATGTGGGTAAATGGCCACACGGACGGACGAGGCCTTCCCCCCCCCCCTTGCATGCGGACCAACGCTGGCGGAAACGCATCACCACCTTGACGCTCCGACTACCTGGTGGTCACCGCTTTGGCTAACTGGCTAAGTTCCGCCCACTTAGTTAGGTCAAGTCCAGTGGCATGCGACGATGACGGGCTTGACGGACCGTGGACAGAGGACGGTTTCTTTTTAAGACCTGCGGACCCACGCGTGCTCGACAGAACACACTCCCTACGGACAGGACGACTTTACGGACTGATCTACGGGCCGATCGGCTTCGCCTCGCGCTACCGGAATCTTCTCTGAATTGAATTAATTTTTGTGATGACATCGATTCTCGCACGAATGAATTAAATTACACCGCGAACGAGTCATCGTTGAACTTCATTTGGTAAAAGAAAAATATTCCTACAATTTTTCTTTCTTCTTTTGTCTAAGTCAAGAACGACTGCATATTGGGTTCTTGAAGAATTAATTTTTTTTTTGTTTTGTCTATTTTAATGGGACGGAAAGCCTTCCTTCTCTTCCTCTCTCTCTCTAAATCGAGACGCGCATATTCCACAAATTAGGGGGTTTCTAACTTTTTAGGCGCCCGAAACCCATGGCTGGGAGGGCAAGGACGCGCCGGAGCCCACAACATCTGGGGCTCATATAGAGCCGATTAACACCCTAAGGCTCAACTGGCCTGTAGAAGTGAAGAATCTGTCCTGATAGGACGGTATTCCCGTCTTTATTGTATTTTCGGCCTTGTGCCTGTGTGTAGTTTGGCTGTTGCAGCCCTGTGTCCCTGCACGGGACTTCGCGTCTTTTGTTTCTTAATTTTTTTTGGGGAGTTTGACGTTTGTCGTCGCTATTAGGTTTTCTCTTTTTTGTACATTTTTTCGATCTTGGTAGTTTATTTTGCGTTTTCTTTTGTGAGTAACGGGCAGACGTGCGATACCTTTTTTTTGTTAATGATGGAGGAGGCCGGCGACTGCCGTGCATATCCCACCCCACTACTCCCGACAGCTGAGCTGGTCTGCCAGCGCACGTCACAGGTAGTCCTCCGGAGAGTGGTTCGTTGACACTTGGTGTCCTATAGGCCTTCACGGCCATACCAACCCTCGTCCTCCGATCTCCATTATTACATTCCCCGAGGAGCGATCGATCGGTCATCGTGGAAAAAACAAAAAAAGAACAAGAGTAAGTTTAAACGTTTTATGACAATTCATTTTCGTTGTTCCTTTTCATTCATATCTGAATGAATTTAAATCAATTTTTATACCACTTATAGATTTTTTTTTCACTGTTTTTTTTTCATTATCAATTTTTTGTTTTTCTATTGAATTTTCTTTAATTAATTTCCTATTGAAATATAATTTATAATGATTAACTAAAAATTTTTCATCCTTTGGGTTCTTCCGTGTCTCGAAGGATGGATACCCTCCCTTCCTCCTCCTAATTCCCTTCCCCATGTGCAATTTATGTTTTTATGGTGGCTGATCTAGGATCAGGGGGCTTTGGCTCCAAACCCACGACCTCCGCTGGTCTAGCCGGGACCTGTGCCACCGAGCCAAAAGCATCCTGATCAGAAAATATTCCTGTTGCAGTGACGGGGGCTCGACACAGAGCCGTGGTTCGCAACATATGGCTCAGTGCAAATACAATTTAACGAACTTTATTTGGACAGGAGGATAGTTTTTTTTTCTTGTTATTCCATGCAAACAACATACAAAATCAACGTTTTTTTGATCGGAATTAAACTCTATGTGCTTACTTAGCTGTATAAAGGCCGATTGACAAGATCCAAGTACACTTAGATGAAACGTACTTGGACATCATTTGCATGCTACTTCGATCATGTCAACAGTTCATTCAAGTCTACATTGACAGAGAGGAGACATCCAAGTTGAGTGGAGGCAGACCAACTTTTCCTGGATTCAAGGAGCACTTAAACGTGAACGATTGACGTTTGTTAGAAGTTTGGAGCCGAGTATCAGTTGCGTGTACAAACACGTAGTAGAAACGCGACATTGTACGTATACCAACCTAGAATACCACGTAACGAAGGTTCACCAAGAAGCGAATGATAGCGAATCCTTATAATTCACTTGAAGTGAGGAAAAGCGAACCAACATAGGGTCTTTATTTTAGCGAGGGTATGCGACTCGCTAAAGAGCTACTAAAGCGAATATAAGCAAAGGTTTTTATTATAATATTGTATTGTGTTCTTTCGAAATCAATGCTCTTTGCTAAACCTTCGCTAAGAGCGAAAATATGCGAGTAGAACCTTCGCTAAAACCTTCACCAATAACTCGTCAGTGATCTGAAAAATAAGACTCGTCGCGAATGTAAATTTGGAACGACAGAGTTATATCGGCGGGTCGTTAGTGAACTCACTTGCGGAGGTTTTACTTGCCAAACTGACTCGCTGGTGACTTGTTTGCAGTTCGCTGGGCATGCTGGGAAATTCGCATCTTTGGTCGTGTGTCTGAATGTCAGTCTACTTCGAAATTGGTTTGGCGTCTACTTGGAAGTCAGTCCACTTGGTCCACGCGCTAGTCGTTTAAACTAACTTGGACTAAGTGTACTTGGCGAAACGTATTCGGCCCAAGTAGTACACCAAGTGGCTTTGGATCGTGCCCACCGGGCTTAAGTAAGTTTAAGTCCTTCGAGTCCCGAGTAAAATTAAAATTTACCTCACTAGCTCCACAAAGGAGGAGGACAAATTTGCTCGTCCGGTGACATGTCTGCTGGTTAAGCGTCGAGTACTCTGTTCTTATTGAGGCCAACAATCGACGTATGTATTTTTTCCCTGTGCAGCATGGCGATGACTGATTTATACAAAATAATAGCAAGCGTTATCGAAGCGAACCCTCTTAAATCATTGGGCTTCCCTTTCGAGGTCTCTTAGATTTCGCCTGATGTGTCGCGGCGGTGGTATTCTGTCCATTTGATCAAATTTAGGGTGATCCCTTCGATAACATCCGATTAGATATTGCTTTGACAGCAGTATGTTGTGGTACCTTATGGGCAGCCTTTTCGTCTCTTGGCGGAGGTGGTCTTGATGAGACATCAACAGACAGCCTGTGATGGTGCATAAGGTTGCATTTTGACAAGTCTGAATGTGTTCCCAGTTAGTGTCACTTAGACTTAGTGTCCACACTGGTATAATTAGCTACAGATCTGTCGATTGCTTTGTAGGTGGTTAGTAGGATTTCTTTGTCTTTACCCCAGGCACTACCAGCTAGAGCCTTAAGGACCTTGTTCGTGCTCCTCATTTTGTTAGTTACTGTTGACGCGTGGGCTGATGATGTTGCCAAGCTGTCCAGAGTAACGCCGAGGATTTTGGGTGGTTAGTGGTGTGTAAGTAAGGCACATTTACTGAGATGTTCAGCTGCATTTTTACTTCTTTGGTCCAGGATGTGAATAGTGTTGCGGTGGACTTTTGAGCTGATAGCTTCAGGTTCTTGCTAACGAAGAAGATGTTAAGTTCGCGTAGGTAATCTAGCTACCTCAAAGTTCGGTGTAAGATTACCGACCAGCAAGGTAGTTTGCGATCCATTTGTCAACTGGTATCGAGAGCGACGTGGTTGACCGTTTCGAATGCTTTCGGTGTGTCAAGTGTTACCATAATGGTTCTGTGATATTGTCGGGCCTCGTTGAGACCGTTGGATGTCATACCATCAAGCATCCATGCTTGATGGTATGACATCCAAGGCTGTAGGCGTGCTGCGCTTTTTTCGAAAACCATGTAGGTGGTCTGAAACCTAAATATGAGTTGCAAAAGCAGGAAGTAAGACAGCTTCAAAAGTTTTCGCATTTGGAGGGATGGGACCGTAGGAGTCGCCTTGTGTGTACTTTTCCCGGGTTTTAATATTGGATTCACCCTAGCTTTCTTCCATATTTTTGGAACGATTGACGATGAAATGAAGAGGTTGAAGGCTTCCGTAATGTAGTCTGTACGCATGTCAAGGTGCATCAGCATGACTATCGATATGCCTGCTAGTCCTAGGTCTTTGGAGTTCTTGGCGTTTTTTGGCGCTAACAACAGATGCCTACTCTGCCATAAAATCTAGAATCTGAGCGTAATGGCGTTAGATCTCGAGAGGGAAGCGAGCAAGGTTATGCTATAGATTATTACCCTCAAACCCAAGGTTTTCAGCCCGCCGCGCCGGCGCCGTTGCGAAAATGGTATTGTACATATATTGGCATCAATATTTCAGCCTGCAGAGATAGTGGACAATTTTGTCTACCTGGGTAGCATTACTGCCGAAAATGGTGATCGAAGCAGGACATCGCTCATCATATCAACCAGGCTGAATTCACATTCAGCATGCTGTCCAAAATCTGGCAAAAAATGTATATTAGTATAATTGCCAAGCTGGGTCTGTTTCGCTCCCTGGTACTGTCTGTGCTTTTGTATGTGAGAAATACCTGGGAAATTTCCGTATGAGTTACCAGAAAGCTGCATGTTCGCCAGCTCAACTTTTCGTCAAATTTTAAGAATTTTCGGCATGAAAATATAGTAATTTCAAATGAAGAGCTAAGTTGGGGTACGGGTCAGATGCCAACCGACGAATTGACACACATTGCAGAAGGATGATAACTTCATTGCTTTACATGCCATGAAACGGAACCCCATTTCAAATCAAGGCCCACCTAGAGGGTGTCCTAAAATTTCAAGCGCGCCGTTCAGTGGCAAAAGAATGCGAGTCTCTGGGTAAGACGTGGGGGGAGTTACAGCCAATTGCTCAAAACAGAGTAAGATGGCGCGCATATAAAGTTGACGCGCTGTGTCCCACAAGCGGTTAAGTCGAGGTAGTAGTAGTAAAACTGGTAGTGATTATCGACATTTAAGGCAAGTGAAACTAATCATCAGAACTTAATAAGGATTTTTAAGGTACAAATATTTGCTGCATTAATTTGCAATTTCGTCATGTTCCAATTGTCATCTTATGGAGGAAAATTTTTTTTATACCCTAGACTTATAGTATAGGTTATATTGTTTTTGTCACGACGAAAATATGTAACACCTTAAAGGAGGCTCCGGAGATATAGCAATGTATATATATAAATGATCAGGGTCACCTCCTGATTCGATTTAGCCATGTCTGTCTGTCTGTCTGTCTGTCCGTCTGTCTGTCTGTCTGTCTGTCTGTCTGTCTGTCTGTCTGTCTGTCTGTCTGTCCGTCTGTCTGTCTGTCTGTCTGTCCGTTCGCACGATAACTTTCGATAGAATGAAGCTAGGGCCCTGAAATTTTGGTTAAATGTTGGTAGTATGATCTAGTTGGATGGTATTGAAATTGGGCATGATCAGGCCGAGAGAACGCCTACCTCCCCTACATATGTTAAATAATTATATGTGTCTATAACTCCCGATTAAAAAATCATGAAAAGCTCTAACTTTGGTATATTACTAGTGAGGGTAATCTTATACTCTCCTGGGAAAATAAAATCGATCAGTTGAAAACTAATGGTAATTTTCTTACAAAGATCCCCGTACTACCCTACTTTTCGGGTTTTTTGTCTATAACTCTTGAACCAATTGACGTAGACACCTGATTTTTGGCATGTCACCCTGAGGTAAGAAGTTGCTTAAGATTCTGTAAGTTGGGCATAATCAGATCAAAGGAACACCTACCTCCCCTACAAATTTCAAAAAACTAAATATTCCTTTAATTACGATAACTTTCGATAGAATGATACTATCGAGTTTAAAATTTGGTGGAATGTTGCTAGTAAGACCTCCTTAGTTGGTATTGAATATGAGCAAGATCCGACCCAAGGAACCCCCACCTCCCCTACAAATGAAATTTCAAATAAGCGATGACTTTTTATAGATTGAAGCCAGCAACTTGAAATTTTGGTCAAATATTTAAAGTATGATGGAGTTTGTTGGCATTAAAGATGGGTAAGATCCGACCGAAGGAACCCCTAGAAATGAAACTTAAAATAAGCGATAACATACGACAAAATAGAGCTAGCGACTTGAAATTTCGGTCAAATGTTTGTAGTAGGATCCAGTTGGCTAATTTTGAAAATACATAAAATCCGACCAACGAAACCCCTACTTCCCCTACAAATGAAACTTCAAATAAGCGATAACTTTCGATAGAGTGAAGCTAGTGACTTGAAAAATTCGACAAATATTTGTAGAATGGGTTAGTTAGTTAATTGATTTTGAGAATTGTCAAGATCTGTTGCGAACCACTGGTATAGCCGAATGATCATGCAGCATTTGCTCTGTTTATGCATAAAGTATGCTGCATGATAATTCGGCTGAAATTACCTACGCCAATATCGATCGTCGACAATGCACAGCTGACCGGCTATGCAAATAGTATCTAGGCAATAGTAACTGCAACAGCAGAGATCAAGCGATGAGTGTGTACCATGCAAAATCTATGCTGATGTTGTTGCTGTTGCCAGGATATTGAGTCGGTATATCTGTTTCATTGTTGGCGACAGTGATGAGTGGCTGGATGAAGGCTCGGACGATGACCCGTCATCGTCGTCATCAAATTCGAAGCGGCGGGAATAGTTTTTTTATGCAACATAGTGGTGGCGATGACCGATGTTGGGGATGTGGAGGACGTTGAACACGGTGAATATATAGGAGAACGAGCGGGTTTGAATTTTGGGGAATAGGGACTTGGTCTGAGATCGCCGGTGAAGCCGGTTGGATTTTAACAAGGTGGAGATATTGACGGGTGGATTGTTTTTTTTTTTTTTTAAAAAAGATTGTTTTTGGATTGCCGTGTAAGAGAGTTGAATTTTGGTGTAAATTGGCTGAAATGATGGACAGTTGGTGTTGAAGGAGTGTGAACTGCTTGAGTTAATTTAAAAGAAAATTTAAGGAGACCGAATTTTGATTTTTGGAGAAGTCTTTTTCTTGGAAAGAATTCTAACGGACTTGTCATGGATTGTGGACGGATTGATTTTGAGATGGAGGATGAGTGATTGATGTGTGGAGAAAAAAAGCGAAAATTGCTAGTGAAAGTGTGAACATACCACAAACAAATATACCAGAAAAGTTATTGAACTGGTCAAGATGCAGAAGTGGTTATAAATTGTTTGGATTGTCGTGATTTTTTGTTCGAAAATTCTGGATCAATACAAAGAAGCGAAAATTTTGATTTTTACCTTGACGTTCATCATTGCATTCGATTTTTTTGTGTGAATACGAATGAATTTATCAAAACTCGAAAAAAAAGCCAAAGGTGGATAAGTGCAATTATCCGTTTCGATTCCGGGAGGACGCATTTGGATTGGAGCTCTTCCTTTTTTTTACTTATAATTTATAATAATTATTTTCTTTGTTTTAAATTCGTTTATTTTTTTTCTTAATTGATTTAACATCGTTGTGGCGACACCCGAAGGAGCGATCGATCGTTTCATCGTAGGAAACTAAACAGTGAGTCCATATTCTTTCACTTAAATTCGATTTTGTTTGTTTTTTTTTTCATATTTCAAATTGGTTAATTTTAATTTTTTTCCTATCTTTCTGTTATTTTTATCTTTGTCGATCTAATATTATTCTTGAATTTTTTCTCATTAATTTTTTTTTCTGAAATATAAAATTTATAATGTCAAGGTAAATTCTCTCAATCCTTTGGGTTCTTCCGTGTCCCGAAGGATGGACACATTCCCTCCCTTCTCCTAATCCTTCCTTCGTTTGCTCTATGTTATTTTTCAGGTGGCTGATCTAGGACTAGGGTGCTTTGGCTCCAAACCCACGACCTCCGCTGGTCTAGCCGGGACCTGAGCCACCGAGCCAAAAGCATCCTGGTCATCAAAATATTTTTGTTGCAGTGACGGCGGCTCGACACAGAGCCGTGGTTCGCAACATATGGCGCCCAAAGTATGGCTTTTTATTCCGATGGCTTTGCCATTGTTTGATTAAGGATTTGCTGGTTAGCTTCGAATGAAAGTGAGTGGTCCGGAGGTGCGAGCCACGCGTCGGGAAGTCGTCATTGCAACAATGGCGTCCAACACTGTGTCTTTAACAGGAGGAGGATCTCGTCGTAGGATGGTTTCGACTATCGAGACTGCTCCTATATCCCCCGGATGGGATAAAGCCGAAAGTTGGCCATTCGCGAATTAGGAAGCAACTCGATAGTTGACCATCTGCGTTTGTGGAATCTTGCAGTCTTTCTTGTTTTATATCCGGTTAAGTCCGTTGAGTTTGTTAACTTTGTAGATTTAGTATCAGCGAGGGGCTGCAATTCTACAGCACGACGCAAATCCTACCTCCTTCCTTTTTTTTCCCTCGTTCAAATTTCAACCTTTCTTTTCCCATCCTAATATTGTGTTCATCTGGAGGTCATGGAAGAACCCAATACTTCATGATTTTAAACGTATTCAAAAGGTAATTTTCTTGCGCATCATTTCGGTTCAGCAATTTGTTGGTAATTTAATTTTTATTTTTTTTTTAATACTCATTATTCATTCTATTCTTTTCTTCAAAATCTTTTCTCTTTTCTATATCTTTTAATTTAATATTTTCTTGCTACCATGGCGAATAACGACCAAGCAGGTCAATTGTCCCCCAATTTACATCTTGAGGACACGCCCAGTGTCTCTCGTCCATTTTCCAGCACTTTAAGTGCCTTGCCTCAACGAGACGTTGTAGGTATGTCGAAATGGGGGTTTTATTTCGATGGGTCGTCCAATGGCCTCACTGCCCAACAATTCGTGTTTCGCGTAAACTCATTGGCCAAAAGTTACGCCATGACTGATGATGTCATCGCCATGGATATCCATTTTCTTTTGAAGGGATCGGCTGTCGACTGGTACTGGCGATTCCGATCTCAGAGACATTGTTTACTCTGGAGGGAATTTCAAGACGAGTTTCTGGAGAGGTTCGGGACCAACAAGTCTGACGTGGACATTCGCCGTGCCATTGATGCCCGTGTTCAACGGCCCGGTGAAAATATAAGGGACTTCTGCGATGCAATTGATGCTCTCAATTGTGAGCTTAAAGTTCCTCTAAGTGACATGGATATGCAGTGCATCGTGCTGCGAAACATAAACCGTCGTATGCGTGATCATTTGGCGGGACTTACGTTCAATACAGCTCGACAATTGATACGTCATTGTATCGCAGTCGAAGAAACATGGAACCTCTCCAGAATGGAAGCACTCAGGCAACCCACTCAGGGTCGTTTAAGTGTACAGGAATTAAATATGGAGGAGTGCAGCTCTGAATTGGAAGTACAAGCTGTTGCCTTGCCCATGTCATCACCAGCCCCTGGGGAACCATTTCCCAGCAATCAGTTCCGACTTTGCTGGAACTGCAAGGACATGGGGCATGCTTACATGGATTGTCCCCTGCCAGTCCAACATGTGTTTTGCTTTGGATGTGGTTTGGCAGGAACAGTTAAACCCAAATGTTCCCGATGTTGTAGTCGGTCGGGAAATGGGAGAGGGAATGTGCGACCTACGGGGAGCTCTCACATTCCCCCTCAACAAGTCTGGAGACGACCAACAACAACAGACGTGGCAACGAACGTGGATCCGGAGCTGCGCTCTCTCCAACATTAAAAGGGCACAACAAACGGTTTTCTCGATCCTGGAGATATTTTAAAGACAGGCGTCTCCTGAAGCAGGCATGCACCGCCTCCATCATATCTTCCGACAAAGATAATCGGCCATTTGCTGAGATTATCTTGCAAGGTCGGAAGATCAAAGGCTTACTTGACAGTGGTGCCAGCGTGAGTATCCTGGGTGCAGGAGCCTTAGACCTAATCGATGAACTTGGTTTGCATCTACACACGATGCAAGCTGATGTTAGAACCGCTTCAGGTCAGAAGGCTTCTGTGTTGGGATACATACGTGCATTGGTGCGATTTAAGGACAGGACGAAATCTCTAAAACTACTAGTCGTCCCAAGTCTCACAAATCCATTGTATTTAGGAATGGATTTTTGGGACTTGTTTAGAATCGTGCCAATGCAGGTAGCCGCTGTCGAACAGGTGCATGTCGATGTTTCAGATAATTCCCTTCAATTATCTCCAGTTGACCAACAGCGACTCGACCTCGTCAAACGTCAGTTTCCCTCCTACAATGAAAATGGCTTAGGTAAGACCAGTTTTGTAAGTCACCATATTGATACTGGTAGCTCTAAACCCATTAAACAAAGGCATTATGCTGTTTCGCCGGTGGTTCAGAAACTGATGTATGACGAACTCGATCGTATGTTGTCCCTGGGGGTAATTGAGGAGAGTCATAGCGCCTGGAGCTCTCCAGTGACACTGGTGAGGAAACCTGGGAAAGTGCGTCTGTGTCTCGATGCTCGGCGGTTAAATGAGGTTACCATCAAAGATGCGTATCCATTGCCGCTCATCGAGGATTTGCTGGCGAGGATGCAATCCACAAAATTCATCTCGGCTGTGGATTTGAAGGACGCTTTCTGGGAGATTCCGTTGGATGTGGAATCTCGGGAGAAGACTGCATTTACCGTCCCTGGCAGGCCCTTATACCATTTCACGGTAATGCCTTTTGGTCTCTGCAATGCGCCGCAGATCATGTGCAGGCTCATGCATAAGGTTATACCTCATGAGCTACAAGACAAGGTATTTGTCTATTTGGATGACTTGCTTGTCACTAGTTCCACCTTTGAGGAACATTTGGAACTCCTGTCGAGGGTTGTAAATTTGCTCAAGGAGGCCGGTCTAACGGTAAACGTAGAGAAAAGCAAGTTTATCCAAAAAGAAATCAGATATCTTGGCTATGTGGTTAGTGATGGTGTCCTTATGACTGACCCTGACAAGGTCTCCGGTATCATCGCATACCCAGAGCCCAAAAGTGCAAAAGACGTGAGACGGTTTATGGGAATGGCAGGATGGTATCGACGTTTCATCCCGAATTTCTCGTCTGTTACTGCACCCCTGACGGATTTACTAAAAGGTAAGCGTTCCTTCAAATGGACAGCAGCAGCCAGCGATTCCTTTGAGCGAGTGAAACAACTGCTAGTTTCCGCTCCAGTGCTAGTCAATCCTGACTTTACAAAGCACTTCTATATTCAGTGTGATGCCAGTTGCACTGGAGTTGGAAGTGTTTTGTTCCAGAAGGACGATAATGGTGGTGAGCAGCTCATCGCTTACATGTCCATAAAGCTAAATGCTGCGCAGCGCAACTATAGCGTTACCGAATTGGAATGTTTAGCTGCGGTGCAAAGCGTTAAAAGATTTCGGGCATATATCGAAGGGCTGCCGTTCACCATCATTACCGACCACACAAGTCTGAAGTGGTTAATGAGCCAACAAGACTTGTGTGGGAAGCTAGCACGATGGAGCCTGAAACTACAGTCCTTTAATTTCACCGTCGAGCACCGAAAGGGGACCCAGAATGTGGTCCCTGACGCACTTTCGAGAGCACACGCGGGCAATGTCTGTTGCCTCCCCGAGCATTCGCAAATAGACGAGATCATCCCCGATTCAGCTTTCCAGGATCCTGAATATAAAAACCTTGTTATTCAGGTACAAAGCAACCCCGACAAATTTGAAAACCTTTATGTCCGGGATGATCGCGTCTATATCGAGCAAAGGATACCCGGGGAGACAACAGACATTCCCCGAGCCAAGCTGTGGGTCCCAGAAGTCTGCCGGCCTAGTCTTATTAGTCGCGCTCACGATGACCCTCGAGGGTCTCATTGTGGTATTCGGAAAACGGTCGAAGTGCTACAGCGTTACTACTATTGGCCCAAACTGAGGTCAGATGTAACTGAGCATATTAGTAAATGTGACACTTGTAAACAAATAAAACCTCCGAATCACCGCATGAGACCTCCGATGGGCGCATCCCGAGAGACTGATCGGCCTATGCAAAGACTTTTCATAGACTTCATGGGACCCTATCCACGTTCCAAGAAGGGAAATACCCATATATTTGTAGTTCTCGACCACTACACGAAATTCATATGGCTCAAGGCCATTCCTAGGGCTACTGCTGAGGTGGTCGTGAACTATCTGAGAGACGAAATCTTTCTGACTTTTGGTGTACCGGAGTTTGTTCACTCCGACAATGGGAAACAGTTCGTCTCTGGAGCATTCACTGGATTTTTAAAGTCGTTTGGGGTAATCCATGTGCGCACCCCCTTATACTCTCCACAATCGAATGCTTCAGAGCGAACTAACCAGTCGACGCTGGCCGCAGTCCGAGCCTATATAGGATCCGATCATAGGAATTGGGATGAACATCTGAGCGAATCATGTAGTGCGTTCCGAAATGTAGTACATGATTCGACCGGATTTTCCCCTCACTTCCTTATGTTCGGGTACCATCCTATCCAGAATGGCGAAGACTATACTCTCCTTAGAGATCTTAACGCCTTTGATGATGGAGAGGTATGTCTTCGATCTAATGGTGATCGATTGCGGTTGGCACATGACCGGGTTAAAGAAAAATTAGCGGAAGCTTATGCCCGAGGAGCTCGGCGCTATAATCTTCGGAGCCGTCCAAAAACATTTGTCCCAGTTCAAAAAGTTTTCGTTATTAACCACACCCTCAGTAGCGCCGCCGACCGTTTCGCCGCCAAACTCGCCCCAAAGTTTGTCGGCGTTATCGTTCGTAAAAGGATTGGTCAAGTGACCTACGAATTGGAGGACGAAGAAGGCCAGTTTTACGGTGTATATCATGCATCCGATATTCGATCCTGACTTCCTTCTTTGTATGGTATTTCTTTTCTTGGCACTTTTTGTAAACCCGGCTATGTGAGACTCATCTCTTGGGTCGGGTCGACCCCACGAATGTTGCGAACCACTGGTATAGCCGAATGATCATGCAGCATTTGCTCTGTTTATGCATAAAGTATGCTGCATGATAATTCGGCTGAAATTACCTACGCCAATATCGATCGTCGACAATGCACAGCTGACCGGCTATGCAAATAGTATCTAGGCAATAGTAACTGCAACAGCAGAGATCAAGCGATGAGTGTGTACCATGCAAAATCTATGCTGATGTTGTTGCTGTTGCCGGGATATTGAGTCGGTATATCTGTTTCATTGTTGGCGACAGTGATGAGTGGCTGGATGAAGGCTCGGACGATGACCCGTCATCGTCGTCATCAAATTCGAAGCGGCGGGAATAGTTTTTTTATGCAACATACTGATGGCGATGACCGATGTTGGGGATGTGGAGGACCGTTGAACACGGTGAATATATAGGAGAACGAGCGGGTTTGAATTTTGGGGAATAGGGACTTGGTCTGAGATCGCCGGTGAAGCCGGTTGGATTTTAACAAGGTGGAGATATTGACGGGTGGATTGTTTTTTTTTTTTTAAAAAAAAGATTGTTTTTGGATTGCCGTGTAAGAGAGTTGAATTTTGGTGTAAATTGGCTGAAATGATGGACAGTTGGTGTTGAAGGAGTGTGAACTGCTTGAGTTAATTTAAAAGAAAATTTAAGGAGACCGAATTTTGATTTTTGGAGAAGTCTTTTTGTTGGAAAGAATTCTAACGAACTTGTCATGGATTGTGGACGGATTGATTTTGAGATGGAGGATGAGTGATTGATGTGTGGAGAAAAAAGCGAAAATTGCTAGTGAAAGTGTGGACATACCACAAACAAATATACCAGAAAAGTTATTGAACTGGTCAAGATGCAGAAGTGGTTATAAATTGTTTGGATTGTCGTGATTTTTTGTTCGAAAATTCTGGATCAATACAAAGAAGCGAAAATTTTGATTTTTACCTTGACGTTCATCATTGCATTCGATTTTTTTGTGTGAATACGAATGAATTTATCAAAACTCGAAAAAAAAGCCAAAGGTGGATAAGTGCAATTATCCGTTTCGATTCCGGGAGGACGCATTTGGATTGGAGCTCTTCCTTTTTTTTACTTATAATTTATAATAATTATTTTCTTTGTTTTAAATTCGTTTATTTTTTTTTCTTAATTGATTTAACATCGTTGTGGCGACACCCGAAGGAGCGATCGATCGTTTCATCGTAGGAAACTAAACAGTGAGTCCATATTCTTTCACTTAAATTCGATTTTGTTTGTTTTTTTTTTCATATTTCAAATTGGTTAATTTTAATTTTTTTCCTATCTTTCTGTTATTTTTATCTTTGTCGATCTAATATTATTCTTGAATTTTTTCTCATTAATTTTTTTTTCTGAAATATAAAATTTATAATGTCAAGGTGAATTCTCTCAATCCTTTGGGTTCTTCCGTGTCCCGAAGGATGGACACATTCCCTCCCTTCTCCTAATCCTTCCTTCGTTTGCTCTATCTTATTTTTCAGGTGGCTGATCTAGGACTAGGGTGCTTTGGCTCCAAACCCACGACCTCCGCTGGTCTAGCCGGGACCTGAGCCACCGAGCCAAAAGCATCCTGGTCATCAAAATATTTTTGTTGCAGTGACGGCGGCTCGACACAGAGCCTGGTTCGCAACAGATCCTACTGAATGAGTGCCAAGCTCCCCTATGGACTGGCCATATAGGAGACCCATTCTTAATGCATGTGGTCGTTACCAATTGGTACTTTTGGTATCACCACTAGGTCTGTACAAGTCTAGGGTATATACGCTTCGGACTCGGTTTTATATAAAATTCAACACACTGGTTTTACATAGCAATCAACTGCTTTACCACCATCCACCACAATCATTGAAAGTGCATTATTTTTATTATTATAAGTAAGTTCGCTTACTAAAGTAATAATTGTGTTGTATATGTAGTATAGAGTTACTATACTACATATACAACACAAAATACGATTTATCTTAAAAGCTAAAACAAAACACATAATTTAGAAACGTTCAACAATCCCCATAACTTTTCCTCTGCATTCTTTTAGTATTTTACCGGAAATTTCCCCTTGCAAAACTAACTGGCTTGAATTTCCCGGAGAGCGTATATGGGTCACTGGGTAACTAGGTTCGTCAAGCATCCATATATGTAGTATGCTGCTGAAAGTAAAAGCCAAAAAGCAAAGAACACTTTGGAAAAGCAGTACAATAGGGTATTTACCTAAAATGAACTCCACTTAGCGTGGGTCCTTAGGAAAAAAAATCCAAGTAGAAGGAAAGCAAGGAAAAAGCCTCCCCCCAGTAACTAGACCCCACTAAGGGTACATGAATGTAAGTCGTGGCATATTATGCAGTTCACATATTCAACATTTGCATTGTGGTACTTGAAAATGAGCAGGGACTAGAATAGTTTAGCATTCCAGGCTTTTGTACATACTCTTACCTATACCTAATCCCAACCAGGAAGTTACATTATGTACATACTATACCTTGGAATCCTCAAAATAAGACGTTGTGCACTTATTGCACTCCAGACGACCTATTATGTATTTTTCGTTCTATTTCTCTGCTACAGTGTTCGTCTCTTCATCTATTGCAGCCGCAAATATGACGCTATTTATGACGGTGGATTTCGAAACGCATATCTAGAGAACTGACGACTAGAAGGACTAGTACTGATGGAAAGACACCGGAAGTGAAATATGAGAAGAAGTCTTTTCAATAAGAGCTTAATAGCGAAAGTTACCGCTACAGCAGCACCATCAAAAGGCTACAATGAAACTAAAGCAGTAGAGCAAGTGTAATCGTGTGTGTGAGTGAGTGTGCAACAAAGGAATTTAACAACTGGAGCAAATTGTAGACAGACGAAAGGAGGTTTGCAACAACGACTTAAGGAGGTAAGTGCCTGGATGCTATCTTAGCCTAAATCTTAATAGTTGGGGAGCTAGTGGCCGGTTCTGTTACGATCTAAGTACCAAGGCTAGAACTACCACGATCGTTTCTTTGTAATGGAGGAATACGAAAACGAGAAGTCTTACAAACCTCTGAGGGTGGGTTTGGCGGCGGCAGAGGATTAAAGTTTGCAAAAAGACGTTAAAATTACATTATTTTAACAAAATTGCCACTTTTTATTATGAAAGATACTAATTATCCGAGAAATTTTTTTATTTTCTGTTTCTGTAGTGGGGTTCAGAGAAAATTATGTTGAAAGTGCTTGTGGAAGTGGAAGTGAGCTTTCGGCAGAATCTCGGTAAAATTACAAAATTTATTATTTTGAAAACGGTTAACTGCAGCGTAAAATATTCGGAACCAAAATGAAAGATCACCAGGAAATTCTTAAAAAATGTGAAATTTTTTTTTCACGTCTGAAATTCGAGTAGTTTTTTTTAGATAATCACTAGAAAACCGGGACTATTATACCGTAGACTTATACGGATAGTATAGGGTATATTGATTTTGTCACGACGAAAATATGTAACACCTTAAAAGAGGCTCCGGAGGTAGAGCAATGTATATATGTATATAAATGATCAGGGTCACCTCCTGATTCAATTTGGCCATGTCTGTCTGTCTGTCTGTCTGTCCGTCTGTCCGTCTGTCCGTCTGTCCGTATGTTTGTCTGTCCGTCTGTCTGTCTGTCCGTTCGCACGATAACTTTCGAAAGAATGAAGGTAGAGCCTTGAAATTTTGTTCAAATGTTGGTAGTATGATCTAGTTGGCTGGTATTGAAAATGGGTATCATCAGGCTAAGAGAACGCCTACCTCCCCTACAGGGCCGTGCGAAGGGAGGGGCGAAGGGGGCGGCCGCCCCGGGCGCCATCACCAGGGGGCGCCGAAAATAGGTTTGGTATTTGGGAATTTCAGTAGCGCCTTTTTCGAGAGTGAAATCCGACACCACATCATAAAACCGCTTTTCCAATCCACATGCATCTTATATGTACCTTTCTTTCTGTTTTTAGTTATCATCACGTAACATATGGATATTATGTATATATATAATAAAAGATTATTTGCCATTTTTAGAAAGGACAAAGCACGCACATTTTATGAGTCACGTTACGAGTTATTTACCTCAAATGGGTACTCATTCAACAGTCTAGTGGGCTTATAATCAGACACATGAATCCCCTTTTATGGGAAAAACTACTTGCTTCAGTAAAATTTGAACCAGGGCCCAGTGCATGGAAGGCGAACGTGCTAACCGTTGCGCCATTCGGACTACATGGCTCCTTGCAGAAAATATTATATGTACTGAACTGATCATACATACGCATTCTTATAAATAATTTTTCGCCACGTTTGCAGTTTGGGGATCATATACAGGGTGCGCATAAACGTCTCGCTTCGTGATTTCCCATGTAATTTCCAACAAAAACATGCGGAACATTTTCTCGAATTTTTAACCCTTTAGCTGACATAGGCATCCACATTTTTTATGAAAATTGCCTATCTCACATTACTAGAAACAAAATTGCTAAATTCATAACACACAGCGGTTGGCATACTGTTGCCAGCTTGTTTTATGAATTATATCCATTGAGTTTCCGGTGGACACAACATGATGTGCCATATGTCATTTTCTCCATCACAAAAATTTCTGACTGGGTTACTGACTGACAGTTATCATCATTAATGACTTATGCGATTTGCATACATAAGCAAATGTAGATTCGATTTTTGAAATAAAAGTTGTACTTACATTATGTATACGAAGGTTAGAGAAAAAGTGATAAAAATGTAAGATTTTAAAAAATAAAACCAAAAATTTGCATTTTATAGAGGTAAAACCAAGAAACTATTCCTATAATTTTTATGGGATAAATTTATAAAATGCGGGCATGGTACTAGTTGAGAACTATATATCGGTAGGCTGTAGCTGCTCGTGGGAAGGGTGTACTATTCCACGTTATTACACTCGTAAAAAATCCATAAGTTTCCTGTAAATAATTCATTATTTTATCTGGTATTGTACCTGTTATATTCCCGTAGCAACACGGGTATTATACCAGAAATATTTCTGGTAATTTATGCGGTAAACTATCGGGTTGTCATCAGGAATTTTACTAGTAATGTTCTCGTATAAAATTGGGTATTGTACCTGTATTTTATCTGAATAATTCCTTTTTTCACCAGTAGATGTAACATACTTTAGAGGGTAAAGGACTGTGTTATGTTCGTCAGTTAACGAAGAACAGGGGTAAGAAATCACACATATGGGACACGGTGAAAACTAAATAAACTATTTTTTTCGCGATGTCCTACGCCTTTTAGCTGAAAGATTACCGGTAGTTCCATCAGATAATTAACCAGTTGGTTACCTGAGAGTAGTCTTGCAGGGATGCGGTATATTATATTCTTCTATTTATATATGGGGGCGCCATATTAAATCTTTGCCCCGGGCGCCAAATTTTCTTCGCACGGCTCTGCTCCCCTATATATGTAAAATATTTAAATGTATCAATAACTCCCGACAGATTGCTCGCGAGAGTAATCTTATACTCTCCTGAAAAAATAACATCGATCAGTTGAAAACTAACGGTAATTTTCTTACAAAGAGCCCCGTACTACCTTACTTTTCAGGTTTTTTGTCTATAACTCTTGAACCGATTGACGTAGACACCTGATTTTTGGCAAGTAACCCTGAGGTGAGAAGCTGCTTGAGTTTTAGTAAGTTGGGCATAATCAGATCAAAGGAACGCCTCCCTCCCATACAAATTTCAAAATATTAAATATTTCCTTAAATACGATAACTTTCGATAGAATGACACTAGCAAGTTGAAAACTTAGTAAAATGTTGCTAGTAAGATTTTCTTGGTTGGTATTGAAAAAGGGCAAGATCCGACCCAAGGAACTGTTACCTCCCCTACAAATGAAACTTCAAATAAGCGATAACTTTTGATAGAATGACGACAGCAACTTGAAATTTTGGTCAAATGTTTAAAGTAAGATTGTGTTAGTTGGTATTAAAGATTCGCTAGATTTGACCCAAGGAACCCCTACCTCCCCTACAAATTGAACTTAAAATAAGCAATAACTTGCGATAAGATAAAGCTGGCGACTTGATATTTTGGTTACATGTTTGTAGTAGGATTCAGCTGGTTGGTATTGAAAATACTTAAAATCCGACCAACCAAACCCTTGCTTCCCCTACAAATGAAACTTTAAATAAGCGATAACTTTCGATAGGATGAAGCTAGAGATTTGAAATTTTGCTTAAATGTTCATAGCATAATCTTATTGGTTGGTGGTAATGATGGGCAAAATCTGACCCAAGGAACTCCTACCTCCCCTACAAATGTAACTTCAAAAAGGCGATAACTTTCGATAAAATGAAGCTAATGACTTGAAAAACTCGACAAATATTTGTAGAATGGGTTAGTTAATTGATTCTGAGAATGGTCAATATCCTCCTGAATGAGTGCCAACCTCTACAATAAACTGTTCATATAGGAAACTCACTTTTAATGCAAATGGTCGTTGCCAATTGGTACTTTTGGTATCACCACTAGGCAGAGAATGGAAATAATAATTTTTCAACTAAATATTGTAATAAATATTTATTACGAAAATTTCAGTGAATACTTATAATTATTATCATCTCATCAAACATCAAATTATAATAATAATAATAATTACAAATGAATAATGCAGATAGCGGATCCTTCAATAATTATTATTTCTTCTGAAATAGTAATTATGTCTTCCTAGACACAGACGTAACGTGTTTTGCCCAGATTAGGTTTAATGGAACGAACGAAAAGAATTTCCTTTCGAACGAAAAAAATTTCCTTTCATCGCATGTGTTTTGGCCAGCCACTGTACTCGCTTATTTACTCAAATACAATTCGCAGACACAGCCGCATACTCCTAAAAGTGGATTTTGTTCATTTGCAGGTCCGTGATATTGTGCAGAGCAGTGGGAATTTCAGGCTTCTACAATATAATAATTCTTCTATCTTCACTATGTGTAGTCGTTCTTCTTGTACAACCCTTTCTTGTTTTTTCCGTAGTTGAACTGATTTAAAAAAAAAATACACTACCGACTTACTTTTCTATTTTTTTGGGCAGTATCCCAATAAGTTAATCCGAACTCCTTACAGGCAACCATTTAGCCCTTTTTTCCGCTGTCAACACCAACAACCTTTCCTTGACTCGTTGTTTGCAAGATCCGTTAAAATGCACCACAAATGACGAAAATCAGTGTAGAGATTGCAGTCTTTCATCAAAATCGTATATATATTATAATAATCGTATAATCGCAGGGTGAACAGTCTTGACTTCGTGAAAAAAAAGTATTAAAAAAAAAATATTTATTACAAATTTGAACAAATAATTGTCATTGTAATAATTATTTTTCCTCTGGGAAATGATTATGTCAAACAATAATTATTATTTTCAAAATTGAAAAACGAATAATAGTAATATAATAATTATTTATTGATTTGAATAATTTTGTCCAACCTCTGCCACTAGGTTTGTACAAGGCTAGGGTATATACGCTTCGGACTCTGGTTTTGTTTGCTTTTGGACAATATTTCGAAAACGGTTAACTGTTTCGGAAAACTTTCTAAGGCCATATTAAAGATCACGAGGAAATTCATAAAAAATGTCACAAAAACATTTTACGTATCTGAAATAGTTTTCGGGATAACATCATTTAAAAAGTGGTATGTTTGTCAGAAATTGCAGTCAAGATCTTATTTTCTGAGCAAAACAAACCTTTTGACTGAATAAGTTTATAACAATTAAATCGTTTATCTGATTTCCACCAAATAGATTTTGTATTTTAGAGTATTGCCTGTGATTGGCATTTTATTTGAACGTTCTAGCTTGCGTAATATCATCATCATCGTGGCGCGACAGCCCGACGTCTAGCCTGGACCGCCTGGATCGTTGTCCTCCAATTATCTCGGTCACTTGACCACGTCCTCCAATCTCGGAGGCCCAGTAGCTGTTCGGCGTCCACATATAATGAGCTCTCCTAACGAGATCTCGGTCGTCTGGGCATTCTAGTTCCGTCGACTCTTCCTGCATTCATTACTCTCTTTGGCATGCAATCACCGTCCATTCGTTGTACATGCCCTGCCCATTGAAGTCGTTGTAGTTTGACGATTTTCGACTTCCAGCTCATCGTAGAGTTCATAAAACTCATGGTTGTACCGGATGCGCCATCCATCTCGATCGCAAAAAGCCCCGAAAATTCGCCGTAGAATCTTACGTTCAAATGTGTCTAGCATGTTTCCGGAGGCTTGAGTTAGAGTCCCTTCTTCGCAGCCGTAGCATAGCACTGCGCGTATAATGGTTTTGCACACGCGGAGCTTCGTGTTTCTGTGCATATTCTTCGATTTCATTATGGGGAGAACCGAGAAAAGAGCCTTATTAGCTAACTGTATCCGTCGCTTGATTTCGTCAGTTTCGTTGACGTCCCTTGACAAGTTGCACCCCAGGCATATGAAGTCGTTCACGAACTCGATGTTGAGGTCCCCCACATTGATGCTCGGTTGTGCAGGTGCCCTTGTCGTCGATTTGATCATTATTTTTGTTTTACACTCGTTGATACGTAGTCCAACTTCCTTTGCAGCGGTAACGAGCGTATGCGGAAGTTCTTCTGCATCGGCCAACCTTCGGGACATGATGTTGATGTCTTCAGCGTTCGCTGCTAATTGTATCGACTTGATAAGTAGCGTTTTGCTGTTGTCCAAATTCATAGCCCGAATAGCGTATTCTAGTGCTAGGTTGAAGAGCGTCGGTGCCAGTCCATCGCCCTGTTTCAGACCAGTGCGTGTTTCATATAGATCAGTAAGTCTATTAGGGATCCTGACTTGTGAGACGAAGTTGGTCATCGTCATCTTTGTCAGTCGCACTAATTTGGTCGGTATACCAAATTGCAGCATGATGTTGTACAGTACTCCACGATCGATACTGCCGTATGCCTGCTTAAAATCGACAAATATTTGGTGTACGTTTACGTTGTATTCCCAGCACTTCTGACTGTGAAGAGCTAATCGGTTGTGGAGCGACCAGTTCTGAAACCGCTTGGATATTCGCCAATGATTCCTTCTGCGTACGGTTTTATTCTATTTTCCAGAATTTTCGTCAAAATTTTATAGGACGTATATTACAAACTAGTGATATGCCCCTGTAATTCTCACACCGCAATTTATCTCCCTTTTTTTGAATTGGACAGATGATGCTTCTGCGTAAATCGTCTGCGATCTCCTCGTCCTCCCATACTCGCAATAGTAACTGATTTAGGGCATTAGCTAGACCCGTTCCCCCCAACTTTAGCAGTTCAACTGGAATCTGGTTGGCGCCCGGCGCTTTATTTCGTTTTAGTGACCGGGACGCGAGATCAACTTCCTCTTCTGTCGGGGGTTGTATGGGTGGGCCTAGCTCAACAATATCGTCGAGACCTTCTTGTGTGAGTATGTTAGATGGTAGGCTCAGAAGCTCTTCAAAATAAGAGGCCCATCGTTTGTTAATGCCATCGGTGTCGCTAATATTGTTTCCATCCTTGTTCTAACAAAGGCTAGTCCTGTGTTGGTAGCCGTTCTTGATTGTATTTACTAGTTTGTACGCTTATCTGGTGTTCCTATTAGCTAAGTTTTCGTTTATGTTCAGCAACGGCTCGTGAAAGTATTAACGTTTTTTACGTCTAATTATTCTATTCGATATTCGCCGTAGCTCGTCATATTTTTCTCTCCTGGCTCTGGTTCCTCGTTGAATCCATTGTCTGTAGGCCTCGTTTTTCGCATCAAGTGAGTTTTTGCATTCTTCGTCGAACCAGGTCATTTCGCGCTCGCCGGGCCTTATATCCCACGACCTTCTCAGCGACATCTCTGATGGTACCCTTGAGTTCTTCCCAGAACCCATGGAAGCCTGTGTTGCTGATGTTGTGTAGCATAGGCGATAGTCTTTCCTCAAGGGCGGTAGTATACGCCACCGCTGTAGCATCGCTCAGAAGCTTATCAATCGCAAAGATTTTGGGAGGGCTGATTCTCGATTGGTGCACTGGAGAAATTCTACATCTGTAGGACATCTTCACCAAGTGATGATCTGAGTCGCAGTTTGCTCCTCGATAAAAGCGGACATCCATCACACTAGACGCCCATCTCCTGCAAATGAGGTTGTGGTCAATTTGGTTCATACGCGTCTGGAGACTTCCAGGTCTGCTTGTGAATGCATCGATCCGGGAAACATGTAGAGCTTACGACTAGATTTCTACTGCAGGCGAAGTCGACAAGTCGCTGGCCGTTGTCGTTATATTTTTCATGGAGACTGTGGCCTCCAGTGGTCCCCCGGTGCCAACTTTCATTTCCGACTTTCGCGTTAAAGTCTTCCAGCAGCAATTTGACGTCGTTTGTTAGAAGTGAGTTGAAGCGAGTCTCAAAGCGCGTGTAGAACTCGTCTATTACTGTGTCTTCTTTAACTTCAGTGGGGGCGTGCACATTGACGAGCCAGACATTGAAGATCGAGTCTTAATGCGATCCGCAAACAACCGCTAATTTATGGGTTTGAAGTCAGTAATTGCGTTTTGAGGCGATTGTTTACTATAAATGCTACTCCAAGCTCCTTGCGGCCCGATGGTTTGCCACTTGTGAAAATTGTGTGCGATTTCTTGTCATTGATCTCGCTGCCAAGCCAATTTGTTTCCCGGACTGCAGTAATGCTCAGTTTATACTTTTCGACCTGTTGAAGGAGGGCCTTTTCTGCCCCCGGTTTGTTCGAGGAGCGTACATTCCAGAATCCGTAAAAAATAATCATTTAGTCGTTTGCGTGGTCGTTGTTGTTGATCCGTCCAATCCGAGGCTTTAGTTCCAGGTTTCTTGACGTGGAATGGTTTTAATAAGGACGAGTTGTCAGCACATCGCTTCACCCCATTCAGGTGATGGCCTCGGAAGATAGCTGCTTCAGGTGGTTTAATAAATGTACTGGAGCTCACACAACTATGTTGCAGGTATAACTACGCAAGTAAATCCTACTAAACTTGAAACGCTTAGGTGTTGTTCAGCCATTCAGGCTACATCTATCTGCCTCTTTCCAAACTGTCTTATCGCAAATACTTGGCTGTCAGCGATTTGAGGCACTGCCGTTACCAGGGGGCGCCCACGTGGAGGACTATGGAAAAGGTCTTTTGACCACCAAAGTTAATATACCTTATCACATTCGTGAAGGGTATTAAAATTCCTTCAAACGTAAACTGTTGCGGCGGCTGCTGACATTTCTTGTCAATTTTCAAGCTGTTCATTCAGCAGTTCATCCAGAACATTCCTGAGCTCATTTTGGTCTTGATTTTGTGAAAATCACGGCAACGATCAGTCAGTTTGTATGGAAAACGAGATGATTTGGGGGACTAACTTCGCATTAAATCAAAAAAGTGAGCCAAAATTAAATGATTTGGCTCAGTTTTAACGTAGCATTACATTCGTTTGTAGATCCCGACTTGTCACAGAGTACGGCTTAATGGACAGGAGGTGTATGCTAACAACATTCATCGTCCGAAACCAGTTGTATGCCGGTGGTAATCTGAAGTCAATTTGCTTTTTGACATGGATATGTCTTATAGCTGGGGGTCATCCTAAAAATCTGTCCGTCACACGAAATGTCTGTTTTTCTACTCGGGGGTCAGAAGAGGAAACAAACCTATTGAACATTTTTCTATTCTGGTTGTGCATGTCGTTTGAGTGAAGTGGTCATTGTGCATGGCTGTTGCTTGTAGATCCGCGCGGGCGGCGCGCTTGCGGGGATCTTGTGTGTACATGTTGAGATGTTGATTGACGTTGTGGACGGCAAGAATGAATGTGGTGGCCGATTTAAAATAGCACCCATTGTACTATCTGAATCACTAGGATCCCAGAAAAAGTAGCAAGTAGTCAGTTCGACTAACACTTGGACATGCGCAGACGCAATTTGAGAGAGTGTACATAGTTCCCGCCCCCCGAAGATGAGCGAGAGCGGATGAAGTTAATTCGAGCCAAATCGGGTGATCCAGCGACTGTGTTTGTGTATTTGCAATGGCGGCGATTTGAGGTCTGACTGGTTCAGAATGTGGGCCCCCACCACACGTGCAATAAACATATAGAACAAAATGGCGGATTTATACTACGTGCTATAAACATAGAACAAAAGCTCCACATACGGTACGATGTATTAGCAGCATAAATGTTGACTTTCAATAGGGCGTGTCTATCTGTCTCATGTGGTTGGGTGTTCAATGTCATTAGAACGGGTGTATCCGGTTCATATGGGGACGTTAGTTTTCAATGGGGTATGTCTCTCTGTCTCTTAAAGGGGGTGTTAAGTTTGATTTGGGGCGGGTTTATCGGGAATCGGTTCTTGGAAGACAGGTTATTGGCTTTTGGTGGGAAATGATACAAAGTATCTACACTGCATGCAGATACATCGGAACATGGATATGTCTATGACTACCGACTGCGTGTAACCTGTTGTGATGAAGATATCGACGTAAGTTTTATAAAGATCCCAGTCTAGTTATACTGGATGAAATCATTCGACAAAACACATCCCACGCTTTCGGTAGGCATAAGACATATCCATGTTTCGATGTATCTGCATGCAGTGTAGATACTTTGTATCATTTTCAATGGATCATCAGTACCAAGGTTATTCCGGTAGCACTTACATACTTATAATGATATCCTATATCCATGCCAAAATAAGGGTTTTGTTTCTGACTGACCAATTCTAGCAATTTGCAAAAAGAACTAAAGTCATTCGGTTCCCATCCTATGTTGAAAAGCGCAGTAATTTTATTCTGCAGACATATTGTACATAAGTAGATACTCTAATCGATTGTGTTCCTATCACATTAAATATACTATTCTACGAGTACCCATCCTAAAAACCAACCTAAGCAAACTGTTTATGTTTATCTTTTAGGGAGATTGCTACATATGCATCTCTGAGTCAAGTTTACAACTTCCATATTCTGTTTAATGTCCCCAGAGGATTGTCTGTGTCAATTCTCTCCATTTCAAATGGCCGGACCTCAATCCGCTACACCTCCATATTTTGTAGCAGTCGTCGTTGTCCTAACAAAAAACGAGTCATAGCCTCTTCACTGACACGTTTCTCTTGTCGGTCTTATACCTTTCGTAATAATCGTAAAACCGACAGATACTACGCCATAAAAAGCAGTGAAGAACTATTAAAGTGGTAAATTAGAAGCAACGTGCTAAAAATATGGGTTCTGTTGTGCGTGTCAAATGAGTAAATGGGGATATCCTTCGTCTTACAGTCTGTACTGCGAGAAACAAAGTAAATGAACGTTTTTGTATGTCTGAGATTTAACAACTCTGTAAGAAAAACTTACACTTGGTAAAAGATTGGCGAAAAAAAATCCAACCGGATTAGTACTCGCTACTCGTAATAGGTACGTAAGTAATTACTCAATAATTCAAATATGAGTCAACTTGGGTTGTTGAACATAATTACTTACACATTTGACCAGGCCTAAATAACACCCGCTAGTCACGCCAACGCCACCATTAACGAGTTGCCTAATGTAGGTTTCATCAAACAGACTTTAATGTTCCACAAACACATAAATATAGCAGAGAAAAGGATACGATGGGCTGCCTACGTATACTGACAGTAGACAACCTAATTTCTCTTTATGACATCTGAAGAGGGAAAAACTAAAGGACATGAAAGTGAAGAAAATTGGATGGACCGTATCTTTGTATCCTTGGGGTCGAGCGATGCGATGTGGTGGGTGTTCACATTGCACGCCGTGCGATGCCGAGCCGAACGATGGCTTGCGATGCAAAGATGATCCGAGCGATGGCTTGCGATGCAAAGATGATCCGGGATGTTCACTGCACGCAATGATGAAGAGTAGAGACCAATTTAGTTCAAGGAATAGAATCTGTTCGACATCATGTCGTTTGTGCTTGACCCAGTAAATTTATTTCTGTTTGAAAACAGTGCTCTAAAAATGGAAGGGCGTCGCCATTGGGTGCATCCCATTAATGAAGAAAGGCCCAGTGTTGGTGAATTTCATCATCTCTTCCGCGACCTCAGACGAGAGGTTTCACAAGCGGATTGAGCAGCGGCGCACCGCTGTGTATAAACGCAAAAAGCGGCAGCCGCGGCGGATTTAGGACGATGAATGTATAAACCGCTCGACTCACCGTTGCGGCCACCGCCGCGGTTTGTGGAGCGGCGAGATTGCATTTGAATTCAGTGTAAGAGCCGGTACACTTGGACGTCCAAATGACGCCTCGTCAATTAAGCTCCTCCCTCTTTGATACCTATCTGCATTTCAATTCATATGATGCGATAGGACACAGCGTCACTCTGTATTATATAAGCCGGGCCACATAATAGCGAACCTGAATTTACAATTTATGTTATTTTTAGTTTTAAATAAACTGTTTTTTGGCCATAACTTCTAAAATAAAAGGAATATCGCATTTTTAACACCATTTTCACCCCCCTTACAAACCCCCGTCCGAGCTGAGAGCTCCCTCCCCACCATTTTTTTTTTCAAAATTAATTGTCAATTGTAGTAGTCACGATCAACGATTAACAATTAATTAATTGGCACTTAAAAGTGAATGGTTTAAGAAACATCATACAAATCAGACATTGTGACCGTGTCCGTGTTCCGGGTTCGAATGTATGTGGGCCGGCTTATTAAAAATTGATATGCGGACGCGTGAAATGACGCAGATAGGAGCAGAAACCAGCGTCATCCCAGATAGCTATCGCGGCGGCAAAATGCCGCCGATAGCTATCGGATAGCTATCTGCGGCCATGTGCATCGCTTCATTGCCCGTAATGTATTTCTTCCTAACCGATTGAAAGTGACGCAGCGTCGGGTGTCATTTTTTTTTCCATGTGGACGTCCATGTGCACCGGCACTAAATATGTAAACCGCCGCTTCTGCTCTATGTCTTTATACGCAGCGGTGTCCGCTGCTCAAACCGCTTGTGATACCACGCCTTCTAAACGCGACCTTATTACGGTGGTAATAACCTTTCATTTGAGCCATACTGAATCAAAACCGGAGTCCGAAGCGTATATACCCTAGACTTGTACAGACCCAGTTGTGATACCAAAACTTCCAACTGGCAACGGCCATTGCATTAAAAGTGAATTTTTCATATGGTCAGTTTGAGCTGTGGGCGTGGATCCAATGAAAAGTTTCATCGTTCATCCATTCGAATTTTGGATATTTACATTTGAACTAACGTTTATAGCGAAGGTTGGCGTTCATTCAATAGGGTCATGCCCATTCTCAAAATCAACTAACCAACCCACACTATAAATATTTGTCGCATTTTGCAAGTCGCTAGCATCATTGTATCGAAAGTTATCGCTCATTTTGAAATTTCATCTGTAGGGGTTCCTTCGGTCGGATCTTACCCATTTTCAATACCAACCAACAAGATCATGCTACAAACATTTGACCAAAATTTCAAGTTTCTAACTTCATTCTATCGAAAGTTATCGTGCAAACGGACAGACAGACAGACAGATATGGCTGAATCGAATCAGAAGATGACCCTCATAATTTCCATGTATACACTGCCACACCGCCGCGCCTAAAAGTCTAGGGTATAAAAGCAGACATACATGCATTTTTTTCAGTGTGATCTTACATCAAATACTACTTTACAGCTCGTACTTGCACCATACTGGCTTCAAAAAGCTTCACATCGCAAAGCCCATAAACTCCATCGCAAAGCCCATTAAATTCCATCGCCAAAAATCAGCAGCCGGTACTCGCACGAAAAAGCAAAGAAGTTTGTGAAAACATCGGGCCATCGCTCGGCTCATCATTGCATCGCGCGCAGTGTGTACACTCAAAGCGTGATTCCATTTAAAATTGAAGACTTTCCATTTTCTTGCTTTAAAAGCTTGCAATCGCATTGCATCGCTCGACCCGGCTCGGCTCGGCATCGCACGCAGTGTGAACATCCACTTAGGCTGAAACTGTTCAGAGCAAAATTTCTGAATTTTTTACTAGTGACAGTAAGCTGCATGTTATCCCTTCATGAAAATTTTATAGGTTGGGTGTATAGTTGGGAAAAAAGAAGCTTAATTCTAGTAGTACGCGTGTGGTTAAAAGGAGAGAATCGCAATTTATGAAGAATTTTGTTGATCGATATGATCACAATTTTATTTCGAATTAGGCTCTTAGCCTGAGTCTGATGTCTGATGCTACCGTTTAACCACGTGTTCGAATCCCGTCGTGGCCTTGAATGTTTTTGCTGTCTTTCATATGTGGTGTGGGGTGTAAAAGTACGGCATAACCTTTCCCGACTTGTCACAGGTATGCGACTAAATGACCAGGAGGTGCATTCTAGCAACATGCATTGTCCGAAACCAATTCTTATGCTATCGAAACGTCAACTAAGCCACTTTGGGAGTAGTTGACGTGCTCTTTCCCACAAGAGGATAGGACAAAGTACGGTTTTATTACTCCGTTATGGACGCATTGCGTAATTATCATTTAATATGTAAGACAAATTTGTTTTGACACTTAGGTTTAGCAAGACAGAAAACTTTTTGCCTTTTGTCGTCCTTAGCACTCTCACTTTAAAGTTGGCTTATTAGAAGGTACAGATAGTAAAAAACTCGGAAATTTATTTCATATTCCATGAAAATAAAAAAAGATGAGCTTCGCCGAATATCATAAATATTCTCTTTCTAGCACATTGAAGTGGCGCTGACCTTAGTCGTTCCGGTTGCTCAAATTCAAATGTTTGTCAATAGCAATCTGAAGTGAGGTAAAATAGTCCACTCCTAACTAATCCGGCATATACTATTTTAGATTCGAAATGTTAAGTACAAAGTTTGATAGGTTAGGTTAGGTTATAGGGGCTGCTCCTCCAACGGAGCACACATAGACCGCCACTGGGTCCGTTGTGATACCACTAAAATGGACTCGACAGAGAGCCATTCCGACCAATACTTAGTCCGCGAACCATCCGGAGCGGACAATGAACCTCTGAATCTGACCCGCACTCACCTCCTTCAAGTCGTCCAGATCGGTGAAGTAATAGCGACTACGATCTAGCCTAGGCCATATTTGCTTGGCAACGCGACATGTGTTACCGGTGATCCACCTGATGTTAGCCCTCATCGTCACCTTGGCCTTAAAGGCCAATTTGCAAGTTGCCAGAGGCATGCCAACGTTACGAAACCTGCCACTGACCTCACTAGTAGTACCCTCGCGAGCCAGTGCATCAGCCCTACAGTTACCGTCAAAGCCACTGTGACCTGGAATCCAACAAAGACTAATGTTGAGAGAGCTTCCCATCAGTAGAATTAAGGCACGACATTCTGCAAGTACCTTCGAGTGAGTCACAGTAGAATCTAGCGATTTAATCACCGATTGACTATCTGTATAAATTATAACATCACTAGCTGAAATTACATTACACCCTAGCCATGATATAGCTTCATAGATAGCCGTAACCTCCGCCTGGAACACACTACAGTAATTAGGGAGGCGGAATTACAGTCTGATGTTCAACCTCTCCGAATAAACACCAGCCCCGACGCCATCATCGCTCTTGGAGCCGTCGGTATAGATGCTTATAGCATCACATTCATGAGCGGTGTTAGCCGCCCACTCCTCACGAGAGGGGATCAGGCAGTCGAAATTCCTTTCAAACTTTAGTTTCGACACGGTATAGTCCGTGGTTTCAGGAACGTTCAAGCTGTTCAGAATGGCCGAGTGCCCGGTGGTGGATGTGGTCCAGTGACTTGTTTCACGCAGGCGAATGGCCACACCACCCGCAATCTGTTCGGCAAGAATGTCCAAAGGAGCCAGGTTCAGCAGAACTTCAAGGGCCGCAGTGTGTGTTGTTTTTAGAGCTCCCGTAATGGCGATATAAGCAAGCCTTTGAACTTTCTCCAACAAGCCTCTGTAAGATGCGACTCTAAGCGCCGTCCACCAAACCACTATTCCATACATAAGAATAGGACGCACGACCGACACATAGAGCCAGAAAACCACTCTCGGTTGCAGTCCCCACTTCCTACCGATCGCCTTTTTGCATGAGTACAATGCCGACAGTGGCCTTTTTAACTCGCTCCTGAATGTTAGGCTTCCAGCATAGTTTTTTATCCAGGATGAGCCCCAGAAATTTAGCTTTGTCCGTGAGAACAAGCCTTATGCCCTCCATTAACGGTAGTTCGAACGAAGGAACCCTATATCTCCTGGTGAACAGAACAAGTTCCGTTTTGGTCGGATTCACTGTAACCCCAACCTCACTCGCCCATCTTACCAGAACATAAAGGGCCCTCTGCATTAGGTCTCTGAGAACACAGGGGAACTTACCTGAGATAGCGATTGCGATATCATCGGCAAAGTTTGACAGTGCACTTTATTTCCGAGATCGAGGGAAGGGTCCGTTGACGCAGACGCAGAACATCTACTGGGTTTTCAAATATTCTAAACTCCCACCAGACACCATCAAATGTTTCATGGATGGTTCAAAGATTGACGAGGGAACTGGGGCAGGCATTATGTGTCTACTGCACCGAGCTACAGTTCCTATGGGTAGGTTCCCTACCATCTTCCAGGCAGAAACACATGCAATTAGTATGTGCGGAGTTTTGCCTGAAGGCAGGCGATCAAAATGAAAGCATCGCAGTCTTAATAGGTAGTCAGGCGGTCTAAGTAAGTGGTCGGTTTTTACTGATAAGGTCAAATTCTTTGGTCTTCTTCTAGACCACCAACTAGCTTGGAAGCCCAACATTCAGGAGCGGGTGACGAAGGCAATGATTGCACTCTACTCGTGTAGGAAGGCAATTGGGAAAGACTGGGGTCTGCAGCCGAAGGTGGTACACTAGGATTATACACCTAGTGTGGTGCGTCCTATTTTGCTTAATGGTATCAGCGTGTGGTGGACGGCACTCATAGTTGCTGCCTACTGTAACTTGCTGGTAAAAGACTGGCTGCGCTAGCCATAACAGGGGCATTCAGAACCACTCCGTGGGCCGGATTGGATATTCTGCCGAACTTGCTCCTGCTGGACATTTTTGGCGAACAAGTGACGGGCAATACAGCACTACGCCTTCGCGAAACTTGTCAGTGGCGCGTGATGAGCACTGGGCACACATCTATTCTGCGCAATCTGGATCTCCCTTCGGAGACCGACTATGCCTCTCCGAAACAAAATTTTGATTGGAACTATACCTGCCTTATTCCATCTAGGAATTTCTGGGCTCAAAATGTACCCTTAACAACTAATTCCGTGCTGATCTACACGGACGGCTCTAAGAAGCACGATGGAGTTGGGGCCAGAATTTACTCGGAGGGGTTTGGTATCAACATATCATTTCGTCTTCCTGACTTTTGTAGTATCATCCAGGCGGAGGTTTCAGCGATTTCAGAGGCTAAGACCTGGTTGGGAAGTCACATGATGACTGCCAAGGACATCACTATTTTTACGGACAGCCAAGCTGCAATACGTTCACTTCAGTCGGGTCTCAGTACATCCAAAACAATTGTGAACTGTCGCACAGTCCTCACTTTAATGGGCGGCTTTTTCAACATTACGCTTTGCTGGATACCCGGTCACAATGGCTTTGCCGGCAACGACTTGATCTGAGACGCTCTGCCGTATTGCTATCATTAAGCAGATCACACATCGGCAGGGTGGTGGGGGTCATCGCAGGGCACTGACCTATTGGGGAAGTAGCCTGGAGGCTGCGCCTTCCGCACCAGGATTACTGCAGAAGTTGTGAGGACGTAGACGAGGATGAGAGCGTTAGTCACCTTCGGTGCCACTGCAGAGCTTTAGCGGGCAGGAGCAGAAGTTATCTTGATTCCTCGTTCTTTTACGACTTGGAAGACCTCAACAACGCTAGCGCGACAAAGCTCAATCGTTTTATTGCTAGCACCGGCTGGTTTTAAAACCTAGTTTTTAGGGTAAGGTATACAGAGTTTCGGGGGGTATCACAACGGACCCAATTTGCGGTTTAAGTGTGCTGTGATCTATCATGGCTGCCCCTACACCTAACTTAAGTGGTCGGTCACATCAAAGTTAGTGTGCCGATGCCAGTTTGCGCTTCAGAGATTGGGTGGTCTAAATGGAGTTACTGGGTTCCTGGACACGTTGACGCAGACGAGTTGGCCAGGACGGCCTCCGCCACCCCATTCTATGGCCCGGAGCCCTTTTGTGGGATCTCACTAAGCAGCGCTAAAAACGTTTGAGGGACTGAGAGCGTACAGAAGCCGCAGCCATCTGTGAAAGTTTTCCGGGTCTGATGCAGGCTAAGATGTTAACAAGTAGCAGATTTGCTGAACTTCTATAGCTTAACCGTGAAATGGTTAGTACCATATGTGACTTTCTCACTGGAAATTCGTGTCTATATGCGGTTATTTGAAAACTATGGGCTTAGTGGAGAATAACAGCTGTACGTAGATTCTGTGAGGATGCGGCGTTAGCATGTCGTCGGAGGGATAGTCTTGGGATTGGGTTCCCCGGCCGAATGATTAGTCTTGTCCCCACTTAAGCTTCTGAGAAACTTCATCAGTTCGATCAAACTTCATCGGCAGGTTGAGTACTGATATTAGATTTTCGGGCTATAGTACAATAGACCTTTTGGTCTCAGTACTTGTGAACCTCTGATTCACAAGACTTGGTTCTAGTTATCTATTGTATATATATCTTTGATAGAGCACTTTATGTGCGTATCATGGAACAGCTAGCAAATCAGACATTTTTCTTAATCCTTCTGATAACCAAATCAAAGCATGTGCGTTGAAAAACGGAAATCCGCATCATAGGCTTTACCTAGGAAAAGGAAATCCCGTATCTATATGACGATCATACGACCTGTGGTGTGTTACGGCTGCGAAAGTTGAACCTTGATCCAAGTCTCCGAAAACATGCTAAACATTTTCGTAGGGATGATCCTTCCAAGAATATTCCGAGCGGTCCACGACCGAAATGGATGGCGAATTCGGTAGAACCATGAGATGTACAGCCTTTACGACAGGCTGGAATTTTGTAAAATCATCAAATTATAACAGGGCAGGACGCTTGCAATGCATGAACGACAGCCGAATGCCTAAGCTAGTTCTGAAAGGCAGCAGTTCCTAGCACAGTTCGACCAATTTGACCATGGCAACGGCGGAGGTGTGAGCCGGTGCGTTGTCATGGTGGAAGAGCACTTTTTTCTTCGCCAAAAGGCACCGTTTTTTCTGCAATTCGGCGACGAATCGGCCCAATAATTCGGCATAGTAGAGCCCTGTGACCGTTTTGCCCTTCTCCAGGTAGTCGATGTAGATCACACCTTGTGAATCTCAGAAAACGGTGGCCATCACCTTTCCGGCCGATAGGACAGTCTTCGCCTTGTTCGCAGCACGTTCGCTTGGTGAAGTCCACTGTTTCGACTGTTCCTTGGTCTCTGGTGTGTACCAGTGGATCCATGTTTCGTCGACGGTCACGAAACGATGCAGAAACTCCTTCGGATTGCACTTAAACAGCGTCAAACACTGCTCTGAAGTGGTCTCACGGTTGCCCTTGTTGTCCGGAGTGAGCAAACGCGGCATCCATTGCACCGACAGCTTTCTCATGCCCAAAATTTCATGCAGGATATGACCCACGGCGTCTTTTGAGATGCCTACTGTCTCAGCTATCTCGCGCAACTTCAATCAGCGGTCTGCCCATACGAGATAGTGGATTTTTGTCACGTTATCCTCCGTGGTAGCCGTTTTCGGGGCACCTGGGCATGGCTCATCAAAAAGCCACGTGCGACCACGTTGAAACTCGTTAAACCAATTTTTAACGACCGCCATCGAAGTAGAAGAGTCACCGTACACAGCATCCAAGCGCTCTTTGATTTTGCTGCGCGATTTCCCTTCCAAAAACAAAAATCGAATCACTGACCGATATTTCTCTTTTTCCATTTTTCTAAAATCCGCGGATACGCCCGCTTCCACACGCGGTCAAAACAAAACTACGAGTCCGATTCGACTGAAATTTTTACAGTAGCATTCTACGAGAATGTACTACATGATAGTAAATTTCTCTTGCGATAGTGGCGCCAGTAAAAGTGATGTCAAATCTCGGATAGAATGATTGGGAGAGTGGAAATTTTGATATATACTACTATACTATTGTAATGTTTCCTCTGCTGAGCGAAACAAGAACGAAACCAAAACAGGTTCGTTAGATATTCTTGCGCTGAATAATGAAAACACTTCGGTTGAAAACACACACTTTATTTATAAAACGAACTACTACACACGCGTACTAGTAACTAACGTTAAAACTAGCAATAACAACGACGGCACTACCTCCCGCTTTGTAGCGATCCAACCGCCACTGAGTGTCGAGTCTGACTACTTCTTCCTTCTTCAGTGACATCTGCCTTTTACAGTTGGGAATCCATGCTTTCGTCAATTAGCGAAGACTCTAGATTTTTCGAGATGTTCGAGTCTCGGGTTTCACTACTCAACGAAGGTTCGACAATCGGCTAGTGGCCAGTCAGCTGATACTTGTTATCGATCATTCGAGATTAGTACAGTGTGGGTCGTAAAAGATACCCACTCCGTACACGCAACACTATTAACTCTGTTACAGTTAAAAACAGAGTGTCCACTTTGGTGTAAATTTTCCACAAATGAACGGTACTATCTACCATTAAAGTATTTACCATCTGGAGCGGGGCACCCTGTATATGCCTTTTACTTTTATTTAACACTAGAAGGGTCAAAGCCGTCAATTTGACGGCAACGCGAATTTTATCGTTAATAGTTTTTAACCTAAGTATCAGTTTATTTTCATATTTCCTGACTTTTCCTAACTTATGGTTACATATGTTTTAAGTTGATAAAAATAAAAAAAATTTGATTCAGTATGCAAGAATTGCTCATTCATACCTATTAAGACCGACAACGTCAATTTGACGGCATATGAAACAGATTTGAGTTATACGCACAGTCATAGATATTTCAATGTATACAATACAAAAGTACTCGTAAACATAAACTTCGGTTTTGTTCCAATAACACAACTTGAGACTGCGTTATAATATGCTCAGATATACAATGTATATAATACAGAAACACCCATAGGCATAAATAACGGTTTTGTTTCAAAAATACCACTTGACATTACGTGAAATTTCAACTGAGTTTTAGAAGTCCGCTGTGATCGTTTTTTTGAACCCGAGCTAGTGGTCGATACAGTAGGCTACAGGCTACAAAAAAAAAAATTTCAGAAGTGCAGTGCCGTTCTAACCGCTTAGAAGTTTTTTCTCCACCAAATTGTTGTTTACAAGAATCCTAAAACTAAGATTTACGACCAGGTGAGTGTTTGCAATTCTGTGAAAGTAAAGTGCCCAGAAAAGATAATTTTCGTCCTCACACTGGAGTAATTACAAATAAAAAGTGATATTTTGTGATACTTGATATTTCTTGCAGTTTCAACTGAGAATAATCTCACAATGAACTCGAACCGACGGCTGACAAGTTTAGAAATAGAGCAAGAGTTATTGCGACTTTGTTCAATAGAAGAAGATGCCTCAGGTGATGACAGTGATGAGCCTTGTGAAACTGAAGACCTGGAATTTCAGCCACAGCTAGAGCCAGAAAGCTCAACATCGGAGGATTCTGAAATGGATATTCCAACTCCAAGTGTTTCCGATCTGCAGAATAGTGTACGAAGAACTCATCTCACCAGACCTGGGCATGGCAGAAGAGCAGAACAACCAGGACGTTTATCTCATGGTGGATGGCTGGTTAGAACATCATCATTGTCAGAAGTGGATATGAAGCAAGTAGCTAGCGACGGAACTGAGTGGACATGTATTTCGAGTGCTGGTGTAGCGGGCCGTCGAAGCCGGTAAAATGTCATGAGAGAAGCTGCAGGACCTACTCCATATGCTAAACGGTATGTAGAAAATGGACAAACTGTTTCCTCGTGGCGTCTTTTTGACATGGATATGTCTTATAGCTGGGGGTCATCCTAAAAATCTGTCCGTCACACGAAATGTCTGTTTTTCTACTCGGGGGTCAGAAGAGGAAACAAACCTATTGAACATTTTTCTATTCTGGTTGTGCATGTCGTTTGAGTGAAGTGGTCATTGTGCATGGCTGTTGCTTGTAGATCCGCGCGGGCGGCGCGCTTGCGGGGATCTTGTGTGTACATGTTGAGATGTTGATTGACGTTGTGGACGGCAAGAATGAATGTGGTGGCCGATTTAAAATAGCACCCATTGTACTATCTGAATCACTAGGATCCCAGAAAAAGTAGCAAGTAGTCAGTTCGACTAACACTTGGACATGCGCAGACGCAATTTGAGAGAGTGTACATAGTTCCCGCCCCCCGAAGATGAGCGAGAGCGGATGAAGTTAATTCGAGCCAAATCGGGTGATCCAGCGACTGTGGCTGTGCATTTGCAATGGCTGCGATTTGAGGTCTGACTGGTTCAGAATGTGGGCCCCCACCACACGTGCAATAAACATATAGAACAAAATGGCGGATTTATACTACGTGCTATAAACATAGAACAAAAGCTCCACATACGGTACGATGTATTAGCAGCATAAATGTTGACTTTCAATAGGGCGTGTCTATCTGTCTCATGTGGTTGGGTGTTCAATGTCATTAGAACGGGTGTATCCGGTTCATATGGGGACGTTAGTTTTCAATGGGGTATGTCTCTCTGTCTCTTAAAGGGGGTGTTAAGTTTGATTTGGGGCGGGTTTATCGGGAATCGGTTCTTGGAAGACAGGTTATTGGCTTTTGGTGGGAAATGATACAAAGTATCTACACTGCATGCAGATACATCGGAACATGGATATGTCTATGACTACCGACTGCGTGTAACCTGTTGTGATGAAGATATCGACGTAAGTTTTATAAAGATCCCAGTCTAGTTATACTGGATGAAATCATTCGACAAAACACATCCCACGCTTTCGGTAGGCATAAGACATATCCATGTTTCGATGTATCTGCATGCAGTGTAGATACTTTGTATCATTTTATCCACGAATACATATTACGACGCATGAAACTATGCACTATGCATATAACGACGCATAAAACTATGCACTGGAACGGAAGCTCGTGACAAATGTCAAAATGATTCTTGGGAAATTTCTTTGGAAGAGTTAGATGCCTTCATTGCCTTGATTTACGCACGTGGGGCTTACAACATGAGCCACTTGGACTTGGACATTTTGTGGTCACAAGAGTGGGGTCCTCTAGGTTTCAAAAATATTGTACAATGAATAAACATAGATTCAAGGAAATAATGAAATACTTACGGTTTGATTTGAGAAGCACACGTCATACACGTTTATCTACTGACAAATTTGCAATGATTTCTGATATTTGGAATAAATTTATAGAAAATTGCCAAATGTGTTTTATCCCTGGAGAAAATTTGACTGACGAACAGTTGTTTCCATCCAAAACACGTTGTCCCTTTTTGCGATATATTTCAAATAAACCCGATAAATTTGGAATAAAGTTTTGGTTGTTAGTGGACGTCGAGACCAAATATTTATGTGGAGGCTTTCCTTATTTAGGAAAAGATGGCGAGCGCCTAAGTAATGTTCCATTACCAGAACATGTAGTTATGAAATTGTTGCAACCTTACTTCAAGAAAGGGCGAAACATTACAACGGATAATTTTTTCACACCATTGAAACTGGCGGAAAAGCTAAGATCTGAGAATACGAGCATAGTTGGAACAATGCGACGAGGAAGGCGAGAAGTATCGCCAATTTATAGAAATATTCGCACACAAAGATATGAAACGTTTATCTTGAAATCGGAGACCAACGCAACCCTAACTGTTTATCAGGGTAAACCTGGAAAAAATGTCATTATTTTGAGTACGCTACATCAAAATATTCATATTGATACTGACTCAATAAAGCTTCCCGAGACTGTCCAGTTTTATAACGAAACTAAAGTAGGCGTGGACATAATTGATCAAATGTCAAGAAAATACACCGTAAGAGCTGGAACTCGAAGATGGCCAGTCCATGTCTTCTACAATATTTTAGACTTGGCTGCAATAAATTCATGCGCCTTATACCGAAAAATTACAGGTGAAGTCATTCCGCGCCATAATTATATTCTTCAACTCGTGAGTGATCTTCGAGCAAAGTACGTGAAAAAAAGAAATAGTTCAGATGTCACCCAATGCTTAGATAATATAACAACTACTGAAGAGCAGCCTTGCATGTCCACAACAAACAAAAGAAGTCAATGTCAAATTAATGTGAATCGTAAAAAAATATAACCTGTGAACTTTGCACTGTTTGCCAAAAAGCTGTTTGTGGAAAATGCATAAAACAAGTCTACAAAAAAAAATATTTGTTATAAATGTAGTTCTATGTAAGCACTGAAAATAATAAATCATTGTAATTACAATTTATAAATTCGTTTGATTCAGAAACAGCCATATTATCTATCCGATTAACGTATGCCGTCAATTTGACGGTCGTGCTCTTTGAAGGTATGTCAACGCACGCGACCCTTCTAGTGTTAAGTCGTTAATTGTGACTCTGAGGAGCATTTTTGAGCTTTTGAAGTTAATATCATTTTTTGTTTACCAAGAAGAAATAATTATTATAAAACATACTGAAATGAGAGACTTATATGTTGAGGCAATACATTTATATAAAAACAATTTTAATCTGAATGGCTTTCCAATAATTTTTAAGTAATGCTTTCTCTAACATAAGTTGGTTTAATATGAAACTGCTTCCGACACTTGTGTATAAATAATTGAAAAGACAGGTAGCTTTTTCTACTACAAAATTTTATTTTGTATCTGTAGACACGTATTTCGGGAAGCGACATACTCCCTTCGTTAGTACTTAGCTACTAAATCATTGTCAAGGAAAACACTTATTTAAATAATAAATAATAATAAATAAGTGTATTCCTTGACAATGAGTTAGTAGCTAAGTACTGATGAAGGGAGTATATCGCTTCCCGAAATACGTATCTACAGATATTAAATAAAATTTTGTAGTAGAAGAAGCTACCTATCTTTTCAATTATAAGGTGGCTTATTTTGACTGTGACTCACTGTATATCGGATGGCGATATATCGTTGCTCCACCGGTTCGCAGCTACGTCGACTGCAACTCTCTCGATGTCCGAGAACTTATCCAACGGTATTCTATCTTCTGAGGCAATGGATTATTGAATTAAATTGTTTTTTTGTTTTTTTTTTTTTTATTATTGAAATAAAATCCTTTTCTTCCACATAAATGTTGGTTAAAATTCCAAATTCAAGTTAGCACGTACGACGAATCTAATGAAAAAAGAGTCACGGAGTAGAATCTAAAAAAGAAGCATCAAACTAATAACTGTCCCACAACCAAGCAGCGTAAGACCCACACCTATATTCCAACACTAAACACGATTTCCAGCACGACTGAATCCAAATAATCGTAGCAAGTCGAGTGTAAGAAAAAGTTTAATGGGAGTTTTCAATTAGTTATTTAGGACTGGTCATAAAGAAAATGGCACGTTTTTTACAATAAACAAACTCGTAAACTGACTTCTATTTGAAAAAAAAACTGTCTGATTTCCCGAGCTTTGGCGTCGTTTTCCCACTTTCAAAGACAACTTTGGACGTTCCATTTTATTTTAAATTTCCGTCAGGGAAAAGTTCCTTCTGCAATTCGAGGCCAAAGCATGGAAAACATTTCGTCGAAATGAAACATTATATTGCATCATGGGAAATCTTGGATTGGTACTGAAGCATGCATTTAAGATAATACTCAGATTCTGGAAAGCTTTTTAAAGAAGCCTGCTATGCTAAAAAAATATAAATTATTATTTTGCTTTTAAGGAGCATCATTGAACTAGCTGATTGATATTGACATACATTAAATTAGTTTATTCAATATGAAAATCGCACCTCTTCCACACATGAGAAACAGCAAACAGTTCAACGCCCAAACGATAGCTTGAAACGCTTCAAATGAAAATGCTTTTTCTCAGATATAGTTTAGGAAACTGTTGGGAATTGGGCAAAGAGAAATACTTGTGCCTCGTGGCTTTCATTAATGATCTCTGCATACGTAATACCTAAGACTCGTATCCTAGACATGTTAAAAGAGACGAGGCAATTTATTGTCTTATGAGTCGATATCGGAGGATCATCAGCGCACTCAGCCGATATTAGCTTCCTGATTTTTTTTTCTACAAGAATATCTTAAGGCTTAGAAACGCCGACGTCGAACCTATCAAGAACGGATGGTCAATAAATTTATGAAAATATATCGAGAAAATTTTTGACGATCCATCACTAAAAGCAGCCTCCACTGAAATGATATAATTGTTATCATAAATTGGTGGAAAAATTATGTTATAAAACTGCGTTTGCTTCTACCAGAAAAGAACAACCAGACATATGCTGCACAGAAATGTGTTCTCTAAGTGTCACAATACACTGTAGAACTTCTACTCGAACTCGATCATTGTACAAGTGGATCGGTTTTCCTCAAATTTATGTGAAGTGTGTGTGTGTGTGTCCTGAGCTATTCAGAAGACATTTGTACCAGGTTCGTGTTCGACAGTGTATGGTGACACAAAGCGACTTTTCAAGTTGAAATATTTAGATAAATTGAACTTTGTATTGTTTCCCTGCTGCATGCAGTTATAGTTACAAATAAATAGCGCAAAAAGCACCATTTTGAAGCCGCGAACCGCGAGAAAATTTATTATTGAATGATAGTAAGAAATTCAGAAGATTCTGTGATGCCTAGTTCCAACCGGAGGAGTTAAGGAAGTGAAGCAACCCCCCAATTCTCACCCCCGACACATATTCTAGGTTATCAAGAAAGGCCTTGCCCAATGCACAATCTCTAGTCTTAGTAAGGCCTGAAAATTCGCAAAGGAAGTGAGTCAGGGTTTTTTTCTCGTTACCGCAACTTCGACAATGCGGATTTTCGGAGATACCCAGCCTGACGGCGTGATCCCCAATAGACCAATGTCCCGTGATAACCGCCGCGAGCCTAGTGACATCTCTACGTGATTTGGTCAAAAGTGCCGATGTTCTTCTTGTATCATAGGAGGCCCATATCTTCCTTGATACGACGCAGGTGGAGGATGTATTATACATAGTTACTTAAAATGACGATGCTGTAGTTATCTGGTATGTCTCTAGGTGTGTATAAACTTACATCTTGATGGCATGATCTGGGAGGCGGTAAAGCTCCGAGATATTTAGCGCGCCAGAAAAGATCCCAGCACCGACGACACAGTCCATTTGGACTCGTCGGTGAAAATCGTGAAGTCAAAATCCTTCACCACCTCTCCTCCCCTCCTTTCAGCTTTTGTGTGTAATTTTTCAGAGAAGTTTCTTCCAAACCTTAGTTTGGGAACTATGAAATCGGTTTTTAACTTGACCATATCTTGTGGCAACTGGTTTAGAATGTTGCTATGGCCGTACCGTTTGTCAGTCCAGCCTCCCGAATTTTGAGCCTGGCTACACTGCCCGCCGTCAGTTGCATGAAAAAAAGGTCGATAAGAGGAAAACTCAGGATCACGTTTTGCGCTCCCTCCGGGCATGCTCGCATGATACTTGTGGTACCAATACATGCTGTTCTTTGCACCCTGCCAAGTTTGGTGGTATCGGCCTGGATCTGAAGCGTCTATAGCCTAGACTTGTATAGACATAGTGGTGATACCAAAAGTACCAATTTTCAACGACCATATGCATTAAAAGTGAGTTTCCTATAGGGCCAGTTTATAAGGGAGGTTGGCGATCATTCAGAAGGATGTTGACCATTCTCAAAATCAACTAACTAACACACACCACAAATATGTGTAGAATTCAAGGCTCTAGCTTCATTCTATCGAAAGTTATCGTGCGAACGGACAGACAGACAGACATGGCTAAATCGAACCAGGTGGTGACCCTGGTCATTTATTTGTATCCATTGTTCGGCCTCGGTGCTTCTTTAAAGTATTACGAATTTTCGTCGTGACAAAAACGATATACCCTATACTTATAAAGTCTAGTGTATAACCAGACAAGCCTATAACATTGTGGAAGTTTTAGGAGAGGGCTTCAAGCTAAGACTACCGTTTGTAAGGATAAAGACAGCGCTATCGTAAGCGACGTACAGGAGGTCAACAAAGGATGGGTGTCATACACTGAAGAGCCATTCAGTCGCTTCAGTTGGGGCGAGCGGTAGCTCAGTGCGTAGAGGCGTCAATCTCATGTCTGATTACGACCGTTGCGTGTTCAAGCCCCGGTCGTTCGTGGCCATGCATCTTTATGTTGTATTCTCCTTGTAGTGTGGGGCATAATAATAAGCCACAACATCTTCCGACTTATCGCAGGTAGGCGGCTGAATGGGAAAGGGAGATGCTTGCTGGCAACGTGCCCCGTCCGAAACTGGTTTATGCCAACAAAACGTCAGCTAAGCCACATGGAATAGTTGATGCGCTATGCCCCATTAGGGGCAAATGAGTAGTATCATTAAATAGGTCCTAGAACTGTTCTCATCATTGACGTCATCCAAAAAGCATTTTCACCTGTATTGGTAGCAAAGTGACGTTCCAAATCTATAAGACTATAAGTTTAACTTGGCTCACAGTTAGGCATGGAAAAATGACAAATACCTTTGAAAGGAGGATCCTCCGACGAATTGGAGCAATGCGAACAGGAGACCAATGGCGAAGACTGTACAACCAAAGAGGATTGATAATTCAACAAGAGTTATCACTCCATATAACTTTCCCCTCTGCCAGGAGATTGGTATGTATTGACAAATTGTATAGACTTCACAAGAAAGCTGACTCCGCCTCCGACGGTAGATTTGTATGTATTGATTCTCTTGTGTATCTATACTGTGTAGTTTATACTATGTTTATACAATTTGTCAATACATACAAATCTCCTGGCAGAGGCGAAACTTCTATGGAGTGATAACTCTTGTGGAATCTATACTATTTGGTACAACTATGAGTTGTACGAAATAGTTGATAAACCGGAGTCCTGCAGATCCATCAAGAGACGAAGGCTACTGTGGGCGGGGCACATGCAGCTAATGAATAACCATTGAGGAGTCCCGAAGAAGGCATTCGTCGAGAAGTGCAACGGTACAAGAAATCCCGAATGACCGAAAAAACGGCGAAAACTTGGAAAAGCCATATCCCCCAACGGATACTGTTTTGTGGGCGGGGCACATGCAGTCAATGAATAACCATCGCGTCCCGAAGAAGGCATTCGTCGAGAAGTGCAACGGTACAGGAAATCCCGAATGACCGAAAAAACGGCGAAAACTTGGAAAAACCATATCCCCCAGCGGATAATATGGCTATTAAGTAAGTTCGAATATCTTGAGATGCTTATAGCAAACGACTCCAAGAAATGCACGGCATTCACGGTCTCATTTCGAGGATTGTTCTACTTTCGAAAAACGCAGTTCTGTGTTTAACAGAACTTAGCTGGTACAATATGCATATAAATTCTCTCTTCTTTCTGTACGAACATTTGTATTTGTATTTTGAAGAAGTATCATCTCACCGTTTCTTACTGGGAAACTGGAAACTGGGTATGACATCCCTACTCACAGAGTTGCCTTGCATTTGGGAATGCTACAATGTAGCCTTACATTAGATCTGACTGATGTTCTTCTAATATCCGTACTACCAATCCCAAATATAAGATTGCCTGACTTGTTGTTGCTCCCACTTGACGAACTTTTCGCCCTGAAAACATTTCCTTTCCTTTACAAAAGAGGAGATTTCAGAAGGCCCATAAAAGATACACAATATCCATGTCGTCCTCCTCGCCAATTAAAGTGACATTTCGGAGATTATTTCACATTTTAGGCCCTGCTCCTGTTCATTTTCTTTTTCAATAATAATTAATATATAAGAATTTTCAAACCGAACCCTTAAATACTTAAATACGCGCAATTTATTTTCAGCGCAAAAGCTAGAAATAAACGAAATGTAATTAAAATGTTTAGCATAAATTAATCGATTAATCGCTACTTACCTCAGTATTAAATGCTATAATGCTGTAATAATTGATGTATGTGAGCTCTTCGGTGGGCATACAGATGCAAAATATCGAAGAGCATCAAAGATTATATCAAAGAATCAAAAGCTTACTCAAGGGAGATATTTTCTGTGAAATTAAATCAATTCATCAGAGCATAAATTCTCTACATTGGATTAATTGGATGATGGAGTGAAAAGCTGGTTAAATTTATACGCCAGTGACTTTATTAAATATAGCAACAGTTCATGGTAATTTTACCAACTATGTTTACATGTTTGTAACTCTTTTGTACCTTCTTGCAAATTCTATGGCACATATGACACAACTCGGCATATCAGTTCTAGGCGTAAAAATGCTCATATGTATGGCTGAAGGTAAACATTTTCGATATTATTTTATCATAACACGATGTTCACAATGCCTGCCATGCGATGCCAAGCCGAGCGATAATCTTGTGATTACTATACTATAGGTATATCCCAATACTTGCGATACGAATTTGGATACGAGATATTTCAAATAATATTGCACTGAAACCATTGCCCTGCAACACCGAAGGTATTTTTCATTTGATTTAGCGCAGTTTTTACCATGGGAATAGCACATAACCCCAAAATCGTAAAAAAGTGATATACGAGGTATTAGAATTACAGCGTCGGTAGGGTATATTGCTTTTACCACAACGAAAATATATAGTATAATATATTTATATGTAAATGATCAGTCAGAGGCACCACCTCCTGATTCGATTTAGCCATGTCTGTATGTCTGTCTTATTGAACATCTGACCCAAGGAACGCCTACCTCCCCTACAAATGAAACTTCCAATAAACGATAACTTTCGATAGAATGAAGATAGCGACTTAAAAGTTTTAACAAACGTTTATAGTGTGGGTTAGTCAGTTGATTTTGAGTATGGGGAAGATACTACTGATTGAACGTCTACCTCCTCTCTAAATGTTATTTCAAATACTAGTACTAGTATATATAATATCCGAATGGATGACTGTGGAAACCTCTCATTGGATTGTAATGGATGGGTTGGTGCGCATCCGAAGATGCCCATGGGGGCGAAGCCTAACTTAGCTTAATGACCCTGAAGGTTGAGCAGTGTCATCTGGCATTTAACGAGCTAAGCAGTGGCATATGCTGGTGTGGCTCAGTTCGAGAGACGTGGACGAGGTTTTTGTCGCTCAATGCGACTGGCATTTACGTATTAAATAAACTTATAGGCCGGCTGAAAGCAAAACAAACAAATAGGCAAAAAAAATTGCAGAGTAAAAACGGGGCGATAAGGGGATAATTATCAGGCGGCTCAGGTACAACCGCGCACGCACACCTTTTTGTATGTGATTACCAACGCTTTAGGGAATTAACCTTTGATGATAGAGGACGGGTGTCGTTATTATAGAACCTTTGGGCTCTTAACCCTTTCATCGATGAGGTCCCATTGCCGCTAAATGAAAATTTATTGACCTCCTTTGCTTGGAAATTCATCACTCTGGGCTATGAAAATGGCTTCTGATCCCCGTAACGAACTATCCAACATTTAAAGTCAACAGCACCTTAAAGAAAATATTATTGCCCAGATTGCACTCCTGGGCATAGTAGCAATTGCCACTAGGTGGCAAAATTTTCAATTACACGTCCAGACGAGTGAGCTATGTACCTTAATACGGAGCATATCTCAGTTACAAAAGCTTGTCGCAGAGTTATAATAATACGACTCGTAAGCAATATGCCTTTGTAAAAAAAATTTCAAACAGTCACATACTATTCAATTCGGAGCAGGATAAGCGGTAACGATCGTGAATGCCACTACTTTCATTAAGTTCTAAAATATAACGATTAAAATTCATTCATAATTCAGGCCTGAAGTATTGCCTGTTCCCCTCCGGATCAGAATACTTCTCAGATCTGGAGGGGAACATTTTCATGACAGTTGTCCGTACAAATTTCAACGGAGGGGAAAGCATATGGAGGAGAATTCGGGAAATGTCAAAACCTGATTCATTCGCAGAAACGCAGCCAATGGGATGCAAAAATACAATACGATAAATAAGTAACTAAATGAATAGATAGATAAATAACTAAACAAACAAATATTATACATAAATCAAAACATCATACATTAACACATGAATACATTCTTACGATCACAACACATTCACAATAGCACACAACAGCAAAACGTTCAGATGACATACACAACAATTACCACTTAGCTTTTGTAATTGCAAACATGGGCATCCCCTCGTCACAATCGCGCATCTCCATATGTCGCTATGTATGTATGTGTCGATCATAAATCCACATACACACGGCTGTCCTTCAAAAAAAAAAGCTGGGCGTATGGCATCTGCCGTAGTCCCCATTTTTGTATCTGCTTTATGCTATACCTCGTTCTGGCTTACTTCGACACGAAATCAAGTAGTCATTATTTTGGTGCGGGAGTTTTTCTTGTTTCGAAAAAATCACGGGAGTGCGAAAGTCGGCTATATGTGTCCCAAAAACAAGCTAGACGAAGGTATAATACCCTTCACGCGAAGTACTTATGGTACATTTGCCACTTTGAAATTAGTAGTAAAACTTGTTCCGATTTCACTGTTCCTATGACAGCTATATGATAGAGTAGTCCAATTTCAACCGAATTCGGGAATGTGATTCGACTAAAGATACTATTGATTAGGGTGAAATCAACGCCATCTAGATAGACAGGCCTGCGCTCAGCTGATCGTTACGTCATTATTTCCTTCGCCAAGGCCATGCCAAGGCAGTGACTGCACACGACGATGTTCCCGGCACGACATATGTTTACAATTGGAATTGCGCCAGACAGCATTTTAGTCCTCTAAAAACACACTTTCTGGACACTTGCACCGATTTGGTCGAAGCCGCAGCCCCGGGGATCAGTCGCAGAGCATCGTGGAACAGTTCACACTTGACAAAATACATCTTTTGACCGCACGATACACTTTCATCACGCACGTCTTTGTTTTCTCGGATCACTAGATGAAATTTAACTAACAAAGAAACACTGAACGCGGAAAACGAAAACTAAACACGGAACGCACAAATACCGGGGACTCGCCGCCATCAGTCGCCGACCACTGGATTGTGGATACGATGGCGTCATCTATGGAAATAATTGCGTCAAAACCAGCTGAGCACAGGCCTGCCTATATAGATGGCGTTGGTGAAATCTAAGAAGATATTTTTAGAATTTAAAAAACTTTCTCACAAAGACGAATTTTTGGACCGGTCGTTCATATCGCAGCAATATGACGTATCGGTCCGATTCTATTGGCTCCGACATATATACAGCGTGCAATAAAAGGAAGGCTTTGTGCATTGCAGCTCGACAGCTTTAAAACTGAGAGACTAGTTTGCATAGAACCAGACAGACAGACCGACAAAGCTTAATCAATTCGTCTTATCATACTGACCAAGAATTAATAGTTTATATGGTCGGATGTGCTTCCTTCTGTACGTTGCAAACTTCAGGACAATGTAATACCCTATCACATCCGTCAAGGGTATAAAAAACCAACTGGACAAAAACGGACAAAAATAACACTAGAGCGAAGAAGCACTATAAACACTCGAAAATCACCGCGAAGTGGCTCCGTCGCTCAAAATATACGTCTTCCCGCCCGTCGTGTCAAAACATTGCCATCTAAAAATACAGGCCTCCGCTCAGCTGATTTTGACGGCTAAATTACGCAATTATTTCCTTCGATGACTTCATATCGTACCAACAATCCAGTGGTCGGCGACTGATGGCGGCGAGTCCCCGGTATTTGTGCGTTCCGTGTTTAGTTTTCGTTTTCCGCGTTCAGTGTTTATTTGTTAGTAAAATTTCATCTAGTGATCCGAGAAAACAAACACGTGCGCGATGAAAGTGTGTCGTGCGGTCAAAAGATGTATTTTATCAAGTGTGAACTGTTCCACGGTACTCTTCGACTGATCCCCGGGGCTGCGGCTTCGACCAAATTGCTGCAAGTGTCCAGAAAGTGTGTTTAATTCCAATTGTAAAGATATGTCGTGCCGGGGACATCGTCGTGTGCAGTCACTGCCTTGGCAAAGAATTAATGACGTACACGATCAGCTGCGCGGAGGCCTATACTTCTAGATGGCAATGGTCAAAACTCAACTCCCCTGTCAATATAATATCGCTTCCACAATCCACTTTCTGTCATAGTGTAAAGCTCGCAACTGAAAATGTGCGTGGCCGCTAAATTTAAAATTTAAATAATTTTTTACAAATACATTTATTTTGGAAAAATCAAAACAAATATTTCTCCGAAAAATATTTCGAACAAAATGTACCTACCGGTCACGCATGAAAATTTGGTTCATTGCATCACAGACAGTCCAAACTGACCATATAAGAAACGCACATTTAATGCATATGGTTGTTGCCAATTGGCACTTTTGATATCACCACTAGGTCTGTAAAGGTATAGGGCGCTTGGGACTCGGGACCCAAGTGAAGCTTCGCTCTCGTTATTTATTAAGAATTGGCAGGTGGGATACCAAATCGAAGGTAACTACAAGGACATTTTGATTCTAGTGTTTTTATCAACTGGAGGAGTATAAGAAGTACAATACAACAAAGCAAAATTTATTTACATACCAAGTAAAGTTACTTCCCTAGAACGTACAGTACATGAAATGAGCTTGCCCTGTATGTCTCCGGCTTGAACCTTTGGCGAATAAGTCGACAGCTAGCCTACTCAGTTGTTATTTAATATTGACATGTTTTGACTGTTCTGTTGAATTGTGCATAAGATAGATAGATAGATAGATAAATGTTTTATTTAAAATCCAGTTTTTGGTTTGCTTCAATACAATTTAAATTCAATGAAAACAATAATATGGCGTGGCAATAGCCGTCTGCCTGCCTGAATTGTGCATAAATAAACGTAAATTCGTTTTATATTATCGACAGTCAGCCTACTCAGTTGGCGTTTCGGTATTAACATTCATAATTTCGAATTGTGCATAAACAAAAGCCAATTTTTGTCAATATTTAAATTTCATAATTACTAAACGGTCTACTGAGTTAGCTGACTGTCGACCACCTGTCGACTTAGTACCCAGATATTGGAGCCACTGTTCCTATTGAGACATACAAGACAAGCTCATTCAATGTCTGTATGTTCTAAGGTTAGTCCCTACGAAATCCTCGTTTGCGTGCGCAGCCCTCTATGTTCCGGCTTCATTTTATTATTTCAAATGAAGCATTGAATTAATAATGCTCTTCCGAAAACTCCGAAAAACTCAATATAAATGCAGCAAAGTGGAACTTCCTTCAACGTTTATAAGTTAACTTTTACTATCAAAGTAATTTTTAGACACACGATAACTTGATTCATGATATTTCGAAAACTACGATATCAACTTCTGATTTAAATCTGAATACCAACTCACGTGCTAAAACGTGCCCACCACTTTCTAATTTCATGTACTAGTACAATCTAACCACGTCCAGGGATAGCCAGTCATTGTATTGAATCCTAAGCACCGGCTACACAAAGAATCGGGTCAAATACGAAATTTCGGGGTTCGTTGGTGTAGAACATGGGCACTGAAAGAGAGAGCCGACATCCATCCTATTTTGGAATTCATGGAAAATTTGCATTTTTGATTACGACCATTCCTTCAATCGTTCACTCTCCCATTTCTATTCAGAGCTAGGTCCTAGTTCACATTCAGAATACAAGAATGTCAAGTTTTACGATTCTCCGCAATGACAAAGAAAGGACAAAAGGTAATATTTAGATTAGCCAGGGAGTATTGGTACGAGTATGATGAGAAGCAGGGAGAATGAATTGGATGCGGATTGTGTGAAAAAGTTACAGAGGCAGGTTCTCTAGGTTTAGGTGACGACGAACGGAAATTGGAAAGTCAAACGGCTAGAAAATATTGCAAACTCGATAAGCAAGTAGATGAAGAGGGAAAAAATGTAGCTATTGTTTCATTATGGTAACTTAGCATTCTGCTGTTACAGATCTGTTTTAGCATCTATAACGTGTCATACAGTCGGAATTTATACTGTCCAGGTCTTTTTCTTGAAAAAACCGTCTAGAAGGTTTACATAAATTTAAAAAACTTTGCAGAGTATAAAAATTCATGAACATCGTAAAAAATTGAATAAAAGTGTATTCTCAAATTTTCGTGCCTTAATACCTCAATAATTTTTATACCCTTCACGGATGTGATAGGGTATATTAACTTTATCAATGCAACGCACAGAAGGAAGCATCTCCGGCCATTTAAACTATATATACATATATCAGTATGATAAGACGATTCGATTAAGCTCTGTCCGTCTGTCCGTCTGTCTATCTGTTTCTATGCAAACTAGTCCCTCAGCTATATCAATTTTGTACAAAGACTTGTTTCTATTGCACGCTGTATATATGTCGGAATCAACGGAATCGGACCACTACGTCATATAGCTGCCATAGGAATGACCGGTCCAAAAATTCGTCTTTATGAGAAAAAATTTTTTATTTCTAAATATATCTTTTTTCAAATTTCACAATAATTAATAGTATTTTTAGATAAATCACATTCCTGAATTTGGTTGAAATCGCACTACTCCATCATATAGCTGTCATAGAAACGACCGTTTCAAAAGCAAGTTTTTGTTAGAATTTTTTTTTTGACATGGATATGTCTTATAGCTGGGGGTCATCCTAAAAATCTGTCCGTCACACGAAATGTCTGTTTTTCTACTCGGCGGTCAGAAGAGGAAACAAGCCTATTGAACATTTTTCTATTCTGGTTGTGCATGTCGTTTGAGTGAAGTGGTCATTGTGCATGGCTGTTGCTTGTGGATCTGCGCGGGCGACGCGCTTGCGGGGATCTTGTGTGTACATGTTGAGATGTTGATTGACGTTGTGGACGGCAAGAATGAATGTGGTGGCCGATTTAAAATAGCACCCATTGTACTATCTGAATCACTAGGATCCCAGAAAAAGTAGCAAGTAGTCAGTTCGACTAACACTTGGACATGCGCAGACGCAATTTGAGAGAGTGTACATAGTTCCCGCCCCCCGAAGATGAGCGAGAGCGGATGAAGTTAATTCGAGCCAAATCGGGTGATCCAGCGACTGTGGCTGTGCATTTGCAATGGCTGCGATTTGAGGTCTGACTGGTTCAGAATGTGGGCCCCCACCACACGTGCAATAAACATATAGAACAAAATGGCGGATTTATACTACGTGCTATAAACATAGAACAAAAGCTCCACATACGGTACGATGTATTAGCAGCATAAATGTTGACTTTCAATAGGGCGTGTCTATCTGTCTCATGTGGTTGGGTGTTCAATGTCATTAGAACGGGTGTATCCGGTTCATATGGGGACGTTAGTTTTCAATGGGGTATGTCTCTCTGTCTCTTAAAGGGGGTGTTAAGTTTAATTTGGGGCGGGTTTATCGGGAATCGGTTCTTGGAAGACAGGTTATTGGCTTTTGGTGGGAAATGATACAAAGTATCTACACTGCATGCAGATACATCGGAACATGGATATGTCTATGACTACCGACTGCGTGTAACCTGTTGTGATGAATATATCGACGTTAGTTTTATAAAGATCCCAGTCTAGTTATACTGGATGAAATCATTCGACAAAACACATCCCACGCTTTCGGTAGGCATAAGACATATCCATGTTTCGATGTATCTGCATGCAGTGTAGATACTTTGTATCATTTTATTTCTGAAGATATCTTTACCATCTTTACCATATTATTCAATCATATTGACTTGCGAATCACATTGCTAAATTTGGTTGAAATTTCATATACCTCTCATAGGAACAGTGAAATCGGAACAAGTTTTACTTCTAACTTCAAAGTGGCAAATGTACCATAAGTAACAATCGTAATACTGCAACACCTTCAATCATGGAAAAAATTCAGAAGTTATCCTCAGCGCAGAAATAGCGGGCAACAGAAATCAAAAGTGGTTTTTAGAAACGAGACCAATAAGTTGTAAGACCAGCCGCGTGACCAATGTTAAGTCTAGCCACATATGCCATTTCACTTTTAAATGTGTTGAAACCACCCTCTGAAAGCCAACACCACATCCAGTATATCAACACTCCTCTAGACATAGAGTATTAGCTGTTGAACATTCGGAGGAGCCTTATGGTATAAGAGAGATGTCGTCCCACCCAATTAAGTCTTCATAGACACAAGACCAATCAGCTACGAGACCTGCAGCGATAAGAGGCACCTACGCAACAGGGGACTCATTAAAATCCCCAATTAAAAAAATCCCCAAATGAGGAAAAATCCCCAATCACAAAAAAATAACCGGCGCAACAGTCCAATCTAAGCCATGGCCCCAGGACAAGATAGCACGGGGCTCTTTGTAAAAAAATTACCGTTAGTTTTCAACTGATCGATTTTATTTTTCCGGGAAAGTATAAGATTATCCTCGCGAGCAATCTATCAAAGCTAGAGATTTTCATGTTTATTTAATCGGGAGTTATATTGTATAGGTAGATACATTTAATTATTTTACATATGTAGGGGAGGTAGGCGTTTCCTTGGCCGGATCACGCCCATTTTCAATACCTACCAACTAGATCATACTTCCAATATTTGACCAAAATTTCAAGGCTCTAGCTTTATTCTATCGGAAGTTATCGTGCGAACAGACAGACAGACGGACAGACAGACAGACGGACACACAAGCAGACAGACAGACAGACATGGCTAAATCGAATCAGGAGGTGACCCTGATCATTTATGAATAAATATATATTTTCGTTATGATGAAAACAATATAGGGTATATACCTATATATCGACGACGCTATAATTCAATACCTCGTAACTCACTTTTTCCGATATTGGGGTTATGTGCTACTTCCGTGGTAAAAACTGATGTCCATCAAGTTAGCATTACCACTTAAAAATTTCGAAGTCGCGTATAGTGGATTAATTGTCCTGAATTTGTCGTAAATTTGTCGTGAAAGAAAAAAATTTGTCGCGTCTGTTTTTTAAAAAATATGCTATAGTAATGCTAACTTGACAGTCAAGTTAGCATTACCACCCCGTGAAACAGAGAAAAAATTAAATAATCCGCGGTCACGTATAGTGGATTAATTGTCGTGAATTTGTCGTAGATTTGTCGTGAAAGAAACAAATTTGTTGCGTTTGTTTTTTTTTAAATTTGCCATAGTAATGCTAACTTGACAGTCAAGTTATCATTACCACCCCTTGAAATAGGGGAAAAATTTAATATTTCAGAGTCACGTATAGTGGATTAATTGTCGTGAATTTGTCGTAGATTTGCCGTGAAAGAAAAAAATTTGTCGCGTTTGTTTCTTAAAAATGATACAAAGTATCTACACTGCATACAGATACATCGAAACATGGATATGTCTTTAACTACCGACTGCGTGGAACCTGTTGTGTTGAAGATAGCGACGTAAGTTTTATAAAGATCCCAGTATAGTTAAACTGGATGAAATCATTCGACAAAACACGTCCCACGCTTTCGGTAGGCATAAGACATATCCATGTACCGATGTATCTGCATGCAGTCTACCTATAGATACTTTGAATCATTTTCAAGACATACCGTCGCACATAGTGTACAGAAGAATACAAATTAACCCAACCGTTGCCCCGTGTGTGGATCAAGCGATCATATACTCTACATATTGTATATGCGCCTGTGCTTCGTTAGTACGTAAATCCGCGATCGATCGCGTCAAGCCGCGGTCTAGCTAAACACACTTACTATTAGATACTTAGATAGTACTCGTCTAAGTCTAAAGACGGTAAGCGCGACAACACAATTTTATGGCTTTAATGTTTACGTTATCCGCGCTGCACAAACTGCATCATTTGCACTATTCTCCTCACTAAATCAGAATTTTGCACTGTTAAACGTGCCATACACACACCGATCGATCGGCCGATCCGTCGCCCGAAATCGATATCGGCCGATGGATCGGCCTGTGTATGTGGAAATCGCACCGATCGGCCGATCAATTTTGATCTGCCGATATTTTTGTGCGATTTTCGTGCGATCGATCGGTGACGATCGATTGGATAGTGTATGTGATTATCGCAAGTGAATGTCAAATTACCAAATTATTAAATTATGAAATTTCATGGATTCTTATGATTCAAATGGCACTGCAATTGAAATATCAAATATGTGGTATACGAAAATACCACACATCCAAATAGTTAACAAAAATGAATCTAGGTTGGATTGGGAGTGAATCATAACCTATTTTTTGAATTGTCATTCGTTATCGCATCGCACGAAAATCACTCAGTGTGTGTGCAGTGGAGATCGGCAGATATTTTGTGGCGATCCATCGGCCGATCGATCGGGCGACGGATCGGATAATGTATGGCGGCTATTAGTTGATATATCATCGATCGTGATAGTACGCGGTATGCGCGATACAAGTACGGTCGTAAGTTCCTTACATCTCACGGGAAGAACACGTTGGTGACCTTGGTGACACTGATTTCAGTCGGCTGGATGGGATTGGCCATCACAAGAAAGGGGTGGATCCGCCGCGGAAGTGCAATCCAAGGTCCGTGGAGCAAGCATCTCTTTCGCACTGTCGCCGATGACGAAGCAGTACCCATCCATTGAACTTAGCCGTCTCTCCATTGCGTGCATACGAGTGTATGTGCGTGTATGTGTGTGCGTGTGTGTGAAGTTGAAGCTATTTCCCGACCTACCCCAACGATTTTCTTATTGAGTCAGGTTAGTGACGTAATTGATGAAAACAAAAAATTGGTGTGAAGGAGAAGTCATAGCGCTGTGCACGAGTGAGGGAGACAGGTTGTCTGGATGTGGCTGCACAGTTAAAAATCTCGGTATTTTTTTTAAACCTGGTCTTGGACTACCACCATTTTTAATAATTTTAATTCTATAATCTAAACCCTTCCAAAGTTTACTTCTATTTTAAACCAAATTCGTAATAAATTCTAATACAATTCAAAGTTTACTTCCATTTTAAAACAATTTGTGATAAATTCTATTTTAATACAATTCAAACCTTTTTGTGTTGTTTTTGTTCTCGCATTATTTTCTAATCTAAGTTTAATTAAAAGGTAAACCCCGCAAAGTATATTTTTTGAGTCTCAAGTCTCACTATAACTACTCGCAGTCAGCTCAAAATATTATGCTGCGTGGCCGAGTGGTCTAGGTCGCAACTCTACAACACGGAGTTCACAGGTTCGATGCTGCGTCATGGCAAAAAAAGTTAAAGATTAGCTGGCTAGCTTGCGATGGGCTTAATAAAGGATTTGGAAGTTTAGAAAATTGAAAAAAAAAAAATAATTTAGAAAAAACTTAGAGGAGTTAAAAAAACGCAGTAAAATTAATATTTTTTCATAGATTATAATATCTGTAGATTAAATTTTAAACCAACAATTTGATTATAAAAATAATGCCAGAAAAGTTTAATATTTACATAAACCAGTGAAGTTTACGGAAGCAATTGTAATACTTTCATTTTATTAAAATCTAATACAATTTTGGTGTCGTCATATATGTAACCCGAATTAGCATTGATAATAGACCAGGATTTTTAACTGTGTGGTGTTGTGAGCAGATTTGAATCACGAGGGGATGGCAGTTGAATGATGTTGACTTGCGTTATGGGTGCCTGGTTGTTTAGTCAGTTCATGACGCCGTGTTTTTCGATTTTCGTGAGTTCCCTTTGATGACTGACTCGGATTGACTGAGGATCTGCCACTACATTCATATAACTCGGAAAAATTTTCAATGGGCTTGTTTCCTCTTCTGACCCCCGAGTAGAAAAACAGACATTTCGTGTGACGGACAGATTTTTAGGATGACCCCCAGCTATAAGACATATCCATGTCAAAAATATGCTATAGTAATGCTAACTTGACTGTCAAGTTAACATTACCACCCCGTGAAATAGGGAAAAAATTAAATATTCCGCGGTCACGTCTAGTGGATTAATTGTCGTGAATTTGTCGTGAAAGAAAAAAATTTGTCGCGTTTGTTTTTTTTCACGACAAATTCACGGCAATTAATCCACTGTACGTGACTCCGAAATGTTAAATTTTCCCCTATTTCACGGGGTGGTAATGCTAACTTGACTGTCAAGTTAGCCTTACCATAGTATATTTAAAATGAAACCGGAATATAGAGGGCTACGCCCGCAATTCGAGGGTTTTGTAGCACGTGCTTATTTTGGTATCTAAATATTGGCTCCCTGCTCTTCTTGGTACCACTTAGCTGAATAAAAACACCATAATTAAATGTTTTACCCATGAGATAGTATTTTACATGCCAATTCACAAAAAGACTGCATCTGTCACCTCTCAAAGTAATAGTTTTAATACGAGAAGCTGTAGATAGATACCTATGTATGTCTACGAGATAAACTGTCCTACTCTTCGAGATGCTTAACCATTCATGTTAAGACGACATTGCAAATTGCAAACTTGTGTAACGGGTTCGAAATTCAGGGCGGCTGGGACAAATTACGGTCTAATATTTTTTCCTCCTCCACTGTTCCCCTTTCTACAAATCTCAAGAAAATGCCAAAAATGGAATCTACTCAACATTACCTTTCTCACGACACCCCACTTGGCTATACCAGTGGATAAAAAAAAATGACCTTAATTTCGCCTCTATGTGGACCCCCCCCCCCCCCCACTCTTAAAGTTGGCCAATTACAACACAACGATTTCTCCAGCAAATTATAGCATTTCTACACATTCTCGCCGAATTATGTGTGCTACTTCAGCCGTTCGTAAGATATTCTATGAACAGATGGACAGACAAGTATTTGACCGATTTTGTAAAATTTAAGACTTTGTGTGTAATTGTGTGAATAGTTATTGTTAGGATCACCAATCACCAATCTTCACCCTTCCAAAGTTGGTTCATTAGAGATATTATTGCCTATGATGTTGGTTATCATTAGCCATCAATATTTTTGACCTCAGGTGTGCTTGAAAGGTGTAGGGGTGTGCTAACTGCAACTATAGAAATGTACTATTATTAACCTTTTTGGATGAGATTTAAAAATTTTATTATTTTTAGATTTCTATGCTAGTGAAATGCCGCTTTTCTGTAAATTTTCATATGTCTAGCTATAACGGTCTCGAAATGCAAGGGGGGGGGGGGGGGGACAAACCCGGAACACATATTTTCCCCTCTCCCTCTTTTCTCCTTTCTTCAAATTCGAAAAAAAAATCCAAAAATGTAATGTACTCGACGGTACCTTTCTTACGATACCCCACTTGCCTATACCAAACGAAAAAAAATTTCGACCTTCATTTCCCCTCTATGGGGACCCCCTCTTAAAGTTGACCAATTACGACGCATCGCTTTCTCCAGAGAATTATAGTATTTCTACTTACAAATATTTCCACCAAATTTCATGCATGCAGCTTCAGCGGTTCGTGAGATATTTCATGGACAGACAGACAGACAGACTGACAGACGGACACATGACCGATTTCATAAGGGTTTTGTTTTTATACAAAACCCTAAAAAAACGAACGCGACAAAATTTTTTCCTTCACGACAAATCTATGACAAATTCACGACAATTAATCCACTATACGCGACTTCGAAATTTTTAAGTGGTAATGCTAACTTGATGGACATTAAAAACTGCGCTAAATCGAATGGAAAATACCTTAAGCGTTGCAGGGCAATGGTTTTAGATACGGTCCGACACAGGTTTCTAGCGGCTACTACGTGAGGAGGACTGTGAATTATTGTCCGAAAAAGTAGTATAAGCGTAAAACTAAACCCTTCCTACCACTTTGAAATCTTAACCCATCGATTTTCATCAAATCGGTGCACTCATTCGTTGCTGAGTCGACTAGCAACTGGCGAGAAAAGTCATATGCTCAGGCCATGAATCGAACTGGCCGCTATTTGTTTAATACAAGTAGATGGACTGTCCACCCATCAGGCTACCACGACCAAGCGTAAAAATCGCGAATATGAGAACGCCAGTGGGACCGAACTCTTTCATGTGTACCAGTTTCCTTGTTTCCTAGTATCTTACAAGAATCCTCTAAGCCTCACATCCAAATTTTCCCAGTCTTATTTCGAAAACTGATCCATTACATTTGAAACGGAAAGAATAACTCAGTTTTCTCTTTAAAAAATTAAGAACATTTCTCAAATGGTTTGTCCTAAAATTAGCTGGTAGTTATTTATTGAATGATCCTCTTTTGAAAAATGTGTCCACGATTGGGGTCAATTACCATATTGACACCAATTTCGAGCCTTTCTTGTTTGCCTCCTTCGCATTTAACCGGTAGCCTGTCCTGCTTGTCGTTGCTCAGTTTCAGAGTGCCTGAGATAAGACTTGAGCTAAAGTAGTCGGGAATGAGATGCACTTTTGAAAGTGAAGCAACCCAAGTTGTGAAATTTTTTTTCATCAGTTAAAATGCTGGAAAGCTCAAAGAAAAGGTGAATTGGGTTGTTGAAATGCTGCTGGATTTGGGATGGGTAGTTGTTTTTTCTTGATAGGAATGTTTGGAAGAATAAAACTCCAGGTAGAAAATACTAAACTAACTTTCACAGAGACCCACCTGCTATACCTTCATATGGCCTTGGTGCTAAATTTTATACACACCACAGAACTAGTGAACGTCCACTTATAGAAGCCCACTATCATTCCTGTTTAAGGGAGCAAGAAAGGGTGGACTACAATTTTTGTTACTGCTGCAGAAAGAGTGGAGATGAAAAAAACGTTTTAAGAAATAATTTGCAATCTAACGCTAAATTTAATTGCACATAGTCAAAACATGAAAGAATCGACTGAGGGTTTCGAAAATGTTTAAGGGTGTTGATTTTTTTTTTACGTTTGCGTTTACGGTGTTTAAATAATATCAAGGAACTCCTTTTTTTCTCGAATTTAGCCTACGTAGGGTTGTTAATTTAATAGATTAGTCTAGTACTGGAGTGAGCCGTCGATATCGATGTCGAGAATCTATTTTTTATCTGGAATGCTCAGAATTTATATCAGGGGACAGTACGCCTTACTAGAAAATCAAGACATCTCCAACCAAAAACCTGATAAATAAGTGGGGACCGATTTGTGTGGCTACAAGCGATCGAAAATCTCGAAATCATCTCACTCGCTATAAAAAAAAATACCAAAAGACACACCACAGGAACCATGAATTATTTATAATCTGTTAACTCTACATTCTCCACGTCAAATTCAGAAAACGCAACGTGGTATCTCGCGAGAAGTCCTTCTCTCAATTGTCCTAACCCCTTGTGGGGCATAGCGCGTCAACTGTTCAGTTGACGTTTCGACGGCATAAACTGCTTTCTGAGAATGCAGTTGCTAAAATGCACCTCCTTGTCCTTGACTGGCTAACAATGCTTACTTACAGTTTCACACTCCGAGTAGCTTATGCTCTTGCACGGACTCCTTCCTTTCTTTAGCCGTACCATCAAAGGCCTTTTTGGGTATTCGATGTCCGTCCATTCGCTGTACATGTCCCGCCCACTGTGGTTTTCGTAACTTCATAAGATCGAGGCCTTCGTTTCATAAAAACTTTCATGCAGCTCGTGGTTGCACTTCCTTCCCCAAAGATGACCATATAACGAATGGCTCCAGGAATTCGTTTTAACTTCCGTGACACAACACAGGGTGAATTATCGTTTTGTTGATCTGGAGCTTCGCCTTCCGGCCGGCTAATGTATTTGTTCTTCAGTAGACGGAGCACAGCGAAAAAGCTGCAGTTTGCGAGCTGGATGCGTCCCTTAATCTCGATTTTCATCGCCGTTCTCTGTAATGTTTTCACCAAGGTATAAAAAGTTGTCTACTCGTTCGAAGGTATGGTCGCCTAGTTCTGGATCTGGTGAGCTCGATTTAGTTTTCCGAGTTCTTTGTACTATCGCCTTCGTCTGCGTAGTCTAATGGCTGGTCTGATGCGTGGTCTAAAAGGCGTGCTAATGCCAACGAAAATGGAGATATAGAAGGGGCACTCAGTACATTAATTTTTGTGAAGCAGGATGCTGATTGCTGATTTAAACTCCAACTTCCCTTGCCGCTAAATCGAGTGCTATCAGCGTTCGACTGCTTCCGTTGCTGAATATTTTTCTCATGTGGTTTAATCCTCATTTCTAAGATCTTTGTGAAAGATGAGAGTTTTGTAAGGTGCGCACTCCTGATTGAAGCAGCTTTTTTTAGCGTCGGAGCTCGTACCCAATCACTTGTTCTGCGGCTGCCTTAACTTTGCCACTTATCTGGCCAAGGTCCTCTGAAGGAGTGGGTGCAGTTCCACCACTGTGGGTGTTTCCAGTTTATCGATGTTAAATTTTCCGACGGGGGTGGCTTCTTTCATGTAGTCTTTATTCATGGTCAGGTTAGGTTAGATGGACTGCCTTGAGCAGAAGAAGACTGATTAAAGCCCAAGTACAGCAGCCCTAGTCTAACTCAGTCATCAATCAGCCAGATCAATAAAAAAGTAGGGCCCAAGGAGGTCTTTCCTGCGTCTTGCCAGGGCAGGGTAGACATAAGGCGAGAAGGACTTTCCTACTTTTTCTTGTTTCCGCAGCTCCTACAGGAATCATTGTGTGGGAACCGAAGTCTCCTAGCAAGCTCTCCGATATGGAAGTGCCTACTGATAAGCCCCATAACGTTTCTCAAATGGTTTCTGTTCAGCATCAGTACCCCGTGTTAGCGACCAGGGTCCAATTTCGGCCAAATGTGTCTATTTGTATGACATGTGGTGCCGTTAGACCATCTGGTATTAGCCCAGTCATACGCTACCGATTTAGGGACCCGTTTGCAGGCTGCATATACTCCCTGGTCTCATTTGTCGTACCCGACCGAGCTAGTTCGTCAGCTTTGAGTTACCAGGAAAGCCACTATGACCCGTTATCCAGGGTTATGTTGAAAAATCTACCCATCTCCTAGAGACAGCTGCGATAATCCAGTACTGTGTTTGACGTAACCAAGACAGAGCTGATTAATTTTATCGCTGGTTGACCATACGTGTATATTACAATATCCCTAGCAGATATGACATTATGCGCAAACTAGGTTACCGCCCCGAAGATTGCAGTAACCTCCACCTGAAAAACGCTACTGTATCTCGGGGGTTGAAGCGACATGCCAATATTTAGATTCTTCAGTCTTAGCGTCGTCAATGAAAAAAAAAAGATACAAAGTATCTACACTGCATGCAGATACATCGGAACATGGATATTTCTATGACTACCGACTGCGTGGAACCTGTTGTGTTGAAGATATCGACGTAAGTTTTATAAAGATCCCAGTATAGTTATACTGGATGAAGTCATTCGAAAAAACATGTCCCACGCTTTCGGTAGGCATAAGACATATCCATGTACCCATGTATCTGGTGGCAGTGTAGATACTCGTCATAAATTCTGCTTTGCTTTGTCCTGTCCGCTTGGGCTCCTTTCTCTCGCGGGATCGTTTCGTTTTCGTTTGCATTGCGTGTGTGCAATATTCACCTCCTCTCGTGCACCTTGTTCCATCTACGCGTTCGGTACAGTTTGCAGACTGCTGCCTATCGACATTTCTTTGAGTAAGTTTCTGCTAATCGCAATCACGGTTCCCACCATCTTTTCCCAATCGGACGTGTATTGTGTTTGTGTATCTATTGCAAAATCGCTCCCACACTATCCGCCTCATCCCGCCCCTTTAATCAACAGTCCGGGTCCGGCACACACAATCCGTTTGTCAAGTAACGCGTGCGACTCTATGCGATTGTGTCCCGCAAACAGAAAAGGAAACTAACAAAAGTAAACAAAACATTCCAACACACGCACAAAGAGAATGCACAAGAAAAATTTTGGAATTTTTGCAGAAGGGGCCCCCCGCATTTGATCTTCTTCAGACCTCTGAATGTACATCATGTCACGATGAGCTGCCCGGAACTATAACATCCTGCGACGAATATTTCTCTATTTCGGGGCTTGGGAGATTTTAACTCACGCAGTACGAATCCGCCATTTTGTTTTATGATATGTTAATTGCACGTGTGATGGGGCCCACATTGTGGGCCAGTCAGACCTCAAATCGCCGCCATTGCAAATGCACAGCCACAGTTGCTGGATCACCCGATTTGGATAGAATGAACTTCATCCGCGATGGCTCTCGCTCTCTATCTTCGGGGGGGGGGGGGGGGGGGGGGGGTGTACACACTCTCAAATTGCGTCTGCGCATGTCCAAATGTTAGTCGAACTGACTACTTGCTACTTTTTCTGGGACCCTATTGATTCAGATATGTAGTACAACGCGCGCTATTTTATTTGTTTGGATTCCAGCCATTTTAAACATTTTGGAATTTTGCGGATCTTCTGCAGACCTCTGAATGTACATCATAGCATAAGATCCTGCGACGAATATTTCTTTATTTGGGGGCTTGAGAGATTCTAACTCGCCTAGTATAAATCCGCCATTTTGTTCTATATGTTTATTACACGTGTGGGGCGTGTGGGGCCCACATTGTGGGCCAGTCAGACCTCAAATCGCCGCCATTGCAAATGCACAAACACAGTCGCTGGATAAACCGATTTGGCTCGAATGAACTTCATCGGCTCTCGCTCATCTTCTTCGAACTGACTACTTGCTACTTTTTCTGGGACCCTAGTGATTCAGATAGTACAACACGGGCTATTTTATTAAATGATGAATGGGAATTGGCGGAAATTGAAGGTCATTGAAAGTCCTTGGACGTCCCTGACCTAAATAATGAGTAAAAATGGAATTTCATTCATTGTGACCTCAGATTGGGTCTATGCATGTGCATGTCGGGAGTGCACAATTTGTTTAATGAAATGGTGAGAATGAGAATGATATGAATGAATGAGAGGAGGAGGTCCGCTGCCCTGAGCGAAATTTCGCATACATTCAGAGACCATAAATTGCGTGTGAGCATGTCGAGCGAGGAGAGCAGACGACTTCTTGCGACGTGTTCTGGGGGCCTAGTCAAGCTAGGTAGTACGGATCGTACTCTATATTTTTGAGGATTGTGAATGTATGGTATGGTGTATATGCAGGAGTTTTGATTATGGCGTCGCGTTGACTGAGAGCGTGGGACAGAGAGCACAGAGAGCGCCTGTTCACCCGTACACTATGTTATTTCTTGCCGTCCACATCGTCAACTTTTATCGCTATCAAATCAACATCCCAACATGTACACACAGGATAGCCGCAAGCGCGCCGCCCGCGTGGATCTACAAGCAACAGCCATGCACAATAACCACTTCACTCAAACGACATGCACAACCAGAAAAGAAAATTTTTTCAATGGGCTTGTTTCCTCTTCTGACCCCCGAGTAGTAAAACAGACATTTCGTGTGACGGACAGATTTTTAGGATGACCCCCAGCTATAAGACATATTCATGTCAAAAAACTATTGGCTTCAGATGAACTCATTCCTCGATGGGTAAAACAAAAACGAAACAAAACAAGCCCCTGGAGGCGGCCAGTGTAGGAAAATATGGCAGGAAAAGTGCCACCACTCCCAGTACTGATAGAAAAATCAGCGATGTATGCATTGAGAATCGTTAAGAAATTGTGGCTCATTTGGCGACGTTGATAAACAGTGAGGGAATTAGAGCTTCGAAGAGTACAGTCCAAAGGCGGTTGACTGGAACAGATCTGGTTAGTCGTCGTCATAGGAAAAAACTGCGGCTCACCGAGGCCATGAAGAAAAAGCGACTGCAATGGGCCAAGCAGCAACGGCATACGAATGCTCCAGACTGGAGTCGAGTAAAAATTCTTTTTTTAATAGTCGTTAATGATTTTTGCCATTACTGTAATATTTTACAGGTATGCTTCTCCGATGAATCGACCTTCCAGATTTTGGCCGACAAAAGCTCATTTGTCCAACGACGCCCTGGTGAGCAGTTTCATCCAGACTGCCTGGTAGAGAGGGTTAAACGCCTGGTTAGTGTTATGGTGTGGTTCGTTATCTCGGCCAAGGGTATGGGGCGCGTTTACATCGTAGCGGAAACCACGAGGCAGGATCAACACAAGTGTGTCCTAGAAACTCGATTGGTCCCACTGCTCAAGGAATGGTTCCGTAACATAAAAAAAACTGCATTTTTATGCACGATTCGGCTATGTGCCATAAAGCAAGAAGTGTCACGACATTCCTGACCGAAAAAATATAGTCATTTTAAACTGGCTGTTAAACTCACTGGACATGAACCCCGTAGAGAACATGTGAAAGCTCACCAAACGGGCGATCGCCAAAGAAATGATTACCACCAAACGCCAGTTAACTGAAACTCTTTTCGGAGAATGGCATGACAACACCCAACTGCAGGAAAATGCAAAAGTCTGCGTAGAGAGCATAGAGGCTGTAATTGCAGCAAAGGGCGGCATCACTAAATATTAATATTAGGTATTCATTAAGGCACTAATTACTTTTATGAAAAAAAAAATAAATTATTTCGCCTTCGGAAATTGTTCTTTTTACAATCTTTGCAACACAATCCTTTAAATAAAAATACTTGAGTGACCTAGAATCAATTAACTGCTCAAAAAATTAAGTTAAACTTGAAACTACTCAAATATCAGAAGTGTCCCTAATAATTTGGCAACCCACTGTAACATAAGAATCTCCCATCTACGCAAGAAGCTTTTTACTAAAATATATTGTTTATTTTGGCCCACCTATACAACTCTCGAGAGTAGAGGTAGTTGATCTCGCGTTGCGGCCGATCAAATAAAACCAGGCCGAAGCGTATATACCCTAGACTTGTACAGACCTAGTGGTGATACCAAAAGTACCAATTGGCAACGACCATATGCATTAAAAGTGAGTTTCCTATATGGCCAGTTTATAGGGGAGGTTGGCAATCATTCAGGAGGGTCTTGACCATTATCAAAATCAATGAACTAACCCATTCTACAAATATTTGTCGAATTTTTCAAGTCGCTAGCTTCATTCTATCGAAAGTTATTGCTTATTTGAAGTTTCACTTGTAGGGGAGGTAGGGGTTCCTTGGGTCGGATCTTGCTCATCATTGCCACCAACAAATAAGATCATGCTACAAACATTTAAACAAAATTTCAAGTCTCTAGCTTCACTCTATCGAAAGTTATCGCTTATTTGAAGTTTCATTTGTAGGGGAAGTAGGGGTTTCGTTGGTCGGACTTTACGTATTTTCAATATTAGCCAACTGTATCCTATTAAAAACATTTGACCAAAATTTTAAGTCGCTAGCATTGTTTTGTCGTAAGTTATCGCTTATTTTAAGTTTCATTTCTAGGGGAGGTAGGGGTTTCTTAGGTCGGATCTAACCCATCTTGAATACCAACTAACCCAATCTCACTTCAAACATTTGACCAAAACTTCAAGTCGCTGGCTTGATTCTGTCAAAAGTTATCGCTTATTTGAAGTTGCATTTGTAGAGGAGGTAGGGGTTGTTTGAGTCGGATCTTACCCATTTTCAATGCCAACCTAGTAGATTTTACTAAGAACATTCTAACAAATTTTCAACTTGCTAGTGTCATTCTATCGAAAGTTATTGTAATTAAATGAATATTTAACTTTTTGAAATTTGTAGGGGAAGTAGGCGTTCCTTTGATTTGATTACGCCCAACTTACTAGAACTCAAGCAGCTTCTCACCCCAAGGTTACATGCCAAAAAGTGTCTACATCAATTGGTTCAAGAGTTATAGACAAAAAACTCGAAAAGTAGGGTAGTACGGGGCTCTTTGTAAGAAAATTGCCGTTAGTTTTCAACTGATCGATTTTATTTTTCCAGGAGAGTAGAAGATCACCCTCCCGAGCAATCTACTGAAGCTAGAGCTTTTCATGTTTATTTAATCGGGAGTTATAGATACATTTAATTATTTTACATATGTAGGGGAGGTAGGCGTTCTCTTGGCCTGATCACGCCCATTTTCAATATTAACCAACTAGATCATACTTCTAATACTTGACCAAAATTTCAAGGCTCTAGCTTCCTTCTATCGGAAGTTATCGTGCGAACGGACAGACAGACGGACAGACGGACAGACAGACAGACGGACAGACGGACAGACGGACAGACAGACAGACAGACAGACAGACAGACAGACAGACAGACAGACAGACAGACAGACAGACAGACAGACAGACAGACATAGCTAAATCGAATCAGGAGGTGACCCTGATCATTTATATATTTACATTGCCATACCTCCGGAGCCTCCTTTAAGGTGTTATATATTTCCGTCGTGACAAAAACAATATACCCTATACTAAAAGTCTAGGGTATAATAAAGCGCCGGGCGCTGACGAGATTCCAGCTGAACTGCTAAAATTCGATGGAACGGGTCTTGTTAATGCCATACATCAATTACTCCTGCAAATATTAGAGGACGAGGTGTCTGTACGTCCTACAAAATGTTGACGTTGTCAGGAGTGCTGAGAATACAACGTAGACGTATACCAAATCTTTCTTGACGCCTTGAAGTCATACGACAGTATCGATCGTGGTGTACTGTTCAACATCATGCTGCAATTTGGTATACCGGCCAAATTAGTGCGACTGGCAAAGATGACGATGACCAACTCCGTCTCACAAGTCAGGATCCATAATAGACTTACTGATCTATTTGAAACAAGCACTGGTTTGAAGCAGGGCGGTGGAATGGCGCTGACGCTCTTTAACAGATCACAGGAAACGCTATTCGGACTATGAATATGGACAACAGCGGGACGCTACTCATCAAGTCGAAACAAGCAGCAGCATACGCCAACGAGATTAATATCATGTCCTGGAGATTGGCCGACGCAGAACAATCTGTATACGCTCGATACCGCTGCAAAAGAAGTTGGACTACGTATCAACGAGGATAAAACCAAAATAATAATGCAATCGAGGACAAGGACGCCTCGCCAGTACAATCGAGCATCAATGTGGGGGACCTCAACATCGAGTTCGTGAACAACTCCATATACCTGGGTTGCAGCTGGTCAAAGGATGCCGACGAAACTGACGTAATCCAGCGACGGATACAGCTAGCAAGACTTTTTTCTCGGTTCTCCCCATAATGAAGTTGAAGCATATGCATAGAAACACGAAGCTCCACGTGTACAAAACCATCATATAACCAGTGCTACGCTATGGCTGCGAAACATGGACTATAACTCAAGCCTCCGGCAACATGCTAGATACATTCGAACGCAAGGTTTTGAGGCAAATTTACGGAGCTGCTTGCGATCGAGATGGATGGAACATCCGCGTACAACCATGAACTGTACGATGAGCTGGAAGCTTCGAAAATTGTCAATCTACAACGACTTAAATGGGCAGGGCATGTACAAGGAATGGACGATGATTGCATGCGAAAGAGAGTAATGAACGGACTACGAGTCGACGGAGCGAGATCGCGCGGACGACCGGGAGCTCGTTGGGAGAGCTCAGTATATGCGGACGCCGAGCAACTACTGGGCTTCCAAGATTGAAGGACAACGATCCAGGCGGCCTAGGCCCGACGTCGGGCTGTCGCGCCACGATGATGATGAAGTCAACTAGATCCCGTAAATGCAGTGGCATGAAGTGCCAGCTTTTTATAAATTTTGATATCTGTGGCTTCGGTAATATGGAAAGGTAATGGGCGACCATTAGGTTTGAATCATCTGACCCAATTACTCCGTCGCAATAACTAGAAGTTTGCAAAAGATACCAGAAATAGAATCTACTTGACGTCCGCTTCGAGATGACTCCTCAAATATTTTATGTTCAACTTCGGTTCATGCAAAGAAAAACAATCAAACAAGAATTTTGTTTCCTCTTTCTTTGATTACCAAGTCATTATGTTCCCTTACAGTCCAATCCTTTTTATATTCTCAGAGGTGATGTAACAACTTCTCAGTTTTTCTACCTTCCTACTAGACTCGACCTTTGTCGCATAGTATATTCACACGTGGTAGTATGTAGTGAATAAAATTTTGCTGATCCTTTTCTCTTTGCTATGTTCTTTTTCAGATGATTACATACGCGGAAATTATTTATCCGGCCCTCATTCTGTTATTGCTGGCAATCAAAACAGGAAACGCTTGTAGAATTTCTGAATTCTCGTGTCGAGGAGGAAGTCTGTGTGTGCCCCTGGACAAGTATTGTGACGGAAAGGATGACTGCGGGGATAGCAGCGACGAGCCGAAATTCTGCACCGGTATGTATCCTTCATTGAATTTAGTATAGTGGAATGGATCCAATAGACTGTGTGTGTGTTCCTATGCGCAGAACGTGTTGGGAATGTATCTTTTCGATACGAGTATAAGTTATAGTTCCCATTTTAAATAATGTATTTTAGTCCTGATGAATATACATACGTACACATTCATGTACGCAGCGGAAGAATAAACTAAACTAGGGCATTGTATTCAGTTTCATTAAAATTAAGAAATCCTCATTCAAAGCAGTTCAGAATTGTGTGTATATTATGCTTATCAAATTATTATTCACATACAAAAAATAGACATTTGGATCACATTCATCTCCGAAAGAACCTACTTTAGACCGCAATCTGGTCCCAACAGTGCCTGTGAATTCACCACACCTTTGATGGAAACAACCTCTTGGCTTGCAGGACGAGTGTACTTGAATTTGTACGCTCCCTTTAAGGGCTATGCATATTCGCCGAGAAAAGCGTATCCATCTTACATTTTATCGCGCAGCTGAAAATTGTAGGATGGATGTTATTCCTGAGGGTTTTTCCACTTTACTGATACAACGGCGAACACTTGAGCTGCTTCATGTTTTCTCTTCTTGAAAAGGATGTACTATATGTAAATGTGCGATTATACATGTAAACCGACTTATAATTGTATGGGTGAGAGCATACAACGTCTACTAGCCATATTTTATTCAAAAAGACAAACTTTTCGACAACATAACAAACATATCATAATTTCAGAATGATACCAACCAAGAGTTGGAAACTTTGAATGATTATAGCGACATTAATGAGGTACCTATAATTCAGCGCTATGAAAATGAATCTAGTTGTTACAGTATTCATGGAATAATATGAAAACTTAGAGAAAACATATTGGTTTTTCTGGGAAACCATATTAAGCAGACGGCAGGATTGATTAAGTGGAGCTTAACGAGTAAGTTTTTCCTTACTTTTTGCTTGAAGGAAATGTAGCAGAGGTAATCTACGTAAAATTAGATAATGCGAAAAGGAATACTCAATTTGTTTAGCATAGAGGGGGCGAAAATCCTATTCCATAGTCCTCCTCGTGGACGCCCCCTGGAATGGCAGTGGTCGTTGACCACTGCTAACCAAGTCAAACCGCCAATAATAGTGATGCGATGATTTGGTTGAGGTAAATATTCCCAATGTGGTGTGGGTCTTAAAAATAATACCGGGGCGTACTCCTTTGGCGAGCTATCGTTGAAACTGACAAAACAAAGAACAGGATGTGTATGCCAGGGGCGACCGGTAGCGCAGTGTGTTAAGGCATCAGTCTCATGTCTGACTACCGGCGTTTCGGGTTCGAATCTTGTCCACGACGACGTTCGTGGCCATGGATGTGCAAGAGGTGCATGTTGGCAACAGCATTCTTCGAAACCAGTTTATGTCAACGAAACGTTAACTGGGCCACATGGAACAGTTGACGCACTATGCCCCATAAGGGGTTAGGGCAATTGAGTATTGAGTATATGTATGTGCATGCCAGCAACTTGCACTTTTCGAAATCTTCCATATGCTAACAAGACATCAACTATTGTGTACCCCGGATAAGGACCGAGTCAACGGTTGCAACTTTGGGCTATCGTAAAATGACAAAGATTGGATTTTGGAATGTGCGCACTCTCCTGGACAACATATCAGAAGGTCCCCCAAATCCACGATTTCTTCAATTAGAGAGTGAATTTTTGAGGTATAACTTAAACATATTAGGAGTTAGTGAGATAAGATGGTGGAACAGTGGAGAATTTATCTCGCCAGCGGGTAGCACTGTAATGTTGTACTCCGGTAGAGCTACCGGTAGTCGTTGTGAGTCAGGTGTGAGGCTCCTTTTAACCAGAACCGCACGTAACTGTCTCTTATCCTGGGATCCGGTCTCCGACCGAATCATGACCGCCAGGCTCCGGACCAAAATGAGAAACATCTCAACTGAACCGCACAATGTCTTGGCGAAAGACTCCTTCTACGAACAGCTAAACGCCGTTCAGAGCAGAACACCTAAATGTGACATCCCAGTCGGACAAGAATCGACACATGGTCGGTCCTGGATCGATGACTGTCTACTAAGGAATCGATGACTTTATCGAGGACACGTCGGAGACATTTGTATGGGGATGGCCGCTTTTGCGATACCGAAAAAGAGGACAGGAATAGATCCGAAATCGATGACGGTAGTCGATGGAGAATCGATGACTGGAGTCAACGTAGAATCGATACTGGGGTCGAATTGGGATCGATGACTGTAGCCAATGTAGAATCGAATCCGGATCGATGACTGGAATCGATTCAGGGCCGATGACTGTAGCCAACGAGGAATCGACACTGAGATCGAATTCGGATCGATGACTGTATAAATGGGTTGAATCTATTTAAGCCTGATATACAATTCGTCCAGAAACTAAAAGTGTCAAGAAATCTTTTTTTTGTAGGCACTTTTAATTTAACGGCGGATTGTATTCAAGGCTTACAGAAAAAAAAACAACATATTCCATATTTCATATATGACAACATGCGTCACCAAATGTCAGATACTTTCAAATGAATTCAAATTTCAGGCTAACTCGATACATAATTGAAAACATTTGAATTTTTCCAGCTTCGGAGACAAACCGATTAGTGGAACCGCTATAGGATCGAATACTTTTCGATTCCACTGGGATCGGAGACAAATGTCTTGCTGGGACTATACTATAATAGTTATGGGAGAATTGAATGCAAAAGTTGGCGCTGATAACTATGTGCTCAGACATGTGATGGGGAGACACGGTCTTGGTGATCGTAACGACAACTGTGAAGGATTTGTAGAGTTCTGCAACTTTCACAGTCTCATCATCGGTGGTACTACGTATGAACATAAGAACCACCACTAAATCAGTTGGTCCTCTGTTGATCGGCGCAGAACACAAAGTCAGATCGACCATTTGGCCATTAGTAAAAGATTCAAGAGTTACCTCCTGGACGCGTATTGTAGCCGTGGGCCGTCCTACTGACGAAAGACCCAGGTGCCGCAATCTCAACACCGCTCGACTCAAAAATCAAGCAAACAATATAATGACCTTCTTGCGCAAAAAGCAGCTGAGATAACAAGTCACCCAGATAGTGACATAAATAAAAACTGGGATGCCATAAAAAATGCGTACTTTGATAGCGCAGATACCATCCTTGGCACAATCGCGGATTACCGGAATAAGCCCTGGATGTCCGACGCTTCATGGCAGCGGATTGTTGAAAGAAAAGAACTGAAGGTTCGTTAGGCTGCAGCATCTGATGGCAATCGAAGCATCATCGAACTCCTTTACTGCCAGAAAGCTCGAGAAGTTCAGCATAGTATGCGATGCGATAAAAGAGTTTATGCGAATTCTCCTTTAGCCTCAGCAGAAGAAGCCGCAATAAGTAACAACTTGAACGCCGTATACGGAGTCATCAAGGAGTTGACAGGTGGTCGTAACTCCTGGCAACATTCGGTGAAGGATAGTGATGGAAAGCTACTTATCTTGGAAGAAGATCAAATGAGACGGTGGAAAGAACACTTCGCCGCGGTCGTGAATCGTGTAACTTCTGGTGAAGTTCCCCCTCATGTAGATAATTTAGCTAACCATCAAAATGTGCTTATACGGTCCCCTGCCCTGACTAAAGAGGAAGTAGTAACTGCAATTATTGCATTAAAACGAGGAAAGGCCGCCGGACTCGACGGTATCCCTGCCGAACTTTATCAAGCAGCGCCAGGCGTAACTGCCGATTTGCTGCACCCACTTGTTGATAAAGCGTGGAATGCATTTCCCACAGAGTGGAAGGAAAGTTTGTTAATCAAACTTCCAAAGAAGGGTGGCAGCCTATGGAAGAGGTGAACAACTTCATCTACCTGGGTAGCATTGTTGCCAAAAATTGAGGCACGGAGCAGGATAACGCTCGTCACTTCAACCAGGCTAAATGCGCATGCGGCATGCTGCCCAAATCTGGCAGAGCAGTTGTCTCATCATTAAGATCAAGCTGGGCCGGATTCGCTCCCTGATACTGTCTTTGCTTTTGTATGGGACATTGTAAAATACATTGAAAATTTCCGTAAGATTTCCCAGATATCTGCAAGTTTTCGTCAACTCATGTCTTCATCGAATTTGTAACGGACGGTTTGGTGGGTATCCGAAGATGTCCGTGAGGACGGAGCCTTAGCTAGCATAATGACCGTGAGGGTTGGGCCGTGCCGTCCACCAAAGTAAAAAGCCGCTCAACGAGCTAAGCAGCGGCCTATTTTTGCTGTAGCTCAGTTCGAGAGACGTGGGCGGGGTTTTTGCCGCTCGTTGCCCGTGTCCTTTACGTATTAACTAAAACAAGAGAGTTAAAAATGGGGAATAAAAAAAAATGAGGCGATAAGGATGAAATTTTTGGCGGATGGCTTGCTTGCCCTCGCGCTCGCATTGGGTTTCAGGTGTATTGGGTCCTTCGGCCTCTTTTTTTGTACCACCGCAAAAATGCTGGGAATATAACATCGACGTGTACCAAATATTTGTTGACTTTAAGCAAGCATACGACAGTATCAATTATGGTGTACTGAATAATATCCTGCTGCAGTTTGGTATTCCAGTAAAATTAGTACGACTCAGACTCACAATAACAAAGATGATGATGACCGTCTCACAGGTCAGGGTCCAAAGCAGGCTGACTGACCTTTTTGAAACAAGCACTGAATTAAATCATGGTGATGAACTGACACCGACCTGTTTCTTCCACCTGACGTTTGAACACGCCGTCCGAGTAAGGAATGCTTACACTAGCGGCACGCTACTCTTCAGTTCCAATCAATCGATAGCGTCTACCAGACGACATTAACTTCATGGCTCAAAACTTTCCCGCAAAAACACGGCTGCTAGAGAAGTTGGTCTACGCATTCACGAAAACAAAACGAAAATAATGATGCAATCAAGAAGAATGACGCCAGAATAACCGAACATTAATGCCGGGGACCTAAGCATTTAATTCGTAGACGACTTCACATAACTAGGTATTAACCTGTGAAATGACGCCAGTGAAACTGATGAAATCAAGCGGCAAATAAAGCTACAAAATAAGACTAAAACAGCTTGCGACCAAATCGATGGCGCATCCGGTATAATCATGAGCTGTACTAACTGTACGATGAACTGTAAGTTTCGGGAAGCATCAATCTACAAAGTCTTCAATGGTCAGGGCATGTACAACAAATGGACGATAACCGCATGCCTAAATAATTATATAAAAAGGTTACATCAGTGGAGTAAAGCTACGAGGAAGACCGGGAGCTCGTTTGGAAGACTATGTAGGTGCTGACGCCGAACAGCTGCTGGACTTCCAAAATTGAAGGACGCGGTCACTTGACCGAAATAATGGGAAAACAATGATCCAGATCGCCAGGACCCGACGTCGGATTGTAGGGTCACAAAGATGATGAGGTTTGCTTAAGATAAAATCAGATAAAATAGTCGAGCTACTGTCCCAGAAGGAAAGCACTGCAAGCATAAAAGATATTGTGCCGTAGCCCATTAATCCAAAAGACCGTCCACCTTTCTAATAAAGGGCAGTAAGTCTTTAGCAGGAATCAACCTGAGGTCTGCAATGTGATAGTAGCCTGCCCGAGGAGTTACATCCAAAACGCGCGATGGCTGCACATTCGCACAAGATGTGTTAGGTCGTTTCCACGTCCTTCAGACAGAGACGGCATTCAGTATCGCTGGACAGACCCATCTTGTTCAGGTGATATCTGACCGGGTGATGGCCAGATAAGTACTCCATAAGGAGTCTTAGGTGGGTTCTACTCATTTGAGTAGTACCCCTGTGAATGAAGGGCAACATAAGCTCCTTTGATTCACATTTCCCTGGAAGGTTATTCCAGTACTGATGACGCAATAGTGAAAACCTATCTGTAATCCGCAGCTTAGCCGAAGCCAGCCCAAAGCCACAGGAAGGCTCAGGTCTATGAAAACGACTGGATGATCCTTGTCTAGCAAGTTCATCCGCAGCCTCGTACCCCTCAATGCCCTGGTGGCCTGGCACTTAACACAAGAAGACTCGGTTTTTGGTTGCCAACAGTTGAAGGAGTTCGTAACACTCTTTCACCAGTTTTGGAGAGACCTTATATGAGGGCTTGTGTAGGATAAGTACGCACAGCTCCAGTGATGCTAAGGCAGGCAAGGCGTTGAAGCTTATTGCACTTCAGTAAGACAGAAGATTGCCGAGTTTTCGGCCACCACAGCGCTTGTGTGTGCGTAGGTCACCATGGCCCGCACCAGGATGGTGTATAACCACTCAATTATCTTTGGGCCCCCATGTTCGTCCAAAGAAACTTCTGCAAGCCCACATTGTGCGTGTGGCTTAGCCAAGTACATTATCTATGTGAGTATTCCAGGTGAGTTGCGAGTCTTGAGTTACGCCAAGGGATTTAACCTCAGTGAAATAATTTAAGGTCGTGCCGCCTAACTAAATTGGATCCAATGTTATATTTCGTTTTAGTGTGAACGACACAACGACAGTTTTCTGTGGGATTACATGTAGGTCCACAACAACACACTAGTGTAGAACTATGTCAAGGGCCGCCCTCATCACCTCCGTGGTGGTAGATTCGAATTTGCCCCTGACTATGATAGTTAAAACATCCGCGTATCCGATTGTACGATAACCGCGCTCATTAAGCATGGAAGCAGCTCGTCTTCGACAAGGGATCACAAAAGGGGTGACAGAACACCACCTTGTGGACAACCCTTTACGGCATTTACGCAAATGGATGTATTGCCTAGAGTTGAGTGAATATCCCGTCCACGGAGCATGCAATGGTAGCGGGTGGGATGTCCCTGAGTTCCAGTGCTCTGGAAATGCACTCGTAGCCGGTATTATCGAAAGCCCCCCATCCCCCCAATGTCAAGAAACGCACACAACGCGATTTCCTTATCACTGAGGGACTTTTCGATTGTACTGGCAAGGTTATGCAAGGTGGTCACTGTTGACTTGCCCTTCGTGTGCGCGAATCGCACAGGATGTAGGGGGCTCGACAGTTCCATCTTGTGCCTGATATGCAAATCAAGCAACTTTTCCATGGTTTTAAGGAAGAAGGAAGTAAGGCTTATCGGTCCATAGGATTTGGGCATATGTTCCGGCTTATTGCCCGCTTTGGGTATGAAGACCACATTAACTTTCCTCCAAGGTTGTGGTATGTACCCAAGGGTGTAACTTGCCCTGAAAAGCTCGATTAGCGGAGTTATTATGATCTCCAAGCTGTTTTGCAACAGAGCGGGAAAGATGCCGTCTACTCCGGGAGCTTAAAATGGCTCAAAGGATTCTATCGCCCATTTTACTTTGTCCATGTCAAAGATGACTCCCGATTAACTGCGAGCCTGGCTAACGGGAACCCGTTGGGGCCTCTCAGTTGTACAGCGGCCGCCAACAGACAGTACGGACCCTGGGAAATGGGTCTGAAGCAGCAAACTTTAATGTTTCTTCTGGACCTTCAGTATGCGAACCGTCTGGTCTCAATAGAAGGCCGACCCTGTTTGCTGAGTCTTTGGATAGGGATTTGTGAAGGCGCGCCGCTTCCGGTAGCGACTAAATGCTCTCACAATGTCTTTTCCAGCATTCTCGTTTGGAATGCCTAATGAGTTTGTTGCTTAAGATTGTTGAAGCATTTATTGTTGGAAACCTGGCAATCTACTGTTGAATGTTTCCCTGCACATTGAGCGTCTACATTACTAACACTTGAATATTTTGATGTTTTGTCGACTTATCGTACTGAAGTCGCTGTAAATAAACTACTTGAAACTGATCCGGAAATTTAATTATTTATCTAGAACATTTATATTTTTATTCGAAATTTATGCACTTGAACTGAATACGAATGAACCTGTGATGTAATTTATTTTAAACACATTAGTAATAATAATAAATTCGCCACTAATGTTCAAAATATGCAGTACATATCTATGATACAAATCATTTGAGTCGCTGGAAAATAATTACTGTGTATAAAACTCTCATTTCATAGTCATCGTATCGTACATTACATATATACATTTATTTAAAAAAAATGCCAACTCAAATATGTAGACAGAATTTCACGTGAGTTTGCTCTACAAAGATGAAGTACGAGTAGTACACCACATAAATACGGGTACACAGTATATACTCGAATTCTCCGTCAATTCGCCTGACGCAACTCAAAGTTTCGTTATACTGAAATATTTACTTTATTCGCCCCATTCAACAAAAATATTCTCAATTTAAACATTGCATACCAAATTTCGCACACTGATGAGACTCTCTCGTCCTACATCCCCGGCCACCACGTCATTTTAGCAAGGACATAACTCAATGTTTTCGCCATTACCGCAGGCACATTTACATCCTTAATTATGAGTTACGTTCTACGATAAATTACTACCCAATGTCAATTCGGCGTTGATATTTTCCCTTGCGTAGCGACCATGAAAGGAAAACGTTGGCGAAACTCTCAAATGTGTTTATTCAAAATTTATCGAGAGCTTTTCAAGAAAGGACACAGCATCGCGAATCGGAGGTAATCAGAATTAATGAGTCCTTCAGGGCGCATTGTGTGGAATATTTCGAATTTGCACAATACACGTAAGATCGACAAATTCAGATGTAGTTGTTGAAAGTGAATATGAACATTTGGGTTATTCTATTCCGTTTGCTGAAGAATCTGAATGAAGATTAAATAATTACCGTGAATTTATAATAAACTGACCGCGGTTTCATATTGTTTATGGTTCACACCTAATTTATTATCATCATCATCGATGATCATCCTGAATGGCCAATAACACCATTGCGACTCAGGAGATAGGCGAACGGTGGAGTTGTAACATAGTTGTGAGAGCATCAACACGTTACACCCAACACCCAACACGTTACATCAAAATAACGCTCAATTAAAAACACCTCTGCGCTATATAAAAAATAGCTCCCGGCGACTCTTAGGACACCTAAGGAAGCAACCCTTCCCCTAAAATTGGGTATGTAGGCTTGAAACCTGCATACCTGAAATAAATTTACACTCGAGACATTAAAGGAGCCCCGAATACCACGGACTGATTCACCGGCAACGACTCACCGGCAATGAATTTCGGCTACAAACAACGAACCACGACCGGTTTTTGGAACGTTCAAACGATGTGGGGCGAGTGCAATAGTGCAAGGCTCACTGAAGTCGAACGGGAAATGACTGCATATATCATCTCTCGCTTGGTCCTAATATCTAAGCGAAACAAGATGGTTTGGATGGGGATCGACTTTATTGCCAAGCTCCCATACAGCGCTGCTCTACTCTGAAAGTGAAGACGATACATCACCTCGAATGGCAGGCGTCGGAATCCTGACTAGGGATGCACGCCAATCTCTAATTGACTGAAAGCCCATCTCCGACCGTATCATCACAGCCAGATTCAAATCCAGGGTGACAAACATCACAATAACTCAGTGCTCTGCCCCGACTGAACCAGCGCAGCGGGTCAATCAGCTAAGGACGCCTTCTATCACCGACTTGGCGACACTTTTGACAAGGCTCCCAAAGGAGGCATAAAATTATTATGCGGGATCTCAATGCCAAAGTCGGGTCTGACAACCTTGGATTGGAACACCTAATGGGCAACCATGGTCTAGGCAACAGAAACAACAGAAAAAAAAATGCGAAATGTTCGTGGAGTCTTGCAACTCTCGTCAGCTCGTCACCGGCGGTACTTTATTCAAGCACAAACGATGCCATATAACAACCAGGGTTTCTCCGGATGGCAGAAAAGAGAACCAGATTGACGATAAAGCCACTTCTAAAACATGGAGAAACTATCTCTTAGACGTCAGGTTGAAGCGGGGTGCTGATATTGGCAGCGATCATCAACTTGTTGTCGCAAAAGTGCGCTTAGGAACGGCAGCTATCCAGCGCCCTCAAAATGCAAGAATCTTGCCCGTTTTAATGTGCAAAAGCTTAAAGATCCATCTATAAGACGTGCTTATCCCACCGCCTTGCACGAAAGAGCTAATGCACCACCACCTTATGAGACTCCTACAATTGATGATAGATGGATCGTCGCTAAGGACTCATTTATTTCGTGCGGTGAAACTTTAGCGGGCAGATTGGAGCGCGGTAAAAGGCCATTCATTAATAACTCTACATGGTCTCTAATCTCGGCACGCAAGGGAATTAAAGAACAAATCGACACATCTACTGACGGCGCAGTCTAAGATCAACTTATTGTTAGAGCTGAATGCCGTTCTCTTCAGAAGGGCGTGCAAAGAAGCGTAAGACGGGACAAACGCAACAACATCAATGCATTAACGGAGAAGGCAGAGGAAATGGCTTTCCATGGTGACAGTGGAACCTTTTACAAACTTATCAAGGCGTTAACAGGCAAATCTTTTGCAACTGAGCATCCCGTGAAAGATAAAGAAGGGTCCCAACTGGTCACTGATGAAGACCAACTGCGACGGTGGAGAGAGCACTTCATTGAGGTCCTCAACAACACCTTTGGACATTTTAACTCATCTTCACTAGAAGTAGAAAATATTTCGCAAATAGCCAGAGTTGATACCAGCCCACCATCTAAGCTGGAATTAACTGTGACTATTAAATCGATGGAAGCGGGTAAAGCATCGGGGATAGATGAAATTCCGGTGGAATTCTTTAAGGCAGATACCAACGCCACTGCGGATATTCTTCTCCCCATTATCCAAGAGTGTTGGAAAACCGAAACTCTCCCTAACGAATGGAAGAAGGGTGTCATTATTAAGATCCCGAAGAAAGGTAACCAGAAAAATTGTAATAATTGGCGTGGAATTTGGCTCCTCCCCGCAGTCTCCAAACTGATGGCGAAAATAGTCTTAAACCAGATCAAGCATACAGTTGACTGCACACTGAACGATGAACAGGCTGATTTTCGCGTGGATTTTTCATGTAGCGACAACATCAACATTCTCCGAATTATTATTGAACAATCCGCAGAGCGGAGATCACCATTACATCTCATGTTCATCGATTTCGAGAAGGCGTTTGACAGCATTGACCGTGAATACATCTGGAAGGCTTTACATAGGAGAGGTATACCAGATAAAATCATATCCATCATTAAGGAGTCCTATAGCGGAGCCCAATGTCACGTCTTACACAACGGTAAGCTTTCAGATCCCTTTGAGGTACATAGCGGAGTGAGACACGGCTGCATTTTGTCACCTATATTGTTTTTGATTGCCATTAACAACGCACTTTGCAGTGCGCTTCATAAACACCAGAGCAAAGGTATCAGATGGAACATGTTTGAGTACCTTCAACACCTGGATTACGCTGACGATATTTGTCTTCTTTCAAATATATCGGATCATCTAGTTCAAACGACGGATGCCCTGTACTGCGAAACTGGCAATGCGGGGCTTAAGATCAATGCTGTCAAAACTAAGTACTTGAGCTTGGATCCAGGAAGACATAGCGAAATTTGTGTTTCGGGGCAGAAGGTGGGAATAGTGGAAAATTTTTGCTACCTCGGAAGCAAAGTTACAGCAGATGGTGGAGCGAATGCTGATGTACTGTCTCGCATCAATAAGGCTCGGTCAGCTTTATTCAATTTGACTCTTTTCTTGCAAAACAACAACATCTCCAGACGTACCAAACTCAGGATCTTCTAAACCAATGTAAAATCTGTGCTTCTTTATGGCTGTTCAACTTGGAAGGTGACCCGGGCGATAACAACTAGATTGTAAACTTTCGTGAACCAGTGTCTACGGTGCATCCTGCGCATACGCTGGCCGGAGGTCATTTCGAACGACGACCTCCTGTTCATTACTGTCCAGGACTGGATAGACGCCTCAATAAAAAGGCGAAATTGGCAATGGATACACACTTCGAAAAGGACCGGAAAACATTGCTAAACAGACCCTCGACTGGAACATACATGGAACCGATGCAAGTCGCTGCGTTGGATGACCTAGAAACACCTGGAGAAGATCAATTAAGAGAGAGGGTGCCTCAATAGGCAAATCGTGGAGACAGCTGAAGGTGATGGCGGCGTACAGGACGAGGTGGAAAGTCGGCGTGGTTAATGCCCTATGCTCTACAAGGGGTTGACAGGATCCGGAGACAGAGAGAGAGTATGTTACGCAATCAATAAGTTCAGAAGAACCACTCTGTTTTAAAACCGTATCGGAACTGCTCAGTAACTCATTTTATGCCTTCTGAACAACATGTACCATAAGCTGTGAAATTTTTGTCTTTCTTTCCAAACTTTCTTTTATACAATTTTTACATGTGCTTCTACACAAGATCATTCTCCCTTTGCAAAAGGACGGCGTGGATGTCACCTTTGAACTGTCAAAATCATGTACCATGCTCGGCGAGTTGGGCAGAAATATTTTCTGCTCGTTGAAATCGGAACTTGTTCACGTATAGGTGCAGAAACCTACTCCATCGTTCCGGGACGATTGCGCCTTTTGAAGCCACATAATGACAATCAACAAAGCACAGTGCCAAACGCTGCACGACACGGGTCTGGACTTAAGTGTCAACTGCTTCTCTGGACTAGGTCTACCTAGCTTTCTCCCGTGTTAGCAGCTCTAGTGATGTCTACACTCACATTCTTGGTCGTTATTCTGCAAACATCCTCTATAAACAAGCTCATTTGCAGTGAACTAAGTTTCATACGCCTATCGCGTTCTTTTTCCTTCGATTTTGATTTGAGCGCTGATTCATATTTCAACGGACTGCTGGCGGAGACTCGGGCACGGCTATTTCAAATAATGTTTAACTCATAGCTATAGTCTGACCAATGACCATCAACAAAGCATAGGGTTAGAATCTGCTTGTGACACGTAGGTGCGCGCGTGCGTACACAGTTGCACGCACCACAGCTCTGGGTACAAGTAAATGCATGTTAGTTTGCATGTATGTCTGTTTCGAATGGGACGCTAAATTATTCTACAAAACGAAATCCGCCTCCCTCCGCTACTACGAGGGTGTATAAATTGTCAAAATGACCAAGGTTAACGTCGGATCAATGATTTTCGGGGTCGTTTCCGATTCCTTCTAAGCTCAAGTTTAGCCTCACTCTCATGAGGTTGAGTAGGCGTGGAACGATATGCATATTCCTATTTCACCGGGCGATGTATCGTGGTACGCATCTTGGCTAATAGTGGTTTTACTGCTGTAGTGCATAGAGATGGCGTTTTAGAGCGGTATACTGAGAGCCGCGGAGCTCGCGTTGCGAGCAAGGAGAGTGCTAAATCATCAACAAGCAGCAAAGTTGAGGATTTACACGAACATGAGTTTACTATAAGCGTGTTTGAGCGAAGCGGGTACGGGCGTCTACGTACGCCACGCGACTCGAGCGTCAGATCAAAAAATTTTTAGGTTTGCTGCTTGAAGCCTGCGTTGCTTCGAGTAGAGTACCCGAAAGAAACATTTGCCGATTGATTTTGTGTGCAATGGAAGAGATAGTTAAGCAAACGGCGAACGATCCATGTTGCTCGAAGCCGGTTATTTCGCGCGCCGCTTATTGACGTGTGTGTCGCAAGAGCGCATTGCAGCTTAAATACGCTTCATATTGTGGGTGAGTCCTTGTAATAGACGATTTGGTGGGTATCCGAAGATGCTCGTAGGGACGCAGCCTTAGGTAGCATAATGACCGTGAAGGTCGGACCGTGTCATAGGTCGAAGAAAAAGGCCCCTCAACGAGCTAAGCAGCGGCCTATGCTTGCTGTAGCTCAGTTCGGGAGATGTGGGCGGTGATTTTGCCGCTTGTTGCCACTGTCTTATACGCATTAACAAAAATTCATAGGCCTGGGAAAGACAATACAAACAGGGGAGGCAAAAATGAGGAATGAAAAAACAAAAAATTGGGCGATAAGGACGGAATGGTTGGCGGACGGCGCAGATTCCCTCGCGCTCGCATCGGGGTTTAGACGTAAAGGGACCCTCAGCCTATGGTTTCGTACCACCGACACCTGCTGGTGGAAGCAGCACTACCAGACCACTACTGTGTAAATAAAATTTTTTTAAGTTACTTAAAAGGACAATCCTGGCAAACAAAAAGGTATCCAGGGCTCTTCCGCGCTTGGTTCGGTCACCAAAGAGGGAAAATACGTGAAGTAAAGTGGCTAAATCCTAAGACTTAAAACAAGTAGCCTTAATGCGCTTGAGGGGATGCACAACGGTGGAAGGACTAAAAAGAAACCAGATGAGGTCCTTTTTAGTCCTATTCTTGACCAGTAATGCGGCCCACGTTGGGCGCCAAATATGTAATGGACGGTTTGGTGGGCATCCGAAGATGTTCGGGGGGACGGAGCATCTGGCGAAAGAAAGGCCCCTAAACGAGCTAAGCAGCAGCCTATGCTTGCTGTAGCTCAGATCGGGAGATGTGGGCGGGATTTTCGCCGCTCGTTGCCCCTGCCCTTTACGTATTAACAAAAATTGAGGCGTAATGGTACCCTCGGCCTATGGTTTCGTACCAGCGACATATCCTTACTCATCAGGTGATGCCATAGATCTGCCGGTGGAAGCAGCACTACCAGACCAATGTAATGGTTCATTTCATCCTCTACTTCCCGGCTTTACTATGTTGTGGATATGATTGTAAAGCTTTGTCTTGATCTTGAATTTCCTTAATGTTAGTGTGCTACGTGCTTGTCTTATGTACCGGTGACTTTGAAGTCATTTGAGACGACTTCACCAAGACTGTATATTTGGAAGCTATGAGTAACTAAGAAGCATTATTAAAAAACAACTCATCTGACTCCCTTTGAATCAACCAATTTCCATGATATAATACATCGTCTAGGCTCTTAGATCCGATTTACCCGCATGTAATCAAGCCAGTGGCAACATACTGAACAATTTGTATCTACCAATACATTAAATTTCGATTATTTTTTGTATACTATGTTGCTTCTGATGGCCACAACGTACATATTTATTGATCTGATCCCTTAAGCTGTTTCCGAAAACCGTCGCGAATATTATCAGAACATGTCCCCCAGTCAGTCGGTATTCCCAAAACTTTTTTGTCTAGCCAATCGGTCGCCAACAAACGAGATTCAGCCAACTCCCAACCATAGTAAACAATTTCATAAATTCTTTTATCGTTGGCAATTCAGATTGTCCTGTGTTCATTTTTCTCGCAAGTGAGGCTACAATTATCGTGTAATTTTACTGTATATTGGTTTGTTGTTAAGCTCCAATCGAACGTGAAATCAATTTGCTTATTTATTATATTCCGTTGAATCCCTTCATCCATTTATTTTTCTTTTCTCTTTTGCAGTTTGTAACAGGACATACTATGGTGACGTAGGACGAACCTACTCAATAAAAGTGCCAACGCCACAATGGAATCGTCTTCCATTCCTCTGCCACTTGACGTTCACGGCTTCAGGGCACGATCAAGGTGACATTGTACAGGTGAGTCCTTCCCACTTCAGCCAATTTATTATATTCATATCCTGCGCCTTTAAACATACATCCCATGGGTGCTTTGCTTTGAATATGCCTTCAATCCTCTTTTTCCTATTTCCTTTCTACAGCAGGATGCCATGTTGTTTGCTCGCATCATAATTCATAAGGTTGAGAGACTGAACTTTGCCAAGGAGCTGGAATCCTTTTGACCTAAGAGTGTAAATGCGTTGAGGTATAATAAGAAAAATGCTCAGAAGCTTTTAAGTCTCGAAATAGGAGGATGAAAATGATGGCGCCCATCAATAGGAGGAAATTTTTGAAGGGTGTGCTGGAGAAGTTGATGACACAAGTATTGATGGTGACGTTGCTGGAGGTCGACCAGAATTTATCCCTGCTCGCGAATGCAATACATATTTACAATTCGTTAGCAAAAGAGAAAAATCGTGACATGAATAGTGTGGATGCTCTTCCTCGTTGCTATATTGTTGAAAAGTGGCCTCGTCAACAGACAAGTGCTGTGACTTTCCGAAGAGGTCAGTTCGCTTTATAGGGAATGAAATGATTTGACACGGAAAAAAAATTGGAATCTTTTTCTTTGGTGTTATTGTGATAGGTCGAAAGATCTTATGACAAGATAGGGATGTACATAATGGAAAGCACATCAGAAGTATCATGGCTAAGGAAGGTCATCTCCAAAAATCCAACACCGCCCTCTACGCTCATCAAAGGGAACGGTGGATGGACGGATATGGAAATACTGTAAGTACTCCTTGCTACTCACAGTCTCGAAAACGAGTGCATCCACGGACAACGGTGACAAACAATACAAATCGCATCAACATCCCAGGGCTCTTTACGGTCAGGCGAGTAAAATGGGCCATAAATTCCTTTGACCCATACAAATCCATTTTACTTGCTATTCAAAAGGCAGCAGAAGCAGTCTCAACAGCACGCAAAAAATGGAAGATGTTTATTCATTCGGGTAGCCTGTAATGAACCACCTGTAATGAACCATATTATGGTCTGGTAGTGCTGCTCCCACCGGCAGATCTATGGCAGGACCTGATGAGTAAGGATCTGTCGGTGGTACGAAACCAGAGGCCGAGGGTCCCATTACACCTGGACCCCAATACGAGCGCGAGCCATCCGCCAACCATTCCATCCTTATCGCCTCATTTTTTTATTCGACATTTTCACTTCCCTTGTTTGTGTTGTGTTCCCAGGCTTATGAGTTTTTGTTAATACGTAAAGGACAGGGGCAACGAGCGGCGAAAACCCCGCCCACATCTCCCGAACGGAGCTACAGCAAGCATAGGCCGCTGCTTAGCTCGTTGAGGGGCCTTTTTCTTCGCCAGATGGCACGGCCCGACCTTCACGGTCATTATGCTACCTAAGGCTCTGTCCCCACGGGAATCTTCGGATGCCCACCAAACCGTCCGTTACAAGCCAAGCAACATTAAAAGCGCTACAATCCATTTTAATCAGATTTATGACGGCTCTTAACTGCCTTTCAGTTCTTCAGACGCTAAGTACTTCAAGGAAGATAGAACTTCGATGAGTACCATACCAGACCTCAGTGGGAACCTAGGAATTGAAATTGCGGATGGTTTCGCAAAGCTCGGTGCTGCTCTTCATTAGTAGGCAGCTGAACTAGGTTCCTGTACCAATACAAATACTAAAGATGAAAATGGATGATAGGGCTGGTCAATACTCACTGGAACAGCGCCAGTAACTCCATAGCAATTAGAAAGCTCTGGGACTCTGCTAACCCAACGAAATCCAATGCACTCTTAGGGCTTCCCAGAGGAAAATGTGCAATGTTAGTTGGCTTACTGACTGGACATTGCCTGATAGGGGAGCATGCACATATTTTACATTGGGTTCAATCACAAATAAGAGGTGCAGTAATGGTTAGCTACAAAATACTAAGGAAACCTTAGAACACTTCCTCTGAAAAAGACAAAAATATCTAGGGGCCTACTTCTATCGCAATCTGAAAGCAGTTAGCAGAACTAAGTATGAAGAGCTTTCTATCATTCGCAGATGCGATGAAGACTTTTTGAACTCAACACCGACCCGGCACTAACGATCAACGCCAATACATAATAGGCACCATAGATATGTATGTGGCATCGCTATGAATCCAAGCGGTCTATTCAGGCCGTAAAGCCGCCACCTACCCTCGGGATGAATATACATAAAGTAGAATCCCTACACGAAGGATTTGTAGTTCCTAAAGCGGAAATTCCTTGATCATGGTGAAAACTCTCTCTAAATGCGATAGAGATAATTCTCCTATTATTTGCAGAACAGAAATGCTCCCTATATTTAAACATCGTAGATTCGCGACCTGCAACTCACGGCTGCCGAGCCGTTGCGGTGCCAATTAGCTGTCGCTTGTAATAGAATACACAATGCTACATATCAACGGCAAACAACCCTCTATAAGGACCAAGACGGCAAAAGTGACGCTTCTGAGATCAAAATAAGATGAGTTCAACATTTCAAAAATTTGCTGAATCCAACAACGTCACCGTTCATGACGACCTTCGTGGCCATTGATGATTGTGTTGTCTTCCTCCTGTGGTGGTGGCGTAAAAATAAGCTACAGTATCTCCCAACTTGTCGCAGGTAGACGGCTAAATAGGGAACAGGAGGTGAATGCTGGCAAGTGCATTCTCCGAAGTTAGTTTATGCCAACGAAACGTCGATTGGGGCACATGGACAAGTTAACGCGCTATTTTCCACAAGGAATTTGGGCAATTGAGAATCGTAAGAAGAAGTTTCAATCCCAGACGATCCCGATGGAGGACGAATACCCACCGTACCATTTTTTCATCAAGTGGAGACAGCGTTACATAAATTAAAACTAAAAAATGAGCCCGGACGAAAATCTCACAGAACTCGGGAGATATGGCGGGACGGAGCTGACCAGTCGAATTCTCATATTAATAATTAAGATCTGGACAACTGAAAAGTACCCGACGAAGTTATCGAGCAATGACTAAAAGCATATGCAGACAACTTTACCGCCGAATACCATGGTGGCCTCAGAACTGTTCGATCTACCACGGATCAAGGCTTCTCAGTAAAACATGTACTCGAGAAATGCAGGGAATATGACATCGACGTCTTCCAACTGTTTGTAAACTTCCTTCAAGCCTACGATAGTATTGATCGTAACTTCTCTTATAAAGTACTACTCGAGTTTGAAGTCCCGCCGAAACAAGTACACGTACGGATTCAAAGCAAGGTGACACATAGCTTCCGAACGGAGGCACGCCTGAAACAGGGAGAGAGGCTCGCACCCATCCTCGGCCTGTAGAGTATGTCATCAGAAAAGTGAACGCGGCTGTGGCTTAGTTGATATTTCGCTAGCATAAACGGAGGATGCACGTTGCTAGCAAACATGTCCCTCCCATTTAGTCGCATATCCACCACAAGTTTCTATAGGATCGGTCTTACTTTTACGCCCCACATCACAAGGGAAGATAACACAAACATCCAGGGCTACGGCCGGATTCGAACCTTTTAAGTTGGCGAAACATCAGGCTGACGCCTCGACACACTGAGCTATCGGCCCCCTAAATTTTTATCGATCGTTTTAAATAAACGTTTTTCGATATTGCTCTTCTATTTATTTTTTTATTTTTTTATTTTTCTGCTTTAATTCGCGCATTTATTCGTTGAATAAAAGCACTAGAAACGCGGTAACTTCGTCGACCAATTTATACTTCACAACGCTTTGTTGCAGTGTCACTAGCATCCTCTTTATGTCATTTGTAATACAATTGACATCCAGCGTCATTCAACCGTATCATGAATAGACAGGACTCATCGATCCCCGGCTCCTATACGTTATTTTGCACTCGACATGATGTGCATTGCATACCTGAAGAAAACCTCAAGGATTCGGGTTGTATTGTTTCATGTCGTCATACGCTTTTTCAATTGTATTATTTCACAGGATAATGCGGTCGACTCGTGACATAAACTTGAAATATATCACGTACAATCGTTATCCCAGCATGTCATATACAAAGAAGAAAAGGGAATTTGAAGCGTCAATTTTGTGGTCGTCGAGGAAAAGAAAGAGGATACAGAACGGCAACAAAACAAAAAAAAAAGTATGACGAAAACTCACAACCATATAAAACCACCACTCGAGGACGAGTCAAGACGAAAGGCTCCAGAATTCCTCCTTAGTATATTTGGCTCTAGACTCTCCCATTTTGTATATTCGACGCTTCGCTTGTTTGCTTCCCTTCCCCTCAGCAATTTAGCCATCTTGGCAGAGCAGCAAGCTCTGACGTTATCATAAGACTTGTTTAGTTGTTGTTGGGTATTAATGTATCAAATGAAAGTGTTGACTTTGCAAAATGGGAACGAGGCAGGATGAAAATTCGCAATGGAACTCATAATGGTCGGATACCACAAACGATTGCTGACTAGTGTTGCAATATTTCAATTTTCAACGAATTATGGAAAATTGATTTTCTCCAAATGAAATTTGAAGTGTCGAAATTTAACTCCGTAAAACCAAGGAACTGGGTTTTCTTTTTCTTCCACGATACGAAATACATTTTCTTATTAAAGAATATTGATCGAAATATCGTAACCACATTCATCTTATTTGCAAGCCACGGCATCTCTGTATTTTTTCCGTGAGTTTATGGTGGAAGATTTACGGACAAACTCAAAGATTATTAATTTCCATTCTTCGTGTGATTTCGTTTGTGTTTTTGCCAAGCGCCAGTCGCCCACAAAAGCTCAATTCCTATGTCCCAGTGTTGTTTCGTTTCTATTGTCTTTCGGGGAGTCAAAGGTCCAAACTTTTGATTTTACTGCAGTGCATCTTGTTTTTGACGTGGACACGTCACGGGGTTCGGTGTTATAAAAAAATAGATGACACTGAAAAGGGGATAGAATTTGAAATTGCAGCTCAGAATCTATTGACTGCAGCCAAAATTCAACTTCGCCCCTCGATAGGCAAAGGTTCAAAGAATTCACTGCAATGAATGGGGATTGTGACGCGACGAACGCACACCCCCATTTTAGGTGCATTTTGTTGTACCTCATAATTTCCGCATCGTATAACTGCTGACTTGAGGAAGCTGCGAAACTATTGTAGTTGAAGTGTCAATCTATAGCTTTCGTCAAGATTTATCAATTCCTGATATAAAAACAATAAGCTATAGTAAGAGATTTTTTTATAAAGTGCCGAATTTTCGAAACTTAACACACTTACCGTACCATCACGCAAAATGTTTCTGCGATTTTTTATGTGTACTATATTGTATTACTTTACTCTGACCTTAGATTTAGTTGGAAAATGTATTTTAAAATTGACAAAATCTAGGGACGCGGGAGCGTCCCGCCCCGCCAAAGAAAAAAAAAAATCAAAAAAAAAAAATGGAAAGTGACCAAGACTATGTTTACGCGACACAACAAGTACGGGTTTTCGGACCTCTGTAGCTCTGGCCCAGGATACTTGTTCGAGCTCAAATTTGGTATGGTCATTGTTTCCGGTCATCTTACGAATTGCCGCAATTTGATTCTGATACAAGGAAAAACACCCGAGATATGATAATTTGAAAATGGCTATTTTTCAAATTTTTCTTGTTCTCGTTGTTCTCGTTGTTCTTTGACCGGTCTACAGCCTCGTAGGGAGCGTATCGAGGTCTGCTTTCTTTTCTCACGGATTGGCTGTATACCAAGGGTGTGCATAGGCTATCATTTGCTCTGCTCCCCGCCAATCAGCTTTGAAAGAAATTTACTAATTCAATCAGCGTTCAATATGCCAACCCTAGAGTGGGGCGCGAAGCTACGAGTACTTTGGCGGTATTGAATTCATATCAATCCTTTTTGCGGTTGAGAGGTTTTTCAAGGCGGGGGATTTTTTACAACAAAATTGTTTTTGGGAGATCTGATATATGGAGCACACTAAGCCCACCATGGGTCCGTTGTGATACGAAACCAAGCCGGAGCTGACAATGAAATGATGTAGCTAACCTATACTCATATTATTCAGGTCAACCAAATCGGTGAAGTAGTAGGACCTTCCTACTACCAGCAGAACAGGCATAGAGCAAATGAAAAGAGTTTCCTCCCCATCCTCGTTACCACAGCTTCTGCAAAACTCATTGTGGGGGACTCCAAGTTTCCTGACATGCTCTCCAATAAAGCTAGCGATAACACCCACAAAATTCTTAATGTGCTTCCTGTAGAATAGCAGTATATATATAGGTAAGAGCATTAGAATGTTTTCTCTCGCGCAGGAAATAAAACCTCCTGCCGAATCAGTTGCCGAACATCATTCTTTCAGAATTTACCATCAGGTGCAGACATAGCTCGGAATCACATAGAATCACAGCCTATGATGTCTTCAGATATGATATGATCCCTTCATTTTATTTAGAAATCATTTCATGTGCTTGTACAAAAAACTATGGAGCAGTATGCAGCAGCATGTAGGAAAGTGGGGCTCACATGTTTCAGTGTCTGCAAATCGTGCTGTGGTAAAACATGCCCAAACGTTACAGTCATTTCTGAAGACTTGAACGATGAGGAAGACAACGACGACATTGATGATCTACTTACTTTGGTCCCTCTATCCTAACCGAGCAGATCAATAAATAACGTACAAGACTCGCAAGAAAACTCTTCCCATGGAAAAGGCAATAAATGGCATACCCTCACCTTGTAAACAATCCAAAATGAAGACGAAGTAAAACAATATTGGGTACATTCCTAGTTTAAATATTGGTTCGTGTCTAGAAAATATTGGGTTCGTACTAAGGGTAAACTTTGACAAGTTAATTCGCCTCAAACGCCAAATTGAAAATTCTGTGAAACATTCTGAACAAATCGAGGGATTTTTCATCACAAATCCAAATGAATATTTGGTAACGGTACTTTGAACTGACAAATCTGCAAAGTTGACAAAAGATGCGCCATTATGTTATGTTATATGTTATTATCGATGGGCGTATAAATATTAAGGACTTAGATTTGAAAATTTGCGAATGTGACGTTGTAAAGGTAAAAAATGATACAAAGTATCTACACTGCATGCAGATACATCGGAACATGGATATGTCTTTGGCTACCGACTGCGTGGAACCTGTTGTGTTGAAGATATCGACGTAAGTTTTATAAAGATCCCAGTATAGTTATACTGGATGAATTCATTCGACAAAACACGTCCCACGCTTTCGATAGGCATAAGATGTATCGATGTATCTGCATGCAGTGTAGATACTTTGTATCATTTTCAAGACATAATACATATTAACCCAACCGTTGCCCCGTGTGTGGATCAAGCGATCATACACTCTACATATTTATATGCGCCTGTGCTTCGTTAGTACGTCAAGCCGCGGTCTAGCTAAACACACTTACTATTAGATACTTAGATAGTACTCGTCTAAGTCTAAAGACGGTAAGCGCGACAACACAATTTTATTGTATTAACGTTTACGTTATCCGCGCTGCACAAACTGCATCATCTGCACTATTCTCCTCACTAAATCAGAATTGTGCACTGTTAGTTGATATATCATCGATCGTGATAGTACGCGGTATGCGCGATACAAGTACGGTCGTAAGTTCCTTACATCCACGGGAAAAACACGTTGGTGACCTTGGTGACACTGATTTCAGTCGGCTGGATGGGATTGGCCATCACAAGAAAGGGGTGGATCCGCCGCGGAAGTGTAGTCCAGGGTCCGTGGAGCAAGCATCTCTTTCGCACTGTCGCCGATGACGAAGCAACGCCCATCCATTGAACTTCTTCGACTCAACCGTCTCTCCATTGCCTGCATACGAGTGTGTGTGTGTGTGTGTGAAGTTGAAGCTATTTCCCGACCTACTCCAACGATTTTCTTACTGAGTCAGGTTAGTGACTAATTGATGAAAACAAAAAGATTGCTGTGAAGGAGGAGCCATAGCGCTGTGCACGAGTGAGGGAGACAGGTTGTCTGGATGTGGCTGGTGTTGTGAGCAGATTTGAATCACGAGGGGATGGCAGTTGAATGATGTTGACTTGTTTTATGGGTGCCTGGTTGTTTAGTCAGTTCATGATGCTAAGTTTTTCGATTTTCGTGAGTTCCCTTTGATGACTGACTCGGATTGACTGAGGATCGGCCACTACATTCATAGAACTCGGAAAAATTTTCAATGGGCTTGTTTCCTCTTCTGACCCCCGAGTAGAAAAACAGACATTTCGTGTGACGGACAGATTTTTAGGATGACCCCCAGCTATAAGACATATCCATGTCAAAAAACGCGATTTCCATGTACAGCTAATCACATGATATGAAAAAGTGTGTACTAACAGTGCCAAATTAATGTAGCAAAAAACTTTACATTGTAAATGTTTCTGGCCAAAAATACATCATAACGTACTTGCTAAGCTAACGGTTATTTTAACCGTAACTGCTTGTTATTTCTAAATCATGCTTGTATTTACTCGCAAGTTCTTCGACCTGCCAGTTTCAATTGTTGTACATAAAGTCAGTTATTATTACATAATTAATCTGTTGTTATTGTACGAATATTAAACCAGGTAATAATATTAATATTGAAATTAATGCTATAATATTATAACTTCGTCCTTTGGTTGGTATAGTGTTGTTCCCGATTAGTAGATATGCAAAGGGCATATACTGATGGTGAATACGCCGATATGGTGTCTGTATGTGGCGTTGCTGGAGGGAACGGATGCGAGGCAGTTCGGGAGTACAGTAGACGCTTCCCACATAGACATTACCTTTAAAACGTCACATTCGTAAATTTTCAAATCTAAGTCCTTAATATTTATACGTTCATCGAAACATAACATAATGGGGCAACTTTTGTCAACTTTGCAGATTTGTCAGTTCAAAGTACCGTTACGAAATAATGATTTGGATTTTTGATGAAAAATAGATTTCACAATTTTTTTAAAGTTTGAATGGTTTTATCTTTGAAATAACGGTGATTTTTTTAACCGGTAAAAAATTTATTTAATTGAAATTTTATATAGTTTCAGAAAGTAAGATTAAATCTTGGATTCAATAATTGGGGGATTAGAAAATTTAGAATTTGTTGGACAAGTCAAGGGTTTGGACATTTTGTTTAAAAAAATGCTATAACTCTGTAACGGTTAAAGATAGAGAGGGTTCATGTAGTACATTAATTTTCTGCAAATGAGTCATACTATCTACCATTTAACTATTTACCATCATGAATGGGACATCCTGTATACACCTGCAAAAGCTTGCTTGGTTAGGTATGGGGGCTGAAACCTCGCATTATTCACTGGATGTACACGGCCGTTGTCAGGCCAATTTTACTATACGGAATTGTGGTCTGGTGGACTGCACTTAAAATTAAAGCTAATAACCGGAAAGTGGAAAGGATCCAAAGACTGTGTTGCCTGGCGCAATGAGAACCACGTCAACGAATTCCTTAAACACTCTCCTGAACCTCCCCTCAATCGATATGTTCCTAATGAACACAGCGTCTAAATGTGCCCTAAGACTCCGGGAAACAGGGTAATTCAGAATAAAGCCGTATGGTCATCAAAACATCAAACTGCCAGTCGCAACCACCGACTTCACTAAAGCAGTGATGGAGTACAACAAAAACTTTTCAGTATTTATACCGGATGGAGTTTATTTTACTACCGGCGAGAGTGCGCCAAGGAGATCAATAAATCTCTGCACTGACGGCTCATAGATGGAAGGGGGTGTTGAAACGGCAGTTCACTCTCCAGAACTCCTGTACAATTTATCCATTCGACTGCCGAACGAAAGCAGTATCTTCCAGGCGGAAGTGCTATCGATTCAAAAGGCAGCAGAGCTAGCCTCAACAACTCGCGGGAAGGGAAAAAATTTTATTCACTCGGACAGTCAAACTGCTTTAAAAGCGCTACAATCCGACACCATAAGATCAAAGACAGTGCTCAGATGTCTTTCGGCTCTTCAGATGCTAGGTACTTCAAAGAGAGTAGAGCTCCGATGGGTACCAGGCCACAGCAGCATACTTGTCGTTGCCAAGGACGTGATAACAAAACAGGGTGCTGCTCTTGATAGCGCAATGGCAATTCCTATACCAATGCAGGCAATAAGATCAGAAATGGACTGTAAGATGATGCAACTGGCCAATAATGATAGAAACAAAGCCATCAATTCCATGATAACGAGGGTAGTCTGGATTTCTTACAATCCAAGGAAAACTAACATACTCCTAGGACTATCCAGAGGTAAGTCTGCGATGCTAGTCGAATTAGTTACTGGCCATCGCCTGATAGGGGAGCATGCCTATAGGCTAGGATTGATCACTTCCAATGCAAAATCTGTCGGCTGTCTAACATTAAATAAACTCTGGAACACCTCTTGTGTCAGTGCCCAGCAATCTCAAGAACAAGACAAAAATGTCCTGGTGCCTACTTTTTCCGCAACTTGAAGGCGGTCGCGGACCTCAGTATAAAGAGTCTTTGGGAATTCGCAAATGCGACGAAAACCTTCGAACTCAACAATGACCCAATTATATTAACTAATCCCAATACGTAGTTCCTTTGCTCCGTTGTCAATTCGTGGCATCGCCATGGACCCAAGCGGTCTATGCGGGCCTGTAAGGCCGCCACCAAACCTAACCTAAGCCCTGGTATTTTCCAAATGAGAACCAATATCTAAGCAAAGTTTGTACCCAATCTACATCAATAGATTAGGCCTACAGGGAAAATCGCAATAAAAAAAAGCAAACGATCGGTCCTGGATAATTGTATCGAGTTAACTCTTTTTTTTTGATGGTGGGGAATTGAATATACTATAAATCACACTATCTGGCATAATTGGGTGAAATGCGCCCTTTTCGACTTTTTTGCGCAAACTACTTGGAAAATCGTTATTTTCACTTGTGGTGCGTTATTAAATTTTACGTATTAGTTAAAACTAAACAGTTGTAGACAATAGTTGAAAGTAATTTGATGGTAAATAATTAGGAATTTTAGTTTTGATCATGTCACTCATGTGGGCTGCGACAGAAGCCAAAAACTAAAACAAGATAAAACACTCCAAAAGCATCCTTAGAAAATTTTCTAGGTTGTGCAAATTTCAATTTATGCTTCTCGAATAAGCCTCTATCGATTTCAAAAATAATCTCAGGGAGTGCCTGCAATGCACTCTGAAATCACCATCCGCTTGGTAATATAATATGCTTTATATGGTCGAAAATGCTTCCTTCTATGCGGACTCTTCAGATTGCCCTAGTCGTGATATAAGCGCTCTCGCACTAATCTGTCAATAAGTGTCCTAAGCGGGTTCAGCAAAACCAAAAGTCCAAATTATTTGCTTTTCTGAAGTGGAACAACAACACCAATACCCAACCTACTTGTCCATAAGATCGATTCCCCGATTCCGGAAAACTGAATTATTTCACACCCATGACTATATGTAACATGAACACTCGTATTTGGTGTTTCTCTCTAAACTATAGTTTATTCATCTATCGATCGATTGCCTGCGGAATATTGTTCAAGTCTCCGTGCCAGGTAAATTCCCACACCAGTAATTCCCCCAGATTCCAGAGCTAAACTCAAATATTGGTATCCTATTTGCCTGCATCACTTCCAACCGCATGTTGGCTGACCGATGGAACTTCTAAAAAAAGAACTAAACTGAAGGTATAACTCATAGGATATCCTCTAGTAAAAGTAGAACAAACGTATCAACTCCCAGCGCCCGTGGCCCATACTATGGTTTTATTATAAGTTAAAAAAACCAAGAGTTAGGATGAAACCTGAATTCAGGATCGAACTTATGTGCTAACTACATTTTCTGGACTTGGATCGATATTTATACATGTATCCACGACCCGATTCTAATAACTACCGTAGATACGATATATGCGGAATACAGAAAATATGTATTATTAATACCATTCGCGGAATTATTAGTTCAGTTGATTGCTAGTGCGAAGTTGGGTTCAAAAATACTCGTTCATTTGATAACAGTTTTCAGTTTTCTATTAAAGTAGAAATCTCCCAAAGATCCTTGCATCCTCTACCCTCTTGAACAACCTGTCATGTTTCGCCACTGTCCTTTCTTCCTGAATTTTGCGCCTTCGTGGGCAAGTTAATTACACGAAAATAGAACTTCTGAATACTATACTATACTATTTATACAATTTTTTTATTCTTATCAGATAATATTCGACGGATTTACGGTTGGACGATTCGATGAAGGCCTCGTGGACTCCGACATAGACGGCATCGAATCCAATTTTAGCCCGAGCGGTGAATTGCCGGGATGTCCAGAAGGATTTATGCAGGTATGTATGAAACATGATATTTTTTCTGGATCCAGCTTTGAGTGTTGGTTACATTTTTAGGATTCAGTTTGTGTTCGTTATTCGTTATATACGTAATTATGCAATGCATGGATCATTGAAAAATAAAACCGGAATATAGAGGGCTACGCCCGCAATCTGAGGGTTTTGTGGCACGAGATTATTTTGGTATCTAAATATTAGCTCCCTGCTCTTCTTGGTACCACTCAGCTGAATAAAAATACCATAATTAAGTGTCTTACCCATGATATAGTATCTTACATGCCAATTCATAAAAAGACTCCATCTGTCACCTCTCTAAGTAATAGTTTTTATACGAGAAGCTGTACTGTAGATAGATATGTATATATATATGGTAAACTGTCCTACACTTCGAGACGCTTAAGCATTCATGTTAAGACGACATTGCAAATTGCACTTGTGTAACGGCTTCGAAATGCAGGGCGGCTGGGACAAATTACGGTCTAATATTTTTTCCTCCTTCACTGTTCCCCTTTCTACAAATTTCAAGAAAATGCCAAAAATGGTATGTACTCAACATTACCTTTCTCACGACACCCCACTTGCCTATACCAGTGGATAAAAAAAATTTGACCTTAATTTTGCCTCTATGTGCACCCCCCCTTAAAGTTGGCCAATTACAACACAACGCTTTCTCCAGCGAATTATAGCATTTCTACACATTCGCGCCGAATTATATGTGTGTAGGTTCAGCCGTTCGTGAGATATTCTATGAACAGGCGGACAGACAGACATTTGACCGATTTTGTCAGATTTAAGACAAAAAAATGATACAAAGTATCTACACTGCATGCAGATACATCGGTTCATGGATATGTCTTATGCCTACCGAAAGCGTGGAACGTGTTTTGTGGTTTCATCCAGTATAACTATACTGGGATCTTTATAAAACTTACGTCGATATCTTCAACAGAACACGCAGCCGGTAGCCAAAGACATATCCATGTTCCGACGTATCTGCATGCAGTGTAGATACTTTGTATCACTTACCACCAAAAGCCAATAACCTGTCTTCTAAGAACCGATTCCCCATAAACCCGCCCCCGATGAAACTTAACACCCCCTTCATGAGACAGAGAGAATACCCCATTTAAAGCTAACGCCCCCACATGAACCGGATACACCCGTTCTAATGAGATTGAACACCCAGCCACATGAGACAGATGGACACGCCCTATCGCCCCCGAAGATGAGCGAGAGCGGATGAAGTTCATTCGGGCCAAATCGGGTGATCCAGCGACTGGTTGTGCATTTGCAATGGCAGCGATTTGAGGTCTGACTGTATTATTTTTTTGTATAGATAGTGTCAAAATGCATAATTTTAAGTGAATGTAATGTACTATTGTATTATTAAATATCATGTCATTGCAATGAAACTTAGAGATATTATTGCCTATGATGTTGGTTATCAATATTTTTGACCTCGGGTATGCTTGAGGGGTGCAAGGGTGTGCTAACTCCAACAATAGATATGTACTAAAAAAAAAAATTCCTTTATTTTTAGTTTTCAATGCTAGTGAAATACCTCGTTTCTGTATATTTTCATATTTCTAGGTATAATGCTCTCGAATTGCAAGAGGGGAACAAACTCGGATCACATATTTTCCCCTCTCCCTCCTTTCTCCTTTCTCGGAATTTAAAAAAAATTCTAAAAATGAAATATACTCGACTGTACCTTTCTTACGATATCCCACTTGCCTATACCAAACGAAAAAAAAATGTCGACCTTCATTTCCGCTCAATGGGGACCCCCCTTAAAGCTGAGCTATTACGAGAATTATAGTATTTCTACATATTTCCACCAAATTCCATGCATGTAGCTTCAGCGATTCGTGAGATATTTCATAGACAGACAGACGCACAGACAGACAGACAGACGGACAGACGTATGACCGATTTCATAAGGGTTTTGTTTTTATACAAAACCCTAAAAATAGAAGAAACTGTGTATTGATACTTGCTTTGTTCTTTTGTAAAAGTCGGATTACATTTTCCTGTGAACATTTTGAATAGAATTTGTAATTTATATTATGGGTATCCTAGCCGCTGCCAGAAAGCTTCATGATTCATGTTGCTTTCACATTGCACAAGTACTAAAAACCAGTATTAAATAAAGCCGGATTACCGAGCACTGCGCCCGAAATACGTGGATTTTGTAGTGTGTTTTTCGAAAATACATAGGTTTTCATTTAATACAGTCGTGGCCACAATTATTTACACAAAACAAATTACTGTGAGAAATTGGAATGAAATCAAAATAACTCCTTTAATTTTTATTGTAACCAAATTAAATTTCATGCAGGTGTTCGTTGGGAAGTTTATGATTAGTTAGCAAAAGAAAAATTAAAATAAAATATCACAGAGTAGAAAAAAAACGAAAAATGAAATGGCCACAATTATTTGCACATCAATTTTTATGGCTAAAATTATTTACACAATGATGACTTCCACCTCGTCTTTCCACAAAATTTTGGGAAAAAAGAAAATTGCTTTTTTATCTGAATAAAAGTTTCCTTGGGATCGATACCTAATCCTGCGTGTTTCCTCCCTTTGTCGGAATAACTGCTTCTAGTCGTGCTGGCATGGAATCAATTAAGTTATTAATTGTTTCGATGGATATCCGTAGCATCGTCCATGCCTTTGAGACGTATACCCAGGCTTTGACGATTTCCTAATCCTTTGAGGAATTTTTGATTTAACGAAATGCCAGATATTTTCTATGACATTCAAGTCAGGACCTTGTGGAAGCCATTTATAGTATTTTTGTTGAACGTCAGATAAGAAGCGTTGAATCCGTTTTGCAATATGAATTTGTGCATTGTCCTGCTGTAGTATAAAATTAGGTCAAATTAAAAAATCGCCATAAACAGATGCAACTTCGTTCAAAATATCAAGCTATTCTTGCAGCGCATTTTTGTTGGACACTGAACAATGGGACCAGTGCCGGATAAACCCAGCGCGGGGCACGTAGCAAATGTGAACAACAATGGGCCCTTGATTTGCATTAAATATTAAAGTTTAGAATACACTGGAACCTCGAATAACCGGACTAATTGTTGTCGTACGTCATTCCCATGCGGTTAATCGAAAATCTGGATAATTGAATGATAAGCTACGTAGAACGCATATGGTCACCTTATAGGTACGTTGCCATATGATTACCTTCCTAGTTTTAATGATACATTTCGTACGTACTTACGTACATATTTTATTAAAATTACTAAAACTCAGCAACCTTAATCATGAAATCACTCGACGCTGGCAATCCGGATAATCGAGAATTCATTTAACAGAAGTCCGGATAATCGAGATTCCACTGGATAAAAGAAAACAGCACATTTGCAAATAGATTTTTCGTGATTTAATGTGGGCAAACTTAAAGATAACACTCGACAAATCAATATTTCTAAGTAAATCGGTATGTTAATTATCGTGAGATCATTTAAACGTCCTTGTCCGATTGTGTTTTGTAACACATTTTCGATGCGCTTCCATGTTGAAACGTTCTCCGCTGCAGTTGGTGATCATCAAACTCAAGTAGCGTAACACTATTTCTACATTTGCGAAGCACGATTCTAATGAATTTTTCGTCAAAGTTTTATAAAATTGAATTTCCAGAGCGTCGTGTTTTTTTATGTCAATATCAGCAGCCACATCTGATGTCAGTAGCTCAGCAAACTGCACCAGTTAATTTCAAAACAATATCTAGATACTGTCTTTATACATACTTATATTGTCTATAAACAATGTCTTAAGATCGTCTATAGACAATTGCTAGATATTGTCTCTGAGCGTAGACCGTAGACAAAGCTTTATTGTCTAAAATATGAGACCGAATCGTTGGGTAGTACCCGTATTTTCTTGGTATGGTTGGTGGGGGTTACCAAGCGGATACACTTACATTCTTATTGGTAATCAATAGAAAACTGTCCTACATGGTCAGTTTATACAAACTGTTCGAAAACAGTATTAGGGGACTACCCTGTAAGTATTGTTGTCAAGCATATCGTGTGGCTAGCGCTCGCTTTTAAACGTGCCATACACACACCGATCGATCGGCCGATCCGTCGCCCGATATCGATATCGGCCGATGGATCGGCCTGTGCATGCGCTTATCGTTGACGATTTTTTGACAGTTCCATATAATTTTGATCAGCTGATATTTTGTGGCGATGTATCGGCCGGTCGATCGGGCGATGGATCGCATAATGTATGGCGGCTATTCGAATTTGGATGGTATCTTACGTTACAGTTATTTTTTGCGGAAAACCGCGAGGCCCCCCAAAGCGCGGCGCCTGTAGCATTAGCTAACTTTTGCTATATGGCTAATCAGGCACTGAATGGGTCCAAGTCCGTTTAAAGAAATACACCCCCATACCATAAAGTAAAATAACTACTTAATCCTTAATCCCTACTCTTTGCCCATACCATGAATTTAACACCATGTGAATGTCGCCAGAGAAAAATAACAATTTGCTTTTTCTTTTGCTGTTGATTGGTATAATAAAAATGTTTCCCATAGGTTCCGTCCAATGAAAAATCACTTTTGTCTGTCCACAAAATTTGTCTCCAAAATTCGACCGGTTTATTTCTGTGCCCCAAAGCGCAAACTGCAAACGAACCTCCTGATTTTTTGGAGCGATATGCGACTGTTTCTGGGGACGTAAACTTTTATTCCTGCTTCGGATAGTATTCTTGGAATCGTAGTCCTGCTAATTTGTATACCCTTCACGGATGTGATAGGGTATATAAACTTTGTCATGAAGTTTCCAGCGCACAGAAGGAAGCATCTCCGACCATATAAACTATATACTCGTATATGTACATATTCTTGGTCAGTATGATGAGACGAGTCGATTAAGCTTTGTCCGTCTATCCGTCTGGTTCTATGCAAACTAGTTTCTCAGTTTTGAAGCTATCGAGCTGAGATTTTGCACAATGCCTTCTTTTTATTGCACGCTGTAAATATATGGGAACCAATGGAATCGGCCCACTTCGTCATATAGCTGTCATAGGGACGACTGGCCCAAAAGTCTGTCTTTGTGAGAAAAACTTTTTTATTTCTAAAGATAGCTTTCTCAAAATTTGCATAAAGGTTTTTTTCTATTACACACTGTATATAAGTCGGAACAGACAGAATCAGACCACTACGTCATGTAGCTGCCATAGGAACGATCGGTCCAAAAATTCGTCTTTGTGAGAAAAAAGTTTTTTAAATTTTAAGATATCTTTTTCAAATTCACACTAATCAGTAGTGTCTTTAGTCAAATCACATTTCCGAATTTGGTTGAAATTGGACTACTCTATCGTATAGCTGTCATAGCAACGACCGTTTCAAAAGCATGTTTTTGTTAAAAAAAAAAAAAAATTTTTTTATTTCTGAAGATATCTCCACTAAATTTCATATTATTCCACATTTCACATTTCCGAATTTGGTTGAAATTGGTCCACTATTTCATATACCTCTCATAGGAACAGTGAAATCGGAACAAATTGTACTACCAATTTCAAAGTGGCAACAACGAAGGTGACCTTCGGCTAGCTTGTTTTTACTCAGATTTCGTTAATATAATTTAGAATGTTCCCGAATTTTTCTCGGCTCCTCCGTTGTATAGACCGTCGTATTTCAGCATTTTTCCTTGGAGTTATTGACCTCCTTCGACCTCTTCCTCCTGCAGTGTGGACACTGCCAGCTTCATTTTTTTTACCTTTTAACACTCCGCCTGTAGCATTTAAATTTTTCTGCTATTTCCCTAGGGGGAATTCCGCAATTAAACTCAGCAACGATCGCCGTTCGCTTTTCAATGGAGATTTTAACGTTTCGAGGCATTCTAGCTTGTTACTGACTTGTTTATCACAATGGACTCTACATCTGCCCCAGCTTCATGATTGCTAGAATCAAAGGAGAACAAGTACCGTTAATCTGCTAGAAAATTGTTCCTATTGTGTGCAAATAATTTTGGCCATATTGATGGATGTGATTATGATTTTAGCCATTTCGTTTTTAATTTTTTTCCTTGCTCTGTAATATTTTATTTTAATTATTCCTTTGTCAATTTATCATGAACTTCCTAAAGGATACTTGAATAAAATTTCATTTGGTTATAATAAAAATAAAAGGGGTTATTTTGATTTCATTCCAATTTTTAATTGCGATTCGCTTTGTGTAAATAATTGTGGCCACGACTGTATTTATTACAATGAATAACTTATTTTAAGGAGTTCTATGAAATACTAGAAAGATTTTATATAACTAATACTAAATACAATATTAACCCTAGTCGTACCGACACGGGTACAAGTGTACCTTTTAGAGTTTAAAGTGTCATGTCTCCAAGATTTCCAAAGCAATTAGCTTGGTTCTTCCTGACATCTTTTATTAGACGGTTTTGAGCTATTTCAACTAGTTTTTGAATTTTTGCATCGGTTGTCATTAAATAAAAAAAAAATGATGGTATACCAATTTTACCGGCACGGGTACACCTGTACCCATTCAAATACATATTACTATAAAATGCGTGAAATCAAATATTTTTGTCGTTATTTTTCCCATTTTTTACCTTTATTCCTTATGTAAGTTTTGTGAATTAAAATATACTATAAATTCATTTCATTCGAGTAAAGTATTTTAGAAAATGAAAATATAAAAAAAATTCCAAATTCAAATTATTGTTCACATCCTATACATTTCTGCATAATTGTAGCATGGATGGCACAAATTCGTCTTTTACATATGCTGCACACATTTCGAGCGTTCCTTCTAACTTTATCAGGTCCTGGAAGAAGGCAGAGGTGACATACGACATACTCCTTTTATTGTTTTGTAGCCTTGAGCATCTCTACCTACGGCAGTGTTTTGATTATAGTTGATCTGCTCCCCAGTCACAATTTCGACTGCATTCTTGATCTGGAAATGCGCTATTACCCGTGGAAATTTCGATCGTTGGGTTATGTTAGTTATAGCTAATTCATGCGAAAGGACTTTCAACAACTCTCGGCGGTGATCTTTTGTGAAATCAGAGTGCAATTCTTGGAATACGATCGAAGCAGCAAGAGCCATTACGTCTATCATATTGAAAAATACAGCCAGTGGCCAGCGATTTGTTTTTCGTTTAGTGGTGTAGTAACGCAACATCCGGTCCATTATGTCAACGCCTCCTTTCGTTTGATTGTAATAGTCAATCATTTCCTCCTTTTCCTCCTCCTCCTCCTCCTCCTTTTCCATTCTAGCGGTAATCAGAGGTTGGGTACAGGTGAACCCGTGTCGGTAGAAATAGGAATAAACTTTTGCCGGTACGACTAGGGTTAAGAATAGTGCTAAATTCCACTTCAAAAGACTTAACTTAAGTAGCAGTTACATAGATACGTGGGGTGATTCATGGAAAAAGAACACAAATGTTACTGAAGGAGAAAAGATTGTAGCAAAAGTTTATTTCATAAATAAAAATGCAGAAAGAAGCAAGTAAGGATGCAAAATATAGAGGAAAAAGAGATAATATTTATAATTTATATTATACCAGAATGTCGGAAAAAATTGATTCTATATTAACATGGCCAATGCCCAAAACATTTAACAAATCTTTGATTTCGGTTATAGACGGTAAATTGAAGAGCTTTATTTCAGTTTTAGAATTAATGCTCAATCTATGTTCGACAAACCGGATCCTAAAAATAGATTAAGATCCCAAATAATATTGGGATCATTGCTGTTTGGTTCAAATATTAAGTGACAAAATCCACCATCCTTCCCGTAACGTTGTACGTTTCGTTACTCCTACACGGAAACATGCAAGAATTCATTTTTGATTTCTGCAATATTCGTGGGATAAGGGCGGATCATACTGCGGTGCATGCTCATCTGATGTTGCATAATCCAGCAGTTATGGCCTTAAGCGAAACGAAAGTTTCTAGCGATTCCGACATAAGCCAATATTATGTCCCTGGATATCGCCTCTTGCCTGTCTTCTCACCCCAAAGGGGAATTGCAATCTACATTAGAAATAATGTCGCTTATTCAACCATCAGCCCCCAGTTTACTTTATCTAATCCAGAATTCACCTACACCTATATTAGATTCAATTTTAAAAAACACATTATATTCTTGTATTTTCTATATCGGAGCCCTGGGACTTCTGATTCCGATATGGAACACTACTTCGATATACTTTCTAGCAATATCGATGAGTTGTTAGAGAGGTTCCCTTCATCAGAAATCGCCTTGGCAGGCGATTTCAATGTACACAATACTGAATGGCTTAAGTACTCTTCGTCCACAAGCCCAGCAGGAAGACTGGTTGAGTTATTTTGTGAATCATACAACCTACACCAATTAGTAGATTCAGCAACCAGAATACCTGATATCGAAGGCCAAAACGCCAACCTATTGGACTTGTTTATCACCTCACACCCCGATAAATACTCAGTATTGGTTTCATCTCCTTTGGGAAGTTCCGACCACAAATTGATATCGACCCGATTCACTACTTGTGCCCTGAATGCCAAAGGCCTATCTCCCACCAAAAGACTATTATGGCATTATAATAAGGGGGATTGGGTCGCTTTCAATCAATACATCAGTGAATTGAACTGGGCCGACTGCTTCTCCACGAAGAACGTCGATTATATAAGCGAATCAATTATAAATATCATCTGGTACGGAATGTACTGCTTTGTCCCGCATAGCTTTAAGAACATCAAACCAACTACCACCTCTTGGTTTAACAGTGATTGCAAAGAGGCTATTAGGAGAAAAGAAGCGGCATACCGTACATACAAACAACGCCCCTGTGCCGAACTGAGAGAGGTCTACAACTCTGCGCGGTACACATGCAAATCTGTTGCCAATAAAGCTAAATTTCAGTTCGATAGTAAAATAAAATCAGACAAAAAGTTTCCGTTGAACGAAAAGGTAGCAAAGGCTTCTGTCACTTGTTAAAGCTGTGAAGAATAACTTCAGCTGTTCTTCCATTCCACCACTTGTACATGATGGGAAAATTTATAGTGAATCACTAGAAAAGGCCAATTTGTTTGCTGAAATCTTCGGTGCAAACTCTTGGCTACTGCCCACTACGCAAAATCCACCAGATATACCCTTATGCGATTCACACCAGAAGCCTTTGCATTTCCGCACTAGGGAAGTATTTAAAGTACTCTCGAAGCTCGATGTATCAAAATCGGCTGGACCTGATGGCATCTCCCCATTAGTTCTCAGACATTGCGCTCCCTCGCTAGCGAAACCTCTTCGAAAACTATTCTATCTATCCTTCTCGACAGGAGTATATCCATCAGCATGGAAGCTGGCACATGTCCAACCAATCCCCAAAAAAGGTGAAGCATGTGATCCCTCTAACTATCGACCAATAGCATTGACTTCGGTCTTGTCAAAAGTTTTCGAAACCCTTGCCAACAACCAACTTTTGAGCTATCTTGATTCACACCATCTCAACAGCGATCGACAATACGGTTTCCGTTCTTCGCGCTCCACCGGAGATTTAATGACATATCTCACCGAAAGATGGAATGGATGTATTCATCAATTTGGTGAAGCTAAAATCATTGCCCTCGACATTTCGAAAGCTTTTGACAGAGTTTGGCATCCGGCTCTTTTAGCTAAACTCCAGGGTTTTGGTCTGGACCCAAAATTAGTTATATGGATTCAAAGTTTCCTCCACGGCCGTTCGCTTCAAGTCGTCCTTGATGGAGTAAAATCGAATTGCCATACCACCAACGCAGGGGTCCCTCAAGGTACCGTCCTATCACCAACGCTTTTTCTTCTGTTCATCAACGATCTTTCAAGTGTGACATCAAACCCAATTCACAGTTTTGCAGATGACAGCACTCTTGATTCTATTTTTTCTTTTAACTCTGCAGCTGACTCCTGCCAAAATGCTACATCTCTCAATCGAGACCACATGTCTGACTCACTAAATAGAGATATCTCAAAAATTATTGCATGGGGGAAAGCGAATCGAGTAGAGTTTAATGCCAACAAAACTCAATGTTGTCTTATCTCCAATAAACGACATGCCCGATCTACCGCCCAACCCATTCTTGTCGATGGTGTCGGCATTACTGATTCACCCACATTGAACGTACTAGGTATAAACATCTCTAGTAAACTAAATTGGTCTGACCACATCTTTAACATTGCAAAAAATGCAATGAAGTGTCTGGGTTTCATGAATCGCTGTAAAAGATAGTTTACTCCATCTGATTTGGCGCAAATTTATAAGGCCCACATAAGACCGCGACTTGAATATAATTCCCACATATGGGCAGGCGCAGGTCGAACTGCCCTATCCGCATTAGACAAAGTTCAACGGAAAGCTTTCAAGCTTATTGGTGATGAATCCATAACTTCTCATATAGAGTCGCTTGAACACCGGCGAAATGTCGGTTCATCATCATCATCGTGGCGCGACAGCCCGACGTCGGGCCTTGGCCGCCTGGATCATTGTCCTCCAATTATCTCGGTCACGTGACCGCGTCCTCCAATTTTGGGAGCCCAGCAGCTGCGCGGCGTCCACACCTACTGAGCTCTCCCAACGAGATCTCGGTCGTCCTCGCAGTCTCGCTCCGTCGACTCGTTCTGCATTCATTACTCTCTTAGGCATGCGATCGTCGTCCATTCTTTGTACATGCCCTGCCCATTGAAGTCGTTGTAGTTTGACGATTTTCGATACTTGCAGCTCATCGTACATTTCATACAACTCATGGTTGTACCGGATGCGCCATCCATCTCGATCGCAAACAGCCCCGAAAATTCGCCGTAGAACCTTACGTTCAAAAGTGTCTAGCATGTTTTCGGAGGCTTGAGTTAGGGTCCATGCTTCGCAGCCATAGCATAGCACTGGTCGTATAATGGTTTTGTACACGCGGAGCTTCGTGTTTCTGTGCACATGTTTCGATTTCATTATGGGGAGAACCGAGAAAAAAGTCTTATTAGCTAACTGTATCCGTCGTTTGATTTCGTCAGTTTCGTTGGCGTCCCTTGACAGGTTGCAACCCAGGTAAATGAAGTTGTTCACGAACTCGATGTTGAGGTCCCCCACATTGATGCTCGGTTGTGCAGGTGTCCTTGTCACCGATTGCATCATTATTTTAGTTTTACCCTCGTTAATACGTAATCCAACTTCCTTTGCAGCGGTATCGAGCGTATGCAGAAGTTCTTCTGCGCCAGCCAATCTTCGGGACATGATGTTGATGTCGTCGGCGTACGCTGCTAATTGTGTCGACTTGATGAGTAGCGTCTTGCTGTTGTCCATATTCATGGCCCGAATAACGTATTCCAGTGCTAGGTTGAAGAGCGTCGGTGCCAGTCCATCGCCCTGTTTCAAACCAGTGCGTGTTTCAAATAGATCAGTAAGTCTATTCTGGATCCTGACTTGTGAGACGGAGTTGGTCATCGTCATCTTTGTCAGTCGCACTAATTTTGCCGGTATACCAAATTGCAGCATGATGTTGTACAGTACTCCACGATCGATACTGTCGTATGCCTGCTTGAAGTCGACAAAGATTTGGTATACGTTTACGTTGTATTCCCAGCACTTCTGGAGTATCAGTTTGACTGAGAAGAGCTGATCGGTTGTGGAGCGACCAGGTCTGAAACCGCTTTGATATTCGCCAATGACTCGTTCTGCGTACGGTTTTATTCTATTTTCCAGAATTTTCGTCAAAATTTTATAGGACGTACAAACTAGTGAGATGCCCCTGTAGTTCTCACACCGCATTTTATCTCCCTTTTTATGAATTGGACAGATGATGCTTCTGCGCCAATCGTCTGGGATCTCTTCGTTCTCCCATACTCGCAGGAGTAATTGATGTATGGCATCAACTAGACTCGTTCCACCGAATTTTAGCAGTTCAGCTGGAATCTCGTCAGCGCCCGGCGCTTTATTTCGTTTTAATGACCGCAAGGCGAGATCAACTTCCTCTACTGTCGGGGGTTGTATGGGTGGGCCTAGATCAACAATATCGTCGAGAGCTTCCTGTGTGGGGATGTTAGATGGTCGGTTTAGAAGCTCTTCAAAATAAGAGGCCCATCGCTTTTTAATACCATCGGTGTCGCTGATGATGTTTCCATCCTTGTCCTTACAAAGGCTAGTCCTGGGTTGGTAGCCGTTCTTAATTGTATTTACTAGTTTGTACGCTTGTCTGGTGTTCCTATTAGCTAAGTTTTCGTTTATGTTCAGCAACTGCTCGTCAAAGTACTTACGTTTCTTACGTCTAATTATTCTATTCGATATTCGCCGTAGCTCGTCATATTTTTCTCTTCTGGCTCTGGTTCCTCGTTGAATCCATTGTCTGTAGGCCTCGTTTTTCGCGTCAAGTGAATTTTTGCATTCTTCGTCGAACCAGTCATTTCGCGCTCGCCGGGCTTTATATCCCACGACCTTCTCTGCGACATCCTTGATGGTACCCTTGAGTTCTTCCCAGAACCCATGGACGCCTGTGTTGCTGATGTTGTGTAGCATAGGTGATAGTTTTTCCTCAAGGGCGGTAGTATACGCCATCGCTGTAGCATCACTCAAGAGCTTATCAACCGCAAAGATTTTGGGATAGCTGATTCTTGACTGGTGCACTGAGGAAATTCTACATCTGTAGGTCGTCTTCACCAAGTGATGATCTGAATCGCAGTTTGCTCCTCGATAGGAGCGGACATCCATGACACTAGACGCCCATCTCCTGCAAATGAGGACGTGGTCAATTTGGTTGACGGTATGTGCGTCTGGAGACTTCCAGGTCTGCTTGTGAATGCGTCGATGCGGGAAACACGTATAGCTTACGACTAGATTCCTGCTACAGGCGAAGTCGATAAGTCGCTGGCCGTTGTCGTTACATTCTTCATGGAGGCTGTGGCCTCCAGTGGTCCCCCGATACCAGCTTTCATTCCCGACTTTCGCGTTAAAGTCTCCCAGCAGCAATTTGACGTCGTTTGTTGGAAGTGAGTCGAAGAGAGTTTCAAGGCGGGCGTAGAACTCGTCTTTTACTGCGTCTTCTTTAACTTCAGTGGGGGCATGCACATTGATGAGCCAGAGATTGAAGAATCGAGTCTTGATGCGAATCGCACACAGCGGTTCGTTTATGGGTTTGAAGTCAGTAATATGCGGTTTGAGGTGATTGTTCACTATAAATGCTACTCCAAACTCCTTGCGGCCCGATGGTTTGCCACTTGTAAAAATTGTGTGCGATTTCTTGTCATTAATCTCGCTGCCAAGCCAATTTGTTTCCTGGACTGCAGTTATGCTCAGTTTGTACTTTTCGACCTGTTGAAGGAGGGCCTTCTCGGCCCCCGGTTTGTTCAGGGAGCGTACATTCCTGGATCCGAAAGAATAATCCTTTATTCGTTTGCGTGGTCGTCGTTGTTGATCCGTCCAATCCGAGGCTTTTGTTCCTGGTTTCTTGACATGGAGTGGTTTTTACAAGGACGAGTTGTCAGCACGTCGCTGAACCCCATTCAGGGGATGGCCTCGGAGATAGCTGCTTCAGATGGTTTAATAAACGTGCTGGAGCCCACACAACTATGTAGCAGGTCCAACTACGCAAGTCATTCCATCCTACTAGACCTGAGACGCTTAGATGTTCGTCAGCCATTCAGGCTACAGCTATCTGCCTTTTCCAAACTGTCTTATCGCTAAGATATTGGCCGTCAGCGAATTGATACACTGCCGTTACCAGGGGGCGCCCACGCGGAGGACTATGGAAAAGGTCTTTGCCCCCCCCCCCCCCCCCCCGGTTGCTTATCACTTTTTTATCGCTACTACAACCGCCGCTGTTCTGCTGAAATATCCAGTCTTATTCCTGAGCTTGCTCTTCCTTCGCTTAACACCCGGCTAGCCTGCCGTGTCAATCCTCATTTTCTTGAACTCAGTAGTAGTCGTACCGTTAAATTCTATGATTCATTTGTATCCAGAACAACACGAATGTGGAACAACCTACCATCTTTTGTTTTCCCCTGCAGTTATGATCTGCAAAAATTTAAACGAAACGTACATCGGTACCTCATTCAAACTCAACCCATCCCAGCCCCACTACCCTAATTTCCTTCCCGCCAAGGCTGTGCTCTCGCATCAAAGGGTATCCTCTAAGCCTTAGCATAAACATAAAAAAAAAACTATTAACAGCCAAGTTCAAGGCACTTTTGGAACCGCATGTACAACCTACATCGTCAGCGAAGGCAGTAAGTGAACTTTTGAAATCAAATTGAAATACAGAATTAATGTGCACGAGAAATAAACAGAGCCTTGAGGCACGCTCAAAGTCAACAATGTTGTGTCACTTCTGATATCATCAATTTTTACTCTCTGAGTTCTATTTGAGAGATATATTTTAATATACGAGTAACTTAAACCAATTTAGCATAATGCCACGAAATCCAGCTTGTTCAAATTTCCTTAACAGAATGTTATTCTTACCCATTTCAAAGGCTTTTGTGATATCAACAAATAAACCTGCCGTGAATTTTTTGTGGAGTATACAGACCTTTCTCAGATTGTATTTTAATAATTGGAGAGGCATTTGTCTGCTTTCTGCCGTTGCCAAGATAATAGCTTAAATCGTTCTGGATAGACTAAATGCTCACTTGCAAAGCACAATTGACGATGAACAGGTCTGGTTTTGATCCGGATTTTCCTGTGTCGATCAGATTAACACCTTGCCAATCATCACTGAGCAATGCGTTGAGCACGATTCCCCGCTTCGCTTGCTTTCCAACGATTTCGAGAAAGTTTTCGATAGTGTGAACCGGGATTCTATATAGGTTGCCTTGCGCAGGAGAAGCATTCCTGAGAAGCTTGTGGATATTATGTAGGCAACTTATGACGGTGGGAAATGTCATGTTCTGCATTGCAGGGAGGCAAGCATTGTTGTTATAAACACTAATACCAATAAGATCACGGTTCTTAGCCCGCCATTGCGAAAAATATGATAACTGCATTGCTTTTCAGTACGGGCAGTACATGCCATGAAATGGAACCCCATTTACAACCAAGGCCGACCAAGATGGGGCCCTGGAATAGCATGACGCCGATCTATGGCAAAAGAGTGTAAGGCGTTGAGTAAATCGTTTGAGGGGATGTGCCCCATTGCCCAGAACAGAATACGATGGCACGCAGAAGTGGTTGGTTGGTTGGTTGGTAACGCACAATGCGCTACCCCTGCTGCCAAACTGTACTTAAGCCAATATTATCCTGTTCACAAGGAAACGTAGCATTCCTCCAGTAGTGCTCCTATCTTAGAGGGGAGGAGATTTGCGTCTACGAACAGTGGTAACTCCCTTTACCTTATACTGGACAGGAAGCTGAACCTCGGATCAAGGATCGAAGGAGGTGCATGCAACTGCACTTCCGAAATATATGAACCGGGCTATAACAAACACTCAGTTATAACGTACAACTTCCATGGCTTTAAGGTTTCTTCGAGCTCGGTTATAACGAACTGTCGGCACAGGGTTATTCTTGAGAAGTAAATAGCGGTAAACTAAGTCATTCGGATTCGGGTTACATACCAGTGGACAACCTAGGGTACCGATCACTGAACGATCTTACACGTAGGGGATATCTCAGCATCAATAGATTATACCCCACCAAAGTTCGTAAAGCACCACACAAACTTGATTCCACAACAAAGTTTGCGGGAAATGGGGGACCGCCTTTACAGAGCTCGCTGTACTGACGATTCTAAGACCACCCAAGGTGTGGGCGCTGAAGCAGACTCTGAGGAACTTAATGTCCATCTATCTTTTTGACGAATTTCTCTGCAAAAAGCGATGGCATTAAGTGAAATTCATGTAAATTTGTTACTCGTATCATGCTGTAAACAACATTTTCCAAGAATTAATTAGATACACTTTTTACTTCAATTTTAAATATTAAGCCGAAGCGAATATTTCGCTAGTCGAAACTCAGCATTTGTCTAGCCTTCAAATATTATTTTCCAGATTTTCAAAGAAAATACGTTTATTCACCCACTTGAAATTCTTTTATATGTACGTATTGTTAAAAGTATGCTAAACAAACAACTAACAATTGAGAGTTTGTCGTCCTAGAAGTTGTTCAAGAAGGACGAAACGACACAGCCGAGACTCTTCGTTAACGTTGTTAGCTTTTCAATTTTTCAACTACATCGTCGGGGAAGATTACAAGTAGTTAAGTTGTTGGTTGCCATTTCCGCGCTGCTCTGTTTGTGGCCATAATCGAAAATAATGGGACATCTTCCATAGCGACGACGACTTAGCTTTGGTATCGCTGACACTCAAGTGGGCAAAATTTTTGAGAATTTCCACTCATACTTGAGGCTTAAGGAAGCGGATTGATGGGCGTAGCACTTACTATTATTCGTGATCCGCCATGTATTCGGGATTTTTCTGATAGAAAGGACCCTATCGCAGTAATGGTGGACAGTAATTGAAACAAAGTATGGATGCTTAGTGGACTAGGATTGAATGTGGTAAGAGGATTTTGGCTTCGTGACAATTTTTGGAAAAACTTTCAACTTCAGGAAAATAAGGTGGAAACTGCGGGTGGAAAAGGATAAGGACTCAAGCTCGTATTTAACGATTTTCTTGTTGATAAGGCCCCAGCGAAAAGCAATAGATACCTACTACTACTATGGAGAACATAATATGCTCGAGTGTTTGTTGTTTAAATCGTGAGAGGTGTGCATGGTATGACAATTTTATTTATTTCAAAAAGGAAAGAAACAATTCTGTTTTCAAATTTTATGAAAAAGTATATGGCTGTATTATTATACCTATATATCGCAAATCATAACCACACAAACTTTACTATTTCAATTTCAGCTTAGTGAATTGGGACGTCCATTTACTGGAGGATCCTGGTGCGGTAAAGCGACAGGCCCTCAACTTTATTTTAGTGAAACATCAACCGTCACTGCATCAGTGAAGGTAAGTGCCAAACTTAATCATTTGTTTCTTAGCATATGTTCGAGGGTAATGGCCCTATTGGGTGATTAATCAAGTATCGAAAATCACAAAATAAACGACCCTACATTAGAATCTAATCATCCCTAATGGAAAGAACCATCATCTAAATCAAAGTGTATGAAATAATCAATTTCTGGATAATTGGATCTAAATTATTCGCAACGACTAAATGGATAAAAGGCACGAGCAAGAAATCACGACTGTAATCCTTATCATTAATCATATCAATGGAAAAATACAGGAAATGAGATACGAATAGAATGGAATAGTTGGACTACATAAGCATTTGGGATTTCCGGATGGTCTATCTATGTGGAATTATAAGCTTCTTATTAGCTCCTTTAGGTATGAAAGAGAATGACTCTGGCTTTTATTAGGACGCATATTTTGGCGACATGTGATTGACTTGAGCGAGTAATACTCGCTTTTCCTTTCTCTTTTTGGAGTTTTATTTCTGACCTATGATGATCTCTCGACCAGTTCGTTTAATGATAGGGTATAAAGGTAGACCATCGTTTCTATTTCAATTTAATATTTATTCAACCACATAAGTAGAGTGTACAATGCAATGAATCTAGGGACGCGGGAGCGTCCCGCCCCGCCAAAGAAAAACGAAAAAATTGAAAAAAAAAAATGAAAAGTGACCAAGACTATGTTCACACGACACAACAAGTACGGGTTTTCGGACCTCTGTAGCTCCGGCCCCGGATGCTTGTTCGGGCTCAAATTTGATACGGTCGTTGTCTCCGGTCATCTTACGAAGTGCTGCAAATTTGATTCCGATACAAGGAAAAACACCCGAGATATGATAATTTGAAAATGGCTATTTTTTAAATTTTCCTTGTTCTTGTTGTTCTTTGACAGGGCTACAGCCTCGTAGGGCGCGGATCTAGGTCTGATTTCTTTTCTCACGGATTGCCTGTGTCCCAAGGGTGTGCATAGGGTATCATTTGTTCTGATCCGTGCAGTAAATCAAAAGATACATCCAAAAATGTGAAATTTTATAGTAGAGTTTCTGGCTTAAGTCTTTTTGATAATTTGAATGCGACACAAGAAATCACTCGCAGAGATCGCATGCCGACGGGGAGAAACGCAAGCACTTGATTATGTGAGTAGTGACGACGACGGATGCAAAAGTCCGTGCGCTCGTCGGGTGACGAGAACCATACGAGGTAATGGCTGTGGGCGTGGCTTGTGGCAAGTGCATGAATGAAAAGTGTGTGATGAAAAAATTGAAACTGAATGTTTATGGCTGCATCTTAGGATGTCCGGAAAGAAAAAAAACATGCTGTGTGGTCTTTGAAGAGAGAATTAGAGGAAATGAAAAAGAGCGAGAGAAACGAAGCAATTCGGCACAAGTGAGGAAGTAGGAAGGGGGAAGGAAATTTGACATCTCTTTTGCTTCTATATGATCGGGCGGGTGTTCCGCGGCAGAGAGACAAACTGGAATGTTATTGTTCCAATAGGAGAAGTCGGAGAAGGGATGACATTTCATTTGTTTTATGTGTTTCTATATAGACTGCGCGGGTGTTGCGCAGGCTCCCCGCCAATCAGCTTTGAAAGAAATTTACTAATTCAATCAGCGTTCAATATGCCAACCCTAGAGTGGGGCGCGAAGCTACGAGTACTTTGGCGGTATTGTATTCATATCAATTCTTTTTGCGGTTGAGAGGTTTTTCTTGGCGGGGAATTTTTTACAACAGAGTTGTTTTTGGGAGATATTGTTTATAGTAAGTGATTGAGCAATTCTCTTTCAACTTTTATGATTCCCGTGTAGTGGTGAACTAACAAATTATGTAGAGAAAAACTAGAAACTGGAGTAAGAGGAACACGGGCTAAAAACCACTTATTCATATCGTTTCTGTTTCGAATTTTTTTCCCATTAATTTGGTGAATGCATCGAACTCTAGCGATTAGAATTTGGGTGGAGTGTCTGTTTCGATACTCATACCGTAAAGAATGGAGCCGCCACTGTCTTGACGGCCAATATGTCGACAATTTCAACTGCTTTTGGCAAATGCGTAAATTTCGATCATCAAGAGCCAATATCGATATCCTATTGAAATAAGCTACATTAACACTAGTTTAGTACCAGGACATTTTCTAGAAGTTTTCCTTGACACCGACTTATTTTGCTTGGTTGTCAAGGAATTCAAATTTGAGGTCAGCTCCTCATTTCCGTCGTAAGCCAAATATAGCGACGACTGATAACACCAACCAGATTTCAAGTAGATTTCAATCTCTCCACTGGTGGGTGAGTTTGAAACATAGTTTCTTGGGAATGTACATATGTAGACAAAATGGTTCATGGTGCCTTGTATTTCTTGTAGGCATTTTCAAGGAGATTTCTTGAAGTATGTGAGGAGCATTAATTATAATTATAATATACTGTAATATCCATTATTTCATGCATTACATTCTGCGCCATCTAACATATATCTAAAGGCACTATTCAAATGATAAATCACAAAGAATATCACAGCCAATAAAATCTTAACACTTTATCCATTTTTATACCCTAGACTTTTAGTATAGGGTATATTGTTTTTGTCACGACGGAAATATGTAACACCTTAAAGGAGGCTCCGGAGGTATAGCAATATATATTATATAAATGATCAGGGTCACCTCCTGATTCGATTAAGCCATGTCTGTCTGTCTGTCTGTCTGTCTGTCTGTCCGTCTGTCCGTCTGTCCGTCTGTCTGTCCGTTCGCACGATAACTTTCGATAGAATGAAGCTAGAGCCTTGAAATTTTGACTAGATGTTGGAAGTATGATCTAGTTGGTTGGTATTGAAAATGGGCATGATCAGGTTAAGAGAACACCTACCTCCCCTACATATGTAAAATAATTAAATGTATTTATAACTCCCGATTAAATAAACATGAAAACCTCTAGCTTTGGTAGATTGCTCGTTATGGTAATCTTATACTCCCCTGGAAAAATAAAATCGATCAGTTGAAAACTTACGGTAATTTTCTTGCAAAGAGCCCCGTACTACCCTACTTTTCAGGTTTTTTGTCCATAACTCTTGAACCAATTGACGTAGACATCTGATTTTTGGCATGTAACCCTGGGGTGAGAAGCTGCTTAGGTTTTGGGAAGTTGGGCATAATCAGATCAAAGGAACGTCTACCTCCCCTACAAAATTCAAAAAATTAAATATTATTTTAATTACGATAACTTTCGATAGAATGACACTAGCATGTTGAAAATTGGGTAGAATGTTGGTAGTAAGGTCTTATTAGTTAGCACTGAAAATGGGCAAGATCCAACCCAAGGAACCCCTACCTCCCCTTCAAATGAAACTTCGAATAAGCGATAACTTTTGATACAATGAAGCCAGCAGCCAGCCAGCTTTTTGTCAAATGTTTGAAGTGAGATTGAGTTAGTTGGCAGTAAAGACGGGTTAGATCCGACCTAAGGAACCCCTACCTCCCCTAGAGATGACACTTAAAACAAGCGATAACTTACGACAAAATAAAGCTAGCGACTTAAAATTTTGCCCAAATGTTTGTAGTAGGATCCAGTCGGCTAATATTGAAAATGCGTAAAATCCGACCAACGAAACCCCTACTTCCCCTAAAACGAAACTTCATATAAGCGATGTATGTCGATAGAGTGAAGCTGGAGACTTAAAATTTTGTTTGTAAGTTTGTAGGGTGATCTAATTGGTTGGTGGCAATGATGGGCAAGATCCGACCCAAGGAACCCCTACCTCCTCTACAAGTGAGACTTCAAATAAGCAATAGCTTTCGATAGAATGAAGCTAGCGACTTGAAAAATTCAACAAATATTTGTAGAATGGGTTAGTTAATTCATTTTGAGAATGGTCAAGATCTCCCTGAATGAGTACCAACCTCCCCTATAAACTGGCTATATAGGAAACTCACTTTTAATGCATGGTCGTTGCCAATTATTACTTTTGGTGTCACCACTAGGTCTGTACAAGTCTAGGGTATATACGCTTCGGACTCCGGGCCGAAGCGAAGCTTCGGCCTGGTTTAATTTCTAGTGGTGTTATATCCCTTCAATAGATACTGCAGTTTGACTATGGTCAGTCTAGTTCTCCTGAAATATATTCAGATTCCTTTCGTCCGTCGACATCTTCATCCGCCGCGCTGGATAACAATATTTTTGTCAATTGCCTTGACCGCTCCAGGGGCATGGAAGCATCAACATCTCTTGCATTTGAATGCCTTGTTGACGTATCTACTTTTAGGACGTGCAGTTGCTAGCATGCACTTCCTATTCGCGCCCTCTATACTATTTGTTATATTGCTATGCTCGGAGCGCAGTGGGAGTTCTATTAGTAGATAACTACATATGTATAATGTGGTTTTTGTTAGTGCCGAAGATCGAAGATCTAGATAAGTAGAGCGCCAACTAAAAGAACACTGCCACCACCCGCGTCAGTATTTTATTCATCGCAGTGTAAAGCTAGTGAAGTATCACTCGAAAGATGGGCATGATATTTTAAAAACCAACGACCAAAAAGGTCAAGTCATATTCTCACAGTTCTAATGTATATCACCGAAAAGGCCTTGATTAGATGTAAAAAAAAGTTCAAAAGAATATTTTTTCCTATCACTAGGTTAGATTAGGTTAGGTGGCGGCCTTACAGCCCCGCATAGACCGCTTGGGTCCATAGCGATGCCACGAATTGACAACGGGGCAAAGGAACTACATATTGGGATTAGTTAATATCGTTGGGTCATTGTTAAGTTCGAACGTTTTCGATGCGTTTGCGAATTCCAAAAGACTCTTTATACTGAGGTCCCCTACCGCCGTCAAGTTGCGAAAGAAGTAGGCACCAAGACATTTTTGTCTTGTTCTTGCGAGTCCTGGGCACTCACACAAAAATTGTTCCAGAGTTTCTTTAATGTTAGGCAGCCGACAGTTTCTGCAGCCATTGGAAGTGATCAATCCTCGCCTATAGGCATGCTCCCCTATCAGGCAATGGCCAGTAACTAATCCGACTAGCATCGCAGGCTTACCTCGGGATAGTCCTAGGAGTATGTTAGTTTTCCTTGGATTGTAAGAAATCCAGCCTTCCCTTGTTATCCTGGAATTGATGGCTTTGCTCCTATCATTATTGGCCAGTTGCATCATCTTACAGTCCATTTCTGATCTTATTGCCTGCATTGGTATAAGAATTGCCATGTGGGTTGACTTCTGTCCTACTGAGTACTAATGGTTTTTAGAGATTGCCCTATCAAGAGCAGCACCCTGTTTTGTAAGCCCGTCCGCGGTGTCGTTGCCAAGTATGCCACTGTGGCCTGATACCCATCGGAGCTCTACTCTCCTTGAAGTACCTAGCATCTGAAGAGCCGAAAGACAATCTGAGCACTGTCTTTGATCTAATGGTGTCGGATTGTAGCGCTTTTAAAGCAGCTTGACTGTCCGAGTAAATAAAAATTTTCACCTTCCCGCGAATTGTTGAGGCTAGCTCTGCTGCCTTTTGAATCGCTAGCACTTTCGCCTGGAAGATACTGCTTTTGTTCGGCAGTCGAATGGATAAATTGTACAGGAGTTCTGTAGAGTGAACTGCCGTTTCAACACCCCCTTCCATCTATGAGCCGTCAGTGCAAAGATTTATTGATCTCCTTGGCGCACTCTCGCCGGTAGTAAAAACTCCATCCGGTATAAATACTGAAAAGTTTTTGTTGTACTCCATCACTGCTTTAGTGAAGTCGGTGGTTGCGACTGGCAGTTTGATGTTTTGATGACCATACGGCTTTATTCTGCATTACCCTGTTTCCCTGAGTCTTAGGACACATTTAGACGCTGTGTTCCTTATGAACATATCGATATGGGGGGAGGTTCAGGAGAGTGCTTAAGGAATTCGTTGACGTGGTTCTCATTGCCCCAGTGATTGCCAGGCAACACAGTCTTTGGATCCTTTCCACTTTCCTTTTATGGGCTTTTAAGTGCAGTCCACCAGACCACAATTCCGTATAGTAAAATTGGCCTGACAACGGCCGTGTACATCCAGTGCATAATGCGAGGTTTCAGCCCGCATACCTTACCAAACAAGCTTTTGCAGGTGTGTAGAGCGGTAGCTGCTTTCATCGATGTTGAGCCTCCAAGTAAGGTTGCTGTCTAGAATTAACCCTAAGCACTTTTCATGAGTTTTTAAAGTTAACACGGTGACACCCACCCTTGGGAGGTTGAAGCCTTGAATTTTAGTTCTCCGTGTGAAGAGAACCATTTCAGTCTTTTGTGGGTTCACATTTAGACCCACCTTCCCTGCCCGTTTTAGCAGCTTACTTAGAGCCATTGTTGTGTGGGCCGATAGAACACCAGTGTCCTTTCCGGATACAATAATTACTACATCATCTGCGTAGGCAACCACACGTATGCCTACCGCTTCAAAACTTTTTAATAAAGTGTTAACTACTAGTATCCCATATCCCCATTTCCTTGTGGCGTACCCCCCTTCTTGCTGTTTTAGTAGCCCTCGCGTCTGTTGGAAGCAGTGATTTGATCCAGATCCTTATAGATTCGTTAACTCCTGCTTTATGGAGAGAGTGCAAGATCGCGTGAGTTGTGACATTATTGAAGACCCCGGCTATGTCCAAGAACGTGCCGAGCGTGTATTCCTTGTATTGAAGAGAATTATCAATGGTGAAAACCACTTTGTGCAGAGCTGCTTCCACCGATTTCCCTTTTAAGTACGCGTGCTGCGCGTTAGAGAAGAAGCCAGGTTCGAGCGACTCTCTGATGTGCCCATCAAGTATTTTCTCCATGGTTTTTAGCATGAAGGATGTGAAACCGATAGGTCTATAGTCTTTTGCGTAATTATGACTGCTTTTGCCAGCTTTGGGTACGAACACAACACTTGTCTCTCGCCAGATGGCCACAATCCAGACTGCTATATATTCGATAGCTCTTTGCAGCTTTGCAGGTATGATCTCATCGGGTCCGGCTGATTTGTATTGGTCGAATGAATTAATGGCCCCTTTTACCTTCCTGACCGTGAAGAGCCCTTTAATATTTCAGCGGCGCGTGAGTTAGTCATCACCGCTGTTGTCTGTTGTAGGGTAGGTGGTTTTTCACAGTCAGGGAAGTGCGTTGCAACGAGTAATTCCAGTGTTTCCGCACTTCCTTCTGTCCAACCATTTCCCTTGTTGAGTGTAATGGGCGGCGTTGGATTTTTGGAGATTACTTTCCTTAGCCGCGATGCCTCTGACGTGCATTCAATCTGACTGCAGAAGTCTCGCCAGCTCTTCCGTTTTGCCGTTCTCAGCTGTTTTTTTGAAGGATTTGAGTGAGTTCCTGTATTCACTCCAATCTTCATCTTCCCCTGTGCGTTTTGCAACACTGCCCACACCTTACGGCGAGACACCGCAATGTCTTTATTCCACCATTTTGGCTGGGCCTTTTCAGGAGGTTTGCTGAACGGACATGGTGCCTTGAATGCATTGATAAGTGTGTTCGTGAGAAACTTATTTATACGTTCGATGTCTTTAACATTTCGTGCATAATCTGGACGCCTATTGGTGAGTGTGTTGCAAATGATTCTCGCATATAACTTCCAATCCGTCTTCCTCGGATTCCTGTGTAATTTGACCATTTTATCTGTTTGATATTCAACGGTGAAGCTAATATAGCTATGAGCAGAGAAGGAGGATCTTTCCAGGACCCTGCAGTCGAGAATGTCAAAGGCACTAATATTAGTAAATAGTGTTAGACTTAGAACATTTTCGCTGTTGGGACCTTTATATGTAGGTTCGTTACCGCGATTTGTAATTTTTAGGTTAGTACTAATAATAAAGTTTAATAATGACTCACCCCTTGCGTTGTCGTCTTTGCTACCCCAAAGAGTGTGGTGTGCGTTAGCGTCGCTTCCAATCACTAGCTTCAATCTCTTCATCGTCGATTAGCTCCTGTAACTCTTGTGGTGGTACAGTTGTGTCGTGGGCCATGTAGGCTGAAGCAATCATAATGGAATCGTTGCCTCTGTCCACATGTACCACTGCTATATCGCTAGCGCTTCTTTCGCAATCGAAGAGTACATTTAGGCTCTATTTTTTGCCATTACGGCCGATCGCTTTCTGCCGTCCTTCTGAGTGAATATTACACTGTAACTGCTGGTTGAGAACCCCTTGATATGGCCCTCTCCAGAATTCCAGGGTTGCTGGACGAATACTACATCGTAGGAGTCAACTAGTGGTGTTTATAATAGTTCTGCTGACGCGGAACTACTGTGATGTAAATTGATTTGCAGCACTCGTAGCATGGTCTAAAAGATGATCCACCTCAGCTGCAATTATTGTGGTTTTGCCTGGGTTCTCAGCCTCAGACTCGCTATCGTCCTCACTCAGTATGATACTATCCGCCGCCGTGGTCAAAGTTTCAATACCGTTGGTCTCAAGAATATTGGCGTTGTTGTCCTTGTTGTCCATGGGATTTCGCTTTTTAAGCTAGAGGAAAACGATTCCCATGCCCCATCTCATCTTCCTAAATCTCGGATAAAGCCGGTATTCCACCTTCTTATTTATTTGCAGAATCGTCGTCTGGTTACGTTCTGCGGGGTGTTTAATAGTGCGAAGGACTACCCAGTCCGCCGTGGGGATATCGGAGTTCTGCCTTTGAAAGAGCTTCAACGTTAGCTCATCGGAACGGATCCTTGAAATTAGAGCTTTTGCTTTAGGTATCATTGGGATTTGGTCCCTCTCGACTATCTCGAGCTGAGCACCCTCCCAGAGACCGTCTATCGTGGCTACGTTGTCTTTGCACCACTGAAGCGTCGCCTCGTCGTCACAGTTGATGATCTTCACATCGTTAAACCAACCTGCATCGTCGAAGGAAGGCATGTGCTTGTGTTGATCCTCACCGTCCGCTCTTTCGGCCAGTCTGTCAAAGAGTAATGTCGACCAGCTCCCATCTCTCACGGGTTAGTTTACCCAAATGTTCAATACTGTCAATTAGTGCCACGTGCAGCACCCTCGCTTGACTGCGGAGAATTAAGCAGGCGTTCCTCTTCTGCTGGTGTTAAACTGGTGTATAATCCCTGCTCTGAGCGATCTAGGTCAAGTTCAGCAACGAGAGGGCTTACTGTATTAGTTTTTTAGGGTTTTGTAGTAAAACAAAACCCTTATGAAATCGGTCATGCGTCCGTCTGTTTGTCTGTCTGTCTGTCTGTCTTTCTGTCCATGAAATATCTCACGAACCGCTGAAGCTACATGCATGAAATTTGGTGAAAATATGTAGAAGTACTATAATTCTCTGGAGAAAGTGATGCGTCGTAATAGGTCAACTTTAAGGGGGGGTCCCCTTAGAGTGGAAATGAAGGTTGAAATTTTTTTTCATCTGGTATAGGCAAGTAGGGTATCGCAAGAAAGGTACCGTCGAGTACATTCCATTTCTGGATTTTTTTTTTTTAAATTTGAAGAAACGGAAAAAGAGGGAGAGGGGAAAATATTTCATCCGAGTTTGCCCCCCCCCCCTTGTATTTCGAGACCGTTACACTTAGAAATATGAAAATTTACAGAAAAGCGGCATTTCACTAACAGAAAACTAAAAATAATAGAATTTCAAAATTTCATCAAAAAAGGTTAATAATAGTACATTTCTATAGTTGCAGTTAGCAGACCCCTGCACCCCTTAGGCACACCCGGGGTCAAAAATATTGATGGCCAATGATAACCAACACCATAGGCAATAATGTCTCTAAGTTTTATTACAATCATTTAATATTTAATAATACATACACTTAAAAATAAATAACTGGCGCAACAGTCCAATTTGAACCACGGCCTCGAGATGAGTTAGCATCATCTCATTTTCTAGATCGTGACGGTTTTTGTGCAGAGGTATGTGATCAGCAACACGCTCAACCGAGTTATTTACCCCATAATGGGTACTCATTTAACAGCTGAGTGGGCTCATAGTCCGACACGTAAATCCCCGGACTCGAACCGAGGCCCAGTGCGTTGAAGGCGAACGTGATAACCGTTGCGCCATCCGGACTACTGTACATACACTTAGGCATTTTTACACCATTCATACAAAAAATACACCTACCGGCTTCGAAGGTGCGAATACTACTTGCATGTTGTTTTTCGTAGTGCGAATTGCAGTTCCAGTTATTGTTACATATTATGGTTAAATACATTCATGAAAGGGTAAAGATTGGTAGGGGGCGATGTGTTATAATTAGCCAACTATAACGGGCGGAGGTGGGGCGAAATTAAAGTCAAATTTTGTTTATCGACTGGTATAGGCAAGTCAGGTGTTGTGAGAAAGGTAATGTTGAGTACATTTTATTGTTGGCATTTACTTTAAATTTAAAGAAAAGGGAACAATGAGGGAGGAGAAAATATTAGATCGTAATTTGTCCCCCCTTGCATTCCGAGACCGTTACACTTAGAAAAATGAAAACTTTTAGGAAGGTGGGTTCCGAATAGCATATAAAACGGAAAATAATGGAATTTGTATACCTCCTCAAAATAGGTTAATAATAGTTTATTTCCATAGTTACAGTTAGCGCACCCCTGCATCCCTTAAACACGTCCGAGATAAAAAGTACTGATGGCCAAGGATAACCAACTTCATAGGCAATAATATGTTCTAAGTTTTATTACAATCACTTAATATGAATGGGCATGTAAGATACTATATGATATGATGGGTCAGACATTTTATTATGTTTGTTTTTATCCATCTAAGTGGTACCAAGAAAAGCAAGGAGCCGATACTTGCGTATCAAAATGAGTGCTTGCTACAAAACCCTCGGATTGCGGGCGTAGCCCTCTATATTCCGGTTTCATTTGCAGTTTAGTATTGGAACCTGTAGCATGACCATCTGAGCCGCCTGGTTTTGCCGCTGACTCGACTGTTTTCTGTTGTCCCAATTGGGGCGAAATGAAAGTCAAAATTTGTCTGTCGTCTGGTGCCTACAGTGGGGTGTCGTGAGAAAGGTAACATTGAGTACATTCCATTTTTGGCATTTTCTTCCAATTTTAGGAAAAGGAAACCATGGGGGAGGAGCAAATATGAGATTATATTTTGTCCCACCCCCTTACATTTCGAGACCGTTACACTTAGAAATATGAAAACTTGCAGGAGGGTGGCTTTCGACTAGCATCTAGGATCCAAGGTCAAAGGTACTGATGGCTATCGATAATCAGCCCCATAGGTACATACAAAAAATACACCTACCGGCATCATGTTATACTTTGTTAACTTTTCGTTAGCATATCTACTTTTCGGAAGTGCAGTTACTAACATGCACCTCCTATCCGCGCCGTCTTTATACTGACAAGCTAGGAGCACTGTGAGACTTCTGTTAGTACCCACAGGCAGTTTTTGATAGCGCTGAGATTTGAACTCCGAGCTCTAGATTAGTATCGTAGAGCGATGACCGAACGACCAGGCGACCGAGCGCGATTAGTCTAGGCAAGGTGGGTATCATATGGCTGGGAGTCATGAGGCGAATGCACTAGATTACTTTGGGAGGCTTTTTGAGTCCTTTTGTGTGAAGAAAAGGACATTCTTGGTAATGAAATAATATTTAGGCAAGATGGGTATCATGTAACTGGGGATGTTAAGATGAATGTACTTGACTGCTATTGTGAGTCTTTTGGTGTGAAAAATAGAACATTCTGGTAAAAAAAAGGATATTTTTGGCAATGAGGTGATATCTAGGCAAGATGGGTATCATATGACTGGGTATGTTGAGTCGAATATACTAGACTAATACTGGAGGCATTTTGAGTTCATTGCTGTGGAAAAAGTACTTAGGACAAATATTTTTGGCAGTGAAGTGATATCTAGGCAAGGTGGGCGTCATATTACTGGGGTGCTGATGCGAATTCACCAGACTACTCTTGATGGGATTCTGAGTCCTTGGGTCTAAAAATGAGGACTTTCTCCCATTCGCCTGACAGATATGGGTACCTCCTGAATTAGGGCGATAAAGACAACATTTTTCAAAGCAAATCATAGACAACTTGAAAGCAAATGGGTTAGAAGTAAAATGTACCTTCTTGCATGGGACGGGCTTAAAGTGCCGATGAATATCATAGCCCTTTTTGTGTAATTTGTGAGCTGAAATCCATTTGCCGGGGGGGGGAGGGGGTGTGTTCTTTTATTCGTCACACCACTCAATGCGTTTCGTCGGCCCTGCCACAACATACATCGTAATGTTCGCCCGCCAACTTTGTTACTAATTTTTGATAGGAAAAAAAATAAGTCTATGTCCATGTAATATAAAAAACGCAGCCATTAGAATCCATCAGGCACCGAGCACTCATCTTTTCGAAAAGACATGGTGAGACATTGACGGGATCAAAGTATCAGCTTCAGTCCGCAATTCCCTCATGCTACATTACAAAGCAATTTCATATTCACTTTGTGTGTGTCCAGACTCCGAAGCTAAGCTATGCTCTAACTTTGCAAGGATTTTTTTACTCATTTTGCCTTTCCCGTTTCTAAATTTCGCCGTTCTTATAAAACGGGAAAACTTTTTTTTTTTCAAACATTGCAAAAAATGAGACTGCTAAAAGGCTCAACAGAATATCGAAAATTCACTTTTCAGTGACTTGTCAAGGAGACGTATTTTTTTTACACAAAATGTTGTTAATAATTTATTAGGTTTGGCCTACGTATAAAATTGCTGAAGAGTGCGAGTGCCATGTTGATGACTTTCGTGAAGAATGGACGACTACCAAAGTATAAAATTAATATTTAATCGGGCACTTTGCTATCTTGTTTCGCCAACTGATACTGTAAGTTTGACGGTGGTGAAAAAAATAAATGTAGGTCAAATTGGTCTCTCGCATAAAATCTGCTTGCAAATGAGTCGAGAAGTGTTAATGTGGACGTTCCTAAGTGACTTTGTCAATTTCGGGGACATTGTGCACAAATATGCCATACGTACATTAGTGTAATTTCATCCATTAATATTTAATTAATATTTAGAGGTACGATATTTTACTATGAATGTAAATTTATGGAATCTATTACATACTCGTATATTTCAACTTAAATATTTCATGAGAGAAAATGCAATGAACAATTAATATAATGATTGTGTACTGAATACTCACTTAAGTGTAGAATTGTCGTAGGTGATGAATATGACCTGGGTTGGCAGGACATGCCTCATAGAACCAATCGTTCTGACTGGGTGGTAGCTAGGAGAATATTCTCTTACGACAAAGTCAAGTGGTCGATTGGAACATTTGACCCCCAATCGCCTAGTAGAGCTAGAATTTTTCCAGCTTTCCTGCAAAAAGGTCATGAAGAGCATATTCCACACCTAGTTGTCATCCTCAGAAGTTGCTTCGCGCTAAATTACTTCGGCTAGCTTGCCGAAGCGTGAAGTCACCTTCGCTGTAATTTATAGTGCATTTGCCACTTTAAAATAAGCAATAAAACTTGTTCCCATTTCACTGCTCCTATGAGAGTTATATGAAATAGAAATTTACCGCCAAAATACATTTCTAAATTTGGGTGGAAACAGCCACCCAAATTTAGAAATGTATTTTGGCGGTAAATATGATCAATTAATGTGAAATTTTGTAAAGATTTCTTTAGAAATAAAAAAATGTTTCTAACAAAAATCTACTTTTGGACTGGCGTTCCTATGACAGCTATATGATAGCTATATGATATAGTAGTCCAATTTCAACCAATTTCGGGATGTAGTTTGGTAGTAGATACCACTGAAAAATATTAAATTAAGTTACGATATCTTAAGAAACAGAAAAGTTGTTCTCACTAACAAATATTTTTGGACCGGTCGTTCCCATGGCAGCTATATGATGCAGTGGTCCGATTCCATTGGTTCCAACATATTACAGCGTGCAATAGAAAGAAGGTTGTGTGCAAAATTTCAGCTCGATAGCTTTAAAACTGAAGGACTAGTTTGCATAGAAACAGACGGACAGACAGCCAGCCAGACGTACAAAGTTTTATCGACTCATCTCGTCATACTGCCCAAGAATATATATTTATAAAGTTTATAAGTTTATATGATCAGAGACGCTTCCTTCTGTGCGTTGCAAACTTCAATATACCCAATCACTTTCGTAAAGGGTATAAATATGACTGTCTTTCTACGGTGGATGGTAGATAGTAGTGTTCGTTTGAGGAAAATTAACATTTGACATGGACATTCTTTCCTTATAACCCAATAGACACGAAGTTTTTATCATGCAAAAGGTGCGGTAGTTCTGAATTCTTGATGTGTTGTATAGGTTAGTGGGGTCTCAGACAGAATCATGACCGACCAAAATGAGGAACATCTCAATAATGCAATGTTATGCTCCAACTGAAACCGACAATGTCTTGGCGAAAGACTCCTTCTACGAACAACTAAAGCCCGTCCAGAGCAAAACACCTAAAGGTGACATTATAATGGTTATGGGGGATCTAAATGCAAAAGTCGGCGCTGATAACTATCGGTTCAGATATGTGATGGGGAGACACGTTCTTGGTGACCGTAACGACAACGGCGAACGATTTGAGGAGTTCTGCAACTTTCACAGTCTCTTCATCGGTGGTACTATGTTTGAGCAAAAGGACCACCACAAAATCAGTTAGTTCACTGTTGGTGGGCGCAGAACACAAAATTTGATCGACCATTTTGCAATTAGTAAAAGATTCAAGAGTTGCCTCCTGGACGTGCAAAACAAGAAGGGTGCTGATATTGGGATGGGACGAAACCATTATCTTATGATTGCCAATGTTCGATTGCGTATTGCAACCGTATGCCGTCCTAGCGACGAAAGATCCAGGCGCCGCAAACTCAACACTCAACTCACATAGAGGCGAAATTAAGGTCATGTGGGGTGTCGTGAGAAAGGTTATGTTGAGTACATTCCATTTTTGGCATTTTCTTTAAAATTGGAAAAAGGGGAATAGTGGAGAAGGAGAAAAAATCAGATCATAATTTGTCGAACCACCCTAAGTTCTTAGTTTCGTTAGAATCATGTGACATGTAAGATACTACATCATGGGTAAGACATTTTAATTCCGGTTTTTTTTTATCCATTTCTGTGGCACCAAGAAGAGCAAAGAGCCGATATTTACATTCCAAAATAAGCGCTTGCTGCAAAATCTTCGGATTGCGGGCGGAGCCCTCCATATTCCGGTTTCATTTTTTTTTTTCAACAGACGGTTTTTCCCTTTTGCTATGTAACATTCATACGCATTCATACCTACGGACATCTGCTTATCCTAAATTAAAGCGTATTTATTTAAAAAAAAATCGATTCTAACAATTTTCCTCGTGGGACGATTATTTGGAGTGGCGTGGAGTGACGGGCTTAGAATATGCACCCCTAGGTGAGTCCTACCTTGATCGTACGAGGCGACTAATAGGACCAATCACGTGCAGGCAGCAACAACACCTCTAGATGAGCCTGCGGCACTGTTCAACATCTTTAGGACCTCCCACAGGTCAGTGTGGCTGAGTGGGTTGCCGGGTCTGGACACCACCGCCGGATGTAAAGGAAAGAAACAAAGAACTGGATGACGTCATGAAACGGAGAAGGGTAGACATTATGTGCGTGCAAGAGACCAAGTCGCGAAATGAGCAGGTCGACCGAGCAGGTTTTTTGACGAATTCCAAAAAGTACAAATTGTACTATTATGGAAACTCGAATGATAGAAACGGGATTCGCGTTATTCTCTCACCGGCTTTATTTGGCAGCCTCGTGAGTATCTCGAAGATAAACGACCGCTTGCTGAGTATCAAATTGGTTATCTGCGAAAGAGTGTGGAACGTCATAAGTGCCTACGCTCCCCAGCAAAGCGAAAAGGAGGCATTTTGGAGGGACGTTGACATGTGTCAAAGTATACCACATACCAAGCTGGTTTTTTTGGAGGGGATTTCAATGGCCATGTGGGAGAATCGAACTATGATTACAAGGATTGCCATGGTGGGAAGGGTAGCCAATCTACAGCAAGAAATGATAAAGGTGAGGCTAACCTGACTATGTGCAGATCACACGGTCTGGTCATCCTCAACACATGGTTCATTAAGAACCAAAGGCACCTGATCACATATAGCAGTGGAGCTCATGCGACGCAGATAGACTATCATCTGTGTCTAAATTTCATGAGACGTTGGGTGAAAGACTGCAAAGTGATCTTGGGTGAATCTGGGGTTACCCAGCATCGGTTGTTCTTGACAGAATTTATTTTGAAAGGATGAACCAGACCGCAAGCAATCCCCAAACCAGTCGAGAAAATCAAGTGACACAATCTTCACAACCATCGCTTTGAATCTGCTGTGACTCCATTCGTTGTTAAAATGGAGGAGTGGCTTCAATACGACACCAACTGCGACGAGCAAAGTCCAATACAAATGTGGAATGCTTTGGATGAAATGTTAGTAGGTGAGGCTGAAAAGACACTAGGAGTTTCGAAAGGCCTATTCCACACGAACAAGGAGACGTGGTGGTGGAATAACGAAACTAAAGAAGCAGTGCAGGCCAAATCGAACGCATTCAAAGCTTGGAAAACATGCAAGACAGGCAGTGAAGCCGAGAAGGTTAAACTTCGGGAGAAATATGATAAATGCCGGAAGGAAGTAAAGCGAAAGGTGGCTCAAGCAGCTGAGAATTTCTATTGAGAACTAGAAGATCTGACGGCGGATAAGAGATCGTCATTGCAAAGGAAACCTAGAGACAATGCCAGGATTTATAAGGTCGCAGCCCAAAGGAGAACAAACGCTCGAGAGATGCAGGCGCCAAAGTACGTTGAAGACTCACAAGGAGTGCTACTGGTTGAAGGTACTGAAATCTGTAGCAGAATGCGTGAGTACTTTGACGAACTTCTGAACCAAGAATTTCCGCTTCAAGCTTTTTGAGCTGTGGAGCCAAACACCACTGATATCGCTGATTTTTCAGTGGAGGAGGTGGTGAAGGCAGATGAAACGCGGAAAGGCAGTCGGACCGGACAAAATACCCTTGAAATTTTGGTTGTAGATGAATAATATCAGGCTTAGATGGCTCACTGTTCTTTTCAACAAAATTAAAAAAGGTCAACCGATGTCAGACGCTTTCAGAAAAAGCTTTCTTCTCTCGTTTTATAAGAACAAGGGTGACTCACGCAAGTTCAACAACTATAGGGCAATCAAGTTAACATCTCACACATTGAAGACTTACGAATGCGTTGTCTGCAATCGATTGAAAGAGATTGTACGATTGGATAACAATCAATGCGGCTTTGTGGAGGGTCGGTCCACAGTCGATGCCATTCAGTGCATACGTGTCACGATGAAAAAGCATCGTGATGCACGGACGGACTTGCACTTTGTGCTCATCGATTTAGAAAAAGCCTTCGACAGAGTCCCTCGTGATCCGATATGGGTGGCTCTAAGAGAACTTAAGGTCCCCGAGGCATATCTCAAGATGATACAAGACATGTGTGATGGGGCAACTACTAAATTTAGATGCGCAGTTGGTGAGTCTGAAGAACTTCCAGTTAAAGTCGGAGTTCACCAAGGCAGTGTATTGAATCCTTTGCTCTTCAACATCATCATGCTCTATTTATTAACACTAATTTCTGACGGTCTGGGAATATCCCTTCTCTTCGCTGATCACATTGTCCTGGGTAGCAAAGACATTGTTGCTTTGCAGGCTGTACTGACCAGGTGGTGTAAGATACTGGAGGATCATGCTGTTAATTTACGAATTGAGGTCTGAATTAATCCTCCAATTGGATTAGCATACCAAAGACTGAGTATCTATGCTGTCCTTTCATAGATCTAGAGAGACCGATACCAGATATCTATATTAAATAAGAGCAGCTCAAGTCCTGTACAGGTTCAAATACCTGGGCTCGATGGTCAACAAGGAAGCTACGTGCGATGACGACATCAAACATGGCATCAGTGTCGGTTGGATGAAGTGGCGAGAAAACTCTGGAGTTTTCTGCAACAAGAAGATGCCACGAAAGCTTAAGGGCAAGTTCTGCAAAACGGTCGTACGTCCCACACTCATGTATGCGTCTGAATGCTGGACTATGTATAAGACATATGAAAGTAAAATGACTGTGACTGATTGTGAGATGAAAATGCTACGGATGTCAGCCGGTGTGCCAAAAAGGATCGTGTCAAAAGTACCTATATCCGAAGCAGGTTGTTCGTTGAGCAACCGATCACGGAAAAGCATTAAGACCGTCGTATGGATTGGTATTGCCATGTTCTAAGGCGTCCGCCAGAGAACCCTGTCATGAAAGCACTATCAATGAATGTTCCATTTGCTGGACCAAAACCCCGAGGCAGACGGAAACACACATGGATCGATCAGATGAAGTAACAACAACAATCTTGTCGATGATACGAGCCAAGACCGTGCTACCTGTAGAAGGAAGCTGAGATTATACCGCCAGAATGGGCGAAGTGCCAACACCACAGGCAAAGCAACGCGAAGCCGCAGAGTGGTATGAAAGGGCAAGGAAGAAGAAGACCATTATTTAATAATTATTTATTTAATGAAATGCTTCGTGGGGAAAAAGGAGCAATTGGGCAAAGTGTTTTTAAAATTATATTAGCTCCGTTCCTATTGGTTGTACAAAAAAAAAAACTTCTGAAATAAAATTTTGAAGAAATGTTGTGCTTTGCAAAAATAGGCTTTAGATATTTTGTATTAACCCTAGTCGTACCGGCAAAAGTTTATTCCTATTTCTACCGACACGGGTTCACCTATACCCAACCTCTGATTACCGCTAGAATGGAAAAGGAGGAGGAGGAGGAAAAGGAGGAAATGATTGACTATTTCAATCAAACGAAAGGAGGCGTTGACATAATGGACCGGATGTTGCGTAATTACACCACTAAACGTAAAACAAATCGCTGGCCACTGGCTGTATTTTTCAATATGATAGACGTAATGGCTTTTGCTGCTTCGATCGTATTCCAATTGCACTCTGATTCCACAAAAGATCACCGCCGAGAGTTGTTGAAAGTCCTTTCGCATGAATTAGCTATAACTAACATAACCCAACGATCGAAAATTCCACGGGTAATAAATTAATAATAATGAATGGATACAGGTGTACCCGTGCCGGTAAAATTGGTATACCATCATTTTTATTTTTTTTTTATTTAAAGACAACCGATGCAAAAATTCTAAAACTAGTTGAAATAGTTCTAAACCGTCTAATAAAAGATGTCAGGAAGAACCAAGCTAATTGCTTTGGAAATCTTGGAGACATGACACTTTAAACTCTAAAATGTACACCTGTACCCGTGTTGTTACGACTAGGGTTAAAATGTACTGTAACGGAGTTAAAGGCGAAAAACTGATAAAAGAGCCAGTTTTCCCAAGTTGGCGGGGGAGCACAATGGAGGGGGCTGTGGAATGACACAAACTGGGATTTTCTGCAAATACACCTACCTATACAACATATCAAAAATTCTGAACTACCGCACCTTTTGCAGGCTAACCCTCCTTATTTGGTCCCTTTTTCGTGGGCTATTAACCTTTAAAAAATTAAAGCCTTTTTTTAAATTGTGTCGAAAAGGTAGACTTGCCGAACAAAATCCAAATTTTCCACTCTCCCAATCACTTAACCCGAGACTTGACCTCACTTTCTGAAACTACAGAAAATTTCATAAAAAGCAAATTTTCGGCAGCAAAAATCACCGTTACTTCAAAGATACAACTGTTCAAACTTTAAAGAAATTTCCAAATCAATTATTCATCGAAAATTCAAATGATTATTATGCAGCCGTACTTCGAACTGGCAAAACTGCAAAGTTGACAAAAGTTGCTCCATTGTGTTAGCTTTCGAACGACATATAAATTTTAAGGACTTAGATTTGAAAATTTGCATATGTTACGTATTAACCCTAGATTACCGCATGGGGTGCATTTGCACCCCAAGCCTACTTTGACCATCTGCTAAATTTCCGTTCCTATTTTTTTCTATCTGGGGTCTTTAGTACCTTTAAGTTCAACTGTTTTCTATTGTTTTTGGTGTTCTCTTAGCCGTTGGATTTTTTCTGAAATTTTCAGAATTTTTTTAAAACTTTTGGTCACTTATTCATCTTGGGGTGCATTTACACCCCAAAAGATTAATATTTTTTTTAGTGAAATCATATATGGGTAGTAAGTGGGTATATATCATATAGAGTAATTGGGAAGATTTTTAATAAAAATTTATCAGAATCTATCATAAAAGCTAAGAAAGTTTGATGAATAAATTTTGTGGTGAAGGTGGTTCAGGCTGGCATATGACGAGGGAAAGCCATTTTTGAACAAGTATCACATGCATTTCTGGCATTTCTCTCTTCACTTCTTGGACACATGAAGCATCTGTCCTGCCGATTACTTGGTGATTCGAAGGATCTGAACGATTTTCTATGCCCGACTCAATCAATTCCTTTGCAAACTGTTTCAACTTATCATTTCAATACCAAGAGTTTCTATTTTCAATTGATCTATCGAAATTTTTATAAATGATGACAAATGCCAGGGCAACTATGTCCAATAAGTTATAAAATAAGATCATCGGCCAACGTCGATTTTGGCGAGCACAAGAATAAGTTGATATAGTTTGATCAAAAACACCAACTTCTCCTTTATTTTTTTATAGTCGCATATGACTTCTGATTTCGCTTTAGCCCCAATTGTATTTTTCTCGTGTGGTGTGTTGACAATAAAACAACCTGTTTATTCATTTTCGGAGCATACGACATCAAAGCCATTTTATCAGAGAACTCAAACATTGAATCATAAACTCGACAATATGCTTTTTTGCCATTTTCCCTTTTGGGTTGATCATTTGCTCTATGAAAGGGGTCTTCTTCGTCAGCTAATAGCAACAATTGCAACACTAATTGTTCTCTGTCTCCGCTATCCCCCATCACTGCTACGATTAAAACGTTTCAAGGTTCTATTGAATTTAGCCGTCTAATCAAAAGTAAACGTAAAACCACATAAATTTTATTTCAAGATATAATTTTTTTTCAGCTCTTTTCAAGTTTTTGACTTTTTCTGTTTCAATTGCTCCACTTTGTATTACTTTTCACTGTAAAAATTCACTGCACCACACATAAAACTAAACAGTAACTATCAACAAAAAGAATACAGTTCACCGCAAGCAAAATAACGGGAAAATATACTTTTCTTGTCACAATATTGTTCGTATTTTGTTGATGGGGTGCAAATTCACCCCATGCCGAAAAAGTAACGTTTTTAGTGTGCGGTAATCTAGGGTTAAAGAACAAAAAAAATCATGTTCTGAGGAAGAAACAAAGTTTGAACAGTTTTATATTTGAAGTAACGATGATTTTCGCAACCGGAAATCGTTTAAATGAAATTTTATGCAGTTTCAGAAATTGAGGTCAAATCACGGACCAAATGATTGAGAGAATGGCCAATTTGGATTTTGTTCGGCAAGTCCAGCTTTCTGTCATTTAAAAAAAAACTGCTAAAACTTTGAAACGGTTAAAGATAGAGTGTCCATGTCTGGTGCTAATTTTTTTCAAATAAACACTACTATCTACCATTAAAGTTTTTACCATCAGGAACGGTACACCCTCTTTTAAATGAAATGAAATGAAAATGCTTAGAATCACATGAAAAATCACATCGTGAAGAACTTATGCGATGTTTCAAAACACCCTGTATATTCAAATCGTTAACTAAAATTTTACACTTTCCGTGCAAAATATAACCCAGTGATAAAGGCTGATATTAGAATGAACATTGTATCCAAATGTACAATATGATGACCTTTCTGCAAATCATCAAAGAAATGAACGTCATAGAAAAGGATACGAATCCTTCGAGGTCACGATGATTTTCTTTTTCTTTGAGTGAACGATGACTTTCTCATTAAGACTGGATTCCTTTTCTCCTACATCGGGTGATCCATTTTTTCTGCCAACTCCTTTCATTTTGCTTTCCAAAGGATGATATTAGCCCTGTTCTTTTCATTCGAAGAAAAATCAAAAGTCAAAAAAAAAACGACACGGATCATACGACGAACGAACTCAAACAGCCACGACACTGATGATCTGCCGCATTAGGGCGAATCGCGGAGTCAGTATGCAAAGGTAGAGGCAAAGTAGTTGACTTTCAACCAACTTTTCAACTCTGATCCAGATGTGATCCAATACAAGACATGGATCATGGACGATTAGTCGTTTTGTATGTGAATGACCCTTTATTTAAGCGAAAAGAACGCGGTTAATGACAAGAAACAAATATCCATAAAATGATTCTTTTCGGCACTCGAAATAGCCGAAACATGATGAGCTTTTCAAAAGCTTAGTTTGTCAAATATTTTTTTCTTCATTTTTGTATCCTCTTTTCAGGTCTTTCATGCTCCGCCACAGCAGGAGGAAAATCCTTTTGAATTTCGGATCAGATATAAGTTCATAAGCCAATCGGATGCCGTCGTAAGGTAGGCGAGAAAGTTTTCAACTTTCAATTCAATTCAAATAACGAAAATGGCACCGCACCAAATAAAGAAAGAAAAACAACTTTTCTGAGACAATCAGGCACCAGTTTTCCCACCTACCCTTGTCATTCGTACGTAAAAAAGCTTTCCCACGAAAAAAATAATGTCACTTCTGTTGCCAATAAAAAAAATTTTCAATTGCTTTTTTCGCAATTTCTTTGTTGGCCATTTTCGTTATACGTATGTTCGTCGTCTATACTCGTACATACATATATGAAGATGATACTTTTAAGTTTTCTTATTTCACTTATGTTTTCATACGTAGAGTTTTCATAGAGCATTTTTCTTGTTTCGCTTTTCTATGAAATTTATGTCCCAGATATGGAGTGCACGATGAACTACTGGAACTGGGACGTGTTACGCCTGGCACTTATTGTACACGACAATTTGACGAGTGCTATCGCAAGAAGTGTCGCCTTCAGAGTCCGAATTATCCTGGAATGTATCCAAGAAATGTCACATGCTACTGGACAATACGTCAGAAAACTGTGCCAACATGCAAGCATGCAATGATCTCGGTGAGCCAAGAGAACCAACACAAAGCGCTGGTCAAAAGGTGACTATTCAATTTACTTTGCATTGTTACTCGTATCTTTGATGGTTTTTATCTATTCTGTATTTGATATTATGAAATTTTATCTGTTGCATTATTTTAAATTATTTGGTTAATTGAAGTCTAATTTATTAAATTAATAAATATCCGTAGAGTAAGCGTTTCTCAAACAATTCTCTGGTAGAAGTATAAATATGTTGTTATAGTTTGGCGCTGTTTATGTCATTTATTTCAGTTGGAGATTCTATCACTCAAATCAAATAACCCACAAAAAACCCGGGTGTTTATATAGGGTGAGAATATCGGTAGGCGAACACTCAAAATGATAGCCCCCGCACAGGGGGTACGTCATTGTATGAAGAAGCCAGTTAAAAAAAGGCCAGTTAAGAAGGCCAGTCAGGTGGCAAGTATTTAACCTACCAAAAGTGCCCCCTATGTCACTAACCAAGTAGCCCCCGTGTTTACCTATGCTAAGTTGGTCCCCTAAATACACACCCTTTTTGAACCCTCCCAATGTAGGCAGCCATATTTTCTCCTGGATCTCTCTGGATACTGTCAACCCCTTGTGGAGCATAGGGCATTAACCACGCCGACTTTCCACCTCGTTCTGTTCGCCGCCATCGCCTTCAACTGACTCCACGATTTGCCTAATGACTTACCCTCGACCTCAACTGATCTTCTCCAGGTGTTTCTAGGTTGTCCAACGCGGCGACTTGCATCGGTTCCCTGTGGGTTCCAATCGAGGGTCTGTTTAGCAATGTTTTCCGGCCCTTTTCGAAGTGTGTGACCTATCCATTGCCACTTTCGCCTTTTTATGGAGGTGTCTATCCTGTCCTGGCCGGTAATGAACCGGAGGTCGTCGCCAGAGATGACCTCCGGCCAGCCTATGTGTAGGGTGCGCAGTAGATACTGGTTCACGAAAGTTTGCAATTTAGTTGTTATCGACCTGGTCACCTACCAAGTAGAACAGCCATAAAGAAGCACAGATTTTACATTGGTTTCGAAGGTCCTGAGTTTGGTTCTTCTGGACATGTTGTTGTTTTGCCAGGAAGGATTCAAACTGAAAAAAGCTGCCCGAGCCTTATTGATGCGAGACAGTACATCAGCATCCGCTCCACCATCTGCTGTAACTACGCTTCCGAGGTAGCAAAAATTGTCCACTTTTCGACCGTCTGCCCCGAAGCACAAATTTCGCTCTGTCTTCTCGAATCCAAGCTCAAGTACTTAATTTTGGCAGCATTGATTTCATTGCATTTCCACTTTCGCGGTGCAGGGCATCCGTCATTTGAACTAGATGATCCGATATATTTGAGAGAAGACAAATAACGTCAGCATAATCCAGGTGTTGAAGGTACTCAAACAGGTTCCATCTGATACCTTTGCTCTGGTGTTCATGAAGTGCACTGCAGAGTATATCGCCAATGGCAATCAAAAAAAAATATAGGTGAGAAAATGCAGCCTTGTCTCATTCCGCTATGTACCTCGAAGGGATCTGAAAGCTTACCCTTGTATAAGACGTGACACTGGGTTTCCCTATAGGACTCTTTGATGATGGATATGATCTTATCTGGTAAACCTCTCCTATGTAAAGCCTTCCAGATGTATTCCCGGTCAACGCTGTCAAACACTTTCTCGAAATCGATGAACATGAGATGTAATGGGGATCTCCACTCTGCGGATTGTTCAATAATAATTCGGAGCGTGTTGATGTGGTCGCTACATGAGAAGCCCTCGCGAAAACCAGGCTCTTCATCTTTCTGTGTGTGGTCAACTGTATGCTTGATCCGGTTCAAGTCTATTTTTGCCATCAGTTTAGAAACTGCGGGTAGGAGGCAAATTCCACGCCAATTATTACAATCCTTCAGGTTACCTTTCTTCGGGATTTTAATAATGACGCCCTTCTTCCATTCTTTAGGGAGAGTTTCGGTTTCCCAACACTCTTGGATAAGGGGGAGAAGAATATCCGCAGTAGCGTTGATATCCGCTTAAAGAGTTCCACCGGAATTCCATCTATCCCCGGGGCTTTACCCACTTCCATCGATTTAATAGCCACAGTTAATTCTTGTTTAGATGGTGGGTGTAATGGAATAGGGAGGACGAGGAGTAGATGATGGCCGTTAAGGCCGAAAGGCACCAAAAATGCCTGAAATTCATATTCCAACACATGGGCTGGTATCAACTCAGGCTATTTGTGGCATATTTTCTACTTCTAGTGAAGATGAGTTCAAATGTCCAAAGGTATTGTTGAGGACCTCAATGAATTGCTCTCTCCGCGACAGTTGATCTTCATAAGTGACCAGTAGGGACCCGTTTTTATTTATCACGGGAAGTTCAGTTGCAAAAGATTTGCCAGTTAATGGCTTGATAAGTTGTAAAGGGTGTCACTGTCACCACGGTAAGTCGCTTCCTCTGCCTTCTCCGCTAATGCATTGATGTTGTTGCGTTTGTCCTGTCTTACGCTTCTTTGCACGCCTACCGCGCTCCAATCTGCCCGCAAAAGTTTCACCACACGAAATAAATGAGTCCTTAGCGACGTTCTATCTATCATCAATTGTAGGAGTATCATAAGCTGGTGGTGCGTTAGCTCCTCCGTGCAAGGCGATTGAATCGGCACGTCTTATAGATGGATCTTTAAGCTTTTGCACATTAAAACGTGGCAAGATCCTTGCATTTTGAGGCCGCTGGATTGCTGCCGTTCGTAAGCGCGCTTTTACGACAACAAGTTGGTGAAAGCTGCCAATATCAGCACCCCGCTTCGACCTGACGTCTAAGAGACAGTTCCTCCATGTCTTGGAAATTACTATAGGATAATGTCAATCTGGTTCTCTGTTCTGCCATCCGGAGAAATCCAGGTTGTTGAAAGGCATTGTTTGTACTTGAACAAGGTACCGCTGATGACGAGTTGGCGAGAGTTGCAAAACTTTATGAACATCTCGCCATTTTGGTTCCTGTTGCCTAGACCATGATTGCCCATTAGGTGTTCCAAACCATGATTGTCAGACCCGAATTTGGCATTGAGATCCCCCATAATAATCTTTATATCACCTTTGGGAGCCTTGTCGAAGGTGTCGCCGAGTCGGTGATAGAATGCGTCTTTAGCTGATTGATCCTCTGGTTCAGTCGGGGCGTTGCACTGAATTATTGTGATGTTTCTAACCCTGGATTTGAATCTGGCTGTGATTATATGGTCGGAGATGGGCTTCCAGTCAATTAGAGATAGGCGTGCGTCCCTAGTCAACAGGATTCCGATGCCTGCCATTCGATGTGAGATATCGTCTTCACTTCCAAAGTAGAGCAGCGCTGTTTGGGAGCTTGGCGATAAAGTCGATCCCGATCCAAACCATCTTGTTTCGCTTAGTCCTAACATGTTATATGCGGTCATTTCCCGTTTGACTTCAATGAGCCTTGCACTATTGCACTCGCCCCACATTGTTCGAACGTTCCAAAAACCGATCGTTGTCCGTTGTTTGTAGCCAGAAGTACTTGCCTGTGAATCAGTCCGTGGTGTCCGAGGCTCGTTTAATGTTTCGAGCGTAAATTTATTTCAGGTACGCAGGTTACAAGCCTACATACCCAATCTTAGGGGAAGGACTGCTTCCTTAGGTGTCCTAAGAGTCGCCGGGAGCTATTTTTTATATAGCGCAGAGGGGGGCGACCGGTAGTGCAGTGTGTTGAGGCATCAGTCTCATGTTTGACTACCGGAGTTTCGTGTTCAAATCCCATCCACGACGACGTTCATGGCCATAGATGTGCAGGAGGTACATGCTGGCATTCACCGAAACCAGTTTATGTCAACGATACGTCAACTGGTCCACATGGAACAGTTGACGAGCTATGCCCCACAATTGAGTACAGGTAACTCTCCAATGGTGTTTTTAACTACGCGTTCTTTTGTTGATCTTTCAATTGGGTGTGACTTGTTGATATTCTCGCAACTATGTTGCATCCCCAGCGTTCGCCTATTTCCTAAGACGCACTTGTGTTATTGGCCATTCAGGATGATCATCGTTATGTGCCTCTACCAAATGTTTTGCAGTGCAAAACTCGGTTGGCTTGGTTAGCCGTTCCAGAGGGCGCCCACGAGGAGGACTATGGAAGAGGCTTTCCCCTCTTTTCTGGGTAGCCCCGATAATTACGGAGACTACTTGGTTAGTAATATAAGAAAGCATTTCTGGTAGCTAAACTACTTGCCACCTTACTTGCCTTTTTACCCACCCATTGTGGGCATCCGGTCTTTTTGCTGGGTTCGCATATAAGCATTATTGGCAAGCCATTCTACATTAGTCTTGGCGAGGTATACAGTAGTGCGACGGACTCTGAATCAGAACGACCCGAGATCGACTCGTAGCCGAACAAGTAAACACAAAAATTTAAATTAAATATTGAAATCAAATTGAAAAATTATTTCTTAGGAAAATGATCCAACCATAAAATCAAATGGGCATACATACTAACGGATGTCTTTTTTTTTTATTTAGGGTGGGTATTTAGGGGACCAACCACAGGTAAACACGGAAGCTAACTTGGTTATTGACATAGGGTTGACTTCTGGTAGGGTAAATACTTGCTACTTTACTGGCCTTTTTTTTAACTACCCTGTTCATACAATTCCGTACCCTTCATGGGGGGGCTATAATTTTCAATTTTCGCCTACCGATATACCCACCCTATATAGGCACTGTGAGAATTTGACGTTGACAGATTCGCTTTCACACGAAGTTGAAGAATTTTTAGAAAATTTTATAAGGAGCGGTGGGATGGGTGGTGAACTAAATTCAAAATACCCTGCCTATGTATTGTATACGCGGCGGCTAAGGTCCGACGTCGGGCTGGCGTGCCACGACGATGGTGATTTATACGCCAAATGTGTAAACCAACATACACGGGGGATATGATTTTTTGCTGGGAAGACATTCGACGGTTGCTTCAATCTAAAGATATAATTTCGGAGTATGATATTTTTCTCTCGATTGTTATTATATGTAATATCAAAAATGTTATTTCAGTGGTAATGAAACTTATTGCGTCTGGTTTCTATTCTATTTTTATTTCTTTTCTTATTTTCTATCTTGAAAGTAAAGAAACATTGTCAAGTTGTGAAAAGTAGTCAGCAAATGTGATTTCTTATTGGCCTTCGGCTTCCTCGATATGCCAACCCCACCATCGTTGGGTATCGAGGGAGAATCTGATATTATTTCCAGGTCCATAGCGAGTCTAAACAAAACATCACGTTCAATACGAGCCTGGGCAGATTGTACTGGCGAACGAGACCACTTGATATTCTACGACGGGAGTTCCACTAATGACCCAGTTCTCGCTAAGTATTGTGGTGGTGATTGGCTACCAAGAGTTGTTTCCCGGTAAGTACTTTGTTTTATTGTTGTATTGTTCTGGTTATTTTTTATACGAAAGCCATTCAGGATATTCGAGAAACAGGAAAGTTTCTTTAAACTTGTGCAAGAAAATTTCCAAAGAGAGAAGAGAGAAAAATACAGAATGAAATAGAAAAACAATCTTCAGTGAATATTTGTTGAAAGTCGGGTTGAAAATGTACTACTATATTCCGTAAAGTCGTAATGAGTTTTGAGTTTTTGAAATTACAGCCGATTGTCTCGATCTTTGCAGTACACAATAGTATTCTCTTAAATCTTTAAGTTCTCAGACTACTTTTGTAGAATGATTGGAAATATTATGAATACAGGATGGTACGAATATGAAAATATTATTAAATAATAAAAAATAAAACAAGTTTCTTCACTATTGGTATGATTTTGGAACGAAGATATTGTAGTATAACAGACCTCAGAAAAATGGTGACAAATTTTCCTTTACCATCCTGGCCCTGGACTTACGGATGCGCCATTCTACGAGGCTTGCATCTAGAGATCAGCGGTTCATGTCCCCAGCGGGGGGGCGTTAATGAAATAAAAAGCTACCTACCTGGCTTTAAGAGTATTTCCCAAACTGTTTAGATTTTCCCAAATGCAATAGGCTTTTTCTCAAATGCATTAGACGTTTTCCCAAATGCTTTATACTTTTTTTATGAGGCGTCAGTCTCGTGTTTGACTACCGGCGTTTCGGGTTCGAATCCCGTTCACGCCGACGTTCGTGGCCATGGATGTGCAGGAAGTGCATGCTAGCAACTGCATTTTCCGAAACCAGTTTATGCCGTCGAAACGTCAACTTAGCCCCTTGGCTTGGAGAGAGATAGAAATGAGTCAGGTGCACGAATAGAGAGTTACGCAAAGAAGTTTGGAACTTTTTCGCTCTCTCTGAGCGTGACATTACAGTTGCAAGTTTTCATTTGCGCTCGTTACATTTTCTAGGAAATTTCATTCGTTTATAAAGAAAAAATTAAAACTAGTTTAATTCCTATATTGTCAAAATTTAAAGGCCTTTACCTTCAGAACGAAGGGAAGGCCGATGTCTACATGAAATTCGAAATGCTTCCCCCATCCCGATTTCCAACTCTTAAGGTCGCCACCCATGAACGAGCACAACCACGACCAAACTTCCATCGAACCATCAAATATCATAGAACGGTGGAAATAGGGGGAATTTTGTTTCCACACGTTCTATGAAATTGATGGTTCGATGGAAGTTTGGTCGTGGTTGTGCTCGTTCATGGGTGGCGACCTTTAGAAGCAATCCATACTTACAGTTTTACTCAATCTTGTGAATCTTTGAACAATGGACCTTTAGAACAAGGGGCAACTAAAAGGTCAATGAATACACGAGGTTAGGAAACTACCACTATTCTCCTTTCGTTCCACTCGAATTTAAGTAAATGAACGCTTTTAGCTGCAGCTTGACTTCGATTTTGATGAAATTCCGGCATTAGATATTCAGGTCAGGAAGATCATTGCCTTCATGAGATTTGGAAAAACTATCCCCATTTCAGTTTCCCACACCCTAAAAAAATTCACAGTTCCATTCGCAGTTTTATTCCGATTGAAGCTTTGAACTTTGGAGCTTCAGACTAAGTGGAAGTCATTGTCTACATTCTGAAAGAAAATGTACAGACTAAGTTGAAGTTTTGTTCAAACTTAAGAAAAATTTTCTCTTACGGGTGAGACGGGGACATGGTAATTTTCCCAAGTCTCATGTAAACAGTGATCTTCTTTTTGTTTCGAAAGTTCAGTCTTCAACATTTTATCAAGATCGGAGTATTTTTTTAAACCTAAAAACCTCCCCTGGTAATTAAGGTCCAGTTCTCGAAACTTTATAAAAATCCGAAAATAACTTCTGGTAAAATTGAGGACTTTATCTAAATCGAAGTCAAACTGCAGCTAAAAGGCGAAATTTATTTTAATGGTGTAGAAAGAAGGGGGACGGGGTGATATTCCTAATCTTGTTTATCCACTGAACTTGCCACTGCTCTCGCTCTGAAGGTTCAGTCTTCGAAATTTCATCAAGATCAATGTAAAAACATAAAAGAACTACGATTGGGGTAAACCCCAATCATGCAATACTCTAGATGAATTTGAACCTGGTTAAAGCCAATAAATAATTTTGGTTGCAATCTCGGATGCATCGTTAAGACTTTGTTGATCCCATCACCTCTCAGATTTCATCTAGAGTATAAACACAAGAGATGAAATCTGACAGCATTATAGGTTTCTCACAAAGTTTGCAACGCTTTAATTGTATACGTACTGAGTAAATAGGCTTAACGTATTTCATGAAATAGTGCAGTTTGTATGGGAGGGGGTAGAAGGAGGGTGAGGATTACATTAAATTTTATAATGTAGGTTACAATTATCATAAAAGTGATATATTCAAAATTTCAAAGCAATATGTTTTATAGTTTCTGAGAAAATCTGATTATTGTAAATTATCAAAAATGTGTCATTTTGTATGGGAGGGGGTAGACAGAGTAAGGGTAATCGATTATTTTTTTGAATCTAACTGATATTGTCAATTAAGTGTTAAGTACAAAATTTCAGCCCGATAAATTGTATAGGTAATGAGTAAATTGGCTTAACGTATTTCATGAAATAGTGCAGTTTGTATGGGAGGGGGTAGAAGGAGGGTGAGGATTACAATAAATTTTATAATGTAGGTTACAATTATCATAAAAGTGATATATTAAAAATTTCAAAGCAATATGTTTTATAGTTTCTGAGAAAATCTGATTATTGTAAATTATCAAAAATGTGTCATTTTGTATGGGAGGGGGTAGACGGAGTAAGGGTAATCGATTAATTTTTTTGAATCTAACTGATATTGTTAATTAAGTGTTAAGTACAAAATTTCAGCCCGATAAATTGTATACGTACTGAGTAAATTGGCTTAACGTATTTCATGAAATAGTGCAGTTTGTATGGGAGGGGGTAGAAGGAGGGTGAGGATTACAATAAGTTTTATAACATAGGTTACAATTATCATAAAAGTGATATATTAAAAATTTCAAAGCAATATGTTTTATAGTTTCTGAGAAAATCTGATTATTGTAAATTTTCAAAAATGTGTCATTTTGTATGGGAGGGGGTAGAAGGGGTGGAGCGATTTAGCCCGTTCACGAACTTAGCCTTCATTTTTTGTCAAAAATAACGTGTGCAAAATTTGAACTTCATAGCTCAACGCGTTCTCGAGCTAGAGAGGTCACGGACGGACGGACGGACAGACGGACAGACGGACAGACGGACAGACGGACAGACGGACAGACGGACAGACGGACATCCGGTTTTGAGATATTCGAGTGATAATATGAACTTTTGTATCATTCATTTTTTTCTGCGAGCCTTATTTCTTAGCGTTACAAACTTTGTGGCAAACTTATAATACTCTCAGATTTCATCTAGAGTATAAATATAAGATAAACTGTGGATTGTTTTTAAGGGTTCAAAATATCTTGTAGACATTGACCTTTTCCTGGTTCTAAAGGTTTTGTAAGTGTGTGAGAATGGTGATGGGGGTGGATTTTTAATATATTATGTAAACAATGAAGTACCTTATTCTCTGAAGTGCTCGAAATTTTATAGAAATCTGAATAAAAGTGTAGATTTAAATGCAATTTTTCTTAAAAAAAACATGAATTTCAAACAAAATGCAACGCTCATTTATGAAAAAATGAAACTGCGATGTCATGCGCAGAAAGAATAAACTTCTTTGCGTAACTTTCTATTCTTGAATCTGACCATGGTTCCATTGGATCCATAAAATAGGAAAAAAATGTCTCAAGCATTGGGGAAAAGGTCGAAAGCATTTGGGCAAAAATCTGATGCATTTGGGAGGAAGTTCAATGCATTTGGGCAGAAGTCTAAACAGTTTGGAAATACTGTATTAGCTCTCACGGCGTTCCAAGCGGGTCAGTATAAGATGACTACATGGATAGAAGGTGTATGCTAGCAACTGGACCATCCGAAATTTATATGCTAACGAAACATCAAGAATTCATCACTAGAAGTGTTGACGTAATCCTGACCATAGTATTCCTTTTCTTCCCCCGCATTTATGTGGATGGTACGGGGAGTGTCGAGTAGAGCATTGTATAGTAACAGATGTATGATGGATTGCATGCCGACACTTAAGGCCTTCGTCTACAACCCAACTTGTTTGCATCAGTTGTAAAATCGCATTGCCTGTTCTTCGTCCATTGACGCAAATCTTTTGCGACTTGTGATCAACTCAGAAGTTTTTTCTTCCGTCAGTTTACATCAAAATCAAATGAAATACGTACTCAAAAATCAAAACACCAGAATCCAACAAAAAGTCGAATGAGAGTCCACACGCAACTTGGCAGCCAGGTCGTTTTGAAGTTGGTCGTTCTGAAGTTGTGTTGTAGTCGCACCAGTGCACGGAGCTAAGCGCTATAACACGTGTCCGTCTACATATGCGACTCCTGTCCTGTGATTTTTTTTAAGTCGGATAGCAGTCGAGTTGCGCTAGATAGAAGGTGTATGCTAGCAACTGGACCATCCGAAATTTATATGCTAACGAAACATCAAGAACTCATCACTAGAAGTGTTGACGCAATCCTGACCCCAGTAATCCTTTTCTTCCCCCGCATTTATGTGGATGGTACGGGGAGTGTCGAGAAGAGCATTGTATTGTAACAGATGTGTGATGGATTGCATGCCGACACTTAAGGCCTTCGTCTGCAACCCAACTTGTTTGCATCAGCTGTAAAATCACATTGCCTGTTCTTCATCCATTGACGCAAATCTTTTGCGACTTGTGATCAACTCAGAAGTTTTTTCTTCCGTCAGTTTACATCAAAATCAAATGAAATACGTACTCAAAAATCAAAACACCAGAATCCAACAAAAAGTCGAATGAGAGTCGACACGCAACTTGGCAGCCAGGTCGTTTTGAAGTTGGTCGTTCTGAAGTTGTGTTGTAGTCGCACCAGTGCACGGAGCTAAGCGCTATAACACGTGTCCGTCTACATATGCGACTCCTGTCCTCTGATTTCTTTTTAAGTCGGATAGCAGTCGCGTTGCGCTTATGGACGAAGGGCCTTATAGCCACGTGGGGATTTCATTGCCAGCAGAAGCATAGCCGCGGCATCGGCATCAGATGTGTCTTGAGAAATGAGGTTTTCCACACCTACCGCACATGAGCAAAGTCTACCAATTTTTCAACACAACCTTTGCTCATGTGAAGTAGGCGTTGGAAAGCTCATTACTCAAGACGCAGACGATGCTGCTGCTGCCGCTCCTATTTTTCTGCCGGCTATGCGTAAAGTCTATGTGTCTCAGTGATATATCCAGTATTTTAACCAGTAATGTTTTAATAAAGGTTTTATTTACAATAGGATCCGATTCAAATTTCCCTCCGATCAATTTTTTTCCATACAATTCGATTTAGAAGAGCTTTCTGTGAGCTCTCAGTTTTCTTCAGATATGTTTGCTATTTATATCCAATATTGCTTCTATGGATTTGTTTTACTGTCATTTCAGTGGCGTTGTCTGCTTTTAGATTGTACGGTTACTGTCGAAAAGAAAGTGTTGTGACTTGTAAAAGCGATTATGGATAAACAATGTCTTATAGGAGTATCCTTAGGGAAACCAACTGTACCGAAATTTCGATCCCTTGTACCGTGTACCGAAGAAAAGCTTCGGTATATACTGAGATTTTATCATTGAAAGACACAACTACACCATAAAAGGTGACGCACACACTATATTCTTCCTACTAAAGAGAGTAAGCAAGCAAAGTATTAGTTTTTATTACTAGTGTAGGCAGAGTGAAAAGCAACAAACATTGAAAAGTCAGTTTGCAATGTAACGGTAAATTTAAGTCAATTTTATTACAAAAACCCCAAAAAATGGAGATTCGTATTGTTAGTGTTGGTCAAAAACTAATTTGAATTTGAAGTTTGCCTCTGAAAAAATAGTTCGGCATCATTTGAAAATATCAAGAAAAAGGCCAAATATTCGCCCATTTCCATTTTTTTTTATCAAGAAAATCGTGCATTTCTCAAAAAAAAACGATTTCTTACAAAAATAAAATCAAAAATATTTTCGACCTAAAAGACAAAAAGAAATAATTTGTTCTGTCAGCCGAAAGGTGTGGACACTAGAACGTGTTGAAATTTGGGCTATTTTCGACTGAGCGACTAAATCGGGGAAAAATCCCTCGAATCTCGTGATGGCACCCAGCATATTTTCATTGACATCGATCCTTCTGCTCAATGATTTGAATTTTCATTTCATCGCTCGGGAGATTGGGCCCGTCAAAACAGTGCCATTGCTGACTGTCATTCTGTCTGATTAATAGATTAATCATATGATAATCGATTATTTCTGATAATTGGTAAATCGCTTATTTCGATTAATAAAAGAAAAACACGATTAATCTAAAAATACTATTAATCGCAAGAGAACGATCAATCGTATTTTTCCGATTATGCGATTATGATCATAAACGGATACGATTAATCGTATTTTTTCGAACAAAGGTGTAGAGTATTTTGGCGAGAAGATTGATCAGCACGGCAGACAATGGTGTAGAAAATGCATCTTTTTTTTTGACAATATATCTTTTCGGGCAATGTATCTTTTACTTAAAAATGTTATTCGTATAACGCGCAGGTTATGGCTATGCAATGAAGGATTGCTGTATATACTACTACTACTTGTAAATTCGGGGCGACCGGTAGCGCAGGGTGTTGAGGCATCAGTCTCATGTTTGAATACCGGCGTTTCGGGTTCGATTCCCGTCCACGACGACGTTCGTGGCCATAGATGTGCAGGAGATGCGTGCCGGCAACTGCATTCTCCGAAACCAGTTTATGCCAACGAAACGTCAACTGAGCCACATGGAACAGTTGACGCGCTATGCCCCACAAGGGGTTAGAACAATTGAGTAACTGATCATGGCATCGTGAGTCCTTTGGCAAGAAAAAGGACATTCTTGGCAATGTAGTGGAATGAAGTCAAGACAGGTGTCATACGAATCGTGGCGAAGACGCGAATGCATTGCAGTAGTGCAAATTGCATTTCGAGTCCTTTGGTGGATAAAAATAAATAAAGGACAAAAGGACATTCTTAGCGATGGAATGGAATATAAGCAAGAAATATAATGAAAAGGGGACAAATAGGGCTGACTGATAGGTACTAGTTTGAGTCATTGACTGGGAATGTGAAGTCAAAATTCCAAAAATTCCGGAATAGCACATTTATCGGTTTTGTTGTAACACCAGGAGAACTTGAAATCATACTCTTACCGGAGAATAATGCCTGCGACAATAAGATGTATTTAACATGTGAATATAAAATAAATAACTGGCGCTACAGACCAATTTTAAACCAAAGCCTCGAGATAAGTTAACATCAGCTCATTCACTGGATCCTGACGGTTTCTTTTACGTATAGAGGTGTATTATTATCAGCACACTCGACAGCATTGTTTACTCCATCAAATGGCTAGTTACTAAAAAATATTGGCTGGGGAAGGGAAGGGGGTCTGGGTGTAAGAAAATGCGTCTCCTATTGGCCTCGTACACTGCAAACGCCTCCGATTGCAGGAGGAGCCTTCTTCTTTCCGGTTTCGGTTTATTGTTGTACAATAATTCCTGGAACTGCGACAAATTCAAATTGCTCAAATTCACCTTTGCTTGGACAACTTTTCGGTTTACGAAACAGTTTTTTATATTTCCTCCGCGATTTTAGATAACCAAATCATATAAAATAGAATAAAACCGTACGCAGAACGAATCATTGGCGAATAACAAAGGTTTCAGACCTGGTCGCTCCACAACCGATCAGGATCAGCTCTTTACGCTCAAACTGATACTCCAGAAGTGCTATGAATACAACGTAAACGTATGTATATCACATCTTTGTTGACTTCAAGCAGGCATACGACAGTATCAATCGTGGAGTACTGTACAACATCATGCTGCGATTTGGTATACCGGCCAAATTAGTGCGACTGACAAAGATAATGATGACCAACTCCGTCTCACAAGTCAGGACCCATAATAGACTTACTGATCTATTTGAAACATGCACTGCTCTGAAACAGGGCGATGGACTGGCAGAGACGCTCTTCAGCACTGGCATACGCTATTCGGGCTATGAATATGGACAACAGCGAGACGCTACTCATCAAGTCGACACAATTAGCAGCGTACGCCGACGACATCAACATCATGTCCCGGAGATTGGCCGATGCAGAAGAACTTCTGCATACGCTTGATACCGCTGCAAGAAAAGTCAGACTACGTATCAACGAGGGTAAAACTAAAATATTGATGCAATCGACGTAAGGACACCTGCACAACCGAGCTTCAATGTGGAGGACCTCAACGAGTTCGTGAACGACTCCATATACTCGTACCTGTGTTGCAACTTATCAAGGGACGCCAACGAAATTGACGAAATCAAGCGACGGATACAGTTAGCTAATAAGACTTTTTTCTCGGTTCTCCCCATAATGAAATCGAAACACGAAGCTCCGCGTGTACAAAGCCTATGCTGCTATGCTATGGTTGCGAAGCATGGACCCTAACTCAAGCCTCCGGAAACATGCAAGACATATTTAAGCGTAAGGTTCTGCGGCGAATTTTCGGGGCCATTTGCGATCGAGATGGATGGCACATCCGGTACAACCATGAGTTGTATGAACTGTACGATGAGCTGGAAGTTTCGAAAATCGTCAAACTACAACGACTTCAATGGGCAGGGCATGTACAACGAATAATGAACGCAAAAAGAGTCGACGGAGCGAGACTGCGAGGACGACCGAGATCTCGTTGGGAGAGCTCAGTATATGTGGACGCTGAACAGCTACTGAGCTTCCAAGATTGGTGGACGCAGTCACGTGACCGAGACAATTGGAGGGCAACGATCCAGGTGGCCAAGGCCCGACGTCGGGCTGTCGCGCCACGATGATGATGATGATAAGTCCCGATCGAATAATCTGAAAACTTTTACTTTGGTAAATGACTCGAAAGGGTCATATTATACTCTGTTGTGAAAGTGGGATCGATGAGTTGGAAAATAATAAGACTTTTCTTACGAAGACGTTAAGAATAAAGTGGGTGTGGACGAAACCAAGTGGCAGGAAGAATTGGATTTAAGCTGATTATTTTTGTGTGGTATTGGAATGCGAGTTTTCAACTTTATTCTTATCGACTAAGATATGCGCTGATGCGTGACTAAACACAGTGACATTTCATTTCTTACAAAGAGCCCCGCATTGTCATACTTTTCAGGTTTTCTGTCTATAACTGTTGAACCAATTGGTGTAGAACTGATTCTCAGCGTGTAACCTTCAGATGGGAAGCTGCTTCAGTTTTAGTAAGATGGGCATACTCAGACCAAAGTAACGCCTACCTCCCCTACAAATGGAAAAAAATTACTATAACTACGATAACTTATGACAGAATGGCGCTAGCGAGCTGAAAAGTTGGTCGAAGAGGAACTTCGGTCTCGTTTTTACTTTCATTTGCCCCCCCCCCCCCCCCCCCCTAAAGTAAAGTTAGCGTATTTTAACATTTCTTCACATTCCCAAGAATTTAATGTACGGTTATGTTGCATTAGTCGTTCGTGAGGCATTCGATAGACAGACATGCAAGACTGATTTTAAAATGGTTTTGTTTTGTCTACAAAGCCCTAAAAGGTATTGTTGATTTGATGGAACGAAAAAATAAAAAAATAAAATAAAAACATAAAAAAGAACCTTTTCTTTTTCGTCTATCCTATCATAGCACCTCCATCCCATAATTTTTAGGTCCCAAAAGGAAAAAGGTCCCTGTGCCGAGTTCAGGCTCACATTCAAGACAACCTATGCAAATGATTAAAGACGCAGACATTTTAATCGCTGCTAATAACGTTTCTTCCTAATATTTTCTCTTCTATGTTTTATTTCAACATTTTCCTTTCTTTTTCCACCTTAAGTTCAAGCACAACATTTTTTCTCATTAAGCATGCTATAAAAATGTTGAGGATGAGGTGTTCCTTTCGAGCTTAAGTCCATAGATAGGAAGGACAGAGAAGTACGCAGTGGTAAAAGATAACAAAAAAAAACGGAATGTAATTTTTACTTCAGGATAACACAGAAATAATCATGATAAAGACGAAGAAGATTTGTTGAAGGTGCTCTTTTAAATACCTTTTCCTAATTTTGTGAATTGTAAAGTTGTCCTTTATCTCCCAATGGCTTGAAACGAAACGTAGGAATGACAACATAAAAATTAGACTTAATTTGCTTTTTTTTTGTTCGAATTTACGTAAGACCTTCAGTAGCAATTAATTTACAATTATTAAAGGATTTCGTGAGACATTCTTCAAGTTATTAGAGTCATTAATGAGACTGTAATACCGAGAAAAATGAACAATTTGCATAATTTAAATGAAAATGTCAATGTCAGTGAATGGAAAGGACTTTGATGAGTTATAATGCCAAGGATGATGAAGAGTGCGAAAATAGTGAAAGGGGCAAACGAATTTTAATTCCCTGCTCTACGTATAAATTTCATAAGAATTATTCTCTCTCATTTTTAAAGCTATCGAGCTGAAGTTTTGTACAAAGCCTTCTCTCTATTGCACGGTTTCCACATGCGAGCTGCCATAGAAACGACTGGGTCAAAAGTCTGTTTATGTTAGAAAAACTTTTTATTTTCTCAACATATCTTTACCGATTTTTGAAGTAATCAAATTTTTCTGTCGGGAAATGACCGCATAAAACATCGATATATTAAGAGTGAGCGAAACAAAACGACATGGATCGGGAACGACTTTATCATCAAGCTCCCAAACAGTACTGCTCTTCTCTGGAAATGAAGATGATACGTCACCTCGAATGGCAGGCGTCAAAATCCTCTTTACTAGGGAGGCACGCCTATCTCTAATTGACTGGTAGCCCATCTTCGGCCGTATCAGCACAGCCAGATTCAAATCCAAGGTTAGAAACATCACAATGATTCAGTGCTACGCCCCGACTGAACCAGCTGATCAATCAGCTAAGGACGCCTTCTATCACCGACTCGACGACACCTTCGACAAGGCTCCCAAAGGAGACGTTAACATTATTATGGGGGATCTCAATGCCAAAGTCGGGTCCGACAACCTTGGCTTAAAACACCTGACGGGCAATCATGGTCTAGGAAACAAGAATAATAATGCGAAATGTTCGTGGAGTTTTGCAACTCTGATCAACTCGTCATCGGCGGTACTTTGTTCAAGCACAAACGATACCATTTGACAATCTGGGTTTCTCCGGATGGCAGAACAGGGAACCAGATTGACCATATAGCCATTTCCATGACATGGAGGAACTGTCTCTTAGACGTCAGGTAGAAGCGGGGTGCTGATATTGGCAGCGATCACCAACTTGTTGCCGCAAAAGTTCGCTTACGAACGGCAGCAATCCATCGCCCTCAAAATGCAAGAACCCTGCCACGTTTTAAAGTTCAAAAGTTTAAAGATCCATCTATAAGACGTGCTTATTCCACCGCCTTGCACGAGAGAGCTAATGCACCACCACCTTATGAGACTCCTACAATTGATTATAGATGGAACGTTGCTAAGGACTCATTTATTTCTTGCGGTGAAACTTTTGCGGGCAGGTTGAAGCGCGGTAGAAGGACATACATTAGTGACTCTACATGGTCTCTAATTACGGCACGCAAGAGAATTAAAGAACAAATCAACTCAGCCACTGACGACGCAGTCAAAAAACTTAGAGCTGAATACCGTTCTCTTCAGAAAGGCGTGCGTAAGACGGGACAAACACAATAATATCAATGCATAAGCGGAGAAGGCAGAGGAAGCGGCTCACCGTGGTGACAGTGGAACCCTTCACAAACTTATCAAGCCATTAACTGGCAAATCTTTTCCAACTGAATATACCGTGAAAGATAAAGACGGATCCCAACTGGTCACTGATGAAAACTAACTGCGACAGTGGAGAGAGCACTTCATTGAGGTCTTCAACAACACCTTTGGACATTTGAACTCATCTTCACTTGAAGGATAAAATATTCCGCAAATAGTCAGAGTTAATACCAGCCCACCATCTAAGCTCGAATTAATTGTGGCTATTAAATCGATGGAAGCGGGTAAAGCCCCGGGGATAGACCAACCAAGGGATAAGTTTGCTCCTTAGTAAATAATTTAATTACATCACAAAAAGGCTGAGGAATTCCTATTAATCCCACTTTATTAGGCCCTTTACGAACTCGGTGGAACTCTTTAAGGCGGATATCAACGCTACTGCGGATATTCTTCTTCCCCTTATCCAAGAGTGTTGGAAAACCGAAACTCTCCCTAAAGAATGGAAGAAGGGCGTCATTATTAAAATCCCGGAGAAAGGTAACCTGAAGGATTGTAATAATTGGCGTGGAATTTGCCTCCTACCCGCAGTCTCCAAACTGATGGCAAAAATAGTCTTAAACCGTATCAAGCATACAGTTGACCGCACACTGAACGATGAACATTCTGGTTTTCGCGAGGTCTTTTCATGTTGCGACCACATCAACACCCTCTGAATTATTATTGAACAATCCGCAGAGTGGAGATCCCCATTACATCTCATGTTCATCGATTTTGAGAAGGTGTTTGACAGCGTTGACCGGGAATACATCTGGAAGGCTCTACGTAGGAGAGGCATACCAGATAAAATCAAATGCGTCATCAAGGAGTCCTATAGCGGAGCCCAATGTCACATTTTTCACAAGAGTAAGCTTTCAGATCCCTTCGAGGTACATAGCGGAATGAGATAAGGCTGCATTTTATCACCTATATTGTTTTTGATTGCCATTAACGACGTACTCTGCAGCGCGCTTCATGAACACCAAGGCAAAGGTATCAGATGGAACCTGTTTGAATACCTTCAACACCTGGATTATGCTGACGATATTTGTCTTCTTTCGCATGGATCAGATCATCTAGTTCAAATGACGGATGCCCTACACCGCGAAAGTGGAAATGTGAGGCTTAAAATCAACGCTGCCAAAACTAAGTACCTGGACCCAGGAAGACAGAGCGAAATTTGTGTTTCGGGGCAGACGGTAGAAAAAGTAGACAAATTTTTCTACCTCGGAAGCGTAGTTACAGCAGATGGTGGAGCGGATGTTGATGTACAGTCTCGCATCAATAAGACTCGGGCAGCTTTTTGACATGGATATGTCTTATAGCTGGGGGTCATCCTAAAAATCTGTCCGTAACACGAAATGTCTGCTGTGCTACTCGGGGGTCAGAAGAGGAAATAAGCCCATTGAAAATTGGTTGTGCATGTCGTTTGAGTGAAGTGGTCATTGTGCACGGCTGTTACTTGTAGATCCGCAGGGGCGGCGTGCTTGCGGGGATTTTGTGTGTACATGTTGAGATGTTGATAGCGATAAAGGCTGACGCTGTGGACGGCAACAAATAGGAGGAAATCACATTGGCGGTGTTTACAGTCTCGGTTCTAAACGCGTCATGCCGACCTAAGTAGTGAATAACATAGTATACGGGTGAACAGGCCACCAGCATTAGCAATTAGCAACAACCTCGCACGGAATGTGTGGAGTGGATGGATGAATGCGCTGTGTGGCTCTAGTGTTGGCTGAGATGTGCTCGAGTGGGAACGAGCGTCTGGTCGATTCTCGTTTCATCCAACGAATATGATGTTTGGGTGGTTGTTTTCTTGTACCTGCAATAGTGTAAAGGTATTTTGATATAGCCAGACGAACGATGGAGGAAATTAAAACAGTGGTATGATTTAGTTATTGGATGTGAGGAGAAATGCAGCCAAAATTATGCAAAGTATCTACACTGCACGCAGATACATCGGAACATGGATATGTATTTGGCTTTATGCACAATACAAGTCTATGAGATTGCATCACAGTGACGCTTGAATTTAACCCTAGATTACCGCACACTGAAAACGTTACTTTTTCGGCATGGGGTGCGTTTGCACCCCATCAATAAAATACGAACGATATTGTGACAAGAAAAGTACATTTTCGCGTTATTTTGCTTGCGGTGAACTGTATTCTTTTTGTTGGTAGTTACTGTTTAGTATTATGTGTTGTGCAGTGAAATTTTCCAGTGAAAATTAATACAAAGTGGAGCAATTGGAACAAACAAATCTAAAAAACTAAAAAGAGCTAAAAAAAAATTATATTGTGAAATAAAATTTATGTTGTTTTACGTTTACTTTTGATTAGATGGCTGAATTCAATAGAACCTTGAGACGTTTTAATCGTAGCAGTGATAGGGGATAGCGGAGACAGAGATCAATTAGTGTCGCAATTGTTGGGATTAGTTGTCGAAGAAGAAGCCCGCTTTCATGTCGGTGGTGATGATGAAGACGTTGACCTGAATCATGCATTAGAACAAATGATCAACTCAAAAGGGAAAACGGCAAAACAGGATTTCGTCGAGTTTATGATTCAATGTTTGAGTGGCTTTGGTGTCGTGTGGTCCGAAAATTAGTAAACAGGTTGTTTTATTGTCAACACACTACACGAGAAAAATACAATTGGGGCTAAAGGGAAACCCGAAATCATATGCGCCTATAACAAAAATAAAGGGGTAGTTGATGTTTTTGATCAAATGATATCAACTTATTCCTGTGCTCGACGTTGGCCGATGATCGTATTTTATAACTTATTGGACATGGTTGCCCTGGCATTGGTCATCATTTGTAAAATTTTGGAAAGATCAATTGAAAAGTCTGGATGGCGCAACGGTTAGCACGTTCGCCTTCAACGCACTGGGCCCCGGTTCGATTCCGTGGATTTACGTGTCGGATTATGAGCCTACTCAGCTGTTAAATGAGTACCCATTATGGGGTAAATAACTCGGTTGAGCGTGTTGCTGATCACATACCTCTGCACAAAAACCGTCACGATCTAGAAAATGAGATGATGCTATCTCATCTTGAGGCCGTGGCTCAAATTGGACTGTTGCGCCAGTTATTTATTTTTTATTTAATTGAAAACAGAAACTCTTTGTATTGAAACGATAAGTTGAAACAGCTTGCAAAGGAATTGATTGAGTCGGAACTAGAAAATCGTTCATATCCTTCGAAACACCAAGTAATCGGCATTCCAGATGCAACATGTGTCCAAGAAGTGAAGAGAGAAAAGCCAGAAATGCATGTGATACTTGTTCAAAAAGGGCTTTCCCTCGTCATATGCCAGACAGAACCACCTTCACCACAAAATTTATTCAACAAACTTTCTTCGCTTTTACGATAGAACCTAATTAATTTTTATTAAAAATCTCTCCAATTACTTTATATGATATATTTTACTATGCATATTTGATTACATTGGAAAAAATGTTAATCTTTTTGGGGTGCAAATGCACCCCAAGATGAAAAAGTGAGAAAAAAATTTCAAAAAATTCTGAAAATTTCAGAAAAAATCCCATGACCAAGAGAACACCAAAAAACAATAGAAAACAGTTGAACTTAAAGGTACATAAGACCCCAGATAGAAAAAAATAGATACTGAAATTTAGCAGATGGTCAAAGTAGGCTTGGGGTGCAAATGCACCCCATGCGGTAATCTAGGATTAAAAAAAAACTATAAAAACAAAAAAAAAGTAGACTGAAAAGCATAAAAATAGTGGGGATCGGTGACCCCGGGTGTGCCTAAGGGGTGCAGGTTTGTGCTAACTGCAACAATAGAAATGTACTATTATTAACCTTTTTTGATGAGATTTGTAAATTCTATTATTTTTAGTTTTCTGTGTTAGTGAAATGCCGCTTTTCTGTAAATTTTCATATTTCTAAGTATAACGGTTTCGAAATGCAGGGGGGGGGGGACAAACTCGGATGACATATTTTCCCCTCTCCCTCTTTTCCTGATTCTTCAAATTTGAAAAAAATTACAGAAATGGAATGTACTCGACGATACCTTTCTTACAATACCCCACTTGACTATACCAGACGAAAAAAAAATTTCGAACTTCATTTCCCCTCTATGGGGACAACCCCCCCCCCCCCCCCCCCTTAAAGTTGACCTATTACGACGCATCGCTTTTTCCAGAGAATTATAGTACTTCTACATATTTTCACCGAATTTCATGCATGTAGCTTCAGCGGTTCGTGAGATATTTCATGGACAGGCAGACAGACAGACAGACAGACGGACGCATGACCGATTTCATAAGGGTTTTGTTTTACTACAAAACTCTAAAAAGTAACGAGTCGAGCATCGCAAATAGCCACTAGGCTGTTCCTTGTGTCTACCAACTTAGACGATTAAAATACGAGTTTAGTTTCACATTTAGAAGGCTCCATATGCATTGCGGATGTGGATGATTGTCTAATCCACGATGCAAACCTTTAGAAGAGACAAAATCCACTTCATATCAAATGCATGTTCCTACCCTATATGGGTCAGACGGAATTGTTTACTGTCAACCCGGATAATTGCAAAAGAACGCACCTAATATTTATTTCCCATAGAAAAGAACCAATTTTCTTTTAGCACCGACATTTTCATATTTTCACCCTCCAATACGGTACACTGCATGATCTTTATCCTAATTGATACAAAATCTATTTGAAATAAATATTGCAAACAAATTTCAAAATCAATGGAAATTTGCTCAAAATGCAAATTCGTCTGTTAATCCAGAGTCGATCAATTTCTACGCTCCGTACCTGGGAAAATTCGCAATAAATCCACAAAGCTTATCCGACGCGCGGATTCAATTCCAGGACAGTCAAAGCAATGGATGTTTTTATCGGGATTTCCATTAAAGTGTCAACGGGAAAATCCATGTAATAATTTATGTTCGTTTCTTCTTTTTTTTTAATTCATGCAATTGAAATTATACCAGCAATGGTTTGGAAATGTAGTGTCAAACTGGAAAAGCCCACATCGTTTTACAACTCATACGCCAAGCCAACCTTTCAGAAATGACGAAGGGGAAAAAAGTTCTCAATGGTTGGATACATTGCTGATAAATGCCTTTATGTTTCGTGACATCCTGTCATGAAGTTGAAAAGGATCTGACCTTTATATAAACTTTACTTACTTACTTACTTTGAGCAAATATTGTACAGCATATTCGAAATGCCAAATTTGCTTCCGATGTCATTATTTGACACCGGATATCTATAAAGGTTCCACCCAGGTATTAATCCCTCGCTATGAGCATATATAGAACTAAATATAGTAGTGGGATATCCTGATGCGGTCTCCACTCGTAGATACAGACAGGCTACCTTCCAACTTCAATATCAATTATTCTCGACTTAAACTTTTACTCATATTTCAAACTTTGCATTTAAGCCCAGCAGAGCTGTAGTCAGATTACAGGCTTCATATAGCGAGGTACGGCGATTTTGAATTTCACCTGATATACGAATACTCCGAGTACTGACGTTAGTTTCGCGACTTGATCCAATGAAAGTTCCGGCAAATTTTCATTTAATCTCTCGTTAGCCAAAAGGAACTCCATATCCTGTATCCCGTATGCCATCGATTCGATAGGAGGCGATATGCGATTCCAAGGCTCATGCATTTCATGACAAATGTGATAATGTCGACTAGTTGCAGTAAGGGATTGTTGCCAATAGTGAGTTGAGTAGGGTGCGGGTAGATAGGAACGAGCGTATTCGTATGTAGAGATTACGATGAAAATGATTAAAAATTAAATTTGAGCTTATTTGCTCGGATGAGTGCTGAAAATGGAATTTGAGTTGTGTTGAATGACCTAGTTTTACATAACTTATTTTTTACATGAATTAACGAATTTGTTCTTATCACCGGGTTAATAATGTAGGCAAAATCCACTATGAAGTCAATGTGAAATTTTCGCTTTTAATTCTGTCGTTCTAGTCGTGTTTAATTGTGTGCTTTTTGAGTCGAGGATAATACTACTCAATTGCCCTAACTACTTGTGGGGTATAGCGCGTCAAGTGTTCAATGTGACCCAGTTGACATTTCGTTGTCATAAATTGGTTTCAGAGAATGCAGTTGCCAGCATGCACCCTCCTGCACATCCATGGCCACGAATGTCGTCGTGGACGGCATTCGAACTCGAAACGCAGGTAGTCAAACCGAAACGGTGATGTAAATTTACGTGTAATAAAAAGAATTGTTATAATTTCAAATTTATATTTATTTCTAATCCATAGATGGAGTACATAGCTGTACTGTAGAAGTCTTTCATTGAAACGGAAATGCATGTATCGGAAATAAAATGTGTAATTAATTTTAGAATTATAATTTAAGCTAGTGATTCTTAAGGGGGGAAACCACGTTAGGAACTTCAAAAAACCAATTATTTTTTGTTAGCTTAACAATACAAGAATACGCTGCCAAAATTGGTAAGCGAAATTAGCAATCGTTTAGATTTTATGAGCATACAAACGAGCGCTCATCGGGTTCGAGCGCACAGCAGGTAGGGCGGAGCACTACCTCAGGTAATCGCTTTATGTACCTACGTAGCTGAACCCCACTTTTGCATCTTTGTTCCAAATAACGGTATAGAAAGTAGTAGAAGCATCAGCACAAGGGAATATTTCGGTTACATTCGATTTTCCAAACGCGTTTTTTCTCAATTATTGCACTAAAACGAGGAAAGGCCGCCGGACTTGACGGCATCCCTGCCGAACTTTATCAAGCAGCGCCAAGCGTAACTGCCGATTTGCTGCACCCACTTGTTGATAAAGCGTGGAATACAGAGACCTTTCCCACTGAGTGGAAGGAAGGTTTGATCATCAAACTTCCAACGAAGGGTAGCCTCACAGACTGTAATAATTGGAGAGGCATTTGTGTGCTTCCTGCCGTTGCCAAGATAATAGCTAAAATCGTCCTGGAAAGACTAAAGGCCCACTTAGAAAGCACAATTGATGAAGAGCAGGCTGGCTTTCGATCCGGATTCTCCTGTGTCGATCACATTAACACCTTGCGAATTATCATCGAGCAATGCGCTGAATACGATTCTCCGCTTCACTTGCTTTTCATCGATTTCGAAAAGGCTTTCGATAGTGTGAACCGGGATTCCATATGGGCGGCCTTGCGCAGGAGAGGCATCCCTGAGAAGCTTGTGGCTATTATTAAGGCAACCTATGACGGCGCGAAATGTCGCGTTTTGCATAAAGGTAAGGTGTCGGGGGACTTTGAGATTCGCAGTGGAGTTCGGCAGGGGTGCATCCTCTCAGCGATCCTATTCCTCATAGTGATCGGCGACGTGTTGCATGTAGCCCTATCCGGACTCGACAGAGGAATTCAATGGACTTTGACATCTTATCTACAACATCTTGACTACGCTGACGACATATGCCTACTCTCCCACAAAATCATGGATCTGTCCGCAATGGCGTTAGATCTCGAGAGGGAGGCAAGCAAGGTTGGGTTAAAGATTAATACCAACAAGACCAAGGTTCTTAGACCGCCGTTGCGAAAAAGAAATCCGACACCTATTGCCATCAATATTGATGGGCAGCCTGTGGAGAAGGTGGACAACTTCGTCTACCTGGGTAGCATTGTTGCCGAAAATGGTGGCACGGAGCAGGACATCGCTCGTCGTATCAACCAGGCTAAACGCGCATACGGCATGCTGTCCAAAATCTGGCAGGGCAGTTATCTCAGCATCAAGACCAAGCTGGGCCTGTTTCGCTCCCTGGTACTATCAGTGCTTTTGTATGGGAGCAGTACATGGAAAGTTTCCGTAGGAGTTACCAGAAAACTGCAAGTTTTCGTCAACTCATGTCTTCGTCGAATTTTAAGAATTTTCTGGCCCGAAACAATATCAAATGAAGAGCTAAGTCGGCGTACGGGTCAGATGCCAATCGACGAATTGATACGCAGGCGAAAATGGCAGTGGATAGGCCACACATTGCGGAAGAGTGATAATTGCATTGCTTTGCATGCCATGAAATGGAACCCCATTTCCAACCAAGGCCGACCAAGAGGGGGTCCTCGAATCACATGGCGTCGATCTGCGGCAAGGGAGTGTCAGGTATTGGGTAAGTCTTTTGGGAAGTTGCGCCCCATTGCCCAGAACAGAATACGATGGCGCGCAGGAGTAGTTGACGCGCTATGCCCCGCTAGGGGTTAAGGCAAAGTAGTATTATGAAAATTGAAAGTATGATTACGAAGAATATGAACTATTTTTTGGGATGGTATCATATTTTTAAGGGTGTTTATACCCTACACTTATAGTATAGGGTATATTGTTTTTGTCACGACGAAAATATGTAACACTTTAAAGGAGGTTCCGGAAGTATAACAATGTATATATACTCGTATAAATGATCAGGGTCACCTCCTGATTCGATTTAACCATGTCTGTCTGACCGTTTGCACGATAACTTTCGATAGAATAAAGCTATAGCCTTGAAATTTTGTTCAAATGTTGGCAATTTCATTTACTTTGTTGGTTTTGAAAATGTGCATGATCAGGTCAAGACAACGCCTACCTCCTCTACATAAGTAGAATAATTAAATGTATCTATAACTCCCGCTTAAATAAACATGAAAAGCTTTAGCTTTGGTAGATTGCTTGTGAGGGCAATCGTATACTCTCCTCGAAAAATGTCCTCCCATACTCGCAGGAGTAATTGATGTATGTCATTAGCTACATCCGTTCCACCGAATTTTAGCATTTCATCTGGAATCTCGTCAGCGCCCGGCGCTTTATTTCGTTTTAGTGACCGCAACGCGAGATCAACTTCCTCTACCGTTGGGAGTTGTATCGTCGGGAGCTTCTTGTGTGGGGATGTTAGATGGTAGGTTCAGAAGCTCTTCAAAATAAGAGGCCCATCGTTTGTTAATGCCATCGGTGTCGCTGATGAAGTTTCCATCCTTGTCCTTATAAAGGCTAGTCCTGGGTTGGTAGCCGTTCTTAATTGTATTTACTAGTTTGTACGCTTGTCTGGTGTTCTTATTAGCTAAGTTTTCGTTTATATTCTATAACTGCTCGTCAAAGAATTTACGTTCCTTACTTTAAATTATTCTACTCGATATCCGCCATAGCTCGTCATACTTTTCTCTTTTGGCTGTGGTTCCTCGTTGAATCCATGGGCCTCGTTTTTAGCGATAAAAAACTGCCTGTGAGCACTAATAGAACTTTCACAGTGCTCCGAGCTTGTCAGTATAAAGACGGCGCGGATAGGGAGTGCATGCTAGCAACTGTACTTCCGAAAAGCAGATATGCTATTAAAACGTCAACAAGGCATTGAAATGCAAGAGATGTTGACGCGCCCATGCCCCTGGGGGGTCAAGGCAATTAGAGATTAGAGAGTTTTTGGCGCCAAGTCAGTTTTTGCATCTACTCAGTTATTTCGCGCTTGCCGGGCTTCATATGCCACGACCTTCACCATGGCCGCCTGTGTTGCTGATGTTCTGTAGCACAGGTGATAGTCATTCCTCAAGGACGACAGTATACGCCACCGCCGTGGCATCGCTCCGAAGTTTATCAACCGCAAAGATTTTGGGAGGGCTGATTCTCGATTGGTACACTGAAGAAATTATACATATGTAGGTCGTCTTGAGTTGCAGTTTGCTTCTCGATTGAAGCGGACATCCATTACACTAGCAAATACTATCGTGATCAGTTTGACTGACGGTATGTGCGTCTGGAGATTTCCGGGTCTGCTCGTGGAGCTTACAACCTGATTCCTGCTACACGCGAAGTCGATAAGTCGCTGGCTGTTGTTGTTACATTTTTGATGGAGACTGTAGCCTCCAGTGGTCCTCCGGTGCGGTTTTTTATTTCCGACTTTCGTCGTCCCAGCAGCAGTTTGACGTCGTTTGTTGGAAGTAAGTCGAAGAGAGTCTCAAGGCGAGTGTAGAACTCGTATTTTACTGCGTCTTCCATAACTTCAGTGGTGCGTGCACATTGATGAGCCAGAGATTGAAGAATCGAGTCTTGATGCGATTCGCAGACAGCCGTTCATTTATGGGTTTGAAGTTAGAAATGTGCGGCTTCAGGTGATTGTTCAAAATAAATGCTACTCCAAACTCCTTGTAGCCCGATGGTTTTTAATTCTAAAAACTGTGTGCTATTTCTTGTCATTGATCTCGCTGCCAAGCCAATTTGTTTTCTGAACTGCAGTAATGCTCAGTTTGTACTTTTCGACCTGTTGAAATAGAGCCCTCTCGGCCCCCGTTTGTTCAGGAACCGTACATTCCACGATCCGAAAAAATAATCCTTTAGTCGTTTGCGTGGTTGTCGTTGTTGATCTTAGGTTTTGGTCAGCCATTCAGGCTACAGCTATCTGCCATTTTTCAAACAGTCTTGTCGATAAAGGTTCAGCCACACAGAACGCGTTATAACGCGACGTTCAGGGAACGCCCCTCAACGCGGCGTTCGGCGATATTGGCTACGTCACACACGCAGCGTTATCTGGGCGGGCGATCCAGTACTGTGGTTGAGTTTGTACAGCAATCATGAGTAGTTCTGATGAGGAGAACGCCGGTAACGCGCGTTGCTTTTGTAATCTTGTACAACCCGAAAAGTTAACGTCGCGTTAACGTCGCGTTCCGAAAGGTAACGCTGAGTGATAACGCCACGTGTGTGGCAGGGATGATGCAATGCAGTGCAATACAACCGTGCCGCCGTAACGCGACGGTACAGGAACGCCGAACGTCGCGTTATAACGCGTTCTGTGTGGCTGAACCTTAAGACTTGGCCGTCAGCGATTTGATACGCTGCCGTTACCAGTGGGCGCCCACGTGGATTACTATGGAAAAGTTCTTTTGCCTATTTTTGACCCCTATGAGGAGGTGCCCGCATAATAGGCCTACTTTCCCAAGCGAATGGTAGTAATTTTGCGCATTCTAGCTAAATTTCATCAAAATCGGTTCAGCCATTCTCGAGATATTACCTGGAGAGTCGGACGCAAAACCGATTTTAAATGGATTTGTTTTTTACTACAAATGTAACGAAAGTAACATACTAAAAGTAAGTGTTACTTTCAAACAAGTAACTAACCGTTACTTGTTACCTAAAAGTATCGATATTGCCCATCCTTACTGGTAACCCTACATATGACTCAAAGAAATGAAACGAAAGGTACATTATGAGTCATATGTGACTCAAAGACAATAAACGTGTTAAGCCATAGAAGATAGAACTGGAATGAAATGCTTCTATGTGAACTCCTTCGTAAATTAAAAATTCCAATTCACACGGTGTCATGAATTTTCTTCTCAGAATTCAAACAGAGAACCATTCGTGGCGGCAATGGAATGCAAAGCACTTCAGAAAATAGGCAATCAAGTACATATCGATTGCCACCCACCTAACCACTTCGATCAACCTGAAAACCTCTCATGACCCACCTGACACCATACTCACTGGTGAAAACAATTCACTAAATCAACGGAACGCATGTCGATTCTGTCATGTCCAGCCTGCAGCTTGCACCACTCACTACAAACTCATGGCAATGCCAAGGACTGATCGTCCGATTTCATTTTCCTCCATTACATGCACCTTTATGGGAACCCATAAACTTCATCAGAACATGCGAAATGAAAAGGATGCAAGCAGGTATCGCGTGGTCTGCAATGGCATAAAATTTCGTAGCGTCGAACAAAATGGTTAGAGGCTATTCAACATTACAGAAAGCTGCACAGAATGCATATCGTCTCTGCAGTGTCACATGCATAACTGCTAGAGTCCTCAACCAACTTAGGAACCGAACTGACAGAATGTTAGGCGCATCATTCCGAAATTGAAACGTGCTGTTCGAATCGTCTTTGGCATTGCACATCTGTCACTGTATACGGCATTCGAGCCATTATTGACTAGAAATCCTAACATACATGCGAATTTCTCGATATGACACGACTAACACGAGCGTTTGTTTAATTTTCCAACAGAAAATGCTCCAAGCAGTATGTCAAAGCATTTTAAGTTGATACCTGATCGCCTACCTTAAATTTTCCAAATGAGCAAATGAAATAATTCGGTTGTCGAAGCCGTGTTGCTTTATGCCAGCACTATTACACAACCGAATAAATGCCAAAAATGGCATTTAGGGGAAAATTGAATATTCCTTTGGCCCAGTGTGTGTCTTGGGTTAGTATAATAGGTGCGTTTTTTTGACATGGATATGTCTTATAGCTGGGGGTCATCCTAAAAATCTGTCCGTCACACGAAATGTCTGTTTTTCTACTCGGGGGTCAGAAGAGGAAACAAGCCCATTGAAAATTTTTCTTTTCTGGTTGTGCATGTCGTTTGAGTGAAGTGGTCATTGTGCATGGCTGTTGCTTGTAGATCCGCGCGGGCGGTGCGCTTGCGGGGATTCTTAGTGTACATGTTGGGATGTTGATTTGATAGCGATAAAGGTTGACGTTGTGGACGGCAAGAAATAACATAGTGTACGGGTGAACGGGCGGACTTTCACTGAACTTCAATTTCCGCCAATTCCCATTCATCATTTAATAAAATAGCCCGTGTTGTACTATCTGAATCACTAGGTTCCCAGAAAAGATAGCAAGTAGTCAGTTCGACTAACATTTGGACATGCGCAGACGCAATTTGAGAGTGTGTACATTACATAGTTCCCGCCCCCCGAAGATAGAGAGCGAGAGCCATCGCGGATGAAGTTCATTCTATCCAAATGGTTGTGCATTTGCAATGGCGGCAATTTGAGGTCTGACTGGCCCACAATGTGGGCCCCCACCACACATGCAATAAACGTATCATAAAACAAAATGGCGGATTCGTACTGCGTGAGTTAAAATCTCCCAAGTTCCGAAATGGAGAAATATTCGTCGCAGGATGTTATAGTTCCGGGCAGCTCATCGTGACATGATGTACATTCAGAGGTCTGCAGAAGATCAAATGCGCCCCCCCCCCCCTCCCTTCTGCAAAAATTCACTAATTTTTCTTGTGCATTCTCTTTGTGCGTGTGTTGGAATGTTTTGTTTACTTTTGTTAGTTTCCCTTTCTGTTTACCGGACACAATCGCATAGAGTCGCACGCGTTACTTGAGAAACGGATTGTGTGTGCCGAACCCGGACTGTTGATTACAAGTAAAGGCGCGGGATGAGACGGATAGTGTGGGAGCGATTTTGCAATAGATACACAAACACAATACACGTCCGATTAGGAAAAGATGGTGGGAAGCGTGATTGCGATTAGCAGAAACGTACTCAGAGAAATGTCGATAGGCTGCAGTCTGCAAACTGTACCGAACGGGTAGATGGAACAGGTAGATGGAACAGGGTGCACGAGAGTAAGTGAATATTGCACACACGCAATGCAAACGAAAACGGAACGATCCCGCGAGAGAAAGGAGCCCAAGCGGACAGGACAAAGCAAAGCAGAATTTATGACGAGTATCTATGTACACTGCCGCCAGATACATGGGTGCATGGATATGTCTTATGTCTACCGAAAGCGTGGGACGTGTTTTTTCGAATGATTTCATCCAGTATAACTATACTGGGATCTTTACAAAACTTACGTCGATATCTTCAACACAACAGGTTCCACGCAGTCAGTAGTCATAAACATATCCATGTTCCGATGTATCTGCATGCAGTGTAGATACTTTGTATCTTTTTTCGTACAGAGCAGAGTAGAGCGGGTTAAGCGACAAAAAAAACGATAGAGAGCAAATTTGCGTAAAGAACACAAAATCGGGGCATGTCCTTGCTGGGAGGGTTTCTTGGTTTAGTTAGAATTCAAATGTCAACTCAAATTTCAAGAGAAAACTTAAATCCTTAGTACATACAATCTGATCAAATTTTACCCGGACTGGTCAATTTAAACTGCGCACGTAAACCCAATCGGTAACATTTTTTTTCCTAGGTTGGTACAGCCTTCTTTGACCTTCGTGTGAAGTCTGATCGAGATATGTCAATTAGTGAGTGTTTGGCAGCTATTTGTTTACGACGCAAAAAGTTTGTCTGGCAATTTTCACTATGGAAAAAAAATGAACAACGAGTTTGCTTGAAATTTTGTGTTTCCAATAGAATCACGGCTACGGAATCAATGAAAATGCTGCAAAAGTGTTTTGGGGAGTCTACTTTATCAAGAACGCATGTATTTCAGTGGCATAAAGCATTCAGTGAGAGTCGTGAAGTCGTAGAAAACTTAACTCATGGGAGTCGTCCATCCACCTCTGTTAACGACGATAACATCGAAAAAGTTAAGGAAATTGTGCTCGAAAATCATTGTGTTGGCATTAGAGAGATAGCAGAGTCTTTGAACATCTCTTATGGATCAACTCAACATATTGTGGTTGATGTTTTGGATATGAAGCGTGTTGCCGCCTGACTCGTACCGAAAGACCTGCATTTTTTGCAAAAACAACGTCGAGTAAAGGTCGCGAAAGAGGTGTATATAGTATAATCGGACAAACTTTCTTGAGGCAGCAAAATTATTTTGTACGTTTAGTATTCCATATATGTAATTACACAAATCGAACATTTGAAATGAACTTTATGTGCTTCTCAAACTGTAAACTGTTCTAAAATTTCGACGCCTGCGCCGTCTGCATTTCAAATGTGAAACTATTTAACAGAGTAGAAATTCTGCACTAACGTCAACGAACATCGAGACTAGAAGGGGCACCCAGTACAAGATGCCCAAAGGTTGTTTTCTGTTCCCGTAATTGTCAATGTGTTAAATTTCATTATCCGTACACAATCGCTTTGCCAGAGGATTGCGAAAAATAGACAGATTTACACCTCTTCATATGATCCCCTGAGTCTGAAAAGGAAGCCGAACCCGAAATGCATGAAAAATAGTACACACACCACTGCAATTGCGGGTAAAAGTGATACCAATACAAATATAAACGAGGGCTGTTTTCTCTCAGGCTACCAATACATTTAAAAACGTGGGACGCTTGTCATTTGAACAGTGATGCTGTCCTTATCTACCCAATGCATTTTCCCGTTTAGGTTCCTGTCAAAAATGGGTAAACATGTGTGGGGCTGACTATTTGCATCCCGCTTCACAAAAATTAATGTACTGAGTGCTCCTTCTACGTGAATCCATGTTCGTTGCTAACGTTCTATCGAGAGCAACTCAGATCAAATTGTGTGGTCTTAACCTGCTCTGCTCTATATGGATCTTGAAAAAACGCGCTTAATATCTTCGGAACATTCCCACTCGACCGGGCGAGGCATACGAGTAGTGGTTCGCGTCTTTGACTTATAGTGGGGTTTGATTTGAGTGGACTTCTCACTGTTCTTGGGTGGGCTCCGCTCGCTTCGCGATCGATGATATATATTTGATATATAGAAGTTTTACCGAAATGTCATCGAATGTAAGAGCAGTTAATCGTTGCTACAAAAAAGGAATCAAAATTTTGGTCCCGATCACAGACAATCTTGCACAGGGTTGGACTCAATCCTTCTCTTATATATTAATGGTTTAGGTTTAGTTTAGGTTTAAGAGGTGCATACTGGCAACTGCATTCTCCGAAACCAGTTTATGCCAACGAAACATCAACTGGGCCACATGGAACAGTTGACGCGCTATGCCCCACAAGGGGTTAGGGCAATTGAGAGAGAGATATTAATGGTTGGTCCTCTGTTGATCGGCACAGAACACAAAATCAGATCGAACACTTCGGCATTAGCAAAAGATTCAAAAGTTTCCTTCTGAACGTACGAAATAAGAGGGGCGCCGATATTGAAATCACGAGATCATTGTTTTATGATCGCTAATGTTCGATTATGAATAGCGGCCGTGTGCCGTCTTAGTGACTAAAGATCCAGGCGTCGCAAATCCAACACCGCCCAACTGAAAAATCCAGCTGACGTACAACAGTAACGAAGATCTAGTACAGAAAGCAGCAGATAGAAGTAGATAAGGTAGTGATTTGAGAAAATATTGCGATCCCATCAAAGAAGCGTATATTGACAGTGCAGATACTATCCTTGGCACTAACTCGGATTTTCGGCAAAAGCTACTCGACGCTTCATGGTAGCGGATTGTTGGAAGGAAAAAGCTTAAGGCCCGATTAGCTACAGAGACAGACAACAGTCAAAAATGCTTAGAGCTCCTTTACCGGTAGAAAGCTCGTGAAGTCCAGCGTAGTGTGCGATGCAATAAAAGAGAGTATGCCAACTCTCTACTTGCCTCGTTATAGGAAGCCGAAAAAAGCAACAGCGTATACGCCGTATACGGTGTCATCAAGGAGTTCAAAGATGGTCATAAGTTCTATCAATATCCGGTGAAGGACAGTGATGGAAAGCTACTGATGCTACATGAAGAACAAATGAGGTGGTGGAAAGTGCATTTCGTCACGGTTTTGAACCATGTAACTTCTGGCGAAGTTCCCCCTCATATAGACAATGTAGCTGGCCATCAAAATACGCGTATACGGCCAACTGCCCCGACTAAATAGGTAATAGTCGCTGCAATTATTGCACTGAAATGATGCAAGGCCGCCGGACTCGACGGCATTCCTGCCGAACATTACCAAGCCGCGCCAAGCATAACTGCCGAGTTGCTGCACTCACTTGTTGATATACATATTATTCCCACTGTGTGGAAGGAAGGCTTGATAGTCACACTTCCAAATAAGTGCTGCCTGACAGATTGAAATAATTGGAGAGACATTTGCGTGATTCCCGCTGTTGCAAAAATAATAACTAAAATTGTCCTGGAAATACCAAAGGAACACGTAGAAAGCTCAATTGATAAAGAACAGGCCGGCTTTCGATCTGGATTCTCTTTGTCGACTACACTGACAATTTGCGAATCATCATCGAGCAATGCGTTGAGGTAGATTCTCCACTTCACTTGCCTTTCAGTGATTTCGAGAAGGCTTTCGACAGTGTGAACTAGGATTCTATATGGGCGGCTTTGCGTAGGAGAGGCATCCCTGAGAAGATTGTGCCTATTGTAAAGTCAACGAATGGCGTGAAATGTCGCGTTTTGCATAAACGTAAGGTATCGGGGGACTTTGAAATTCGAAGTGGAGTTCGGTAGAGTTACATCGTCCGATCATATTCCTTATAGTGATTGGCGATGTGTTGCATGCAGCACTATCCGGACCACACAGAGGAATTCGATAGACTTTAGAAACTTATCTACAACATATTGACTACGCTGACGACAGTTGCCTACTCCCCCACTTAATCCTGGATCTGAACGCACCTTATATCTCGAGAGGGAGACAAGCACAGTTGGGCTAAAGATTAACATCAACAAGCTAGGGTTTCACACCTTCAGTGCGTCGTGTTGTAATTGGTAATTTTCAACCATTCTTCATTTCCCACTTTGAAATTAGCAATAAAACTTGTTCCGATGCCTCTGCTCCTATGATAGTTATTTGGAATAGTTATCCGATTTCAACTAAATTTGAGAATGTGATTTGGCAGTAGATACGATTCAATAGTATGAAATTTTGTCAAGATGACTTTAGAAACAACAAAAGTTTTCTCGCAAAAACAGACTTTTGGGTCGGTCGTTCCTATGGCAGCTATTTGACGTAGTGGTCCGACTCTGCTGGTTACAACATATGAAGAGCCTGCAGTAGAATGTAGGCTGTGTGCGGAATTTCATCTCAATAGATTTAAAACTGAGAGACTAGTTTCCAGACAGACAGGCGGAGAAAGCTTAAGCAACTCATGTCGTTATGCTGTCCAAGAATATATGTATATACTTTATATGGTCGGAGATGCTCCCTTCTCTGCGTTGTAAACTTCATGACACATGTGATACACGTCACATTCGTGGAGACCGCCGTCCCGAAAAAGAAGAAATCCAAATCGTTCAATTGCCATCAGTGTCAATAGACAGTTTGTGGAAAAGTCGACCAAGTCGTCTACCTAGGCAGCCTTTTCGTCGAAAATGGTGCTACGGAGCAGGAGATCCCTCGTTATATCAACCAAGCTAAATGCGCCTTCGGCATGCTGTCTAAAATCACGCAATTAAAAAAAATTATCTCAGTATTAAGATCAATTAGGCTTGTTTCGCTCCCTGGTACTCTCTGTGTCGTTGTATGGGAGCAGCACATAGAAAGCTGCAAGTTTTGGTTAACTCGTGTATAGTATTCTTCGAGATTTAAGAATGTTCTGGACCGAAACATTATTAAATGAAGAGCCTAGTCGGCTTGTGGGCCAGATGCCAATCGACGAACTGATACGCAGGCGAAAATGATGGTGGATAACTCAAATATTGCGGAAGGTTGATACCTGCATTGCTGGACATGCCATGAAGTGGCAACCCATTTCCAATCAAGGCAGACCAATCAGCTGTCCTAGAAAGTTATGGCGCCGATCTGTGACAAAATATTGTGAGTTTCTGGTTAAGGGCAGCTGCTTCCCATTGCTCAGAACCGAGTACGATGGCGCGCAGGAGTTGATACGCTATTTGCCCCACTAGGTGTTAAGGCAAAATAGTAGTAAAAGATACAAAGTATCTAGTACACTGCATGCAGATACATCGGAACATGGATATGTCTATGACTACCGACTGCGTGGAACCTGTTGTCTTGAAGATATCGACGTAAGTTTTATAAAGATCCCAGTATAGTTATACTGGATGAAATCATTCGAAAAAACCCGTCCCACGCTTTCGGTAGGCATAAGACATATCCATGTACCGATGTATCTGGTGGCAGTGTAGATAGTCGTCATAAATTCTGCTTTGCTTCGTCCTGTCCGCTCGGGCTCCTTTCTCTCGCGGGATCGTTTCGTTTTCGTTTGCATCGCGTGTGTGCAATATTCACCTCCTCTCGTGCACCCTGTTCCATCTACCTGTTCCATCTACCCGTTCGGTACAGTTTGCAGACTGCAGCCTATCGACATTTCTCTGAGTACGTTTCTGCTAATCGCAATCACGCTTCCCACCATCTTTTCCCAATCGGACGTGTATTGTGTTTGTGTATCTATTGCAAAATCGCTCCCACCCTATCCGCCTCATCCCGCCCCTTTAATCAACAGTCCGGGTCCGGCACACACAATCCGTTTCTCAAGTAACGTGTGCGACTCTATGCGATTGTGCCCGGCAAACAGAAAGGGAAACTAACAAAAGTAAACAAAACATTCCAACACACGCACAAAGAGAATGCACTAGAAAAATTTTGGAATTTTTGCAGAAAGGGGGGGCATTTGATCTTCTGCAGACCTCTGAATGTATTGTACATCATGTCACGATGAGCTGCCCGGAACTATAACATCCTGCGACGAATATTTCTCTATTTCGGGGCTTGGGAGATTTTAAATCGCGCAGTACGAATCCGCCATTTTGTTTTATGATATGTTTATTGCACGTGTGGTGGGGGCCCACATTGTGGGCCAGTCAGACCTCAAATCGCCGCCATTGCAAATGCACAACCACAGTTGCTGGATCACCCGATTTGGATAGAATGAACTTCATCCGCGATGGGTCTCGCTCTCTATCTTCGGGGGGCGGAAACTATGTAATGTACACACTCTCAAATTGCGTCTGCGCATGTCCAAATGTTAATCGAACTGACTACTTGTTACTTTTTCTGGGACCCTATTGATTCAGATATGTAGTACAACGCGCGCTATTTTATTTGTTTGGATTCCAGCCATTTTAAACATTTTGGAATTTTTGCGGAAGGGGGGCATTTGATCTCCTGCAGACCTCTGAATGCACATCATAACATATAACATCCTGCGACGAATATTTCTCTGTTTCGGGGCTTGAGAGATTCTAACTCGCCTAGTATAAATCCGCCATTTTGTTCTATATGTTTATTGCACGTGTGGGGCATGTGGGGCCCACATTGTGGGCCAGTCAGACCTCAAATCGCCGCCATTGCAAATGCACAAACACAGTCGCTGGATAAACCTATTTGGCTCGAATGAACTTCATCGGCTCTCGCTCATCTTCGGGGGGCGGGAACTATGTACACTCTCTCAAATTGCGTCTGCGCATGTCCAAATGTTAGTCGAACTGACTACTTGCTACTTTTTCTGGGACCCTAGTGATTCAGATAGTACAACACGGACTATTTTATTAAATGAGGAATGGGAATTGGCGGAAATTGAAGGTCATTGAAAGTCCTTGGACGTCCTTGACCTAAATAATGAGTAAAAATGGAATTTCATTCATTGTGACCTCAGATTGGGTCTATGCATGTGCATGTCGGGAGTGCACAATTTGTTTAATGAAATGGTGAGAATGAGAATGATATGAATGAATGAGAGGAGGAGGTCCGCTGCCCTGAGCCTAATTTCGCATACATTCAGAGACCATAAATTGCGTGTGAGCATGTCGAGCGAGGAGAGCAGACGACTTCTTGCGACGTGTTCTGGGGGCCTAGTCAAGTTAGGTAGTACGGAGCGTACTCTATATTTTTGAGGATTTTGAATGTATGGTATGGTGTGTATGCAGGAGTTTTGATTATGCCATCGCGTTGACTGAGAGCGTGGGACAGAGAGCACAGAGAGCGCCTGTTCACCCGTACACTATGTTATTTCTTGCCGTCCACAACGTCAACCTTTATTGCTATCAAATCAACATCCCAACATGTACACACAGGATCCCCGCAAGCGCGCCGCCCGCGCGGATCTACAAGCAACAGCCATGCACAATGACCACTTCACTCAAACGACATGCACAACCAGAAAAGAAAAATTTTCAATGGGCTTGTTTCCTCTTCTGACCCCCGAGTAGAAAAACAGACGGACAGTTTTTAGGATGACCCCGAGCTATAAGACATATCCATGTCAAAATGTACTTGTCCTGTTTCAGAAATAAGTTCTATGTTTTATTATAATCAAGTTGTTATTTATTTAATTTCAGGCAGTTAGCAGTATTGCCCTTTGAATGTAAGAAATCAAACTTCTCTGTGCGTTAGAACGTCGTGCACTACTCTGACTTCACCTTACTGAAAACGCAAAGAAAACTACACAAGCTTAGACTCTCAAATAAACACCTAATTGCAACCAATACCTTATTCTTATTAAAATCCTGTCCCATAAAAACCTGGGCGGGTGTTGGTGGATGTGATAACCTTCAGTTTGCTGAACCACGTTTCAAATCCACTCGCTTATAGTCCTCCTCTTCCAAGTTACAATAGTTTCATAAAAATATGGAAAAATTATCTCTATACTTCATCTCTTTAGTATTCGCTTAGTTAACAATCTCGTCATTTTCCTTTTTTTTCTAATTAAAATATTCTAAAAAAATACAAAATTACACCAAACATAGCGCGTGTAACGTGCACATTGTCACTTTTTAAAAATCGGGCATTCAAGTATGGGGCCAAAATGCACTTTGGCATTTTCTTGTGCTAAGCATAAAAGCAGTTCGGCACCAAAAGTAATAAAAATAGCTCATAAAGTACTACTATTAACAACATTTCCAATTTATGGTATTAACTCCTGGGGAGGAGGAGGAGGATCTAACATCAAATCGACGGATTTGGACATTGGCTCTTTTACGTCTAAAGCCGAACACACACCATCCGGAATTTCTGTCCGAAAAAAAAAAATCCATCCCTGCCTTGAGAAATTTCGGATTGTGTATGGCCGTTTCAGGCCGCCATCAGGCGGCCGGAAGGAAAATTGTTCCCGCCGGGCTTCCACTACACACCATCACACCAACGCACGTTTCGGAATTTTTCTCCGGAAAAACTGATGAGGCCTGGCGTTGAGGAATTCCGGATCGTCAATGGCATGTGCAGGCCGCCTTGAGGCCGCCGCGCAGACCCTTATGGCGGCCGGATGGATAATTGGAAATCGATCTTATCGCCATAGAATGAAAGTACCGCAAGGTGAACTGTCCGGCCGCGTGACTAGAATGAATTATTATATTTATTTCAATAGAAGAATGTATCTGAAGCTTGACTATGGAAAGTAAAATTCCATTCAATTCAATCCAATAGATAGATACTCGTACTTTCATTCCATGGCGATAAGATCGATTTCCAATTATCCATCCGACCACCTCAAAGGCCTATCCGGCGGCCTCAAGGTGACTTGAGGCAGCCATACGATCCGGAATTCCTCAAGGCCGGGCCCGATCTGTTTTTCCGGACAGGAATTTCTGATGGTGTATGTTCGGCTGAAGGGGCAGAATTATTTAGATTGAATCTCTTAAGCTTGTCGTTACTATACAGATGGGTAGTTTTAAGGGCCTTTTAGACTGCACACCCCTTTCAAATCAGTTTAAATTTAGTTTCAGACTTCTATTTCCATCAGGTTCACATAGGATTTACTTTATTTGAGGAAGCATTTTTTATGGAAAACTGATCTAGAACGGAGCCGAAACTGATCTGAAATGCATAGAATCGTCCAAAAAACCTATAATCGTACATAAAAACATAGGTACGATTATTGTTATTTTCACATCGCAAATAATTATAAAATTTAGCGACGCCTATACGTCTCTTTACCGCAAACTAAAACATATTTTTCTTAAGTCAAAAACAGACTATAACAAAAGTTAATACCCTTTCAGTCATATCCGACATAATTCGTGCATTTCTAATAAATCAATCGAAGAGAGCATTCCGCCCGCCGAAGTTATAATTTCAGGCTTGTTATGTCACAATTAGCAAGAAATTATTTGAAAATCCGTCGTAGTTCAGAGCCATAATTAATCGCGATTCTCAGGACTTGCTCTAAAGATTTTCCAGTCACTGCCCTTCATACCCACGCCCATTTTCTTATTCGTTTGGCGCTAATTGATGAACTTAACTTATTAAACGAATTACCATCAAATAGCTTTGAAATTTCAGATTAGGATTTTCCAACACCGAGTTTTTGCTTGTAATGACGGAAAAAAGAACATTACGAACATTCTATTGCAATAAGCTCATGCCTTAGCTAATAGGAACTCATTTATTTTAAAGGGTTCATTTTAAATGGGGTCATTATGCCCAAGACATTAATATTCGCGTACGTAGTACGGATTGCCCAAATAAGGAAAGTGTTCACAATTCAAGAGAAATGCGCGTTTATTGATTGTCCTACGAGGATTTTACAGTAATTAATGACATCTATTTTGTGTTGTTGGATTGAAGGACCTGTAATTATGCATTATAATTGGTGGTACGAAAAAAACATCCGGAAATTGCTTTAACTAAATATTCAACTAAACTCACCTTACACGATATTCAACTTCAGTTTTTTTTACTCTAAATATTCGAAGCCGTTCGAAAAGTTAATCTACACTACTATACTATATGTATATTTTTTTAGGTAAATCATCCATTCAAACTTCTACCAATTTAAAACTCCCATTGATATGAGATCACATTCATATATAAATTTCGCATTATTACACAACGAGGAGTGTACACTCGATAAATAAATCCTTCAAGCACGGAGAAGGACCACTCACTTTGAAGGTCAATATGTATATTTTTCACAAATAAAAGTAGCATCAAAATAGTAATGCCACTTCAAATGACTCGAAGTAGGCCCTGACCTCATTCAATAAAATCATTTCAAACTTAAAATATGTCTGCACTACAATAAATCCTTTCCATTGAACTCCTCAGGATATGTTATATATTCATGTTCCCGCATGCTTCCAGCCAAATAAAAAATATTACATATTTTTTCCAATTTCCAATTCATTTTCAGTGGCCCGGAAATGTTGATAGCTTTTCACTCAAGTCCATTCTCCGCCCCGTTGCAATCGGGAATACCAAATCGAGGATTTGAACTTGACGTCGACATCCTCTTTGCGGATTCAGATTCAAGTGACTTCGCGCAGGGATCAAAGAACTTATGCGAATTCCATATAAATGCAACGAATCCAGGTGAGTACATTTGAATTGAATATTTTTTTTCTTTAAGCTTCTTCCTTTGAATTTCAAATTTCTTCTGCAGCAATTACTTTTAGAATTTTTAGGTTAAGCTTTCTGAACAATAGGAATGTGGGTTGTCGGCATCATCTGGCAGAAATGTTTTCAATTTTCCTACATGAATATTGTCACATTTATTCCGGATTTAGGATCTTTGTGATATCTGTGACAGTACGTAAAATTATGTTCTCAATTTACAATTAAAAAACTAAAATATATGCGTACATCGGGAGATATTGTATCATTATTTGATACTACTAAGGAATGCAAGCTTCATCGAGTCCTAACTAATCTTATCATTTATTACACTCGTACATATAGTACTCGTACATACAAATATTCGAAGGCATTCCCTTTCAATTCGATCTTGCATTGTCTTCGGCTAATCGAAAAGTCTGTACCATCGACTTTTCTACTTTCGTGACCTTTCAGCTTAATCCGGTCAAAACATTTATCTGTAAATCTGCAAATAAAACTCCATTCATGTCAAAGTTTAGCTGAAAGAGACGAACAATTATTTGGTTAATTAAATTTATTTTGTGGGAAACTTTACGGCTGCCGTTCGTTTATTATCCTTTTGCGAAAAAAAATCTCACTCTTTCTCGGAAAACTTACCAGCGACTCGGGCAGAAATTAAAGAAGTTGCTGGAGACGAAGCCAAATATTATTCGCCATTGTTGGCAGGACACAGCAGAAAATCTTGGGAACCAACCAGACAGCCACGACGAAAATATTACCCAAGCATCCTGTGAAAAGGGTACATCTCTATACTTTGTGTCGGCGCTCTCGTTACAAAGAAGATTAGCTGTCGGTAAACATAATTGTAATTCAAGTAAATTGAAGCAGCCATTCGTAAAAGACTGGAAACTCGGGCAAAATTAAATTTTAACAGGAAAGTGAGAATTAAGAAAATGCGGCCAGGAGAAAGATAGGATTGTCGGCGCGGACTGATGATAAGCGGTTTAATTGAAGTGCGAGACACCGTCTCCTTTTGAAGACAGACTCAGGCTGATATCGTGATACTCGTTGATGATAATATCAGACACAAATTAGTTTGCCTTGTGCATTTTTCACACGACGGGCTTTTCATGGGCTCATGAGCTCATCAACTCACCGGCTTATCGACTCATGGATTTAACATGGACTTAAATAGAAGTTTTCACACAGTCTGCCCAAGGTGAAAGGTGAAAGCATCTTTAAGACAACTGGCGTTTCACGGACTCATACATTTGATTCCCATGATAAGCTTGGTTGGTTCGTTCAAGTGGCTGCCCCTCCGCTACTTCGGGAAGACACAATTAGCGCTTTATGCGCCGTTTTGATACCACACGCCTCGTAGAAGGGGGCTAAACCTTGGTTATAAAAGTCTGTTCATGGTGGTTGTCAGAAAATGTTCCGAGAACCATTTCGTCGAATTAAGAAAACGTAGAATTTCCCCAATCGCCTTCGAGGAGATGGCGGATATGCTAGCAAAGAATGATTCGCCCAGTTCTTGGTGCCTCGCTTTAGCTAGAGCCGGACATGCACACAGAAAGTAGATCAGGATCTCCTTTTCCGCTTCATCCTTGCAGCTCCGGCAGTGTGCATTGTATGGAATACCCAGTCTGGTCGCGTGCTGTGACTTGGGCTACGTCCGATCGGGCTCTCCTCAGAGAACGTCTGTCCTTCGAAAGTCATATGATGGCTATGTCGGTCTAGATATGACGCACGTCGACAGCGAGCTCCATCTGTCGCTAGCCCATTTCAGGTAAAATCTATGGGTCTCTCTCTTCACAACATTTAGCGACGCGTGAAGCACTATCGCATAGGACTCGTGAAGAGAGGAGCCTTGTATTGCAAGTTTATCCGCTTTCTCGTTACCCGCTATATTACTGTGTCCAGGAACCCATAGAAAAGAGATGTTGTAAAGCTCGGCCAGTCCAGCCAGCTCAATGTGGAATTGTTTTACCAATTTTTATGAGATTGACGATAGAGGCTTGATCGCGGCTTGACTGTCCGTAAAAATGGCGGCGTTATCTGAGAGATCTTTAGAAAAGATACCCGCGCCGATCCCACATGCCATTTTTGAGCCGTCAGTGAAGATTTTGCATTGATACCTCCTGATCACTTCATCTCTGTCCCATACCGCCCTTGTTGAGAAGCCAACTGTGGAGCTCGAAGTAGTCTGCGGTGGCAACATAGTCTGTTGGGAGCAAGTCTTCTACTTCCCTGGGTAGAGACTCCAGGATGCTGCCGTGTCCATATGGTCGGGGAGTCCAGCTCATTTACTCCCTAAGTCTTACCGCGCTACATGCAGCATTAAGTTCTATCTATAGGTCTAGTGGGAGTAAATGTAAGATGATATTTAATGCGTTCGCGGGACATGATCGCAAAGCACCTGTGACTCCGATGCATGCGGTTCTGTGGACTTGGCTCAGCAGATTAAGGTTGTATTTTTTACGAAGAACTGGCCACCATACCAACGCTCCGTAGCCGATGATTGGTCGAACCACCGCGGTGTATAACCACAGCACCATCCTTGGCTGTAGTCTCCAGCTTTTGCCGCAGGTCCTCTTGCTGCCGTAGAAGGCTAATTGGGCTTTCTTGGTGCGATGTTTAGCTTCCAACTAAGTTTAGAGTCAAGGATTACTCCAAGGCATTTAACGTTGGGAGTTAGCTATATAGTGTGGCCATTTAGTTGTGGGAGTCCGTTTTGCTCGGATTCACGCCTAGTTTGCATTCTGCAGTCCAGGCGTTAATGTGTCCAGGGCTCCACTCATGATGTCGCTCATCACCGATGAGAACTTATCCGAAACTAGGATCACTACGTCGTCCGCGAATGCTATTTTCTTGGCTTCTGACACTTGCAATCTCCTCAGGAGTCCATCCATGGCTAGTATCCAAAGGAGAGGAAAAATTACCCCGCCTTGGGGAGTTCCCCTGCGTACGCATTTGGTCATGTGGCTCTCTCGTTTTCTTTCCCATGATAAACCCATCTCCCGTTGATGAGGCGATGAGTCCAACAACAAACATATTGTATAACTTTCTTTCGCGCCAATTTTACATTCGCACTTATATTTTAAATTCGAGCGACGATTTCAGCGCCGACCGACTGAAAAATTGATATTAACCCTCTCCTCTATCTCCCAAAAACAACCCTGTTATAAAAATCCTCTGCAAAAAAATATCTCAGCCGCAAAAAAGATTGATATGTATATAATCCTGCCAATCCTGCCAAAAGGATTTGCTCGGGGCTTCGCGCCTCGATTTTGGATGTGCATATTGACCACTGCCTAAAATCGTTACTTTTGTTTAGCGGTTTTTTTAAACTGAATTTATGGTGAAGAGGCAAAGCCTTTCGGCGTCAGCTCACAGAGCTCCCCAGCAAACAGAGTTTAATTAAATTAGCGATTTTAGGCAAGATTCAATATTCACATCCAAAACTGAGCCGCGAAGAGCCCCGAGCATACTGTTTTGGCGGGATTGTGTACATATCAATCCTTTTTGCGCGTGAGGGTTGTTTTTGGGAAATATGTTAACTTTTTTATTGGTAATTTTATAGAGCACGTAAACTATTTTAATTTAATTTTTGATATTTTTAATCACTTTATTCTTCAATTATGAAGATTAACGTCACTCTTTTCGTCGAAACACTGATCTTTGGACAACGATTCCTAAAACAACACAGGCACAAACCAACTCCAATGTAGCGTAAATTCGATGAGCACACCACGAGCTACATTTTCTATGAACAACTCAACTCAACTCCGATAGTTTCGATGGCCCAATAGTTTGCTATCGAATAACTTTTTCCAATGAATTCAAGGAATATTCGGCTCACGATAGATACATTTCTTGCATGAATGAATGAATATGAGTGCATATACATTGTGTAAGTAGATGCTATGTTACGAAGAAAAGGACACTCTTGGCGATGAAGTGAGGCCAGATGGGTATCATAAGGACTGGTAGGAGTAATGAGGCGTACGTATTGGACTACTGTTGATGGCATTGTGAGTCCGACACAATCAACTCTCTGCCAGATTTTTCCAGCAAGATTAGCCGTGTTTATAAAAAAGTGTTGCCATTCAGAATCCCCCATTTGGTTTTTTGCCATTTGGATTTCAGATTGTCAATCACCGACCCAAAAAACCCATATCAGCTTTTTCCAGCAAAATTGGCTGTGTTTTTGAGAAAAAAGAACTCTTTTATTTTCTGATTATTTGCAATTCTGACTTCAGATTCGCAATCAGCGACCTAATCGACCCCATATTATTTTTTTTCAACAAGATTGGCCGTGTTTATAAAAAAAGTGTTGACATTTTGGATCCCCCCATTTGGTTTTTTTGCCATTTGAACTTCAGATTCGCAATCACCGAATCAAAAGAACCTCCTACCAGCTTTTTCCAGCAATATAGACTATGTTTTTGAAAAAAAGTTGTTTCGTTCTGGAAAGATCTAAATTCAAGTTCAAGTTTGCAACTAATCATACACATCATCTGTATTGACTTATAAATCTAAAATCACATGCACATGATATTGAGCCAACCAACATGCCAAAGTATATAGTCATTCATTCGACTAAACTTTTCCTATAGTAAATAGTAAAAACTATTGAATACCTATCGGGACTATCGGCCGGTAGTTTTTACTATCGATAGTAAAAACTATCGAATAACTTTCCTATAGTTATTCGTTAGTGCCCATCACTAACACAATCCTAGCTCATTCAGAATTTTTCATTACATATTAAATATTTTACATAAATATAGTACATTCATTCACACGTCACATCCCATCCCAATTTAATATCCACCAATCCCAACTAAACCCTTTCAGAACACTGGGGAATAGTAATTTCGTGGTCTTTGATCTGTGACTTGTTTTTGACTAACTTTTAGCCTCAGAATCCAAAAATAATCGCAGTTTCTGTTTATCACGTGAAGCTTTTAAGCTACAGGATGCCCGCCCTTTGTCACAAAAGTCATATAAAATGTACATTTAAAAGAAAATAAATTAAAAACTTACCAAATGGGTTGTTAACAAACAATAGTTTAATTTATATAATTTTATCTATAATGAAGTGGAGTGGAATCTAAGTCGTAATGACTTAGTCTAGCTATCCGCTACCACAAAAATGATAAGCATTAAGCCAACACTACAATTGTTCCTGGTTTTGTCCACACGATGGATTGTACTCTGAAGGAACTGCCTTACTCACATTGGGGAAGCAGCTCGCCTAGGCCTGGTGGTTGGTATTCCAAGCCAAATCGGAATACGCCCCTAAATACAATGGCTACATTATTTATCGCGTGCATTGCACGACACGGTTGTAAATTACTTTCCAATGAAAATCTTTCTGATTTACTACGCTTAACCACATAACTACCTTTTTTCAGATTGAAGTGGAGTGGAATCTAAGTTGTTATGACTTAGTCTAGCTATCCACTACCACAAAAATGATCAGCATTAAGCCAACACTACAACTGTTCCTGGTTTCGTCCACACAATGTGATTTTTCCGAATTATTAAGGACCTTTGTAAAGGTATGGTATGCTACCGTATGGCTGCCATATATCATAGAATGCTGCACTCTTAAACTAAGTATAGGTCCCTTGTGTTACCCTTGTAATTCACACCTCCAATCATCATCTAATAATTGAACCAGATCCAGAGCTTCTCCAGCCTTTTGTTGTGTTCCACCTTATGCAACTCTAGTACTAGTTTCACTTAACTGCAAGTACTATATTTTCATTTAACTATCTCGAGTTTATCAGCAGATGTTTTATTTCATATTCGCAAGTCTGGAGGAGCATGGCGTTATCAGGACATACTCGTATCCGCAAATTAACATCGGTGGTCTCCCTTCTTACGAACTTGTCAGCTCTACGGTTACCAGTGGGAATGCTATAGCCTCGTATCCAGCATAATGTCATATATATTGTAAAACTCCCACACGTCCATAACGCATGTATAACAATCTACCACGGTCTTTGATGATACCAGGTTGGATTCAAGAAATCTCACTGCGGCTGAACTATCTGTGTAAATCGTAATATTTCTCACAGATTTGATATTTCGCCCGTAGTGCAGATGGCGTAATGGTTTGCACGTTCGGTTCGATTCCTACTGGATGCAGCTGTTTTCGATAAAAAAAAGGAGATTTATGTGTCTGACTTTGAGACCACTCAGCTGTTATATGAGTACTACTCAATTGCCCTAACCCCTTGTGGGGCATAGCGCGTCAACTGTTCCATGTATCCCAGTTGACGTTTCGTTGGCATAAACTGGTTTAGGAAAATGCAGTTGCCTGCATGCACCTCCTGCACATCCATGGCCACGAACATCGTCGTGGACGGGACTCGAACCCGAAATGCCGGGAGTCAAACTTGAGACTGATGCCTTAACACACTGCTCTACCGGTTGCCCCAAAACACACCGTCACGGTCTAGAAAATGAGATGATGCCAGCTCGTCTCGAGTCCATACTCCAGATTAGAGTGTTACGCCAGTTACTTATTTTGTTTATTATTTGAGGATATTTCGTCCGAGACACAACACTGTCTCTTCTATTGCATGGGAAGACACTGTGAGTTCCCAAGAGATGGGTATGCGCGTTCTTCAACAAACCTACCGTAAGGTCTTCTAGAAGCCAGAGCCTTCATGATTGCTGTTCCTGCTATATACATATCTGAGATCGCGTACTCTGTCTGCCATTAGATACCTGTAGATTCGGTAGTGATGGGGATGCTCTTCGCCATCTATCATACAATGTTGTGTTGATGTGGACTTACATGTAAACCCACAGAAACTGACGTTGTGTCATTCACACCAAGACGAATGCTAATGCTGGGACCAATTTCGTTAGGCGGTACGACCATAGAGCATTCTACCGAAGTTAGATGTATCGGCGTACCGCTAGACTCGAAACTTACCTGGTACAATCACATAGATTATGTAATTAGCAAAGCCACACGCACAATGTGGACTTGTAGGAGTCTCTTTGGTCGGGCATGATTGAGGAGCTGTACACCATGCTGGTGTGTTAATTGCCTTGACCCCTCAAGGCGCATGGACGCGTCAACATCTCTAGCATTTCTATGCCTTGTTGACGTTTCGATAGCATATCTACTTTTTGGAAGTGCATTTGCTAGCATGCACCTCCTATCCGCGCCGTCGGACAAGCTCAGAGCACTGTGAGAGTTCTATTGGTAGTGGAACTCAAAGGCAGTTTTTTATCGCGCCGAGATTTTAACTCCGAGCTCTAGATTAATATCGTAGACCGGTGACCGGAACGACCACGGCCACCGAGCACGAACCATGTTGGTACGTCTTATGGGGACGTACGCTGCGCTTGGGTGGTGTTCGAAAGCTCAACGATCTTCTAAACTGAAGTGAAATAAGATGCACACACGACCTTGCTTGCTTAGGTTTCACAGGGGCTATGCGCACTTGTCCAACGTCAGCCCTGAAGGTGATGATTGGATTCATTCCAGAATCATCAGCTCTAATTGTTCTTCGAATTCGCTTAACTTAGAACGCATGCAGTGGAGAATGACCATCTTCTAAGCATGAGTATTCTCAATCAAATTCCTGACGTGCAGATCTGCTTGGGATCAGATTACATGATCACGGAGGTTTGTTTCGGTAGACAATTTTCAGCTCAAGTAGTTTATCGATGTGCGAAAAGCAGAGTAGAGTGTTGGTTCGGGTGTTTTTCGACCGAACATCCAAATTTCGATCGCAATGGGAACCTCATTCACCGTTTTTCAAGCTAAAAACCATGTCATCGTGGTCTGCGCCACAGTAATCTTGGATATGGGGCTTTGCTGCACTCGAAAACAATATGATTGTCAAGCAGCTACAAAGGCGCTCACTTAATTTGAGGTCTCTCCGCGACTAGTGAAGGAGTTTTGTGAACTCTTCCGCCTGTTGGCAACTACGATCCGATTTTTGTTTCTGTTTGATAGCAGGCAACCAGGCCATTGAGGGGAAGGAGGTTACAATTGAACTTGCGTGGCAAGGATCATCCAATCGCTTTCCGCTCCGGGTCAAATTGCGGATCAGGAACAGGTCTACATTATCACGACAATAATACTGGAATGACCTACCATGGCTGCGCCAATTGAAGGAACATAAAGATACTAACTCACATGAGTAGAACTCTCTAAGATTTCTAGAGGGATATTTATCGAACCGGATGGCACAACGGTTAGCACGTTCGCCTTCTACGCACTGGGCCCCGGTTCGATTCCTACTGAATGTGGTAGTTTTCGATAAAAAAAGGGATTTACGTGTCGGACTATGAGCCCACTCAGCTGTTAAATGAGTACGCATTTATGGGGTAAATAACTCGGCTGAGCGTGTTGCTGATCACACACCTCTACTCAAGACCGTCACGATCTAGAAAATGAGGTGATGCTAACTCATATCGAGGCCATGGTTCAAATTGGACTGTTGCGCCAGTTATTTATTTTATTTATTATCGAACCATCACCTGGCTAGATATCACCTAAATAAGATGGGTTTATCCAGTGAAACAGAATGGCGCCTCTGTCTGGACGATGTGGAAACGACCAAAAACATCTTGTATGAATATCACGCCATCGCACGTTATAGGATATCGTCCCTCGGGCAGATTACTATCAGCTCTGTAGGGTTCAGGTTGATTCCTGCAAAAGACATATTGATGGAAGGCTGGACGGTCTGTTACCGCTTTAATGGGGACAATAAACCTCTCTATGGTCGCACTTGGCTCACTGACTCACTTTTACCCTCTTCTTCTACTGATCCCCGTGTTCGTTCTAATAAGGCTGCGATGAGGCCAATGCACCGCAGTATCGCTGAAGGTAGATCCTTTGGTCAGCAGGACTAAGGGACCTTCTTATGCACAAAGTGAAAAGAAACCAAATCTACCAATTTAAGTGTTTTCGAAACGGAGTGATGAGACCCGTCCTCCAAACATGAGGGGCATACGGGCATAAAGGACCTTAAAAAAGACACTGCAATAAATTATAACACTCGATGTCAATTCATAGTCATTTCAAAGGCACAATTGCTCAAGGATACGATCCACAATATTTACATTTTTTAGGATAATAGTTTTGGAACATTCCTAGTTGACTGTGTGACATATAGTGGTTCTCGTCTGTCACCAAGAGTGGGTCTTAATTAAGATGATTTTGCACGCCCCTTGCGAGGGCTCCGCTGATTACGGGGTTTCTTCTTTCAGTTTGTTGCCCTAGAACGCTCGCTTCGATTGCACTATACCCAACAGCTGTAAAACCACTATTAGCCCAGACGCAAATCACAATGGGTCGTCTGGTTAAATAAGAATATGTCATAATTTTAAAGCAAATTATGTACAACTTGAAAGCAAATGGAACGGGCCGATGAATCGCTACTTTTTACATAATAATCAAATAAAATGATTGCGATTGACTCATTTTTATGTCAGCCACTCAAATTCTCCTTCAACTCATTTTCTCCACTATTTCTATCTTTTGTTGCCAAATTACATTCTATATTATTAAACTTATCGCGACGTTTCCGCAACAGTAATTTCAAAGTACCAAAATATTCTGTAAATTTTCAGGAGAGCTTTCTTCTTCACTTACTATAATGTAAGCCATAAGTCTTCTATGCATCTTCTTTCGCTACACCGTCATCTGACTGCGATAGACAACTGAACTGACTACTCGCAGGTGATGGTGTATAGATTGAAAAATTCCTGTCTTTTTCGTGACGTGCCGAGAATTATAATCGTATCGCTAAAACTGTGCCGAAAAGATGGGCAGAATACAGATGAGTTTGATGTTCCTTGCCAAAGTTCGGATACCGCAAGATATCAAGAATGTGTGGTAACAGCGCATGGAGGCAACTTTTTAACATTCAACTATTGAAGTTTTGCGTAGATGTGGTTACCTGGAGGACATGCCTGGAGGAAGATTTTACGTTCTCAGCCAGCGGGAATAAGATACTTTAACACATATTTTCCAGTGGTTGCCACGTGAATTCTTGGGTAGGTCTTTCGTCGACTGATTCAGACTGCAAAGCAAACAATATGTTTCTCTAAGAGTGGTATCAACATCTTTGGTATTATGTCTTAAAGAGCTAACTGGCTTACAATTTAACTGAAGTTTTAAGACTGCTGTATGCCAAAACCTCAAAACACCTCGAACAGAGACAGACGATGGACTGCCGATTTATCAACACTCACAGTTCGTTATCATATTGTTTGTCGTAAGCCCGGAGTCCATCAGTCTCAGTGTCTATTGTTTCGTCCTAAATTAGTTGTTGTAAATGATGTGTGGTCTGTGGCCTGATGCTTGGCAAACAATAACTAAGCTGACGCCATGGACAGTGGACGTGCTGGAGTCGAATTTAAGAAATGTGGCCGACTAAGCCTTTCAAATCCTCCTAGCACTGGCGGAATATTCCCCGCCCTTCTTCAAAACTTGCAGGAGCACTGGCTCCATACCTCACAAATATAAAGCTTCGCACTGGGATACATTCCTGTCGCTTGGAGACCGGCAAAGGTAATCTGCATCATTATGTTGGGCAATCGCCCAAAGGATGACCCTAAATTCTACATGCCAATCAGCTTAACATTATTCATGCAGAAAACGATTGAAAAGATCCTTGACCAACATATACGTCAAACTCTCCTCAAGAGTAATTCACTACACGATAGACAGTTTGCCTACCAGTCAGGAAAGTCCGATACCGCACTTGATCATGAGTAACATTGAATCGGCAATGGAAGCAAAAAAAAAGAATGCCTTATGTGCCTTCCTCGACATTGAGGGTGCCTTTAGCAACTTTTCGTTCTCTGCCATCGACAGCGCATTAACGGCTAAGTGACAGTACATCACCACCGCGAAATAATCGTAAGTGGGACAGATGCTCTCATCGAGAAGCGCCATTACAACGATCGGAGGATGCTTCCTAGCGGCTAGTGTCACTCGTCGACGTCCACGAGGAGGAGTCTTATCGCCACTTCTGTGGTTTATTGTGGTGGACATTTTGCTTTGGCAACTTACATCACATGACTTCTCCATGCAACGGTACGTCGCTTATCCGGTGATCATGGTTAGGGGCAAGTTGGAGGAGGTCTTGTCAGATATCCTTTAATCAGAATTATGCATAGTACAGGAATCATCATCATCATCGTGGCGCGACAGCCCGACGTCGGGCCTTGGCCGCCTGGATCATTGTCCTCCAATTGTCTTGGTCACGCAACCGCGTCCTCCAATCTTGGAAGCCCAGTAGCTGCGCGGCGTCCACATATACTGACCTCTCCCAACGAGATCTCGGTCGTCCTCGCAGTCTCGCTCCGTCGACTCGTTTTGAGTTCATTACTGTCTTTGGCATGCGATCATCATCCATTAGTTGTGCATGCCCTGCCAATTGAAGTCGTTGTAGTTTGACGATTTTCGAAACTTCCAGCTCATCGTACAGTTCATACAACTCATGGTTGTACCGGATCCGCCATCCATCTCGATCGCAAACAGCCCCGAAAATTCGCCGCTGAACCTTACGTTCAAATGTGTCTAGCATGTTTCCGGAGGCTTGAGTTAGGGTCCATGCTTCGCAGCGATAGCAAAGCACTGGTCGTATAATGGTTTTGTACACGCGGAGCTTCGTTTTTATGTGTACATGCTTCGATTTCATTATGGGGAGAACCGAGAAAAAAGTCTTATTAGCTAACTGTATCCGTCGCTTGATTTCGTCAGTTTCGTTGGCGTCCCTTGACAGGTTGCAAACCAGGTATATGAAGTCGTTTACGAACTCGATGTTCAGGTCCTCCACAGAGCGTCAGGCCACAGAGCGTCAGGCCAGACCAGTGCGTGTTTCAAATACATCAGTAAGTCTATTATGGATCCTGACCTGTGAGACGGAGTTGGTCATTGTCATTTTTGTCAGTTGCACTAATTTTGCCGGTATACCAAATTGCAGCATGATGTTGTACAGTACTCCATGATCAATACTGTCGTATGCCCGCTTAAAGTCGACAAAGATTTGGTATACGTTTACGTTGTATTCCCAGCACTTCTATAGTATAAGTTTGACCGTAAAGAGCTGATCGGTTGTGGAGCGACCAGGTCTGAAACCGCTTTGATATTCGCCAATGATTCGTTCTGCGTACGGTTTTATTCTATTTTCCAGAATTTTCGTCAAAATTTTATAGGACGTACAAACTAGTGATATGCCCCTTTAATTCTCACACCCCTTTTTTTTTTGTGAATTAGACAGATGATGCTTCTGCGCCAATCGACTTGGATCTCCTCGTCCTCCCATACTCGCAGGAGTAATTGATGTATGGCATCAATTATACTCGTTCCACCAAATTTCAGCAGTTCAGCTGGAATCTCGTCAGCGTCGGGTGCTTTATTTCGTTTTAGTGACCGGGGGTTGTATGGTTGGGCCTAGATTAACAATATCGTCGAGAGCTTCTTGTGTGGGGATGTTAGATGATAGGTTCAAAAGCTCTTCAAAATAAGAGGCCCATCATTTGTTAATGCCATCGGTTTCACTGATGATGTTTCCATCCTTGTCCTTACAAAGGCTAGTCCTGGGTTGGTAGCCGTTCTTAATTGTGTTTACTAGTTTGTACGCTTGTCTGGTGTTCCTATTAGCTAAGTTTTCGTTTATATTCAGCAACTGCTCGTCAAAGTATTTACGTTTCTTACGTCTAATTAATCTATTCGATATTCGCCGTAGCTCGTCATAGTTTTCTCTTCTGGCTCTGGTTGCTCGTTGAATCGATTGTTTGTAGGCCTCGTTTTTCGCGTCAAGTCAATTTTTGCATTATTCGTCGAACCAGTCATTTCGCGCTCGCCGGGCTTTATATCCCACGACATCCTTGATGGTACCCTTGAGTTCTTCCCAGAACCCATGGACACCTGTGTTGCTGTTGTTGTGTAGCATAGGCGATTGTCTTTCCTCAAGGGCGGTAGTATACGCTGTAGCATCACTCAGAAGCTTATCAACCGCAAAGATTTTGGGAATGCTGATTCTCGATTGGTGCACTGAGGAAATTCTACATCTGTAGGTCGTCTTCACCAAGTAATGATCTGAGTCGCAGTTCGCTCCTCGATAGGAGCGGACATCCATGACACTAGACGCCCATCTCCTGCAAATGAGGACGTGGTCAATTTGGTTGACGGTATGTGCGTCTGGAGACTTCCAGGTCTGTTTGTAAATGCGTCGATGCGTGAGACACTTAGAACTTACGACTAGATTCCTGCTGCAGGCAAAGTCGATAAGTCGCTGGCCGTTGTCGTTACATTCTTCATGGAGACTGTGGTCTCCAGTGGTCCCCCGGTGCCAACTTTCATTTCCGATTTGGCGTTAAAGTCTTTCAGCAGCAATTTGACGTTGTCAGCGATTTGATACACTGCCGTTACTAGGGGCGCCCACGCGGAGGACTATGGGAAAGTTTTTTTTGCCCCCCTAAAGGAATGGTGCAACGCAAATGGTTTTCGAGTTAACCCTACCAAGGCAGTTGCAGTCCTTTTTACTAAGAAAATATATCTTAAACAAATTAGATACCTCTTAATGTACTATACCCATACCCTTGGCAGGCAACGCCTGGAGGTCTTTTTTGATAAAAAAAAACTGCTCTGGTCAGTACAGTTGCAGAACCGAAGTATCGTTTGGTTGTAGAAATATGAACTCCACTTCGAAATCTCTTCAATATTATAATACGCCATAAAATATTACAAATTTTTGGTCAACTTACAGAGAATAAAAAATAAACTTTTGGGCTTAGTTTGGTGGTCAACTTTCAGAATAAGGAAGTGGTCAACATACAGAAGCGTACTTCGATGTAAACCACGTTAAAGATGAAAGGGCGAATCTAAAGTGGTCAACTTGGACAGGTGGTCAAAATACAGAGGTAGTCAACTTTGGGGGTTTTACTGAATTCCTATCTGACCGGGCGAGTCATAGTCGCTCAAGTCTTTGATGTCCAGTTTGAACGAAGCCTTGGGATGGATTGAGTTGGAATCATTTATAGTCCCACAGGTAAATCCCCATTTTTATCAAAGACCATTACATTAAGTTGAACCGAACTGGAGCCCAGTGCATAGAAGGCGAACGTGCTAACCGTTGCGTCATCCGGACTAAGTCCTTTATTTTGGGTGGGTGTAGTTACTAGCATTCACAGAATGCACTATCCGCACTAACATAATGGGCAAATCGGTGCGGCCTTAGGGTTAACCCTGATAAAACGGAACTTGTGCTTTTCACTCGAAAGCACTCGATCCTTTCTATTGAACTTCCTACCCTGGAAAGCACTCAACTCCTTTTCACTGATAAAGCTAAATTATTATCTTTGACAGGAAGCTAAGGTGGAAGCTTAATATTCAAGAGCGAGTAAGAAAGGCTACCATTACACTCTACTCATGTAAGAGGGCAAATAATGGGGCTTATAGCCGAAGGTGCTAAATTGGATATATGGTACATAAGCGTTGTACGTCCTATTTTATTGAAAGGTATCAGTGTGTGGTGGACAGCACTCAGAGTAGTGGCCTACTGTGGTTTGTTGGGGAAGGTACAAAGGCTGACTGCGTTGGCCACGATGGGGGCTTTTAGAATTACTCCGTCTGCCGGTCTGGACGTGATTCTAGGCTTGCTCCCATTGGATATTCTTGGCGAATAACTGGCAGCTTACACAGCTTTGCGCCTTCGCGAGACGGACCAGTGCGCTGAGTGCGGGACACTCTACTATAGTATACTGAACAACCTGGATCTCCCCAGGGAGACGGACTACATTTCTTCGAAATTTCATTTTAGCAGAAACTTCTTCAGCCTGATTCCGTCGAGAAGTCTTTGGATGGGGGATGTGCCCTTAACTATACCAACATCATTGGTTAGTTTCATTGAGAAATCTCTGGAGCAAAAGGAATACAAGATGGTTGTTTTTCTGGATATTGAGGGCGCTTTCAACAATATACTACCAAGTGCAATCGTTGAGGCGCTCTCGAGTCTGCAGGTTGATGAGTCGCTCTGCGCACTTATCAATATGTTATTGAGTTCAAGACTTATTCATGTAACCATGGGTACATCGGCGGCATCCAGGTTTGTCTGTAGGGGAACCCCTCAAGGCGGTGTTCTGTCCCCTTTGCTCTGGAATCTAGCGGTCAACGGACTGCTAGTGGATCTGGAGAAGATTGGGTGCAAAGTTATTGCCTATGCGGACGACATCGCCATTGCCGTCAAGGGAGGGTTTCCTGAAACCCTTAGTGGTGTTTTGCAGAATGCTCTTTCCATTCTAGTGGAGTGGGCAAATCGGTGCGGCCTCAAGGCCAACCCGGATAAAACGGAGCTTGTGTTGTTCACTAGAAGGCACACGATTCCCCCTATTGTGCCTCCTACCCTGGAGGGAACTAATCTGGTTTTCTCTGATAAGGCCAAATTCCTAGGTCTAATTTTTGATAGGAAATTACAGTGGAAACTCAACATTCTGGAACGAGTAAAGAAGGCCACTGTTGCGCTGTACTCGTGCAGGAGAGCCATAGGTAAGAACTGGGGCCTTCAGCCCAAAGCGGTACACTGGATACATACAGCTGTTGTACGTCCCATATTGTTGTACGGTATTTGTGTATGGTGGACAGCACTTAGAACGGCGGCCTACTGTGGTCTGTTAGAGAAGGTGCAAAGGCTGGCCACGATGGCCATCACGGGGGCTTTTAAGACCACCCCGTCAGCCGGACTCGATATGATACTCGGCTTGCTTCCGCTGGATATTCAGGGAGAACAACTGGCGGCTAACACGGCTCTGCGCCTTCGCGAGGCGGGACAGTGGCGGGCGCTAAATAAGGGGCACTCCACCATACTGAGCGACCTGAATCTCCCTACAGAGACGGACTATACACCCCCTGGTTACCATTTCGGCAGAAACTTTACTAGCGTGATTCCGACGAGGAGCCAGTGGATGGAAGATATACCTTCGACCTCGGATCTTATGGCGATCTATACGGATGGCTCCAAGACCGACGAAGGGGTCGGGGTTGGTATATTTTCCGAAGACCTGGGAATCACTCTGTCAGCTCGTCTCCCTGATTTCTGCAGCATCCTACAGGCAGAAATCTCGGCGATCTCGTTGGCCTTGTCCCGTCTAAGCAGTTCTGTCATCACTGCAAGGGACATTGTTATTTATACGGATAGTCAGGCGGCTATTCGCTCACTCGAGTCCGTCTCGATAACTTCTAAAACCATTAAGAATTGCCGCGCAGCTCTGGAAGAGGTGGGTGGCTTCTTTAACATCACCCTGTGTTGGATACCGAGCCATAGTGGTTTCGTGGGAAACTGCGTGGCGGATGATCTGGCTCGGGAGGGCAGAACTGGGGGGTTTCACGTAAGATTGGAGGATATAGCAATGCCTTTTGCTATGTGTAAATCGGCGATTAAGGCCACTGCTGTCAACAGGGCCAATACAAGATGGCTCAACGGGGCAACATGCAATACGACAAGGTCGATTTGGCCGATATTAGATTCCGGCCGCTCTGCCGGCCTGGTTTCGATGAATAGGAGGCACATTGGCAGAGTTGTTGGAGTTATTACCGGACACTGCGCAATCGGGGAGCATGCCAGGAGGCTTAATATCCCCCATCATGATTTCTGCAGGAGTTGTGGAGATGAGGAGGAGGAGGAGACCATCCTCCACTTTCTCTGTCATTGTCCGGCCTTGGCTGGTAGGAGGGGCTACTTTCTGAGCTCGCGGATCTTTCATGATTTGGATGACCTTAAGAATATATGCGCCTTCCGATTAAATCGCAATATCAGTAGCACGGGCTGGTTTGGTACGCAGCCCTCTTAAGGAGACGGTTTTTCTTTTCCGGTGGTGTCACAACGGGCCTTCGGAGGCCTAAGTGTGCTGTGTGTAGCACGGCAGCCCCTTAACCTAACCTAACCTATACCAACATCATGGTCATCTATACAGATGGCTCTAGAACCGACGAGGGGGTCGGGGTGGGCATTTACTCGGAAGGACTGGGGATTAACCTCTCACTCCTTCTTCCCGGCTATTGCAGTGCCCTACAGGCGGAGGTTTCGGCGATGTCGGAAGTCTTGTCTTGGCTGAGCAGGCAGTCAGGCGGCGCGGTTCGTTCACTCGAATCTGTCCTCACGACATCCAAAACCACTGATAACTGCCGCTCAGCCCTCGCAGAGATGGGTGGCTTCTTCAATATCACAGCCATAGTGGCTTTATGGGTAACTGCAAGGCGGATCAACTGGGTCGGGAGGGTACAACTGGGGTGGTTGACAAAAGATGCAGAGACATTAAAATGCCACTTAGCATGTGCTCTTTGTCGATTAAGACAACTGCTGTGGACAGGGCTATTACAAGATGGCTCAGCGGCAACACCTGCCAAGCAACGTGAATGATTTGGCCGATATTTGATCCCAGTCGCTCTGCCACACTGCTGTCGCTGAACAGAAAGCGCATTGGTAGGGTAGTATGGAGTTATCACGGGGCACTGCGCAATCGGGGAGCTCGCCTGGAGGCTTCGGATTCCTCATCACGACTTCTGCAGGAGTTGCAGAGATGTAGATGAGGAGGAGAGCGTTCTCCACCTTCTCTGTCACTGTCCGGCCTTGGTCGTCAGGAGAAGAAAATTTTTTGGCTCATGGATCTTCTATGATCTGGATGACCTTAGGAACATGACAGCCACAGGGCTCAACAATTACATAGCTAGCACAGGCTGGTTTGAAATGTAGGTTCGTTTGAAGGCTGTTTTTGGTGGTACCACAACGGACCCAATGCTGGTGTAAGTGTGCTGTGATATATCACGGCAGCCCTTGCACTTAACCTAACCTACTAGCATTCCTATCCTATACGTATAGCCGACTTTTACTGATAAACTTGGAATGCTGTGCGAGTTCGATTAGTACCCACCGGTAGCTTTTTTTTTATTTTAGTAATGTGCCGAGGAAAGTACAGGGGCTCGTTATACTTTCAATTTTTTTTTTTTTTTTTTAACCATGCTGAGCGGTTAACTGAAAGCAGCAATCATACCTGGTACAACTTTAGCTACTTCAAATAAATTTCTGCTAAATTACTGGCATCATCACTAGTACACTTTTATATGTATTAAGTATGAAATTACTCTTCAGATCTTTTACTCCTTACTCTACGCAAGCCATGAAGAATTTAAATTATCTTCTAAATTGTCTCACATTTAATACATCCGCCTTATTTCTGAACGAACGGTTTCCATCTTTACGTAATAAATCCGTCCAATCGTGGTCGCTCTCAAATTACAAGCAATTACAAACATCTGTGCTTACAGTGCGCTCTAGATAATTTCATCGCAATTAAATTACTTATGCAGGAAATTTAATCAAAAATTCATTTTTGCGGTAGACAGGATATGATCCCTGTCTTCGTTGGTAAAATTTTAATCTTCGACTTTTTGGCCTTACAATCTGCAGTCGCGGCTGGAGAGCGCAATATAAGAAAAGTTCTATTCGCGATAGTAATGTGTGGAAAGAGCCTGAAGTGCGGATTTGATTTCTCTAGAAATTTATGCAGTCTGCCCTAAGGAGATGACTGAATTGTTTGAAATTTCTTGGGGAAAATTAATGGAGTCTTTTTTTAAGTGGCTGGTTAATGGTAATTACAAATCGGTTAATTAAGAATACGGAATACGAGTATTTTCAGAGCTTAATGGAGAAAAATGCCGGAACCAGATTGAACGCAGATAGCAGCAGCGGCAGCAGCAAGAACACCAACACGCAGACCTGCTTTCGCCGCTGTCGCTGCCGCTGCATTCAATCTAGGGAAATACATGCTGTCTAATTAGGCAGTTCACCAACGCTGCCGGTACTGCTACATTCTGCGTTCAATCTGGTTCGGGCAAAACTCTAAAATTGGCACTGTAGAGCATGAGGAAACACTCTCCCTACATTCATGCTCTTTTTGACATTAATGGAATGGGAAAATGTACAAAATCGAGCTTGAGAAATGCTTTTGAACCGAATCAAAAACAATGGAACTTGAGCAACACAAAATATGTCATTGATGGAGCGTTCTTGTCGCAACGGGTGAAGTGGCATCAAGGGAGACATATGCGGAAATCTACCTGGACGAAGTTGCTGACATCATTACGGAACACATGGAACATCTGAGAAGATCAAACAAGAATCAATCTATAGAAGCAACTTTCACTGAACTGATGGTGCCCATAGTTGCCCAACACACTTTCCTGACAAACTCTTCTAACAAAAAGCGCCTGACCTCATTGCTTAGGGAGAAATTCACAGAGTTCCAGCTAGAGCTCGAGCAAGCCAGGGAAGACGCAGATACCCTCATAATCACGTTAGCTCTCTCCTTCGCACCATCAAATGAATCCGTCACAGTGGTGACGTCGATCTGTTGGTTATTCTGATTGGTCTTTGGGCCCAAAGCGTAAAAAACGTTTTATTCCTGAAACCAGCAAAACGGAATGTGCTGCTAACCCTGTACGCTGCTCATCTCGCAATTACGAATTATGTTCTCAATTGCGAGATTAGAATCTCAAAACATATTATTTTTATTGTACATGCGACACCACCTATGCGCTGTTCAACCAGGGCAAGATCAAATTTTTCAATGTCCTCCGGAGAAATCCACATTTGGCGACGATGTTCGTGACCATGGATGTGCAGGAGGTGCATGCTGGCAACTGCATTCTCCGCAACCAATTTATGCCAACGAAACGTCAACTGGGCCATATGGAACAGTTGACGTGCTATGCCCCACAAAGGGTTAGGGTAATTGAGTATAGAAGTTTTTCAAGATCCCCAGGATGCTCGTTCAAGTATTGCCACGGTAGGAGAGGCTTTCTTAAAGGCGCCAAACAGGCAAAAAGGAACCACTTCATTGAATCTCATGATCATCATCGTGGCGCGACAGACCGACGTTGGGCCTTGGTCGCCTCATTGAATCTGCTGAGATACAAAAGCTATGTGACGTCCTCCTTCAAGGCGCGATTCAACATCGCCTCATTTCCGCCAACTGAGGACGCAACTCAGCAGCATTCAATGAGGTTATACCACCAAGTTCAGAAGTGGCTTGGCTATGAAAAAAGGCCCGAAGAATGGCGGGGGGGAAGTCACCCTAATTGGACTCCTGCCTGTAAAAACCACGAGGAATGCCGCACCAGATGCCCTATTGCGCATAATTTCTTGTAAACACAAGAAGGTATGTGTAGGAAACTGTGGCTGGAAAAAGGCAGGTCTACATTGCTCACCGTTTTGTGGAAACTATGAGGGCAAGTGTGAGAATGTGGACCTCTCTGCAGCCATGGACGAGGACCTCCAAGAAATGTTGGAAGAGTCAGTCGACGAACTCTATCCACCGCAACCCAGACTACCGACCCCACAACCCAGACCTTCCAAAAAACTAAGGCTGTAAACCTGTAGTGTACTATTTATATATCTTTTTGTAATATACAGGGTATCCCAAACTCCAACGTCAACCCGGAAACCGGTGATAGGCCAAGTGGTGGCAGTTATCAGAAAAGTATTAAAAAAAAGTCTCCGTCAATTATTTTTTGACTTATAGACATTCAAAAAAGAATTGGAAAAATTCATACCCTGTGATGATTTTTTAAGTACTGGTATTACAAATTTTCATTTTTTTTATGAAGCAACCCTGACTAACTGTTCTATAAATCACAATCTAAAAGTAAAAAATTACTGTATTGGTTTTAAATAAAATATGACTTTTTTCCCTAATTTTGTACTCAAAATTATCACTTATCCCAACTTCAACTGACTGCACTGTAAAAAAATATACCACGCGGTTTCGGCAAGTAACTGTAAAAGATGGCGCATTTTGTCCAGATTCCAAAATGGTACGACAGATGTAGCACATTTAACCTTATGAATGATTTAGTGATTCAGTAACAATTTGATTATAGGACGCAATTAACTGCCATTATGCCATACAGATACAGTGCGCGGGAATACGAGTATGCTATCATGCATCTTATTTATGGGGAAAGCAAATGCAATGCTAGTGCTGCAGCCACACTTTATCGTGAGAGATATCCAAATGCTGAACGTTATCCGGATCACCGAATATTTATAAACGTACACCAGTAATTCTCAGAGGGTCGAATTCCACACCACATGACAGGAGAGCCAAATTCCATCATGCCCTACGAGGAGGAAGTCTTACAAGCAGTCGAACAAGACCCCAGTGCCTCAGTACGTGCAACTGAATGTAGTACAGGAGTACCCAAAAGTACAGTACAACGAATTCTACGGAGAAACAAGATGCACCCGTACCATGTTCAACGAGTCCAAAGTCTGCTACCTCGAGATTTTTCGCAGAGAGTACAATTTTGTCAAACGATGTTGCGTGAGTACAGAGAAGATCCCCGATTCTTTGACAAAATTCTGTGGACCGATGAATCCACATTTTCTAAAGATGGTTACATTAACCTCCACAATTTACACGAGTGGCACATTGAAAATCCACATTTAATGTGGCAAAATAGAGCGCAGCATCGCTTTAAAGTGAACATGTGGACTGGAATTTTAAATGGTCAAATTATTGGACCATTCGAGCTTTCGGAGAACCTAAGTGCATATTTAGATTTTTTAATGAATCATTTACCCAATTTATTATAAGACGTGCCGTGCCACTCAGTACTTTTGCAAATACATGGTATCAGCACGATGGCTGCCCAGCGCATTATGCCCGTACAGTAAAAGAGTTCCTCGATCGAGAATATCCCGAGAGGTGGATAGGGCGGTCTGGTGCAATTTCGTGGCCGGCACGTTCACCTGACCTAAATCCCCTCGATTTTTTTTACTGGGGAGCGGTAAAAGAAAAGGTTTACACGAAAGAAATAGAAAATTTGGAGGAACTCCGCCGAAAAATTGCGGAAGCCGCTGAAGCCATTAGTTCCGGAGTTCTGAAATTCTTTTTTACCAATTAAAAAGATTAGGTACTTTTTGAATGGGGAATGTCATGCTCTACAACTTTTGCTTATTCCATTTTTGCGTATTAGTAGCCGCTTTCAAATTACGGACGTTCAAATGTGACCGTAACAGGGTTTTTCGGAAAGTTAAGAAAAGTCGAAGTTTTTCGACTGTCGATTGTGACTACACCACTGGACCGACTTTGACGTTTAGGTAGCTCATTCGACGCAGAATTTTATGCTCTTCAAGTTATCCGAAATTTTTTTTTTAGCTAGGATCTCTCTCAATTGCCCCAACCCCTTGTGGGGCATATCGCGTCAACTGTTCCATGTGGTCCAGTTGACGTTTCGTCGGCATTAACTGGTTTCGGAGAATGCAGTTGCCAGCGTGCACCTTCTGCACATCCATGGCCACGAACGTCGTCGTGGACGGGACTCGAACCCGAAACGCCCGTAGTCAACACACTGCGCTACCGGTCGCCCCATCGCTAGGATGCGCGGTTTTCAAGTTATAAGCACAAAACCAAAAAAAGTTCCAAAACTTCGAGGTTCTTTCAGATTTTGACCTTGTTCGGGAAAAAAAATTTGGGGGCGATCGGTAGCGCAGTGTGTTGAGGCATCAGTCTCATGATTGACTACCGGCGTTTCGGGTTCGAATCCCGTCCACGACGACGTTCGTGGCCATGGATGTACATGAGGTGCATGCTGGCAACTGCATTGTCCGAAACCAGTTTATGCCAACGAAACGTCAACTGGGCCGCATGGTACAGTTGACGCGCTATGCCCCACTAGGGGTTAGGGCAATTGAGTAGTAGTAAAAATTTTTTTCGAATATTTGTAATTCTTTAGCTACAGTGGGGGAAATAATCGTCCACGCCGGGAAGCAGTATGTAATTGGCGGTCTTATTAAGGTTTTATACATAAGAACTTTCACGCTCTTGTCAATTGCCTTTGTGGAGAATAGTGAGTTAAGAATATTCGCAGCATTTGTCTTGCTAACGTTTTCCGGGCATGTGGGTTATATCTGCCTTTGTTATTAAAGAGGAAACCTAGGTATGTAGTTCTGGTTCTCCTTGAGTGGAACGATTTGCCCATTGATTTTCAATTGTATTCTTTTATTTTCTGGAACTGCTTTCGCATGACCTTTGCCACTGACATTCCTAAAACATGTTAGCGAACATTTATTCGTGTTTATGAGGAAAAGAGATAATAGGATCAAGGGTCGTAGCCAATTTTCCAAGCACTACGAAGGGTTTGGGATCCTCAACGAAAACAATTATATCGTCAGCGAAGAATTGACTTCGAAGCCTTCGTAGATTGAAGGCATCATCAGGGGAATTCTCGTCTGACGTGTATATTGATGAGAGGATATCGTGGATATAGAAGTTGAACAACTTGGGACCCAAAATCGACCCTTGAGGTACACCCCATTGAATCGGTATATGCTCTGACCTGGTGCTATCTATCACTACTTGCAGTGTTCTGTCTTTAAGGAAGTTGGCTAATATGCGGGTAAGTGGAATAGGACAGTTTTTCTCCAACAATTTATAAATTAGACCTTTATGAGACACCTTGTCGAAAGCCTTTTGAAGGTCTACTGCACACACTACTGTTGTGATTTTATCCCGCAGATTTTGTTGAATTGCATTCAACATCGTCAAAACTGCCATTTCAGCAGATTTCTGTCTCTCGAATCCAAATTGGTTATCTGGAATAAAATCTTGAGCGAACTCATTAAACCTGTTGCTAATTACTTTTTCTAAAAATTTTCCCAGGCTGGATAGCAGAGATATAGGACTTATTGAGTAAATATTGCCGAAGTTTGGTTTTTTCGGAATTGGACAGAGTAATGCTTGCTTCCAACTCACAGGAAAGTACGCCGCGTTAATACAGTTGTTAAAGACAATTGTTAGATGGCGTGCTATTGTTGAAGCACACTTTTTAACTACATTATTGAAGAGCGCGGCTAGCCCCGAGGATTTTTTATTATTAGTGCATTTTCTTAGATACTCTATTTCACCCAATGACGTAAAAAATGAGAGTGTGCGGAATTTTCCGGGCTTACTGATGTATTTATATTATTGAATATGGTAAGAAATACACCTTGATAGTTCAACAAAAATTCAGCATTTCTACCATTAACTGTTTCGTTTAGAGTACTATTTGGAAGCTCTTGTGGTTTATAAATGTCTTTAAAGAAGTCTGTCAATGCTCCTATTTTTCTTGTGTTGAATAGTAGGTGATACCATCAGAAGTAATAGGGTCCCTTGTGATGTCAAACGCTGCTGATTTCCCACCACTTATTTTATTAATTTGATTGAAGATTTGATGGGAGGGTCTGAGAGCTTGCATTTGGTTTTTGTAAAATGAATTTATTTCGGCACTAATTTTTTGTCTGATAATATAATTGAGGCAATTGACTTGACTTTTGACTATTTGGTAATGTTGGTTTACCCTGTTCAAATTGGCATGGAAAATCCTCTTTAGTCTTTGTAACAAGCATCCTCTTTTTTTTTATCAGGTCTTTTGTTAAGGGATGAAGTAGGTATGTCATATTTGGAACCACTAAAGACTTTCAAGGGGGCATGACGTTCTAGACACTGATTAATAGCATCAGTAACTATATTTATGTAACTGTCAATTTCTTCATTCGATAAGTTCCTATCAGCGGGAAAGGAGTTATCAATGCAATCAGCTAGGTTTTCGTTGAATAATTGCCAGTCTATGTTGGAGTAACCACGTTTCAGTGGCGGTGACTTCAACGGCACATGCGAGTTATTTATAGTAAAGGAAAGCATGAGGCCAAAGTGGTCCGAAGGAGCGGGAATAGTTACACACGTGAAATTTGGGTTAAAAAGCGAGAACAGTTCGGACGATATAATAAATTTATCGATAAAAGAGGACCCTCTCGGGAATGTGGGCGAATTTGCGTTGACTACGGTAGCCGAATGATGAAAGTTGCTTATTAGCCAATTGTATAGGTGATTATCCGTACCATTGTGATTATTTGTTGAGTCCCCCCAGAAGACATGCCTAGCATTGTAGTCGCCTCCTAAGATGAAATAGTCAAAGTTAGCATTTCTCTCAAGTAGAGAGTTAAGGAAGATTGAAATAGTGTGACCTGCTCCACTCTTAACATAGATGGACCCCATCAGAATTCTTTTTTCAGTATTGAAAGGGAAGTGAACTTTAAGTATCGCTAATGAGCAATTTACTGCCTCATTTTCTATATGAAAGTTACTTCTTTCCAAAAACAAACTATTTTTAAACAAGCTAGCCTTCGGCTAGCTTGCCGAAGGTATGATACCCTTCACGCGAAGCGTGTGTTTTGTGGTTCATTTGCCTTTTTGAAATTAGTAGTAAAACTTGTTCCAATTTCACTGTTCCTATAAGAGGTATATCAAATAGTGGGCCAATTTCAACCAAATTTAGGGACATGGCTTAGCAGTCAATGCGATTAAATAATATGCAATTTCGTAAAGATACCTTCAGAAATAAAAAAAGTTTTTCTGACACAAACTTGCTTTTGGGACGGTCGTTCCTATGACAGCTATATGATCGAGTAGTCCGCTTTCAGCCAAATTCGGAAATATGAATTCGCTTAAGATACTATTGATTAATGTGAATTTTGAAAACAATACCTTTAGAAATAAAAAAGTTTTTCTCACAAAGACGAATTTTGGACCGGTCGTTCCTATGGCAGCTATATGACATAGTGGTCCAATTTCCACCAAATTCAGGAATGTGATTTATCTAAAGATACTATTCATTAGTGTGAAACCTAAAAACGATATTTTCAGAAATAAAAAAGTTTTTCTCACAAAGACGAATTTTTGGACCAGTCGTTCCTATGGCAGCTATATAACGTAGTGGTCCGATTTCTACTAAATTCGTAAATGTGATTTAGCTATAGATACTGTTGATTCCTGTGAAATCTAAAAAAGATATCTTCAGAAATAAAAAAGTTTTTCTCACAAGGACGAATTTTTGGACCGGTCGTTCCTATGGCAGCTATATGACGCAGTGGTCCCATCCATTGGTTCCGACATATATACTGCCTGGAATAGAAAGAAGGCCCTCTACAAAATTTCAGCTTGATAGCTTTAAAACTGAGGGACTAGTTTGCATAGAAACAGACGGACAGACGGACAAAGCTTAATCGACTCGACTCATCATACTGACAAAGAATATATAGGTATATAGTTTATATGGTCGGAGATGCTTCCTTCTGTGCGTTGCAAACTTCATGACAAAGTTAATATACCCTATCACATCCGTGAAGGGTATAAAAATATTGCCGTTCCCCTCCCGACATCATTCCTCAGTACTTTATAGTTTTTTATAAAGATCTTATGACGTAATTGTAATCTTGTTTCTGTGATCACTGTTATATCAGGTTGGTACCCGCGCAGGATATCTTCGAGAGCTAATCGTTTATCAATAGAAATAAGTGTTTATAAGTTTATATTTAGGTTTAAGATATTAATCATTATTGGTCAAATTCAGTGCAAAATTGATAAGTGCTTCCGCTTTAGACAAAGTTTTATAAATGCTCCAAAAATTCTTAGCCATTTTTAGAAAAGTGAGGAAACTAATTGCTATCAGTTCAAAGAAATCTTTAAATAAGCACGTCAATTCATTTGAAGGACCCATGTTATAGTTGTAGTCCTGCTCCGTTCCTTTTCTGAGGGTTTCAGCGTATGAAACTTGAGGATGGAGAAGAGACGACTGGAAATTTGAATGAAAGCTATGTGGTACGGGGGCAAGTCTTCTTGCGTTTTCCCGCTTTTGTTTGGCTTCTTCAATTCTTTTTGACATGGATATGTCTTATAGCTGGGGCTCATCCTAAAAATCTGTCCGTCACACGAAATGTCTGTTTTTCTACTCGGGGGTCAGAAGAGGAAACAAGCCCATTGAAAATTTTTCTTTTCTGGTTGTGCATGTCGTTTGAGTGAAGTGGTCATTGTGCATGGCTGTTGCTTGTAGATCCGCGCGGGCGGCGCGCTTGCGGGGATCCTGTGTGTACATGTTGGGATGTAGATTTGATAGCGATAAAGGTTGACGTTGTGGACGACAAGAAATAACATCCCAGTCGGACAAGAACCGATACTTGATCGGTCCTGGATCGATGACTGTCTACTAAGGAATCGATGACTTTATCGGAGACACGTCGGAGACATTTGTATGGGCATGGCCGCTTTTGCGATACCGTAAATGAGGACAGGAATCGATCCGGAATCGATGACGGTAGTCGATGGAGAATCGATGACTGGAGTCAACGTAGAATAGATACTGGGTTCGAATTGGGATCGATGACTGTAGCCAATGTGGAATCGAATCCGGATCGATGACTGGAACCGATTCCGGACCGATGACTGTAGCCAACGAGGAATCGACACTGAGATCGAATTTGGATCGATGACTGTATAAATGGGTTAAATCTATTTAAGCCTGATAAATACAATTCGTCCAAAAACTAAAAGTGTCGTGAAATCTTTTTGTATTGATTTCACGGCACTTTTAATTTAACGGCGGATTGTATTCAATCCGTATTCCATATTTCATATAAATGTATGACAACATGCGTCGCCAAATGCCAGATACTTTCAAATGAATTCAAATTTCAGGCTAACTCGATACATAATTGAAAACATTTGAATTTGTTCAGCTTCGGAGACAAACCAATGAATGGAACCGGTAAGGAATCGAAGACTTTGTGATCCCACTGGGATCGGAGACAAATGTCCGACTGGGATATTGTACGGGTGAACAGGCGCTCTCTGTGCTCTCTGTCCCACGCTCTCAGTCAGCGCGACGCCATAATCAAAACTCCTGCATACACACCATACCATACATTCAAAATCTTCAAAAATATGGAGTACGCTCCGTACTACCTAACTTGACTAGGCCCCCAGAACACGTCGCAAGAAGTCGTCTGCTCTCCTCGCTCGACATGCTCGACTAACATTTGGACATGCGCAGACGCAATTTGAGAGAGTGTACATAGTTCCCGCCCCCCGAAGATGAGCGAGAGCGGATGAAGTTCATTCGAGCCAAATCGGGTGATCCAGCGACTGTGTTTGTGCATTTGCAATGGCGGCGATTTGAGGTCTGACTGGTCCACAATGTGGGCCCCACACGCCCCACACGTGCAATAAACATATAGAACAAAATGGCGGATTTATACTAGGCGAGCTAGAATCTCTCAAGCCCCGAAATAAGGAAATATTCGTCGCAGGATTTTATATGTTATCATGTACATTCAGAGGTCTGCAGAAGATCAAATGCCCCCCTTCCGCAAAAATTCCAAAATGTTTAAAATGGCTGGAATCCAAACAAATAAAATAGCGCGCGTTGTACTACATATCTGAATCAATAGGGTCCCAGAAAAAGTAGCAAGTCAGTTCGACTAACATTTGGACACGCGCAGACGCAATTTGAGAGTGTGTACATTACATAGTTCCCGCTCCCGAAGATAGAGAGCGAGAGCCATCGCGGATGAAGTTCATTCTATCCAAATCGGGTGATCCAGCAACTGTGGCTGTGCATTTGCAATGGCGGCGATTTGAGGTCTGACTGGCCCACAATGTGGGCGCCCACGACACGTGCAATAAACATATCATAAAACAAAATGGCGGGTTCGTACTGCGCGAGTTAAAATCTCCCAAGCCCCGAAATAGAGAAATATTCGTCGCAGGATGTTATAGTTCCGGGCAGCTCATCGTGACATGATGTACAATACATTCAGAGGTCTGCAGAAGATCAAATGCGCCCCCCCCCCCTTCTGAAAAGATTCCAAAATTTTTCTTGAGCATTCTCTTTGAGCATGTGTTGGAATGTTTTGTTTACTTTTGTTAGTTTCCCTTTCTGTTTACCGGACACAATCGCATAGAGTCGCACGCGTTACTTGAGAAACGGATTGTGTGTGCCGGACCCGAACTATTGATTAAAGGGGCAGGATGAGGCGGATAGTGTGGGAGCGATTTTGCAATAGATACACAAACACAATACACGTCCGATTGGGAAAAGATGGTGGGAAGCGTGATTGCGATAAGCAGAAACTTACTCAGAGAAATGTCAATAGGCTGCAGTCTGCAAACTGTACCGAACGGGTAGATAGAACAGGGTGCACGAGAGGAGGTGAATATTGCACACACGCGATGCAAACGAAAACGAAACGATCCCGCGAGAGAAAGGAGCCCGAATGGACAGGACAAAGCAAAGTAGAATTTATGACGAGTATCTACACTGCCACCAGATACATCGGTACATGGATATGTCTTATGCCTACCGAAAGCGAAGCGAATGATTTCATCCAGTATGACTATAGTGGGATCTTTATAAAACTTACGTCGATATCTTCAACACAACAGGTTCCACGCAGTCGGTGGTCATAGACATATCCATGTTCCGATGTATCTGCATGCAGTGTAGATACTTTGTATCTTTTTTGTACGCTAGCCGCATAGGACACAGCGAGTAGTTTGCTGGGTGACCGGAATTGTTACAAAGTGTACAATGGGGAGGAGTCGACTCCCTTAATTGGGGATTAATACGCCTTGGACATTCAGATCCGACATGATTGTTTCCGCAGGCAACACATCTGGGGGGTAACCACAATTACCCGCCACATGACCAAACCGCTGACAGTTGAAACACTGGAGAATATCCCCTTTCCGAGTTTTCTCCCACCAAATTCGCTGGTTTATCACATATCTTAGTGATGTTAAAGTTTTTGCAACCGATTCCCTTTCGAGGGTTATTCTAAACAGAGGAAGTTCGACTTCATTTCGCCGTGACCAGGCAGTCGGAAATTTGGTGATCGTCATGTTATCCGAATTGATTTCCGGGCGTAAACGCAAGATATCATGTTTTAGCTCATCTGTACTGAAATGAGCACTAGATCCTCTCATTATGAGGGTATGTTTCCTAGTAGATTTAGGGGTGAATGTATGACCTTCAGCCCCAGTTGCTTTGATTGTGTTCATTATTTTCTGGTGAGTGTCGGTGTTATTCACTACCAGTTTGTGCCTTGCTGCCGAAAAATGAGTAACCCTATACTTTGTGGTGGGTTTCTGATCCATCATTTCTTTAATGGTGCTTGCCAGTACATTATTGATAAATATTGGTGGGCACCAAATATTTTTTTTCTGGAGTTGTAACCGCCTCCTCTTCCTCACAGCGGAGGCTAGCAAATGAGTTACGAGTATTTTGTTTTACGACATTAGCATTAATACTCACTTGTTTGCTGGCTACAAGCCTACCTGTCGCAACTTTGAAATTACCTACATCATTGTTGATCGACTCCTGCACTTTAACATCGAAGCTCGGGATCTCCGACCGTGATGGCTTGTTCTGACCTGCCATTTGGTGATGCGCTTGGAGAGCTGACCGGTTCCACCGGCGTATTGTTGAATGTTGAATTCTTGTTTACATCCATGTCACTGGATGGGTCTATTGGCATCGTAATGGTGTTGGATATTTCCATATCGGCACTTGAGCAACTGGATGGATTAATGCTGCCTAGTGCATCCAACTGTAAGCCTGCACTGGGCCCCACGCTATGATGAGGTGATAATGACATGTTGTTTTGCTGAATCTGAGAGATCTTTGCTTTGGTTAAAATCAAAGCATTGTTCCGAGATTTTCTCTTCCGAACTTTCCCCATGTCCTGTAATAATGAATGTTCCACTCCATAAAGGAACAATTGAGTTGCAGGTTATGTTCAACTGCAAATAAATTATTACACTAGACCACAGACCAATTCTTGTATGAAATTATCGTTCGCCAGAGCGATCTTTGTGCTGATTACTTTTCCAGTCAAAGGAAATGCACTAATCCACAAAATAATTTCAAAACAAAACTTAACAATTAGCTGCGCTATCTGAGACAGTGGCCGTGGCCCACGTGTCAAAAGGTAACTAGCAAATTTAAGCTTTTCTCTGATTTTGATACACAAAACTCAGAATGATCACTTGCACTGATTATTAATTGTGTTTTACACACAATATGGCACTTTTTTGGCACGATGGCCCAAAAACTTTGATTTGTTAAGCTAGTGTTGAAAGACACAACCGGCTTGTTCAAAGGCAGCCAGCAGGCACTAGAACTTTTCGATATGTTTTCCCTGTCGCATTGGAGACATATTTCTCTCGCCGAAATTGTCCTTTTTCTTTACTTTACTTTGTCTCCTCTTCTCCAATTAGCAAATATGTGCTAACTGCACCTAACAACAATCCACGTTTTTTTTTTAAATATAATATTTCTGACAGTACATTCGCTGTCGACTCATAAACATGGCGCGGCGTCGTTATTTCCGCGTCAGCAATTTACGCTTCGATGGCCGTTCGGCTCGCTTCGAACTTGTAAACCCGACCCTCGTGGTGTTTACACGACCCTCGTGTAAACACTAGTCGCGATTACGCTCAACGGGTAGTGCAACATGCCCTTGTATGTGAACTGGCGAACATTTCATTGCAAGCCATTAACAATTAAATGAAAGAAACAGTGAATTAGCGTAGCACATGTTCGTATTCGTATGGGCATCAACTCCAAACTAATGCCTCGATGTTTATCTACTAATTGAATCAAGAGCAATTTCCATTCCTCAGTTAACCCTTTAATAAACTACCCTGTTATGTACCTAGGCACACAACACGATTTCCGTTCCCAAGAAGGAGAATTTTCCTTGCATTATTGATTTTCGTATAGGAAAATATCATAGTTTGTTGAGTCGACCCAGTTAAATTCTGTAAGAGGAAAATTGAAAAGTGTTTCTGAAGATATATTCATCTGAGTTTGTCAACAATCATCTAATCAATGAAAGAAAAAAAGAAAAACAGAAACTAATACTTTCATAATGCTTCGTTAAATAGCAGTTATGTAACGCAAACATGTAACAAGATAATCGTATCTTTGCGAGTTCTAACTTCTTTTTATAAGCACTTTACACGTCGCTTTTGGAAAGTGTCAACTGCTAAATGGGAGTACATATAAGTACAAAATGTATTCCAAGTGTCCTTACTTGAAACCATTCAAATACAATTGACATATTCTAAGCGTCTTGAAAATTTCAAAAATTTTCTTGTGCATTCTCTTTGTGCGTGTGTTGGAATGTTTTGTTTACTTTTGTTAGTTTTCCTTTCTGTTTACCGGACACAATCGCATAGAGTCGCACGCGTTACTTGAGAAACGGATTGTGTGTGCCGGACACGGACTGTTGATTAAAGGGACGGGATGAGGCGGATAGTGTGGGAGCGATTTCGCAATAGATACACAAACACAATACACGTCCGATTGGGAAAAGATGGTGGGAAGCGTGGTTGCGATTAGCAGAAACGTACTCAGAGAAATGTCGATAGGCTGCAGTCTGCAAACTGTACCGAACGGGTAGATGGAACGGGTAGATGGAACAGAGTGCACGAGAGGAGGTGAATATTGCACACACGCGATGCAAACGAAAACGAAACGATCCCGCGAGAGAAAGGAGCCCAAGCGGACAGGACAAAGCAAAGCAGAATTTATGACGAGTATCTATGCACACTGCCACCAGATACATGGGTACATGGATGTGTCTTATGCCTACCGAAAGCATGGGACGTGTTTTTTCGAATGATTTCATCCAGTATAATATACTGGGATCTTTACAAAACTTACGTCGATATCTTCAACACAACCGGTTCCACGCAGTCGGTAGTCATAGACATATCCATGTTCCGATGTATCTGCATGCAGTGTAGATACTTTGTATCTTTTTTAACTAAATTTTTTCAATATTTCGGATGATAATTTGAAATCAAAACAATCTGATTCTGATATTTCAACCCAACTTGAAAGCATCATTTGATAGACGTAATTCCAATAAATTATGGTGTTGGTTTTACGTTCGGCAGGTGGTAGTTTCAGGGTGCATGTCAGGCATTGTTTGGTGTTTTTTTTTAATTAATAGAGGCTTAGCCAGAAAGCTTAAATTTAAATTTGCACCTCTTGAAAAATTTATACGGGAGCATTGAGTTGCTCGCGATCTTGTGATGGGCCTGGGGCGGATTATACACTTTTTTACGTTAAAGACCATGACAAGCCCCGGTCGTGCATTCCTGTAAGAAAAACGCTTAATTCTTTTCTGATATCGACATATAGCGACAAGGATTCTGCTGTGGTGTATCTGGAACTTAAGGATTCGTTTCGGTATACCTACCACATGACTATCATGCGAGATGATATAACATTCACCAGAACACAAAAAAAATATGGTTTTATACTTGGGTGCGACTCCAGTGCACACGATACGCGCTCGATGGTCGTTCGGTCACCGCTCTATGATGTTAATCTAGAACTCGGAGTTCAAATCTCGGGACGATCGAAAACTGCCTGTGAACTAATAGAACTCTCACTGTGCTCCGAACTTGTCAGTATAAAGACGGCGCGGATAGGAAGTGCATGTTAGCAACTGCACTGCCGAAGAGTAGATATGCTATCGAAACGTCAACAAGGCATGGAAAAGTTAGTGTCACCATACACTGTCGAACTCGTACTCGAACACGAACCTAGTACAAGTGGACCGCTTTTCTTCACACCTATGTGAAGTGTATGTGTGTGTCAGAGGACATTTGTTCCAGGTTCGTGCTCGAGTTCGAGTTCGACAGTGTATGGTGACGCTTAGAGATGTTGATGCGCCCATGCCCTTGGATGGGTCAAGACAATTAACAACAACACAGTTCCAATACTAATGAGCGAGCGAAATGGTAAAGGAAGTGGGTCAAATTCTGATCTCATATTTTCCCCTCTACCTCTTTTCCCCTTTTCTTCAAATTTGACGAAAGGCCAGCAATGGAATGTGCTCGGTAGTACCTTTCTCACGATACCCCACTTGCCCAGATGAAAAAAAATGTTGACCTTCATTTCCCTTCCATGGGGACCTCCCCTTAAAGCAGCAACCAGCCTACCTCCCCTTCTCCACTTCTCTCCCCTCCCACACCTATCCCACCAATCTTCACCCTTTCAGAAATGGTTAACTCCAGTTCACTTTACGAGAAACAATAAACAATATTCAAGCATGCAGTACTCGTAGTACTAGTAGGTAGCAGAAGCCGGTTATGTGCTTTTTTGTATGGATGGCTTCTAAATGTCAAAATTTTAATGAATGTACTATTATTAAATATGAAGTGATTGTAATAAAACTTAGAGATATTGTTGCCTATGATGTTGGTTATCATTGGTTATCAATATTTTTAACCCCGGGTGTACTTAAAAGGTGCAGGGGTGTGGCAACTTCAACTATAGAAATGTACTACTATTAACCTTTTCTGCTGAGATTTCGAATTGGAATTCTATTACTTTTTAGTTTTCTACGCTAGTAAAATGCCACTTATCTGTAAATTTTCATATTTCTAAGTATAACGGTCTCGAAAAGGGGGGGGCAAACTTCGATCACATATTTTCTCCTCTCCCTCTTTTCTCCTTTCTTCAAATTTGAAGAAAATTAAAAAAATGGAATGTACTCGATGGTACCTTTCTTACGATACCCCACTTGCCTATACCAAACGAAAAAAAAGGTTTGGACCTTCATTTCCCCTCTTAAAGTTGACCTATTACGACGCATCACATTCTGCCGCGAATTATAGTAATTCTACACATTCTTACAACATTTCATGTATGTAGCTTCAGCTGTTCGCGAGATATTCTATGGACAGACAGACATTTGACTGATTTCATAGGGGTTTTGTTTTTACTAAAAACCCTAAAAACAAGTAACTCTATCATGTTTAGTTCTATGTAGTCAAATTTACCGTTATGTTGGAAACTAACATTTTAAAATGTGTGTTACGTCTTGCCCTTTCTACAATAATACTAACACTAAGAGTTTTGGCTTTCTTCTGTCCTCTGTTCTTTAATTGTTTTGCGGTATGTAGTTCGTGGCGTCTCTTTTGGGCGCATAGAGGAATCAAGTGAGGCCTCTAGGCTTCGTAAAATCCTATCTACAAGTCCTCTATACCAAGTTTTTTACTTAAACAAGACGGATCTTTGACAGCAATGAGTGAGGAAACTATTAAGCTTTTGGTAGACACTCATTCTCCTAATAGCTCGACAGATACCTTGTTTTTGAATGCCCCGATGTGTTCACGAACTTCCGAGGTCTCGTCATCTTTTCTTACAGAGGAAAAGATCTTATGGTCGATTTGAAGCTTTGAATCCTTTAAGTCCGTGGACCGGATGATATTATCCCGGCAGACTTACAACACACTTCGCATTTAGTGTACCCTTGGAATGCATCCATTTTTATGATTAAAAAATAGCTAATAACCCGATTTATTCAAGAAGTAACGAACAACTAATGGAAATAAAATAACGAATAAAAATTTAATTGTTATTAGTTATTTTCATTATTCGAATAATGCCCAACAGTCGCATAACCCCGTAAGACGCCATGTAAACAAATTTGCGATTCCGCCACGAATTATTCGCCGCGAATAAATCGCATTGGTTTGAGGGATGCTTTATTTTTAAGCTTTCATAAAAGAGTTTTTTCTTATTAGGGTTTTGTAGTAAAAGATACAAAGTATCTACACTGCATGCAGATATGTCTATGACTACCGACTGCGTGGAACCTGTTGTGTTGAAGATATCGACGTAAGTTTTGTAAAGATCCCAGTATAGTTATACTGGATGAAATCATTCGAAAAAACACGTCCCACGCTTTCGGTAGGCATAAGACATATCCATGTACCCATGAATCTGGTGGCAGTGTAGATAGATACTCGTCATAAATTCTGCTTTGCTTTGTCCTGTCCGCTTGGGCTCCTTTCTCTCGCGGGATCGTTTCGTTTTCGTTTGCATCGCGTGTGTGCAATATTCACCTCCCCTCGTGCACCCTATTCCAACTACCTGTTCCATCTACCCGTTCGGTACAGTTTGCAGACTGCAGCCTATCGACATTTCTCTGAGTACGTTTCTGCTAATCGCAATCACGCTTCCCACCATCTTTTCCCAATCGGACGTGTATTGTGTTTGTGTATCTATTGCAAAATCGCTCCCACACTATCCGTCTCATCCCGCGCCTTTACTCGTAATCAACAGTCCGGGTTCGGCACACACAAGCCGTTTCTCAAGTAACTCGTGCGACTCTATGCGATTGTGTCCGGCAAACAGAAAGGGAAACTAACAAAAGTAAACAAAACATTCCAACACACGCACAAAGAGAATGCCCAAGAAAAATTTTTGAATTTTTGCAGAAGGGGGGGCATTTGATCTTCTGCAGACCTCTGGATGCACATCATGTCACGATGAGCTGCCCGGAACTATAACATCCTGCGACGAATATTTCTCTATTTCGGGGCTTGGGAGATTTTAACTCGCGCAGTACGAATCCGCCATTTTGTTTTATGATACGTTTATTGCATGTGTGGTGGGGGCCCACATTGTGGGCCAGTCAGACCTCAAATCGCCGCCATTGCAAATGCACAACCATTTGGATAGAATGAACTTCATCCGCGATGGCTCTCGCTCTCTATTTTCGGGGGGCGGGAACTATGTACACTCTCTCAAATTGCGTCTGCGCATGTCCAAATGTTAGTCGAACTGACTACTTGCTACCTTTTCTGGGACCCTAGTGATTCAGATAGTACAACACGGGCTATTTTATTAAATGATGAATGGGAATTGGCGGAAATTGAAGGTCATTGAAAGTCCGCCCGTTCACCCGTACACTATGTTATTTCTTGCCGTCCACAACGTCAACCTTTATCGCTATCAAATCAACATCCCAACATGCACACACGATCCCCGCAAGCGCACCGCCCGCGCGGATCTACAAGCAACAGCCATGCACAATGACCACTTTACTCAAACGACATGCACAACCAGAAAAGAAAAATTTTCAATTAGCTTGTTTCCTCTTCTGACCCCCGAGTAGAAAAACAGACATTTCGTGTGACGGACAGATTTTTAGGATGACCCCCAGCTATAAGACATATCCATGTCAAAACAAAACCCTTATGATATCGGTCATGCGTCCGTCTGTCTGTCTATACCGCCGAAGCTACATGCATGAAATTTAATGGAAATTTTTAGAAGTACTATAATTCATTGGAGAAATCGATGCGTCATAATAGGTCAAGTTTAAGGAGGGGTCCCCATAGAGGCGAAATGAAGGTCGAAACTTTTTTTTTGTGTTCGGTATAGGCAAGTGGGGTATCGTAAGAAAGGTACCATCGAGTACATTCCATTTTTGGAATTTTCTTCAAATTTGAAGAAAGGAAAACAGAGGAAGAGGGGAAAATATGTGATCCGAGTTTGCACACCCCCCCCCCCCCTTTTATTTCGAGACCGTTATACTTAGACATAAGAAAGTTTAGAGAAAAGCGGCATTTCACTAGCATAAAAAACTAAAAGTAGTAGAATTTTAAAATCTTATCCAAAAAGGTTACTAATAGTACATACATTTCTATAGTTGCTGTTAGCGCACCCCTGCACCCCTAAAGCACACCCGAGGTCACAAAAATATTGACAGCCAATCATAACCAACATTATAGGCAATAATATCTCCAAATCTCATTACAATCCATACAAAAAATACTATCGGCCTCATGCAGAGGTGCGAGTACTGCTTGCATGTTGTTTTTCGTAGTGCGAATTGCAGTTATTTAATGAACCAATTTTGGAAGTGTAAAGATTGGGTAGGGGCCGTGATTCCAACAATAATTATTCATACAATTTCTTTTTTTTAGGGTTTTGTGTTTTAAATCTTACAAAATCGGTCAAATGTCTGCCTGTCCGTCGGTCCATAGAATATGTCACGAACGGCTGAAGCCATACAAATCGAATTCGGTGAGAATGTGTAGAAATGCTATAATTCGCTGGAGAAAGCGATGTGTTGCAATTGGCAAAATTTAAGGGGAGTCCACATAGAAGCAAAATTAAGGTCAAATTTTTCTTTATCCACTGGTATAGGCAAGTGAGGTGTCGTGAGAAAGGTAATGTTGAGTACATTCCATTTTTGGAATTTTCTTGAAATTTATAGAAAGGGGAACAGTGGGGGACGAGAAAATATTAGATCGTAATTTGTGCCAGCCTCCTTGCATTTCGAGGTCATTACACTTAGAAATATGAAAATCTACAGGAAGGTGGATTCCAAAAAGCAGGGTAAACAATGGGTTTTGTTTATCTTCTCAAAATGGGTTAATAATAGTTTATTTTTATAGTTACAGTTAGCACACCCCCGCATCCCTTAGAACACGTCCGAGGTCAAAAGTACTGATGACCAATGATAACCAACACCATAGGCAATAATACTTCTACGTTTCGTTACGATCACGTAATATTTAATAATAATACATTCATTAAAATTTGGGCATTATGACATTATCCATACAAAAAATGCACCTATCGGCCTCGTGTACTCTGCTCGTCACCAGAATAGGTTCAAGAATTTCCATTTACGTTTTCTCCCATATCTCAAAAAGTATAACATGTACATTATATTTTTGTTGGATGTTTTAAACTTTCTTTTGTTTAGACTTGATACTACAAAAATGAGGACATTTCTGTGACTGTACCTATGTTAAATCTTGCTTCGATTGTTTTGTTCACTCAAAACACTACATTTGTTTAGGCCATCAGAATAGGTTCAACGGTAATTTATTCCGACGAAAAAAAATCAACCTCGACGGACCTGACGGATACAACTTTTATTTAAACGATATAAGAGCGCCTGAAAGCTATTTAAGTCGTCATCGCAGCTGTGCAGGCGGTGTAATGGAATGGGGAGCCATTTCTTATTATGAGACTTGTGAATTACAGTTTTTAACTCCCAAAATGATCGCGAACGCTTACAAATCGGTATTGAAAAAGGCATTTCCACACTTCTCGAATATTTTTGGACCAATCACATGGACGTTCCAACATGATAATACTGCGAAAGAGGTAAAATCGTGGATCAAGGGTGAAAATGTCAAATTGCTTGAATGGCCACCATACTCCCCTGATCTTAATATTATAGAAAAAATGTGGGGACTTTTATCGCGGAGGGTGTATGAAGGGGGGAGACAGTATGAAGATACTGATACCCTAAAGGAAGCCATTAAAAGGGCGTGGGCTCAAATCTCCCTTCGAGATATTGAAAATTATTATGTTTCATCGCCAGACCGGATTTACGAAGTTATTTTGAACCAAGGAGGTAGTACGCACTACTAAAATATTTTAAAACTAATCACTTTTATGTTACAACCAATGTAAGCTTGAATTTTTGCTTTAGATATGAATTTTTATACTATTTTGTGTTTGAACCTATTCTGGTGACCAAAAAAATGAACTTTTTGTTATGTTTTTTAGAAAAAAAATTATAAGTAAATTATAATGTGTGCTTTAAATCCCAAACTACTTCATTGACAACATCTTGGGCTATCGATAAAAATTTATTTCATTGAAATCGTCCGGTTGGTTACAGAAGTAGAGCTATTTTACTTTTGCACCTATTCTGATGACGAGCTGTGTATAGGAGCGAGTAATACGTACTTGCAAATTGTTTTTCGTGGAGCGAATTTTAGTTGAACCTTTTCTGTTAGGGTAAAGATTGGCGTGAGAGGGCGGGGGGTTAGGCTGCTCGCTGAACTCTACTATTTTTTTTTATGCAAGTTTACATTTTGCAATGCCGTCTTAACATGAATGGTTCAGCACTTCGAAGACTAGGACAGTTTATATCATATGCATACATAACTATCTATCTACAGTACAGCTTCTCGTATTAAAACTATTACTTGAAGAGGTGACAGATGGAGTTTGTTTTATGAATTAGCATGCAAGATACTATATCATGGGTAAGACATTTTAATTATGGTGTTTTTATCCATCTGAGTGGTACCAAGAAGAGTAGGGAGCCAATATTTACAGCCCTTTCTTCCGAGAAGCTAGGCTAAATCAAAGTGTTCAGCCGACTCTTCTCGATAAATTGACTGATCGCCTCGCAAAAGGGGCAGCTAGCGTTTGATGCAAAACGCTCAGACGCGAGTGCCCCGTTAAAATTCCACAAATTATGGTGACCCTGCTCGACTGCAGCAATTCCAAGGTACGAACGCGTGAGTGGCCCGAAATAAACAGCTTGGCTTGCCTCAGGCTTGGGAATGCCTCCCATTGGGATGATGCACGTGTGCTTCCCAGTTTCTTATGTCTTTCTTATGGTTTCTGCAGTAGCAGAGTGGAGTGGTATCCTGCAAAACGGTTATGAGCCGTAGATAGGGACGGCGAAGACTCGGTTTGCAGCTCAATGAGCTCCCTCGAATCCCGAATTACCAGGGACCCAGTAAAGTGTGAGTTTGTTCGTTGAACCCACATTATGGAGGAAATCTTGACAAGCGAGCACCAGCGTAGAGTTGATAGTGAAATCATTTAGCGCTTTGATAGTTGCCTGACTGTCCGTGAATATTGCTATGTCCCTGTTAAAGTAGCCGACGCTTTGATGATTTAAAGGAATGGTTGAAGCGAAGAGTTTTCACGAGGTATTCAGTTGGCATGTTAAGTACCTTGTCACTTTTCAACCAGCTTGGCTTGGAGTCAACTTGACCCCTATGTCGCAGACCTGCAGTCTGACGGTTGCCAGTCTAGCTTCCGCTTCAGCATCCATGGGCGGAAGGTCGAGTAAAACTTCTAAAGCAGCTGTTGGACAATAGTACATGGCCCCAGTGATGGCTTTGCATGCAAGTCTCTGAATTTTTGCTCAGAGCAGTTCTGCCAGTTGACGTACTGGCTCTTTTCCACCAGACCACCCCACCGTAATCTCTGTAAGCTTTGTAGTTCTACAAAACTATTTATGTGGAGCTTAGTCCCCATGTCTTACCGACATATTGTCTTCAGACCCACAGAGCTTTAATTGCCTTATCGGAAATTACTTTAAGGTGTTCTGCCCAGGATAACTTAGTGTCAAGGATAACACCCAAATATTTGAAGTTGCCGGAAATCTTTGAAACCTATCGGTGTTTCTGTGGACATGGAGTCGTTACGGTATGCAGCGTTAGTCTGTATTATATAAGCCCAGCCAAATACTATCGAAGACGAACTTGGTGTGAATTGTCTTGAGCCATTCGGAGGAAATCTTAGCGCATCGCTTGTGGTGAGGGAGACGTCCGCATGATGACAACCCTCATCGCGTTTTCATTCCGGACTGTAATTAGTAGATAAATTTTATGTGTGCAATCACGAAATAAGCAAATCTTGCCACAAATGCCTTTTAATGAGCTAAAAAATTACTAAAAATGGGTCGCACAACCCTAATAGCGGTGTCTAATAAAATATACATAAAAGTTTAAAGGAGTGGTCAGGACGACCGATATGTCAATCTGTCTCGTCCAATCTTGCCGGAAGTGGGTGGCAGACTGGCCCAGAGGCGACTAACAACCCTCATCGCGTTTTCCGTTAGATGAAGTATCAAACCAAGGGTTTTAATGTCCTCTTTGCGGAAAACCAAATCTGCCACGTGAAAGCTTGCCAGAAGTGTGTGGCAAGTGCGCGCAAAGTTGTCGTTTCAAGGCATGAACAACCCACGTTTCCTAATAGATATGCTGTCAGTCAAAAGTCTTGATTACCTCTTTCCGAAAAACCAAATTTCCCTCACGAAAGCTTGCCGGAAAAGGGTAGCAGGAGGGGGCAAAGTTGACAGTTAAGGTCAAAGAACAACACTCATCGAAGTTTCTGAAAAGTCAGGTGTCAAGTCAAAGGTCTTCATTACCTTTTTCCAGAAAACTAAATCTGCCTCGCGAAACTTGACAGAAGGTGGGTGGCAGGTGGGGGCAAATTCACGGTACTGGTTTGGGTTCAACTTGATCCCTATGTCGCAGGCCTTGAGTCTGACGGTTGCCAATCTACAATAGCTTCCGCTTCAATATGTACCTATATATCCATCGGCGGCAGGTCTTGTAAAACCTCTAAAGGCGCAGTTGGACAAGAGTGCATGGCCCTAGTGATGGCATTGCAGGAAAGTCTCTAAATTTTGTTCAGAAACGTGGCCCTTTTCCAGACAACCGCACCGTATTCTACTATAGGTTTGACGATCGTTTTGTTGATCAAAAAAACTACGTGGGGCTTAGTCCCCCATGTCCTGCTGACATATTGTCTGCAGATCCACACAGCATTAATTGCCCTATCGAAAGTCACTTTAAGGTGTTCTGCCCAGTATAACTTAGTGTCAACGTTGACACCGTTGGGGCGACCGGTAGCGCAGTGTGTTGAGGCATCAATCTCATGTTTGACTACCAGCGCTTCGGGTTCGAATCCCGTCCGCGACGATGTTCGTGGCCATGGATGTGGAGGAGGTGCATGCTGGCAACTGCATTCTCCGAAACCAGTTTATGCCAACGAAACGTCAACTGGGCCACATGGAACAGTTGACGCGCTATGCCCCACAAGGGGTTAGGGCACTTGAGTAGTAAATATTTGAAGTTTGACATCAGTTTTATAAGAGAATTGTATATGAGCGGACACCTGTTTGTCCTGAGATTCCTTTTCCTATTAAATGGCGCTATGGCAACTTTAGAACGATTTAAACGTAAGCCGCTGTTGTCACACCAGTCTTGAACAACTCGTACCGCACCTCAATTGATGTCGGGCAGAACTTGCAAATCCAAATCCGTGCATACAGATGTAACCCGCAATTTAGAAAAGAAGTTGTAGTTTTTGCGATCAGTAAGGGGTGGCGGAGTACTTACCTCTACCGATTTTATTGTTGAGTCCGTCGAGTGTAACTGAAGAATGATGTGCCTCGAGTGTATACCTTCGAAATGAAAGAGAAGAGATCACAAAGTATGAGGGACAAAATGGTAAAAATATGAATACTGTTATGTTCTCAATAACAATTAAATATGAACAACTGGTTAATGATACTACTTAGGATTTATTCAAGTGATATGCCGATAGAGAACTTGTGCTTGTCCCAGTCATGCTACTCTTACAGACTGACAGGTAGATTACAGTGTTGCCAGTACTACATTACATATTCAACATCTAAACTGATTCTGATTGATGGACAACAGTGAAATGTAAACAAACACTGTCTGTAAGCTGTCAGTGTCGGTATGACGTATACTGCATTATCGTTTCAGTCGTGATGTGCTAGAGCATGATCATGAAGGCGAATTCTCGTATTCGCTAACTGATCGAAAAATATCCGTCGACTAACTGCAATCGTGATTACGCGCTTCTCGCGATTGGTATAGTCTGGCTGAATATTGAAAGCGTATGGCGCGCACGGCCCATCTCCACGATTGGCCGGACGGCTGCCCAAGAATTGGCGTAAAATTCGCCCCTGACCATGATCACCAAGTTGTCCGCGTACAGTTTCCAACCGCAGTGATGACCTTTCTAAAGGACAGCGTCCGATCGCTCGAAGGGCACTTTCGATGGATTCGAAGGAGGTTTTCTCAAATGCCCCTTCGATATCAAGGAACGCATACAATCCCGTTTCGTTGGCTAACATAGCCGCTTCAATTTCGACAACGAGGTTGTGGAGAGCCGTGTCAGTTGATTTGCCGGGTTGATTGGCAAACTGTCTGCGGTGAAGTGGGTTTCTCACAAGGAGCGATGTCCTGATATGAGCGTCGAGGATCTTCTCCATGGTGTTGAGGATGAGCCATGTCAGGCTGATAGGTCGATTGGACTTAGTAGCATCCATAAATCTGCTACCCAATTTGGGAATAATGATTGATTGAACAATGAAAATTAACTTGTTCTGAAGTAAAATCATTGAATCAATCATTTCAATGCATTTCAATCTGCATATATCTTGCATGGTTTTGACGGCTGCCACCCGGCCAAATGTTCATTTGCATGTATGTATGTATTTTAAATTGCTGCAGTATAAAACCAATAGCAATTGATATTCTAAGTTTACCCCATACAGTCCAACATATCTTTCTCTACACAAATTGTATACTTTCTTTACAGATGATGTTCTGCTATCACGTCGCGGAAGAATGGGACGAATAGTAAGTCCTCGCCATACATTACCACCAAACACGACGTGTACGTACTATTTCCATGGATATCCGCGTGACCTAATTTGGTTATCATTCACAAGTTTCAATCTGCAGATACTCCAGCAAGCCATTCACGACAACAATACTCTCGGAAGGGTAAGTTTCAAAGTTTAACCAGCAAAATGTCATCTGCAGTATTGAGCTGTTGCATACTGTGGTTTTGATTGTGATGTAGCACACATAGATTTATGTCCTCGATGCGAACGTTGAATCCGACACTCAAAAAGAAGCAAACGACCTCTAAAATTACATTTATGTTTCTGACTTCAGTATGCTGTGAAATGAAACGGCTTTAAAAAAAATTAGAAAAACCTGAATACCATCAAGTCAGATAGTGACTGGTTCCACATAATTCTTAGTAATCTTATGAAATGGTAACGAAAATCTCTAGAAATTGTATTTTGCTGAGAGTACTTCAAATGACTTCAGTTGCACAGCCTGAATAATTGGTATTCCCATCTCAGGTAGTGGCATCTGGCGTATCCTTTGAATTCCTACACCTTTTCAGGTGGCTTTGATGTCTCGACACCATTAATTTAATGAAATCTAAATGTAACCCAAACAAGTGTACACAGTTAATGGATTCAACCCGCCCATTATAAAACTGTCCTGTTTGGAGACAAAAGACACAAAACACAGACAATGGGTGAACATACATATGTCTTCCATATTGTCTCGTGGATTACAGGTAACGAAGGATGTCGGATGCATAGCTCTAGAGTTTTGTTATTGGGGCAGAAGAATATCATTTTTCAGTACATCGACATTATGAGTGTATTGTTGAAATAGAATATGAGTAGAAGAAGGTATAAATGTATTCAATTGACGATTTTTCAACTTTGTGGTAATTGATATTCATATTTGAAGTATAATTGTTTTTGTCTTTACCACTGTTTTTATTACTACTCCTTACGCGTTTCGTTTTTTCAAACATCTTCCTCTGAAGATGTTTGAAAAAACGAAACGCGTAAGGAGTAGTAATAAAAACAGTGGTAAAGACAAAAACAATTATACTTCAAATATGAAGGTATAAATGGTGTAAATACTGAGCACAAAGGTGCCTTGAACAGAGATATTTTCTTAAATTTTGAGAGAATGGTGATTTGTTTTCAAATACTATTTATGAGCACATACTTTTCTAGTTAAAGTTAAAGAATAGAGACTCAAAATTAAGAATAATTGAGAGAATGGTGATTTTTTTTTCAAATACTACTAACAAGCTGGCGTATTTCGATGGAGAAGCATCGTGATGCACGGACGGACTTGCACTTGAGGCAGAAGAATATCGACGTGGAAAAAGATACAAAGTATCTACACTGCATGCAGATACATCGGAACATGGATATGTCTATGACTACCGACTGCGTGGAACCTGTTGTGTTGAAGATATCGACGTAAGTTTTGTAAAGATCCCAGTATAGTTATACTGGATGAAATCATTCGAAAAAACACGTCCCACGCTTTCGGTAGGCATAAGACATATCCATGTACCCATGTATCTGGTGGCAGTGTACATAGATACTCGTCATAAATTCTGCTTTGCTTTGTCCTGTCCGCTTGGGCTTCTTTCTCTCGCGGGATCGTTTCGTTTTCGTTTGCATCGCGTGTGTGCAATATTCACCTCCTCTCGTGCACCCTGTTCCATCTACCCGTTCGGTACAGTTTGCAGACTGCAGCCTATCGACATTTCTCTGAGTACGTTTCTGCTAATCGCAATCACGCTTCCCACCATCTTTTCCCAATCGGACGTGTATTGTGTTTGTGTATATATTGCAAAATCGCTCCCACACTATCCGTCTCATCCCGCGCCTTTACTCGTAATCAACAGTCCGGGTTCGGCACACACAAGCCGTTTCTCAAGTAACGCGTGCGACTCTATGCGATTGTGTCCGGCAAACAGAAAGGGAAACTAACAAAAGTAAATAAAACATTCCAACACACGCACAAAGAGAATGCACAAGAAAATTTTTTGAATTTTTGCAGAAGGGGGGGGGGGGGGGCGCATTTGATCTTCTGCAGACCTCTGAGTGTACATCATGTCGCGATGAGCTGCCCGGAACTATAACATCCTGCGACGAATATTTCTCTATTTCGCGGCTTGGGAGATTTTAACTCGCGCAGTACGAATCCGCCATTTTGTTTTATGATACGTTTATTGCATGTGTGGTGGGGGCCCACATTGTGGGCCAGTCAGACCTCAAATCGCCGCCATTGCAAATGCACAACCATTTGGATAGAATGAACTTCATCCGCGATGGCTGTCGCTCTCTATCTTCGGGGGGCGGGAACTATGTAATGTACACACTCTCAAATTGCGTCTGCGCATGTCCAAATGTTAGTCGAACTGACTACTTGCTACCTTTTCTGGGACCCTAGTGATTCAGATAGTACAACACGGGCTATTTTATTAAATGATGAATGGGAATTGGCGGAAATTGAAGGTCATTGAAAGTCCGCCCGTTCACCCGTACACTATGTTATTTCTTGCCGTCCACAACGTCAACCTTTATCGCTATCAAATCAACATCCCAACATGTTCACACAGGATCCCCGCAAGCGCACCGCCCGCGCGGATCTATTTTACAAGCAACAGCCATGCACAATGACCACTTCACTCAAACGACATGCACAACCAGAAAAGAAAAATGTTCAATGGGCTTGTTTCCTCATCTGACCCCCGAGTAGAAAAACAGACATTTCGTGTGACGAACAGATTTTTAGGATGACCCCCAGCTATAAGACATATCCATGTCAAAAGCCTTCGACAGAGTTCCTCGTTATCTGATATGGGTGGCCCTGAGAACACTTTAGGTCCCAACGGCATCTGCCGAGATGATGCAAGACATGTACAGTGGGTTGCCAAATTATTAGGGACACTTCTCATATTTGTGTATTTGCAAGTTTAATTTAATATTTCAATAATGTCGGACCTTGGGTGCAACATCTGAGCGCAGGAGTGTTAATAGGGGAACTCCTGAGGGTGGCATACTATCCCCCCTTCTTTGGAATCTGGCGGTTAACAAACTGCTTTTGGACCTGGAGAGTGTGGAATGCAAAGTTATCGCGTATGCGGACGATATTGCCATCGCAATCTCTGGGAAGTTTCCCTCTGTGCTTAGTGATATTATGCAGAATGTCCTCTCAATTCTGACGAAGTGGGCTAGGCAAGCTGGGGTTGGTGTTAATCCAGAGAAAACAGAATTTATTCTCTTTACAAGGAAATCCAGGCCACCAATATTGGATCTACCATTGCTGAGCGGAATCAGACTTGTTCTCTCTGAAAAAGCCAAGTTTCTGGGCGTCATTCTGGACAGGAAATTGGGGTGAAACCCAATATCCAGGAGCGAGTAGTTAAGGCGACTGTTGCGCTATACTCGTGTTAGAAAGCCATGGGTAGGAAGTGGGGCCTGAAACTGAAGATTGCTTTCTGGCGCTATGTCTCAGTCCTGCAACCTATACTTCTGAATGGTATTATTGTCTGGTGGACTTCCCTAAATTTTTCGGTTTACCGAAGTATGCTAGAGAAATTTCAAAGAATGGTGGTGGTGGTATCACCAACACGGGGGCTTTTAGAACTACGCCAACAGCTGCCCTTGATGTCCTGCTCAATTTGCTCCCCCCAGATATGTTTGCTAAGCAGGTGGCCTCGAACGTAGCCATTCGTCTTCGGGAAACTATACAGTTAACTGTGGCAGCCACGGGACACTCGTATGTTCTTAGAAGATTGTATTTTCCTGCGGTGACGTATTGCACTCTTCCCAAGTATCTGTTCGGTAAGAATTTTGTAAACCTAATCTTCTCACGGGACGAGTGGGAGGCCAACACTTTCCAGGAGTCAAATGCTATAAGTTTATACACCGATGGCTCTAAAACGAATAAAGGAGTGGGAGTGGGGGTGTACTCGGACAAGTTGAATATAAACTTGTCACTAAATCTCCCTGACTTTTGCAGCGTTCTTCAAGCGGAAATTGCGGCTATTTGGGAGGTTCTCATATAGCTCGGGCGTAGTGTCATAGCTGCTAGCGACATTATCATTTTTACGGATAGTCAGCCGGCGATTAAATCCCTTGAATCTGTGATTACAAACTCAAAGATTGTTGCCGCATGCCGCACCTGTCTCCTGGAGATGGGAAAATTTTTAACATCTCCCTTTGTTGGATTCCGGCTCATAGTGACTTTGACGGAAATTGCAAAGCGGATGAACTAGCTAAAGGAGGCTCTATTGGGGGGACCGGGTATAGTCATCATTATCTTGGGTGGTCTTTATCAGCCTGTAAAATGTTGCTAAACGATGACGCGTTGAGTACTACCAACGCAAGGTGCAGTAATGGTAACACTTGTATGGTTACTTGGCAACTATGGCCTAAGATCGATCCCAAACGCTCTGCAGAGCTGCTGGCGTTGAATAGACGTAACCTACGGACTCTTGTAGTGGTGATTACAGGGCACTGCCCGATCGGCGAACATGCTAGGAGATTCGGGCTTCCACACAATGACCTCTGTAGGAGTGGCGGGATGAGGATGAGGAGGAGAGTACCTTTCATCTGCTATGTGGGTGTCATGCCCTGGCTAGAAGAAGAAAGATCACCTTGAGGTCTTTCTATTTTGGCGATCTGGACGACCTTAAGGATGTTAGCATCAGCCGGCTCCAGCGCTTTATCACCAGCTCAGGCTGGTTCATTGAATAGGTAGGACTCGGGTTGTGGAGTCGATGGTGCTATCACAAAGGACCCAGTGGTGGTCTATGTGTGCTGTGTGTATCACGGCAGCCCCTTTAACATAACCTAACTTAATATTTTGAGCGAAAAGTGGTTGGCTTCGGTTATCCCCCAGAATATAATAGTAATATTTTGAGCAGAATTGATTCTGGGTCTCTTTAGTGTCTTATATTTAAAAGTTTCAATTACGGAGATTATAAAAACAACAATTTACGTAAGCGAAATAATTTTTTTTCGTAAAAGCAATTTGTGCATTCATGAATACATAATTTTTATATAGTGATAGTGATGCATTCTTTTGCTGCAATTACTGCCTCTATGCGTCGTGGCATGCTCTCTATGCAGACTTTTGCATTTTCCTGCAGTTGGGTTTTGTGATACCATTCTATGATAAGAGTTTCAATTCACTGGCGTTTGGTGGTATCATCCGCTCCTAGCGAATATCTATATGCACTTCTTCGAAACCAATATTCTATAATCTTCCCTTGCTAGAACACATATTGCTTTTTGGTACAGATACGTGGATGATATTATAGGCATCTCGAAAAATTTCTCGGTTTCATTAACACGGTGAACACTCACATCAAATTTACCCTGGAAAAAAGCGTTAATAACACCATTAACTTCTTAGACCTTACCATTTCCTACTCAAACAATAAATTTGACTTCAAAATATTCAGGAAACCGACATTTTCGGATGTAACCATCCCGGAGGACTCAACTTGCGCATGGCAGCACAAAATAACGGCTTACAGATCCATGATCCACCGCGCATTCGTCATCCTAATGTCGGAATCAAATAGAGAATTGGAGTTGAGTCTTATAAGAAAAATGTCTACCAATAATGGTTTTGACCACCACGTGGTTTATAACCTAATAAAAAAGAAGAAGAACGAAATGGCGAACAACATGGTCTACCCGAGAGGGTCAGAAGAACGGCTCCAAAACTATATCTCACTACCATACATCCCGTGCCTCTCAGAGAAAGTGGGGAACTTCTTCAAAAAAAAAAAAATTGTTCCAGCATTCCAAAGTGGTTACACACTTGGAAACAGACTTTTTAATGCGAAACCCCGCACAGACAAAAAGAAGAAACCGGGAGTATATAAACTAGAATGTCCCGAGTGGGACAAACAGGCCGGTCAATAGAGACAAGGTTCAAGGAACACATGAGTGGTTCTAATTTCTCCAACTTTTCCGAACATCTAAAGGAAACAGGTCGTAAGGCTGGAAACAACTTTAAACCCCAGATCCTACATACCTGCTCAAAAGAGAAAAAACTCAACCTTCTTGAAGCCCTTGAAATAAACAGAGCGAACAGGACTCCGGGGAAAACACTACTTAATGACCATCAGGACCTCAACCATTCTCGTTTGCTAAATCTGAATCACATTGCGTCACAACATCTACACTAACGTAACATTACCTTCTATATCCGGGTTTCTTCATCAATTAGAGTAAATGATCTTTTTACTATCTCTTAAGTAGGATGTATTGAATAATGCTATGTATGCGCTATGTTAAGATAATATAAGAACACAGGCAATTGTAACAAATAAATTAATCCCTCTGAAGATGCTCGAAAGAGCGAAACGCGTCAGGGAACAATAATAAAAAAGTGATTACACAAAGTATCCGTTTTTGATTTCAAATTTAATATGGACTATCACAAAGTGCAAATATCGTCAATCGAGTTTATTTTTGACCTTCATTTCCCTTCTATGGGGACCTCCCCTTAAAGTCAGCCTATTACAACGCTTTCTCCGGCGAATTGTAATAATACTACATATTCCCACAAAATTTCACATACATACGATTATGTACCTTCGGCCGTTCGTGAGATATTTCATGGACAGACAGACATTTGACCGATTTCATAAGGATTTTGGTTTTACTACAAAACCCTAAAAAGAGTTTTTAATCGAATCCAGTCTGTAACGTTCATATGCCGGTGTTATTCGGCCCATTGCCGTCGCTTTTTCCTCATGGCTTCAGTGAGCTGCGGTTTTTGCATAGGGCGACGACCGACCAGATTTGCTTCCGCCTTTGGACTGTTCTTTTCGCAACTCCAATTCCCTCATTGTTTATCAATGTCGTCAAACGAGCCACACTTTCTTTACGACTCTCAATGCAGTCATCTCTGATTTTTCTATCAGTACGGGGAGTGGTGACAATTTTACTGCAACATTTTCCTGCACGGTTCGCCTCCAGGCCCTTGTTTTGACCCGACTTTATTTCAATTTTGTTGACGACCGGCTTCGAAACACCGGTTATAGCTGCTGTCTCCCGCTAAGAATGTGTGGAATGCAACAACAATGTCTGAATTTCTCGACATTTGTATGGAGACGTGTCTGAAGTCTTACTACTTTGCCTTAACCCCTAGCGGGGCATAGCGCGTCAAATGACGTTTCGTTAGCATATAAAGATTTCGAATAGTGCAAGTTGCTGGCATACACATCTTGTCCTTTGATTGTCAGTTTTAACGACAGGCCATCAAAGGGAAAGGCCGTGGTATTATTTTTACACCCCACACCACAGGGGGAAGGTTTACCTCAACCAAATCATTGCACCGCCATCACTGGCGGCTTAACGTTGATTAGCAATGGTCAGTGACCACTGCCGTTGTCTGTAGTTTTACCCGTACTTGAATGTAACGGTTTTGAGGTTACCATGAATAACGGCTCACAAAGATGAAACTCTCTTATCAAGTTTGAAAAAAGTTATTCAATATGAGACATTACTCACGTTTTAACTATTGCAGAAAAGAAAGAGTTGCGAAAAAATTCTTTAATGGTATTTTAAGCGGAGTCACTGCACAGTATTTGTCAACAAACGACAACCACATGAGCACTTACCTCAGTAATTAAATAGAAGGCACAGACTTCCAGTGTTAGAGCTTGGAAACAACTTATCAAATATATTAATAAATCGTACCAGCAGCAATATTAAATAAAATAAACTTATGAAAGCTAATTTTTTATCACAAAAAAAGATTTTTAATTGAAAAATACATCATTGTGTGTACTGTCCCTAATAATATGGCAACCCACTGTATGATGGAGCAACTACTAAAGCCTGCTACCGACAATGGCCCATCGCGATGGTCGATTTGATGGCCGCCATCACGTTGCATTTACGTGGCCAAGTGCCCGAACCCAGGGAACCGGGCATGTTTAAGCGTTTCGATTCTAACGTGATAACTGATTTTGTACAAATCGCAGCCGTTCTTTAGCTTCTTCGAGACACATTCACGACAGCGGCCGACACTCCCATCACCTCATCGCGCCCGCTACAACATACAGAACAGAGTATTTACGATAGCCGCAATCTGTTTTTTCAGTCCACCGTGCAAATGATTGAGTCGATGGAGAACCAAGAGACCAAGGATCAATTGAGTCCAGCACTTGTGTCGGGCATTGAGAAGGTGCCTGAAAAGGATGGAAACGAACATTGGGATGCGTACATTGATTGCACAGATACCATCCTTATCACAATAACCTCGCACCACAATCAACTTGCCAACATGGAAATGACAGGACAGTGTAATAGCCTTTCAGCTGTTCAAAGTTGTTTTCGACTGCGTTGACAGACACCGATGGGCCATCGCGTGGAGGAAAATGGCTCTCGAAGCCATTTGTGGCCATCCGATGGCCCATCGCTGTTGACAGAAATGACGGTTACGCGGCATTGGCCACTGAACGCCATCCGCCCGTCCACACAATGGCGATGGCCCCGAATGGCCGGGGCTGGGCCACTGTCTGTAGCAGGCATAAGGTTAGATGCACAACTGGAGCGTCCGTTCACTAAGGCAGTGTACTGAGTCCCTTGCTCTTCAACATCATCATCATCATGTTCTATTTGTTAACATTCATCTCTGACGGCCTGGAACTATCCCTACCCTTCGCCGATGGCGTTGTCCTGGGTAGCCAAGACATCGTTGCCTTGCCAGCTGCACTAACTAGGTGGTGTAAGATACTGAAGAATCATGGAGGGAGGATTAATATACCAAAGACTGAGTATGCTTGTTGTCCTTTCTTAGATCTAGAGGAACTGATACCAAACACATATCACATATCATACCACATATCCTACTTCCTAATATCCTACTTCCTTCTTATATTATAAATGTGAAAGTTTGTGAGGATGTATGAATGTTTGTGACTCTTTCACGCAAAAACTACTGAACTGATTTGGATTAAATTTGCCAGCAATATGGTTTACACATCAGAGTAGCATACATATAACACGTCATTTATAAAGATAAAATATATATACGTGTGCGAAGTCGCGGGTGGTTGCTATTTATAATATAAGTAGGATTAGTAGGATAGAACTCCGGTTTGCGTGTGTTCGTAATTCTTCCTCTCCTAAACTTACTTACTTACATTCTAGACGAAGTAGTGTCAAGTTGGTCGCGAAGTGGTATGAAACGGTAGGGAGGAAGAAGGAAACTACTTACACACTTTTCTTATTAAATTTAGAGAATAAAGACACAATGTTCATGCAATGTGCAAGTGCGAATTATATTTTTCAGTGCAATTGGCATATTTGTGACACTCGGGTTCATTCTGCACACCAACTTAGTATGTGTAACGAACGGTTTGGTGGGCACCCGAAGATGCCCGTGGGGACGGAGCCTTAGGAAGCATAACGACCGTGAAGGTCGGGCTGTGCCATCTGGCGAAGAAAAAGGCCCCTCAACGAGCTAAGCAGCGGCCTATGCATGCTGTAGCTCAGTTCGGGAGATGTGGGCGAGGTTTTCGCCGCTCGTTGCCCCTGTCCTTTACGTATTAACAAAAATTCATAGGCCTGGGGAAGACAACACAAACAGGGGAGGTAAAAATGGGGAATAAAAAATATTGTCGATAAGGATGGAATGGTTGGCGGACGGATCAGACGCCCACGCGGTTGTACTTGGGTCCGGGTGTAATGGGACCCTCGCCCTCTGGTTTCGTACCACCAACAGATCACTACTCATCAGGTGCTGCTTCGATCTGCCGGTGGGAGCAGCACTACCAGATCATAATATGGTTCATTACATATGGTTCATTACATATGCGTCTGTAGCTTAGCTCGGCAATGCACCGGGGATTTTTTTGCTGCTCGGAGTACGGTCGGTTGAGGTTCAACTCACTCAGCGGAACAAATATTTTGTTTCTCAAATTCCCCCTATTTAATTTCCTCACGCTTAGCGGTTTCGTACGAATAGAAGCACGAAAGTGCGAGAATTCTGTTAGTACGAAACGTGATTTTTATTTGAAAACTTAACCGCGGAGGTTTAGATGTTGTGAAGCCGAACATACACCATCCGGATTTCCTGTCTGGAAAAACTGATCAGCCCCGGCCTTTTGGTTTGCCTAAATATAGAATATACCATACACCATCCGGAATTCCTGCCGGAAAAACTGATCAGACCCGGCCTTGAGGAATTCCGGATCGTGTATGGCTGCTTCAGGCCGCCTGAAGGCGAACTGTCCGGCCGCGTGATCAGTATGAATTTTCACTGGAGTTTATTTCAATTGACCAATGTATCTGAAACTTGGCCATGGAAAGTAAAATTTAATTCAGTAGATGGAATGATACTTCGAATCTCTGGCGATAATATCGATTTTTAATTGTGCATTGTGCATGCACATGCCATTCACGGTCCGGAATTCCTCAAGGCCAGGCCTGATCAGTTTTTCCGGAGAAAAATTATGGAACGTGTGTGGTGAAGACCTGTCTTGGGACGATTTTCCTTCCAGCCGCCTGATAGGCCAATCCGGCCGCCTAAAGGCGGCCTGAAGCGACTATATACTATGTCGAATTCCTCATGGCCGGGCCTGATCAGTTTTTCCGGCAGGAATTCCGGATGGTGTAAGTTCGGCTTAAACCACCATATTAACCTACTAGAGAGGTGGAGAAAGGGTGAAAGAATAAAAACGGTGAAGATTAAAAAGTATTTGACCCGCTGAGAGGCTTGAGCCTCAAACGACCGTATTTGGAACTGCAAAACATACCCGGTGCGTTGCCGAACTAAACTACAAACGCATACTAAGTTGGTGTGCAGAATGAAACCAAGTGTCACAAAAATGCCAATTTCACTGGAAAAAATTTATTTAATTTGTGAAGTTCTGTTAAATCAATTAAATTAAATACGGAGAGCATGAAATAAAAGCAAGTTCAAGCTTATCGATTTATAGACTAAGCGCTTGGGGTTTTGAGATGAAAAGTTTTGCAGTACTTTTGATTTTGAGTACCATTATGTACAATATTTTGGGTTGCTGAACACGGATCCGGAGTTTGTCAACAAAAATTCTGGAAACTCTTTTATTGGCCATAATACCGCACATAAACTTATTATTTTTTTTAGATAATTCGATTATCATCAGTATGAACTAATTTCTACAGGGTGTTCGGAACTTGGCATATAAACGCACTGCAAAGTGATCTCCATGCAATTTCCAGCAAATAATATAATTTTTTTTTAATTGTTAACCATTTAGATGCTACAGGTATTTAATTTTTAAGGTCTGTGAAGTTGGCACCTCGAGATGATTTTTTTTCATGCCAACTGGCTAAATCGTTTGCCCATCGTTAGCTCATATTTGCCCAGGAAATATTTTCGTTTGCCCACCATTAGAAAAAAAAGTTATTAACAAATATATTTTTTAAGGTTGCGAATCACTGAAATTCAATTTTTTTTTTGCGATTTTATACACTATTTTGTTTGCCTATCGTTAGCGCAGGATTGCTCAACCTTTACTTTCGTTTGCCCACCCCCAAATTTTCTTTTTTATTCGCGTGAAATAGCGCATAAACATGGAAAATTTCAAAATTTGATTTTTGCGAATAGATTTAGAAAAATTGCTTTGTTGATACCTTTTTTTCTATGACGAGCTAAAGCGAATATCGAATAGAATAATTATACGTAGGAAACGTTAATACTTTGGCGAGCGGTTGTTGAATATAAACGAAAACTTAGCTAATAGGAACACCAGACAAGCGTACAAGGTAGTAAATACAATTAAGAACGGCTACCAACCCAGGACTAGCCTTTGTAAGGACAAGGATATAAACACCATCAGCGACACCGATGGCATTAACAAACGACGGGCCTCTTATTTTGAAGAGTTTCTGAACCAACCATCTAATATCCCCACACAAGACGCTCTCGACGATATTGTTGATCTTGGCCCACCCATACAACCCCCGACAGTAGAGAAAGTTGATCTCGCATTGCGGTCACTAAAACGAAATAAAGCGCCGGGCGCTGACGAGATTCCAACTGAACTGCTAAAATTCGGTGGAACGGGTCTAGCTAATGCCATACATCAATTACTCCTGCGAGTCTTGGAGGACGAGGAGATCCCAGACGATTGGCGCAGAAGCATCATCTGTCCAATTCACAAAAAGGGAGATAAACTGCGGTGTGAGAATTACAGGGGCATCTCACTAGTTTGTACGTCCTATAAAATTTTGACGAAAATTCTAGAAAATAGAGTAAAACCGTACGCAGAACGAATCATTAGCGAATATCAAAGCGGTTTCAGACCTGGTTGCTCCATAGCCGATCAGCTATTTACCGTCGAACTGATACTCCAGAAGTGATGGGAATACAACGTTCAATTTTCAATTCAATTCAATACAATTTATTCACAATATAATTACAATTATATAACATAACTTATTCGATATCTTGTGTACATATCTCCCTTGAAGCAACGCTTGTGATGGGAGAATAATTAGTTATTTATTGACTATACATATCATAATTTTAAGAAAGTTTGCTATGCTTTGTTTGTTATATTAAATACAAATTTAATTTTTAAATAGTGAAGTGTAAAAAGTTGTTTTTTTTTTTTAAAGAAAATAAAATATTGTTGCGAATTCATCATATTTTAAACTAAGGAGCCATTTTTTGGTTTTATATTTAAATAGTTGAAGAGTGTTGATATTACGTATCTCGACAGGTAATACATTGAAGCTACTTGGTCCAGTGAATGACACGTAACTTTGGGTATGTGTTTTGTGGTAAAATGGAACATGCAATCTTCAATTGTTGAATCTTGTGGTCCTATTATGTATTGAAGTTATAGAATGTTGTTTATATGTGTAATATAACGCTGATTTTGCATATAGTTGTTTCAAGCTAAGGACTTTTGCTATTTCAAATAGATTGGTTGTGGGATGAAGTCTCGGAAGAGAAAAAATCTTTTTTAAGATGAGTCGCTGAGTTACGTTTAAATTTTCAAGATGAACGTTAAATGCGCCACCCCAAGCCGCTATACAGTATTGTAGAGTTGATTGAACTAGCGCATAATAAATTGTTTTAAGTTGATTTGCTGTCAGGATCTTATGCAGTCTATTCAATATGAAAAAGCTTTGTATAATTTTTTTATTTATAAAGTCAGTGTGAAAGTTCCACTTAAGGTGTTTGTCAATGATTACTCCTAAGTAGTTTGTCGCATCCACCAGATTTACGGTATCATCATTCAATTTAATATGATCAAATGGAGGCTGAGTTGATGAATTTATAGAGAAGGATATGGCTTTTGTTTTTTGGACATTTAATTTGAGACGATGTTTAAACAGCCATTTTTGAAGTTTCCTCATTGCGGATTGAATTATAGACACAGTTTGATTCCACGAATTTGACGAACTTAATAATACTGTATCGTCCGCGAAAGCTATTATAATACAGTCATCATGTTTAAAGTTACACAATTCGTTAACATATATACTACATAGTATAGGCGACAGTACGGTTCCTTGGGGTAGTCCTACATTTTTATTATGTTTCCATTCACTTAAGTGCCCATGGATTTTGACTCTTTGTTGTCGGTCATGTAAATATGAATTAAAAAGATCTAGTGGCTTCTTTTCAATACCTATAGATTTTAGCTTTTTTATAAGGAGTTCAAATATTATGGTATCGAATGCCTTAGATAAATCCATAAATGGGTTTACGATCTATAGGTATATCCAATTCTGAGTGTATGAAATTTGTGACATTCATCACTGCATCTTCCGTACTAAGGCCTTCTCGGAAACCATACTGTTGGGGAGATATTATATGATTCTCAGAGAGGAATTTAACTAGCCTTTTTTTTAAGCATTTCTCAAAAATTTTAGCCAAAGAGGGTAGAAAAGATATAGGACGGTAGTTATTGATACCTTGTTTGCTTCCATTTTTGAAAACTGGTACAACTAGAGCCTTTTTAAATGCGGTTGCAAAGGTTCCTTCCTGCATGCACTTATTTAATAACATCCTGAGTGGTTTCTTGATCTCATTTTGAATATTTTTCAAATTGTCTGAGGTTATTGTATCCCATCCAGCAGATGTATTGCTCTTGAGTGAATTGATTATTTGTATAACTTCTTCTTCTGTAATTTTAATGAAATGTATATTGGATTGTGTATTACCTGAATTGTTTTCTAATGATATTTCATGGTCAGTGTTATAATTATTAAATAAGTTTGCCCCTATATTGATGAATACATTATTAAAGTGGTTAGCTAACAATTTCTCTGCATCTACTGTTTTAGGGGTTTCTTTATTCAGTATTTCGATAGGAGGGTAGGTTTTGTCTTTTTTATTAGTCGATAAGTTATTAACCATTTTCCAAAGTTTTTTATTATTTGAATCATTTTGTAGTTCATTTTGAAAATACTGTTTTTTAGCTATTTTTTTTAATAAATTTATTTTATTTCTGTGTTCTTTGTAATGTCGTAAAAGATTTGTGTTAAAGGGTTCCCTATTTAATCTTTGTTTAATTTTATCTCGAATCCTAATCGACTTAATAATTCCCTGTGTTAACCATGGCTTTAAAGGAGTAAATTTATTAGGAATTCGAGTTCGCGTTGTAGAACTATCAATAGTAGCTCTTAGTTCTAGTATGAATTTATCGGTCGAAATATTTGCATCGTCGGTTTCATTGACGATTTGATCCCAATCCAATTCTTTGATATTTTGTCTTAGTATTCCATAGTTTACTTTCGTTATTGTTTTTATTTCTTTTTTGTGATTATTATTATGTTTTATATTACACGTACATAAATGTATAAAAAATCTTTGTCGACTTCAAGCAGGCATACGACAGTATTGATTGTGGAGTACTGTACAACATCATGCTGCAATTTGGTATACCGGCCATACTATTGCGACTGACAAAGATGACGATGACCAACTCCGTCTCACAAGTCAGGATCCACAATTGACTTACTGATCTGTTTGAAACACGCACTGGCTGCCTACGCCGACGACATCAACATCATGTCTCGAAGATTGGCCGACGCAGAAGAACTTCTGCATATGCTCGATACCGCGGCAAAAGAAGTTGGACTACGTATCAACGAGGGTAAAACTGAAATGATGGTGCAATCGACGCCAAGGACACCTGCACAGCCGAGCATCAATGTAGGGGACCTCAACATCGAGTTCGTGAACGACTTCATATACCTGTGTTACAACTTGTCAAGGCACGCCAACGAAACTGACGAAATCAAGCGACAGATACAGTTAGCTAATAAGACATTTTTCTCGGTCCTCCCCATAATGTAAACGAAACATGTGCACAGATACACGAAGCTCCGCGTGTATCAAACCATTATACGACAAGTGCTAAGCCTCCGTAAGCATGCTAGACACATTTGAACGTAAGGTTCTACGGCGAATTTTCAGGGCTGTTTGCGATCGAGATGGATGGCGCATCCGGTACAACCATGAGTTGTATGAATTGTGCGATGAGCTGGAATTTTCGAAAATCGTCAAACTACAACGACTTCAATGGGCAGGGTATGTACAACAAATGGACGGTGATCGCATGCCAAAGATAGTAATGAATGCAGAACGAGTCGACGGAGCGAGACTGCCTAGACGACCGAGATCTCTTTGGGAGAGCTCAGTATATGTGGACGCCGAACAGCTACATATTAACTACCAAGACTGGAGGACTCGGTCGCGTGACCGAGATAATTGGAGGAAAACTATCCAGCGGCCAAGACCCGACGTCGGGCTGTCGCGCCACGATGATGATGATGGGTTTGCATAGAACCAGACAGACGGAGAAAGCTTAATCGACTCGTCTCATCATACTGACCAAGAATATATCATATATAAAATAGTTTATATGGTCAGAGATGCTTCCTTCTGTGGGTTGCAAACTTCATGACAAAGTTAATATACCCATCACATCCGTGAAGGGCATAAACACTGTTGTATCAATATTATATACATACTCGTACATATGAATGAATAACCATCGCTTTTTTCCGAAATACTTTAATTACCGAAAATCGCTTAAAGACTTTATCACCTTATCCTGTCATCACTTCGATTTAACGTCAGCATATTTCTATGCTTTACTAAATATTCTACAGTTTGATTCGCAAACCGTATAGATAGATATACAAATACGAGCTACTTTCCCAGCAGGAAGGCACTGCGACCATAAAGATCTATTGTGCCGTAGCTCATTAATCCAAAAGACCGTCCACCCTTCTAATAAAGGGCAGTAAGTCTTTAGCAGGAATCAACCTGAATTCTGCAGTGCTGATAGTAGCCTGCCCGAGGAGTGACATCCTAAAACGCGCGATGGCGGGACAAGATGTGCTTGGTCGTTTCCACGTCTTCCAGACAAAGACGGCATTCAGTCTCGCTTGACAGACCCATCTTGTTCAGGTGATATCTGACCAGGTGATGGCCAGATAAGATAAGGAGTCTTAGGTGGGTTCTACTCATTTGAGTAGTACCCTTGTGACTGAAGGGCATTATCAGCTCCTTTGATTGACGAAGCCCTGGAAGGTTATTCCAGTACTGTTGACGCAATCGTGCAAACCAATCTTTGATCCGCAGTTTGGCCGAGGCCAGTCCAAAGCCACAGTAAGGCTCAGGTCCATGAAAACGACTGGATGATCCTTGTCTAGCAAGTTCATCCGCAGCCTCGTTCCCCTCAATGCCCTGGTGGCCTGGCACCCAACACAAGAAGACTCGGTTTTTGGTTGCCAACAGTTGAAGGAGATTGTAACACTCCTTCACCAGTTTTGAAGAGACCTTAAATGAGGAGAGCGCTTTTATAGCTGCTTGGCTGTCTGAGTAGATAGCAATGTGAGCGCCGCGAAGTCCAGTTTCCGTATAGATAAACGCTGTCAGCTTAAAATCTGACCTTATGCGATTCGCCTTTTGTGAGGTTGGTGAACTGTGCTGGATCCTCTACTGTTGTCTCCTTTTTGTGGGGTTGCGCAGGTGGCCGAAGTGTGTGACGGCTTCGCTGACCGAATTGTGACGGCTCCACTGGCCGAAATTTGGTGGGCAGTGGCTGCCCGAAGGGGCGTAGCCCCGTGCGCTGAGCGTTGGATGCTGCCCAAGGGTTTGCGCAAGTAGCCGAAGTGTGTGATGCACTGCTGGCCGAAATGTGGCGGGCAATTACTGCCCGAGGTGATGTAGCTCCGCGCGCTGAGCGGTGGATGCTGCCCGAGGGGTGGCGCAGGTGGCCGAAATGTGGTGCAGCTCCGCCGTTCGAATTGTGACGGCTCCACTGGATGAAATGTGGCGGGCAATTACCGTCCGATGGGACGTAGCCCCGCGCGCTGAGCAGTGGACGCTGCCTGATGGGTTACACATGTGACCGGAATGCTGAACGTCGTTTTTCTCGGCCAGCAGACATGCCGTCCACTTTGGAGGTGAGGTCTGTCCCTCGCGGTATAGTGAACGGCATTTCTGCCACTCCACACAACAAAAAATTATTTCACGTACCTCGATCACGACTTCTCCCATCCGCAACTGTAACACTCGTAGCGAGACGGTCTCCTCCACATGTGGAAGATTGGATTGCTATCGGATTCTATCTTTGGCGTTCATGATAAATTCGGACTGAACAGCTGTCAGAATCCAATTTGGAAGATTGGATTGCTATTGGATTCTATTTTCGGCGTTCTTGATGAATTCGGCTACTCCTCTAAAGACGTTGGTATGGCGAACTTAAGGGAGAGTTATAGTCGACTGTATCGAATTGTTACAATGATTTAAAAGTGTGCTGGTCGAAGATTTTCACGCGATGTTGTTAATTGCCTTGACTCCTCCAGGGTCATGGGCACGTCAACATATCCAGCATTTCATTACTTTGTTGACGTTTCGATAGCATATCTACTTTTCGGAAAGTGCACTTGCTAGCATGCACCTCCTTTACGCGCCGTTTTTATACTGACAAGCCCGAAGCACTGTGAGAGTTCTATTAGTACCCACAGGCAGTTTTTGATCGCATCGAGATTTGAACTCCGAGCTTTAGATTAGTTTCATACAATGTTGTGAATTTTTCTTTGACTTCAGCACAGCAGCAATCCTTGTAAAAAATTGCAGAAGATTGAAGATTGATTGATCCTTACTATCAACGTGCTTCTTGTATTTCTAGCAGCCACTGGTACAACTCAATTTTTCCAATGAACTTTAAGATCTCCAAACGAACAATCCACAGTCGAGGCCACTAATAATTGTCTTAGAGGCCGGATTTCGGCAATTGTTGTAAGGATATTTTACCAATACTATCTGGGTTCTTTGATCTGTCAAGAATACAAATTTTCAGGTAACATAAAGACAAGGTGTTGACCAACGATAGTTGCGTTTTCTTTTTTGTACAGGGCAGTGTAGAGCAGCACAAGCGACAAAAAACGCTACAAAGCAGGTCAAACTAGCGAAAACAAAAACAGGGCTTGACTTTGCTGGGAGTGTGTCTTGATTTAGTTTGGCATTCAAACGTCAACTGAAATTTCAAGAGAAAACCTAAATCATTAGTGCAGATACCATCGGACAAAGTTCCTTTAGGCAGGAGAACCATTTTGTATGTTTACTATTCTAATTAATTATTGCGCTCGGTGGCCGGGGTTGTTCGGTCATCGCTCTATGATACTAATCTAGAGCTCGGAGCTCAAATCTTGGTGCAATCAAAGACTACCTGTGGGCTGTAATAGAACTCTTACAGTGCTGCGAGCTTGTCAGTATAGAGACGGCGCGGATAGAAGCTGCATGCTAGCAACTGCACTTCCGAAAACTAGATATGCTATCGAAACGTCAACAAGGAATATAAATGCTAGAGAAGTTGACGTGCCTAAGCCCCTGGACGGGTCAAGTTAATTAACATGGGATGATAATTCCACAAAACGAACATTTTAATGGCAGGAAATTAATTTTTAGTGCTTCCCAAACTGTAAATTGCCCGAAAAAATCGATACAAACTCAATTGCCCTAACCCCTTGTGGGGCATAGCGCATAAAGTGCTTTCGGAGAATGCAGTTGCCAGCATGCACCTCCTGCACATCCATGGCCACGAACACCGTCGTGGACGGGACTCGAACCCGAAACGCCGGTAGGCAAACATGAGACTGATGCTTCAACCCTCTGCACTACCGGTCGCCCCAAACCCCAACCAGTCTATTGATTTGTTATCAAACTTTTTAATCTTTATTTACATAATGAAACTATTTCTGGGTAAGACTGGCTTCATATCTCTGTTTCAAATTACTAATGATTTTGTCAGTACTAATACATTATATTACTTCTAAAGACTCAGCTGCAAATTTTGGTTTTAGCTCATCTTTAGGTTAACGTGATTATCCATTGTAAGTAGGTACCTAAAAGTATATATGGCATCATCCCAATCCGCATCTATTTTCCGTGAAACGCCGGACATGAAAAAAAAGTACAATTTTACCCTTCCGTGCACTTTTCTCGGATATTTTCATTAAACTTGCTTTTTTTCATATTCCTCCAGGCTGACCTTCCACCATGGATAATTCGCCTCCGCATGTGGGATAGCTACGGATCGTATGTTCCGGTCAAGTCAACAACAACGACGGCTGTGCCTTCATCAACGAGCGGCACAGGACGAAGTGCTTCAGGAAATATTCTCGGTAGTGGTGTTTCGATGAACATCAATAACGCAATCAATAATACCGGCAGTTATGGCAACTACTACTACAGTGCCCAGAATCCCAAGTATGGAAAAGCCATTCAGGTGAACATCGATAATGCATGGAATCCGGTTGATACGTACATCTATGGTCCTACGCAGCCAAGCATTTACAACCAGGAAAACAAATACGGAGGCTACTTGAGTCAGAAATTCGGCAATGGGATCTCTAGCGTGCGGGAGAGCTTTAACTATATAGCGGGCGAACGATTTGATAAGAGTTCGAAGGATTCGGGCACACAGTCGAGAGATGGACAAAAAGGTGGTGGAGGAGCAGTGGGTATATCCGGAAAACATAAACGACGCTTGATGTTGGAAATTTATGATTATGAAACGCCAAAATTATGTGATCATACAGCCATTACAAGTATGACCGGTCACAAGCTGCGGCCGTGCAGTCCGCTGGAGAGCTATGTGAGTTCAGGCCGAGATCTGGTGAGTAAATAAATTTGATCATGCTTGATATGTTTGGATGTGGGCCAGAATTAACGAATAGACTTGGGGGCATATAATAAACAACGGGAATTGGTTCATGCTTTGACGTATGAGGAGGCATTATTGTAATCAATAAAAAAGTTTTCTTTTAAAATTAGATTATACAATACCTACGTGATGCGATAATTTGTTATACGAGGGTTGCCTTTTAAGTTTTGCATATAGGGCTGAATTACTAAAACAATATATAGTTTAAGACCTTATTGTTTTTCGAAGTATTTTCTACGAAGATTAATGCACTTTTGCATTCGTTCGAACCAACTCTGGAAGCAGTTACTCCACTTTGTTGGTACAGTCAAAATTGCGTTTTCCAAGACGTCAACTGCTTCTTTTTGCGACTGGAACCTTTCACCACGCAGTCTGTTCTTAATTTTCGGAAAGGTAAAGAAATTGTTGGGGATTAGGTCGGGACTGTACGGAAGACGGTTTAACAATTCAACGTTTTGTTGCTTTAATAAGGCAATTGTCTTGCGGGCTGTGTGCGAACTTGCAATGTGTTGGTGGAGGCCGTCGTTTGGGGCTAGTTTTTCAAAGCTCAGTAATAATTTCTGGCAAACAATTGGTTGTATACCAATCGGCAGTAATTGTTCTTTGATCTTGCAGGGGATTTGTTGCTACATGATCTGCTTTTGAGACAAATGTCGAGACCATCTTTTTGGAGACACGAGAGTGGATGACTTTTGTCGGTTTTTCTTCATTTTGGAACACCCAAACAGACGACTGGCGTTTATTTTCGGATTCATAAGAGTAAATCCTCGATTCATCACCACTAACGATGCTGTTAGGTATTCTTGTGATAATGCGGTCTAGAGTTTTTGACGCCAATTGACCCGAGCTCCTTTCCGTTCTTCGGTCAATAGACGCGGTATCAAACGGGAACCTATTTTTTTACACACAATTCTTCATGCAACATTTTTGATTTGGAGTCTTTCAAATCTCCAATAATACCTCCATCTCGATCTTCCGTGAAGAGCTTGCGCACAGCATCGACGTTTTCTTGGGTGACTGCCGTTTTTGGTGCACTTGCCCTTGGATAGTTGCTAAAAATCACCCATCCACGTTTGAATTCTGTATACCAACGAGAAATAGTCGGCTGATGTGGTGTTTCATTACCGAAAACAGAAACCAACTCGGCGAGGCATTCTTTTTGAGATAATTGTCTTCGAAAGTTGTAAAAAATTATTGCGCGAAAATGTTCTCGGTTCAATTCCATTATTCGGATAACTCGACGACTTTGACAATTCACTGTAGCTGTAACACTATACATATCGCACTAACACTTTGGATTTAGGTTGAAAGAGGATGCAGGTTAATATTTAGCGGTGACATTAGATTCGTGGCAACCTCGATGTTCCTATATTCAGAACTTAAAAGACAACCCTCGTAACGTCGAATTTTCTTCTCAAAGATTTATAATTTTCTTTGTAACTGTTTAGTCTAATCAACCAGCAGTGGCGAATCTAGAAATCGAGTTTGGAGGGGGCCCGAATTTGAGTAAGGATATATTCATATTTATTGAACTTTCGGTGTTCAATAGAAAACCACATATGGAAAGCGCGGAAGCATTTATTATGGAGAGAAGTATGAAATGCTGATCGTGTAAAGCCGTAAAGGGCAGCTGTGCTTAACTCAGCACAGATGGACTCCAAAAGCGTTCGCTCTGTTGCCACAAGGTACTCATTACTCGAAAGTCTTAATCATTGAACTAGACAGAACTTTCAATAAAACGATGGAGTTTCCCACCGTCAACATAAACTAAGTCATCCATTTCAGTGAAGAAGCGGGATCTAATTGTCTTCATTTTCATGTCAGAGTCGAACAGGTGTAGAGAAGACAAAAGATGCACCTCCGTGTCCTCATCACCGCAGCTTCTGCAGCAGTTATTATCATTATTATCATAGCGTACTCCCCAACCATACAGTACCCAGTGATGACTCCCTGCTTCCATGTGTTGCTTTTTTAGCGACAATAGGTGAGCGGTGCGACTAGAACCCAATAGGGGCCATAAACTTTTCGTTAAACGTATGTTTTACTATTTACCCATCTGGAGTGGCCACTGCCAATGGCTTTCAACTTAAGAGCTAGTTTGGAAGCAGCATCACCTATGCAAGGAGCATTGAGCGACATTCCGTGACGGTCTTTGACGTAGTCAGATCCGTTTCGAAAGACTTAATTACAGTTTGATTGCCGGTGAAAGTTGCAATGTCTATAGCTCATACCATGTGATATCCTTGCCGGATCAAAGCCTGCGTAAACGTCACATCCTTGGCCTGAAAGACATCGCAGTATTCAAGGAGACTGAAATAGGGGTTTAATTTAAGTCCATCACAGAAAACACCAACCCCACCATCCCTCATGAATTAGGCAAGAGAAGCGCGTTGTTTTTTGCACTGACAGTATGATTTTATCACAATGACAAAATTCTTGTCAAGCGGATTCTTATTTGGTAGAGTTGTAGAGTCGTTACTGGAATATTTAGGCTGCTCAGAATGACAGCGTGTTCAGAGATTTAAGTGAGCCACTGACAAGTGTCATGGAGTCGAATGATCGTATTTCAGCAAAAATATCAAAAAGTAACAGCTTAAACAGCAGTTTAAGCAGCAGAAGTTTTTGTCCTAAGAGCACACAAAAAGCATAGCAGACCAGTGTTTGTACCTCCTAGTAAGCTACGGTTAGGGTTTGCAGTAGTCTACCAAAAAACTACCCAAAAAAAGTAAAACACTATATAGAAATGTTGCCTTATAAGCTAAAAATTGGCTCATTCCATGCAGCTGAAGAGGCTCGGCTGGAAGTATCCTATACTTCTGAAGAGAACGAAATCTAAGTGGAACGCATTGCGTAAAGAAATCCACCCTTGTCGAGTACCTTTTGTATTCGTTGTCATTTTTATAAATCATTTTCGAGTATTTCCTCGAATTATTGGAGGACCAAGCTTTATATTTTAAACATTTTGGAAGGGAGACGGACCCCAATGGCCCCCCTCTGGATCCGCCACTGTAAACCGGGATAAAAATATTCAGAATTCTTGAGCTGTTCCCCATTCCCACATATGCGTTTGAAATATATGCATACATTTAGAATATAAATACGAATAAATAAACAACATAAATAATAAATCGAAGAAGTTCGAGTTAATTGGGCTCCAAATTTTAGCAGACACCAGGTTTTTGAAACATTTCAGCTCTTAGCCTCCGATTTTTAACCAAGTCTGCTTTCAGCCGGTACGTCGGTCATTTGCTTCATGCTTTTGACATAGGTTCAGTCTTACCAGAAGTACAGAGTATAATCAGGGCTTTCAAATGATCAGCCCGTCAGTTGCATACCGACTGATGGGCTTTAACATGGGCTCAAATGGGCATTCTAAGATGATCAGCCTGTCAGCCGGACTGATTGGCTGATCAGCTTAACCCTTTCACATGATTCGCGGCTGACCGACATACGGCTGCTAATAGCATGGTAGCTACTATTTACACTCATGGTCAAAATAATAAGTACTCCAAAAGAATTTGCATGAAAGGCAAAATACATTTTAAATTTGTCAACCAAATTATTGTACCGAATAGTAGAATATTTTCCTAAGCAGCAGTCTTCCCGAATTAGATCTATCTATAATCTTCCGGCTATAATATATTTTTAATGACACGTGTTTTGGAAGTAGGCGTTCCTATTGTCGGATCAGACTCATTATACTCTAGATGAAATCTGAGAGTATTATAAGTTTGCCACAAAGTTTGTAACGCTAAGAAATAAGGCTCGCAGAAAAAAATGAATGATACAGAAGTTCATATTATCACTCGAATATCTCAAAACCGGATGTCCGTCTGTCCGTCTGTCCGTCTGTCCGTCTGTCCGTCTGTCCGTCTGTCCGTCCGTCCGTCCGTGACCTCTCTAGCTCGAGAACGCGTTGAGCTATGAAGTTCAAATTTTGCACACGTTATTTTTGACAAAAAATGAAGGCTAAGTTCGTGAACGGGCTAAATCGCTCCACCCCTTCTACCCCCTCCCATACAAAATGACACATTTTTGAAAATTTACAATAATCAGATTTTCTCAGAAACTATAAAACATATTGCTTTGAAATTTTTAATATATCACTTTTATGATAATTTTAACCTATGTTATAAAACTTATTGTAATCCTCACCCTCCTTCTACCCCCTCCCATACAAACTGCACTATTTCATGAAAAACGTTAAGCCAATTTAGTCAGTACGTATACAATTTATCGGGCTGAAATTTTGTACTTAACACTTAATTAACAATATCAGTTAGATTCAAAAAAATTAATCGATTACCCTTACTCCGTCTACCCCCTCCCATACAAAATGACACATTTTTGAAAATTTACAATAATCAGATTTTCTCAGAAACTATAAAACATAATGCTTTAAAATTTTGAATATATCACTTTTATGATAATTGTAACCTACATTATAAAATTTATTGTAATCCTCACCCTCCTTCTACCCCCTCCCATACAAACTGCACTATTTCATGAAATACGTTAAGCCTATTTACTCAGTACGTATACAATTTATCGGGCTGAAATTTTGTACTTAACACTTAATTAACAATATCAGTTAGATTCAAAAAAAGTAATCGATTACCCTTACTCCGTCTACCCCCTCCCATACAAAATGACACATTTTTGATAATTTACCATAATCAGATTTTCTCAGAAACTATAAAACATATTGCTTTGAAATTTTGAATATATCACTTTTATGATAATTGTAACCTACATTATAAAATTTATTGTAATCCTCACCCTCCTTCTACCCCCTCCCATACAAACTGCACTATTTCATGAAATACGTTAAGCCTATTTACTCAGTACGTATACAATTTATCGGGCTGAAATTTTGTACTTAACACTTAATTAACAATATCAGTTAGATTCAAAAAAAATAGTCGATTACCCTTACTCCGTCTACCCCCTCCTATACAATATGACACATTTTACCAACGTTGCTCTCTAGCTTGATATCGCTTTGAGCTAATACAAAATGTTGTCTTTTGACAATAAGCTGATTTTCTCGAAAAGTGTTACAGCTATTAGTCTGAAATTTGGAATATAAAGCTTTGATGAAAATATCAGTCTCCGGAAAAAGAATTTATCAGAATCCTTTAACTTCTTCTACCACCTCTCATACAAAGTACACAATATCAGAAAACAAATTAAGACTATTTTCTCAGTACGGATTAAATTTATGGAGCTAAAATTAGATTCAGAGCACTTCAGTAGAAATAATAGTATGAACAAAAATAAGTAAAAGAATTAATTGACTCCTCCAATCCCCTTTCATACAAAATGCTAATTAGACAATAAACTGATTTTTCCAAAAATATAAAATAGTATAAAACCTATTGATCTGGAATTTAACTCAAAACGTTTTGATAACTATTTGATTCACCCAAAAATTATCGGAATCACCCCACTACAATACAAACTGCACAAATTCACGAAATATAAGAAACAATTCTCAATTTCATTGAGATAGAATAAGCAACAAAGCATTTTCGTTAAAGTAAAAAGTTTCATAATTTTATCACCTAACACAATTTTATAATATTGCTGTAAATCAGTTTTCACAACCTTAAATCTCCAGTTTGATATTTAATATTTCGATGATAATTGTCTGTCAGTTAAATTTATTTTGAATTAAATAACTACAAAACTCACTACAGCAGTGCTGACCTTCCTCAATGGCGGGAAAATTAGGATGACCAAATTCGGTCGATATTCACTTACGCGGGCAATAAATTATCGAATTTATTACCGCCCATCGGAATAGTGCTGATGCCGGTGCATTATTTCTTAGCGTTGCAAACTTTGTGAGAAACCTATAATGCTGTCAGATTTCATCTCTTGTGTTTATACTCTAGATGAAATCTGAGAGGTGATGGGATCAACAAAGTATAACGATGCATCCGAGATTGCAACCAAAATTATTTATTGGCTTTAACCAGGTTCAAATTCATCTAGAGTATTGCATGATTGGGGTTTACCCCAATCGTAGTTCTTTTATGTTTTTCATTATAAATTTACAAGTCCGAGGGACTGGAAATATTGGTCAAAAATTTGTAGTAAATGGCTTGAAATATTGGTCGAAAATTTGAAGTAAATTTCAACCAATATTTCAAGTCTCTAGGTCCAAAATGGTAAGAGATATCAAGCAAAAACACTGTCAAAAAGGCCAGAATTATTTGTCCTTTTTAAAAAATCCTGGTTATTAGGATGGTTAAATCCATGAGGTGCATGCTAGCAACTGCACGTCCGAAAAGTAGATATGCTATCGAAGCGTCACAAAATCATAGAAATGCCCGAGGCGATGAGGGGGCACCAAGCCCCACATTGTCCCCTGGATTTACAAAACTATTGTTCGGCCAATTATTGATTATGGAGCAGTCACTTGGTGGAGGAGAGTGACCACCTCAGTTGGTAGGGACACTCTCACCAAAATACAATGGCTTGCATGACACATAATAACGGGAACCATGCGCTCCTGTCCTACTGCAATAGATCAGGCTTTGATTGACCTTCCTCCACTGCACATTCAAATTGGGGTGCAGGCCAAAATTGCAATAGCAAGGCTTAAAGGCTGGATTATAGTCTGCGCAAACAAAACGGTTTCTACTGTCAAATAAAGTTGACCCAATGTATTTCAAATGGCGAAAAATATACTTTGCGCGAACAACACGTCATTCAAAACTTTGTCGGAATCAACGAGCCACGAAGTGTCAATTCACATATGCATGTGTTATAAAACTGTGGGCGATCATTTGTTTTGTTTTAAGTTACTGTTATGCTCTTGGAAGTGCATATTTCTATTCTTAATTTAAGAAAGTGTTCAAGCAAGTTTGTTAGGAAGCCAGTTTTCCATAGTTCAAATGTGTCAAATGAAAGCGAACAAGAGATTTAACTATAACAGGCTGAACAGATGATTTTCGCTAACTGCGACTTGTGAACATATTTCGGGCACAATCTAATTAAGAGGTAAAGCTGGCGCAAAACAGACCGAGTCCGCAACAAACTAGCTGGCTGCTAGATCACAACATGCTCAGCCAGACGGGCATCTGAAACCCCTACATTGGCCCAAACCCTTTCTCCGGTATTGTCTACTGAGACTAAATGCCGATTTTGCCGTGAGGATACTGAGTTCAACAAAAATCTTCTCTGTGAATGCTCGGCCGTTGCTCGTTCCAGGATCAGGTTTCTTGAAGGTTCCATTGTGAGCTCTGCTGACATTAGTAATTTCCCCACAAAGGACCTACTAGCCTTTATCAGGCTAGTTGAAGGTCTTGACGATTAACTAAAGGCTATGACACAATAGATCGCACGGTCGTAGTGGATTAATCTAGCCTTTTTTATTTATTACAAGTTGGGGTCATCCCAATGTATGCGAATTATTTTAAAATGCTCAAATCCAAATGTATCAGAAAAATAATACCGTTGGAAAGCCAGCAAATTAGGGCTAGTTTTGTCAAATTTGCAGATATGAACCTTCAAAGTACCGTTACAAAACTTTCATTTAAATTTTCGATGAAAAATAAAAATAAATAAATAACTGGCGCAACAGTCCAATTTGAACCATGGCCTCGAGATGAGTTAGCATAGCATCATCTCATTTTCTAGATCGTGACGGTATGTCTTGTGCAGAGGTGTGTGATCAGCGACACGCTCAACCGAGTTATTTACCCCATAAATGGGTACTCATTCAACAGCTGAGTGAGCTCATAGTCCGACATGTAAATTCCCTTTTTATCGAAAACTACCGCATTCAGTAAGAATCGAACCGGGGTCCAGTGCGTAGAAGGCGAACGTGCTAACCGTTGCGCCATCCGGACTATTCATGGGTCAGAAAATCTAATACAAATTTCAAAAACACGGCATATGATTAACTGTCATTGAGAAATACAATGCAAGTAATACAAGTACATTTGAACTGCGTTCCATGTTGAAACCCACAATTCGATGAAAAATATTTTTATGAAATTTCTATAAAGTTTGGATAGTTGTATCTTTGAAGTAACGGTATTATTCGCAATCGGAAAAAAGTAATTTATTTGAAATTTTATGCAGTTTTAGGAAGTGATGCCAAATCACAGATTTGGAGATTGGGAGCATGGTAAATTTTGATTTTGTTTGGCAGGTCACGATTTTTGACGACAATCACAAAACAGTTATATCTTGGTAACGGTTAAAGTTATGCGAATTTAATAAGTGCCATTACTCCTCAAACTAAGTGTGGTATAAACCCTTTCAGTGTGGCCCACCTAACGCTGGACACCCTGTATATATTGCCATACCACCTTAGCCTCCGTTAGGGTGTCATATATTTTCGTCAGAACATAAACAACATTCCCTATTCCTTCATGAAGTCTAGGGTATAAAAACAGCGACTTTTGCCAATAAGATACAAAAGAATTACAAAGTTTTTACAACAATTTAGGTCATTCTGTTGCAAAATTGCCCCATAACTTTGTAACAGAACATACGTATATATTACGGAGTTTAGAAACAAATTGACGTTTTTATGTTGAAATTCTACGAAAATAGGAGTGGTAAGATGCAATATTTGTAAACCCGGTCACAAACTTCCTTTTGAAGACAAATTCTATGCAGTCAATTGAAATAAAAAAAAATAATTAGCGAGTTTTGCAACTATTCTGCACTTAAAGTTTGACATTAAATCCAAAAATAGCATCCTCATAGTACATGCAGTATTCCAAATTTAATCTTTGCTTGGCACTAATTAAATTGAAAGTAAAGACCGTCATAGCATAAATTTATTATAGATACCGTATACTTTTGCTGACGTAAGTATTAACTCTCTTTGTGAACTTGTTATCTTAATTATAGCAGAAAGTATATCCGTCATCCGTTGGGGTGATTATTTTTCGAATCCTGAAGAAATCGGATGATTTTCCGACCTAAATCATAAAATATTCTCCACAATCCTAAATTTAATTACTCAAGTATAAAATCTTACGTAAATTGCATCCTTGAGAAAATCCGATATATATATATAGGGCGACAGCAGTCAACTCGTGACTGTAAGTAAATGGTTCTAAATAAACTTCGTTGCGTGGGGATTACGTCTTTAGTGCATAAATACATGTTAGCAACTTTTGCAAGTGATTGATGCCAAATGTATACTCGTAGATTTGTTGTTTATTATGAATCAATGTTCTGAGGTAGCAATTAAGTATTTATAAGCAGAATCACCCCATATCTCTTACCTTGGGCGACCGATAACTCAGTGCGTAGAGGCGTCAGTCTCATGTCTGGGTACGGTCGTTACGGGTTCAAGTCTCGTCCATTGCGTTCGTAGCAACATATGTTTGTGTTGTTTTTCACCTGTGGTGTCGGCCTTAACAACATCTTCCGACTTGTCACAGGTAAGCTGCTAAATGGAAGCAGGAGGTGCATGCTCGCAACGTCCCTCGTTTGAAACTGGCTTATGCCAATGAACCATCAGCTAAGCCACATTTCAATTGCCCCTTATGGGTCATAGCACGTCACTTGTTCCATGTGGCCTAGTTGACGGTTCGTTGGCATAAACTAGTTTCGGTGAATGCAGCAGCTAGTTTATGCCAATGAAACGTCAACTAGGCCACATGGAACAATTGACGCGTAATGCGCTATGTGGGTTAGGACAAACGGGTATCTCGTGTCTCTTACCCGGGCGGGGACAACTAGGTTGATGAGGAGGAAGAAAATATATGTAATATAAAAATAGCCATCATTGACTTTATATGTTATATAAAATTGAATTGAAATTTTGATCAAATGTTCGTAATAAAATCTAGTTGGTATTGAAATCGGCATGGTTCGACAAATGGAACACCCGCGTCCCCTATATGTATATGTAAAATAATTACGTACATCTATAACATCCCATCAAACAAAGGTGAAAGAATCTAACTTTGGCAGATGACTGTAAAGGGTCATTATATTATTATTATTATATTCTGGGGGATAGCCGAAGCAGACCACTAACGTTTGGATCCCTTTTCGCCCCCTCCCGATCATCAGTGGCTTCCAGATGTCGACTGATAGTTGTCGACCTCTTTCTTCATCACTGAGTCCCGTGTTATTGCTAGCATTTGTTTAAGGCCACTCATGGCTTCCACACTTATCGTGTGCTTGCCTGTGATCCTCTACCTCGTGCTAGCCAGTGCTGGACATTCGCACACAATGTGTGCTGCCGTCTCGGCCTCCTCCAGGCATAGCTTGCAAACGTCATCTTCCCCGATTTTCATCTTGGCCAGATGAGCCAGATGAGGGTCATTATATACTCTATTGTGAAAATGAGATCGATCAGATGAAAAGCACGGGTACTTTACTTACAAAGTGCCTCTGACGTAAGCGGCAAGTCATGGTAGGGTAAGATGAAAAACACTGCCACCCGCTCCTCATTCTCTAACCGCAATGAACACCATTAGGGTGCTCCAAGCCAACTTGCACCATGCCAGAGTGGCATCGGCCACATTGTGCAAATTGTTCAAAGAAAAAAAAGACCACTCTAGCGCTTATCCCGGAGCCTGTAACGGACGGTTTGGTGGACCTCCGGAGATGCCCGTGGGGGCGGAGCCTAAGATTGATGACCGTGAAGGCCGATCCGTGCCATCTGGCGAAGAAAAAGGCTCCTCAAAGAGCTAAGCAGCGTTGCATTGGTCTGAGGATGACAACACAAACAGGGGAGGTAACAACGGGGAATAAACAAAATAAGGCGATCAGGATGGAGTGGTTGGCGGACCGATCAGACGCCCACGCAGCCGCATCTGGGTCCGGGTGTAATGGAACCCTCGGCCTCTGGCTTCGTACCACCTACAGATCGCTACTCATCAGGTGCTGCTTCGATCTACCGGTGGGAGCAGTACTACCAGCACCAGGATATGTTGCAAATGCACAAACTGACGTGAAAACACAATCCCGGCAAACAGAAAGATACCCAGGGCTTCTCCCCGCTTTTTGTGGCCACCGAAGATGCTCCAAATGCCGGCAATTCAAAGCATTTAGGTGCGTGGTTAAACCACAAAAGACAAACACAACACCAGGATTGCCTTGTTGAACTGACTCTAAAAGGAAAGAAGAAAGACCGTGAAGGCGGACGGATCAGACGCCAACGCGGTCGCATCTGGGTCAGGGTGTAATAGGACCCTCGGCTTCTGGTCTCGTACCACCAACAGACCGCTATCCATCAGGTGCTGCTTCGATCTGCCGGTGGGAGCAGCACTACCAGGATATGGTGCATCGCAGGTGGTTCATTACAAGCCCTGGGTGGTCAATGGCCGAGTTTGCGGTATCAACAGCACATCGGGTAAGTCGATTTATGACAAACTATCGGATTGTACTCGGGCAGCGCTTCTGATTGACAATTTTGTCAGTCATTTACCACTAATCAACTTTATTTCTAAGGAGTTAGTTGCGGTTCTGGGGGACATTTCCACTCCACATGATAGTCAGAAGGCGGTGATAGCATCTGCTTATTTTCCCTCGGACGATGATGTGATCCGCACAGCCGAGGTTAGGAAACTTGTCGACTTCTGCATGAAATCGAATCGGCAATTCATCATAGGTTGTGACGCCAACGCACAGCATACTATCTAGGGAGCAGCGGCGTTAACAACAGAGGCAAGTTCTTACCTGACTTTCTTATGTGTAAACAAGTGTTCGTCCTCAACGAGGAGTGCAAGCCCATATTTGTCACTGCGACCAGGAGAGAGGTTTTTGATCTCACTCTTGCCAGCAGGGTTTTATCTGATGCGGTTACGGACTGGAATGTATCGGACGAAGTGTCTAATTCCGACCATTTGCACATTCGTTTTGATATTCCTGGTTGTTCTGATCTCCGCTATGCGTCCTTTTGTCCTAAGAAGACGAATTTGAAACCTTTCCGTCAACTGGTATGTTTCAAAGATGGTGAACTTCTTAATTGGATCAGTATGACTGGTGAGTTGGATTTAGCTTCAGAACAGCTGAGCGATGTTCTTTTAACCTCCTACGAAGACAGTACTGTTGCACGTGGTTTTAGTTCAGCGCGTAAGGTTCTTTGGTGGAACGAAGAACTGGCGCGCAAGAGAGCCCAGGTTATTAGAAATAAGGCTAAACTTAATAATGAATGAGGCGAATATAGAAACTCGCTCACGGAATATAATCTTCTTATCAGACACTCCAAACGGGAGAGCTGGAAGAGACATTGTGAGATTATTCAGTCGCTACCTACAGCGGCGTGCGTCTACAAAGCCCTGTCTAAGGAGCGCACTAGTGGTATCAGATTGCATAAAAAACAAGACGGATTATCCACGGAGGGCCCAGAGTAAACTCTTGAGCTCCTCCTAAACACCCATTTTCCTGGTTCTGTCCAAGCTTAACCCTGTTTATTCATTGCGTCGGTTGTCCATCGTGTACATTTTGGCCGATTAAATAGCCTCTCGGAGGTAATTTTCGATAAAGAGAAGGTGAAATGGGTCGTGGATTCCTCTGAACCCTTTAAGGGAAGGAAGGGTTGAGTGCTTCATTTCCCATTCCTCTCTGCTCCAGATAGTTGTAGAGGAGAGGTGATTGAAGCGGAGTTCCCTTGTTGTGTGATTTGATGGCAAGACTAATTCATTATCCTCATGGAGCCAGTGTTCCTGCTCCGAATTAAACTTGAGGTTAGTCTGATTAGCTTTAAGCCTAGCTTATGCTGATTTTGCCTCTGCCTTTATATGAATGTGGAGCGGCGGAAAATCTAACAACGCCTCAAGAGCAGCCGTGGGACAGCTGCGAATAGCCCCAGTAATTGTGAGACAGTTTTTGAATCTTTCCTAATATACATTCCTTTCTTAGTGGCAGCTTTTTCCACCAGATGATAGCCCCATATTCAATTATGGGTCTCACAAATGCCTTATAGATCCATAGTACGCGTACTATTCGAAGGCTTGTCCCCCGGGTCTTACCTACAAACTGCCTACAGATCCATAGAGCTTTGGTGGCCTTGTCCGAAATAATCCTCAGGTGTGCCGACCACAGTAGCTTCTTATCTAGAGTAACACCTAAGTGTTTGACGGTATCCGCCAGGAGCACTGGGATGTTTTACATAGTGGGATGCCTCATTGGTCTGATGTTTCTTTTCCTTGAAAAAGGGACGATAAATGCCTTGGCCGGATTAAATTATTGTACATACGCTGTGGACTCTTTTCTTTACAAATAGTTGCAGACATTCTCTCAATTGTGTAAACCGTATTTTCCTCAAGGTATTCAGCAAGTGAGACCACTGCTACTGTTGCAAATATTTCACTTGGGGCGACCGGTAGCGCAGTGCGTTGAGGCATCAGTCTCATGTTTGATTACCGGCGTTTCGGGTTCGAATCCCGTCCACGACGACGTTCGTGACCATGGATGCTTGTGTTGTCTTCCCCCTGTGGTGCGGGGCGTAATAATTAGCCACAGCACCTCTCTCAGATAGGCGGCTAAATGGGGAAGCAGGAGGTGCATGCAACAGCATTCTCCGAAACCAGTTTTTGCCAACGAAACGTCAACTGCGCCACCAACTAGATGCTACTACAAACATTTGACTTAAATTGCAAGGCTCTTGCTTCATTCTATCGAAAGTTGTCGTGCAAACGGACAGACAGACGGACAGACAGACATGGCTAAATCGAATCAGGAGGTGACCCTGATCATTTATATATGTACATTGCTATACCTCCGGAGCATCCTTTAAGGTGTTACATATTTTCGTCGCGACAGAAACAATATACAATATACATTACTATAAGTCTAGGGTATAATTATTACACTTTTCATTTAAAAGTTAGGGTTGTGCTTAAGTCTTAAGCTATCAGACATTCAAAAAAAATTGTGCTTTCTTGTCAAAAAATACTTGTTGTATTTAGAGCTAATTTACAATAGTACAGCCCTCCTAATGGCAAAATACACTCGGAAGTCGTGTTTTTCGCGAATCAAAGTTATGCACGTGACTTGTTCCTGTGCTCACTAGGCTCGCTCCGCGCTTAGGGGATTGCAACCCTCACTATCGCACAAACAAGAACGCTCGCTTCCCTCGCTCTGTCTGCAATAGCGGCGACCAACATAATTGTTGACTTGGATGAGTTCACCTGCATAACTTCGATTCGCGAAAAACCCGACTTCTGGATGTTTTTTTTTCGGATTGGAAAGGCTGTACTAAATTAACCCTAAATACAACAAGTAATTTTTAATGAAAGAAGAAATTAAAATATTTTTCAGTCGTCTGGCAGCTTAAGACCTACGCTGGCAGAAAAAACTGTAACTTTTGAAAAAAAAACGGTGTAAGAAATTTTTTCATTTTCGGAATTTGCAAAAAATAGGCCCAAATTTAGTACACTTCTTTCAAGTACGTCTGCTACTTTTTGCTCTGCCAGCTTAAATGAGTTCGTTTTATTGAATAGGTACTGGATTCTTATCTGATATTTAATATCACCCGCTCATCGCTCTGTAATAAATCGAACTGCTGCTGCTATGAAAAAAAAAAATCTAATTGTAAATTCATCGTATTCATGATGTCGTTTCAAGGAAAAAATGCTACTTTTATATTTATTTAAACACTTTATCGGAATCTCCGATGGCATAATTAAACAATTATACGAACTCTAGAGAATTTTTTTTCGCTATTTCGTTTGCACAACTTTAGCCTAGGATTGCCCACCCAAAATTTTCGTTTGCCCTCCCCTCAATTTTTTTTATTCAAAAAATAAAAATTTTGATCCCACATTGGGCACCAGATTGTACACCGTCAACACGATAATATTTAATTGGAATTGCCTAGTCCGTTAGCCCATTATAAGCCCTTGTTTGCCCAGTAAAGTATTTCGGTTGTCCACCCTTGCAGAAAAAGTTATTAGCAGACTAAATTCTTTTTTTTTTTTAGGTTGGGAATACTTATATTGTTAATTTCGCTCCTTAAAGGATAATTTTGAAGTGCAAGCTGGGCAGCTCGTTTGCCCATCGTGGATTATCGTTTGCCCAGGTAAAAGTTTCGTTTGCCCACCCTTGCAGAAAAAGTTATAAGTGAACTATTTTTTTGGTTGCGAATACCTAAATCCTTAAATTAGCTACAAGTACTTAAAGGATAATTTTGCAGTGCAAACTGAGCAGTCCGATTGCCCATTCTAGAATATCGTTTCCCCAGGAAAAAGTCTCGTTTGCCCACCCTTGCAAAACAAGTTATCAGCAGAAAATTATTTTTAGGTTGGGAATACTTATCAGTTAATTTGGCTCCTTAAAGGATAATTTTGTAGTGCAAGCTGGGCAGTTCGTTTGCCCATCGCGGATTATCGTTTGCCCAGGAAAAATTTTCGTTTGCCCACCCTCGCAAAAAAAAAATTATTAGAGAACAAAGCCCGACGTCGGGCTGTCGCGCCACGATGATGATGAGATTTTTTTTGGTTGCGAATACTTATATCCGTAATTTGGTTCCTTAAAGGATAATTTTGTAGTGCAAACTGAGTAGTGTAATAAAGGTTGGGTAGCCATGTGATGATGGTACAATTGTCATCATGAGAGAGAGAAGAGAGAAGAGGAAAGATCTATCAAATGAACGGTAATTTATTTGAGCAGCCGTTCCCGCTCATAGATAGGCACTACTGCCGAAATTGATAGTGAAGAGATTCACTGATTTCCCAAGTGTTATGCCGCTAGAAGGCAAGCAGTTGGGACTGCTGGACTTACCATTGTTATGCCACCAAAAGGCAAGCAGTTGGTACTGCCGAATAGAGTGCAATTAAAACTAAGGCAAGTGGTCTTGCCGATGTGAGTTTCGATTTAACACTGTTTATTTACACAAAATCTTACTCTATTTATACTAAATTATTCTATTCTAAATCTTATTACCTAAGCAAAATTCACAGGTGCGAATCACTTCCGAAAATGCTTATCAAGCATTTCTCATAGTTTCCTCAAAAAGAGTTCTCACGTATGTATATATGTATATGCAAAGATGCAAGTAAGTGCATCTCGCATTGCTTGTCGTCTGGCTGCATATCATCTTACATCTACGTGGATGAATGAATGTTTACTATGTTTTTACTTGTTTACTATGTGGGTACGTAATGAAGTGATTTCGAGGTCATGTGTGTATACATTACAATGTGTACATTGTATACACTACACCTTCACCCTTTAAGAAAAAAAAATTTATTGCTATAAGTAAAAAATTTTTTTTTTTTTTTTTTGTTTGCATATAATTTCTAGTTGGTAATATTTTCAATTTTATTTGTATTTTTTCAATCTATTGTTATGAATTAACTTGTCTTTATCATTTATTCTTATGAGAGAGTTTACTTCTAGTCTTTTTATTATTTTATAAGGTCCTTTGTATGGACTTTCACTTTTCTTTCTATTTTCATTTCTTACGTAAACTAAATCTCCTTCTTGGAAGTTAACAATATTTGATTTGTTTTCACTATTTTTTTGTCTTATTTGTTTAGCTTTTATTAGCTGATTATATGCTGTTTCTTGAGCATGTTTTAATTTGGTTTTAAGTATAGATAGGTAACTATCATAATCATAAATTGGGTTATTATTGTTGGTTTCATTTGGTAGATTTGCAATATGACCATATACTAGTTCAAACGGTGTATAATGTGTATCTGAGTGTGGTGTTGTGTTGTATGCGAATGCATAGTACGGTAGAAGGGTATGCCAATTAAAATTTTCGCAGAAAGATAGTAGATATTCATTTAGAACTCTATGGTTACGTTCCACTGAGCCTAAAGTTTCGTGGTGATATGGGGTCGATGTAACGTGTTTGATATTCAATGATTTACAGATGCTAGTAAATAATTGATTGACGTATTCCGTTCCCATATCCGTCTTGATTACCCTAAAATGTCCGTAGTTGAGAATGATTTCTTCAACTATAGTTCGGGCTATTTCATCTGCTTCTTTGGTATATGTAGGTTTGGCTATTATATATTTTGATAGTTCACATTGTGCTGTGACTATGTATCTATATCCGTCTGATATTCGTAATGGTCCAATTGTATCAATTGATACTATTTCGAAACATTTCGATGGAGTATCAGATATTATAAATTTCTCTTTAGTATGTCGGATTATTTTATTTTTGCAGCATGACTCGCATTTGTTCACAAATTCTTTTACCATTTTGTTCATCTTTTTCCAGATGTATTTTTGCTTTAGTTTTGCAATGGTTCTCCTTATTCCGGTGTGACCTCCGTGAATAGTTTCGTGATATTCACTGATTAACCTTAGTTGATCAGTTACTTTCTCAACTTTTGTAGGAGTATTAAATAAAATGATTTTTACATCGGTTTGCCTATTTGTTTTAATTATTTCTGCATGCTTTTTATTATAACGTTCAATCAATTTTTGAATTGTTATGTAGTTGAATACTTTATCAGTTGTTGATAGCGCTAGTTTCTGTATTCTACTATGTTGTAATTTGGATATTAGTTTCTCCAGTACCTGACCTAAGTCTCGGCGAGGATTTTCACTATATTCCACAACAATTTCTTTTCCATTTATATTTATTTTTGGCAAACATTTATTTATTATAAGGGCGTCCCCTGTATCTGGCTCGAATTTCAATATCGGCAGATTTCGAACATCAGAAATGGATGTGCCTTGCCACATGTAGAGTTGATCAGGCTCATTAGTGAGTTTAGCTGTATCCTTATTCTGAGGGGTCACAATTTCTTTATTTAATTTGTTAGTATGGCTGCGTGTAATGACGTTCATAGTTTTAGGAGTCATTTCTTTTAATGCATTTGAGTCTAATTTTAACCTGGATAGTGCGTCAGAGTTTGTATTCATTTTTCCTTGTTTGAATACAATATTGAAATCGTAATCCATTAAGTCTAAACGGATTCTGGTTAATCTTGGAGATGGGTTTTTATTCACAAAAAGAGATACGAGTGGGCGATGGTCAGTGACGACTGTAAATTTTCGGCCGTATAGATAAGGTCTGAAATAATTTATTCCCCAATGTATGGCAAGAAGTTCTTTTTCAATGATTGGTTTATTTAATTCAGTTTTAGTTAGGGATCTACTAGCGAAAGATATTGGTAGATCTTGGCCTATTTCACCTTGAGACAATACTGCTCCTAAAGCGTAGTCTGAGGCGTCAGTCGTTAAGACGAATTCATTTTCGAAATTTGGATATTGCAATATTGGTGGGCTTGTTATACAGTTTTTAAGTTTTTCGAAGGAATTTTGGCATTGTTGGTTCCATTCGAATTTTTGATTCTTTTTTAGTAGATTATTTAGAGGTTTTGCAATAGCGGCGAAGTCTTTCACAAAACGTCGATAATAATTACAGAATGCCACGAATTTTCTAATGTCGTCGGCATTTTTTGGTATGGGGTAATTATGCACAACTTTGCACTTATCAGGATCTGCTGTTACACCATTATCTGTTATCAGATGTCCAAGATATACTACTTCGGATTTTAAAAAATTGCATTTTTCTGGATTTAATTTCAGATTATATTTACGTAATCGATTAAATGTTTGTACTAAATTAGTATTGTGATGTTTCAAGGAACATCCAAATACTATGACATCGTCTACGTAAAGAAATGCGTTAGAGTCAAGACCTGCTAAAGCAATTGTCAACATTCGTTGGAAACTGTTGGATGATATTTTCAATCCAAATGGTAAACGTTTGAATTGGTAGTGTCCATTACTCGTTGAGAATGCTGTTAATGGTCGAGATGATTTGTCTAACTCAATTTGATGAAAAGAACTAGACATATCAAGAGTTGAGAAATATTTTGCTCTTCCAATTCGATCTAGAACGTCGTCTAATCGGGTTAAAGGAAATTTATCGTTTACTAATTTTTTGTTGAGCTGTCTATAATCAACTACTAGTCGCCATTTTTTTGTGTCATTGTCGGATTTTTTTGGCACAATTAGCATTGGTGAGTTATAAGGACTGGTAGATGGTTCTACAATATCGGTGTTTATTAGATCTTGTACTTGGTTATTTATCTCGGAAGTATGGGCGTGTGGTAGCCTATAGTTTTTTATGTATACCGGTGTTTTATCAATGGTAGTTAAGTGTTGTCTGTAAAAGTTGTTTGATGTTAAATTTTCGCCTTGTAAATGAAAAATATCCTGAAATTCTTCACAAATAGTTTTTATAGAATCATTGGCTTTTGGATCGTCAGAGCCAATTTTTAAGAGTTTACTTAATTTGTTCCATCTATCGTTTTTAATGATTTTATTGTTTTTCTCTAATCGAAAGTGTTTAATGGGTATCAATTTTAAATTAATATTTTTGATTATAATTTCTTCATCGGAAGTGTTTAATATTTTTATATGTTTAATACCTTTGGCAGGTATAATGGTATTTGCAACAAATAATTTTTCAGATATTTGTTTTCCACAAGCTAGACTGTCTTCAGATATTTCGATATTGATTGGATGAATAATCTCAGATCTAGGTGGTACTCTTATTTGAAAAATTTTTGTGTTTATTGGAACAATGTGAGAATTTTTATTTGTTGAAAAGGAAAATGTATACGTTTCGTAATCAATTTTTGCCAAATATTTATTAAAGAAATCTCTTCCTAGTATGCCATCTGTTAAAATTGGAAAGTCGTTGTCGACTACTTGAATTTTATAATAAAGATCTTCACTATCTAGTTGCATTCTTAAAATGGTTGTACCAAGAGTTTTAGTGTAGTCTTTAGTTATGCCCGTTAATTTGCATGAATCGTTCTCATTTATTTTGCACTGATCGATTCCGTTGTTGAGTTTACACAAGGAAACATCTGCTCCTGTATCTATCATGAATGTTAGGGTTTTATAATCCGTTTTTATTTTTATATAGTTAGGTATCCCATCATTAAATTCAATTATTTTTATATTAAAAGTATTTTTCGCACTATCATTTTTATTTTCAGTCCCGGATTGACCTTTAGTTAATTTTCCACATTGGTTTCTCGGGTTTCGGGGTTTTCCTGATTTGTAACATAAATTGAATTGTTACGATTATTGTTGTAATTTCTATTATTATTGTAACTATTCTTATTATTCCCATTATTGTTATTTCTAGGCTCATTATTCTTTCTATTATTGCTATTCCCATTATTATGATTTGGGTTGTTATTTCTATAGTTAGTACTATTTTTATTATTTCTATTATCATTGTTGTTCTTATTTTTATTGTTATATCTATTGTTATAACCATTTTTGTTTTTGTTTTTGTTATTGTTATTTTGTCTATTATTGTTAGACTTATTTTGTTTTTGGTAGTAAAAGACTTTTTTCTCTGTTATAGCGTTTTCCGCTTCTTGAGCTATTGCTATAGCTTCTATTAGAGATTCAACTCTACTAGCTTGTAATGTCTGTTGTATATTTTTATTATATATACCTCTCTTAAAGCTGTTTAAGGCTAAAGTTTCATTAACTTTGGTGAGAGTGTCTCTATTGGTTTCACCAATTGAAGTTATTTGAAGGGCTGTTAGTTCAGCGGTTAGATTTTCAATTTGTTCGGCAAATTGAGTTACTGATAAATTATCACCTTGTCGAATGTTAGACAATTTGTCTAAAAGATTGTTAGTTGATGTAGGTGGTTTGTATGCTTTCGAAAGGTTTGTAGATAATTGAATATATGTCTTCGGCTGAGAAAATGAATTAAGTCTTGTTCTAGCTAAAGTTGTTAGCTTAGTATTAACAATAAGAGTAATAAAATCCTCTTGTTGGTTCTGTGGTACAGACTTATAGATTATGTCTACCACGCTCAGAAATCGGTTTATGTCTTGGTATTTTCCTGTAAAGTCAGGAATTACCTTCAGACTGTTAAATATGTCAAAAGTTGCCATATTTGTAAGTGTGGATTTCTGTTTTATGATTTGTTGAATTTCATTATATTTAACATTGAAAGCGTTTTTCAATTGTAAAATATTATCATCTTTCAACTTTAGTAATTCATTTTTAAATGTTTCACGTAGTTCGTGAACGGTCAATTGCAAATTTACCAAAAATTTGTCGGTATAATTTCTATTAATTGCTTTTTTTAAATTTTGTAGTATTCTATCTAACTCATTTAAACTTTCCATTACTAAACGCTAAGGGCGTTTGTACTTTTAATCATCTCCCTTTTAATTTCCTTTTTGATAAACTTTTTAGTGAGGAAATACACAAGAAATAGTGCTAACATAACTGTTATTGTTATGAACACAAAAATAGATACTTGGGTTGTCGTAAATTGGTTAGTATTACTGACAGAACCCGTATTGACGATTATTTTTTCGTCTACATTTGTGTCGGAGAATACCATAGTGAAAATATATATATGTATATTAATCATAAAATTTTTTTTTTTTTTTTTTATTATTATTTTTTTTTTAAATATATAATTTTTTTGTATAATGCGTCCTTTTGGATGCACTTAACTCTAGATTATACGCCTTATACATCATGGCCAACTCTTTCCGTTTCTGGAATGCTTTTCCTCCTCGGCTGCGGTTTTTCTTTATAGTTGGTGTGGGTTTGTCCGGTTGGTTGCCTCTTTTCCCTTGTCGAAGCCGATACTCTTCTATGGTGAGTGGTTGTGGACCTACTTGTATGTTCCTCCAGTTTGAGTCGTTTATTGCAGGAGTCGCTCTGGTTGGTAGTGATTCTATACTCAGAATCTCTACTTTTGGTTTCTTTATAATCGGGGTGGCTTTGTATTGTGGTGGAGCCGTTTGGTCGTTCCTAACTGGTTGTGGCTCATACGGTGGTGGTATCGGTTTGTCGTCCCTTCCAAGTGCTGTTTTCTGTTCCTGGATTAGCAGATTTTCCAATTTTTGGAAGACATCTTCGAAGGCGCTCTGGATTCGTTCCTATTTGTTTCCACGGTGTAGTTTAGATTCGATGGGGCAGGATCGATGTGGCAGGATCGCCATGTAATAAAGGTTGGGTAGCCATGTGATGATGGTACAATTGTCATCATGAGAGAGAGAAGAGAGAAGAGGAAAGATCTATCAAATGAACGGTAATTTATTTGAGCAGCCGTTCCCGCTCATAGATAGGCACTACTGCCGAAATTGATAGTGAAGAGATTCACTGATTTCCCAAGTGTTATGCCGCTAGAAGGCAAGCAGTTGGGACTGCTGGACTTACCATTGTTATGCCACCAAAAGGCAAGCAGTTGGTACTGCCGAATAGAGTGCAATTAAAACTAAGGCAAGTGGTCTTGCCGATGTGAGTTTCGATTTAACACTGTTTATTTACACAAAATCTTACTCTATTTATACTAAATTATTCTATTCTAAATCTTATTACCTAAGCAAAATTCACAGGTGCGAATCACTTCCGAAAATGCTTATCAAGCATTTCTCATAGTTTCCTCAAAAAGAGTTCTCACGTATGTATATATGTATATGCAAAGATGCAAGTAAGTGCATCTCGCATTGCTTGTCGTCTGGCTGCATATCATCTTACATCTACGTGGATGAATGAATGTTTACTATGTTTTTACTTGTTTACTATGTGGGTACGTAATGAAGTGATTTCGAGGTCATGTGTGTATACATTACAATGTGTACATTGTATACACTACAGTAGTTAAGGAATCAAATTAACGATATAAGAATTCCGAACCTAGAGAATCTTAGTCTGCTAATAACTTTTTTTTGCATCATCATCATCATCATTGTGGCGCGGCAGCCCGACGTCGAGCCTTGGCCGCCTGGATCATTGTCCTCTAATTATCTTGGTGAGGTGACCGCGTCCTCCTATTTTGGAAGCCCAGTGGCTGCGCGGTGTCCACACCTACTGAGCTCTCTCAACGAGATCTCGGTCTTGGCAGTCTCGCTCCGTCGACTCGTTCTGCATTCATTACTCTCTTTGGCATGCGATCATCGTCCATTTTTTGTACATGCGCTGCTCATTGCAGTCGTTGTAGTTTGACGATTTTCGAGACTTCCAAAGTGCAAACTGAGCAGTTAAGGAATCAAATTGCCGATATACTTAAGAATTCCCAACCGAGAGAAACTTAGTCTGCTAATAACTTTTTTGCAAGGGTGGTCAAACGAAACTTTTTCTTGGGCAAACCATGTTCCACCATGGGCAAAAGAACTGCCCAGCTTACGACCACAAATTGCCCTTTAAGGAGCCCACGCGTGGAAAGTGGCGCCACATGGATTCCAAATACTTACTTTTTTATAAAAAAAAGTTGGGGGGATGGGCAAACGAAACTTCTTCCTGGGCAAACGATAATTCACGAGGGGCAAGCCAACTGTTCAGTTTGCACTACAAAATTATCTTTAGGGAGTCAAATTAAGGATATAAGTGTTCGCAACCGAAAAAATTTAGTTCTCTAATAACTTTTTCTGCTAGGGTGGGCAAACGAAACTTTTTCCTAGGCAAACGATAATCAACGATGGGCAAACGAACAGCCCAGCTTGCACTTCAAAATTATCTATTAATACAAAAATTTAAAGATATAAAAGAAAATTTAGTCTGCTAATAACTTTTTCTGCAAGGGTGGACAACCGAAATATTTTACTGGTCAAACAAGGGCTTAAAATGGGCTAACGGGCTAGGCAATTTAAAATAAATATTATCGTGTTGAGGGTGTATAATGTGGCCCCCAATATGGGATCAAAATTTTTATTTTTTGAATAAAAAAAATGAGGGGTGTGGCAAACGAAAATTTTGGGTGGGCAATCCTGGGCTAACGTTGGGCAAACGAAATAGCGAAAAAATTCTCAATTTTGCAAAAAAAATCGTGGTTTTTGCAATTGGAAAAAAAGCATTTTGTTAATAACTTTTTTTTGTAAGGCTGGGGAAATGAAAATTTTTCCTGGGCAAACGTGGGCCTACGATGGGCAAACGAACTGCATAATTTTAATTTGAAAAATCGAATGTGGCGGTGCCAACTTCACAGAGCTGAACTCTAGGTGTATGCTAGACTAAATAATTAAATGAGTAGCAGCATCTAAAATTCCCAATTAATCTTTTTAATCGACCATGGTGTCCGTCATTTCGCTTTCATTCATTCATCTTCAATGTCAATGGCACTACTGGCGTTTTAAGTCAAGACTCCTTCACATATTATTGACTAGCACTCAAGGGTATCACGCAAAGGCATTAAAGCTTTTAATGTTTTTCAAGTTCTATGGATTCACTGTATTCTTGTTGAAATCCATTTTATAAGATTAAAGTAAATTAATTACACATTTCTTTTGTTGTAGGGTATTCTAACCCTTCGTGACTTTTAAATTGAAATAAGTTTAGAGGGTTTCTTTGGCCACAGTATCGCTATTTGCTGAAAAGCAATTAGATAATTAGATTTCCTTGAATCAGGGAATTATATGTTTAAGAGAGTGGGTTGGGTAATGGAATAGCAAGGGTGACTTTTGGGGACAAGCTATCGATAATCGTATTGAATTTGTAATGCAATTATTTTTATTTTTCAGAAACTGGAATTTCATACCCATACGGGTACCGCTTTATTTCCGGCTCAATTCTCACTGAATTATGAATTTGTCGACACAGAATTGGGTGGTTTGCCATGGATTGGACGTCATCGGGACGATCCCGTTCCACCACTGTGTTCGCGACTATTCAGGCGGAAGGGCAACGTGCAAGCACCGAGAAATGTCTTTCTCTACGGTCGAGGTGGAGCGAGAAATTTGACATGCCTCTATCGTTTTGAGGCGCAGATTAATCAACGAGTCCAGTTGGTGTTGCATAATATATCTTTTGGCGATGGTATCGGTTGTACAACGGACACTGATTTGCATACGGGTCGCCCAAAGTGCTCATATGCTGATCCGGAAGGTCGAATTGCTGATTTAAAAATTTACGACGTTCCTTTCAAGGATGTCCGCATACCATTAGGATGTTTCTGTGATAATACAACTGCCCTCTATAATGCACCTGTTACGTTTTTGTCCAATTCAAGAGTTTTGGAACTCACATTTACGGTGACACGCTTGAATATTACCGAAGATTTCGCCGATGTGTATTTCTATGCTTCGTACGAATGCAAAGATTTCGATGAGTGTCGAAGGAAAACTCGTCTGAAAGGCGCCGGTGGTGAAGATGAAATCAAGTATCCTTTCCAGTCGGAAGAATCCAGTTGCGAGGGGAACTCATGGTATTTGGAGGCTCAACACATGGAGCGAAGTCTTTTCGTCCAGACGTGGGGCACTTATCTGCCAATAGAACCCACTTCAGAGGATTCAATGCGATGTGCTACAAAGAATCGTCTTATGATCTATACCGGTCAACCACTGAAAGTAATGCGCGTAATATGTCCGTCGCAGCCTGGACCACGTCCATCATCTTTGCATATATTCTCCGAGGATTGGATGACTGGACATGGGATGGTTTTCCACAATAAGTGAGTATTTGAAAATCCTTTAATCCTTCTAAATAATATTGTTCAAATTTAAATTTAATTTATCTTTTTTTTTCATATACAGGCCAGTAAATATGGTCTTGGAGCCAATTTTCAAGGAACCCGGTATGATTTCCTTTACATGGCTCGAAATCCAAAGAACAAAGGCATCACTTATCCAACAATTAGATCTAACAACGAATTTTACGGCAAATGAAACGCTTGGTGTATTCGGATTATATCCCAGAGATGCAGATTGCGAATATAAATGTCCGGAATTGGACGCATGTATTTCTGAGGTGCTATGGTGTGATGGTAAGTTATTGAAAATACTCTACCGTAAGGATAAGTGGATGTTCACACTGCGTGCGATGCCGAGCCGAGCCGGGTCGAGCGATGCAATGCGATTACAAGCTTTTAAAGCAAGAAAATGGAAAGTCTTCAATTTTAAATGGAATCACGCTTTGAGTGTACACACTGCGCGCGATGCAATGACGAGCCGAGCGATGGCCCGATGTTTTCACAAACAATTTTGCTTTTTCGTGCGAGTACCGGCTGCTGATTTGGTGGTATGGAATTTAATGGGCTTTGCGATGGAGTTTATGGGCTTCGCGATGCTTTGCGATGTGAAGCTCCATGGAGCCAGTATGGTGCAAGTACGAGCTGTAAAGTAATATTTGATGTAAGATCAAAATGGAAAAAAATGCATGTATGTCTGCTTTTATACCCTACACTTTTAGGCGCGGCGGTGTGGCAGTGTATACATGGGAATTATGAGGGTCATCTCCTGATTCGATTTAGCCATATCTGTCTGTCCGTTTGTACGATAACTTTCGATAGAATGAAGTTAGAAACTTGAAATTTTGGTCAAATGTTTGTAGCATGATCTAGTTGGTTGGTCTTGAAAATGGGCAAGATCCGACCGAACGAACCCCTACAGATGAAATTTCAAATGAGCGATAACTTTCGATAGAATGATGCTAGCGACTTGCAAAATGCGACAAATATTTATAGTGTGGGTTGGTTAGTTGATTTTGAGAATGGGCATGACCCTATTGAATGAACGGCAACCTTCGCTATAAACGTTAGTTCAAATGTAAATATCCAAAATTCGAATGGATGAACGATGAAACTTTTCATTGGATCCACGCCCACAGCTCAAACTGACCATATGGAAAATTAACTTTTAATGCAATGGCCGTTGCCAGTTGGAAGTTTTGGTATCACAACTAGGTCTGTACAAGTCTAGGGTATATACGCTTTGGACTCCGGTTTTGATTTAGTATGGCTCAAATTAAAGGTTATTACCACCGTAATAAGGTCGCGTGGTTTCACAAGCGGTTTGAGCAGCGGACACCGCTGCGTATAAAGGCATAGAGCAGAAGCGGCGGTTTACATATTTAGTGCCGGTGAACATGGACGTCCAAATGACGCCTGACGCTGCGTCACTTTCAATCGGTTAGGAGAAATACATTACGGGCAATGAGGCGATGCACATGGCCGCAGATAGCTATCTGGGATGACGCTGGTTTCTGCTCCTATCTGCGTCATTTCACGCGTCCGCATATAAATTTTTAATAAGTCGGCCCAAATACAGTCGAACCCGAAACACGGACACGATCACATTGTCTGATTTGTATGATGTTTCTTAAACCATTCGCTTGAGGATCACTTTTAAGTTCCAATTAATTAATTGTTAATCGTGACTACTACAATTGACAGTTAATTTTGAAAAAAAAAAAAAATAGTGGGGATGGATGCTCCTCAGCCCGGATGGGGGTTTGTGGGGGTGAAAATGGTGTTAAAAATGCGATATTCCTTATATTTTAGAAGTTATGGCCAAAAAACAGTTTATTTAAAACTAAAAATAACATAAATTGTAACTTCAGGTTCGCTATTATGTGGCCCGGCTTATATAATACAGAGTGACACTGTGTCCTATCGCATCATGTGAATTAAAATGCAGATAGGTATCAAAGAGGGAGGAGCTTAAGTGACGAGGCATCCGGCGTCATTTGGACGTCCATGTGTACCGGCTCTTACATTGAATCCAAATGCAATCTCGCCGCTCCACAAACCGCGGCGGTGGTCGAGCGGTTTATACATTCATCGTCCTAAAGCCGCCGATTTTTGCGTTTATACACAGCGGTGCGGCGCTGCTCAATCCGCTTGTGAAACCTCTCGTCTGAGGTCGCGAAGAGATGATGAAATTCACCAACACTGGGCCTTTCTTCATTAATGGGATGCACCCAATGGCGACGCCCTTCCATTTTTAGAGCACTGTTTTGAAACAGAAATAAATTTACTGGGTCATGCATAAACGACATGATGTCGAAAAGATTCTATTCCTTGAACTAAATTGGTCTTTACTCTCCATCATTGCGTGCAGTGAACATCTCGGATCATCTTTGCATCGCAAGCCATCGCTCAGATCATCTTTGCATCGCAAACCATCGTTCGGCTCGGCATCGCACGGCGTGCAATGTGAACACCCACCACATCGCATCGCTCGACCCGGCTCGGCTCGGCTCGGCATCGCACGGAGTGTGAACATCCACTAAGTGCAAGTACAAATGTAAGTTAGAGTAAGTGTACACTCTCTTCAGTTTCTGAAAATTTGTCCACTGTTCGCCTATAATAGAATCCAACTCATTAATACGCATTTCATATTTTTTAAATAAATTTATTTTTCTTTTATATAAAATCAAAGAATTCAGTTGAAAAAAAAAAAGAAAAAACTACTTCTCGTGTCTACCCCTTAAAAGGGTGTGGAAGGAATGGGGTGGTTTTCCAAATCTCATGTCTACAGTGTCAGGTATAGGGGTTCCTGGGTCTTTGAGAAATAATAACTCAAAATAGACAATTTTAATTACAAAGATTTATTGTGTTTAGAAACGCTTGATCAATAGAACTACTCGCATTAAGACTACTCGCGGCTATGGTCATACACCCAGTGTCCTTTTAGTGTCCGTTGTCCTGTTGCTTGCCCGATGATACGCCGTTACCGGAATTACTTAGCAGCTCGGCCACTTCTGACATAGAATCGTCCTGATTTTCGATGTCGTCAATATCTAGGCTGAGATGACACCAATGCATCAATCTGTCCGTGGTGTAGACTGAGCTATATTTTCGTACTCGACCACTAACATCAGGCAAATCCTCGACAACTTATTGGTCATGACGAAGAAACTTAGTTACTTGGAATGGACCCTTGTACTTGGGTTACAATTTCATTTTCACCACTACAAGATCACCCTCTTCGTACTGGGGCGGTTGTTTGTATCTGGCGTTAAATCGCTGCTTCCAACGTTGTTTCTCTTCGATAATGCGGTCTGCTGCGATCTGTCGAATCTCTGCTATGGAACACGTTTCATCTTCAAGACTTAGGGCAAGTATTACGCGGTTGGCAGTTACATCGCGTAGGTTGAAATCAAACACCAACTTATTTGATGAAAATCCGGTCGTTGAATGCGGTCGTGAATTGAGCGACCACTGCATTATCGGTACATGGCGGTCCTTAGCATCGGCTGTAGGGCATCGAAGTTTATCAAGCACTGTATGGTTGACGCGCTCTACTTGTCCGATAGCGCGTGGAGTTCGAACGGGAACTTGAACGTGCTGAATATCGTGGAGACGGCAAAACTCTGCGAATTCTTTCGACGTAAATGCTGATCCTATGTGCAGATCACACGGTCTGCTCATCCTCAATACATGGTTCATTAAGAACCAAAGGCACCTGATCACATATAGCAGTGGAGCTCTTGCGACGCAGATAGACTATCATCTGTGTCTAAATGTCATGAGGCGTTGGGTGAAAGGCTGCAAAGTGATCTTGGATGAATCTGCAGTCACCCAGCACCGGTTGCTTCTGTCAGAATTTATTTTGAAAGGAGGAACAAGACCGCAAGCAATTCCCAAGCCAGTGGAGAAAATACAGTGGTATAATCTCAACAACGAGCGCTTTGAATCTGATGTAACTCCACTCATTGTTAAAATGAATGAGTGGCTTCAATACGGATACAACACCAACTGCGCCAATCAAATTTCAACACAAATGTGGAATGCTTTGGATGAAATGTTAGTAGGTGAGGCTGAAAAGACACTGGGAGTTTCGAAAGGTTCACTCCACACGAACAAGGGGGCGTCGTGGAATGACGAAACTAAAGAAGTAGTGCGGGCCAAATCGAATGCATTCAAGGCTTGAACGGCATGCAAGACAGGCAGTGAAGCCGAGAAGGTTTAACTTCGAGAGAAATTTGATAAATGCCGGAGGGAAGTAAAGCGAAAGGTAGCCCAAGCAAAGGCGATCGCAGCCGAAAAGTTCTATCAGGAACTAGAAGATCTGACTGCGGATAAGAGATCGTCATTGCAAGAGGAACCTAAAGACAATTCCCGGATTTATAAGGTCGCAGCCCAAAGGAGAAGAAACGCTCGAGAGATTCAGGCGCCAAAGTACGTTGAATGAGTGTTAATGCTTGAGTACTTGACGAACTTTTGAACGAAGAATTTTTGCGAGAAACTTTTCAAACAATAGAGCCAAACACCACTGATATCGCCGATTTTTCAATGGAGGAGGTGATGAAGGCATGAAGGCAATGGTGCAGATGAAACGCGGAAAGGCAGTCGGACCGGACAAAATACCCTTGGAATTATGGTTGAAGATGAATTATGTCGGTCTTAGATGGCTCACTGCTCTTTTCAACAAAATTCAAAGAGGGCAGCCGATGAATGCCTAAAGCTTTCGGGAAAAGCTTCCTTCTCCCGTTTTATAAGAACGAGGGTGACTCACGTAAGCTCAACAACTATAGGGCAATCGAGTTAACATTTTACAGATTAAAAACTTACGCGCAAGTTGTCTGCAATCGATTGAAAGAGATTGTATGGTTGGATGAGAATCAGTGCGACTTTGTGGGAGGTCGGCTCACAGTCGATGCTATTCGGTGCATACGTGTCACAATGTAAAAGCATCGTGATGCACGGACGGATTTGCACTTTATGTTCATCGATTTAGAAAAAGCCTTTGAAAGAGTTCCTCGTGGTCTGATATGGGTGGCCCTAAGAGCACTTAAGGTCCCCGAGGCATATGTCAAAATGATACAAGACATGTATGATGAGGCAACCACTAAAGTTAGATGCACAGCTGGTGAGTCTTAAGAATTTCCAGTTAAAGTCGGAGTTCACCAAGGCAGTGTATTGAGTCCCTTGCTCTTCAACATCATCATGCTCTATTTATTAACACTCATTTCTGACAGTCTGGAAATATCCCTTCTCTTCGCTGATGACATTGTCCTGGGTAGCAAAGCATCGTTGCTTTGCAGGCTACACTGACCAGGTGGTGTAAAATACTGGAAGATCATGGACTGAGGATTAGCATACCAAAGACTGAGTATCTGTGCTGTTCTTTCATAGATCCCGAGAGACCGATACCAAATATCTACATTAAAGAAGAGCAGCTGAAGTCCTGTACAGGGTTCAAATACCTGGGCTCGATGGTCAACAAGGAAGCTACCTGCGATGACGACATCAAGCATCGCATCAGTGTCGGTTGGATGAAGTGGCGAGAAAACTCTGGAGTTTTCTGCGGCAAGAAGATGCCACGAAAGCGTAAGGGCAAGTTGTACAAAACGGTTGTTAATTCGATTTCCCTGTCTGGGCTTCACTGTTAATTCGATTTCCCTGTCTGGGCTTCTCAGTGTTAAATATTTGATGAAAACAACCGTCCTCGCTGAGTTCTACTTTATTACTACTTATTTTCATATACATACTATACTAATACAAACAAAACAAATTCCATTGGTCGTGTGTGTGAGATTCGTCATACAGGCTCGTTTCTACTCTGCACTGACGTCATCGCTAAGGGCTCGTCTTCACTTTCCATTAACATCCTCCGCCCCGGTATTGATGTGGCTTGATCCATCATTACCGAAATCAAGTACGCAGAGCTTCACTATTGGGCGTTTGTAAACGCCCTTCGCCGTCTTTACGTCTACCACTCGAATCTTCCCGTCCTGCTTCGATCGGTACACTTGTTGGATAACTCCTTTCGGCCAGTTACCCCTAATTTCGTTGTCGTCTACTACCAGTACCACATCGCCGACTTTAACGTCCTTCCCAGGGGTATACCACTTCGTTGTCTTTTGCAGTGTCGGAAGGTACTCCTTCCTCCACCTATGCCAGAAATGATCCGCTAGTCGTTGTGAATGTCTCCACTGACGGCGAAGTATTAAGTCTTTGTCGTTAAAATCGCTTATTGGCGCTGACATTGAAGATCTCCCGATGAGGAAATGGTTCGGTGTTAAGGCCTCGGGGTCGTCTGGATGATGTGACACCTCAACTAGTGGTCGAGAATTGATCAAATGTTCGACTTGCGTTAGAAAAGTTGATAATGTGTCTTCTCGAGGGCTGGAGTCCTTCAGAACGATGAATAATGAGGTTTTGACAGACCTCACAAGACGTTCCCATGCTCCTCCCATATGGGGAGAGGATGGAGGAATAAAAGTCCATTTGATTCTGTGTGTTGTTAGTTTCGCTCGAAAGACTTCAACGTCCAATTTACGCAAACAGTCTCGCAGTTCGTTGTTTGCACCCCTGAAGTTTGTTCCATTGTCAGAGAACATTTCCTTCGGACAACCTCGTCTGGATATAAATCGAGTTATTGCTTGAATGCAGCAATCGGTGGATAAATCTTGCGCTAATTCGATATGTATGGCCCGTGTCGTAAGGCAAGTAAAAAGTACTCCATACCTTTTCTCTTTACGTCGTCCAACAGTCACCATTAGAGGGCCAAAATAGTCGACACCCGTATAAGAAAATGCTGGGCATCCTGACATCAATCGCGCTTTTGGCAGTTGACCCATTATCGTACTAGCTGGTTTCGATCTTCTAATTTTACATGTATTACACTCGTTGCAAATTCGTTTTAAGGTTGGTCGCACTTTCATAATCCAGAAACGTTGGCGTAGTTCATTCAAAGTCATCTCGAAACCAACATGGTGCGCTTGTCGATGATAGTGCGCAACGAGCAATGATACATAATCATCGTAGCCATGCAGAATTATCGGACCTTGCAGGGCCGGTGTTGGATCGTCTGAGGCTGTTGTTCTAGTCTTCATTCGAATGATTTTCTCTTCAATTTCAGGAGTCAGTCTGTACAGCCGACTACTTATTGGTAGCTTACCGCCCTTCCGTAATATGCTCAGCTCGGTTCCAAAATGTATACGTTGGCATTGTCTTATCCATATATTTTCTGCCTGTTCAAGTTCGATGACAGCTAATTCTCCGGTACGGATCGTTGATTCTTGACCCTTTCGGATTCGACTCTTTGCTCGACAATTCTTCACGTACCTGATGACATACGCTGTGGTACGAATTAATCGTAGCCATGAAGAAAATCGTGTAACAACGGGTAACGAATATGGCTGCTTCGGTAATCCTATTTCAGCTACCAAGTATACGCATTCAGTATGGCAATCATCTTTCTTTCGGTTAGGCTGTCGCTTTTGCCATGTCGATTCGTCTTGTCGCAAGAACTCAGGACCTCGGAACCATCTGCTGTTGCTCGTAAACTCTTTCGATGTCGCTCTCGTTGCAATGTCGGCAACGTTTTCTCCGGTTGGAACCCAATACCAATCGCTCGTTTCGGTCATTTCAGCAATTTCGCTCAGTCGGTTTGCGTAGAATTGCTTGAATCGCTTCGCATCATCTCTGATCCATGAAAGGACACTAGTTGAGTCCCCCCAGTAGTATGTCTTCCGGAACGTCACGTCATGTTCCAATTTGATTCTCACTGCTAGTCGAGCTCCTAGTTGCGCCGCTTGCAATTCCTTCTTTGGAGTGGTCAAATACTTTATTGGACAGCATTTAGCTCGAGCTGCCACGAAGGCTACTTGAATATTGTCGTCACATTTGATTCGTACATAGGCAACGGCCGCATATGCCTGCTCGCTAGCGTCAACAAATACATGCAGTTCACGGTGATCGGTAGTCAGGAAATTTGGCGAATAACATCGAGGAACTCTCACTGTATCAAGTTGTCGGAGTTCCATTATCCAATTAAACCATATCGCACGTTGCTCTTCTTCCAGCTCGTCGTCCCAGTCAATTCCACTCTTCCAAATTTCTTGTATCAGAATTCGTCCAACAATGACAAAGTGCGCTACAAACCCAAGTGGGTCAAAAATCGACATAACCAACTTCAAAACCTCGCGCTTCGTTGGGCAGCGTCTTCCTTCCAATAAATTTTTGTCGATGTTGAGTTTGGACGAGAAGGTGAATATGTCATCTCTTGTACACCATGCTAGTCCGAGAACACGTCCCAAGTCTGCTTCCTTGTCAAATTTAAAAGTACTGTTCGCGTGTTGCAGCTCCTTTGGAATGTCCTCAAGCAATTCTGGGGATGATGAGCACCAGTTTCGTAGTTCAAAACCGCCGGATGAATGGATTTCGATGATATTTTTAATCAAGTTCTTAGCAACGTCTATATCGTTTGCGCTTCCAAGATAATCATCCATGTAATGGTTCCTCTGTATCGCTCTAGTCGCATCGGGATACTTGTCTTTGAATCGCTCTGCGTTTTTATTCAGAACGAATATAGCACTGCTTGGAGAACAACAAGCACCAAATATCATCGCTGTCATTCGATACACATCTGGAGGCCTCTTACAGTCGTCTGCTCGCCACAAAAGAAGTTGGCTGTATGAGTCTTCATCCCGAATGGCTATTCGATGAAACATCTCCGCAATGTCGGCAATGAATCCAAGTATTCCTCCTCGGAATCGCATCAAAACTCCCGGTAAGGACTGCAGTAAGTCAGGTCCAGTCAAAAGGGCGTCGTTGAGACTAACGCCTGACACCTTCGCTCTAGCATCCAACACCATTCGAATTTTTCCGGGCTTATTTGGGTTAGTTACCGCGAAATGAGGCAGGTACCATAGCCTGTCTCCCTTTAAGGAATCGGGGTTTGTTTTAACCAAGTAACCCTTCTCGATATGATCTTTGATGATCGTGTTATATGTCGTCTTCAAGTCGTGGTTCTTATCGAGTTTCTTTTCAAGTTGATAGAGACGTGTTAATGCAACTTGTTTACTGTCAGGTAATACGATGTCTTGCCTCCTCCAAGGTAAACCTATCTCCCATCGTCCATCACTCAGTTGACGAGTCGTTTTTTCCATAATATCTATGGCTCGGTTGTCTTCCCGCGACTTCTCCATCGCAATTGCTCCGCCCGTACAAGCATCGTCTAACTTGAATGATTGCTTCACAAGTTCATGAAGCTCGACGTCTTTCTGCGTAGCGCAATGGACTTTTACAACTGCGGTCTGGTTTCCATTTGCGCTGTCATTTCCACTAATAGACCATCCAAGCCAAGTCTTGCTAGCAATTGGACAATTTCTAGTCGTATGCACCAGTTGTCGTGTCACGATCAAAAGGCCATTGTCTTCGCCAATGAGGATTGTCGGGATAGCGTCTACATAGCCTTCAAAGTCAATGTTTTGAAGATACGGCCACTTCTTTATTAGATTCTCCTTGTCCACAGTTTGTCTTGGCAAATGCAAACTGGCCACCGTTCTAGCGTTGTGAAGATTAAACGTTCTCGCGCCTTTGTGAGTACCACAAATCTCGACCGTCACGATCTCGGAATTGGTATCGAAATCAACTGTACCGTTCGCCCATTGTATGGTCAATTGCGACTTGGGTCCTTTCACGCCTAATTTCTCTGCCATGTCCATTTTAATTAACGTCGTCGTTGAACCGGGATCTAATAACGCGAAGGTTCTAATTATATTGAGCGAGTTTTTAATAAATACGGGCACTACACGTAATCTGGTTGAGAATGTACCGGCACCACTGTGACATCGTTCAATTGAGATAGGCTTATCATCACACTGGATATTTGTTGACTGATCACTAATCGGATGAAGTAGGTGATGATGATATTTCTGGCACTCGTCCTTGCCACACCTTTTTTTCTTTGAACACAGTCTTGTAGTATGATTCGGTTTCAAACAAGAAAAGCACAGTTTATTTTTTGTCACTTCTTTCCACCGACAGTCTATGTCCATTTCAATGAATATCGCACACTTGTCAATTGTTCGGCATACACCATCACAAACGCGACACTTTACTGTTGTCTGAACAACCGTATTCACTTTCGATTTCGATTGCTTCATTTCCAATGTCTTCGGCTTGTCGCAGAACGATATTCGCAGGCTTGCCGCGTACGATTTTCTCTCGAGCCAATTACTAAACATCCGCAAATTGACACTCTGCTGTGCGTCAACTTTCTCGCCTAGATAATCTGACCACATCAAACTGAGAATTGGCGGCAGTTTTCGTTCGAGTGTTTTCACGAGCTCTGGATTATTCAAGTACTCTGGTCTGTCCATTAACTCTAGCATCACAACTAAGTTTTCCACTCCTGTAGCAAATGCAATTATGCTTTCCGGGCGGTCTTCTTTTGGAGACGGCAATGCTCTAGTTTTCGCAATGAGTGTTTCGATAATGAATTGTGGTCTTCCGAATCTTCGCTCGAGTATCTGAATAATCCTGTCAGCACTATCTGGTGAAATAAGCAGGGATCGGACTGATTCTAGCGCGTCCCCTCGCAACGCGTCCCGCAATCTTCCAACATTTTCTTGTGGTGAAAACTTTCCAGCGTCGGTCGTTCGCCGATATTCACTCACAAACAAAGGCCATTCGTCGGGGTGGCCACTGAATTTAGGAAGATCCATTTTCGCTTGACGTGCTACAAATGTCGAAATGCTATCACAACACCTAGCCATGTCGGTTGTGGTAGCCGGTGAGATTTTGTCACATGATTGCGCCATCGCGTTCAACTGGTTTGACAATTGGTCTATCCGTCTCCGCATGTCACTTAGAGATGCGGTGCTCAAAGTGTCAATGGTTTTAGAGACGGTGACACGCGCGTCAGTCTGGGTGTTTTCGTCTCTTTCTGGCCGATAATGTTGAAATGGCGTCTCCGTTTTCGCACCAATTTTTGTTGAAAACTGTTGTTCGCTGTCTGCTAACTGTTTTTCAGGTGCCGTTTCGTCATATACATCTTCCGATGAACTGGAATCAACATCTGGTACAACCTTTGCCCTTGAACGGGTCTGATACTGACGATCATCGTCAGCCATGTCACAAACACAAATGCTGACCACTGTCTTTTTTCACTGGAGTATTTCCACGGACTGACGATCCGGCTCGACGGACCACTGTTAATTCGATTTCCCTGTCTGGGCTTCACTGTTAATTCGATTTCCCTGTCTGGGCTTCTCAGTGTTAAATATTTGATGAAAACAACCGTCCTCGCTGAGTTCTACTTTATTACTACTTATTTTCATATACATACTATACTAATACAAACAAAACAAATTCCATTGGTCGTGTGTGTGAGATTCGTCATACAGGCTCGTTTCTACTCTGCACTGACGTCATCGCTAAGGGCTCGTCTTCACTTTCCATTAACAACGGTCGTACGTCCGCGCTCATGTATGCGTCTGAGTGCTGGACTATATATACTATATAAGATATACGAAAGTAAAATAACTGCGACTGAGATGAAAATGCAACGGATGTCAGCCGGTGTGACTAAAAAGGATCGCATCAAAAGTACCCACATACGAGGCAGCTTGTTTGTTGAGCAACCGATCAGTGAAAAGCTCTAAGATCGTCGTATGGATTTGTACTGCCATGTTCTAAGGCGTCCGCTTGAGAACCCTGTCATAAAGGCACTATCAATGAATGTTCCATTTACTGGACCCAAACCCCGAGGCAGACGGAAACACACGGGGATCGATCAAATGAAGAAGCAACAACAACGCGTTAATCTTGGCGATGATACGATCCAAGACCGAGTTGCCTGCAGAAGGAAACTGAAATTATACCACCTGAATGGGCGAAGTGCCAACCCCACAGGCAGAGCAGCGCGAAGCCGCAGAGTGGTATAAAAGGGCAAGGAAGAAGAAGACCTACGAAATACTGGGTTGCGGGGAATAAAGTCGTTCGCGACTCCAAAATGAAACGACATTCAGTAAAACCCCGTTATGGGTTAAGTTTGAAACATCGCTGAAAAGGTTAATAGAGTAGTTTGAATTCGGGACGATATAAAGTGAAACGCCATTTAACCGAGCACAAGAGAGCGGCATCATTTTAGATAACGAAATTTTTCAAAAGTTCTTTCGTGAGGATGGGGATGCAAATAAGGTGGTTCGTGACTCCAAAAATGATACCACATACAGTAAAACCGCGATTAACCGAACCAAGGAGGGCGGGGATATTTCAGAAAACGATTTTTTTTTCACAGGTACTTTCGGGAGACCGGAGAGGAAAGGAAGGTCGCTCGCCACTCCAAAATAATACCGTTAAACTAAACCAAAGAGGGCAGCGTAATCTGGGAAAAACGAAATTTGACACGAGCATATTTGGGGAATAGAAGGCCGGGATGATAGTAAGATGGTTAGCAATGGTTTTACATTCAGTAAGATCCAATTTCACCGTACCGAAAACGTCAGCGCCGTCTTGGTTTACGAAATTGAGGGATAATCTGTTGAAATAAAAAAAAAATATGTCAATAAAAAGTTGCTACAAACATGGCTCACGTACGGTATGTTGGTAAAAGTATATGCATATCCTTCTTCCTTTTTTTTCTCAATATACAAAACTCGCTCGAATGGTGGCGCTCTTATAGCCCAAACCCCCAGAGTGAGTGACCGAGAAAAATGTTCAAAACGACCGAAACTAGTGTAAAATTGTGAGCATAGAGAAGCTAAGATGTAAGATTCTGAATGGCAAATTTAAAGGTGAAGACGTGCTACTATCACGCATACTAATGACAAAAACAGACTTACTATTCCTATTTCGGTTCGACTTGCCTTTGCAATGATATTCAACACAGCACAAGGGCAATCTCTCCAAGTATGTGGATTGTGTCTAGAAAATTCATGTTTCGCATATATTCACGAGCTGGAAAAGCATCCGATTTGAATGTACACATGTATATGCACCAGGTAGAACAACTAAAAATATTGTGTATGCGATAGCATTAGAATAATTTCGATTGAAATAGCGGACACAGCCCTGCAATAGTCGACAACATCATCGCGAAAAAACTCAGCAGAAGCGACCGAAAAAATCTTTCAAGGCTGGCTACACACGACGATGATAATGCACCAGTCCGAAGAGCAGGAGTTCATAATTGAGAAAAGCGGAATATACAAAGTCAATTGCGAGTCCCCATAGAAGGAAAATTTAAGTAAAAAAAATGTTCTTCGTTTTGGATGGATTAACCCCTAAGGAAATTCATCCGAATTGGCAGCTAAAAAATGGTCAGCTGTATTTAAACGTGGTCGCACGTCCCTCGAAGACGACCCGCATAAAGGACGGCCAAAAACCGCAACCACACCGGAAACCATCGAAGAAGTGCATGATATCGTGTTGGACGATAGGTGAATGAAAGTGAGTTATATCGCTGAGGCTGTGAGGATATCGGAACAAACGGTGCGAAACATCTTGCGCAAAGAATTAGAGATGCGAAAGCTCTGCGCAAGATGGGTGCCGCATTCGCTGAATGTCCATCAAAAGCAAATGCGCAAACGATTTTCACAGCAATCTTTACACCGATTCAATCGGGATCCGACCGATTCAATCGGGATCCGACCGATTCAATCGGGATCCGACCGATTTTGATCTGCGATTTGTCACCATTGATGAGACTTGGGTCCACCACTACACGCCAGAAACGAAACAGCAGTCGAAACAGTGCGTGGAAGCCGGTGGTTCAGCGCCAAAGAAAGCGAAGTCAACCGCATCTGCAGGAAAGATCATGGCCAGCGTGTTTTGGGAAGCAAAAGGGATCCTGTTAATTGATAACCTTGAAAAAGGCAGAACTGGCGAATATTACTCCAAACTTCTTGACCAACTGGATGTTAAAATTCGCGAGAAGAGGCCTGGATTGAAGAAGAAAAAAAATCACCTTTCACCAGGACAACTCACTTGAACTCAAGTGTGCGTTGGCGACGGGAAAACTGCGGGATTTTGGGTACGATTTGCTCAACCATTCCCTCTATTCTCCTGATCTGGCACGCTCACAGTTCCATCTGTTCCCAAACTTGAAGAAATTTGTTTCTGGGGAGCGCTTCGCATCCAATGAAGAAGTTGAGAGGGCTTGCTCCATGGGGTTAGGGTAATTGAGCATGGGACCCTGCAAAACCCTCGGATTGCGGGCGAAGCCCTCTATTTTCCGGTTTCACTGTGGATAGGACAGATGATGCTCCTACGCTTTATTTGGTTTGAGTGACAGAAAGGCAAGGATCAACTTCTTCTACTGTCGAGGGTTGTGTATTGGGGTCATGGTCCATCATATCGTCAACGATTGGGGCTTCTTTTATGGGAACGTGGGACGCCGAATTAAGTAGCTCCTCGAAATAGGACGTCCATCGTTTGTTGATGTTATCGGCGTCGCTGATGATGTTTCCATCCTTGTTATTGCAGAGGCTAATCCTGGGTGGATAGCAATTCTAAATCGTGTTTACTAGTCCGTACACTTGTCTAGTGTTTTTATTAGCTTAAATATTATTAATGTTCAACAACTACTTGGCAAGGAATTTTAGGTTTTTACGTCTAATCATTCTGTTAGTTCGTCCCAAAACCCGTGTACCCTTATGTTGCCAATGTTGTGTAGCGTAGTTGTCAGTTTTTCTTCTCGTGAAGGCTGTGCCGTCCAATGGTTCCCCGATGCAAACTCTAGTTCCCAACTTGCGCATTAAAATCTCTCTAGTATTATGGCGTCGTTTGTTGGAAGTGAGTCGCCTTCAGGCGGTCGTAAAACTGGTCTTACTTCTTCTTCCTACACTTTAGTTGGTGCGGGCACGCTGATGAGCCAGCGGTTGAAAAATCGGGTCTGAATGTGAATCGCACCAAATCTTTCATTGATGGGTTTGAAGTCAATTAAAGTCAATAACGTGGGGTTTGAGGTGATTGTTCACGATGAATGCAACTCCAAACTACTCGTCTCCAGATGATTTACAGCTTTTGAAAATTGTATGCGATTTCTTTCGTTGATCTCGGTGATGTTCAGTTTGTATTTCTCGACCTGTGGTAAGAGGAGAGGATCTTCTCGGCTCCAGTCAGTTCAAGAGGCGTACTTGCTGCTATTTGCACGTTTCAATATGATTGTGGAAATGAAATGATATCGTTTCATTGAAATCGTATGATAAGTTAAAAACGGCTGCGCAAAGAAAGGGTTTGATAATTTCTTACTCAAAGCAAATGGACTACCTCTATCCGACCATTCAAGAAGAATCGCAGATCCGATCCTTCTCTCTTTTAAATGTTTACCTATGTATATTTATTTGTAGTTTTTTTTTATTCACAGGTCATCGCAACTGCCCATCTGGCTTTGACGAATCGGAAGAGGAATGCGGCACTGCACGTAAGTTACTCGAACTTCCCGGCGGCATTTTTGCTGCCTTGGGATGCATAGCGGCTGCAATTGCCGCGTGTTTAATATTCTGCATATTTGGACTGATGCGAAAACGAAGAAAATCGGTGGTCCAAAAGACAGTTCTGAACGGTACATTAAGCAAAAAGGACATCAAAAAGGAACCACTTTTCATAGATCCGGGCTCTTGACACGGGCTTCAGCCGGTCGAATATATTCATGTCGATCGGGAGACCACTGTGTGATATGTTGTAAAATATTACTCTATTAATTACTAAAATTGATTAGAAATTAAATTGTTTATTTAAAATGAATAAATGAGAAATTAATTCTTAGAATGAACGGGAACGAGAAAGGAAATCAAACTATACACTTATACTAAAGTAAGAGCGTAATTATAACGGATAGATCACACGATTGTTTTTTTCGAGAATTCGATAGCGAAGGCAATAAGTCATTGAAGATACTATTTGTAAAATTTTATTTACAATGAACACTTTTTTAGAAACACTTCAACGTATTGCCTGCTATGAAAATATATTTAAAGAAAAACTATTTTTAAAGAAATATAAAAAATCTTTAAGATAACGTTAGCAATAGTCTTTTTTATTGTTTTCGAGAATCATTATTTTTAAACCAGAATTGAAGAAGGGAAAATCTGTAAACAATTAATAAAGCATGTATGAAAGCACTTGTAGTATTTTGACTGAAATAAACTTAATTTAAAAATTTTGTGACAAGATTGAATCGTTTGTAAAATAGTGTGTGCTTCAAAGAGAGAATGCCGAATATATTTAACATACTTCAACATGTTTTCTGTTATCTGAAGTTGCAAGGAATGACATTCAATTTATTGCTTTAATCTGTGTATCGATTTATTGAAGCGAATGTGTATGGTGGAGACGATATGCCAATATATCTATAAGATGATGGAAATTAAGAAAAAAATAATATGTGGAATATTCTGATGATGGTGAAATGAAATATTTATATGTACACAATCACTGCCTTAAATTAAAAAATAAATATGTATGAGAGTTGTATCTTTAACCTCTGTTGACTCACACTAAAACATTTTTATTTGCTTACAAACGACCGATTATAACGAATCTCTATATAAGCATATGCATGCAAATATTAATATTCTATTCTGTGAATTTGTAATAACAAACTTCCAAGAATGTCGTCCTGACTCGCTTTTGTTGATTTCCAAGAGGAATATATGTATTAACTGTGAGTCAATATTTTACCTGAACTTATTGTAGCAACGAAATATCAGATTTCGTTTCATGCTAACGTGAAAAAAAAATATATAGAAAAATCTTGATTTTCCATCTTGGAAAGGTAAAATGTCAAATCAGAATTTTATGAAAAAATACTCTCAAATGCGTTGTGATCGAAAGTCGGAAGAAGAAAATATCACTTTTTGCTTTTATGTACTACGGTAAGACTTATTTATTTGCAATTTCATTCTAAGTGAAGTACGAATATATATTTTGATGTATCTCGCCCTAATTAAATCTTTGACCGCATTGTAATAGCTCGTGGATTTTGATTTAATTAATTTGGCATAGTCATCATATTATCATTGAAATACTAAAAAAGAAAAATGTGATTAAAAAAATATAGTGGTAACCATTCTTAATGCTAATTCAAAAACGAATCAATGTATGTATTAGCAAATTTATCTTCAAATATTTTTAATGACAGTAATGCACTTTCCTAGATATCGATTCCATTTTGCATCTTCTGGACGCAGCACTAACAGAAAAAGATAAGATGCATCCCACGATTTTGGTTGATTTCGCCGAACAGCGAAGGTGGATATATGTACTCGTACAATGTCAATTATTTCTGAAAACTATCATGAAATTGCATCTATCTAATAATTTTTCCAACGCCCAAACCAAAACTTAAACGATTGAAGATAAAACAGTCTTGGAGATAGCTTCAATTAGATTTAAATAATTTTTCTTTTTCTTTCAAGGACACATTTACTATCAACATAATAAGTATAAGTCATAATTTGATGCGTGTGGGTCTAGTGGTGTTTGATGCTCCAAACTCTATTTTGTCTTATTCCCTGTAAACTGTATATTTTCTCTTTTTCTACTCTAATTACCTCCAAAAATATCCTTCGTTCCTGCATATAAAACAAGAAACTGGAACTACGTCGTCAGATAGATCGGCCGATAGATTGCCACAAAATATCTAACGATCTCCGCTGCACACAGACTGGACGATTACAATCGATCGTCGGATCGCACGAAAATTGCACTAAAATTTCTGCAGATAAAAATTACCACATACACCGTGCAATCCATCGGCCGATATCGAAATCGGTCGACGGATCGGCCCATCGATCGCTTCGTCTATGGTCAGTGGTGGATCTAGAAATCGAGTTCGGACTGGGCAGGATTTTGTTATCTAGGGAGCTAAGGGTATGTCCATATTTATTAAACTTTCGACGTTCAAAGAGACATCCTCATATAGAAAGCGCGAACGTATTCCTTATTAAACAGAAACATGCAATGATGGACGTACAAAATCATAATATAATAATAATAATCAATAGGGTTCGTTCTGTTACCACCGACTCGACTCAGTATCCATTCATTGAACTAGACAGAAGTTCCTATAAAATTATGGAGCTTCCCAAAATCAACATAAGCTTAGTAATCCAATTCCGTGAAGAAGTGGGATTCAAGAAATATCTTTGGCCTTGTTATCATTGTAGGACAGGAGCAGAGAAGAATAAAAATGACTCTCCTTTTCTTCGTCACCGCCGCTTCTACTGCTGTCATTGCAAGGAAGAAACCTGATAGCGGTCCTTATGGCTCTGATGTGTTGCTTATTTAAGCGACAATAGTTTAGCGCTGCGACTAGAATCCAATCATGCCCCAACGACTACGTTGAGACATCAGTTTTACAATTTATCCCTCTAGAGTTGGACCTACTAACCGCTTTAAGGTCTCCCCAAACCAGCGCGGTACTCAGCGGTAGCAGCATACCGCGACCCATTCAAACCACTATGGTATGAGCATGGTACTGTTGGCGTGGTACAAATGTCAAAAGTAGCATAGTCTTGTGATTGTGAGCTCGTAAACTGTAGAGCTATGTGTTCTTTGATTGATGTCGAATTGCTTAACTTTGGCATTATTTCAGGTCAAATAATACAGAATGGCATTTAACCATCTCAATCATTTTCTCCGTAAATGTCTCCTCTTGCATGTTCATCGCAATAGTGTCAGCTGCAGTAAATCGCGATCAATAGTGCCGGCTGCGATACAAAAGTTCAGTACCGCAGCTTCGCCGCGGTACAAAAAAGTGTGTCGCTACAATGACCCAGCTTTGCCGCGGTATACCACCTACGCAGTGTGAGCTCGCATATACGCATGTACCGCCATGTAAAGTTGTACCGCTGTACCGTACCGCTACCGCGTACCGTGCTGGTTTGAGGAGAGCTTTAAACTTTAGAACAAGTTTGCAACCAGCGATTAGTGTATAAATGTTCCGACGTAGTTGTCTGCTTTACAGTTAACAGCGAAACTTATGTAACCCAGAACCACATAAAAATTTGTGAAAATGCGTATTCCTGGTCTGGAAAACATTTCAGTATTTAGAGATTTAAGTCAACCTCATCACAGAAAATTCCGACCTCTAACCCTTCATTTTTCTGCCACCTGCATAGATTTCTAATAAGTTAGGGAAGAAAACCGCGTTGTCTTCCCGCTGCGTGATATTCTCAGAATTACAAAATGCGTGTCAAGCGCATATTTGATTAGTCGTTGTTTGAGTATAGCTTATCCAGAGCCTTAAGTCACCATTTCATGGAGTCAAATGATCGAATCTCACGATTCACCAAAAATGTCAAGAGGTGGCAGGTCAACAAATCAGAAGAAGAAGTTGTCCTAAGTGCGCCACAGAAAACAACGCAGAACAACCTATTCACCTTTCCCAGAAAGCTACGCTTAACCTCTATAAAAGTCCACAAAAAATTACCTTAAGCGTAAGTAACACAGCTGCATAGATATTTCGCCTTATTAGCAAAAACTGACCTTGTCTCCTGCAGCAGAAGAGGCTCGACTAGAAGTATCCTATGTACAAACTGTGTTTTATTCGGACTAACTTCTACTCTATAGTCATTAGCCCAAATGGTTTGTTGTGAGAAGGTATTTTAAAATACCTCACTAAGAAAACCAGCAAATCTACTAGTTACGGTAAGATCAACGTCAAATTCATAAGCACACACTCCCTGCAGCTCGACACTTTCAGGTTTTATAGCAGTCTATTCACAACAAAGTTCCTGGCGGGGTATACCTGCTCAAAAGTCTTCGTTCAGACGATGTTTCCAGAGAAGTGTGCCAACACTAGCACCTTGAGCTTCAGAAAGCAAAATCAAAGAAGAACGCGTAGCTCATAGAAATCCACCTTTGTCAGGCATCTTTTGTATTCCCTGTAATGTTTATATATAACTTTGGAGTATTTCCCGAAATTTTCGAAGATCAAACTCTTGTTTTCAAACATATTTGCTTAGATCTGATACATGTCCTTAGTGTGCTCCATCTATTGTTTGCTTAATTAATACAATATATGTGTTACTTCTTTTGGTTGCACCAAGTGGCGCATGGATAACGACTACGTAGGATCTGCCAATGGCAGATGCTTGCTCCGTGGCCCGCTCTTCCTTGCAATAATCTTGTGACCCGGAACTCAGAGGAGGGTGACTCTGTAGAGGCTAACCAAACCGACCAGCTCTTGGCGGTATGGTTTCACTGTTTTTGACGACATTGTCGCCGCCTCTAGGGCCCTGATAGCGGCCTGGCTATCCTTGGAAGTTGTAATATGCATTGTGGTTACCATGATCTGCCTTAAAATCCGAAAGGCCCTCCTTGTTGCCAGAACTTCCGCCTGAAATACACTAGAAAAATCTTAGATGCGGAATGACTTAGAGACTGCGAGGTCATCAGATTCAGAGAAGAATCGTGTACCGATCCCACAAGCCATTTTCGAGTCATCGGTGAAAATCTTGAGGTCATATCTCGACATCACATGTTTCTCACACCATTCCGCTCTATTTAGATACTCAATTGCCCTAACCCCTTGAGGGGCATAGCGCGTCAACTGTTCCATGTGGCCCAGTTGACGTTTCTTTGGCATAAACTGGTTTGGGAGAATGCAGTTGCCAGCATGCACCTCCTGCACATCCATGGACACGAACGTCGTCGTGGACGGGATTCGAACCCGAAACGCTGGTAGTTAAACATGAGACTGATGCCTCAACACACTGCGCTACCATTCGCCATTAGATATCCAGTAGCGAATTGTTTCTCGAAGTATTTTTGGCGAGGGATGAGATGTTACTACGAGTACGTCCATATAATTTCCCTGGCCAGTTCGCAGACTCCCTATGTCTGACCGCACTACATGCGGCATTGAACCTTATTTGTAAGTCGAGGAGAGTAAATGTATCTAAGATTACATTTACTGCGTCGCCCAGACAAGATCGCATCTGTGACACGCTTGCAAGCAATTCTTTGTACCTTTTTCAGCAGGCCAATGTTGTATTTCCCAGTTTATGTAACTTTTTTCAATTTTCAGACTATGGAGTATCAAACGAAAGAGCGAACGTTTTTTTTAATATGTAGTAACAATTCTTTATATTTTTGAAACTTATGTCTAAATTATTTGGGCTAAATTACATGCAGACGACTGGATCCGACGGACGAACTGCAATATTCCATTGAGCATGCTTTGATCAATTATTCTCATTCGTAGTTTGAGCTTTTTTCGCAAATTATGCAAATTTCATATAGACATTCCCTGTGTATGGGGGTAATGTGAAAAGTTCTGGGCCTGACATTGAAAGACTGCGATTTTCAGTTAAAAAATAGTTTTATTTTTCTACATAATCGCCTTTGACCTTAACACACTTGGTCCAGCCTTTCTGCAACATCAGTATTCCTTCCCGGAAGTGAGAGTCTCGACGGCTGTGAAAATATTCATCTATGGCCCTCTCAAATTCCCCATTGGATGCAAAGCGCTCCCTGGAAACAAATTTCTTCAAGTTTGGGAACAGATGGAAGCCTGACGGTGCCAAATCAGGAGAATAAGGGGGATGGTCGAGCAAATCGTACCCTAAATCCCTTAGTTTTCCCATCGCCAAAGCACACATGTGCACATGTGGGTCGTCTTCGAGAGACGTTCGACCACGTTTAAATTCAGCTGCCCATTTTTTAACGGTTGACATCGAAGGAACAGAGTCCCTGTAAACTTGTGTTAACTTCGGATGAATTTCCTTAGGGGCTGTTAATCCATCCAAAACGAAGAATTTTATGACCGCACGATATTAAAATTTCTCCATTTTAACGATAAACCCGTAAGACGTCAACTGCAAAAATTCGTTTAAACAAACTACTCGAGAGAATAAGTTGAAACTTGTGATACGAACTAAAGACACTTGCACCCAAGCAGGAAGCATAAATTTTGGCTGATTGTTTCTGTGTCAGGCCGAGAACTTTTCACCTTACCCTCGAATGAACTTTTGAAAAGGTACCGGATAGTGCGTGCCGTGAGTTTTCCATCAGTCATCGTCTTGTGGGTGATAAATGCAAGCATATACCTCTGAAATATTCATCTCGTGTAACAGCGGGATTCTCCACAACGTCCCTGATCTACATACAAAGCGAGCTGTTGAAAAGGAAAAGGCTTGGTGAACGATCAAAGGGAAAACAATTTATTGGCCGTTGAGTGAAATTTAAAACAAATGAGTTCAACTGAAATCTTGTACGTCTGGCCCTGATCCCGTGATAATACCCAACTGCAATCACGTGCGTTCGTCCGTTGCGTCCAGCTGTCTGAATGTAATTTGAACTTTAGACACTATACGTATGTTGGTGTAGGTAAATGCTAATCCAAGCTTCTCGCCATGGAAGAGCCCAATAGCACCATTTTTATTCGGCACTAAAGGCCATCCCACCCATGGTGTGCTGGTTTCGTCACACAATGGATCACTCCTCAGGTGCTGCCTTTAATCCATTGTGGAAGCAGCACGACCAGGCACTCTAGCATTCCGATTCGAGTGATGACGAAAATCGGTATGGGTCCCTGGGTAGAATGTTTTCTCTTTTATAAAGCGCATTCCACCCCAAGGGTGTGAATCTTGTTCCATCGAAAAATTGCTGATATTAATTTTGTATCCATATTCAAGTCATTGAGAATCGAGTTGAATGGTGCAGGTAAATGCTAATCCATAATCAACTCGATTTTGACGTAACACGGCGCCCTGAGTCGCTTGAGATTTGCATAAATTGGTTTCCGTCCGAACCATAGCTCGTGGGGAGTTCCTTTGATGCTCCGACTCGGCAAAATGATTCTGCATGAAATTCGCCGTTGCTGCTGCTTCTCCCCAGAAGCTCTTCGACAATCGCGCATCGCCAAATATGCACCCCACCATCTCGACGAGTGATCGGTTCTTCTTCTAGGCGACTCCATTCTGTTGTGGCGAGTACGGGGCCGTACGTTGAACCACAATTCCATTCGAATTCAGATATTCGTTAAATTCATTGCTGAGATATTCGCCACCACGATCACTTCGAATGGCTTTAATCTTCCGACCGAGCTGGTTTTGCGTCAGCTGGTGAAAATCTTTAAATCGATTTTCCCGTTGTATATCGGGAGAAGTCATCGATGAAGGTCAAAATATACCGCTTACCCTGGTGCGTTGAAGTTTGCATTGGTCCACAAACGTCACTGTGGATGAGATCCAGAATTTGCGCCGATCTCGTTTCTGATGCCTTTGAGAATTTGATTCGTGACATTTTCCCAGTAATGAACGATATACAGTCGTTCACGCATTGCTCGTCACAACGCCCAATGTTCATTCCATCGACAATGTTTACACATTTCTTCACTGAGTTTAATCGATCCTTCTTGGGGTTACTTGAATCCCGATCACTGTTACACGCGAAACTGCGTTGTTTGATTCGCTGTCACGTGCCGTTCGACGGTGATATTCTTCACTAATAATGCTCTTCACGATATTTATGTTAATGACTTTCACATCGCGGGTCTCCAAAATTGCCATCCAAAGCCCCTTGTACTTCAGGATTATTTCCATCCGGAAACTGAAATTGAAATAATTGGCATCGTGGAAACCGCGCTTGCCGAGTTTTTTCGAAATTGCCATCCAAAGCCCCTTGTGCTTCAGGATTGTTTCCATCCGGAAACTCCAGTTGAAATAATTTCCATCGTCGAGTGGCTTGATGGTGAGTTTCGTCGTTCCGCCGAGTTTGACTGCCATTATGTAACCTCAATCTCGACGAACGAATTTTCGATTCAGGGAATAATTCGGTAAATTCTCTTTTCGGGATTAAACTTTATATTTTTCGCGGAGCTGGGCCCATAACCTGTAGGATTTTACTTTTCCAACTCAAGAAACTACCGAAATAAGAGAATGATTCAGATGCGTGTATACTGCATCGCAATTTATTCTCAACTAACTCTGAAAAACAAACATGACAGTATGGAACTAATGAATTCGTTCAATGTATTCTTGCAATTCAATACCTACACAACTTAACTCGATTCTCAATTACTTGAACATTGATACAAAATTAGTATCAGCAATTTTTCGATGGAACTATACGTATGTGTATAGTATGTATGCTCGTATTCAACCAAACACAAATAGCTGATTTTTCATAAAGTACTCGTAGAATACTAAAAATTAGAAAAAAATCTTTGCTGTGTTATTTTGCTTATTTAAAATATTTTTTTTTTTAGAAAACTCTTCAGAAAATTTATCACTAAGCGAGGATTTTAGCTATGATTGAACATTGCTAGAATCCTCGCTGAGATTACTTTCATCTGCATTAGTTTTTCTTCAACGTTATTACAATCCGGTCATAACTTGAGATTTCGTTGTTTTTTTCTCTATCGACAAACATTAAATAATGTTCAAAATTTACATTTTTCTATATAATTTATCTTAACATTGTAAAATATTTCATTGAAAAAAAAATCTATTTTTTCCGAAAAATGATACGTTTATAATGGACAAATCAAAGACTTTAAAATTCCATAGCCGTATGAATGTAAATTATTAAACAAACCATAAATTAAGCGACACATAGAAGGATATATTGCGGATATAAGTATGATAAAAAAATGATCCAAAGAAAACTATTTCATAAGTAAGCTGATGATATATGATAGAAATGTAAGCATGTATGAAACAAACACAAGGCGGTTACGAAGCTACAAAAATATTGAATCCAACAAATTCCTATAAATAGAAAAACTAAAAACGAAACGAGAAAAAAATATGGAGTCAGAAAAAAATTAAATTCATTCTATTGTATATGTGGATATGATAAGAATACTCAGATACACAAACTCACAGACAAAGTAAATCTTATATAGAAAACAAAATCACAATTCCAATGGGATGAGATCATCTTATAACGTAGACTTATAACAATTATTAAGAAAATTTAAGAAAATCATTATTCGTTTTAGAAGCACTCTTTACAATTTATAAAGAAAATGCAAGTTGTATAAAATTTATGGGAAAAAATTATGAAAACTTGAAAATGATGATGAACAATTGCCGGAAATAAGAAACCATACTATATATAACTGTCAGGATGAATGGAAAGGATTTTAAATAGAAAACCACACTGCAAATCCATACATGATTTAGAAGAATTTTGAAATATTATCTCACAAGGTTTTCGTAATACGAGTATACATTCAGAATTTTAATTTGGAGATTTGATCAGTTTGTTGATGATACAATACATGTGCATTAATCCACATTGTAATACATTCAATACGACATACCATGTATTATATGTACCTACATATATGTATCCCTAAGAATTCGACAATGTATGGCTCAATTTTTAGTATTGAATGACGTCTAGCCCTGTACCTACAATCCTGATAATAAATGAAATATTCAAATACAATAAACGATATTTAGTTAACAAGAGAGAAGCTGCCAATCCCGATTTTTTTTTAGAACTCAGTGGTAAAAAATCTGCAATGTAGAAATAATGCACAGAGTAAATTTTTTCAGTAAAATTTTTATCCAGAATTGACTTATCAGTTCAAAAATTTTATTTCGATTGTCAGATTAGTTAAGCGTATTATTTTAAATGTGTACAAAAACTAAATATGTAATAAAATGCACTGATATTAATTTTAAAAATGTTGTTCCTTATTGATATAACAAGTTCTTTCTACATGATTAATGAATCGCCCTGTTCAAACCAAAACAGGTTTTTTCTCAATCATTAAAGAAGACAAATTCCCCAACTGACAGACTCTCAATAATCGATGAGGGTCTTATCGATTACAAAAAGGACTTTTAAATCTTTATTAACACGCCTCGACACTTTTATAACGTTATTCTTGTGGCAAAACTTAAACTAACTGTCGTTGCACTCTTCTAATGAGAGTGTAACTCCACTAGAATTAGTGAGACTTTCACTTTTCTAATATGATTATCTTTGTAATCTTATTAACCATGTTTATACCCTAGACTTATAGTATAGGGTATATTGTTTTTATCACGACGAAAATATGTAACACCTTAAAGGAGGCTCCGGAGGTATAGCAATGTATATATATAAATGATCAGAGTCACCTCCTGATTCGATTTAGCTATGTCTGTCTGTCTGTCTGTCTGTCTGTCTGTCCGTCTGTCTGTCTGTCTGTCTGTCTGTCTGTCTGTCCGTCTGTCTGTCCGTTCGCACGATAACTTTCGATAGAATGAAGCTAGAGCCTTGAAATTTTGGTCAAATGTTGGTAGTATGATCTAGTTGGACGGTATTGAAATTGGGCATGATCAGGCCAAGAGAACGCCTACCTCCCCTACATATGTAAAATAATTAAATGTATCTATAACTCCCGATTAAAAAATCATGAAAAGCTCTAGCTTTGGTATATTGCTAGTGAGGGTAATCTTATACTCTCCTGGGAAAATAAAATCGATCAGTTGAAAACTAACGGTAATTTTCTTACAAAGAACCCCGTACTACCCTACTTTTCAGGTTTTTTGTCTATAACTCTTGAAACAATTGACGTAGACATCTGATTTTTGGCATGTAACCCTGAGGGAAGAAGCTGCTTAAGGTTCTGTAAGCTGGGCATAATCAGATCAAACGATCACCTACCTCCCCTACAAATTTCAAAAAATTAAATATTCCTTTAATTACAATAACTTTCGATAGAATGATACTACCGAGTTAAAAATTTGGAGGAATGTTGCTAGTAAGACCTACTTAGTTGGTATTGAATATGGGCAAGATCCGACCCGAGGAACACGCACCTCCCCTAGAAATGAAACTTAAAATAAGCGATAACTTACGACAAAATAAAGCTAGCGACTTCAAATTTTGTTAAAATGTTTGTTGTAGGATCCAGTTGGCTAATATTGAAAATACATAAAATCCGACCAACGGAACCCCTACTTCCCCTACAAATGAAACTTCAAATAAGCGACAACTTTCGATAGAGTGAAGCTCGAGACTTGAAATTTTCTTTAAATGTTTGTAGTGTGATCTAATTGGTTGGTGGCAATGATGAGCAAGATCCGACCCAAGGAACCCCTACCTCCCCTACAAGTGAAACTTCAAATAAGCAATAATTTTCGATAGAATGAAGCTGTCGTCTTGAAAAATTAGGCAAATATTTGTAGAATGGGTTAGATCGATAATTGGTTTTGAGAATGGTCAAGATCCTACTGAATGAGTGCCAACCTCCCCTATGAACTGGCCATATAGGAGACCCATTCTTAATGCATATGGTCGTTGGCAATTGGTACTTTTGGTATCACCACTAGGTCTGTACGAGTCTAGGGTATATACGCTTCGGACTCCGGGCCGAAGCTTCGCTTCGGCCTGGTTTAAAAAGACTTTACCTCGAGAAAGTTATACTCGTATAAATGGTCTCTTGAGTTGACAATTACTTGCCACAATACTCTTATTAGACTCAAAATACTAAGTCATTCATGCGAAAAGTATTAGCACAAAAGATTATTATTGAGTAAACGTCATTGTAGTGGAGGTTATGAGTCAACCATTTCATTAAAATTAGACGTGCAATTGGTACCACCCAGGGCCGGCCCAAGGCTAAGGCGAAACAGGCGGTTGCTTGGGACGCCGACTGTGAAAGGGCGCTGAAGAGTGCATCAGAAGCCAACCCAAGTTTGAGAGTTAATTAATTAATTTAAAGCTGAATGCATTATAATATAATTCCATTTATCTATAAATATTTCGTAAGTTACCTGATCGAAAGTGATTCTCACAGTTCATATTTATGCGTGTGAATGAATCTAATTTCGAATCCTGGGTTTTATCAAAGAGGATTGATAATTCTACAAGAGTTATCAATCCATATAACTTCCCCTCTGCCAGGAGATTTGTATGTATTGACAAATTGTATAGACTTTACAAGAAAGCTGACTCCGCCTCCGGCGGTAGATTTGTATGTATTGATTCTCTTGTGTATCTATACTGTGTAGTTTATATGTACTATGTTTACACAATTTGTGAATACATACAAATCTCCTGGCAGAGGAGAAACTTATATGAAGTGATACCTCTTGTGGAATCTATACTGTTTGGTTTTATTCTCTGAGAGTTACTTAAAGCTCGACACACACATTTTTGTTGTTGTAGTAGTCACGTCGAATTGTGTGTGTATCTGTGTATCTATGATGACGAGGCCAAGGAAAATGGGCGCTTCGATTGGAGCCTCCCACCGATCTCTTGGTGTTAATGGTGTGGGAGCTGCTGAGCGATTGAAAATGTGATGAACATCAGGAGGTGTATCGTTACAACCTGGGCATATATTCAGAATATCGTGATCCATGCACTATTAGCGTGACATTACACATTGCGTCTTTCTGCGGGAAGAGCTTGTGAAAGAAATAAATATGTATATCCCAGTGAGGATATTGATGGTTTTATTTTTGTGGCAATATAGTAGGTAAAAGTCGGGAGGCCGATACAATTTCAGCCAATCCTCACTGGATGCACTGTATGAATTTCGTCACTGTGTGCATGAGTTTCTAGTTTGTCGTTGAACCAAAAAACGGAAGGTGAAATGCGTTCCGTATACGGATACCACCGTGTGTTCATCTTCTCATTGCGTTTTTTTTTGCGGGAGAAGTCTTCCCGCATTCGTTGGACTTGCTGCTGCAAAACGATTCCTGCAAACTGCAGCATTGTCGTTACGCATAAGTGTAATGCGTTCCATTTAAATGTACACGTTCCTCTTCTTGGACGACAATGCGTTTTTTTGCGGGATTGCTCCTCCTGCAGAAAAACGCAAAGTGTAATGTCACGCTTATAACAAATTAAGCCGGGGCTCCAGCCAGATCGAAGCTGCACAAGCGTAGTTCCGGTCGCTAGGTGGACTATTCTCGGCAGGAGAAATGGCTGGTGGTCGGCCTTGTAGTACAGCGTTAGGATTCAACTTTTGAACCTCCTCTTCATGTAATAGTAGCAATAGCAGCCCTGTAGATGACTTCGTCGAATAGCTCCCTTTTATATCTCTGGAGTTTTTTTTTCAAGGTCCCTCAGGCTATGTTCGATGTTTCGTGGGGCGGTGTTCTGTCCATGAGATGATGATTCGGGTGGTGATTGCGGTAGGTATGGTATGCAACAATAATGCTTAATATGTACATGAAAAGTACTTGCAAACGAAGTGATGCATCATTCTAGTTTATATACTACTTTGCCTTAACCCCTAGCGGGGCATAGCGCGTCAACTACTCCTGCGCGCCATCGTACTCTGTTCTGGGCAATGGGGCGCAACTCCCCAAAAGACTTACCCAGTACCTGACACTCCTTTGCTACAGATCGACGCCATATGATTCGAGGACCCCCTCTTGGTCGGCCTTGGTTGGAAATGGGGTTCCACTTCATGGCATGCATAGCAATGCAGTTACGTAGGTTGCCTTTTATATTTCGGGATTGGACAACCCTAGTGTTGCAATCTGGCAACTGACAGCTCTATCGTAAAGTTTGACATTTTTGAGGTTATACGTACTCAGAACGTTTTGACATACGAGCGCTATTTGTGTTTTTTACAGTAACTTAAAAGATTAATCTCGGCCAAATAATGGAATTCAATCGTGAACATTTTCGTGCGATTATTTTTTACAACTTTCGACGTGGATTAACTCAGCAACAGTGCATGGATGAACTGAATTCAATTTTTGGCGATGAAGCTCCATCGAGGAACAATGTTTATCGATGGTATGGTGAATTCAATCGAGGTCGTAGTTCACTCCAAGACGAATTTCGTGAAGGTCGTCCAAAAGGTGAAGGTCGTCCGGAAACCATTGATGCTGTGCGCGAACTGATATTGCAAGATCGTCATGTGACCTATCGTGAGATTGAGACAACCTTAGGCATTAGTGGGACCAGCATACATTCAATATTGCATGAACATTTGACTGTCAAAAAAATTTGTTCGCGTTGGATCCCACACAATTTCTCAATCGCTCAAAAAAAGGCTCGTGTCGATTGGTCGAAAGAAATGTTCAAAAAATACGATCGCGGTGCTTCGAAACACGTCTATGACATCGTGACAGGTGATGAATCGTGGATTTACGCGTATGAGCCCAAAAGTAAACAGCAGTCGACTGTATGGGCGTTTCAAGATGAGCCAAACCCAACAAAAGTTGTTCGCGCACGAAGCACTTCCAAGCAAATGGTCGCCTGCTTTTTCGGAAAAACTGGACATGTCACAACCGTACCACTAGAACAACGCAGAACAGTCAATTCTGAGTGGTACACAACCATTTGTTTGCCAGTTGTCTTCCAAGAAATCAGGAAAACCAACCGCCGAAGACGGATCACTCTTCACCACGACAATGCGAGCTCTCACACATCAGCTCAAACAACTGCATTTTTGAGCACTCAAAACATCCGCCGTATAGTCCTGACTTGGCACCGAATGACTTCTTTTTATTCCCGTACGTAAAAAACAAACTGAGAGGTCAACGTTTTTCAACACCTCAAGAAGCGGTTGCTGCGTTCAGAATGCATGTTTTGGAGACACCTCAATCAGAGTGGCAAAAGTACTTTGACAATTGGTTCAAACGCATGCAAAAGTGTATAGATCTTCATGAGGAATATTTTGAAAAAGAATAAAGCGATTTTCAATGATTAATATTTGTTTTTGTTCCCTAATCCCGAAATATAAAAGGCAACCCTCGATCACTCTTCCGCAATGTGTGACCTATCCACTGCCATTTTCGCCTGCGTATCAATTCGTCGATTGGCATCTGACCCGTACGCCGACTTAGCTCTTCATTTGATATTGCTTCGGGCCAGAAAATTCTTAAAATTCGACGAAGACATGAGTTGACGAAAACTTGCAGCTTTCTGGTAACTCCTACGGAAACTTTCCATGTGCTGCTTCCATACAAAAGCACTGATAGTACCAGGGAGCGAAACAGGCCCAGCTTGGTCTTGATGCTGAGATAACTGCCCTGCCAGATTTTGGACAGCATGCCGTATGCGCGTTTAGCCTGGTTGATACGACGAGCGATGTCCTGCTCCGTACCACCATTTTCGGCAACAATGCTACCCAGGTAGACGAAGTTGTCTACCTTCTCCACAGGCTGCCCATTAATATTGATGGCAATAGGTGTCGGATTTCTTTTTCGCAACGGCGGGCTAAGAACCTTGGTCTTGTTGGTATTAATCTTTAGCCCAACCTTGCTTGCCTCCCTCTCGAGATCTAACGCCATTGCGGACAAATCCATGATTATGTGGGAGAGTAGGCATATGTCGTCAGCGTAGTCAAGATGTTGTAGATAAGATGTCAAAGTCCATTGAACTCCTCTGTCGAGTCCGGATAGGGCTGCATGCAACACGTCGCCGATCACTATGAGGAATAGGATCGGTGAGAGGATGCACCCCTGCCGAACTCCACTGCGAATCTCAAAGTCCCCCGACACCTTACCTTTATGCAGAACACGACATTTCGCGCCGTCATAGGTTGCCTTAATAATAGCCACAAGCATCTCAGGGATGCCTCTCCTGCGCAAGGCTGCCCATATAGAATCCCGGTTCACACTATCGAAAGCCTTTTTGAAATCGATGAAAAGCAAGTGAAGCGAAGAATCGTATTCAGCGCATTGCTCGATGATGATTCGCAAGGTGTTAATGTGATCGACACAGGAGAATCCGGATCGAAAGCCAGCCTGCTCTTCATCAATTGTGCTTTCTAAGTGGGCCTTTAGTCTTTCCAGGACGATTATAGCTATTATCTTGGCAACGGTAGGAAGCACACAAATGCCTCTCCAATTATTACAGTCTGTGAGGCTACCCTTCTTTGGAAGTTTGATGATAAAACCTTCCTTCCACTCAGTGGGAAAGGTCTCGGTATTCCACGCTTTATCAACAAGTGGGTGCAGCAAATCGGCAGTTACGCTTGGCGCTGCTTGATAAAGTTCGGCAGGGATGCCGTCAAGTCCGGCGGCCTTTCCTCGTTTTAGTGCAATAATTGCAGTGACTATTTCCTCTTTAGTCGGGGCAGTGGACCGTATACGCACATTTTGATGGTTAGCTAAATTATCTATATGAGGGGGAACTTCACCAGAGGTTACACGGTTCAAGACCGCGGCGAAGTGTTCTTTCCACCGCCTCATTTGATCTTCTTCCAAGATAAGTAGCTTTCCATCACTATCTTTCACCGGATGTTGGCAGGAGCCACGACCACCTGTAAACTCCTTGATGACACTGTATACGGCGTTTAAGTTGTTACTTCTAGCGGCTTCTTCTGCTGACGCTAAAAGAGAATTGGCATAAACTCTTTTATCGCTTCGCACACTACGCTGAACTTCTCGAGCTTTCTGACGGTAAAGGAGTTCGATGCTGCTTCGATTGTCGTCTGATGCTGAAGCCAAACGAACGTTCAGCTCCTTTCTTTCAACAATCTGCTGCCATGAAGCGTCGGACATCCAGGGCTTATTCCGGCAATCCGGGTTTGGGCCAAGGATGGTATTTGCGCTATCAATGTACGCATTTTTTATGGCATCCCAGTTTTCGTTTATGTCACTATCTGGGTGACTAGTTATCTCAGCCGATCACTATGAGGAATAGGATCGGTGAGAGGATGCACCCCTGCCGAACTCCACTGCGAATCTCAAAGTCCCCCGACACCTTACCTTTATGCAGAACACGACATTTCGCGCCGTCATAGGTTGCCTTAATAATAGCCACAAGCATCTCAGGGATGCCTCTCCTGCGCAAGGCTGCCCATATAGAATCCCGGTTCACACTATCGAAAGCCTTTTTGAAATCGATGAAAAGCAAGTGAAGCGAAGAATCGTATTCAGCGCATTGCTCGATGATGATTCGCAAGGTGTTAATGTGATCGACACAGGAGAATCCGGATCGAAAGCCAGCCTGCTCTTCATCAATTGTGCTTTCTAAGTGGGCCTTTAGTCTTTCCAGGACGATTATAGCTATTATCTTGGCAACGGTAGGAAGCACACAAATGCCTCTCCAATTATTACAGTCTGTGAGGCTACCCTTCTTTGGAAGTTTGATGATAAAACCTTCCTTCCACTCAGTGGGAAAGGTCTCGGTATTCCACGCTTTATCAACAAGTGGGTGCAGCAAATCGGCAGTTACGCTTGGCGCTGCTTGATAAAGTTCGGCAGGGATGCCGTCAAGTCCGGCGGCCTTTCCTCGTTTTAGTGCAATAATTGCAGTGACTATTTCCTCTTTAGTCGGGGCAGTGGACCGTATACGCACATTTTGATGGTTAGCTAAATTATCTATATGAGGGGGAACTTCACCAGGGGTTACACGGTTCAAGACCGCGGCGAAGTGTTCTTTCCACCGCCTCATTTGATCTTCTTCCAAGATAAGTAGCTTTCCATCACTATCTTTCACCGGATGTTGGCAGGAGCCACGACCACCTGTAAACTCCTTGATGACACTGTATACGGCGTTTAAGTTGTTACTTCTAGCGGCTTCTTCTGCTGACGCTAAAAGAGAATTGGCATAAACTCTTTTATCGCTTCGCACACTACGCTGAACTTCTCGAGCTTTCTGACGGTAAAGGAGTTCGATGCTGCTTCGATTGTCGTCTGATGCTGAAGCCAAACGAACGTTCAGCTCCTTTCTTTCAACAATCTGCTGCCATGAAGCGTCGGACATCCAGGGCTTATTCCGGCAATCCGGGTTTGGGCCAAGGATGGTATTTGCGCTATCAATGTACGCATTTTTTATGGCATCCCAGTTTTCGTTTATGTCACTATCTGGGTGACTAGTTATCTCAGCCGCTTTTTGCGCAAGATGGTCATTATATTGTTGTAAGACAGCTGGATTTTTTAGTCGAGCGGTGTTGAATTTGCGGGGCCTGGATCTTTCGTCGCTGGGGCGGCGGACGGCTGCAATACGCAATCGAACATTAGCGATCATAAGATAATGGTCTCTTCCCATCCCAATATCGGCACCCTTCTTGTTTCGCACGTCCAGGAGGCAACTCTTGAATCTTTTACTAATGGCAAAATGGTCTATCTGATTTTGTGTTCTGCGCCGATCAACAGAGGACCAACTGATTTTGTGGTGGTCCTTATGCTCAAACATAGTACCAACGATGAAGAGACTGTGAAAGTTGCAGAACTCTACAAATCTTTCACCGTTGTCATTACGCTCACCAAGACCGTGTCTCCCCATCACATGTCTGAGCCCATAGTTATCAGCGCCAACTTTCGCATTCAAATCACCCATAACCATTATAATGTCACCTTTAGGTGTTCTGCTCTGAACGGCGTTTAGTTCTTCGTAGAAGGAGTTTTTTGCCAAGACATTGTCGGGTTCAGTATGGGCATAACATTGTATTATTGAGATGTTCCTCATTTTGGTCCGGAACCTGGCGGTCAAGACCCTGTCAGAGACCGGTTCCCAGGATAAGAGACAGTTTCGCGCGGCTCTGGTTAAAAGGAGCCCCACAGCTGACTCACGGCGACTACCGGTAGCTTTACCGGAGTACAACATTACAGTGCTGCCCGTTGGAGAGATGAATTCTCCGCTGTTCCACCATCTTATCTCACTAACTCCTAAGATATTTAATTTGTACCTCAGAAATTCACTCTCTAATTGAAGAAATCGTGCGTTCTGGGGACCTTCTGATCCATTGTCCAGGAGAGTACGCACATTCCAGAATCCAATCTTTGTCATTGTACGATAGCTAAAAGTCGTAACCGTTGAGTCAGTCCTTATCCGAGGCATAGTTGACGTTGCGTTAGCATATAAAGATTTCGGATAGTGTAAGTTGCTGGCATACACATCCTGTCCTTTGATTGTCGGTTTTAACGACAGGCCCTCAAAGGGAAAGGCCGTGGTATTTTTTTTCACACCCCACACCACAGGGGTACCTCAACCAAATCATCGCACCGCCATCACTGGCGGCTTGACGTTGGTTGGCAATGGTCACTGACCACTGCCGTTCCAGGGAGCGCCCACGCAGAGGACTATGGAAGAATAGTTTTTGCCCCCCAATTTAATACTTAATATTATGATAAGCATTAAAACATTTTGTGTGTATAGGAATTGACCATTTGCCGCACTCGAATACAGTTTGGCTTCGATACTGTCGGCAATGACCTCAATGTCCACTACGTCTTATGTTGTGATCCAATCGGTTATGTCAAACTGGTGCACTTCCGCCTGGGATTTGTCCCCTTTTCACTGGCAATATTGAGGATTTTACAAGGCATTCCGAAACAAAAGCTCGAAGCTCGAGTTTTCCCATTATTTCCTTGTTGTCAAATTTTCGACAAAGGCAGTGCATTCCATGCATTTACCATAGCAGCATCTAATGCATTAGTAACTAGTGGCCAGTACCATTTTTGCCCCGGATTCAAATTCGATAATTGTTTATAGCGTTGTCGAATAAATCTACACCACCCATTGTACGATTATATTCAAAAATGGGGTGACGCATTTCGATTTAAATTGTCTTCTTATTTTTTCGATCGAATCTGCGAACACGTTGAATTGGATCGGGTTTCAAATGGTTGGTTAGAATAGTAACAATGGAATTATAATTCCATCGCACTGCTAGGACTTCATTAGACACGTCGAAACATCTGTCACTGGTCCCTCTTTCTTTCTTCCTCATTAGCTTTGCATCCAAAAGATTTGCCTGCCCTGTACGATCTCGAACGGTTCCTATCCGGGAAGTAATAATGTCATTATAGAAATAAGTAATAAATAATAAAAACCTGTTTCGAAAAATCCGAGTGACGATAAGCAACACAAAAGTTTGGGGGAAGTGAAAAAGTAGTCAAATGTTACAGTATGTTCTGATTTGTTTTCAAAATTCGCCAACAAACATAAAACGACATTATCTCCAAGTCCATAGTTCGCGTCATTTTTTACAGATGCCCCGCCATTTGGTGTGGTATAAATATTTTTCCGCTTAGCACAAGCACCAATATTTGAATCCGAAGCGAATAGGCTTCCTTTTCATAAACATTTTGCAATAGCGACGGCCGAAATAAACAATCATCTGTTCGTCTATGGATAAATTATAAGCGAAAACCCAGAATTGAAGGAATCGTTTATTTACCAAATCATTCAGTGGAGACACTTTTGCAAATTTTTCATTTCCACCGATAGCGTCATTATCACAAACATGAAAATACGATTTGATTCGTTTGAAGCGATCACGCGTCATCGTGGACTTTACATATCAGTGAACAACCAAGAGATGGGCTCTGAGACCAATAGTTCCTTAATTGTGGTAGAGTATTACATCAGGTTATAAACATAATATCAATAAATTTCTGGATTTAATCAGTATCAGTTTGAAATGTTGGATCATTGCGATGGACATTTGTGTATTTGTTTGTACTGCTGGTAAAAAATCGAACAATTTCATCATCGATGAATAACTTGAACAGCTGAAGTGGGTTGAAAGCACCTTTATTAACAAAAAAATAAGTATTTTTAACAATATTGAAGGAACACTTTCGTAGTACAATAAGAAACGTACCAAGTTTTCCATGCAATTCTTGATATTTTTCAAGTGAAATATCGAATGGTTCTTTTGAAAATTCATAATTCCCAGCGCTTTCTCAGGCTGAAACGCTGTTGAAGTTTATGGCTTTTCTCTTTTCGATGACAATGGTGCTGTAATTTGATCATCCCGATCTTTTACATTATAGTCATCATCAAACGTACACACTATTTAAATTTCACCCACAGTTTCGTTTGGCAACTCATAATTCAACTCGTTTATAATTTGTACATCTTCCTCCAGATCTTCACAGTCACTTATGTTATCCACTCGGTCTGGCGGAAGAGCAATCAGCTCAATGTTCAGTTCTTCGGAACTGTCATTCAATAGTTCTTCAATCTCACGGACACTTAAAACTTTTTTTCGAAACAGTTTCACCAAATTTTGTATTTGTATACTCAACACGACAATTTTTTTCTATGAGAACAGGACACGAAGGAAACGACTGATTACGGACTAATCACAGAAAAGAATAAATTGTAAACCGCGACGATTAGTCAGTGCTACTCGTATATACTCAGAATCTGTACGCATGCATCTCTTATCAATCTTGACTATCCTTACTGATACAATCGACAGTGTCCTGTTTTTTAATACGGCTTCGTTCCATTACACGTTAAGTCCTCTTAGCTGATTTTGGATATTTGCACAGCATCTACGTAATGCATGCATCTCTTATCAATCTTGGGTATCTATACTGACACAATCTACAGTGTTTTGTTTTTCAATATGGATTCGGTCCATTACACGTTAAGGCCTGATGTTGCGTTTTCGCAACATGTGAAAATGAACACAAATGCCATTCACAAGGACTACCTTAGCGACGTTGTTGTTGTTGTTATCGTAAACTGTGTTGCCTTTAGATGCTTATCAATGGTAAATTTTTGTTGAATTGAAGATTTTGAAAAAAAATCTTGAAATCTGGGATTTTCTACATCCTGAAAACCAATCAAAATACTACAAATGAAAATCCTACAAAAACAGGTCGTTTAGATAATTTTGTTAAATCTTAGAATAATTAACATTTCCTTCATTGTTTTTTACGAGGTGGCCTCCAGGAAAGAAATACATAGTAACAAGTTGCGTTTTCGCAACACTCGGACGATATTGGTTAATGCGACGGCGGACGTTTATAAATTCGACTTGCCGCTCCAATTTAACAAACATCATTCAAAACAAGTTCTTTCTCAGTGACAGTGACAAGAGTAGCTCTAGATTATTATCCAAATGGGTCGCGGGTTCGATCCCCAGCATAATTCTGATCTTTTTTTCCTATTCTTTTTATACTCTAGATGAAATCTGAGAGTATTATAAGTTTGCCACAAAGTTTGTAACGCTAAGAAATAAGGCTCGCAGAAAAAAATTAATGATACAGAAGTTCATATTATCACTCGAATATCTCAAAACCGGATGTCCGTCTGTCCGTCTGTCCGTCTGTCCGTCCGTGACCTCTCTAGCTCGAGAACGCGTTGAGCTATGAAGTTCAAATTTTGCACACGTTATTTTTGACAAAAAATGAAGGCTAAGTTCGTGAACGGGCTAAATCTCTCCACCCCTTCTACCCCCTCCCATACAAAATGACACATTTTTGAAAATTTACAATAATCAGATTTTCTCAGAAACTATAAAACATATTGCTTTGAAATTTTTAATATATCACTTTTATGATAATTGTAACCTATAAAACTTATTGTAATCCTCACCCTCCTTCTACCCCCTCCCATACAAACTGCACTATTTCATGAAATACGTTAAGCCAATTTACTCATTACCTATACAATTTATCGGGCTGAAATTTTGTACTTAATACTTAATTAACAATATCAGTTAGATTCAGAAAAATTAATCGATTACCCTTACTCCGTCTACCCCCTCCCATACAAAATGACACATTTTTGATAATTTACAATAATCAGATTTTCTCAGAACCTATAAAACATCTTGCTTTGAAATTTTGAATATATCACTTTTATGATAATTGTAACCTACATTATAAAATTTATTGTAATCCTCACCCTCCTTCTACCCCCTCCCATACAAACTGCACTATTTCATGAAATACGTCTTAACGTCTTAACGACTTACGTCTTACGTCTTAACGATGCATCCGAGATTGCAACCAAAATTATTTATTGGCTTTAACCAGGTTCAAATTCATCTAGAGTATTGCATGATTGGGGTTTACCCCAATCGTAGCTCTTTTATGTTTTTTTATATAGTATGGATATATTTAGTAATCCTATTGAAAATATCTTATTTAATAATAATGTAGTCCGGATGGCGCAACGGTTAGCACGTTCGCCTTCAACGCACTGGGCCCCGGTTCGATTCCGGGGATTGACGTGTCGGTCTATGAGCCCACTCAGCTGTTAAATGAGTACCCATTTATGGGGTAAATAACTCGGTTGAGCGTGTTGCTGATCACACACCTCTGCACAAAAAACCGTCACGATCTAGAAAATGAGATGATGCTAACTCATCTCGAGGCCGTGGTTCAAATTGGACTGTTGCGCCAGTTATTTATTTTAATAATAGGCATATGCCTATCAGAGCAAGAAAAATAGCAATGTTTTAATGTTCATGGCATAGAAAAGATACGTCAAATGGCAAGATTAAGCCGGGATAGTGTGAACACCTAAACTCACCATGTTTCAATCTGCGCGCAGATGAAGTAATCCGGGGATAGCGTAAACGTAATATAAGAACGCCAGCACAACCGATAATCAACGTCGGAGACATCAGCACCGAATACGTAGACGACTTCAAATACCTAAGCAGTAACCCGTCGAAAGACGATATCGAAACTGATGATATTAAGCGACGGATACAGTTAGCAAATAAAACGTTTTTCTCGGTCCTCCCAATATTTAAATTGAAGCTTGTGCACAAAACACGAAGCTTGGGATATACAATACAAAACCATCATATGACCTGTTCCATGCTATGGCTGCGAAACCTGGACGCTAACTCAAACCTCCGAAAGCACATTTCAACGGAAGGTCCTTCGGCGCATTTTCAGCCGTTTGGGGAGTTGCGCCCCATTGCCCAGAACAGAGTACGATGACGCGCAGGAATGGTTGACGCGCAAGGCTAGGAAAAATACGATAGTAGAAACCATAAAATAAGACAGTGAACAACTTTTAACAATACTTTATTTAGCGACGAAATTCAACGATTTATAAATTGGCAAAAGAAGCAAGTGTACTTATCGACTATTTGATGATAAGTGAAAAATTTCACTGTTTAATTCAAGAAACGGCAATTATTTACGAAGCGAATTGGCAGGTACTTCTACATAATGTACAGTTCAATCGCCATCTCGCGGATTATAGCGATATCAATAGTATAGCACAATAGCTGTACTTTCACAATAATAAATAGTAGGTACTATTCAAAAATTTTCAAATCGAAGTTTTTATTCAGGCAATTTGCAGACTTCTACGTGCTAGTACTCTTTTTTAATTCGCTAAAAAAATCGAATTTTAAATTTTATTAAGATTGAAACCGTTATATCTTTGCGCAAGTGGTGGATTTCAAAACCAGTAAAGTTTTATTTTATATGAAATTTTATCTACATAGTTTTAGAAAATCTGATTAGATTTTCGTTTTATTTTCCCAGAGGCTGATAAATTTAAATTTTTGTCGGTAAGAGTTTTTTGACATAATTTACAAAAAATGTAACGGTTGAAGGGAGAGTGCCCATTTTGGTGTCAATTTTTCGCATATGAACGGTACTGCCTATCATAAAATTATTTACTATTTAAAGCGGTACACCCTGTGTATTGACACACCTAGGGACTATTTCAGGCCAAAGATGGATGTAAGAATGAGACCTTATATGGAAGTTGATTTTGAGCTCTACAACAACCCTTCGTATCGTACTTGTAGTTAAAAAAGAAAACAGTTTCGTGTATTTACTTCTTTTTATTCATACCAGTATAATAAAATTAATTTATATTTAAAATATCAACTTTTCTAAAATACTTATAAATATGTTAATACATCTATCTTTAAAATATTTTTTGTTCATTCTTTATACTTAACTCCACTACGGCTGACTTAAATTTATCATCAAATAAGCGACATGGACCACAGATTCAGCGTTGTTTTTGGGAAAATTCAATAAAAATTATCCCTAATTTTAAATCTACATATTTTGTTTTTGTCATAAATAAAATACATAACATTTGTTGATTGTTTCCTCAGAAAGTGAAGAATGAAACAGTAGGCGAATGAAATCAATAATAAAATTATCAAAAACAAAAAGTCGAATAAGAAGGAAAGGAAATAACATACATAATTCATGATTTATAATTAATTCTATGTCATGTTGATAACACGATGTGGAAGATTCACAGCAAGATACTGTTTATGCAAACGTTGTCGGCAGAACTGGTAGAATTCAATTTCACGGGTGAAATTTCGACGAACCATTTCCTTTACTTCTTCGCTAACTGGTGGTTTGAAGTTGTTGCGATTAATGTTGTTTAGTTTGTCGGAACCACCTAAAAGAAAAGAAACATTTTTACAGTTTAGTATTGAATGTACATAAATAATAACTAACATAATATTTTTCTACACTTCACAAAGTCAGGTATATTCACTTTGTCGTGAAGTTTGCAACGCACAGACGGAAGTATCTCCGACCATATAAAGACTATTACATTATTCGTCAGTGTGACGAGATGAGTCTATTAAGCCTTGTCCGCCTGTCTGTCTATCATTCTGGTTCCTTACAAACTACATACTTTGTTACAGTGGTGGATTTAGAAATGCAGTTCGGAGGGGCCCGAGTTTGTTCATCTCCTGGAGAGCTAAAGATATGTCTACATTTATTGAAATTTTAGTCATCAAGATGTTTACCTCTACTGAAAGTGCGGTCTTACTCCATTTCAGAGCGAAGCACGCAAAGATAAACGTATAAAATCATGAATAAAGTAAGGTTAGGTATAAAAGCTGCCTTGTTACTCTGGCCCACATGAACTGCAATGGGGCTCATTCGGCTGCCACGAGGAACTCATCACCCGACAATCCTAATCATCGAACGCAACTTCCAATAATTAAATCCATCTAAAGTTGGTCGGTTGGTCCTGCTAATCACTTTAAATTTTAGAGCTAGTTTAGAAGCAGTAATACGTGTATAAATTTTCCGACGAATTAATGCTGCATCACTAGTTGTACCCTGCCTCGCGGGCACATTTGCCTTGAAGTTAGTAGCTAAGCCGATTCAGGGAGACTGCAATATAAATTTAAGTTAAACCCAACGGAGAAACTCCAACGCCTAATACTTGGAACGGTCTGTACAGATATCAGAACATTCCATTTCGCGAATATTAAGAGAATTCTCTCTATTATATTTAGGGACAATTTTTAAAACTACTTAATTGCGAGATTTTCCCTTTAGGTAGTTCATTTCCACTTTAGGTGGTAAGAACCTAGAACCCATGCGGGGGGAGTGGCAGTTCCTGAAGCGGAAATTTTTCGAGTTTTGTGAAATGTGAAAGTACTCTCTAATCGAATAGAGAGAATTCTCATAATTTTTGCGAAACAGGAATGTTCCCAGATTTCTATTGAATCGGGCAACGGAAGCGCGTTCTCCTCTTATGTGAGTCAACAGCAAATTTGGTAGAGGTGAAGTTAGTAGTAGTATCTAGAACCTGAAGTAAACTATGGCCGGTGGTATTTACTGCCACATACTCCCCACATATCAAGAAGTAGCAACCCAAACATCATGTTGAAAGCTTTAGAAGAAGTAGTCCTAACATCACCAAAAAAAGCAACGCCGGGCAATCTTTGCACCTATAGTCATCATAAACCACTTTCGAATATTTCCTATTTATATATAGATACCATGTTTTAAGGTTACGCTGTATATACTATGTTGGATATGGATACAACGGAACCGGTCCAACGTCATATAGCTGCCATAGTAATGGGTGGTCCAAAACTTTTTTGTTTCTAAAGATATCGTTACCAAATTTCATATTTTTCAATTGTACCTACCAGTGACGTAGATAGGTTTTAGGGGCGGGGGGGTGCTATCGGCACCATATGATAAATGGGCAAAATTCTACCAAAGGAGCTCCTACCGCTCCTACAAATAATACTTCAAATAAGCGACAACTATCAAAAAAATTGAGCTGGTTGGCACTCGTTTTTTTCTGAAATTAGTGAATGGGTATTAGCCACAAAATAAAAATGAAACTATTATGGCGCAACTGCTTATAATAGTGCGGTATATTAACTACTCCTACAAGGAGTACTTGACATTTTGTTACCATATAACAGGTTTCGGATTAACTATTCCGTACTCCGGCCATATGGCGCAACAGTTAGCACCTTTGTCTTCTGGACACTTTGTCCGAGTCCTACTGATGGCAACAGTCTTTTCGATAAAGGCAAATTTATGATGGGCTATGAGCTAAATGTACTATTAAATGAAAACCTAATCGAGGTTAATGTCCAATGAGCGCTACAGACAATGGCCCATCACTCTCAGCTGAAAACCATTGCTGTGGTAAATATAAACTAAAGATAATCCTGCGATGCGAAAAACTGGCGGCCAAAATCTCGGATCTCTATTAACTCAGCAGACCTTGTTCTGACGATTACCTGTGAGGCAATTGGCCACACAATCACAAACACAGTTCATTATCTTCAGAGCAGCTACCAGTTAAAACGTAAGTGCAAGTAAAAGCGCCCATTAAACTCAGTTAGCTCTCACATTCGATCATGAATTTCTAAACGTTTCAACAACGCGACCCGACTTCCAAATTAGCGAGTTTTGGTTTTACCAAAAGTTAGCCAAGTTATAAGTATATTTCAATCTTTGACAATCGTGGGAGTATCGGATCATGTTTCGTCTGAAGTTTGCATGCTAAAAATTAGCTCTTTATGTCGATTTGTTCAATAGATATAAATAAACAAGGGTAATATGAGGCATTTTCAAAGGGAGGTACTCTTGGTTTCGAAATAAACAACCTCATTTTTACAGGAACGTTTCTTATGTCCCATTGAAGTCATCTAGCAAAATTAAAGCTTTCCAAGTTAATTCGATCAGATTATAGTTCACCATTACCACGAGCGCTCTAGCCCACGCCGCGTCGGGCCTTAACCTCGTGGATACAATTATCTCGATCACGCGATCGCGTCTCCAGTTCGAAAATCGTAGAAGCTTCAGGCAATCTGTGTTAACTGGCACAGTGTACATGAGGTCTTCCTCGTGGTCGATTTGCTTGGGCCCTTTAGCGCTCGTTTTGGAACTCTGTCATCTTGCATAAATCAAACAGTTCATACAACTCATAGTTGTATTGGGTTCGGCATACATCTCTGTCATTCTCCCAAACTACCCCACTTTTATATATATTTTTTTTTAGAACTAAAAATATTAGAAAAACTTATGAATCCTTGAAATTCGACACAATTGATAAGAACAGTCCTCTGTTTATATGCTCCAAACTCCCCGATGATTTGGGGTTCGGAAGTGTCGGAATAGAGGAGTCAAGGGTCCTTTCTTCCCTGAATATTTCGGCTTTTTTTTCTAAAATCATGGTTTACATAGTTTTGAGGTTTGACACAGTTGACAAGAGTCCGAAGATATGTTTTTCCAGGTTTTCCTAATTCCATCGGGTATAAAAAAAATATTATTATTTATATTAGTACAATCACCATGGAAGTTTCCACAAATTGAGAAGCACTGGATATCAGCCTTACGGCAGCCGCACCTTCCCTCAGAAGCAACTGGGCCATTAATTGTCACTGGAAATAAATACCAATTCTCCCCTCAGACCCAACCCCACTGTTCAGAAGGTAGGCAGTTACCAGCTAGTGCTGAACACTCATTCAGAGTGTATGAATGAGTGTTGCTGAGCTGCACCTTTGGTTGGAGGTAGTACGGAGAGGTCAGCTTTAAGTTAAGTTGATGATTTTAGGAAAGATGAATATCGATATTCAATGAAAATACTCTGATTAGTTACTTCGTAGAAAGCAAGGAACAAAAACTCAAACAGTGGACCTTTAACACACTTTCGGGCCCCCTTTGAAGAAGCGTTCGTGCATATATTCAGAGGACTGTTCTTATGAATTGTGTCAAATCTCAAAACATTGCAATTTTTTTCCAATATTTTTGGTTCCATTTTAGAGGAAAAAAAAGCCGAAATATTCGATGAAAACGCGAAGAAAGGGCCTTTGACACATCATTCCGACTCTGCTGGACCCCCTATCAACGGAGACTTTTGAGCATATAATCAGAGGAATGTTCTTATCAATTGCGTCAAATCTCAAAGCTTCGTCATTTTTCTTTTCCTACTTTTTGTTCGATGTCAAAACTAAGGTTGTTCATTGTGACTTATGGTGCATTTGCCACTTTGAAATTAGCAGTAAAGCTTGTTTCGATTTCACTGTTCCTATAAGAGGTATATGAAATAGTGAGCCAATTTCAACCAAATTTAGAAACGTGATTTGATAGTCAATAGGATGGAATAATATGAAATTTGGTAAAGATATTGTAATGAACCACCTGCAATGGACCATATCCTGGTAGTGCTGCTTCCACCGGCAGAACTATCGCAGCACCTGATGAGTAAGTATCTGTCGGTGGTATGAAACCAGAGGTCGAGGGTCCCATTACGCCTGGACCCTGATGCGAACACGAGGTAATATGCGCCGTCCGCCAACCATTCCATCCTTATCGCTTAATTTTTATTATCATTCCCCATTTTTACCTCCTCTGTTCATGTTGTCTTCCCCAGGCCAATGAATTTTAATTAATACGTAAAGGACAGGGGCAACGGGCGGCGAAAACCCCGCCCACGTCTCCCGACCTGAGCTACAGCAAGCATAGGCCACTGCTTAGCTCGTTGAGGGGCCTTTTTCTTCGCCAGATGGCACGGCTTTCCCTTCACGGTCATTATGCTACCTAAGGATCCGTCCCCACGGGCATCTTCGGATGCCCACCAAACCGTCCATTACAATATCTTCAGAAATAAACAAGTTTTTCTAACATCTGTAACGGTCGTTCCTATGACAACTATGTATGTGATAGAGTAGCCCAATTTCAACCAAATTCAGAAATGTGATTTCACTAGAGATTCTATTGATTAGTGTGAAATTTGAAAAAGATAGCTTTAGAAATAAACATGTTTTTCTCACAAAGCTAATTTTTGGACCGATCGTTCATATGGCAGCTATAAAGTATGACGTAGACACCCGATTCCGTTGGTTCCGAAAAATTTACAGCGTGCAATAGAAAGAAAGCTTTGTACAAAATTTCAGCTCGATAGCTTTAAAACTGAGGGACTAGTTTACATAGAACCAGACAGACAGACGGACAAAGCTTATTCGACTCGTCTCATCATACTGACCAAGAAAATATATAGTTTATTTGGTCAAAGAGGCTTCCTTCTGTGCGTTGCAAACTTCATGACAAAGTTAATATTACCTATCACATCCGTGAAGGGTATAAAATTAAAAAAAAAAATTAAGTATGGAAAGTAGCTTTCAACTAATTTTTACAGAGGTGTTTAGGTCCTAGGCAATCATCAACCCAAATTTTCACTGCCTGCTATTATTGGATGGTGCGTTATTGGCATGTTTTCAAAAATATTTTACGAGTCTGGAGTATAATATACCATTTTATGGCCTATGGTAAAATATACTATTTTGTAAGAAATTTTATATGCTTTGATTCGGCCTTGGGACATTTTTTTTTGTCGAACCCATTGTTTTCAAAATAATAAAGTGAAACTGAAAAAAGGATTTTTGACCCAACACTTCACCTACACACACACTCGACACATTATCATCGGGGATTCTTAACTACATATTCAAAGGACTGTCCCTAACAACTGTGCAAAATTTCAAACTAAAGGTTTTTTTTTTATTTTTACGATATTTTTTGGTAGCCTGGACTAAAAGTGAAGTTAGCCGGTTTACGAATTAGGTCAACGATATTGCTATACCTACAGGCAGGGCCAGATTAAAGATGAGGCCACTGGGGCCGTGGCCCCGGGCCCCCACCATTCCGGGGCCCCACCATCCGAAATGAAAAATTGGCAATTATATCCTAAGGATTTCTACTCAATTTCCATTTTACCTACAAATGTGTTAACGACACAAACGATGATTCTATAAATCAATCCTACGACGATGCATCTAATATGTCTGGGAAATATCAAGGTATGCGAGCTTTGATTTCGGAGTTGAATCATCACGCCGTTTTTTGTCCCTGCTTTGGACACTCATTGAATTTAATTTGGATGGGAAAACAGCTATTGGCATATGCGCTGCTGTCACCGACTTTTTCACCTTTGTACAACAGCTTTGCATTTTCTTCAATGCATCTGCCGCGCGATACGAGATTCTCAATTAAAAATTGACCAAATTAAACATCTGTACTGTTTATACTTTGAAGAGCCTGAGTGGAACTCGCTTATGGTTATAAAGAGATAGAAGAAGCGTAAGCTGAAATAAGCACTGACGAAGAACAGAAGGCCGTCGGTCGTGAGAAAGAAAAGGTTAGGACTTCTTCGTATCAGTGGCGCAGCCACGGGGAGGGCTAAGGGGGCTAAAGCCCCTCCCAGGACAAGTAAATAAAAAAAAAATATATCGAAGGTGAGATAATTTTTTTGTAACTTAACGTTTTTTGTCTGCTGAACACGAAAACGAAGTTTGGAAATTTTGACTGGGAACCCCCTTTTAATATAACAACTCACTTTTTTCAATGTGGATGGATGGATTGACATCTCGTGTCCCCTAAAGTATATTCTTAAAGTACACCAAATTTGCTAAAACTTAATTGCAAAATAAATTTTCAGACCTTCTTAAAAATTGCGATGAACATTTTCGTCACACTAATGAAGACAATGTGCATTATTTTGGGTTTCCCGGTCAAAATTTGTGTTGACAAACCTCGAATTTATATTCAGCATCTTTCCACCTAAGCCAGTAGTCCAGATAGCGCAACGGTTAGCACGTTCGCCTTCTACGCACTGGACCTCGATTCAATTCCTACTGAATGCGGAAGTTTTCGATTAAAAAGGGGATTTACGTGTCGGACTATGAGCCCACTCAGCTGTTAAATGAGTACCCATTTATGGGGTAAATAACTCGGTTGAGCGTGTTGCTGATTACCTTTGCACAAAACATACCGTCACGATCTAAAAAATTAGATGATGCTAACTCATCTCGAGGCCATGGTTCAAAGTTGGACTGTTTCGCTAGTTATTTATTTTTATTTTTCTACCTATGCCTGTTTTTTCCGCCCCGCGTTGCTAGACAAGTTGGTCATATCGATATTTTGAATTTTGTTAATAGAACCGTTAGTGATAAAGATAAATTGAGAATTGTTTTGGTTTCAAAAGTCAGGCTACTTTCACACAGACCCGAGTTCACTCGTACTTTTAGCTAAATCAGAGCTTCTACACAGATGTGTTCATGAGTCGCTCACGGGCTCATCGGTTCACCAAGAAGCAATATTATGTGCTAGAATGGGAATTGACGACAAGGGTCGAAAGTCCAGTCCAAAGGAGTCGAAATCATAAAAAAATTAAGTGCATCCTTTGGGACAAGAAAAAGATTTCTATTAATTTATTAGGTTGAATGGAAAGTTGACGCATAAGAAGATTACATTATTTTTCTTCCTCTACTAGTCGACTCATGAATTAAACATCGACCCAAATAGAGGTTTTTATTCGGCCGTGAGCCAGTGAGTCGATGAGTTGATGAGCTCGTAGGCCGCCGATCGTCTGAAATCAGTCTAACGCCTATTTTTAAATTTTTCGTTATTGAAAAGTAGACACGCAAATTAAAGTTTCTTGTTCAACATACTACATTATAAAGAAACTGTGCTAATTTAATGCCCTATTTTCCCGCAAGAAAAATACAATGAATATCAGCCGCAGAACCTGTTTGTCAACATATTATTTAATATTATTAGTGGCGACTTATTTGTTTTCTCAGCCCCTCCCAGAACAAAATGCTGGTTGCGCCACTGCTTCGTATGATGGCTCGTCTGGAAACTGCCATCTACGCAGTAATCTGGCTTGACTTTCTAAGTACAAGGTTATCCATTTTCTCTTTCGGAAAGTAAACTTAAATTAAACAAAGTAAATATTTGAATTTCAATGGAATTTTTTATTTCATAATAAAGTTTGGATTATGCCATTATACGTGGAATACAATATCTGTCAAATGTCCCCCACGGGACCGCTTGCAGGACTCGATCCTTTTGAGGTAATTTTCGATTACCTTTTCACACATTTCGGGCAATAACTCGGCTATAACTCGACGGATTTCGTCCTTCAATTGACCAATCGTCGTGGGATTGTTCATTGTTCGCATAAACACGGTCCTTTGCATAGCCCCACAAAAAGAAATCTAACGGCGTTAAATCGCAAGACCTTGCTGGCCAAGCCACATTGCCGAATCTCGAAATTACGCATCCTGGGAATTTCTCGCGCAATAAAGCCAAATTTTGTCGCGTGGTGTGGCATGTGGCCCCGTCTTGTTGAAACCACATATTGTCGAGATTCATATCTTCAATTTTCGACCAGAAAAAGTCATGAATTATGGCGCCATAGCGCTGGCCATTGACTGTAATGGCGGCTCCTTCATCGTTTTCGAAGAAAAACGTCCCATGACGCTGCCGGCCCACAATGCACACCAAACAGTCACTTTTTGCGGGTACAACGGTTTCTCAGTGGTCACTTGCGGTTGCTCACTGCCCCAGATGCGACAATTTTGTTTGTTTACATAGCCGCCGAGCGCAAAGTGGGCCTCATCGCTAAAGAAGATTTTCTTCGAAAAATTGGCATCGGTGGCCTGCTGTTCGAGGACCCAATCTGAGTACTCACGACGCACTCTGTGATCAGTCGGCTTTAATTCTTGCGTGAGCTGGACTTTATAAGGATGGAGATGAAGGTCCAAATGCAAAATGCGCCACAATGTGCCGTAAGATAGGCGTAAATGCTGGGATCGGCGCGGAATCGACAAATTCGGGTCTTCGGCCATCCTTTCACTCACAGCGGCGATGTTTTCGGTCGAACGAGCAAAACGATGATGCACAGGTGTCACCGATCCAGTTTCTTCAAATTTGTTCACTATGTTGTAGGCAATTGTGCGCTCATTGGGACGATTATGTCGACAATAATCTGCGCGTAATGCACGAAACGTGGCCACAGCAGATTCACCATTTTGGTAGAATAATTTAATAACTTTAACGCGTAGTTCAGTCAGTAAAACGTTTCATCTTGTAAAATGGCAAACCTTCAACTAAACCAATACCAGTTTGGAATACACTGACATTTGACAGATGTCGAATGGCAGGGCTTTACTTTCCGAAACACGATATTAAGAAAGTCCTACAATGGTACTCAAATCACTAAAATCTCTGAAATCTTCGTCGAATCAAGAAGAGATTATTTCGAAGAGTACGAAGCTAAAGGAATAAAAAATTGGCTAACACTGAAGAGTATGACTCCAAATCTAGAACTAAAAACTAAACGTACGACTGCAGCCTCTTGATTATGGAAAAACAAATTCTGTCCAAATGTCACCGAGGGACAAGTTCCGCATTGAATCCTTTTTACCAGTAGTAGACTCACTCATCTTGGCATTATCACAACGGCTTTCAGCTTACGAAGTTCTCTTGGGCAAATTTGAATTTTTGAGTGAGCTTATGACAAATACACCTGAAGAAGTAAATATTAAAGCGGAAAATCTTGTTAATTGCTGCCCAGAAGATGTGGAAGATTCTTTATGTGCCGAATTATTACAACTTTCTGCATTATCAAAGCTCTACACACAGCTGAATTAAGAGTCAATAGAACTATTGTATTTCTTTATCGTATTATAATAGAAAACAATCATCGCTCAACTTTTTTCAATGTGGAAATAGTGCTTCGTATGTATGTACTTATCAATGATGGTATCCAATTGTAGTGGAGAAAAATCATTTTAAAAAATGAAACTCATCAAAAACAGATAACGCACAAGTATGGGACAAGATCGCCTTAATTGTTTGATGATTTTGAGTATTGAAAGTGACATTCTTCGGAATTTATCATTTGATGATTTAATCGACGTCTTTTCTACGAAAAAATCACGTAAAGTTAGTCTATCTTAAATATTATGTGACTTTGTAAGTAATATATTAATAAATACATTGCGATACCTTTGTTTAATAGTCATTTGCATTTTACCATCAAAAAAAGGGCCCCCACCATTGCGTGGCCCCGGGCCCCTACAATCTTAATCTGGCCCTGCCTACAGGGCCTCATTTAAGGTCTAACATATTTTCGTTTTAACAAAAAAAATATACCTTATACCTTTATAAGGTCTAGGGCATAAAATGTATTGCCTAAATGGGTGCCAGAAATGATAAGATAAAAACAGGCCGATGTTAAGACGAGCTGACTGAATATATAAATAAAGTGTCGCCACTCATGAAACCCTGGATATTGATATTACCAATTTATCATGTATCATGTTTAATGTAGGCACTCACCATAGTAGACTTCATTAGCTCCTTTGAAAAATCTCGGTATATATTTTTCGAAAACCGAAAGTGTTGTGTTCAAGTCCTCCAGAACGCCCACTACAGAGTATTGACTTTCGACAGCATATTTTGCTCTTTCCAATACGCCAACCGTATTGAAAGGTCTAAAATATAAAACGACGTTTATATACGAGTATTATACGTTTTAGGTTTAATATGTCACTCGGCTAAACTTACGTGCACTCATAATCATGGCCGCAGAAGAACAATGTCTGTCGTCTATGATCGCCAATTCCTTCATGTGTAACGCCTTGAGTGAATGTACATTCGCGATCACCGCTCCGTACGCATGTTTCGAAGTCCTTCTTCAACCAAGCGGGATCAGGTAGTGGTAGTTCGGGAAATGCAGCCTTTCTCTCCACAAAGTACCATGGCGCTCGAACATAGTAGAACCAACTGATGACACGTTCAATGGGATCGCGGACAACATTTACGTAGATCGGCGTTGGCAAATTGAACTTTGTGAAGTTTGTATGGCAAACGTGCTTGATGAAAACCGACGGTTCTGGTAAATCAGTAATGACTTCGGCGAGTTCTTGCTGTTGGACTTCTCCCAAACGAATTGTTTCAACACGTTGAACAGCGTCGCGATGAAACTCGAATTCATTGCGAATCGACAGACGTCTCAACAGTTCCATGAAAGTTTGACTTCCGACTTTTGGCACCCGATTGAAAAAGACAATTTCCATGCCCGCTTTTCGAGTATTATTCAATTCGTGAGAATTCAACGTTTGCATCTGTTGGAGGCAACAAATATATATATTAATAATGTGCAGATCGAATCATATAATACAGCAAAATTACTTTGGACTATGGGATGCACATTTCAATATTTATTTTTCAATAATGATTAAAATTAAAATTGAATATACAGAGTCCAAAGCAACTTCGCAATATACAAGTAAGACAAACAAAAGCTCAACACATTACACGAACAATATTAAAACAATACAAACGCTCACAAATACATTTATTTATGGAAATTTCGGATGACTTGAATAAGGTTAACTTCTTGGCATGAATTCTGAAAAATGAAATCGAAATGCTGTAAACAGACAAACATATAAAACAAAAGCAAGACGAACACAACACGGCTTTACAACAAAGGACATGGATATTTATTTAGCAAAATAATACTTTTAGCTCCTTGGCAATAGGTTCACATTATATACATTCGTAAAGGAATTTAAACATATAGTAGATATTAAACACAATGGCACGAATATAGTAACTATCTGTATCTGAAAAGAAAACAATTTGTTTACTCTAGTAAATACTTTTCATTTAAAGTTTTTATCGATTCTCAAAGCGAGGTATTGTTTGTAGAGACGCTGCTTGCAAAATTGATAAAATTCAATTTCGTTTGTAAAGTTTCGTCGAACCATATCCTTCACTTTATCGCTAACCGATGGTTTTGCTTTGTTCTTATTCGTCGCTATGAAAAAATCCTTCTTGGCTGCAAACAGGAAATTTCATTTTTGCTCAAATGTCGGTTCCAGATTCATTGAACTTACTTTGAAAAGTCTGCAGGGCTCCTCGGAAATATCGCGGAATATAATGTTCCAATACTGTTAGTGTAATGTTTGTATCCTCCCACGAACCAACGACTGCATAATCCTGTTCAACATTGCGTTTGGCAATTTGCATAGCTTTAATCGAGTTGAATGGTCTAGAAGATTCGAAACTTCAATTGGATTTTCACATCGAAAACTTTTTTCAACTTACGCGCAATCATTCCTTGAATGACCACAGAAAAACAACGTTTGCCTCATGTGTCCTGAACCTGCTGCCAATGTGCCTTGCTCAAATGTACATTCGGAATCACCAGTCAACACACAAGTCTCGAAATCCTTTTTAAACCATTCGGGACGTGGAAGACTTATATCAGGGAATCGTTGCTTTCTCAACACTAGATACCATGGGCTTCGAATATAGTAATGCCAGCTAATAACCCTTTCAACAGGATCCCGAACTAAGTTCATGTAAATAGGCCGTGGCAGATTTAATTTGGTAAAGTTCATATAGCTAAAGTGACGCGTGTATGCCGAGGGCTCTTGGAAACTGGCGATAATACTTGCAAACTCCTGTTGATGTTGAAGGTTCAAATACTGAGGAATACCTTTTTCCGGCCCGTTTGTGCGAACGTCAAAAATATTCAGACGACCCAGTTCTTTGATTAGCGCCATCATTGATTCGCTGCCAACTTTGGGAACTCGGTTGAAAAAAAGTATTTCCATTTCTGCTTTGACCGTATTGTTTAGTGGGATGGCTGAAAGGTTTGACATCTGCGGGGTAATTTCGATAAAGGTTTATGAACGTTTGGTATTGTAAGGGTTTTTGAACCATGGTAGTCGCTTTTGTGCAAAGTTCGTTAGTAAGAATATGCAGAGCATCATGCACGAATTCATACGATACTGAAGTCTAAAATAAGATTTCGGATGATAGGAAATAGGATAGGAATAGGAAATGTACGAAGAAATAAATTAAGGTCGGCTGTTTGTTGACATATTGCGAGTGCAAGAAAAATGTCCATCGTGTAGGCGAAAAAAGAGGTGAAAATATTGCAAAAGCTAGACGACATACGGATATGCACCAAATAGAATGATTTTCATTTATTTCGTTAAGTTTTTGTAAAATGTAAATAACTTACGTAAGATAAGGATATTACTCTTTAAGTTATGCTTCAAATTTCACTCGAACATATTACAGAATCACATAAAAATGTCAGAGAAAGTAATAGTAACGGGGATGCTAGAGGGGCACCTCGGACAAGGAGTCAGTTAACATTTGAAGGGCTGCCAAGTCCAAGATTAAATGGGCTTATCTACGGTTTCGTCAACTGAGTTTGACTCTGAATAGCCATCATAAAATGATAACCGTCAGAGTCACGATGAAAGGTGAAACGGAGAGAGTCTGAGCTGTCGACATAGGCTACAAAATGATTTGTACAGCACGATCGATTCTATATAATGCATAGAAACGAGCTTTAGCACGGAAACCGGTCAGATGTGTTGATAATTAGCAAGCCTAATACGAGTATTTACGTATCGATATGGAGTATTTGTTTCGGCATTTGTCAGCAGACGACGACTATCGCTACAAAACGAGCAGTGACCACATGGCACAGTGACCACATTGCACAGTAACCACATGGCACAGTGACCACATGGCACAGTGACCACATGGCACAGTGACCACATGGCACAGTGACCACATGGCACAGTGACCACATGGCACAGTGACCACATGGCACAGTGACCACATGGCATGTTCACTACTGCACTAGGGACCTTTGACCTTGAACTCGACAGTTGTCAATTGGTAAAAAGGTTCACTTCAGAGTCTTTTGTCGCGCACAAATTACAGGAGGCTCGGAAGCCGTGGTCGTTCGGTCACCGCTCTACGATACTAATCTATAGCTCGGAGATCAAATCTCGGCGCGATCAAAAACTGCTTGTGAGTACTAATAGAACTCTCACAGTGCTTCGAGCTTGTCAGTGTAAAAACGGCGCGGATAGGAGGTGCATGCTAGGAATTGCACTTCCGAAAAGTAGATATGCTATTGAAACGTCAACAAGGCATAGAAATGCTAGAGATGTTGACGCGCCCGAATGATCACGGTCACCGAGCGTGCTCGGCATTTGCAGAGCAGATGTAACATAGTTTCATCCTCATCCGCAGCTCCTGCAAAATCGTTGTATGGAAGTTGAAGCCTCCAGGCGTGCTTACCGATGACACGATGCCCCGTAACCATACCCACCCCCACGTGGATCTGTTGTTTCGACAAGAATAGCAGTTTTGTAGTGCGACTAATATTCATTTTGGGCCAAATAAGCATAGCTATAAGACATGTATGACAAACGGTCCATCTTTGTCACTTTCGCTCCTCCCTCTTTAATATCTATAGACGTTTCAGTGCACATGATGTGATGGGACGCAGCATCAGTATGTGGTATATAAGCCGGGCCACATATTACCGAACACATACTCGACCCTTGTGTAAAGTATCTTGAGCCATAAGAAGGATATCTCAAAGCATCGATTGAGGAAAAATGAACCTCAAGCGAATAGTTTATGAAACTTCACACAAATCTGAAAAAAATTGTCCACTGTGACCGTCTTCTGGTTCAAGTTCGAGTGTATGTGGCCGAGCTTAATTAAAACTTATCCACGGACGCAATAAATGACGCAGATAGGAGCAGAAACCAGCGGCCGACCAGATAGCTATCGAGATAGGTCAAGTGACAGCGATAATTATCGGATAGCCATCGGAGTCCCTTGTACATCGCTTCATTGCTCCCAATGTATTTCTTCCTATCCGATTAAAAGTGACGCTTCGTCCGGCGTCATTTGGACGTCAATGTGCATTGGTTCTTATGTTGGCTTTGCTGACCGCAGCCAACTTTGTTTGAGATTTGATGGAAGATAGGGGTGTAAGCAAATTACTGGTAATCTTCTATGTTACATCTGTGGGTCCTCCTCTTTCAAGCTTGCCCGCCCTGAAATTTCCTGCAAAATTACTGTGGGCCGAAATCCAGCATAGCGCAATGTCAAAGAAGCTGCCCATCTCCAGAAGGCGAGTTTGGCATTCAGTTACACTTTTTGACTTGCATAAACTTTATTTGAGGAATTTCATCTCAGCCTGGTTGTTCGTAAAAATTATGATCTCCTTCTTTGTGATGTGATGTTCCAGCTAAGCCACCGTCTCTTTAATCTGCCTGAAAAACACTGCAATAGTCCGAGAGCTTAAAGTATATATTAATATCAAGCTCCTCGGAGTGGAATCCGGTCCCCGCAAACTATATAGTAGTTTTGGAACCATCAAGGAGTTAGATCTGATAGGACCTCCCGATTTCCATTGACTCCGTTCTGGGATTAGATTTTCGTGGTTTTTTCCGAACCAGCAAGTTGGTAAGGCGTGGTTCGTGGAAGATGGAATATCATTATCGTTAAGAATCGTTGCATGACCGGTACTCAAGTTACTCCACCGACCTGTCTGTCTCTCGAATTCTAACGCCTGAGTTCTTCGACTTTTGTTCCGTCAGAATGTTCATCAGAAGCAGGCCCTTTCAGTACCTTAGCCAGAAAATTGCAAGTTACTACAGTTCGCAAGACAATTTACCAGACCAGTACCCCATGCAGCATTATGAGACGCGGTACCGACACCTTAAACGAACGCAGAACCTTAGGTTGGAGACCCAATGTTTTCCCAATAGCCTTTTTACAGCAGTATAGCGCTGTGGTAGCTTTGTTCACCCGCTCCTGAATATTCGCTTTAAAGTTCAGCTTTCTACCTAATATCAGACTAAGGAAGTCTCCTCTATTCTCAAATGCCAATCTTACCCCTTCCAAGGTGGGAGGTATTACTGGTGGGATGTTAATATATTTCCTCGCGAATACGATAATTTTTGTCGTACTGCGGTTGATAGATAGACCGCAATTATTGGCCCAATTCGTTAGTAGAGATAGCGCATATTGTGTAACTTCGCCAGTTACTGCTTGATATGGCTACAGACACGTCATCAGCGTAGGCAGTAACTATGCAACCTGCATCCTCCAAATTCATGATTAATCTGTTAACTGTGATGTTTCACAGAAGGGGTGAGAGTACTCCGCCTTGTAGAATGCCCCTGCACATGCTTCAACGTGTCGATAGGCCCCAAGTTTTGATGACATGATTTTGAACGTTAACATCAAATTGATAATTGCAATCGTAGTGTTATCCACTTTTAGTCCCACAAAAGGGTCGATGATCGCCTCTGGCTTGACATTGTTGAAGGCTGCCCCAATGTTCACAAAGGTAGCCATTGTAACCCTAGAGATTTTTCAATGTCACTCACAATAGAATGTAGAGCTATATCCAGAGACCAATCTTTAGTCTTGGCATGCTACGATACTAAAGAGAAGTGTTCAGGGATAGTTCAACGCAAGAGGATGTCGATTCGTCTCTCCAGCACTTTCGCAAGTGTAGAAGATAGACTGATGAGCCCGAGATCCTTTAGTCCTGCGTGTGAAATATACCCTGCTTAAGAATGAAGATAAAGTTTACTACTAGGAATATGCACTAGGTCCAAAAACGACTTGAGAATAGTTTCGATCTATGGGACAACTGAGTTAGACATAAGTTGTAAATCGGCCGGAATGATGCAGTTGGGTCCAGCGGACTTAAAAGGGTCGAAGCTCCATAATACGCACAGGACTTTCTCCCTTGGAACGATGAACTTAGAATCGCAAGGTGCCATAACATTCTGAACCGACAGGGTTGAACTGCAGGGAAAATGAGTATCAAGTAGAATCTTCAGCGTTTCTTCTCAAGAATCGATTCAAGAACCATCTTGTTTCAGAATAAAACTAGACATACAAGTACTAGTCGAAAGAATTTTTTCGAAGTTTAGAAGTATCCGTTGACCCCTCAATACTTTCGCAAAACAGCCCTCTATGAGCACCGCTTTGCTTTTCTAAGCTCCTTCTTGTATACCCCGAGATATTCTATGCATCAAGATTAGTCCGGTTCCAGTCTGGGAGCCTTAGTTCTATGGAAATCTTTCCTACAAACACAAACAGCACGGTGCATGTCTAGTTATCTATACCACCATGGAGTTTTTTTTTTCATTTGCTTTTGGTCGACTTTTTGGACAAGATTTAGCTATGACTTGAGGTAAAGCTCTCGTTTGTTACACGATGTGCTGGGAAGGGGTGGTAACCTCTGCATAATAGTTTCCTCGTGCATAGCCCAGTCGTTTCTACTCCTATTTATAAATATCGGAAAGACCGATGGGGAATTATCTATTCTAAACTGAATGAACCTATGGTTGGAGAAGGAGTGCTCGCAAGACACTCTCCAATCTCTTCCTCGGAGACTACGAAAATACCCAAAACCTCCTGTCGATTTTTTATAGGTTCGTAGGTTCGCAATCCTTGTTACCAAATAGCAGGTTAGTACCAATGATATATTCAAAGAGCTGTCCACACCTAGCATTCGTGTCGGTGCTACCCTACACCGTATGGTCAGCATTCGCGTCGCGACCTAGAATGAAACCTCCTTTAACGTCTCTAGCTCTTTGACTAGCTTCCCGTAGTCGAGGAGGCGACTGCGACTATAGAAACATGCAGGCTTATTATGACACTCGACTTGACCAACTAATTCGCTTTAGCATATTACGATACTCGCAAGAGTGAGAGTCTGATCGACTTCAGCGTGAGTGACCGTCATGATGTCTATTATGAGAGTCGACTAATAGCCCCCATATACTATGCGATCCGCCGTCAGATCAATCTGACGAAATTTTGATCGTCAGATCGCACAGTGCATGCGCCTATCGTTGGCGATTTTTTGACAGTTTCATACAATTTTAATCGTCAGATATTTTGCGGCTATCCATTGTCGAATTGACCTGTAAACAAATCGCACAGTCTATGGCAGGTCTAAGAGAGTTTTCGCACGAATGAAATGTAAAATTGGCTAAAGTGCTAGCTTGCAGTGCAGTGTCGAAAAAAGCGATGGAGAAGAAACAGAAAAGGATTTGAAGTTACATTATATGGTTCAATTGCTCATTTAGCATCTCATTGTTTCTGTTTTAATAAATTAAGCAGATAAATGTACCACAAAAACAATTTTATTAGTTAAATGAATTTTTGTTTTGTTATTGTTGGGTAGAAATATTTTTAGAGTATCAAACTATTGATGTTTTATTTTAACCAGACATTTCGCCAATTGGCATCTTCAGGGTATAAATATTATTCTAAATTTAAATTCCCGACTTACACAAAAATTGTCAGCGTATCTTGTTATTCTCCATGAACGTTTACGTATAGCAGTTAGTTTCCTTTGCAATATATGACTTTGATTCTCGATTCCTTCCTTATCTGCTACAGTCAATTCAACTGATCTTGCATATACATAACTGATTAACATCGCAAGGTGGAATACTAAAGCAATGTAAGATAGATATCCGCTCGTCGCAGCTGGTACTGATAATAGTTTGCAGTTTACAAGATACATGAAGCTTTGTGAAGTGAAATATTTGGAGCAGTTGCATCTCACTTTTCTAAAGTGTTCACATACATAACACACTGGTTAAATCGTATTAAAACCGTTTAATTATATTTACCTAATTAGGAGGGCCGATAGCTCAGCTTGTTAAGGCGTCAGTCTAATGTCTCATGCTACCGGTTAGCCACGGGTTAGAGTCCCGTCGTTTAAATTAATAGAATACGCCTACGCCCGATATACAGGAGGTTCATGCTGGCAACGTCCATCGTCCGAACCCAGTTTAGGGCCGGTTGACACGTTCAAAGTACACTTTGGCAAAGTACGTTGACAACCTACTTTGAGGTTACTTTGAACGTGTCAACCCCCTTCAAAGTGCTTTGAAGTCTCTAGCGTCCTATCAAAGCAAAGTAGGATGGTGCTCAACTTTCCATCAAAGAATTGACTGTAAATCGACAAGTTCACAGAAAAAAGTTGTTGGGGCGGGAAATAGTGAGTTGTTGGTGTTTTTTATTCAATTTACGGTGGTCTGAACAATGTGTTTTGGTATAAATTCCCTAGAAATGCTAAATCCAGCGTTTTTTGCAAGTGGCAAAGTGGTAATTCACAATGGTGGATATTCTGGCCAAGTCATACTTTGCCAAAGTGCACTTTGAACGTGTCAACCGGCCTTTAAGCTAACGAAATGTGAAACGTCAACTAATGGGAGTAGTTGATGCAATATGCCCTACTAAGGGTTAGGGTAAATAGTGTATAATTAAATGGATAATACGCATTTTCATGCGTTAGAACATCGCATTGCGGAATGCAAAATTTTTCATTAGAAAATGGGTTCATGGATAAACGTTTCTTGGACTGTACTGATTACAATTACGCACAGATTTTATTTCACGGAATAGAATTGTGTATCATGTATCCGTATACGGAAACTATATAAAAAGTGATCTATATTTTGAGAGAGTAAAATTCACTAAGCAAATATTTTTATGGGATAAATTGTAGGCAAGGGCTACGAGGTTAAGTGTGTCGTATAACGATTTTATGAGCTGCTTTTACATACATTTCGGTATTTCAACACTACATTACTTGTACGCCTACAATCGTACACTTTTGGTTACCAACCTTTCCAACGTTCGGACAATTAATTTTTCCACTTTTTGACATGGATACGACTTATGGCTGGGGGTCATTCTGAAAATTTTTCCGTAAGGCCGGATGTCACTACTTTCAACAAAGAAACAAATCAATTATGGAAAAGTTCGAATCCTTTGATAAAACAGCTGTTAATTAGGCGCGAAAAAGGATTTGAATTGAATTGAATAAGAAATGTTACAGGCAGACCAAATTTTTTCATTTTTACTTTGCCTTTACCACTACTTTTTCTTTGTTTGAGGGGAGGCAGATGAGGATGTCAGATGAACGGGGACGATAGTTATATTCTTTTTTATTTTAAGTTTGGTCGAGCAAAAAATAAACCGTCCGTTCCTCCTAAGATGGGAGGGATCCCCTTGGATTCACCACTGACTCCTGATATGTTGGAACTGCAGACACAAACTAGATCTGAGTGATGAGATTGCATAAACGTTTTAACTAACAAATTTTTAAAGAATGAAGTGGAGTGGAATCTATGACGTAATGACTTAGTTTAGCTACCCACTACTACAAAAATGATCTTTCGACGTTTCGTCCACACGATGGATTGTACATCTGGATTACCTTAATCACATCGGGGAGCTTCTTCCCATACAAAAGCACAAACAGTACCAGGGAGCGAAACAAGCCCAGCTTGATCTTGATGCTGAGATAACTGCTCTGCCAGACTTTGAACAGCATGCCGATGCCTTCTTGATACGACGACCGATGTCCTGCTCCGTACAACCATTTTGAGCAACAATGCTACCTAGGTAGAGGAAGGCTGCTCGAAGTCATGAAGTCGTAAGTGCTGTAATTGCATTGCAAAATTATGGCTAAAATCAAAAGGGACGCATACTTTCCGTACTTCCACTAATAGCGCATTTACATTCACGCGAAGTAGTACGAGGGAGGGCGAGGCACATGAAAGTAAACACGCTGCTCGCCCTGTGCTCTTGGTTCCTCGCCTCGTCCGACTTCGCTCCGGAGCCGATCCACCGTGATGCACCAGCACAAGACAGCGCGACCCGAGTGCTTCATGTTCACACTCTCGCTTCTTCCTGATGTTGCGGTCACACGCGCGCAGTAGGAAATAATGCATGTATAATGTACTATCATATTTAAGCGCTTTTGAAAATAGTTTCTCGTCGCGCGTGGATTCTGAGGTTTGAGAGATCAATAAAGTGCACTACCGTTTTGTTTTAAAGTTGCATTTAGATATTTTCCGGAAGGCACCCTTTTTATCAAAAACATGACCTCTCTTGCTTGGAGAAGCTGGTAGGATCTTTTTGCTGATTGCGAATTGGAAGAACAAATCGCCAAAGAAAACAACGAACAAAACAGTAGCAACACTTTTTTTTTATAAACACGGCCAGTCTTGCTGGAAAGAATTGGTAGGGGTTGTTGGGTCGCTGATTGCGAATCAGAAGTCAAAATTGTAAATAAAAAATAAAAAACTAAAGGAGAATCTGAACGGAACCTCTTTATTCAAAAACACGGCCAATTTGGCTGGGAAAAGCTGGTAGGGGGCTACGCGAGTGGTTTCGAGTGATCCATGCTATGGGCTTGCGCGTTAGTCGGAAAACTTCCCGTGGTCCGATCTTAACCAAATTCGGCACGAAGGTTCCTTGATGACCCTTATCTTGCAACTATAGCAGCAAATTCGTTTAACGGCTGGACTAACGGTACATGATGGGTTCGAACTAGAGTTACTCGCCCAAGTCTTTTCAAAAATAACTTTTCCAGGCTCTTCCGTGGTCCGATTTCACCGGAATTTTACAAGTAGCTTCCTTATGCCCGTACCACATTATGCGGGACTTGCCGAATTACGAGCCAAGTGGATAACATGTTGTGCACATCCAAGAACCTACGAGTGAACGAATTTCATCCAATGCAACGAGTTCCGAGCAAGGACTCGTGGAGCATTTTGTTCACCCGATGAATCGCTATACGGGAGAGACGCACGGTGCTTGCATGTGCACAATGTGTTATCCACTTGGCTCGTGACTCGGCGATTCACGCATAATGTGGTGCCGGCATTAGGTTATTAGCTAAGGTTAGGTTAGGTTAGGTTAGGTTAAAAGGGTTGCTTAAGCACACTTAAACGACGACTGGGTCCGTTGTGATACCCCTGCACCAGCAACTGAGACCAACTCACTCGTTAAACCAGCTTGAGCTCACGATGAAGCGATGTAGCCGACCAACATTTACCTTTTTCAGGTCATCCAGATAGGTGAAGAAGTAGGAACCAAGGAGGTCTTTCCTTAATCTCGCCAGGGCCGGACAGGTACACAGAAGATGAGACGTACTTTCTTCCCATTCCCCGTCCCCACAGCTACTGCAAATCATTATATGGAAGACGAAGTCTCTTGGCATGCTCCCCAATTAGGCAATGTCCAGTTAGCACTCCTACGACAGATTATTCTTAGATTATTTCTGTTTAGCATTAGCAATTCAGAAGACCATTGTTGTTCCGAGTATGTACATGTCGTACATTCATAAACTTGGCTCTCGTAACAGAGTAACTCTATTCTGGGTTCCTGGCCATGTTGGTATTAGTAGCAATGAACAGGCTGACGAATTGGCGAAAACAGTTTCGGCCACTCCCATCTGTCGACGGAACCCTGTTGTAGTATTCTAACATGTACAATCATGAGTCTAATTAGAGGCTATTACCCATTGGGATAATCAACCAGGGTTGAGGCAAGCAAAGCTTTTCATCTCAGGCTACTCGCGTAGCAGAATGACTGAATTGGTAAAGTTAAACCGGAACAAGGTAAGAACCATCTATGGTCTCCTGACTGGGCACTCATGACTGAGAGACCACTTGAGAACTATGGGGATTGTTTCTGACTAGAGCTGTCGCTTTTGCGGGGGAGAAGACGAGACTTCGACCATATTTTATGTGATTGCGACGCCCTAGCTCGACGATGCAAAAACTGCTTCGGAGCAGCCTACTTGGAGGCTGATGATATTGCCTCGGCTTCATTATTCCTCCTGACCAAATTCATTAGCTCTATAAAACTTGATCGACAGGTTTAGGCCTGTTACCAGACCCTGGGCTTTAGCACAATGGGCCACTTGGCGTCCGTGCACTGAACACGTGGGGGTTCAACGCCCACCCTACAATCTAATCTAAATGCTCAAAAAAAAAAAAATTACCTATAAGATGCAATTGCAATCATGGTATACTTTTTTCTGAGAACTTCTTTTCTATGAGTAGTCTTCTGTTTTGCTATAGAGAATGAATTGGAAGTCGCTACAGGTTTCCTAACCTCACAATATGCAAACAAAATTTCAAAAATATGCTAGAAATATGCAAAAGTAATAATTTATGCACTTAAAATTTAAGTATTGTATGTTTAAGCGAAATATGCGGAAAAAAGCACTAACGAAAAGGCTATTAATTGACATGACCCCTCCAAGTGCATGACCCCTTCAACATCTTTGGCATAGCTAGAATTGTTGACGTTACGATCGCATATGTATAATTTTCGAATAGTGCAGTTACTAGTGTGCAACTCCTATCCGAGCCGTATTTTGCTTACAAACTTGGAACGCTGAGGCAGTACTTATATATAGTACCAACAGGTAGTTTTTATTGACGCGCCGGGACTGAACCTCCGCTCTCTAGATTCATTATCGTAGAGTGGCGCCCGAGACCTCACTGCTACCGAGCCCGTAACTAACGCGAGTTTTCTCAATGTCCTGTTGAACTGCCTGTTAACTAACATGGACTTATTTATCAAAGGCCTTAACCTAAATCATATACTACACCCGAAATACGAGAATGCAGTTCAAAAATAAGGGAAGAAATACCCATATTTTGTCGTATTTTGGGTGATGTATACTCGTATGATTTAGGTTAAGGCCTCTGATAAATAAAATCCTGTTAGCTAACAGGCAGTTTAACAGGACATTGAGAAAACGGGCCTAGCAAATATAACTCAAACGATTTAATTTTTCGTGAATAGGAGTTGCATGAACATGTATCTGAATTATATTTCGACAGGACATACCGTGTCCAAATATATGCGAAGCTTGACATTCAAGGACAAAAACAATAATTTCATAAAAGATGATTCGAAAGCGTCAATTAAATGTGTACGCAAAGTTTATTCCATTTTCCCTTACATTTATTATATTTTATAATCTCTCAAATCATCTTTTCTACACTACTTGAAATTCGGATCCAAATTCAAAGCCAAATACTGCTTATGCAAACGCTGACGACAAAATTCGTAGAATTCTACTTCTCGACTGAAATTAGCCCGGACCATAGCCTTAATTTCGTCGCTTATATGCGGTTTCAAAGGATTCGTATTCGACGCTAATCCGCCACTTTCCGCTAAATTAAAGAGAAAAGATAAACAAAGGGAGATTTAAATGTATCTTCTAGTTGAGTAGAATTCGTCACACAGTAGAAGTAGTAGTAGCGGTTAATTACAATGATAAATCTTGGCGGCTCCCTTGAAAAACTGCGGAATATAGTGTTCGAGTACGGCCAGCGTAATATTCACGTCCTTCCAATCTCCGACAACGGCGTATTCTGTTTCCACGGTCCTTTTGGCAATTTGTAAAGAGCGTTCGGAATTAAATGGCCTGGAAAAATTCGTTTGTCAAGCATTTTTATTTCAGTTGCAGTCTAGGATGTGGTCAGTCATTTTGACATTTTTTTAGTCGTCAAAGAGAGATTTGGTGAATGTCCTTAAGGCGGTTATTTATGATTTCTTTTAGAGTGGACATTTCTGGGAAGTTTTAAGTGCAAACATTTATTCCATTGAATAGCAGATTCAATATTGGATTATACTAATCGAAATTATACATTCATATATTTATGTGTCTGCACTAGAAAGTGTGTTAAGTGTTAATTTTTTGTGCATCAACAACCTATTCATTTATTCCATAGTACAAATAGCTTGCACTAACATAAATTTATTCATTCATTTTAGGTTAATTAAATGTAATCGGTTTTCTGGATTTAACACATTCCCTACTGCAGATACAGAATGTAATATATAAAATTTCATTATAGTATACGACTAAAAAAGACTGCTTTCTAGAAATTCGCATTTCAATAAGATAAATGATTTTCCTCTCTCGCAGACTCGTACATAACTACCTCAAGAATTCATCCCCCTTTCCCTTAGATACCTACATGCAATCCGTGCGAGAATGACCGCAGAAAAATAGCATTTGTCGCCTGTGATCACTAACATGCTCCAAATCCGAATTCTGTATATAATTGCATTCTTTGTCGCCTGTTCGTACACACGTTTCGTAATCTTTTTTAAGCCAGGACACTTCACGTTCCGGCATTTTGGGGAAGTTTCGCCGTCGCTGTTCCTGCACCCAGGGAGCACGTGCATAGTAAAACCAACTTATCACACGTTCGACAGGGTCACGAACCATATTGATATAAATCGGCCGGGGCACGTCGAAATGAGTGAAATTTATGAAATTGACATGATGGACATATACTGCAGGTTTTTCGAGCTCGGCCATATCTGCAGCCAATTTGATTTGTTGAAGCGGCCCCAGTGTCACTAGGATTGATTTGGCAGGACCCTCCCGAAATAAGGTGAAATCGTTGATATTCGCCAGACGTTTCATCAGCTCAATTAGCGTTTCACTGCCCACCTTGGGCACTCGATTGAAGAAGACCATTTCCATTTGTGCGCGACGTGTATTGTTCAGCCTAATTGGATTCAGCTTAGTTAGCTGTAGGAAAGCAATTATTGGATTATTCCTTTGTTCATGGCGAGAAAGGAATATGTTGCACCATGTCAAATTTAGTCACAATAAACACTATCTAACTACGTACATAGATATAAAATGACAATTTTAAATCCGATTGACAGTAAAGGTGACATCTAATTATTCTACTAGAGGTAAAGGGCTCTACTTCAGAAGACATAGAAGACTAAATGCAAACCACAACCTGTTCGACTAAATAGGAGAAAATTCTATGAGAAATCCGACATCAAAACACGTACATATTATTTCAAAAATACAACTCACTTATTTATTTAACAACTAGGAAATCAGGCAAAAAAAACTTACAGCCTAAACATATAATAGGAACTAGATAAATTAACAAAAATTCAATTAAGCCTAAGTGCGTTATATTGTTTATACAGTCTTTGCTTACAGAATTCATAAAATTCAATTTCATTTGTTAAGTTTCTTCGTAGCATCTCCCGAGTTTCTTCGCTCACCGGTTTTTTCAGGGAGTTTTTGTTGACTTTGTCGAATTTCTCCTTTTTCGCTGTGTGGTGGCATAGAAAAGATTTTATTTTTCAGTAGAGATTAAGAAAAAACCAACAGTGCTTTGTTCGACTTACAGTAGTAAATATTTGTGATTCCTCGGAAAAACATTGGCACATAATGCTCCAAAACACTAAGCGTAACATTTGGTTCTTCCCAAGTACCGACAACGGCATATTCCTCCTCGACTATTGTCTTAGCCCTTTGAAGGACCTCGCGCGAATTGAAAGGCCTAGCCGCAGAAAATACGCAATAATTACAAAGTGCTTTCATTGAATTGTCTTCTAGATCAGCAGAAGCGAAGTTTAAGCGAAAATTTGGCAGAATTCCTCTTTTCATACTTACAGGCATTCGGCACGATTATGTCCGCAGAAGAACAGCGTCTGTCTTCTGTGATCAGATGATCCGTCATTGATGACTCCCTGTTCGAATATACACAGCTTGTTCTTCTGCTTAACGCATGTGTCAAAGTCCAACTCCATCCATTCCTTGTCGGGAAGCTTCACATCTTTGAAGATATTCTGCAACTGTTTATAGTACCACGGAGCTCTGACATAGTTATACCAGCTGATGATCCGTTCGATGGGATCTCGTACTAAATTCACGTAGATCGGTTTCGGTAATTCGTATCTGGTGAAATTGATATAGGCCACGTGTTTTGAATAGAAAGTGGGCTCTTTTTGTTCGGCAACTTCTTCGGCTACATTTATCTGATGCAGAGGACCCATAATGACAGTTTCGTATTTTTGAGCCTTGTCGCGTGCCGTTTGAACTTTATTTAGGGGCACCAGATCTTTCATCAATTGCATAAGCGATTGACTGCCCGTCTTCGGTACTCTATTGAAGAAGACAATATCCATGCGAGCTTTTCGTGTATTGTTCAATTCGTCCGGCACTTCGATAGCAGAATTCTGGGAAAATTTCAGGAAAATTAGGACGTTGCTACTGCGGTATTGAGCGAACTAGATAAACAAAGCGTACCTCTCCCGTCAGAGTGTGGGTTAATGTTAACTTAAAATGTGATGTGATGAAGAGTAAAGCAGTTATTTTCGGAGAGCGTCTCGATTCGCAATGCTTTGTATCCATTAGTCGCTGTTATTCCTTCGGCATTCAGTTCGCTCCGCTATCACTGAGTTAAGGCATGCATTTTTTTTCCATTTTCAAGCATTTTCTTAGAAGTATTATCCCGTGTATGCGAAAAGCCAATGAGTTTTTACAATTTAAATTGGCTTTAGACTCGATCATTTATGTACATATAAACAGAAGACTTGATCCAGTGTCCAGCCTTGTATACCACATCTTATAAAATATACACTTTATGCACACATTGTTTTTCATGCAAAATTACAGTTCAATGCAGTCACCGATTTATAAAGAAATCGGAGTCAAATGTTTTTTTCAGTAACATCTTATTATCTAATAATTCGTATTTTTACAGGTCGTTTTTATTTATTACAAAATATTCCAATTTAAATATAATAACTTCCGAGAATCGGAGTGTTAGAAGTATATTTACATAATAGCATGGGACGGGGACAAGTTTTTTTTTATTCATCTTAGATGGCAAACTGCTTATGTGAGCACAAGAACCCATTCGTACTCTGAATTTTATTAATACGATACGAGTACTATGATAAAATTCTTCCAAACGCTGTTTCTTTGTTGGCCTGGGACTTAATTCCGTCTTTTCAAATCAAACGTTTGTACAAAAATTAGACGGAAAAACATCAACTTAACTATGGCTCTACAAACAACACATGTTGGCGATGGCCGAAGGACTGTATGAGTACTGCTTTTTCGCTCTGAATTTCACAGTTGTTCAGGTCCCCAATAGTCGTAAGCAAATTTCTTAAAAATTATTTATAGCAGCGAGTCAAATTACAACCACAAAAATAAATTGCCTTTATTACTACATTTGCTTTTGGCATTTTCTACAAAGCACTACAAAAGATTGGTAAAACAAATCAGAAGAACAAAAGAAGTCATTTGTGCATTATAAATGACAACGATTTCCCCATTTAATCTAATCGATTTCCATCGATGCTCATTATCATGTTTGAGATCCAGATAAAACCATGCAAATGTGGTTCGATTTAATTTAAAAAAAAAAAAATGTGCATAGCATCTGGCATGCGCATCATATGGAATGGAATGGTAAAATCTGGTCATCAAAGTTATTTAGAACAATGATAAAATATGCATACAGTATAACCCGGTCATCTGAGTTGTCCGATAGCAAGTTAAAAACTTCATCTACATACATTATAACACAATCAAATACCCAAATTAGACGAAATTAACTAATTTGTAGATATATTGAAGAATACTATAAATGTTATATGAAAATAGGCTACACTGTATGTAAACTGGCCGAATATCTCTGTAAGATAAGCCCCGTTCGGGATGTTCATGGTGGTTTGTTTTTGACATCAAAGAGGTCGTCCACGTTGAACTTATTCTTCAGAGTATACTATAGTGGATCAACGCTATTATTTGGAAGTCACGAATCGATTGCCAGAAGGTAATAAGGAAAAAATAGCCTGAATTTTAGTAGTCAGACGACTGACTGCCTCATTCCGACAACACACCTCACCATATAGCGTTGAAAATCAACCATAATTTCTAAAAATTACATGTCAAAAGTTGTCCCCCCCCCCGGTAATTTGCTGCACTTAGCCTACCTGCGGTATTATTAGGTTACGGTATAGGTGCAGGTATACCGGAACTTGCATCTTGTCATTTCATAGTATACCCGTACAGGCGTCCAGACAACATTTCGAGCGACTCCGCCATTTTGACAATTTATACACCTCCGATGGTGGGAGTGCCAAAGGTGCCAGACGTATTCCATGTTTGTCCAAAAACATTCATTTGCTTATATACAGTTGTACCCGAAACTACGTGTGCATGTAACTTTGTACGCGCGCACATACGCAGAGTCTAACCCTATACTTTGTTAATGATCATAGGCTCATTTTCTCAATGTCTGGTTAAACTGTCAGTCTATCCGGGACGCTAATTAAACCTTAGCGTATGCAACGCTCAAAATATGATAATGCAATAGAAAATCAGCTGATTTTCTTGGTGGAGTTCCGTCGCCTGTTCTTTTCTACGTCTGTACCATCTCTCAACATTAATTTGCGGCTAAGTTCGTTTCAAATCCTCTTCCATGGAAAAAATTCCCAGAACTCTGTTCTTTGTGACCAGTTTATTTGTGTCATTTGGATATGCAATTGCAAACAGTTTCAGCTAAAAATCTCAGTAGCCCGTTGCCATAACAGCCGGTTCTACGCACCATAGCAATGGCCAAGGTGTTGCAACTACAACAACAACCTGTATAGAATTATCATCCAATAAATTTTTATCTGGAAGATGGGCACGACTTCAATATCTGACGCACCAAATTTGATCGGCGGGTCATTTACGCTAAATCTAAAATACGAGTGGCCTGAAAATATAAAAAATTAAATGATGATGAATCATCAGGTTCGTAACTACCTAAAGCGAAAATTTATTATACATACAATATAATTCGAGCACTGGTTCCTCCCATATAAAAGTTCCAAGCTTAAAGGTAAATATCTCCGACACGATTGTGGGTTTGAGAAAAAGAACTGCAGATTTGTTCATTTCTAACCAAATTTGATGGAAACCCAGAATTAAAATAGTCAGACATTGTGAAAACGGCCCATAGCATAACATAAGCTGACTGGGAACTGCACACGTTTAAAACCGAACGGGAGATTATTTGGAATGAGGGGAATTTGCGGTATAAAGGATCAATCAACTGTCAAAATCTCAGCTTCTATGAAGTTTCCCTGAAGATTTATTTATGACTTTCGGTTGGGTAACATTACATAGTTTCGTGTACCACAAAGTACTAAGCAGAAGTACAGGGACGCCGACTTTCAAAAATATTTTGTGAGACGGGAGGTGATGCCTCTGCACTGTGAAATGCCGAAAATGTAATCAGCCCAAGAGTCGTCAAAAGCAAACCAGTGGAGTTTTACACTAAAGCTAATAAGGTGAGATAAACGTTTACACTTGTTTTATATTTTAACCAAATTGCAGTTTAAGGAAAAGGAAAGTCTAGAATTCGAACAATTTTAACCATCAAATAAAATGAGATTTTGAAAACCTTCAATGCGTATATCTTCTGATCGGTAGCACCGATTACATTGAAATACGAACTAAATACTACTGAGAATTAAGCACTACTTTTTTCCTGAAAACTGTACTAGAATCAGATAAGCCGTTTTCATGTGGTGAGTGCACAGACAAACACGCAAAATTTCAAAAACTACTGAAGGTATTCTATTACAGACAATTACACCCCAGTCAACTCTTTTTTGCCAAATATTTGGAATGTACATTTGGAATGGAGCCACCGGTAGCGCAGTGTGTTGAGGCATCAGCATAGAGATACCTATGGAGGAGCAATGCGCATATACTCAACACTAAACTACTTGAAGCAATTCCAGTCGTAAAAAGTAAAGAGAGAGACGCACGCCCTCCACTGCGTAACACCCGCGCAGTCTATATAAAAGCACAGGAAGCACGCAAGATGTCATCCCCTCTCCTACTTTTCCAATCGGAACAATAACATTCCAGTCTGTCTCTCTGCCGCGGAACACCCGCCCGGTCCATATAGAGCAAAAGAGATGTCAAATTTCCATCCCCCTTCCTACTTCCTCACTTGTGCCGAATTGCTTCGTTTCTCTCGCTCTTTTTCACTTCCTCATATACTCTCTCTTCAAAGGGCATTAGTCTCATGTTTGACTACCGGCGTTTCGGGTTCGAATCCCATCCACGATGACGTTCGTGGCCATGGATGTGGAGAAGGTGCAACTGCAACGTCAACTGGGCTACATGGAACAGTTGACGCACTATGCCCCACAAAGGGTTAGAGCAATTGAGAGAGAGAGACAGCCAAATTAAATTTATAAATTTATTATGTTTGTATAGATATACCAATCCAGTATATACCTTTGCGGGATACGGAAACGTTTATGACCGACCTTAAAGGTAAAAATTTCCATGATGTAGAAATTAGTAAACATTCCCATCGAGGAAAGGCACAGCAGTCACCTATACAGTTTACAGAAAATATTTTCATTATTTCTATGTGAACGCCACCCTCGCATGCCTATTGATCGACCTATGGAGCTTAGCATTAAACGGGCTTTTTGATAGGACAAGGCCTGTGAAGTTCCTGCAGTAGAGAAATCGTAGTTGGTCTCTGCAAGATCATCGGGGCTAACTTGTCAACTTGCTAACTTAAATTGAAAAGACTATTGTTATATTCTTTTGAACTGAGCTACAATAAACACAGACTGCTGCTTAGTTCTTTTTTACATTCATCGTCTTCCAGTGTCCACTTAACCGTCTATTATAGTACAAATACCAATTATTGGGGATGAAAGCAAGGAACGCTCGGACTCAATTTGATTTTCTAGCGATTCTCCTTCGATGATACTATATAGCGAATGCGCCCAAAAAATCAATCCGTCCAAGGGATCATGCTCCGCAAGCAGACAAAGATAAGTATAAACTGAAACCTCATAAGCCGTGGCTGCGTGTTTACGGGAGGAATGAAGAAATATTTAACACATTTTCTGAATGTGCATTACCACTTCTCCCTATGAGGATCAAGTAATCGCCTCGACAAATTCAAGACTTGATGTCTTGATCAGATTGGGAGGAGAGCGATCGTAGGGTTTATTATTCTAAAGCGCAAGAGCGCAGATCTAGGGTTGACGGCCGAGTTTGACCAAACCCATGATACAAGGAATACAAGATAAGGCATTCCCGTGTTTCATTTTTGTATTTTTCTGTGCATCACGCCAATGACGTAAGTATTCAGAGAGCCAACTCTCAGCATTGCAATCCTCGCGACAGTATCGCTTCGCTTGTCGAAGAAGCGGCAAGTGTACGGTGAAGGACGCGCATGGTGTAGGCCGCGCACGGCGAAAGATGCGCACGGTGCAGTGGTGTCCGCTTGAGATAATTGCGATATAAACTCAAATAACACACATACCCACACAAGAGACCGCTGCATCGTGTGCGTGATGCACCCTCAACAAGCGAAGCGATACTGTCGTGGGGATTGCAAAGCTGGCTCTGCTTTTTTTCAATTTCGCCAATGACGTAGGTATTCAGAGAGCCGGCATGCGCAATTCCATATCTTGTATTCCTTGTATCATGGACCAAACCTACATATCTGCCCAGCTGCCTAAGAATGAAGCAATCGCAATCCGCTTCAGGGAAAGTCTCACCGAGATATCTCAGGCGACTGCAGGCGAGTGCCTCATACTCACAAAGCATGTGCTGGGAAGTCTCATCATTACACTCCAAAAAGCGACAATTGCGGTCAGAGACGATACCCAGGAAACTTTTCAGGGTCGATTGCCTTGAGAGTAGCCCGCTATTAACTCTCACCCTGATTTTGCCAAACCTCAACAGTTCCAAAGAGCGCTTGTGCGGGTGACTTGATATAAACAAATTTGATTGCCTCAGGCCAGCAAGATTTTCTCAGTGTGCAGCGGTTTCTTAACTGTCCGGGTCTTTTATATGTAGATTCACAAAAGGCCGGTGAACGAGTTTGCGGAAGTGTTCTAAGTCAGGTCGTTGGCAATTTCGTTACCCGAAATGTCGACATGTCCAGGAACCTAGTAGATGGTGAATTTATTCGCAAACAAAACCATCACAACAGTTGAGCCCCAATTTCGACGAAACAGAGAGCTTGACGAGCATCTTGACGAGCGTTTAACTTTCATTGAAGATTGCAATACAGTGTCGATAATTCGAACATCGAAAGTCCGGATTCGATTCTGGGAAAATTATGCAATGCAATACTGAACACTCAGTACAGTATTTTTCCTTTTGTACGGTACTTATCCCAGATTGGAAAGTTTCCGTTAAGACTTTTCACACCATTCGCACCATACTTTAACCCTTAATCCTTTTAAATTTCTTTCATTTAGTTTTGTTCCCAATAATTGTAAAGATTAAGATTTTTTTTCTCACTCTCACTTTTCATACGGTGAATTTTGTAGAAACTATGAACAAATTAAAAAAAATCAAGTTTCAGGATTTTAGGCATTAGAGGGCTATACCGTGTATAGATAAAACTGAATGAAAATCTCCAATTCAGTTTACTACAAAAAATACTTTATTTACGTTCCGGTAACTATTTAAAATCACATTAAGATGGAATCTTTACGGTTTTAATTCTCCTTTTCGATGCACTTCCACTATTAGGGCTCAATTCAACTTAATTGCCTCGTACTGTCGATATAATCGTTGCATACAAAATTGATAGAATTCAATTTCGTTGGTCATATTCTTACGCAAAATATTTTTCGTTTCCTCACTAACTGGTGGCTTGTACATATTTCTATTGATTTTATTCAAATTTTCGCCCGACTCTGCAAGAAAAAATTATATTAACACTAATATCTGAGATTTCACATCAGTTGAATCATTTTGATCATTATGATGAACTTACGATGAAAAACCATGGACGCTTTTCGGAAAAATTTCGGAATGTACTTTTCTAAAACAGCCAATGTTATGTTCGTCTCTTCCCATGATCCTACCACAGCGTATTCTTTTTCAACGGTTCGTTTGGCAATTTGCATGGCTTTAGCGGAATTAAAAGGTCTAGAAATTGTTCGTAAATTAATTCTAGGCAGAAGTGAGAAGCAAGATAAATACAGTCGACTCTCGATAATTACACTTTTAACAAATTGTATTATTTGTCCGATAAATTGAAATTCTCTTCAAAAACTCTTGGTAAATTGAATTGCATTTAGGTACGCTATTTATAAATTTTATAAATTAAATTGTGTGGACCCCGCCTCTCTATAAATTGAATTTTAGAATTTGGATTTCTATATAAATATGTACGTACGAGAACATACATATGCATATTTTCTGAACGAAGATACATTTGTGTTCAAGCTTTTGCTCGTGTTTCTTGAATATAGTTCGTGTTGCATCAGTTCCAGGTTCCACAGAGTATGTACAATGTCTCAAATGATGCAAAATCTCCAAATAGGATTAACAAAAAGATGAATTTCAATTATACGTGCATGTGTAATAATCATTTGTTTATTTGCACTTTTACCCATTCCAGTAACGATAATTCTCGTTATTGGAAATTCTCAATAGTTTGAAAATGAAATTTTCCGCGTCCCTTGGATTTAAAATGATCGAGAGTCGACCGTATGTATCATCAACCGTCGATTGGGAAAAAAAATGGACCAAAACTCTTGTCCAACGGCGGAAAATATATCTGTAGTTACTCACAAGCAGATTTCTCTTTCGTGTCCACAGAAGAATAATGTTTGTCGTCTATGATCACCGACACCTTCGCGCACTGACATTGAAAGGAATTGACACTCCTTGTCGCCGTTCTTAATGCAAGTTTCAAAATCTTTTCGTAGCCATGCTGGCTTTGGGAGTGGTAACTTGTCATTCAGCATCTTCCTTTCTACAAAATACCATGGTGCACGAATATAATAGAACCAACTAATGACCCTCTCGACTGGATCGCGTACTAAATTTATATAAATCGGTCTTGGGACATTCAAATTAGTGAAATTGACAAAAGCAACATGTTTCGAATATGCCGCAGGCTCTTCAATTTCCGCTACTTCTTCGGCGAGATCGCTTTGTTCCTCGTCGGATAATAAAATTGTCTCCACACTATTGGCAGGATCTCTTCCGACCGTGTACCCATTTATTTTTCCCAGATGTTTCATAAGAGCCATCAATTTCTGGCTGCCAACTTTAGGGACGCGATTGAAAAATATCAGATTCATTTCAGCCCTTTTCGTATTGTTCAATTCATCCGCCGAGTATCGTGGTATCTATATGAAAATATGTCGAAATGGACCAGAAAGTCAGATCAGCCACATTGTAGTTTTCTGAAGGTATGTTGAATATTCAATGTTGCACTTTGAGCTGGGATAATCTGGCAATAAACTACTACTACTACAGATACTTCTAGGTTAGTCTACGTATGGAAAGGAAAAGGAAAAAAGATACAAACTCGAGAGCATTCGTCGAATATTTTTTTTTTGTGGGCAACTGATAAGTTATACACTTACACAAATGGACAGGAGTCTTTAAAATATGTATCAAAATTACATATTATAAGAAAAAAATATCTGTTACAGTAAAAATTTCCGGGAAAAAAGTTAAACCACCTTCCAAGTAAAGTATGTAAGTAATTTAAGGTTTCACTCATTGACAAATTTATTTTCAGGCAGCAAAAAGTGATTTACTATTTTTTCTTTATACATATATGTATTCCTTCCAGAAATGGCATACGCAGTTTCTCATTACACACTAACCAGTAGTAACATAGTGATTAGCGAACGGATATTCCTTCACTAATCACTATGTAATGTACCTTCTTGTCCACTGTTTATGAAATAAAAACAGAATTTACTTTTGCTTTTTCTTGATCATGTCCAACAAACCAGATAAAGAAAAGACGTGCTTGACTTCTGAACACTTCCAAAAATATTTTATACTTTGTATTCTGATTACAATAAAATAAATAACTGGCGCAACAGTCCAATTTGAACCACGGCCTCGAGATGAGTTAGCATCATCTCATTTTCTAGATCGTGACGGTTTTTGTGCAGAGGTATGTGATCAGCAACACACTTAACCGAGTTATTTACCCCATAATGGGTACTCATTTAACAGCTGAGTGGGCTCATAGTCCGACACGTAAGTCCCCGGAATCGAACCGGGGCCCAGTGCGTTGAAGGCGAACGTGCTAACCGTTGCGCCATCTGGACTACCTGATTACAATAAACTCATTAGAATTAAATTGATATCAAAAGTTATTTTACTTCCGTGAGAAAACTTAGAAAAAGAAAGTTACAGTGAGTTTAAGAAACAAGAATATGAAATAACTTAATGGAAGCACATAGTTATTAATATACACGGCCATATAAAAAATGTATCTGTACCCAAGATCCGAGGTTTGGATGGTCCGGGTCACATCCTTTCACCCCACGGACTATTTCTTAATATAACTTGAGAAGACGCATAAAATTAGACTGAAAGTACTCCCCCTAACAACAGGACGTTCTTCTTGAATAAGTCCCAAAAATAGAAATTATGTGGTCTCGTAATGGCACACTCAAATCAGGGATCATCGCAGCAAATTGTGAAGTGAAGTTTAAACTTCTCAGCATATTCTCTGCGAGTGTGAGAAGCTTGCTCGCTCCGCTGTGACTAGAATTGCTTTGGTGCTGTCTTATTAGGGCAAAGAAACTGGTATCGTTCTTCCTAATAGTCAAATTTATCAGGATTTTATTTATGCTGGGTCCTACATATATAGCAAAATAGACCAAACGGCCGGACAATTTGAAATTCACAGCAAACTCTGCAATCTAAATAAAACAATACTGCCACAGTGGTGTCTAAAACTAAGCGCATATTATTGCGACCGACGGTGTATACGAGTGCGCGCACTACTAGCATATACACACCATGTACCTAATTCTTGATAGATTCGAAAATCCCTAAACCCAGGCACACCATCCATCTTCTTCTTCTACCACCATGATTTAGTTGAGAGTTGTGCTTTCTTTCATAACTTTTGATTCTGAAATTTAAATAATGATAGAATGACACATAGCTTAAAGACACGGACAGTGTCTTCGGACTTCGATTCGTGCTACCTTGCATTAAATTTATTAAAATTGATTCGGATGTTCAACTATGTTTTATTGCACTCTTCACGAATGCGATTAACTTTATCATTAAGTTTGCAACGTACAGAAGGAAGCATCTCTGACTATATAAACTATACAGTAATATTATTGGTTTGGTCAGTATGATGAGATGAGTCGATTAAGTCCCACTATACACGCAGCGGTCGATCAGCCGATCCGTCGCCCGATATCGGCTGATGGATCCGGCTTGGGTATGCGCTTATCGTTGGCGATTTTTTTGACAGTTTAACATTTCAATATAATTTTGATCGGCTGATATTTTGTGGCGATCCATCGGCCGACGATGTGGGGTATTAGCTTTGTTCGGCTGTCCAGTGGCGGATCTAGAAATCATGTTCGGAAGGGGCCCGAGTTTGATTATTATCTGGAAAGCTAAGGGTATCTTCAGACTTATTCAACATTTGGTCCTGAAGAGGCAAATATCTATTGAAACTGTGGATGCATTCCTTATTCGAGAGGAGGGCAATGCTGAATGTACAAAGCCATGAACTCAGGATAGGTTAGGTATAAGGGTCGCAGTGCTTAGCACAGCCCTCATGGATTGCAAGGGGATTTGTTCTGTTACCACCAGGACCTCATCGGCTGATAATCATAATCATTGAACCAGACAGAACCTACAATAAAACGATATAGTTTGGCACCATCAACATTAGATAAGTCATTCAGTTTAGTGAATCCGAGAAATGTCTTCCTCCTTCTTGCCAGAGCATAAAAAGTGCAGAGAAATAAAAAAATACACTCCTTCTCCACTTTCCCTCGTCACCGTAGCGCCTATTGCAGTTATTACAAGGGATGCGAAGCATCATAGCGTGCTTCCATAGTTGGGAAGCACGCTATGATGCTTCGCATCCCTCCCTCTTCCCATCCAGTTATGACTCACACAGCAGCTCTGATCTGTTGCCTTCACAGCGATAACAGTGGTGCAAATAGAATACAATCTGGGCCACAACGGCTTTGTTCAAAGGTTTGCTTTACCATTTATACATCCACAGTATCTCCTGCTAGTCGTTTGGAAGTAAAGATAAGTGTAGAGATATTTCAACGAATTTGTGAATTAGTCAGATTTCAGACCTGGTTTGAGAGATTAAATTACATCTTAGCTGTTTATTACAATGTCTCTAGCTCATATCACGTGACACTCGAGCCAGCTTAGAGCTTCTGTAATCTGTAACCTTGGTTTGGAAAACATTGCAGAATTTAGAGAATCCTATTAAATTAGGCAAAAAAAAAGTACATTCTCTTCCCAGTGACTGAGTGATTTTATTTAGCTGTGACTAGGGCTGATTCGTTTCAAGTAAATACAAGTAAGGTATCGATATTTTTGCTTCCGATCCAAGTACATTTGGTATCAATACATTTAGCTCAAGTACTGAGTAGGTATCGAATTAAAGTACTTGGATCGAATCAAAGTACTTGAATCGGATTAGGCTACCTACAAGCTACAAATCACATTTCTACTGTTTCTCCTACTCTATTCTTCGTCATTGTTTATTGTAAGTGATTGAGACTACGCGCTACGCCACACCGTCGCCATATTCCATGTCATCCAGCCGCCATCCATTGCATTGTATGATGGGTATGGATATGGCTTGACCGGTTTGACCAGTTTGACACACGTTACACGTACGAGTATATTGTCTCTCCTCACTCCTCCTCACGGACAGTTGGACACTGTATGGGCCGTCAATTGTCAGTGCCTAGTAAAAGCAGTCCGCTAAAATATTAATATTAAAAGATTTTCCGATTTTAATCTTCTCTGATTGAAATTACAATTTTTCTTGTAATATTAAGTCATTCAAATACAATTTATCGACCAAATTACGTGAAGAAATAAAGAAGAAATAAACAACATAAGTCTGACTTAGTTATTTTTCCGGAGAACGTTTTAAAGTTTTAAACATTTTTGTGATAAAAGTTATTCGATATTTGAAAAAGGTTTCTATTAACTTATTTGGAAAAATATTTACATTTTGATAATATTTTGTTTTTGTTGATAGTTATAATAGTTTTGGAGATATAGCGGGAAATTCAACGTATGTCGTTACTCCTTTTAAGATACCAGTGGATATATTGACACCTAGTTCAACTTATTAACGTCATATCTAAAAAAGGAGGCTTCGAATACAATATTTCCAGACAAGCTAATTACTAATTAAATTTATTACGAAATATGTTTGCAAAAAAACATTAAAAATACCTCATTTTAACAAGTTTGCCCCATTGAATTATGAAAGATACTAATTATCCGAGATACTTTTTGATGTGTAAATATCTTATGGCGCAGTACGGGGTAAAACCTTAGAATTGTATTATGAAAGATACTAATTATCCGAGATACTTTTTTATATGTAAACATCCTTTGGCGCAGTACAGGGTAAAACCGAAGAATTTGTGTGTATAGACATATTCCTGTGTATGAATTCTCAATTTATATTCAGTGCTTTTGATGTATACATACTACATAGCATGCACATTGAACAACTCTCGTCAGAAGCTGAGTTGGTAGCGCGCTGGACTAGTAACCATATGGTCCGGGTTAAAGTTCCCGTTGCGCCGCCCAATTCCCGCTTTTTTTGTTTTTCCTTTTTTTTAACAATTCATTGGGTCGATAACAATGAGTGTATTGACATACTAAATTTTTATTGTTGCATTCAAAACAAACGGCCGGAGCGACGAGCTGCTGGAGTAGCCATATACAAGAAAAATGGAGGGAACTTTCAAGTGGTTCCGAACATGGATATAAAATGTCGCCAAACAGTTTAATTGGGCGTAACAATACCAGACGTCGGAGAAATATGTCCAGCTGAATGTGCATTCCCCAATGTACAGAAACTCATGTCAGTAGTGGTCTACATTTCACCGAATCGAAATATCAGAAAAATGGAATAATTCATCCATTTTGTCCTACCGTTTACATGCTGTGGCTCAGCTCTACTTGAGCGAGATCATCCCTCCCTATAATCCTTAGTGGTGATTTTAACATCAATTTCAATGGCAGCGTTCCTGCGAACGAATCAGGATTTGACATTTCTCGAATTCTCCTCCATATGCTTCCCCTTCGGTGAAATTTGTACAGACAATGTCATTTTCAATATTCCCCTCCGGACCAGAATACTTTCCAGACCCGAAAATTGACAGTTGTCAGTACAAATTTTACTGGAGGGGAAAGCACATGGAGGAGAATTCGGGAAATGTCAAATCCTGATCCGTTCGCAAGAACCCACGATCCCGCATACGAACTGCTCATCACATTCCTAAAGGACTCATTTGGCCTTGAGCTAAGTTCCGACAGGACAGTCTCAACAACTCAAGCTGGCACGACTACTGACGCTGTATTTCAACGGTTCCTAAGCACAATGCATTCGCAAATACAGTAGAACCCCGCTTAACCGAACTTCGCTCAACCGGAACCCGCTTTAACCGAAAGGGGCGACTAGATTTTTTTTCTAATTTTGAACTCATAAAATGTACACGTAAGCGCTACAACACGAAAATTCAGACAATAATATCAGATTACTTAAAAAAAATAATTAACATATGTTTCCAAACAATCATCTTGTATTAAACTCCTTGTCGTACGAAGTGTTTTATTGACCTTTTCATTCAGTTAGTTGTTACCATGGATTAACGGAGATTTTCGTAATACCAAATGGCACCAGCCCCCTTTACTTCGGTTAATCGGGGTTCTACTTTATATGTATCATATTTCAGTTATCACAAACCGATTGTATCGACCATAGGAAACATTAAGTCTGAATAAAATATGTTTGATGTGTAAATATCTATTTGTTTTGATGTATAAACAACTTCTTGATGCGAAAACACCCTATGGCGCGATATGGTGTGTCTGTACTGTGGAAAATTTGGATGGCTGTGAATTTTCAATCTGTATTTAATGCTTAATTTTATGCACACTACATGACGCGCACAAGGAACAAGACGCAAGAAGCTGCATAGGTTAGTCGGTATTGCACGAGACTAGCAAAACATATGGACACATGGCCCGGGTTCAAGATCCTGTCGCGTCGAATTAGCTTTTTTTTTGTTTTTCTTCTATTTAACAAAGACAATTTTGAAATCAAAAACCGATACTTTGTCTAATCACTTTGTGTGATTAGACAAAGTATCCGTTTTTGATTTCAAATTTAATATGGACTATCACAAAGTACAAATATCGTCAATCGAGTTTATGAAAGACAATTTTGCGGCTTTTGCATAAATGAAAACGAATAATGCAATTTTAATTATGGCTAAGTAAAATTTAATTTGTTACTGTCAATTTTGAGTTCTTGTATTTTATATTTTTTTCCATATTGTTCTCAGCTAACCATCGCCCATCGGAGAAATCAAAATATGTAAAATAGTATGTATGCGATGGACATTTGTATGGATGCATGTTCATGTAAATTTTACAACTTCAGTGTGTGTGCGTGTCAGTTCTCAATTTCAAAATATTCCGTCACTTACTTTATGTACACTGCACACCGTGAAAAAGGAATAGCCTCCGTCAAAAGCTAAATAGCCCATCGGAAGCTTCGCGGGTGTACGGATGTTTCCAGCCATATTACGTAGAGTACGCATATTCCAAAAACCAGTTTTTGCCATTAAAGGTTCAGCCACACAGAACGCGTTATAACGCGGCGTTCGGCGCTCCTGTACCGTCGCGTTACGGCGGTACGGTTGTATTGCAGCGTTATCACTCAGCGTTACCTTTCGGAACGCGACGTTAACTTTTCGGGTTGTAGAAAATTACAAAAGTAACGCGCGTTACCGGCGTTCTCCTCATCAGAACTACTCATGATTGCTGTACAAACTCAACCACAGTACTGGATCGCCCGCCCAGATAACGCTGCGTGTGTGACGTAGCCAATATCGCCGAACGCCGCGTTGAGGGGCGTTCCATGAACGTCGCGTTATAACGCGTTCTGTGTGGCTGAACCTTAAACGATAGCTAAGAGCCATGACCAAATATAAATTATAATATAATATATACTTGATGGGTTCTTAAAATAAAATGAACACGCTGAAAAAAGTCGTTCCAGGCCGGCTTCAAACCAACGACCTTACCGGTCGATAAGATCTGCCCTCTACGCATTAATCTTCCCGTTTTAAGGAAAATTGTGCAAATACAACAACGCCTATAATAAATGTATTAAACATACAAATGGGCACCGAATTTTCAATTTGATAACGCGGTGGGATGTTTACACATAGACTTCGAGTTCAGAAAGACTAGCTCGAATTTATTATTTCCTATTTTTGAAGTGGGTTCAGAGACGATTTAACCGAAAGTGCTGGTCAACTAAGTAAACTTTTAGTAGAATCTCGGGAAAACTACAAGAGAAAGATCTTTTTTTTTCACTTATTTTAAAACGGTATCGAAAAGTATTTTAAAACAAAATTACAAGAAAATAAAAAAAGTTATTTTGTTGTTCACCGGGGTTTTGCCGAAGGTTATAGCGAAAATAATTTCAGATACTTAAAAAATTGTTGTTACATTCTTCTATGGATTTTGTTGTGATTTTTTTATTTTTCACTATAATTAACAGTTTTCGAAATATTTTCAAAAAACCACAAATGTTTTCCTTTTGTTATTTTCTAGAGAATACCTCGAAAACTATTTCAGATAAAAAAAATAATATCTTATTTTCAAGAATTTCCTGGTGATATTTCATTTCGTCTTAGAATGTTTTCCGCTTAAGTCAAGCGTTTTCAAAATATTTGAAAAAAAAAGCAAGATCACTTTCTTGTAAATTTTCCGAGATTCGGTCGAAAGTTCACCTACTCACGAGCAATTTGGGTATAATCTTACCTGATCCCCACTTCAAAAATGGGAAACAGATAATGTTTTGAAAAATTAGTGGCAAATTTATAAAAATTTAATGTCTTTTTTTCGTTTTTGATATTTTTTTTTGCGACGGTAAAGGGTTAAAACCCCTACTCCAGCCAAACCTTCACCTTAGGCTTGCCAGACTTCTCAATTTCGTATTCCTGCATTACAAAGAAACGATCGTGAAAGTTCTTGCCTAGGTACTTATACCGTAACAGAACCCTTCGCTAGCTCCCCATCTATAACTTTAATAATTGAACTGCAGATTGGTTGGGAGTGGTGAATACAACATTGTGAGTTTTGCACACTTCTTCGTACGCCTGTGATTGGTATCTCCTGGTTGAGGTGGCAGGACAAAAATCGTGATTTAGCAAAATCCTCGGCCATCGTCTTCGCAAATATCCCGGCCTTTACAATCACAGTTCGAGAGGGATACCATTGAGAACTTCGACCAAGAAAGGAAATACATTAATAATCAACCTTTCACTTGTCTGTCTGATCATGAAAAGATAGAGACGGTGAAATATATAATATCATTAACCATGATTAATGGTAAGCTGTGCAATACTGTTATATCCACTCAGCCTGCTCAGAGGTGCTATATCTGTAAAGCAACATCAAAGGAAATGGACGGAATAAACGAAATAAAAATGTATTATATATCGTATAAAAATAGCATAAATGAATTGTTTATATACTCCTCAAAACAAAATAAGGGCCACTAATAATTTTCCGATTGTTTTTTGTGGTTCTCCATACTCTCATACGTCGATTGTCATTAAAAAAAAACTTCACTTTACACTCATCCGTGAAAAGCACCTCACGCCATTCCTCCATGCCCCATTCACTGTTATCGTTAACAAAACACTTGAAAAATAACGGCATTCATAAAAATTAGTTATCGTAGCAAAAATATTCGGGTGGCCCTTATTTTGTTTTGAGTAGTATATAATACTAGTATTTTGTAGAAGGGGATATATGTATTATCCCTGTCACCCTATGCTACGAACCGGCCTGAACATACAATAAAACGTTGCAACTGGTCAGTATTAACATTTTCCAAGTTCCTTAGCTCGGCAAAGAAGTAGGCTCCAAGAAGAGACTTCCTCATAATTGCCAAACCCTGACAACCGCAGAGAAGATGAAAAATGCTCTCCTCCTGGGCAACACAGCTTCTGCAGAAGTCGTTGTACAGAAGCCTCCTGATGTGCTTTCCAATTGGGCTATGTCCAGTGACGACGCCAACAGCCGCACCAATATGCCGGCTTTTAGAACACAGCAACTCAGTAGAACGCCTCCTGTTCAGCTTGAGCCGCAACAGTTTCGCTCTGTAACTTGTACTTGACCATCTCAAGCTGACCTTCATAGTAGCGTCGAAAAAACAGGACACGTCCTGCACGAAATTTAAAAAAAAACGGACTGTAGCAAGTCCGAAGTGCGAAGTGTAAATACCATAGTGGTGAAACCAAAAGTAACAATGGGCAACGACCATACGACTAACCTAGTAGGAGGCTTACTTTTAATGCAGTAAGTCTCCTACTAGGTTAGTTTGAGCTGGGTGTGTGGATCCAATGAGAAGTTTCATCGTTCTTCCATCCGAATTTAGTATATGTAAATTTGAACTAATGCTTATAGGAGAAGTTGGCGTTCATTCAGTATAATTTTGACCATTCTCAAAATAAAATAACTAAACACACACTGCTAAGATTTGTCGAAATTTTCGAGTCGCTAGCATCATTGTATCGAAACGTATCGCTTATTTGAAGTTTTATTTGCAGGGGTAGTAGGGGTTTCTTTAGTCGGATTTTGCGTATTTTCAAAAACAACTAACCAGATCCAACTGCAAATATTTGACCCAAATTTCAAGTCGAAAGTCATGGCTCATTTTAAGTTTCACTTCTTTCACTTCTAGGAGATGTAGAGGTTCCTTGGTTTGATCTCGAACATTTTCTGTAACAACTAACTAGATCCAACTTCAACCATTTGACCCAAATTTCAAGTCACTAGCTTCATACTATCGAAAGTTATCATGCGAACGAACAGACGGACGGACAGACGGAAACACAGACAGACATGGCTACATCGAATCAGGAGATGACCCTAATCAGTTATATATGTATGTATTTACATTGCTACACTTCCGGAGCCTCGTTTAAGGTGTTAAGGCTAGGGTATACACCGATACTTTATAAGGTATAGGATATAAAAAAAATTAATATTACAACTGAATGACAAAATCAAAGAAGACGCAGCTTTCCCAAACTACAAATTTTATTTATATGTATATATATATTTCGGGAGCGACTTACCCCCTTCTTCAGTACAAAAGCTTTTGTAAGCTGCGTCTTCTTTGATTTAGTTGACAACTACAAACGTCGGACGACACCTAACATAACTGAATGACAATTATTTGCATCTAACAATGTTTTGAAAGTAAATAGGATTGAATTCTAAAATTACGAATGACTGACTGTTGTTTTTTTTTCTCCTGAAAAAGTATGTCTGAAGTCAAAAGGCTGTTGATACTCAAAACTCCAGAATTTGCTCAATTTTCGTGCCACAAATTTAAAAATCAGGAATAAAATTAGCAACGATAACGCGACTTTTGCTTATTAACTTGTGCTCATTGAATATTTTAAGTGATAACTATCAACATATGAATATGTATAGCCACTGAAATTTGTCTGGCCATGTTGTTAAATATGTGACATAACTTTTTCTATATCACATTTTACAGATTCCACATTTGCATCTTAAATTTAATATCACAATAAAAATAACAAGGAAGAGTGTTCTTTAAAAATACCGTAGACTATCTAAACCTATTGACCCACAGATGTGAGATATCTAATTTTGTATTGGGATTAATAACATATTTATAAAATTTTGGATTCCATTTGGTCTGACTTTAGAACATTTATGCAAATTAAGCGTTATGGCTGTTTATGAAATATGCCTATATAATATTATACATAACTATAGGAAAAAAGAAAAAATGTAGTCAACAAAAAATAAAAGCTTTTAATGTCACAACCTCGTTTAGCGAAAGTAAATTGCTAGACGAGAATCATTAAAGAATGAATACATACGATAGATACGAATTAGGAGGAAGATGGTTGGTATATCAGATTATTGGCTGCAATGAATAAATTATTTTGATATACTTACATCTACGGATACCAAGTATATAATGTATTACGAATAGCCAAATGGGTACGATAGCATTAGAAACATGTGAAAATTGAAATTCTATGTAAACATGTCAACATATTGGGTTGGCAACAGCTAATATCTTAAATTCTCCGACAATGAAAGTAGCTTCAGAACACCTGTACAATATCAGAAATGCATTTTATAAATAGCATTTCCAGGTCAAGTACTTAAAATTCTGAGACAAATAGATAACTTTCCGGATCAAATAGATAATTTTCCGGCCCAAATATTTCCTGATCGAATAAATAATTTTCCGAATCAAATATGTAGATAGCTTTCGGGACCAAATAGATAACTTTCAGGATAAAAAAAAAATCCAGGTCAAATTAATACTTTCCGGATCAAATAAATAACTGACTCCATTGACGACTTGTCTACTTTGTGATAATTCACTAAAGAACTTTTTTATTTTGTCTTTACCGCTAGACATACCTATTTTTATTTGTGACGCGTTTCGCTCTTTCGAGCCTCTTCGAAAATTGCGTTTGCGAATTCCAAAAAAATGAGCTTCCTAATCGAATAAGCAAACTTCCAGATCAACAAAAGTGTGAAAGGAAATGAGGTCATAAATCAAATAATTCATTTCGCAAATAAATACACAATTTTCAAGACTTGACCTTGAACATTCATCGAACACTATACCATCACTGATTTTAAGTTGGTGGAACGAAATTGAAGTGGATGTTGCATCAAATAACTGACGAACGAAGTTTTGGCTGGTACTGCAGCGAAAGAAATTCTTGTATTGCCACTAAGATGTTAAACATAAAGATACTGAAGGAGGCTTCAGGTTTATTTCGAATCAGGCAGGTTTGACGCTCTGCGTTCAAACGAACTCCGCAAAAAGTATTTCATACATTTTCGAGACCGTGTCACCTAATGCCGGCACCACATTATGCGGGATTCGCCGAATCACGAGCAAAAGTTCGCCAATTGGCGAGCATCTTGTACCTAACCACACTACTTGCAACTCGGCGAATCCCATGAAAATGATCGTACAAGATGCTCGCCAATTGGCGAACTTTTGCTCGTGACTCGGCGAATCCCGCATAATGTGGTGCCGGCATAACGCGACAAAAGATGGTTACCATTGACGAGTACGGTCATGACGTCGGAGGTGCAAATATAACCTTTGACGTCGCGTCGTCAGGCTCGATTTTATCCTCTTCGATTTACCCTACGGACAGTTCGCGAGTGTATGAGCTAATTACTGCCATGAGCAACGAAAACGTTATTCACACCGAAATGCTTAGTGGGGACGCTAAGCGATTTGACCTTGCAAAATATGATAGAGAAATGCCGATTGGTACTATTGTTGGTGCTGCCCATACATTCATTTTAAGAGATGAAGCCATCTTGGACCCCGCGCCAGAGCGGCTGTGCAGGCGAAAAACCGAAAAATTTGAGTCCTTTTTTAATATTCTTCTCATAATTTGTAAACGGTGCCTCGGATCGAAAAACTTAATAGGCTTAAAATTAAAGAACGTCAAATTTTACATCCAATGCATTGCTCAAAGTTGGAATTCGACTTAGAAGTATAGTCAAAACCGATAGTCAAAAAACGTCACATTTGAGGCTTTGGATGAAAATCACACTATTTTGCTTTTCAAGCTTACATATCTCTGAAACCGATACTACAAATGGAAAAAATTATTTGACAAAAGTTAAAGACATTTCTATTTCAAGTTTAACTAGCCCAATATTTTTCAAATCTGCCCGTTTTAGTATAGTTGTGAGCGAAAATGCAGAAATGTTTTTTTAGCAATTTGAGCCTTAAAGGCTCTGTCTCGATAAATGTAACCACTAAAAGTTTTGGTTTAGCCTCAATTCGTAGATATTAGTAGTTTTTTGTCAGACTAATTTAATAATTAATTAATTAGTTAATTAAATGATTTAATTTCTTCCGTCATTTCAAAGTTCAAGCACTTGTATTGCACTTTAGGTTGGTTCTTAATGTATTTGGTCATTTTTAGTCGAATTAAATCAACCGCAATTCCACACTACTACTAGTTCAAAAGATATTCACATTTTTACAGATTGGTTTATTAGTTAAATAAGCTTTTTTGTTAAGTAAGTTGAAAATAAAAGGCTTTTATGCCAGTTTTAGGTTGATTCTTAATGTAATTGGTCATTCTAAGTAGAATAAAAACAACCGTGATTCCATGCGACAATTAGTTCAAAAGATAATCACATTTTTCCAGATTTTTATTAGTTAAATAGCCTTTTTTATTAAATAAGTTGAAAATAAAAAGTTTTTATTCCACTTTTAATATAACTCCTAATGTATTTGGTCATTCTGAGTCGAATGATATCAACCGCAATTCCAAACGATCATTAGTTCAAAAGATATTCACATTTTTTTTTTCAGATTTTGTTATTAATTAAAAAAGACTCCATCCGGACTTTTTTTGTAGTCCGGATGGCGCAACGGTTAGCACGTTCGGCTACTACACACGGAGCCCCCGGTTCGATTTCTGCTGAATGCGGTAGTTTCCGATAAAAAAGGGGATTTACGTGTCGGACTATGAGCCCACTCAGCTGTTAAATGAGTGCATATTTATGGGGTAAATAACTCGGTTGAGCGTGTCGCTGATCACACACCTCTGCACAACACCGTAACGATCTAGAAAATGAGATGATGCTAACTTATCTCGAGGCCATGGTTCAAATTTAACTGCTTTTTTTTTCAAATAAAGGCAGGCTAAGGTACCCAGCTGGTAGGCACTGCAACCATAAGATCTATTGTGCCATAGCCTTAACTAATCCAAAAGACCCTCAACCAACCTGATAAAGGCCAGTAGGTACTTTGTAGCAGTATTCTTAATGACACCGGAGCTCACGATGGAATCGAAGAAACATGAACCTGACGCGAGCAACCGCGGGGCATTCACAGCGAAGGTGTTTGGTGAACTTAATATCATCCAGGCAAAGTCGACATTTCGTCTCAGTGGACAGGCCCATTTTATTTAGTGATATTTCACCCAGTGGTGTCCCGTGAGGAAACCAACAACCAGTCTCAGGTCAGCTCTGCCCAATCCGCTGGCTTCTGTGAGACCGTAGGGGTTGATAAGATCTTTGGACTGTCGTAATCCCGGGAGATTATTCCAGTGCCGAAGCCTTTCGTCCGTAGACCAATCCCTCACCAGCGCCCTGGTTGCGGCTTAGACCGCAGTATTGAACGGTTGCGCCAGTTATTTTTTTTTATTTCTCTTACTGAATAAGTTTAAAATAAAAAGCTTTTGTTTTCAGCAAAACTTTTATAAACAAGGTTAAAATATCTACGAATTGAGGCTAAACCAAAACTTTTAGCTGTTATATTTATCGAGATATCGCTATTAAGGCTCAAATCGCTAACAAAACATATCTGCATTTTCGCTCACGACTAAACTAAAACCGGGCTGATTTGAAAAATATTGGGGTAGTTAAACTTGAAATAGAAATGTCTTCAACTTTTGTCAAATAATTTTTTCCATTTGTAGCATTGGTTTCAGAGATATGTGAGCTTGAAAAGCAAAATAGTGTGATTTTCCTCCAAAGCCTCAAATGTGACGTTTTTCGACTATCGGTTTTGACTATACTATTTTACTAAACCGAATTCCAACTTTGAGGATGCATTGGATGTAGAATTTGACGTTCTTTAATTTAAATCCTATTAAGTTTTCCGATCCGAGGCACCGTTTACAAATTATGAGGAGAATATTAAAAAAAGGGCTCAAATTTTTCGGTTTTTCGCCTGCACAGCCGCTCCGCCGCGGGGTCCAAGATGGCTCCAGCTCTTAAAATGAATATATGGAGACCACCAATAATAATACCAAACAGCATTTCTCTAACATATTTTGCAAGGTGGCGTCTATTTATGTCGCCGAGGGTCGCCGGTGCTAGTTGTGTTCAGGGAACCCCAGTACCACTCAGTGTAGCCAACTACTGAAAAAAAAATTCCCACCGCGCGAGAGCTCAGCAGTACTCTTACTGTTTTCACACACGTGCCGTCTCGTAATCGACTCGTGATCGGCTCGTCTCAGATCTGAACTCCAATTCCCAAGCAAATGCATGAAGATGCTCACACGGGACGTGCATTGGTCGATACTTAAGCGAATCGATTTGCTTGGAAAATGGAGTTCGAATCGCAGACGACCCGTGTGAGCAAATTCTTACTGTCTGGACATGCCTCGTATGTTACGAGTATTCTATCTTGGGATGAGTATATCTCGCGTTCAAGGAGTTATGTTATAAGTAAACATCTACTATGTTATATACAAAAGAGAAATGTTTGATTCTAAAAGAAATTTTCGAAATCAAATTTGTTTTTAAATAAAACGGAACCGCCTTTTTAGTGTTATAACTGTAAATGGATTTGTAAAATCCAAATACGTACTGACCTATTTTTATGCCTCTCACAAAATAGTCCGCCCATTTGCGAAAATTTAAACATACATTGAATCCACAATTAAAAAAAGTCATTTCACAAGAACATTTCATATTAGCCTATTTAAAAAAAAAATCCATTTATCGAATCTTTTAAAAATACTCTTACCCAATGCGGCTTGCTAAATATTATTACGTATTATGCGTTTACGTAGACCGTAAATGAAGACACATTTTGCGCAAAATGGCAATCAACTTTACTAATTGATGCTGACTATGCAAATTTAGTCATTTGACGATAAAAATCTAATTTCGATGAATAGAGTAGACTGACTCTAATGGTACTCATAAATATTAAGAATTTTGGTAGATATGTATACGCATATTGGTAGCATTTGTGACGTTGGTTCCTCCAACCGACATTTATTTTTAAAGGGAGTCTAATGAATAAATGGCAAAGGCTACTTTATTATAATTATTTTTTAGAGAACCGTTATGTGCTTATTAAAGCATTCAGTAGTTCGAAATTAGCGGGATGGTCTTTGAAGTCAATTGAAATCTTCTAACCTATGGACGATATTTGGGGGCGTTTTAGTGTTAATATGAGTCAATGTTGCAATTAATGTGCACAAATAAAACAACTTCGAACTACAAGAGTCTACTGTTGAAATTCAAAAGAAAAGAATAGAAATTGGCATTTTGCACCTTTGGTGGTAAATATAGCAATTATTAAGCACATGCTTTGCGAATTGGTATTTTCCTGAAACTGCTAGAATCTCATTCAATCTATCTGGCCACCGGTTGGACATAATTACCAATAGACCGTGACTCTTGGTTCTTCTAGGTCACGAGATAATCAAAATCAGACTTATCCAATTAGTGTAGATAATGTGATTCTCTTCTTATGTGGGTAGAAACTTGCGGTAGTTCAATTGCCGTGTAGGATCCGTATCTTCAACAAATTATAACGATTCCATCATGTACAATTTGCTTCTATTCTATCGCTAACTCAGATCAATCTATATAATAGTTTACGATTAAACAAATATCACAAATATCTGCAGGAGTTGGTCAATAATGATGATGACGGTGATAGATCTTGCTTTTTTTTTGTAGAGCAACCGATTTTCCTGGATATTTTACGGTTTGCTGCAGCCAGACATTAGACAGTTTTCGCAAGACGTTCAAACCGCTTGTCGTTCAAGTCTTTGAGTGCCGAAAGGGTAATGCGCGAGGACGGAATCTGTTGTCGTTAAAAAGAAAGAAGATGTAGTAATACGACAAGCTCGCCTGTTGAACGTTGTCCACAAATTTGTGTTTGACGTTGGCAAAGTTGTAGAAACCTTTTCGGTACTCAAAGACGTAAACGACAAGCGGTTTGTGAATCTTGCTAAAACTCTCTATTGTTCACGAATTCTATAAAATTGTCGATGGCACCTATGCAGGCAAAGTTCTATACGTAAAAAAATTCTGCAGAAAATTGCTTATACTTGTACATATATAGCAGTGTGCAAAACAAAAAAAAAACAAATTCTCACATATCATTTAGAAATACTGGTCTTGACTTAAGTTCGAAGACTACGACTCGATATCCCCTTGCATCAAAGACAAGACTAATTTCAAAGCGCTTACGGCAATCTCATAATCACTGTGATCTCTATGTCAAGTTTCGTCAAAATCAGTTCAAGTCCCAAGGGTCAAAGAATGATTAATTTGACATGTGAGATCAATATTCATCGGAAGTGCAGAAGTTCTTCTGTGAGTTAACCTTCCAGAGAGTATAAACAAATCAGTTTGTCAAGAGAGAAAGAAGATGATTGTAAGTCGCGGGTTCGCTATGGTACAACTATGAAATTGCCGATCAATTATGTTTTTATCTATCGAAATCTAAAGATCTTTTCGGTGGATCAGCGGGGTGCGTTTGCATCGTTTAGGTAACAATAAAGCACTTTTTTGATTTCAATGATTGGTACATTAGTCAGTTGAGTAAAAAATAGAGTTTTTGTTTTTGTTTTTTGATTATATAGGTTACGTACCCCAGCATTTTCAGTCTGGAAAAATAAAATGTAATACAATATTGTTCTGAAGATGCATCGCAATGTTTAGAATTCCGATGCATCTAGCATGTAATCGTAGTATTTAGAATTTCCTAGAACAGATAGCGACTGTGGGAAACAGACAAGATCGCGAGCAATTCCCACAAACCGAATTGCTGAGTCAAGTTATCAGAGGTGATAAAAACCCTCTTAGAATAAGAATATAGTTAGTTGTTAAGGTACAGCAGTGTGATCCAGTTCAAAATAATAAAATTATATTTTTTTTTAAAATTAAAAAGGTGTAATACTTTATTGGCGCAGTCGGTAGGATCCTTTTAAACGTAAAGGATCCATATGAGAACGGACAGTTACGCGAACGAAAAACGTATCGTGAACGGATGTTTAAACCAGTGCTAAAAGTGCCCACTAAAAATCAGTGAGGACTCTAGCAGAAAAATAAACAGTGATTGGATTACCCAATTGTGAATCGTGCACCTAAACGTTAAAAGTGCAGGGCCCATTCTCCTTTACAATTCACTCCAAAAAACCCGAAAATTCCGCGACCCAACAAATTTACAAAATACTGGAAGCGGATAATCGAGAAAGAAGAAATGGATGCAGCAACTTCGGAAAGGTTGACGGCCGCTCTGGAGAGCCTCGTCGCCTTGAACACGAGAGATCAGGGATATAACACAATCCGCGTAGTCAAGGAAATACAGTACATCAAACCATTCGACGGAGAGACGCGGCAACTCACCCAATTTTTGAACGTGGTAACGCACCATCTAAACGCAACAGAGGACACCAGGAGAGCCGAACTTTTTAAGGCGATATACAACACTAAAATCATCGGTCGAGCTAAGGAACTCCTCATAAACAACGAGCCAGAAACATGGGAGGAAACCATTGGGCTTCTCAAACAGCACTTTCGACCAGCGGTTAATTACAAGGATATATCCAGACAAATTGGAAATCTCAGAGTAAGTTCAATAAGTGATCTCAATATTCAAATCGAACAAATTATCCAAGATATTAATTGTTTCGCGACCTATGAAGCGAATCCATCTCAAACAAAAAACGCATACTACACTTTACTAGTAAACCGGATTAAAGAAATCACGTCCGGCAACCTATCTAGAGAATTAAGAGACCAATTCGATATTCATAAAATCAAAGAAATTTTATATTCGTATGTGGGCTACGACTATACAAATTTAGACAGGGAATTTTTTACAGACAGACGACAGAGAAACGGACATAACAATACCCGACAAAATAATAATAACCATCGGGATTCTCGACAAAATAATAATAACAATCGTGATTTTCGACAAAATAATAATAACAATCGTGATTTTCAACAAAATAATAATAACAATCGGGATTTTCGACAAAATAATAATAACAATCGTGATTTTCAACAACATAATCCAAATCGTGGGTTTCAACCAAATAGCAATCAACATCGTGGTTTCCAGCAAAATAATCGGGGTTCTCAACAAAATAATAATAACAGTTTTAACCGAAATTTTCCACAAAATAATAATAATTTTCGATGGGGCCAAAATCAAAATTCCGGTCAATACCATCGACAAGGATTTGATCCATCCGGCCAGCTTCGAAATGCGGTTCAAAGACATGAACCCATGGAAATAGGGCAAATAAGTCACCAAAATCGCAGTTTAGAAACAACTACCGAGGAGGTTCATAATATCGAACCCGTTTTTTTTCTAAACTAGGCCTCGGAAACAAAATTTTCGCATATCTCACCATAAACAAAATGAAGTGTAAAACGTTAATTGACACGGGTTCAACCATGAGTATAATAAACTCAAGTAAAGTAGATTGCAGTAAATTTAAATTATTCGATAAGACCAAAATGCGTCTTCAAACTATTAATAACGTAACAGTGGAAAACGTAGAAAGGATAATATCAAATATTCCTGAAGAGTTTAATTGTGATCCTCGAGGAGGAATTAAGTGGTATAAACGGGAACTAGGAGACAAGCCATACGATGTATTAATCGGAATGGACATCCTTAGTAAAATTGTCAAAACACTTGATTTTGATAACAAATGTATCATTTTAGATAACGGATCGAAAATTCCTATCTTCTCAACAGAGGAGGAGACGAATTTCGACTGTTTTGAACTCAGTTCCAACTCAAAGGAAATTGATTTAAGTCATCTCAACGATGAAGAAAAAGAAGCAGTTGAAACACTGCTAAATAAGTTTCAAAAATTGATTTACCACGACGGAGATCAACTAACCAATACCGATAGTATTGTTCATGAGATAAGGACTACTACGGATCAACCCATAAATTCAAAACTGTACAGATTGCCGCCGAGACACGAGGAAGAAGTCCGACGACAAATACAGGAAATGGAAGCACAAGGGATTATTAGAAAATCCAATAGTCGCTACGCATCTCCTATAGTAGTAGTGACGAAAAAGAAGGACAATTCCGGACAACAGAAGTTCAGACTTTGTGTCGACTATCGTAAATTAAACGAAATTACGATAGACGATAAATATCCCCTACCAAATATAGAGAGTATCTTGGACAAGCTCGGCAGAGCCCAATACTTCACTACTTTGGATTTGGCTAAGGGATATCACCAAATTAAAGTTCACCCCAATGACATCCCGAAAACGGCATTCGTGACTCCAAACGGGTTGTACGAATATGTAAGGATGCCATTTGGCCTCAAAAACGCGCCCGCCACCTTCCAGCGTTTAATGAACGAAATTTTGCGCGAATATATTAATAAAATTTGCGTCGTCTACCTTGACGACATATTGATATTTTCGACAAGCCTTCAAGAGCACATCCACTCCTTGACATTAATATTAAAACGACTATCTGAACATAACCTTAAAATCCAATTCGACAAGTGTTCTTTCATGAAAAAAGACACAGAGTTTCTGGGCCATGTCCTTACTTCCGAAGGCATGAAGCCCAATCCAAACAAAATAAAGTGCATACAGGAATATCCACTTCCAACTACGGAAAAACAATTAAAGGGATTTCTTGGCACTACGGGTTATTACCGCAAATTCGTCAAGGACTATGCCAAAATTGCATGTCCTATGATCAAATATTTAAAGAAAGGGAAACGAATTAATACAAACGATCCCGAATACATCCAAGCATTTGAAACTCTCAAATTAAATATTATCAATCATCCAATTCTGAAATTCCCTGATTTCAGTAAACCATTCGTCCTATTCACCGATGCGAGTAACTACGCAATTGGTGCTGTTCTCACTCAAGGTGGTCAACCAGTATGCTACGCTTCGAGGTCACTTAATGACCACGAGAAGCTTTACCCAGTAACGGATAAAGAGTTCTTGGCCATAGTTTGGGCTGTAAACTACTTCCGTCCTTACCTATGGGGAAATAAATTTAAAATTATAACAGACCATCTTCCAATAAAATACCTCAATAAAAAATACACAGGAAAAGAATTTAACCAGAGAACCCAGCGTTGGCTACTAAAACTTCAAGAGTATCAATTTGAAATAGAATACATTAAAGGCAAGGAAAACAAAATAGCCGATTTCCTTAGCAGAATTCCCGAAAGTAATATCAAGGATAATTCTCTAGACCATCACTCGGTCGACGAAGTATCCGACAATGCGACTGTTCATTCGCAAGACGAACAACTAATGGACCATATTCCGATCAAGGAAACCATTGTTAATCGCTATAAAACCCAATTGATTTTGACAAACGATGCTGATAAAGAAATTGAAACCCTTCACAATCGAAGAATAATTTTCGTAGATATGACTAAAGGTAGGGAACATTGGATAGGACTACTTCGGAGATTTATTACACCAGGACTCACTGGAATCTATACTGAATTACCCTATTCCCAATTTAATCTAATTCAACAGCTATTAATAGAAATGTTTGGCAATCAACCACAGGTAAAATTTGTAAAAGCCACCCTCAGAGCTAAAGAAATTGAGACTTTGGAAGAGGCTCATCGACACATTTCCTTGTATCACACTCAAGAAAGTCTACACAGCGGTATAATAGAAACATATCACAGTTTGAAAAATAAAATATACTATCCCCGGTTAGTAAAAGAGATCACGAAAATTATAAATAATTGCAAAACTTGCCTAGAAACTAAATACGAACGTAAACCTATTAAAATTAAATATAAAATTAGCGAAACACCAACACATGCAAACCAAACTTTACACATGGATGTTTATTTCTTTACCAAGCAACCTTTTCTGACACTACTCGACAAACTATCCAAAAAAGCTTACGTCTATCATTTGCAAAATCGAAACTGGACAAAAAAGGTTGAAGCACTTGAGGAACACTTTTCTAAATTTGGAAAACCCCAGAAAATCATCGCTGAAAATGAGTTTAAGGCAGAAAACTTCAAAGAATTCCTTAGAGAGCAGAACGTTGATCTGCATCTTACCAAACCTAACACCCATACAGGCAATAGCGATATAAATAGATTTCATTCCACAATCCAAGAAAAACTAGTTGCGATGAGAAGTTTAGACTTAACCCTAATTCAAAAAATGCATAGAGCAGTTAATAATTATAATAATAGGTACCATTCTACTATTGGAATGACTCCAGAGGAAGCCATGGTAGCTGACCCTGTAAAATTAAGAGAAAGGATTAAATCATTCAAAGAAAAACAGATTAATAAACTAAATAAAAATAGAGAGGAATATACGGAACAGAGGAACATTATTCCCGTTAAAAACTATAAGCGTAATTACTATAAAAATGAACCTAGGTATAGACTTAAGATAATGCAGGGTGAACATCCCATTAATATAAAACGACCACGTCAATTTGCAGCTGATGACTTTAGTATTTCGAACACTGATGTTTCTGACCGTACCTCATGTTCGAGCAACGCTAACACTAATACCAATAACCACAAATAACGGATACACTACACTTAACATGGACGACAATGACAGACAAGAACTAACAGAACATTTAAAATTTTTAGAATCCAATACGGAAAACATTGTAAGAAATTCAAACAAGCAAATTGAGATCAATTCAAATTTTAACGAGACAATAAGTCACTTAAAAAATATCATAGAAGCAGATAGGAATCAAATTTTAAAAACTTTTCAAGAAATGTCTGAAAACGAAAAACGCATTATTTCTCAACAATTGAAACTAGATCAAATATTAAAACTTAAAATCCTGGAAGAAAAATTGAATCAGATAATGGACAATATTGCTTTAGTAAAACACGGACTTGTGCATCCTAGTATGCTAACAGCTACCGAAATTAACGAGACGAAACTAGACTACTATAAACTAAAAAACATAAGAGTAGGTCTATCAAAATATAATGATAACTCTTTAATATTAGCTCTTAAGATACCATACTCTTATAAATTTGTAAACGTAAAACTTATCTCTGCTATGCCCATCACAAAAAACAATTTAGAAGTAATAATCGAAGACCAATACTATATTGAAATTAATGGAAAGAAATATGTTTATGAAAAAGATATTCAGTACGAAAGTGAGCTAAAACCACTAAATAATTGTGTAACAAATAATAACTGTAAACTCAGAGAAAATACTATTCCGGAAATCAACAAAATAGATGATACTACCATAATTTGCAAAAATCTAAAGAATCAAATCATAACTAATTATTGTGACGACCGAAAAATCCAATTAAACGGTAATTATCTGATTACAATAAATAATTGCACCATTACAATATTAAACAAAACAATTAGTAATAACAATGTAAAGTTCATCGACAGATTTTTATATTCCGAAGAAAAAAACTATAACTTCACTAAAACAATAAATTTCGAGGAAATAGTTCTGAAAAATATTGACAATTTAGAATACATTAAACTACTTAAATATCATGAAAATGTAACCTACATAACTGGCTCAACAATTGCGATCATTGTGATTATTTCCATAATGTCACTAATATTAATTCTGAAATCGAGAAACGAAAAGTTAAAAATTTCAATTAAAAATTTAAACGAAAAATTCCTAAAATCTGGCAACATTCAGGAGAATGTCGAATTTAAGGGGGGTCGGGTTACGTACCCCAGCATTTTCAGTCTGGAAAAATAAAATGTAATACAATATTGTTCTGAAGATGCATCGCAATGTTTAGAATTCCGATGCATCTAGCATGTAATCGTAGTATTTAGAATTTCCTAGAACAGATAGCGACTGTGGGAAACAGACAAGATCGCGAGCAATTCCCACAAACCGAATTGCTGAGTCAAGTTATCAGAGGTGATAAAAACCCTCTTAGAATAAGAATATAGTTAGTTGTTAAGGTACAGCAGTGTGATCCAGTTCAAAATAATAAAATTATATTTTTTTTTAAAATTAAAAAGGTGTAATACTTTATTTATATAAATTACAATAAAATAAAAGAACAATACTTGTCTTTCTTAAGATTTGGCATTATCACTCATAATAATTGTAGCTCCGCATGAAATTATGTTGTAAAATACATAATCAATATAAATATCAAGAATATTTCTTTCATATAATTTGCGACGACCTTGGTTAAAGTCAATGAGGCTCAGTTCATAAAAGATTCAGCATGAAATGCATTGAATTTGCCAATTAAAAATATGACAATATGATAGTGTTTTCTTAAGAGTTCGAAAGTGTTGTTACAAACCGTAGACTGTAGATATGTACATATTTGCAAAGATTAGAATTAATAAAATTACGAAAAACGTTTAACTTTTGCTTCCGCAATAACAAGGAAGTCTTTTCCAAGAGGTCTAGAAGGGCCCCCCTCCTGCTAACCAAGTTTTGTCGAAACAAAACATTTGGTTGAGGCAATAGCTATAGCCTAATTGGCTGAGTCACACTCACACCTAAGCATCTCAGGTTATTAGGACGGAATGATCAGACCTGCAATATACCTATAGTTGTGTGAACTCTGGCAGGTTCTGAACCACCTGAAGCAGCAATTCCCCAGACAACTCCTGAACAGTGTTGAACGATGGGCCGACAACCCATCCTTGTGAGAATTACTCCATGTCAAGAAATTTGAAAAAAATCCTCAGATTAGACGGATCAAGGGAAACGACCAGGCAAACGCCTAAGGAACTATTCTTCTGGAATTAATGATTCCTGTACAAACTAGGGGCTGTCAAGACCATCCTGGAACGATACAAACTAAGCCTCATTGTCATTACAGCGAGATTAGAGACATGAATTCGGAAACAATCTTCCAAAGTGGAAAATCTCTGGCACCCGAGTTTGAAGTTGCCTTCATTATGAATAAAGAACTCAAACAGCACGTGATCAACTTCAAACCTATCAATGAAAGGTTGTATAAGATTTGTATTAAGACTCGATTTTTCAACGTTTATCGCATCAATGTACACATGCGCACTGAAATGAAGGAAGAAGCAGTCAAAAATGAATTTACGCTTGTCTCAAGACGTCAATCGATTCACTTCCAACAAACGACGTCAGAATACTGCTTGGAGATTTTAATGCAAAAGTTGAAAATGCGCGTTGGAATCAAGGAACCACAGGAGGACACACTCTCTACGAGGAATGTAATGATAATGGCCAACAATTAGTCGACTTCGCATGCAGTAGAAATCCTGTCGTAAGCCCAATATCCTTCCCACACCGAGGAATTCATAAATAAACCTGCAAATCTCCGGATACAAGCATCGTCAACCAGATTAACCATGTCCTTGCATGCAAGAGATTGGCTTCCAGTGTGATGGATGCCCAATCATGTCGATTCTGCAATCCTGGCCATCACCTGGTAAAGACAACCTATCCGCAAAGAATTTCTCCGGTACACCACTCGAGAATCTGCCCTCCCAACATTCGTGCGGTCGACAAACTCTCGAGCTATGCCACGGCACAGGCAAATACAGCCACCCTCGAAGAAAAACTAACGTGTATCCTACATTATATCGGCAGGTGTCCACGAGTTTTAGGAAGAACCAAAAAATACAATGAAAGAAGTCGAAGTGAAGGTCGTAGGACACAAAGCCCGCGCGGGCGAAATGGAGTAGAATAAATATACGTAAGAAACGTTACTGAGAATTAATAATAAGCTACTACGATAATAACATTAGACAAGCATACAGACTAGTTAACTAGCCAGTGTTCATTTCATAAAAGGATGGAAACACCATTAGCGACACGGATAGCATTAGTAAGAGATGGGCGTCCTATTTTGAAGAGCTTCTTAATTCTATCTCTAACGTCCCCATACAAGATGCCTCAATCCATGATAACATTATCGATTATGGATTCACCACACAACCTCTGATAGTAGAAGAAGCTGATCTCTCACTTAATTCGCTTAAACTAAACAAAGCGCCGGACGCAGACGAGATTCCAGCTGAACTACTAAGATCCGGTAAAACAGGCCTATTAAATCCCATACACCAACTACTTCTCCGACCCTGGAAGGACGAGGTGATCCCAGAAGATTGGCGCAGGAGCATTATCTGCCTAAAAGGGAGACAAGTTCCGGTACGAGAATTAAAGACATATCACTAGTTTGAATTGTTGAATATCAAAGCGGCTTTAGACTAGGGGCGATCGGTAGCTCAACGCGTAGAAGCGTAATGTCTCATGCCTGACTACGCTCATTACGGGTTCAAGTCCCGTCCACGGAGTCCGTGGCATTGGATGTTTGTTGTTTCTTCCCCCTGTGGTACGGGGCGTAATAATACGCCACAATGTCTCTCGACTTGTCGCAGGTAGGAGGTTAAATGGGAGCAGCATGTGTATGCTGGCAACGTTTTAAATTGCCTTGACCCCTCCAGGGGCATGGGCGCGTCAACATCTCTAGCATTTCAATGCCTGGTTGACGTTTCTATAGCATATCTTCTTTTCGGAAGTGCAGTTGCTAGCATGTGCCTCCTATCCACGCCGTCTTTATACTGACAGGCTCGGAGCACTGTGAGAGTTCTGTTAGTACTCACAGGCAGTTTTTTGGGCCGAGATTCGAACTCCCAGCTCTAGATTAGTATCGTAGAGCGGTGGCCGAACGACTACGGCCACCGAGTGCGATATGCTGGTAACGCGCATCGTCCGAAACTGGTTTATGCCAACGAAACGTCAGCTAAGCCACATGGAATAGTGGACGCCCTATTTCCTACTAGGGCTAGGGCAAATGAGTATTCAGACCTGGTCGCTCTACAACCGATCTGTTTTTCACAGTCAAGCAGATCCTAGAAAAGTGCTGGGTATATAACAGTGACATGTACCAAATCTGACTACAGTCATTGCGGGTTCAAGTCCCGTCCACGGCGCCCATAGCATTGGATGTTTGTGTTTTCCTCCCCTGTGATACGAGGCGTAATAAAACGCCACAACGTCTCCCGACTTGTCGCAGGTAGGAGGCTAAATTGAGAGCAGGATCTGCATACTGGCAATGTGTCAATTGCCTTGACCCCTCCAGGGGCACGGGCGCGTCAACATCTCTAGCATTTCTATGTTTTGTTGAGGTTTCTACAGCATATCTATATTTCGGAAGTGCAGTTGCTAGCATGCACCTCCTATCCGCGCCGTCTTTACACTGACAGCGCGATATGCTGGCAACGTGCATCGTCCGAACCTGGTTTATACCAACGAAACGTCAGCTAATTCACATGGAATAGTTCACGCGCTACGCCCTACTAGGGGTTAGGGCAAATAAGTATTTAGACTTGGCAGATCTACAACCAATCTGCTTTTCACGGTCAAGCAGATCCTAGAAAAGTGCTGGGTATACGAGTACAACAGCGACGGGTACCAAATCTTCTTCAATTTTAAGTAAGCATACGACAATCTCGATCGAGTTGTACTGTATAATATCAACTGGAATTTGCAAAACATGCACGATTAACAAATATGATGATGACCAACTCCGTCTCACTGGTCAGGATCTAAAACGGGCTCACTGATCTATTTGAAATACATACTGGTCTGAAGCAGGGCGATGGACTGGTTTCAACGCTCTTCAACTGGCCGCTTGATTACGCCATCCGGGTGATGAATGCGGACACCAACGGAACATTGCTCTCTAAGTCGACGCAATTGATAGGCACGCAGACGGACGACATTTACATAATGTCTCGAAACCTGCCTGCGCCTGAAGAACTACAATACTATACATAATCTTGACACAGCTGTGAAAGAAGTTGAACTACGCATTAACGAGGACAAAACGAAAATAAAGCGGGAATTTTCACATCTTCTTGTTGTTTTATTTCTCCATGATATATTGATCAAAGCGGCATGATTTCTTTTTAGTTATGCCCGAACCAGAATGAACGCAGAGTGCAACAGCCGCGGCAGCGAAATGTCAAATTAGAAAGCACGCATTTCCATATGCGACCTAGATTGGATGCTGCTGCAGCAGCGACAGCGACGAAAGCAGATCTGCATGTTGTTGTAGCTGCTGCTGCCTTCTGCGTTCATTCTAGTTCCGACATTAGAAAGGACAAACTTTGACGCAAAAGTAGAATAGAGCAATACTCTAAGTCCCACCGATTTTTCAAATTGGGACTATAATGAGTAAGAAATTTTTGTCAACATTTCGAAGATACCCCTTTTTGAAGTACACAATTCAAATTAGGTTCAATTGATTGATTTTTATTGCAATATTTTTGGGTTACACATACATTCATTGCTACGCTTCTTTCGCACGTCAAAAATGAGGGAATCACTCAACATTAAAAAATTGCTTTGGCTGCGTTCCTGCGAACGAATCAGGACTTGACATTTCTCGAATTCTCCTCCATATGCTTTCCCCTCCGGTAAAATATGTACGGACAACTGTCAATTTTGATCTGAAAATCTGAATTTCAGATCCGGAGGGGAACATTGAAATTGACAGTTGTCCGTACAAATATATCCGTACATATTTGGAGGAGAAATCGAGAAATCCTGGTTCGTTCGCTGGAACGCAGCATTGAAAAGCACCAACAGCAAAAAGATATCTTTCTGTTCTTACATAGCCGACATAAACTCACGAGCATTTGAGTCCTCGTTTCCGTCTCATGTGGGATGAAAATTAGCCGGGGGAAACCGGACAATGTGAAACGGGCAAAACTCTTGTCTATTGCACATCCCAGCCGTATGGGGTTTGTAACTTCAAAAATGTTCCCAAAGTTAAATTTTACTTAGCGTACGTTTATACTATGGCGGTGGCGGCGACGTTTTTTTTTCCGTCGACGTTCGACGTTAAAAAAACGTCGTTTGCTTGTGATTATATTACGACGTTTTTTAACGACGTACGTGGAATCATTCGGTATTTCTTGAGCCTACATCATGGATAGACGGAGAATATTGCTGCTTTGTGCATTGGAAGCAGATGTGCTTCTCATGTTCACAACTACATAATATTTCACATGTAGAAACAAATCAACAAATATATCCCCATCCTCACCCTTATCCGTATCCTCATCTTTTCATTATCAAATATCCTTATCCTCCTCCGCATTCTCGAGCGCGAACAATTTTTTATCCACACCCTTATCCTCATCCGCAAAACAATATTCCTACTAAACCACCACAACAAAGAGTAATTGCATGTAATTATTAAAAAGATTCAAGAAAAAACGCTGCCGTTACCGTCGTAATATAAACTCTGCCTATAATTGCATGTGTTTATAGTGGACGTCGACGTCGACGTTCGAACGCCAGTCCGCCAACATGCGACGTTAAAAATTTTGGACGCGACGTTCGACGTTTTAACGTCGAACGCTACCGCGCCTAATAACAACGTTCCCATTCATTTCCATGTGTTGCTAGCCATTAATTGCTTCGACGGAAAAAAAACGTCGCCGCCACCGCCATAGTATAAACGTACGCTTATGTACAACCTGGCACCTGGGTAAAAGTTTTGTCCCATATTACAGCGTGGAAAGCCCGGTGATAATCTTCAAAATCGATGAGGGTATATATTTTATATATCCTCCCAACAAAGTATTAGAATTTCAAAGTTATCGCAGGGTTATTAGAAATAAATATAAATATTTGTGACGAGCAAATAATCTCTACCGCTTTGAAATCAAACTAAAGTTAATTGGTCGCGCCTCACTAAAAAGGCGTTGATGTACACAATGACCCCAAATATTTAAAAGATAATCCAGTAAAAGTCCAAATATGGAAAAAAAAGGTTGACAGCAGAAATCGCCATCAACGCAACGATAAACTTAGAATCAAATAAGTTTACTGCCGTCTACACAGCTAAAATTTATTTTAGATTCAATTTTTTTCGCTATCCTTTTGAATCAAAATTAGTTAGAATGATATGTTGTTATCAGTTTTAATTACATATTAAGCCGAAATGATAACCTAAAATACCTTGAAGTCTCTTTTGTTCGGATATGCCACTTAAATTCGCGAATGTTATAAATTTCCTAAGGCTGAATTTTTAAATAACATGATAATAGCACGCATAGGCCATTTATATTCATTTGAGAACTAGATTTTTATACACTAATTATCATTTCAAATTGGAACTTAAGCAAATTATCCTGAATACACAAAACCATCATCAATGACTGATGAATGATCCCAAGTCTATAGAAAAGAACTTTCAGATTTCAGAAATATGTTTGATCCAGATTCCCAAAAGTCACCGTTCCTGCTTGAGCCAGAGGAATAGAATTATACAAGCGCTGTAAAAAAGAATAGAATACACAGACAAATTTCCAAAAAAAAAAAAAAACAAAGATACCCGAAAGAGAGTAAGATTTGTTGAATTATCATAATATATTTAATTTCTATTCATTCCGCAGAAGTTCATAAGTATTTTTCAGCATCCAGGGATTAGAAGATAAGCCAAAAGAAGCTAGCATTATTCAAGTCACGAAGAATTCCATTTAATAAGTTAAAGTGAAACTAATGAGCGAGCATTCGTAGAGATTTTTTTTATATTGTTTATAACATACTGAAGAAAAGAAATTTATTGCTATGCTTGTTTGAAAAAAGGAAAAAGATAAAAACTTATTAGTTCCTAGATAGACGAGGAAATAGTTCCAAAACTAGCCAGCCAGCGAAACCAATTGAAGACTAAATTCTAATATGTTTTATTTCTAGCGAAATAAATTTATAGATTTATAGAAGATCTAATGAAAATCTATATATAGATTCAATTTTGGAAAGTTTTTATTTTGAAAAGTTAGAGCGGCTACCAGTGCAACATTTCCTCAAATGAATCATATTTTTTAATAGAAATTATTTAAATATTTATTTGTGGTAAATTTGCAGATATATTTTGTTACTTACCTGACCGGTGCTTTTCAAATACTGATAGGTTCCATGTACTCCTTTCATATCGGACTCTGAAAAGAAAAGACATTATGTTAGATACAAATTTTTACTAACGAAATAATTAAAAAGAAAATAAATATCTCATCAGTGTAAGAATTACCCTTTACATAACAATGGGTCTAAAAATGCATATTCCTCTGCATCACACTTCAATTGCAATCTACATTTGAATCTCTGATACATGAAACATAGTGCCTCATAAATAATTCCGTCATGCTGCTCCATGAACGACTGACTGTCCTACCTGAACTTGGAATGAAAGTTACCTGACGGGATATCAGATATGTGTAACATGATGATAACGACCTGGCCGACAAGAGAGAAAGATTATTAAAAACTGGTACAACGGAAATTACCACCATGCAGTTTTCTGCATACACCTATGTATATCGACTTTTCAAATAGTAGTGTACATACAAGTATCTGTAAAGAATTAACGAATGATGTCGCCGCCAGCTATACGACAGTCAAGTTGCACGGATGATGAACATATCAGATGCAGCAATTATAAATAATACCACTCGGCATTAATAATGTCACTTGTTGAAATGAGCGAAAAAAAAAATCAAATAACAATCATCCGAGTACATGTACGAGGAAAAGGCTGGAGTAAACCGATGCGTAGGAGGTTATCAAGATGCGATCATGGGCCATGGCTCACTGCCATTAGATTGGCTGGTTTCTGATTACACTTTCATGACAATATGTGATCCGTACAAAATATAAGTGTCATAAAGTGAGCGGCTGTCACTTCCACTGTCGTTTCCTTTAACAGAAAATCTCTCGCACTGTCAATGGAGTCAAATTGACGTGGAAGGTATGTTCAAAAGTCAACTCAAACAAAATCAGTGGAAGATAATTCAATATATAGGAAAAACGAATCTGTGTAATTATAAGCGTCAAAACAAAGCTTATCTTTTTGCACAGGTTCACAGTATTGCACAAAGTAAAATATAACGGAATGAAATTGACTTGAAAAAAACGGAATTTCAACGTCTAGGATCCTGACCGCACGCATTCGTACTGCGTTTGAGCTTTCGAACGCACTGAGCACACGCATCGACCATGCACATTGAACGCGCTCACTGATGACAGGACAGAAAAAGGAGACCCGCCATTTTTTTCGATAGCAGGTTTTTCGATATTAACTTTTTCCCCTCTTCGAGGCGATATTTTCACTCGCAACCTTGATTGCTAAAAAAGGAAAAGTACACTAGTTGTGCCGCGTCTCTTTTATTAGATCCCACCATGTAGTGATTTGGTGCATACGTCGGGTAGGGGGGGGGGATGCTTTCCGTCCTAAGGTCGCAAATGCTTGTACAGTTGCAAAAACAAAACAATATACTCATATATATGTTTGTTCCAAAGAGAAGTATTTTCGACGTCAGAATGCACAGTCAATGAATTCTTTGCAAAGATTGGAATTAAAATTACAGACCAAGTTCAAGAGGTACCTTTGCTTCATCTCCCTAAAGTGAGGCTAAGGTCAACATTTGAATTTATGCCTATTAAGAGGAAATACCGCAGCATATTAATAAGCTTGCCGAAAACAAATCTCCTGGCAAAGACTCTATATCAGCCAAAACAATAAAAACCAGGCCGAAGCGTATATACCCTAGACTTGTACAGACCTAGTGGTGACACCAAAAGTAATAATTGGCAACGACCATGCATTAAAAGCGAGTTTCCTATATAGCCAGTTTATAGGGGAGGTTGTCACTCATTCAGGGAGATCTTGACCATTCTCAAAATCAATTAACTAACCCATTCTACAAGTATTTGTTGAATTTTTCAAGTCGCTAGCTTCATTCCATCGAAAGTTATTGCTTATTTGAAGTCTCACTTGTAGGGGAGGTAAGGGTTCCTTGGGTCGGATCTTCCCCATCATTACCACCAACCAATTAAATCACCCTACAAACATTCAAACAAAATTTTAAGTCTGTAGCTTCACTCTATCGAAAGATATCGCTTATTTGAAGTTTAATTTGTAGGGGAAGTAGGGGTTCCGTTGGTCGGATTTTACGTATTTTCAATAATAGCCGACTGGATCCTACTACAAACATTTGGCCAAAATTTCAAGTCGCTAGCTTTATTTTGTCGCGAGTTATCGCTTATTTTAAGTATCATCTCTAGGGGAGGTAGGGGTTCCTTAGGTCGGATCTAACCCATCTTTAATGCCAACTAATTCAATCTCACTTCAAAAATTTGACCAAAATTTCGAGCTGCTGGCTTCATTCTATCAAAAGTTATCGCTTATTTGAAGTTTCATTTATAAGGGAGGTAGGGGTTTCTTGGGTCGGATCTTGCCCATTTTCAGTACCAACTAATAAGACTTACTACCAACATTCTACCAAATTTTCAACTCGCTAGTGTCATTCTATCGAAAGTTATCGTAAATAAAGTAATATTTAATTTTTTGAATTTTGTAGGGGAGGTAGGCGTTCCATCGATTCTGATTATGCCCAACTTACCAAAACCTAAGCAGCTTCTCACACCAAGGGTTACATGCCAAAAATCAGATGTCTACGTCAATTGGTTCAAGAGTTATGGGCAAAAAAACCTGAAAAGTAGGGTAGTACGGGGTTCTTTGTATGAAAATTACCTATACTAAAAGTCTAGGGTATAAAAATTGCTGAACATCTTCTTGACCTTCTTTTTCACATTTATAACTTATGTCTGACGAAGGGTCTGTTCCCGAATATATTCAAGAACGCATTAGTTGTACCTATATACAAAAGCGGGAGCAAAAAAGAGCTGAGCAATTATCGTCCCATTTCATTAATCTCCAATTTTACGAAGGTCTTCGAAAAATGTCTTAAATCTAGACTAATGACAATTCTTAAATTCAATCAATTCTTATCTCATAACCAATTTGGTTTTCAAGAGAGCAAGAGTAACACTGATGCAATGTGTAAGGTTACAGGCATTATTAATAATAAAGCTACCGACAACAAAAATAAAGTTGTTGCCGTGTTTATAGACCTCAAGAAGGCCTTTGATACTATAAACCAAGGTATCCCGAATACTAAAATGAAGGAAAGCAAGTAAGTAACGTAAGACTATGCTATAGCAGCTATAGCATAGTTCATAATACAGTACGGTATAATAATATGAGGCGCATCTCTAACAGCTACTATTGCACCTCTGCAAAATCAACCAAACAAAATTATAAAAATTTGTCTGAAAAAACCAAATTCTATTAAACTTCACAAGCTTCGGAAAATTTTTAAGTCATGAATATCAGGCAACTGTATTTATATCATCATCATCATCGTGGCGCGACAGCCCGACGTCGGGCCTTGGCCGCCTGGATCATTGTCCTCCAATTATCTCGGTCACGTGACCGCGTCCTCCAATTTTGGGAGCCCAGCAGCTGCGCGGCGTCCACACCTACTGAGCTCTCCCAACGAGATCTCGGTCGTCCTCGCAGTCTCGCTCCGTCGACTCGTTCTGCATTCATTACTCTCTTAGGCATGCGATCATCGTCCATTCTTTGTACATGCCCTGCCCATTGAAGTCGTTGTAGTTTGACGATTTTCGAGACTTGCAGCTCATCGTACATTTCATACAACTCATGGTTGTACCGGATGCGCCATCCATCTCGATCGCAAACAGCCCCGAAAATTCGCCGTAGAACCTTACGTTCGAAAGTGTCTAGCATGTTTTCGGAGGCTTGAGTTAGGGTCCATGCTTCGCAGCCGTAGCATAGCACTGGTCGTATAATGGTTTTGTACACGCGGAGCTTCGTGTTTCTGTGCACATGTTTCGATTTCATTATGGGGAGAACCGAGAAAAAAGTCTTATTTGCTAACTGTATCCGTCGCTTGATTTCGTCAGTTTCGTTGGCGTCCCTTGACAGATTGCAACCCAGGTAAATGAAGTTGTTCACGAACTCGATGTTGAGGTCCCCCACATTGATGCTCGGTTGTGCAGGTGTCCTTGTCACTGATTGCATCATTATTTTAGTTTTGCCCTCGTTAATACGTAATCCAACTTCCTTTGCAGCGGTATCGAGCGTATGCAGAAGTTCTTCTGCGTCAGCCAATCTTCGGGACATGATGTTGATGTCGTCGGCGTACGCTGCTAATTGTGTCGACTTGATGAGCAGCGTCTTGCTGTTGTCCATATTCATGGCCCGAATAACGTATTCCAGTGCTAGGTTGAAGAGCGTCGGTGCCAGTCCATCGCCCTGTTTCAAACCAGTGCGTGTTTCAAATAGATCAGTAAGTCTATTCTGGATCCTGACTTGTGAGACGGAGTTGGTCATCGTCATCTTTGTCAGTCGCATTAATTTTGCTGGTATACCAAATTGCAGCATGATGTTGTACAGTACTCCACGATCGATACTGTCGTATGCCTGCTTGAAGTCGACAAAGATTTGGTATACGTTTACGTTGTATTCCCAGCACCTCTGGAGTATCAGTTTGACTGAGAAGAGCTGATCGGTTGTGGAGCGACCAGGTCTGAAACCGCTTTGATATTCGCCAATGACTGGTTCTGCGTACGGTTTTATTCTATTTTCCAGAATTTTCGTCAAAATTTTATAGGACGTACAAACTAGTGAGATGCCCCTGTAATTCTCACACCGCAATTTATCTCCCTTTTTATGGACTGGACAGATGATGCTTCTGCGCCAATCGTCTGGGATCTCCTCGTTCTCCCATACTCGCAGGAGTAATTGATGTATGGCATCAACTAGACTCGTTCCACCGAATTTAAGCAGTTCAGCTGGGATCTCGTCAGCGCCCGGCGCTTTATTTCGTTTTAGTGACCGCAACGCGAGATCAACTTCCTCTACTGTCGGGGGTTGAATGGGTGGGCCTAGATCAACAATATCATCGAGAGCTTCCTGTGTGGGGATGTTAGATGGTCGGTTTAGAAGCTCTTCAAAATAAGAGGCCCATCGTTTGTTAATACCATCGGTGTCGCTGATGATGTTTCCATCCTTGTCCTTACAAAGGCTAGTCCTGGGTTGGTAGCCGTTCTTAATTGTATTTACTAGTTTGTACGCTTGTCTGGTGTTCCTATTAGCTAAGTTTTCGTTTATGTTCAGCAACTGCTCGTCAAAGTATTTACGTTTCTTACGTCTAATTATTCTATTCGATATTCGCCGTAGCTCGTCATATTCTTCTCTTCTGGCTCTGGTTCCTCGTTGAATCCATTGTCTGTAGGCCTCGTTTTTCGCGTCAAGTGAATTTTTGCATTCTTCGTCGAACCAGTCATTTCGCGCTCGCCGGGCTTTATATCCCACGACCTTCTCTGCGACATCCTTGATGGTACCCTTGAGTTCTTCCCAGAACCCATGGACGCCTGTGTTACTGATGTTGTGTAGCATAGGTGATAGTTTTTCCTCAAGGGCGGTAGTATACGCCACCCCTGTAGCATCACTCAAGAGCTTATCAACCGCAAAGATTTTGGGAGGGCTGATTCTTGACTGGTGCACTGAGGAGATTCTACATCTTTAGGTCGTCTTCACCAAGTGATGATCTGAGTCGCAGTTTGCTCCTCGATAGGAGCGGACATCCATCACACTAGACGCCCATCTCCTGCAAATGAGGACGTGGTCAATTTGGTTGACGGTATGTGCGTCTGGAGATTTCCAGGTCTGCTTGTGAATGCGTCGATGCGGGAAACACGTAGAGCTTACGACTAGATTCCTGCTGCAGGCGAAGTCGATAAGTCGCTGGCCGTTATCGTTACATTCTTCATGGAGGCTGTGGCCTCCAGATGTCCCCCGATGCCAACTTTCATTCCCGACTTTCGCGTTAAAGTCTCCCAGCAGCAATTTGACGTCGTTTGTTGGAAGTGAGTCGAAGAGAGTTTCAAGGCGGGCGTAGAACTCGTCTTTTACTGCGTCTTCTTTAACTTCAGTGGGGGCATGCACATTGATGAGCCAGAGATTGAAGAATCGAGTCTTGATGCGAATCGCACACAGCCGTTCATTTATGGGTTTGAAGTCAGTAATATGCGGTTTGAGGTGATTGTCCACTATAAATGCTACTCCAAACTCCTTGCGGCCCGATGGTTTGCCACTTGTATAAATTGTGTGCGATTTCTTGTCACTAATCTCGCTGCCAAGCCAATTTGTTTCCTGGACTGCAGTAATGCTCAGTTTGTACTTTTCGACCTGTTGAAGGAGGGCCTTCTCGGCCCCCGGTTTGTTCAGGGAGCGTACATTCCAGGATCCGAAAGAATAATCCTTTATTCGTTTGCGTGGTCGTCGTTGTTGATCCGTCCAATCCGAGGCTTTTGTTCCAGGTTTCTTGACATGGAGTGGTTTTTACAAGGACGAGTTGTCAGCACGTCGCTTAACCCCATTCGGGGGATGGCCTCGGAGATAGCTGCTTCAGATGGTTTAATAAACGTGCTGGAGCCCACACAACTATGTAGCAGGTCCAACTACGCAAGTCATTCCATCCTACTAGACCTGAGACGCTTAGGTGTTTGTCAGCCATTCAGGCTACAGCTATCTGCCTTTTCCAAACTGTCTTATCGCTAAGACATTGGCCGTCAGCGAATTGATACACTGCCGTTACCAGGGGGCGCCCACGCGGAGGACTATGGAAAAGGTCTTTGCCCCCCCACTGTATTTATATGCTTCCTTAAAATATATGTACTTGAATAAGGATAATTTTGAAGTGCGTAGAATTACTTATAAAACTAGAAACCAAGTTTTGGCAACAACCAGATGTAAAAGATCTGCCTCTATGAGGCACCTTAGTGTCTTAGGACCTTGACTTTTTAATTCCCTTCTCTCAGAAGTCAAAATAGCATTAAATGACACTAACTATAAACGTTATTTAAACGCTTCTCTTTTCAGCGAAGAAACTAGTACATGACCTTTGCTTGATAGTGGGAGCGCTGCATAAGTGCCACCACCATCTTGGACCGCGGAGTGCACCATACATCTTGGGCCACGAAGCGCCACACATCATTTGTGAAACAGGGCCCTGCCAAAGAGGATTGATAATTCTGCAAGAGTTATCACTCCATATAACTTTCCCCTCTGCCAGGAGATTTGTATGTATTGACAAATTGTATAGACTTCACAAGAAAGCTGACTCCGCCTCCGGCGGTAGATTTGTATGTATTGATTCTCTTGTGTATCTATACTGTGTAGTTGATACTATGTTTATACAATTTGTCAATACATACAAATCTCCTGGCAGAGGCGAAACTTCTATGGAGTGATAACTCTTGTGGAATCTATACTATTTGGCCCTGCGAATGTTCAGTTACCGCGTGCAACACACCAACCTCTGGGAATATATTGGGGCGAAGTCAGAAAAGTATCAGGTATTGGTCTTTGCATTTCGGCCACGAAGCAGCCAAACTGCCTTGGCTTGCATGTAGCGCTGCATATCATTGGCGATGGAGCCAATACGTTTAGCGCAACACATTTTAGGCGGAGAGCTACACCTAATCTGCGAAGCGATACAGAGATTTGGGACAGATACGTGGCCGAATGTTTTTGAGTACACGGGAGCTACATGCTTTTGGTCACTGGCCAGCTGCGCAGTAATTATGGGAGTAACTCGCGGTTTCTATTCTTTGATCGTTATCGTGTTAGTTTGGTTATCTATAAAATGAATTTTATTTTTTTTAAGGGGGACCGGTAGCTCAGTGCATGGAGGCACCAATCTCATTTCTGACTACCGGCGTTTCGGATTCGAATCCCGTCCACGACGACGTTCGTGGCCATGGAGTTTATGCCAACAAAACGTCAACTGGTTCATATGCAGGGCCGGTCAAAGTCTGACTTAAAGCACAGGCAAGGAACTTTTGGCGCCCCCTCCTTCTCCCTCTTAACATTTTTTCGAAACAGTTTTCCATTTACATAAACTAGAATGATGCACCAAATATTATTTGCAAGCATTTTTCTTGTACTTGTAATTATTCGCGTTTTATTGGTAAATGTTCGGGATCAAATGTTCATGTTACGCCTAGTACGCACTGCGACTCTTGAATAGATTCTTTTGCGTCTTGCCTGAATCTCGCCTGACTCGATTCATTTGCAATGCAGAAAATACATACAAAGTTCACAACGACAATGAGTGGAGGGTGGTTTTGAAAACGCCACTTTTGTCCAGGTTGTTTTTCTTGGCACAAGTTATCGTTGATAATGAGTGCGTTCGGTGGAAATGATTCTCGACCAACACGGAACCACGTCAATTTCAATAGCACGATGGGAATGAGGAGAATGGTCGCCAGGCACTATCGCGCACAACCACGACCGAACTTCCATCGAACCACCATTTTCATAGAACGATGGAAATAAGGATATTTTTTTCGAAAGTTCTATGAAATTTATGGTTCGACGTGGTTGTCCACGGTCATGCGTGGCGAACTTAAGGTTCGAAAGATTCACTTTCGATTGGATAAGTCGCGAATTATTTATAACTAAGTGGAATTAAATTACATTCAGTTCTAAGTTGATAAAATTCACTCTCAAGCTTGGCTTTCCTTTGGCGTCCTTTCTAAGTTGGCGCCCCAGGCGACCGCCTATTTTGCCTTAGCCTTTGACCGGCCCTACATGGAACAGTCGACACGCTAATACCCTACAAGGAGTTAAGGCAATTGAGTATCGTGGCCGCCTGTTAGAGTAGCCACGGTAAAAATAATAAAAATAAGGGTATTCTTGAAGGCATCGTAACTAATTATTTTCGTTCACTTGCAAATATTATTTTGCTCGACTAGGATTAAGTTAAACATTTTAATGAAAACTGCGAAGGAGGATTTGTAACAAGTGCTTCGCCAACGCCTTTAAAAGAATTTGAGAGGCGTCTTCTCTAATGAGGAAACTTTCTATGTGCTGCTTCTATACAGGGAGCGAAACAAGCCCATCTTGGTCTTAAGGGGGTAAGCCAGCTTGAAATTGTCAAAAACTTAAAATAATTTTTTGTTTTTTTTTTTTTTGTCAGAAAAAGAAATAAAATATAAGTCTTCGCATATTTTCATGTAAAAAGATTGTAATTCTGATAAGTGGAACTACTTTATTTAGATTTTGAAAATTAAGACTTTTTAGTTTCTGAAGCCATATTAATATTCTCACTTTTCAAACAATCGCGTTTTCCCAAAAGTTGTGTGTTTTCACCCTTTTTGCCCCATTTTCTCAGGAACCGGTAAACGAATTTCCGCTTTCTTTTTTTTTATTGTAGGCAAATAGTATTTCAAACGGACGGGAGGGTTTTAAAAAAAAAAATTGACCCTCATTGAGAAAAAATGATGAATTTGTCAGAAATCTCAATTTTATGTTTTTATGCATTTTTTTTTTTTTTTGTAAATCGGTCAGATTGTCAATTCCTCTTGTCTATTTGTTGTATTAGTAGTGTGCTATGGCCCCACAAAATTTAGATTCGTTTGCTCTAATGCCCGGTTCACATTATTCCAGTAACCAATTTAGTCCAGTAATCCAGTCCAGCGCTGGACTGCTACTGGAATAATGTGAACCGGCACTGGACAGCAATCCAATCCAGCAATCCAGTCCAGCAATCCAGTCCAGCAATCCAGTCCAGTGACTGGATTGTCGGTCTACTTTTTGATTCCAGCTCGCCCAGAAATCATTGGTACTATAGTTACCGAATCAACAACACACTCGCTGGACTACTTAACTGGAATCATGTGGACGATATAATCCAGTCCAGCACTGGACTGGATAGCTGGACTGGATTACTGGACTGGAATAATGTGAACCGGGCATAATGGTTTTTGAAAAAATGGGACAAACATGGCGAAAATGTTCATTTTTTATCACTGGGATAAACTTATTCTACAACACAAGTATGATATACATGGTTTTGACAACACTTCTTTATTAGAAAAGTTTTAGTAGTTTACAAGATTTCAAGAAGTTTAAACAAAGAGTTCTTCAGATATCAATTAAAATGTAGAAGAGAGGCTTTCCACAGGTGGGCTTACCCTCTTAATATTGCCAGATTTTAGACAGCATTTCGAATACGCATTTAGCCCGATAGATACGACGGGCGATGTGCTGCTCTGTACAACCATTTTCGGCAACAACCCTTCCTTTCGAAACGAATTCGTTCACTTTCTCCACCAGCTGTGCATTGGTACTGATAGGAAGAGTTTAATCTCTTCTTTTTCGCAACGGCGGATTGAGAACCTTGGTCTTGTTGGTGTTAATCTTTAGCCGAACCGTGCTCGCCTCACTATCGAGATCTAAGCCCATTACATGTACATATGTCCAAAATTTGGTGAGAGAGTAGGCATATTTCGTCAGCGTAGTCAAGATGTTGCACATAAGACGTTAAGGTCAATCGAATTCCTCTGTTTGGTCCGGATCAGAGAAGACAGAGATAAGGAAAGATAATCACAACCTATGTACACTAAATTCTCTGAAGCAATTTCACCTCATTCCGTCTGCTGAAAAGTAAACAGAGAGACACGTGCCCTCTACCCCGGAACACCCTCCCAGTCCATATAGTCCCGAACCAACCTATCAAATTACATTCCCCAATTCCATTTCATTTCCCCGGAACACCCGCCGCTCCATAAAGTAGAAGACCAGACCAAGACAATACTACCGAAAAATTGCTTCGTTTCTCTCGGGTAATTTCATTTCCTTCTTTCTCTCACTTCTCTGGTCCGGATAATCACGATGAGGTATAGGATCGGTGAGAGGATGCACCTCTGCCAAACTCCACTATGGATCATATGTCTCTATTTGAAACTGAACATCACCGAAACAGTGCGTTTTCATAACGAGATCTTTATTACTCGTATTACTTCAAATACAATACTGTCACGAGAGTCAATCGAATCACGAAAGAATATTATTAGTATGGTAGTCTGTATCCTTATCCATAAAATATTAACTACTCTCCACCGGCATATTCCAATGAGGGCTGCTCAGAAATGCATTTGCTAATTTGAATTTAATGAATACTGGATTATAGAGAAAACACGAATAAGTCGAAAATGTCTTGAAAAGATTTTCAAATAGATCACTTTTCCTGTTGACTGCCAGCCAATTTAATGCAGAAAATATGAATAGAATCTCTCAAAATGCTGTGTACACGTACTCGTATATTGTAAGCGATTTGAAGCAATTACATCAATGCATTCACATTTATCCAGTGCATAGACGATACGCAATCTTTCTTTACAATTTAACTAGAATAGTGGACTGAATAAGAGCAGCCAATTAAATCTATGTTTCAAATGGAAAAGTGGATAAACGTATTGCAATTGTAACATCATTGTATTCACTTTCTATTTCTGTAACGAACATTTGAAAATTATACATTTAAAATGAGAACCTTTTTGTATGCAGTTATTTACGAGTTTCATGTTTTTATCATTGTGGCTCAACCGACCAACGTAGGGCCTTGCCTGGATCGTTGTTCCCCAGTTGTCTCGATTCAGTGACCGCGATATCCCATTCAATTTTGCAAGTCCTCTAGTTGTTGGACTTCTGCGTCTTCTGACTCTTCACAACGAGCCATCGGGTTTCCTTTTGCTCTTCAGAGATGCGGATATTGAAAGAAAGTATCTTTCCGCTTAGGCATATGCGTATATGGCATATATCGTAGGGACATTGTTAGGGACACTCCAAATTTTCTCTCGATGCCAAGTTTAAATGATTCAAACGACCAACCGTGGTTTCTTTTTGTATTTGTACTTTTAAAAAAAATGAATTAATCAAATTTGTTCATTTTTTTTCTTCACGAATAGCAACGATGTTAGAAAGGTTTAGAATGGTGAGCAATTTCTTAATTTCCATAGTAATGCGATCCTTCCCTACATTACGGCATCCAGATGTCAAGGATACAAGCTATACAAGGGATCGTGATACTATACTTCTACAAGGGTTTTCCCAAAGATTTTCTGTGAACCGCAAAACATTAATGCATCGGCCAGAGCAAAACTCTCGTGTCTTTTTTAAGTTCGCCACGCGATATCGAGCACACCACGACCGAAACGTTCATGACCACTGCGCGCGACCAAATACAACCACGACTGAACCTCAACTGAACCAAAATTGCAATCAGTTTATGGTTCGGTGGTGTTTTGGTCGAGCTTGTAGTTGTTGTGGTGCATTTGCCTTTTTGAAATTAGTAGTAAAACTGGTTCCGATTTCAGTGTTCCTATAAGAGGAATATGAAATAGTGGGGCGATTTCAACCAAATTTAGGAACGTGGCTTAACAGTCAATACGATTGAATAATGTGCAATTTCGTAAAGATATCTTCAGAAATAAAAAAAAAGTTTTTTTCTGACAAAAACTTGCTTTTGGGACAATCGTTCCTATGACAGCTATATGATAGAGTGGTCCGCTTTCAACCAAATTCGGAAGTGTGATTTCACTAAAAATACTATTAATTACAGTGAATTTTGAAAACAATATCTTTAGAAATAAAAAAGTTTTTCTCACAAAGATGAATTTTTGGACCGGTCGTTCCTATGGCAGCTATATGACGTAGTGGTCTGATTTCAACCAAATTCGGGAAAGTGATTTATCTAATGATATTATTGATTAGTGTGAAATTTGAAAAAGATATCTTTAGAAATAAAAAAAAAATTTCTCACAAAGACGAATTTTTGGACCGGTCGTTCCTATGGCAGCTATATGACGTAGTGGTCCGATTCCGTTGGTTCCGACATATATATACAATAGAAAGAAGGTTCTGTACAAAATTTCAGCTGGAAAGCTTTGAGACTGAGGGACTAGTTTGCATAGAAACAGACAGATAGACGGACAGACGGACAAAGCTTAATCGACTCGTCTCATCATACTGACCAAGAATATATATAGTTTATATGGTCGGAGATGCTTCCTTCTGTACGTTGCAAACTTCATGACAAAGTTAATATACCGTATCACATTCGTAGGGGTTATGTCAAAGTACTGTACAAAATTACATCTGAAGATGGCTACCATCTAACCAAATCAGAAGCAAATGGGGTTTTTAAAACTCAAGCAAGATAATGTTGACTCCCTTCCTTATTCTCAAATTCATTTTATAATTAACAAAATTTGTCCCGATCAGAGGTGTGATCTTCAAGCACTTTCAAATAATACAAAATGAATGAGGCGTTGTCAAGCTAAAACTGCCAAACTATAAAAGCATACTTAGTCTGTCTTCAGAATTAACCAAGCTCTGTAGTCGGGATGGAGCAACAGTTGGTACGTTCGCCGTCTCTGCACTGGGCCCCGGTTCGATTCGTACTAAATGCAGTAGTTTTCGATAGAAAAAGGGGGTTTGCGTGTCCGACTATGAACCCACTCAGCTGTTAAACGAGTACCCATTTAGGTTAAATAACTCGGTTGAGCGTGTTGCTGATCTGGACAGTACGCACCGCCTAGACCTAGTAAATGAGACGATGCTAGTCCATCTCAAGAGCCCTTGATCCAAAATTTCACTGTGGCGTCTGTTATTTATTTTACCCAAGTCTTATAGAAATTTCTCAAATGCATCTCGTAAAATGAAGTCACTAGTGGCGTCGGCCGACGAAGTCAGTAAAATACATTGAGGGAAAATCCAGGTCCGACACCATATGCCAAGCAACATGTCCAAAACAACAAAGTTCTGTCTTCTTGGAGACTATCCACGAGTTTATCCTATAAAACCTTTTACTGAAAGTGAAGTTCGAGAAAAAACGAACAGTGACAAATGGAATATTTCTCTGGATGAGGTACATAGATGCGTTTATTTCTCTAATTTATGCACGTGGAGTCTACAAAAAGAGCTTTTTAGAGCTAGACCTTTTGTGGGCCGAAGAGAGAAGTGAATGAGGAGGGAGCGACCGATAGCGCAGTGTGTTGAGGCATCAGTCTCATGTTTGACTACCGGCGTTTCGAATCCCCTTCACGACGACGTTCGTGGCCATGGATGTGCAGAAGGTGCGTGCTGGCAAATGTATTCTCCGAAATCAGTTTATGCCGGCGAAACGTCAACTGGGCCACATGGAACAGTTGACGCGCTATGCCCGACAAGGGGTTAGGGCAATTGAGAGAGAGGATACCAGTGTTCAAAAATACTATAAGTAAAAACAGATTCAATGAAATAAGCAGATATCTACGTTTTGATCTGAGAAGCACACGATTAGCTACTGGCAAGTTTACCATGGTTTCTGAAGTCTGGAACAAATTTATAGAAAATAGTCAAATGCCAAGCAGAGATTAAAGTCTTTTAAAAAAGGCTTAATAAGATTGCAGCGATGATCTTATTAGAAGAGTAAAAGTTTCCCTAATTCTGGTAGAGTTAAACTCTCATTGGAATGGTGCTACGAGAGTAAATTTAAGTTTTGTCCTAAGAGTTACGTTATAAGAGTAGCAGGAAGGCACTGGGAAAGCAGCTCGAATCTTCTTTAATCAGGGAGTTTTACTAAACTCTTATGAGGGCTTTTTGTAAGCGGTAAGACTTTAACTCTTGAGAGTTTGTCAGTTGGGATGAATAATTTATTTTGAGATCAAATACTAACATGACTCTTACGACATATTAAGGCAAACCTGGAAAAAATGTAATTCTTTTGAGAACTTTGCACGTGGAAATCAGCATGGACACAAAAAAAGAACTTCCTGAAAGAGTCGAGTTTTCTAAAATAATAAAACAAAAGTGGGAGTGGGCATCATTTACCAAATGAAACTTAAATATTCTCTCAAAGACGGAACTCGTTGATGGCCTGTACACGTTTTTTACAATACTCTAGATTTAAAATAAAATAAAAATAAATAACTGGCGCAACAGTCCAATTTGAACCACGGCCTCGAGATGAGTTAGCATCATCTCATTTTCTAGATCGTGACGGTTTTTTTGTGCAGAGGTATGTGATCAGCAATACGCTCAACCGAGTTATTTACCCCATAATGGGTACTCATTTAACAGCTGAGTGGGCTCATAGTCCGACACGTAAGTCCCCGGAATCGAACCGGGGCCCAGTGCGTTGAAGGCGAACGTGCTAACCGTTGCGCCATCCGGACTACTCTAGATTTAGCTGTTATAAATTCGTGGATTATTTGCTGCGTCAAGTCACAGAAAAACATATTTCTCGACATAGTTTTCTGCTTCGGCTAGTAAGTAAACTCCGTACACATCATCTAGAAATGCAAAGATGCAACATCTATGACAAGAAGGACAGAAGCAACAGAAGAAAGGCCCTCGGCAGATAATAAAAGACGGCAATGTCAAGTACAGACTAACTGCATTATAGGTCGTACTTGTGATTATTGTACAAATTGAAAAAACCCTGTTTTGTGGGAAATGTGTTAAGACTCTACAAAAAACTATTATACGAGTATGTTACAAATGTCGAACGGGATAATTCGGGAATACATGAACTTTCAATTTAAATTAAAACAATGTTTCATTCCTATGTTTAAATAAGTGTTTGGTAAGTGTAGAAGTACAAACTGTGCGACAGATTACTTACCGTCAAATTGACGGTCACGACCCTTGTAGGTATGACACAACTACCGGTCTCCCTAGTGTTAATAATTAAAATTTTTGAATGAAGTTAAAATAATTTTATGGTTCATCCCTTAAGTTGATTGTGTCATAGTAAGGACAGATTATGAACGGATTCCGATGCTAGCCATGATCACCGTTACCGATAGTATAATTTGTGAAGCGTTAGCGTACACGTATAGCCGGAACCCTGAGCACCCAACTTTGACGAAACTACTAGACTTATATCTCATATGAATTGGTGTTCTTTTGGATACCCTAACTTTCCAAATACATAATACCTATTGTTGTTAATACCCGTGGACAGGTCCACTGCCAATATACTCGTATATCAATAAGACTTAAAAATGATCATATAACTCATTCATTGAAAGAACACCTTTTATGGGTGGTATAACTGTTCTTCGACATCTGATATTCTCTGCCAAAAGTGGAAAACATGGAGATATTTTTTTACGATAAAGCAATTTTATGGATCCATTTAATCGCCGTCTCAAAATATATTAATTCTCCTATCAACCATATAATATATTATAATAATATATTATATGACTACTACTACGATTAAATGTTTTATTATCATTTGAGTGTTCCTCAAATCAATAAAATAATACAATGCGAAATGATGACCCAAGACAACATAAACTGATACATATACATAATTTGGAATTTTTAGAGGAATTAACTGAACCCGATCCATACGTAATACTCGTACGCAGCTGAATGTTTACTCATTAATATCCTTCATTAAATTCACAGCTGGAGATTTGGTAATTTCACACTTTTTCATTAGATTTTACATTACGTAGAAATTCGGATCAACTTCAGAGATATTAAACGCTACCTAAAATCTGGTAGGAACTTAATTTTCTAAAAGTGAAAGTTGAAATTCGCTACTAAATAGAAGTTGAATCACATGCTTAAAAGAGTTTAAACGTTTTGTTTGTGCCAACATAAGTTTGAAATCCCTTTAATGTGCCGAAGAAGTTTTTAATGAACGTGGGTGTGTTAAGTATGTGGAATTAAATTTAACCATGAAGAGCAGTACAAGGTGTATATGAATGTGTCAAACTATTTTCACAGCATATTGACAATACTGTATGTATACTAGTCACCGTATGAAATGGCCCAACTTAGATTAGATTGGATAGAGGGCAGTTGGCCCAGAGGGCCAACAAGCACTGCGACCCGGAAGTCTATTGTGCTACACCTTGGAGTCTATGCAGATTAGTGATCTGACTAATTCTCGAGACCAATCATCCCAACAAATCTGCTCAGCTGTTCGAGTGTTAGTGAGGCAATCGTTTCCGCTTCAGGGAATCCATCGCCGAAGCATTTCAAGCGGCGGAGATGAAGTGCATCACAGTCACAGAGAATGTGCTGGGAAGTCTCATCTTCGCTCTCACAGAAGCGACAGCTTGGATCCGAGACAATTCCCATTCTATGCAGATGACCCCTCAAGGTAAAGTGACCCTTGAGAAGCTCACAAATAATTCTCACCCGGTTTCTGCGTAGTCTCAGCAGTTCGTGGGTACGGTTGCGTGAGTGGCCAGCTATAAACAGCTTGGCCTGTCTAAGACCAGGGGTATTGTCCCAGTGCGCGATGGTTACTGAGTGTTCCCATTCCCTGATGTGCCGTCTTACACTACACAAGGGAATTCCACAGTATGGCTCCGGACCGACGAGTGGGGTTGCAGATGCTCCCCTGGCCAACTCGTCCGCTGTTTCGTTTCCTGGGATACCGGCGTGACTGTGGCCCCAGTAAATGGTTACCTTATTTACGGAGCCTAATCTTTGCAAGGCTTCACGACCACTAAGCACCAATTTCGACGAGACGGAGAAGTTACTTAGTGCTTCGAAGGCCGCCTGGCTGTCTGTGAAGATTGCAATTTTCCTGCCTTGGTATCCAGCTGCTAAGCATGTGTTCGTGTAAGTCTCGATTGCGTGAACTTCCGCCTGAAATACCGTAGCATACTTTCCCATTGGAATGGATATCCTGTGAGACGGACCTACGACGCCCCTGTACCTTCTTCGGTTTTAGATCTATCTGTGTACCACGTAACAACGTTTGAGGAGAGGGTGTCGAGTTTCAGATTCCAATCCTCCCTACTCCATATTTCGGTTGAGAATGGAAGTTTGAAGTACAGCTCCCTAGCTAAATGGTCTGATGGCATACTAGATACGTGGTCCTCGTCTACCCAGTTGGTTTTCTCAGGGTTTAGTTTGAGGAAATTCTGACAAGCTTTTAGTCTTGCTGCTGCTATTTTTGCCTCCGCCTTTATGTGAATGTGAAGCGGCGGGAGGTCGAGTAGCGCTTCAAGAGCTATAGTCGAGCAGCTGCGGATAGCCCCCGTTGCTGTGAGACATGCTAGTCTCTGAATTTTTGGTGGTTGATTTTTTCCACCAAACAACAGCTCTACCTTATGTATATTAATTTTACACTGGCAATTTAATTACTCGTGCCCGTACCCACTTACGGTAGAATCTTCTCTGAACCCCACTACAAAAATAGAAAAGAAAAAATATCCTGGATAATTAGTATCTTTCACAATACAGAGCGGCAAACTTGATAAAATAACGTAATTTTAAGGTGTTTTTTTGCAAATTCTAACCGTCTACGGCCACCAAACCCACCTTCAGAGGCTTGCCAAACCACTCATTTTTGTATTCCAGCATTACAAAGAAATTATCATGAAAGTTCTAACCTCGGTACTTATACCGTAATGGACCGCCAGCTCCCAAACTATTAAGCTCAAATTCAAATTTCATGGATACATCCATTTCACGACATCAAAGAAGCGTTTTCAAGATTATAGAATTATAGATACTATAGATTTTAAAGCACTTATCTGTTATTGAGAGAGATTCTCTGGCAATCAATAAAAATCATATCAAGGCAATAACTTCTGGTTTTGTTTTTAAAATATATTTTTTTTCTAAACTCATCTCTAACCGAGAGATCTGCAATTAACGAAAAACTATCTCGAAAATAAAATAGGAAAAGGAATGAGTTGGTGAGGTCCAATTTTTTTGTAGTTTTTCGTCAACTACGTATCGCCTAACATTGCCTACGTTATTTTATCTTAGGATGCTTTTGCATCGTGGGTAAGACGATTTGGCAACTTTACTTCCGATCTCCAGTCCAAATCTCTCGAATGTCTTCCCACTTTTATGTGGTAGGCACTGATCTTCTTTAGCTCTTTGTCATAGCAGTGACTCACCGTTGCCCTCTTTATCGTTTTTCGATTGTCAAAGGGGAAAGGGAATTATATTTTACTGGCCTTTATGTCTGTAATATCACTCGGACTTCCCCAAACCTAGAAACAGAATAGGTAGCGCACCGACGGGAAATGATTCCGAAGTTTTATTACTATTGCTTAATTTTCCGCCTATGGAACAAGCACGTTTTTATATGATGAGATTTTTTATTACTAAGAATGAGGGTGGGGGGATCAGGAAGCACTAGTGTGAGGATGGAGCCACAAAAGATGATTAACTGCGGCAGTGGGATCGATAAGTGGACCTCGAGGTGAAATAAGGTCCCAAGGTCAACGTGAAATCAACGCTAACGCTACACTTTCGGACCCCGCGTTGGATGCCATTTGTAACGACGACCGACGCAGAAGTGACATCACACTATCCCGCTCACACTACCGGTAGCCGACTTAGCTCTGAAGCTCAAGTGCATCTTGTCACTACTTAAATATCCGGGATGGTCTAAACGATCAAGCTCTCACCTGCCGTCCTCATTAGTTCAACAATACGTTAAACATAAATAACTGGTGCAACAATTCAAATTTGGACCAAGGCCTCGAAATGAGTCAGCATCATCTCATTTAGTTAATCGTGGCGGTGTGTTTTGTGCAGAGGTGTGTGATCCACAATACCCTCAACCGAATTATTTATCCCAAATGGGTACTCATTTTAACAGCTCAGTGGGCTCATAGTCCGTCACGTAAGTCCGCTTTTTTATCGAACACTATCGCATTTAACAGGAATCGAACGTGTTAACCGTCGCACCTTCCGGACTACAATCTGTTACATATAAAAATTAAAACGAATGACCCTTATAATAAAGGAAGCATTTTGACGCACAATGTTTCCGCAATTGATCAAAAATTTATAAAAATAACGAATTTTGAACAAAAACACGTCGTTATAGGGAATTTTCAGGACCAGAATGGGGAATTCCTTCCATCAATAGCTGACAACTCTGGCTATAGAGCACGTTTGGAATAAGGTAAAGAAAAATGTAGAGCTCAATAAGTTGACTTAAATTACTTACAAGCGTTGCAGGGGATAAAATGTGCCTGGTGCCGTCGTTAGCAGGGCCGCCTTGAAGCCTCGGAAATTTTCAGCTAGAACTTATTTTCAGCAACGCATTTTGAACGACTCAACAAAGTGTGCGAAAGAGTCAGCATAACTTATAGCTGTAAAATCGTTTACAGGAGGGATAGTTCGCGGGAACTGGGTGATGGAACACTCCAATGTAATCAAGTCGTTCACAGATGGTTCAAAAACTGAAAAGGGACCCGGTGCAGTCGCAGCCATTTTTAGTCCAAATTTTTACTATAACTTTGAGAATGTTTCCTAATATCTTCAAGAGAGAGGTTAATGTCAATCAAAAGTGTACGGACTTTTGCCTGCAAGTAAGAGAGGCTTTTCTAAATAAGGTTTATCTCTATATACGTATCTCTCCAGAGTCTTCCTGGCCCCCTGGAACAGTGATGGTAAAACGTTGCTAGCAAACTCTTGCTGTACTCCCTACGGTAACCGATATGGTTGAGACAGAAACTCGTCCGATGGGCCGACAACCCCCATCCATAGAAAATAATTTTCCAGAAAACTGAAGACAAGCTCGGATCATTCGGGTTTACGGACCACGCAAAAGAAACATGGAATACTCTCTAGGAAAGAAATGTCCGAACACTGAACGAAACTGGTGCAGTCAAAAATCTAATACGACAGGTCAATAGCTACAACCTAAATGTTCAAATATTTGTTGACTTCAGACAAAATTAGTTGGACTGACCGGTATGACAATGTCAGACTCAACATCGCAGGTCACAAGCATTTGAAACACGAGACGGACTGAAACAGGGTGGTGGGCAACCGCATCCACAGAAAAGCGGAAATCCAAGTCTACGAAACTATAATCTGACAGGTATTAGGCCGCGTTCAGATTGACGAGCGATAAGCGCGTAAATGTGCTTAGGAATATCGCGCGCTCACACGCTAGCCAATCAGTTACATATGAAACAATACATTCGATTTTTTTTTAGTCGCTTACGCGCTCAGTCGCACGCTTATCGCTCGGCAATCTGAACGCAGCCTTAGACAATGATTGTGAGACTTGGACATGCATTCGGGCTTCCGAAAACATGATAATAGCCTTCGAAAGAAGGGTCCTTTGACGAATCTTTGGAGTGACGCGCGATGGAGACCATTGGCGAAGAAAGTACAACAACAAACTGTACGAGTTATTTGCCGAACCAGAGGCAGGTCATCTGCAAAGAATGGATGGACACCGAACCCCCAAAAAGGCCTTTGCTGGCACCGGCAAAGGTGTGAGAGCGCGTGGGAAACCTAAGAAGCGCTGGGAGGACTCAGTGCGAGAAGACAGTAGTCGCTCGGCGTGAGGGATTGGAAAAAGCGATGTGAAGACTGGGACGTATTAGGACAAACCCCATAATACAATAAGCATTATTTTATAATAAAATCCCATCTACCATTTAGAAATCTAAGAACTTTCTGACTTTCATAGTAAAGCTTAAAAAAACATACTAATTAATTGGAAACTAAGATGTGGTAAAGAATTTCGTGAAATGTCAGAGTTTTTCTTATTTTTTTAAGGTCATTTTTTTCAATTTTCTCTTATGAAAAATATGGTACCATATGCTATTTTTGAAAATCCAGGATTTGATGACACTATTTTCATGCATTTTTTTTCAGAATGGAAGAAAAGTGGCAAAGAGTATGCAAAATTGTAAAACGTTTAATTCTGTATTAACATAACTTTTCTTTCATAAATGTAAAATAATACAATGGATCGAAAATATATTTATCCCTAAACATTTTGTCGAATTTTTGTGGGTTTTATTTGAAAAAATTACGACCTTGCATAATCACCCTGTACATACTTGAAGTTTGAAATACAAATTGCAATGGAGAAGATATGTAGTTATGAAACAAAGTCGCTCAATGTATGAGAATACCTTTGTAAAAAAAGGAACACTTAAAATTGTACCACAGTTCATATGTACACTAGAATAGGTGCCAATGGCATATGTTCGTATATTGAAAATATAGATCCACTTAATCGAATTTTCGCAACAAAATAACTTTCGTTGATAATAATTCGTGACTTGATACGGCTAGAGCTACGATAAATTATATAAATAGCGAGATTTAAACACTGTCGTTCATGACAATATCTCAAGAACCTCATTATTTTGAAGAAATTGCGAAAATGAATGCACGAATTCGCTTCAACCCTAAAAAGGCATGTCAATTATTGTTGCATTTATTATGAGTCTACAGTGGGATGTATGGATACTCGTATAAATCAAATAATGTGAACTATAATTTCCAATTAAAATTATTTCACGAATTAGATCAAAACTTTTGCAAAATTATAAATTACAAATCTTTGGATAACAGGAAAAATAAGGAAATATAATATGTAAGCTGTTACCGTTTAAGACTTTATGGATCATGATAATTTAGCGTGACTTCAAAATATGAACAAACTAATTAGAAAGCAGAACGTACTCGTATCGAAATCCAAGCTTTAAATGAAAATCTAAATTTAGAGCTTTGTGAAATAATTCCGACGGGATACGATTATTAGTTATGATTTTTAGAATGTCAGATTAGATGATATTTTTTTTTACAAGCACAGCTTCTGGCAGCCGTACTCGTATAAGGACTGCCTAAAAATATACAAAAGTGTCATTAGAGCGGCTAAAGCCCAAACGTGGGAGGCCTTTTTCCATCCTTTGGGTAATATCACGGACACAGCAAGGCACAGAAAAATCCTGTCCAAGGAGTACTCCAATCCGTTCTTAGTGAAAAGAACGGATGACACTTGGAATCCAGTTCAGAATCCCTTGAGCTCCTTCTAAACACACATTTTCCAGGTTGCAAAGAAACCTGTACAGAGAGCCCAGAACCGAATTATGCGGAATGTGCGCAGAGTGAATTTGTGCAATCCGATCAAAGAGGAAAGAATATCCTAGGCAATCAACAGCTTCTCCCCCTTCAAGTCTCCCGGGCCAGACGGCATACTGCCCATTATGCAGCAAGAATGACAAGATTTAGTAGTTCCCAGGCTGCTGGTGTTCTTTAGAAGCTGTCTCCGTGTCAACCACGTCCCCCAGTGGTGGTTCGTGGTCGTATTCATACCAAAGGTAGACAAGACAGGACATGAAATTGCGAAGGACTTCACTCCGATCAGCTTACCCTCCTTCGTACTCAAAACGCTAGAGCGTGTCCTAGACTTCGACATCCGACAATTCCTGGAAAGCTCACCGCTCTCGAAGTCACAGCACGCCCATATCAGAGGTAGGTCCACAGAAATGGCTCTCCACGAGGTGGTGCGTGCCATTGAGCAGAGACTTCGGTATAAGCAGTATACTTTATCAGCTTGCCTCGACGTAGAGAGTGCTTTCAACACTTTGCTAAGATCTAGAATATTTCATGCCGACTTGGAAAATAGCCATCTAACCAGATTTGTATGCAGAGTGACACCTCAGCGAGGCGTCATCTCGCCACTACTACTATGGCTAGTGATCATCAACAAAATCGTAACAAGGCTTGACAGGGTAGGAATTAAGATGCTCGTGTACGCGGATTATGTAGCAAAAGTGGTGTCAGGAATGTGCCTCTCTAAGTCAAATCATGAAAAGGGCTCTGGATACGGTGAGCGCCTGGGCCATAAGCTGTGGACTGGGCGTTAACCCAGGCAAGACTGAACTGATGCTATTTAGCACTAAATTCAAAGTACCGCATTTTACCCTCCCTAAACTAACCGGTCAATTACTCCAACTATCACCCATCGCAAAGTATCTAAGTGTCCCTTTAGATACGAAGCTCAGCTGGAAGTTTAATATGTAAGAAAACCTTCGGAAAAAGGCGGAGCCTTAAGCCAAATATGGTCCTCTGGATGTACACAGCAGTAGTCCGTCCGAATCTCTCATACGGGTCGTTAGTTTGGTGGCAGCACTTGCTAAAGGATACAACGTAACACAGCTTGGCAGGATGCAAAGAGCGGCATGTCTTGGCACTAGAGGTGCCATGCGAAGTTGCTTTAGGCGGCTATTACACTATAAAAGTTCTTTTACAAATATATTTGACGACGGATATTTCAAAAGAACTTTTATGAATGATATTAGCCGCTAAAGGGGGAAGGTGTGCAAGCATATTAGAAAAGTAGTTGAAACAAGGAACGTCCATGTTGCAAATCTTTTCTTAGGCGGCTATTACACTATAAAAGTTCTTTGAAAATAGCTTTCATAAAAGATATTTGTAAAAGAACTTTTATAGTGTAATAGCCACCTTAGGGAAGCGCCAAACGTAATCCTGCATCTTGCACCAATATACCTCTTTATTAAACAGTTGACGGCGGGCAGTGCAGTCAGACTCAGAGACTCGGGAGCCTGGACTGCCAAGCCGTACGGCGATAGCAACATTCTCAGCCGGTTGCCACGAGATGTGGTCAACGTAAAAACAGACTTCATTGTGCCCAAACTAAGGTTTGACAAAAGCTTCTCTGCCAAATTCACCACCAGGGCTGAATGAAGGGAGAACGAGGTGGTGAAGGACTTTGACATCACGATTTTCACCGACGGGTCGAAAATGGACTGCGACATGGGTGCTGGGATCTTTTCTGAAGCACTGAATATCTCGGAGAGTTATCGCCTCCTGTACTATGCCAGCATTTTCCAGGCGGAAACTCTCACAATTATGAAGACGTGTCTCACTCTCAGAGATATACCAGATAACCAGAACATCGCCATTTGCTCAGACAGCCAGGCCGCTATCAAGGCACTGAACCCGGTGAGTACTTCCTCCAAACTGGTTGAGCGGTGTGGGGAAGAACTAACTCGCCTTGGAAAACAGCTCAATATTACCCTGCTCTGCCTGGTCATAGAGACATTGAGGGGAAACAGCTGGCCAGGAGGGGCCGTCCTAGAAAGCTCTTATACAGAATCTGTTTGTATTTCGCTGTGGACTGTTAAGAGTAAGATCTCCTCTCACTACCTGCTATACTATACTTCCTGAACTCCTTCGGTTTGATCTAGGCATCCTTGCATCCCCTGTTAGTCCAACCATCTTCTTATAAACGATTTTGCCGAGGTTTGTGGTGACAAAACGGCGCGGCGCATTCGCGCTTATTGGGCTCTGGCAAGTTGTGCTTCAGCCACCACTCATACCAAGATGATAATTTTAATTAAATTCTGTGAAGCTAATTATGGACTTTCTATTATTAAACGTACTATATTATAGAATAGGTATATCCTAAATCAAGATAAGTTCGTAACTAAAGGAACAAGAATGCCGGTAGCAAGTCAAATGAACAGAAAGTTATTCTTGAAATATTCGGGTAATTATAACGATTAAAGAAGGAATTCATATTTACATCTTTGTACGACTGTGGTAAAGTTTCAATGAATCCCGACGACTATTTTTTTTGTACTGAAAGGAAACCTTAATATTCTGTTTTATGCTTTGTTGAAAATTACATTAGGGGCTAATCAAATTGATATAAAATCAATTTCACTCTGCAGTATGATGTGACATAAATTAACATTACAAACAACTACAATGCAAATGTTAAATGTTCATATACCTATATAGTACATATGCCGATGTAATTGAGTGGTTAACCATTGTGGGCAAATACAAAGCTTTGATGAAATTATTCGTTGCTTATGATTGGAAATCGATTGGAAATCCATTGTTTACTGTAGTTATTTTACCAGATTAAAGGTTTACTATAATCGTTTTGAACGGCAGAATTTCTCTCAATTTTTACTGGAAAGTATCTATTAGCACTTGTACGGGTACTATGTACTAAACATGATGCTAATAATGTAATATGCTCATGTCGATATTTGTATTTTGATTTTCAGGTAGTAGATCACTTCATTTGCGGGAATTATTTCACTGCGTGTCATGAATTGTCATTGCTCGTCTCGTTCCATCAATCTCATCCATCGAATCGCCAACCTATTGCTTGACAGCACGACTCAATTCTTCGATCTACCACGGCTGCTAAATATTTGGGGGGCATGAAAGAAAACTTTCTTTTTTTTTTTAATTTAAAGTTTTAAGTCAGTCTACGCTAGTACGTTGTTGTGCAAGGTACGCCTTTTATGTTTTGTATGCGATCAGAGTTTAAATATTGAAAAGTTACACTTTCATAAACATGTTCCTACGAGACTTTAACTCTTTTGATTCTTATAATGAGAGCTTAACAAGGGTTTAAGCGAAAAATTTCTTACGTAGCAGCCAACAACAACTTTGAACAGCTGATTTTCAATTGATGGACGCACTGGGCCCTTGTGTGGAAAGTGGCTATCGGAACCATTTATGACCATCAGATAGCCAATCGTTCTGTCGGTTACCCGACGTTGGCCAGTAAACGCCATCCGCCCGTCTACACAGTGGCAATGGCTTCAAATTGCCATGGATACACAAGTTACCTAACCACTTGTGGTGAATAGCGCGTCAACTGTTCCATGTTCCACGCCGAGTTGATGTTTCGTTGGCATAAAATAGTTTCGGAGAATGCAGTTACCAGCATGTACTCCTTGCTCCCCCATTTAGCCGCCTACCTGCGTCAAGTCGGGAGATGCTGTGGCTTATTATTACGTCCCACACCACAGGGGGGAAACAACACAAACACCCATGGCCACAAAAGTCGTCGTGAAGGGGATTCGAGCCCGAAACGCCGGTAATCCTACATGAGACTGATTCCTCTACGCACTTTGCTACCGGTCGCCTAACTGCCATGGATGGACCATTGTCTCTCATCCACATAAAGATCTGCCAACTAAATGATTCAACAATTAACTACCTCGCAATACAAAACATATTCGCTCGATGGCACTGCTGATCGAGTCAGATAAGTCCACGATAGATTCCAATGATGCAAAATATTGGTTACTATAACCACCGCTAAAATCCGGTCAAGGCCAAAACAAACGTCACATTTTTTAAAACTCATAGTGAGACTTTTAGCTTCATTAAATGGGTCGCCCTCTCATATTGAGAGTTTAAGTCTTATAAGAAGACTTAATTAATGGCTGCCATATTTTCTGAAAGGGCTGGTTTTTTGTGAAAATATAAATCAGTGTTACGGAGTAATTAGCGCCTTAACATATGTTCTAAGCAATGGGCCGCATCTCTCCAAATGGCTTACCCAGTGCCTTACACTCTTTTGCTATAGATTAACGCAATTCTAGGACTCCCTCTTGGTCAGCCTTGTTTGGAAATGCGGTTCCACTTCATGGCATGTAAAGCAATGCAGTTTTGATCCTTCCGCAATGTGTGACTTATCCACTGCCATTTTCGCCTGCGTATCAAATCGACGATTGGCAACTGACCCAAACACAGACTTAGCTTTCCATTTGATATTATTTCGGGCTAGAAGATTATTAAAATTCGACGAAGACATGAGTTGACGAAAACTTGCAGCTTTTTGTTAACTCTTACAGAAACTATCCATGTACTGCTCCCATACAAAAGCACAGACAGTACCAGGCAGCGAAACAGGAACAAATTGATGCTGAGATAACTGCTCTGCCAAATTTTGGACAGCATGCCGAATCTGCATTTAGCCTGGTGGCTGATACGACGAGCAATGTCCTGCTCTGTACCACCATTTTTGACAACAATGCTACACAGTTAAACGAAGTTTTCCATCACCTTCTCCACAGGCAGCCCATTCATATTGATGGCAATAGGTGTAGGCTTTTTTTCGCAATGTCGGGCTAAGGACCTTGGCCTTGTTGGTATTAATGTTTAGCCCAAAATTGCTTGCCTCCATCTCAAGATCTAACGTCATTGCGGACAGATCCATGATTTTGTGAGAGAGTAGGCATATATCGTCAGATTAGTCAAGATGTTGTAGAAATGTTAAAATAAAATCCATTGAATTCTTCTGTCTAGTCCGGATAGGGCTGCATGCAATACATCGCCGGCCATTACGAGAAATAGGATCGGTGACAGGATGCAATCCTGCCGAGCTCCACTGTGAATCTCAAAGTCCCCCGGCACCTTACTTTTATGCAGAACGCGACAATTTGCCGCCATATGTTGCCTTAATAATAGCCACAGCCGGTTCATACTATCGAAAGCCTTCTCGAAATCAATGAAAAGCAAGTGAAGCGGAAAATCGTATTCAGCGCACTACGCAATTGCCCTGACCCTTTGTGGGGCATAGTGCGTCAACTGTTCTATGTGGCCCAGTTGATGTTTCGTTTGTATAAACTATTATAGTTTCAGCAAATGCAGTTGCCAGCATGCATTTCCTATTCAGCGCGTTGCTAGATGATGATTCGCAAGGTTTTAATGTGCTCGACACAGGAGAATTCGGATTGGAAGCCAGCCTGTTTTCATCAATTTTGCTTTCTAAGTGAGTCTTTTTGGACGAATTATCTTGGCAACAGCAGGAAGCACACAAATTCCTCTCCAATCATTACAGTCTTTGAGGCTACCCTTCTTCGAAAGTTTGACGATCAAACCTTCCTTCCATCCAGTGGGAGGGGTTTCCGTTTCGCATGCTTTAGCAACCAGCGGGTGCGGCAACTCGGCAGTTACGCTTGACGCTGCTTGATAAAGTTCGGTTAATTCTTTTTGAGGGGCTTTGCAATTTTTCAAAGCAATATGCCTATTATCAACACTACAATTTTAATGGCATAAACTTTTTGGCCCGTATTTGTGAAAAACAACATTTTGCAAGCCAATATTTTTTTTGTATACACAAACTTTTTAACTTTTCATCGAAAATGACACAGTGTGAAAGTAAATACAAAGTCTCATGAGCTTATATTTACCTTCTTGCCAAAAAAAAAATGTATTTTTGTATAGTATATTCTCTCTTTCTAGCCACACTTGTAACGAAAGCTAAGCTCTCATAACAAGACCATAGTTCCTTGTATGATACATGTGTAAATCATATTAGAAGAGTTGAACTCTTGCTATAATATAAAATAACTTTCAGAAAGTTCGCCATTTAATTCTCATAAAACTCTCATAAGACTCTTATAGTATTCTACCAGAGTTAAAATACAAGAATAGAACTCTTCATGCTGGCTCTTATAAGACCATAAGCCCTTCGCTTATGGTTCTTTTTGGACCTTTCCGATCAATATTTTTTTGTTGTAAATTGAGTTGTAGACCCTTCGACCAATACAGATCACAAACAAAAACTGGCCTTAGGCTACGTTTTCTGGCTTAAATCTGTTTTACCGTACTAATAAGACTCGGATCATATATTGTAAAATATACACTTTGGAATGGTGACTCAAATTGAGGCAATTTTCCGTAATGCCAAGGAAGAACTGCGGAACGAATCATATCAGAACAAATCCAAGTAGCTGAAATAAAACAATTTACTCAATTGTTCTATAATTCCAACATATATACCGCTTCTACCCATTTCCATTCTTTCCATTATATCTTTTACCTCAAAATTGAAAATTATAGAAATGGATCAACTGTTTGAAATTGCCGATTATTATCCACATCAGACAATAATTTGCTAATTTCCAACTGTCTGGTCCGTAACTCTTAGAAGCTTGGAGTGCAGCAAGCAATTCGCTAACCCAAAAACGTACAAACAGCTAATGCTTTCCACACTAAATTCCAAACATATTTACACAAATGACGATAATTGCAGAAAGTTCAAAGCCAAGTGCATCAGTGAAAAACACTTTTCTCATGTACATTTATCTTAAATCGACCTCATTTCTTTGTTTTGTTTTTGCAGTTTAATCTTTCACCGCAACCAACAATCTGTAAAATTAAAAATAAAGTGTTATTGCTGTGCATAAGATACGCCTCTCTGTCACAAATGGTTAAACACTTTTTTTTCCGGTTTTTATATGAAGGTTTCACCATTTATTCTATTAGTTCAAAATATAGGGCAATTTTCTATGTTTATTATAAAATTGGAACGATACCACTACGTTGTTATTCACTGATGTAATGATGCATCCAAATTGGAGCACACTGGCTTCCATATTATTTTTTGCGAAATTCTTGCTTTTTTAACTGATTTCTAAAAAAACTAACACTGATCTTCGACTGTCCTTCGATATTAGACTTTTATATTGGATATGGTTTTGTAACCCTTGGTTGGTTAAATGATATTACAATATCGTTGAACCGAATAAAGTGAGCGGAACAAATTTTATGTAGGAATGAGAACGTAAAAGGTTCCTATTAAATTTCGGTAAAAACAAAAAAAAAAACATTGGAAATAGCCTTTTATGATATCTTGTTTTGCCAGACAATCGATCAATGAAAAAAAAAACGATCATGGTTAGATTAGATTAAAGAGACTACCGTGCAAAAGCGCAGCACACATCACCACTGCGTCCGTTGTGATACCCAATAAGCTCACACCTTGAGAGCCTAGTCACTGAACCAGACGGAACTGTTAATGAAGCGATGTATTTGACTAACATTTACGTCATTTAAGTCATTCAGGTTAATAAAGTAGATATCCCAGAATGTCCTTCCGTCCACTGATCCGAGCAGGAGCAGGAGCGAAGGAAAGTTTCCTCCTCTTCATCGTTTACACAGCTTCTACAGTTAGTGGATGTTCACACTGCGTGCGATGCCGAGCCGAGCCGGGTCGAGCGATGCAATGCGATTGCAAGCTTTTAAAGCAAGAAAATGGAAAGTCTTCAATTTTAAATGGAATCACGCTTTGAGTGTACACACTGCGCGCGATGCAATGATGAGCCGAGCGATGGCCCGATGTTTTCACAAACTTCTTTGCTTTTTCGTGCGAGTACCGGCTGCTGATTTTTGGCGATGGAATTTAATGGGCTTTGCGATGGAGTTTATGGGCCTTGCGATGCTTTGCGATGTGAAGCTTTTTGAAGCCAGTATGGTGCAAGTACGAGCTGTAAAGTAGTATTTGATGTAAGATCACACTGAAAAAATGCATGTATGTCTGCTTTTATACCCTAGACTTTTAGGCGCGGCGGTGTGGCAGTGTATACATGGAAATTATGAGGGTCATCTTCTGATTCGATTCAGCCATATCTGTCTGTCTGTCTGTCCGTTTGCACGATAACTTTCGATAGAATGAAGTTAGAAACTTGAAATTTTGGTCAAATGTTTGTAGAATGATCTTGTTGGTTGGTATTGAAAATGGGCAAGATCCAACCGAAGGAACCCCTACAGATGAAATTTCAAAATGAGCGATAACTTTCGATACAATGATGCTAGCGACTTGCAAAATGCGACAAATATTTATAGTGTGGGTTGGTTAGTTGATTTTGGGAATGGGCAAGATCCTATTGAATGAACGGCAACCTTTACTGTAAACGTTAGTTCAAATGTAAATATCCAAAATTCGAATGGATGAACGATGAAACTTTTCATTGGATCCATGCCCACAGCTCAAACTGACCATATGGAAAATTCACTTTTAATGCATATGGCCGTTGCCAGTTGGAAGTTTTGGTATCACAACTAGGTCTGTACAAGTCTAGGGTATATACGCTTTGGATTCCGGTTTTGATTCAGTATGGCTCAAATGAAAGGTTATTATCACCGTAATAAGGTCGCGTTTAGAAGGCGTGGTTTCACAAACGGTTTGAATTCAAATGCAATCTCGCCGCTCCACAAACCGCGGCGGTGGCCGCAACGGCGAGTCGAGCGGTTTATAAAATACATTCATCGTCCTAAAGCCGCCGCGGCTGCCGATTTTTGCGTTTATACACAGCGGTGCGCCGCTGCTCAATCCGCTTGTGAAACCTCTCGTCTGAGGTCGCGGAAGAGATGATGAAATTCACCAACACTGGGCCTTTCTTCATTAATGGGATGCACCCAATGGCGACGCCGTTCCATTTTTAGAGCACTGTTTTGAAATAAATTTACTGGGTCAAGCATACAAACGACATGATGTCGAACAGATTCTATTCCTTGAACTAAATTGGTCTCTACTCTCCATCATTGCGTGCAGTGAACATCCCGGATCATCTTTGCATCGCAAGCCATCGCTCGGATCATCTTTGCATCGCAAGCCATCGTTCGGCTCGGCATCGCACGGCGTGCAATGTGAACACCCACCACATCGCATCGCTCGACCCGGCTCGGCTCGGCTCGGCATCGCACGCAGTGTGAACGTCCACTTATTGTATGAAAGTCGGAACGGTCTAGCTTGCGTAGGCACCCTAATGACTCAAACGACTATCCTGAGATGCCTTCCCTCTAGCATCCGCAGCCCTGAGAAACAGGGCAGCATGACATCAAGAAACAATCATACTATGTACATTACATAAAGGTAGGCGGTTAGGTAAAATAATCACACATGGCACATTAATCCATAATAATCCCACGGAATTTTTGACTATCCCCAGACCAATGAGAAGCTCAAGTTGGCACTCATTCCCGTTCGTCGGCTTTTGTCAAATCAGGGGCATAACAATGGGTGTTCCGTGTATTCCATCGAACATAGGCCCGCAACCACGGGGCCCCGTTGGTCGCCTAGAATCATTAACGTTTTAAAAGCATTGCCTTAATATTATCTTGACATCCGTGGATAAACCAGAAAGAGATGATGCTACGTTTCTTAAAAACACATTGGGAAAATTCCAAATAATATTCTTGGTCGTTCTCGAGAGTAAAACTTTGAAAATAATCTTATGCGTTTCCAAAGAAATAATAAATAAGAAAGCACTCAACATCCGAAGCGTTGACTATCTATCTGTTGAGAGATTTCACACAGAATCAGTGGGAAATACTACGGATAAGAATAAGAATATTTATGCTTGCTAATATGTATTTTATAAAAAAAGATAATCCAATTCTAAATAACGGCCAATAAGTACAATAATTAGTGAAACACATCCTGAAGCTAAGTTGCAAGAATTGACACCACTTCTTTGCGGTTGTATTCGGAAGAAATCATAGAAACTTGCACAGGAAAATAAAAAAAAACTTGCAACTTATGACAAACTGAGCTGTGACGGATAATTCTCAAGAAGATGAGGAGAGGGCCAAGCAAGAGCAACATATTTGGACCTGTTGTGACTTGGAGATCCCTACCACTCATCTACGCACGTTTCACCCCCCCCCCCCCCCATCCCCTTCCCCACAAAAGTACACATCCCTCTCGCCCTGGAACCACATAAAGCTCTCTGCACTTTTGTCAACGGGCGTGTTTTTTTTGAACAGCTATGCAGAGCAGGTTAAGACCACACAATTACACCAACAATTTGGTGTGAGCTGCTCTCGCTGGAAGGTTAGTGCAAGAATTTTACTCCATCAAGTAGTTTGTGTACTGAAATGTAGGCGGCGTGGGTGTTTTCTTGCAGTTTACAGTATGGGAAGCACATAAAGCTCATTTCCTGTTAAAAAAAAATGTTTGTTTTGTGTATTTATGTGGAATAGTAAACATGCAAAATAATTAAGCTGCCTAAAGGAAATTTGTCCGATTGTATCTGTACTAAAAATTTAAGCTTTCTCTTGAAATGTTAGTTTACATTTAAATTCTAACTAAACCAAGACACACTCTCAGAAAAGACATGCCCTGTTTTCGTGTTCGCTGCCCCAATTTGCTCTGGATCGTTTTTTTTACCGCTTAACCAGCTCTAGTTTGCTCTGTATAAAATGCAGCTATCCACTTAGGTATACATATTGTAAACAAATTGCAACCGAACAGCAGGCAGATAAATCTCCCGATTTGTGACTTACAATTTGTGTAAATCGCCCGATTTGCGACTTGCGGTTTTTGGCAAAAAAGTAGCCGCAAAATATTTCTAAAAATAACCCAATTTGCGATAAATCGCCCGATCTGGCCGCTCTGCCCCCGATAGTAGAAGAAGTTGATCTGGCCTTGCAGTCACTCAAAACAAATAAAGCGCCGCCGTGTGCAGACGAGATTCTAGCTGAACTGCTAAAATCTAGCGAAACGGATCTATTAAATGCAATACATCAACTAGTTCTGCGAATCTGTGAGGATGAGACCTGGCCGATTAGCAACTGATCACCTTTTCACGGTTAAGCGAATCTTGGAAAATATGGGAATATAACGTTGACGTGTACCAGATCTTTGTTGACTTTAAGCAAACACACGACACCACGATCGTGATGAACTGTATAATATCATGCAATTTAGTACACCAGTTAAACTAGTACGACCAGCAAAGATGACGATGACCAACTCCGTCTCACAGGTCAGGATTCAAAACAGGCTGATTGATCTATTTTAAATACGTACTGGAATCAATCCATTACGTAGGGCGATGGACGGTCTTCAACCTGGTACTCGAACACGCCATCCGGGCAATGCATGAGGACACCACTCGCTCGCCGCTCATCAAGTTGATCCAACTGATAGCGTACGCAGATGACATCAACATCATTCCCGAAACCTGACCGCCGCAGAAGAACATCTAGATCATCTTGACACGGCTGCAAAAGAAGTTGTACTACGCATTGATCAGCATAAAATAAAAGAAATAAAGCAATCAAGAACAAGGACTCCAGAACAACCGAACATCAATGTCGGAGACTTCAGCATCGAATTCGTAGGCGACTTCAAATACCAAGCTAGTAACCTGTGAAAGGACGCCAACGAAACTGACGAAATCAACCAACGGAAAGAGCTAACAAAGAAGACTTTCTTCTCGGTTCCCCCGTTAATGAAATTGAAGCATGTGCAGAGAAACACAAAGATCAGCATACAAAAACCCATCATACGGTCTGTGCTATCCTATGGCTTGGAAACGTCCACTCTAACTCAAGCCAAAGCATGGTAAACACATTTGAACGAAAGGTCCTTCGGCCATTTTCGGAGCAGTTCGCGACCGAAATGGATGGCGCATCCGGTACAACCATGAGCTGTACGATCTGTACGATGAGCTGGAAATTTCGATAATCGTCACAGTAGAGCATCTACAAAAGGCAGGGCGTGTGCAACGAATGGACGATGACCGTATGCCTATAATCATATTGAACGGACGACGCATTGACGGAGCAAGGCTGCGAGGAGAAAATCAGTAGATGAGGACGCCGAACAACTGCTGGGCTTCCAAAATTGGAGGACGCGGTCACTTGAACCAGAGAATTAGACAGGCGGCTAAGGCCTGACGTCAGGTAATACCACCACGATGGTGATGAATATAATTCAATCTAGTTATAAATATAGGGATCCCCGTAGTTTAAACTTTCGCAGGCGAACGATTTAATTTTGAAACATGGGCTTCATTCTCCAGTGAAAGTGAGTTAAGCTCGACAAACACGTCGTACTAAACAGTTCGCGGGGTCGGTCTTCTATTGGGACCAGACGGTTCGTATACTGAAGGTCCAGAAGAAACACTAAAGCTGCTTCAGACCAATTACCCAGGGTCCGTACTGTCTGAAAGTGACCCTGCCCAACTGCGAGGCCCCAACGGGTTCCCGAAAGCCGGGCTCGCAGTTTTTCGGGGGTCATCTTTGACATGGACAAAGTAAAATGGGCAATAGAATCCTTTGAGATATTTAAAGTTCCTGGAGTGGACGGCATTTTCCCCGCTCTGTTGCAAAACAGCTTGGAGATCATAATAACTCCGCTAATCGAGCTTTTCATGGCAAGTTACACCCTTGGGTACATACCACAACCTTGGAGGAAAGTTAATGTAGCCTTCATACCCAAAGCGGGTAATAAGCCGAAACATATGCCCAAATCCTATAGAACGACTAGCCTCACTTCCTTCTTCCTTAAAACCATGGAAAAGTTGTTTGATTTGCATATCAGGCACAAGATGGAACTGTCGAGCCCCCTACATCGTATGCAATTCGCGTACACGAAGGGCAAGTCAACAGTGACCGCCTTGCATAACCTTGTCAGTACAATCGAAAAGTCTCTCAGTGAAAAGGAAATCGCGTTGTGGGCTTTTCTTGACATTAAAGGAGCTTTCGATAAGACCGGCTACGAGTGCATTTCCAGAGCACTGGAACTCAGGGACATCCCACCTGCTACTATTGCATGGATAGATGCCATGCTCCGTGGACGGGATATTCACTCAACTCTATGCAGTACATCCACTTGCGTGAATGCTGTAAAGAGTTGCCCACAAGGTGGCGTTCTGTCACCCGTTTTGTGGTCCCTTATCGCAGACGAGCTGATTTCCATGCTTAATGAGCGCGGTTATCTTACTATCGGGTACGCGGATGATTTAACTATCATAGTCAGGGGCAAATTCGAATCTACCATCACGAAGGTGATGAGGTCGGCCCTGGACATTGCTCTGCACTGGTGTGTTGCTGTGGGCTTACATGTAAACCCACAGAAAACTGTCGTTGTGCCGTTCACGCGAAAACGAAATATAACATTGGATCCAATTTCGTTAGGCGGCACGACACTAGACTCGAAAATCACCTGGAATACTCACATAGATAATGTACTTGGCAAAGCCACACGCACAATGTGGGCTTGCAGAAGCCTCTTCGGACGAATATGGGGGCCCACCCTCAAGATAATTGAGCGGTTATATACCATGCTTATGCGGCCCATGGTGACCTACACAGTGCTTGAGTGGTGGCCGAAAACTCAGCAATCTTTTGTCTTATTGAAGTACAATCAGCTTCAACGCCTTGCCCTCCTTGGCATCACTGAAGCTATGGGGACTTGTCCTACGCCAGCCCTGGAGGCGATAATTGGACTTACTCCGTTGCATATATTCATTCAACAATCAGCAGTAAGAATCTTACGTCATTAAGATTGCTCTTAGCGGTCACATGAGCATTCTGAATCAAATTCCTGACATGCAGATCTGCTTGAGATCAGATTACGGGATCACGGAGGTTTGCTTTGGCAGAAAATTTTCAGACCTCATCCCTGACCGCTCTGAATGGGTAAATGGCACACCCTGTCCAGACCCTAGATGTATCAAGTGGTTCACCGATGGGTCTAAAACAGAACAGGGTGTTAGTGCAGGAGCCTTTAGACTCAAAATCAGGATTCCGGTCGCAATGTGAGTCTCGATCAGCGTTTTTCAAGCTGACATCCACGCCATTGAGGTCTGCGCCAGGGTAATCTTGGAAACTGGACTTCGCGCCGCTCACATTGCTATCATTGCGCTATAAAAGCGCTCTCCTCATATAAAGTCTCTTCAAAACTGGTGAAGGAGTGTTACGAACTCCTTCAACTGTTGCCAACCAAAAACCGAGTCTTTTTGTGTTGGGTGCCAGGCCACCAAGGGATTGAGGGGAACCAGGCTGCGGATGAACTTGGGATCATCCAGTCGTTTTCATGGACCTGAGCCTTTGGCTTTGGGTTAGCTTCGGCCAAGCTGCGGATCACAGATTGGATTGCATTATTGCGTCTTCAGTACTGGAATAACCTTCCAGGGCTACGTCAATCAAAGGAACTTATATTGCCCTTCATTCACAAGAGTACTAATGAGTCAAATGAGTAGAAACCACCTAAGACTCCTAGTGGGGTACTTATCTAGCTATCACCTGATCAGATATCACCTGAACAAGATGGGTCTGTCCAGCGAGACTGAATGCCGTCTTTGTCTGGAGGACGTGGAAACGACCAAACACATCTTGTGCGAATGTCCCGCCATCGCGTGTTTTAGGATGTCACTTCTCGGACGGTGGACGGTCTTTTGGATTAATGAGCTACGGCACAATAGATTTTTTATGGTCGCAGTGGCTTCCTGCTGGGACAATAGCTCGACTATTTTATCTTATCTTATGGAACGAGACCATTTGGACAAAAGTGTTTATTTAAAGCGATGCATCATTCTAGTTTATATGAAAAACTATTTTAAAAAATAAATTGCGGAGGGGGGGGGGGCGAAATTGCCTTGCTCATGCTTTAAATTAGACTTTGGCCAGCCCTGGGACGAGCCATACTGCCAATGAATCACCAAGGCAATCAATGAATAAAACCGCCGAGTAATACTGTCCGAGCAAAATCGCTTATCTATCACCGCCTTCAGATGCCCCTTTTTTCTGCGAACACAAGATATTTGGAGATACAGGTACGCCACTGAATCAAATGGTTGTGAATATGCTAGTTTTCAACAAAGACGCATTTCTACCTGTACGACGGTCAAATTATACTTGCATATGATTAAGTTTCGATTTTTTTAAAACATTGAATTAAAATCGAGACTAAAATCCTTCACATTAAAAATATGACTAAAAGGAATATGAAAAATTCTTACCAAAATCTTTTGGCTCATGTTATTACACATCAAATTCCGTGAAATAAATTTTCCAGAAAGTAAATTCTCTCTGAACCATATCGTCTGCTGTAATCCGGCCAGTTCAATGTTTTCCTTGGTACCAGCCTTCATAGACGAAATGATTGAAATCGAATTACCATAAAAATACCATTTCCCCAGCAGAAAGGCACTGACACATTTTCCACTTCCTATTTGTATCTTTTTGTCAAAAAATCATGTTTTGTTATGGTGGGCGGAAAGGCAGGCCGCTGCGCCAATCATGATGGACATCACCATCAAAAAGTTCTCATCCATATTATGACGAAGGTATAAACGCCAGTGGCAAAGTGTACGATTTGATGAAAATGAAAAGTTTATTAGAAAGGTTTCGGTCTAATTACCGAGTGCTTAGATCACCATCAATGGCCGTTGAATTGTGTAAAAGTTGTTACTTTTTCCACACATGATAAATGCTTGCCGGATGAATAAATTATTTAACACAGTCTGCATGGTGAATGCATGCTGAATTAAAAACGTATGAAGAATAGGCGGATTTAGATACAATGCTGTCATTAAATTTTAAAGTTTGTTTTTATTTATGTGCTCTCTAAGGTAGCGTATAAGCATAAGCATACTTGTTACTCGTACTTGTTGGGCATTATTCTTGCACTATGCATGATTCAAAGTAAATGCCCACTCACGCGAAGAAATCTTGCACAATTCGGATATCATTTATGAGTGTGGTGGGCTGTAATATTTGCAAATGTAAAAGATACAATGGATAAAATGCGTATGTACAAAACAATAATGCACCTGGGAATTTGAATGCACTTGGTTCGAGAAAAAAATATCGTAAAATAAGAGGTTGCCTACACATCCAATTCTGCATAAATTCTTTGGGTTCCAAAGTTATCGCGCCTGGAAAAGATCATATTTAACGGACGGAAATTTTCATGTTTTCTGTACTTGTCAAAAACCAACCCAAAACAAATCATAATTAAGTTTCTCGGAGGAAGTCGCAATAAATCCTGTGTTCGTGACTCTTCGCCTCTCTGAGAAAGGCAAGTTCAATATTCAATTGTATGCACCTGTTGCATGCACCTTCATAGTTTTCAATTGGCGAAAATCTGTAGCACGCGCTACACAATTTAAATTTCCTGCCACAAGATTTGTATCCATCATTTCAGATTCCATCCGACTCGTTGGTTACGTGCCCGTTGAGTCCTTCTTCAGTAACATTACGGCAGATGATTCCAATCTTTCGGATACCAAACCATACGATAACACGAATAGATAAAGAAAGTTGAAATTGATGATGGGTATTGGAAGGTACCATCAAGCAAACATCTGGTAGTATAGATGGTGCTTAATGTCTTACGATTGATACCTTGATGCATTTGGTATAATACATATTCAATGGAGGCTCGATAGCCACCACAGATTCGAAGAAGCTATCTATTAAAATAGTGTCTGATCATGCGGAACGTGATTGCGCTCTAGCCACAAAGCTGTAGGTAGTGTATGTACAATAGCTCTAGCAAATGAATGACTTACTGGAATGGAAGGCGAAGCCCATCGTGGAAGACATTTGAAGTGGATACCTTAAGGAAATTAGTTATAACAAATTGCTGGCAGCTGGCACGAAACAGTCGCTTCAATGTTGCTCCAAATGGATGGTTTCTATTATATGCACTACTATGGATGAGCCAGAGGTACTAAACTTTTATGGTTTCCATTGACAGCTCTTTGATTTGCGATTAGAGACCAATTGCGAAGAAGGTATACGATTGAATTATCAAACTTTCCTTGACTTTCATCCGGTCATCAATGCCAACTGCCAGTTTACAAGTATTTGGTCCCAAATAGCTTAACTATTGTTAAAACTTCTCAACGAAACAACTTAATTTGCGTAAACAATTTCGTAAAATGAGCGACTCTTAACCACTGTTTCAAGAATAAAAGATAGATCTCTTGTGAAGTTCATTATCATTCATCGAAGTTAACTTTCGTGATTGCCGTGTTTTTCAATATCTTTAGTGTTATCGGATTGTATGGAAATCAATCTAATGGGAGTTATTGGAGTGACGCAAATAATTGTTATTTAGTCAAACTCAGCGCTTAAGATAACTATCACGACGAATTACCAATCTCGAGGCTATTGCTCCACTTATTCGAATAAGGAATTAGAGCAGAATTTTCACAACCGCTTTGAGGTGTACTAAATTCGTGTCAAGTTTAGGTTTGTTACTTTAAGTTTTGATTAATAAGATGATGTGTTGAGGATGATGTATCTGGAATGAATTTGCGAAAATCAATAAGCATTTAAACTTCTTCGGTCTATTTGGGAAAAAAGTAGGAAAAAAAATTTGAACAGAGTCGCTTTAAAAATCAATGAATTTCTTTAAGATATTTGATCTCATTATATTTTTATTGTAGCATGTGTTCTAAAAATGACAATAGGCTTTTATAATTGCTTCAGCTGTCTAACCGATTCCGATCAGCTGACTAATCGATTTCCAGTCCAGAAGGTCGATTTTGTCGTTAGTAAGAAAAGCGAGTTATTAAAAAAAAAAAATCATCCGGAGTGGCCGGTAGTTCAGTGCATCAGTCTGATGTCTCATGATACCGGTTAGCTACGGGTTCGAATCCCATCGTGCCTATAGATGTTTGTGTTGTTGTCTTCCCCGTGTGGTGTAGGGCTTAAAAATCAGCCACAACCTTTCCTGACTTGTCGCAGATAAGCGGCTAAATGGTCAGGAGGTGCATGATAGCGACATTCATCGTCTCAAACCAGTTAATGCTAACGAAATGTCAACTAAGCCACATATGAGTAGTTGACACGCTATATGTTCCACTAGGGCAAATAAAGATAATAAAAACTTCACACCAAAACACGTAAGTCTAAATTGCCTGAACATCTTATGACGATACTCTTCCCAAGCAGTGAGAATCATTGCTTACTGGCATGCCAAGTGAGCAGCCAGTAACTGGGGATGGAATTGCGTCGGGTACCTCGGCTCAAAGGTTGTGAATCTCGACTCGAAGATCTGATGGAAACTGAATGTAGAGCATTGCATCAAGAAAGCCCATATAGCTCTTTACTCTTGGAAAAGAACCTGCGGGAAGAACTGGGGACTCCAACCAAGGATGTTATTGTGCTTGTACACTGCGATACTCACATACGGATCGCTGGTCTGATGGCCAGCGGTGCGTAGAAAATATAATATTGATCTGCTGATCAAAGTGCAAAGGACTGCATCCGTCGCAGTTACAGGTGCTCTGAGGTCGTGTCCAGGTGACACACTTAATGTTATCTTACACTTACTCCTCCTCGACATACAAATAAGGTTCAACGCCGCGTGTAGCGCGGTCAGACTTAGTGAGTCTGTGAACTGGACTGCAAAACCATATGGGCATAGTAACATCCTGTCCACACTAGAGGGTGCGGTACACGATATGCTACTAACGAACTATATCCTCGCCGAAACAGACTCCGCGAAACATTTTGCTACTGGATATCCAACTAGAGCGGAATAGTGTGACGAAGATGTGATGGCGAGATTTGGCCTGAAGATTTTCACCGATAGCTCGAAAATGCCTTGTGGAGTCCGTCCAGGGTTTTTCTCTAAAAACTTCGCAGTTTCTTAGTCGATACGTCTTCCTGATTCTGCTACTGAATTTCAGGCGCAAGCGCTGGTAATTAGAGAGGCCTACCAGATGCTGAGGGGCACCACGGTTGCAACAAAGAATATCGCAATTTTCACGGATAGCCAGGCCACTATAATGGCCCTAGAAGCGGCGAAAGTGTCATCAAAAGTAGCTACCTAGCAAACTCAGGACGTGGGGCAAACTAAGGACGTGCATAACCTCTTGAAAAATATGGCCATCCTAAAATACACAAGGAAATAATTGCCTTCTTAATAGAAACCGTCCAGAGGTGGCCAGGACTATCGCGGTACGACGAGTCACTGGCCAGTGAGAGAGCACGCAGCTAGACTTGGTATTCCCTATAATGAGTGCTGTCGTAGTTGCAACGAGAGTGCGGCGAAGGAGACTCTGATACACTTTCTTTGCAAATATTCAGCACAAGCTAGGGCGCGGTACCGAGATTTAGGCAGTGCCTTTCTTACAGACATAACCGAGATCTCCTCTAAGGGAATAGGCGCGATACTGAATTTCCTAAATTCCACAGTGCATCTAAGGAAATGTCCCGGTTAAACCCTTAGACTTAATTTCAGCGATTTTCCTCTTATGAGGCTTGTGGCATCAAAACGGTGTGTTTTCACAACGCTCTGCATTTTTGTCCAGCCAAAATGTACCAACTTGGTCAATGAAGAAAAAATTGTTTTAGGGAATATCTAATCGACTTGTTTTCGCTCAGAGCTTTATTCGTCTATTTTAAATGATTTTTTGGTATTCAAGAAATGCAACAATTACATATAAAGTCACTAAAAGGAAATATTTTCTTGAAATCTTTTAAAATCCCATTCGCAACATTATGAATGAAACGAAGGACTGACAAAGGTTTATGAAAATATAGTATTATGGTCGTACCACATTTTCAATAGCCATGATTGAAACGCCCAATTGATAATTGTGTGGATGGCCGCCCTTGCACCCAGAGTGAGCATTCCTTCAGTGGCTTTGATCCCTTAAGAGCAGAGCGAGAGGAAGCTACAAGGGACTGTTGATTCACAAAATATAGTATAACATATCTACTTTTCGGAAGTGCTGTTCTCTCTCTCTCTAATTTCCTTGACCCCTCGAGGGGCATGGGCGCGTCAACATGTTGACGTTTCAATAGCATATCTACTTTTCGGAAGTCCAGTTGCAAGCAAGCACCTCCACGCGCCGTCTTTATACTGACCAGCTCGGAACACTGTGAGAGTTCTATTAGTACTCACAGTCAGTTTTTGGTCCCGCCAAGATTTGAAATCCGAGCTCTAGATTAGTATCGTACAGCGGTGACCGAATGACTACGGCCACCGAGCGCGATATCCATACACTGCGGATATTCCGGACAATTGCCAAACACCGAATGATTAATCTACTCGACGAATCGCTGGAAGCTCGGGTGTGATAGTCACGAATAATGTGAGCATTAGATGCTCACCACGTGCAAACTTTAACATTGCGAAAAGGCAATGCCAGACGATAAAGTGGCTTTCACATGGAACGCACAATATAAAAAATTATAGCAGAAAGCACCAGTGATGAGGGAGCTTTCTATGCGAATGCAATTTTAAAATAATCGTCACACATAGAAAGCTCGCTCGCCACTGGTGGTTTCTGCTAGAATCTCGTGTATCGTGCGTTCCGTATGAAAGCCGCCTAAGGCTGCTTTCACACGAAGTGTACAAAACACGTTATCTGAGGGAAGCAGTGGCAGGGTACATTATGTGAAAATGCTCACATGGGGCTAATGCGAGAAAATCACGTAATCGAGAAATGTGTTTTCTCGTGTACGTACAACACCTGCCACTGTGATACGGCAAAGCTCGAATGCATTCAGGCACATATGATGTATTTAAATTTGTTGTGTGATATTCTTAAAAGCTCGACAGCATTTTAGGCACACGCGCCATCATTCACAGCGAAGACTATTCGTTGCAGCTTCTCACGAGGACGCGGCGACTGTTTACCCTAACTTTTCACATCGGAGACGATTGGATAAAATCATTTATGCCGAAAGTCGAATGTCGCAGTATGAAATGCTGCGATTTCGAGAAGCTCATCCGAGAAATAGCGTCGTTTGAAAGCAGCGGTATACCTTTTACTCACGTTGTGGCCGAATGATCATTCGGCGAATTATAAATTACTGGCAATGATGAAATGAACCTTCACAAATTAATGTGAAAGTCATTCCAACCGTCACTACGAAATCGACTTAGCACTAAATTTTTCGAATAAGTAGCGTTTATATCGTTTAGCAGCGAATGTATCGCTTAGCAACAAATGAATATTATTGCTATGAATATTATTGCTATGCAATGACAATTTGTCGAATAGGTGTCACGTGTCACTGCCGGCCCCACGTCCACGAGTGGTTCTGTCACCGCATATTGAAGTCAACACAACCCTGTCGTTATCGCGTGTCTGTCAATGCAGCCAACAATAACTTTGAACAGCTGATTTCATCTCCTACATTTCTCCAAATTTCGTCTTTCAGTTTTGTCCGCATGTAATGGATGGTCCGTCCGGGACAAAACTGATTTCTTTACCACTAAAGAAATTAATTTTTCGATATCGGATTCCTTCTTGCACGAAACATAAACAAAATACCTGTACGAAGCGAACTGACAATGTTCAAAAGAAAACAAACAACTGATCCATGCGCATTAAACTCTTCGACCAGGACAAACAACCCAATGCATGGGTCACGCCTGCATGGACTAGGCCCAATATGCGCTGGTATAGGGGCAACAGTGATATATGATGATGAACTCCTTTTGGACTGGTATCACTAACAACGAAAAAAAAAAATGTTATTTAAAATTTTCCATAGTTAGCCCATAAGAAACCTCTGTGTGAATTTTCGTCATACATACTAGCTAACTTCCTTGTACTCAATTGCCCTAACCCCTTGTGGGGCATAGCGCGTCAACTGTTCCATATGGCCCAGTTGACACTTCGTTGGCATAAACTGGTTTCGGAGAATGCAGTTACCAGCATGCACCTCCATGGCCACGAACGTCGTCGTGGTCGGCATTTTAACCCGAAACGCCAGTAGTCAAACATGACACTAATGCCGCAGCACACTGCGCTACCGGTCGCCCCATAACCTCCTTGTGGGGCCCGGACAATGTGGGTTAATGCGGGAATCCACTCTCTACTCACACTAAAGGGAATTTCCGCTTTCCCGAAAGTATGAAACTACGAATTTCAGTGCGAAAATAATTGTATGAAGCATATATGCTATGTCTGTTCTGTACTGCCTAAAGCGGAAAATAATTTTGGGAAGTGCGAACGTAACGCATGTACGCCCATATATTAGCACGAGCCATTTCCATGTAAAATTTCCACGAATTGCATTAAATACAATTTTCGGGACATTTTTCACAAAGGATTTTGGGGACTTTATTCAAAGGAACGTATACTCATTTGTCCTAACCCCTAGCGGGGCATAGCGCATCAACCATTCCATGTGACTTATCTGACATTTCGTTGGCATAAACCAGTTTCGAACGACGCACGTCGCCAGCAAACACCTCGTACCCCCTTTTAGTCGCTTACCTGTGATAAGTCGGGAGATGTTGTGGCTTATTACTACGCCCCGCACCACAGGGGGAAGACAACACAAGCATCCATGGCCGCGAATGCCGTGGACGGAACAGACACGAGACTGACACCTCTACGCACTGAGCCACAGGACAATTTTTTTTTTTTTTTTGTAATTTAGAGATATGAGACCATTTATCGTTTGTCTTTTTGCAAAACTCCTTGTAGGGGATGGTTCCTGGAGCCAGTATAATGTCAAACTTTTGTCTACAACTTTCGTTCCTTTCGAGAGCTCATAGCATGGGACAATTTGATCTTTCCGATCAGCGATCATAGTCACGAAATTTTATTAAATTTAGTAATAAATTTAAATCTAAAACTCTATTATACAAGTAGCACTATCTCCGATAGTAATTTCAAGTATTTATTATATCAATTGATCAACAAGATATACCGAGTTGATGATTAATTGAGGTCCACATAAAACATGCAGCTCGATTATACCGTGCGTAACATGCATACTAAACTAAACAGCAGCTTGAATTACCGAGCGTACCAAATCGGGCACCATAACAACTTACTCCAGCAGTGACTGCAAAAAGTTAATAAGTGTATTATAATTGTGATAAACGAATAGTTTTTTTTAATGCACACATAATTCTCTGATCGGAGGAAATCGAATTTCACCCTCTCTTTTTCTTGTTTGATTAAGGTGAAGCAAACAACTGACACACCTCCATTCATACTAACGACTAAAAAATAAAAAGTTTTTAATGATTTTGCTCGCGGGAGGCGTTTAATAATACATAAATGTGCACACGAAAGTACATTCGGAACCGCATATTACGAGTATTACCCCGGTTAATATCAAATCATGACTCGCTTTCAGTGAAGCCAAATTTAGAACCATTCGTAGACTGATTAATTGCGCTGTGCTGAGGACTTTTACTACATACATATATATATATAGTATATTGTAAAAAAAAACTACTAAGTATGGAGGAAGTTGCAAGTTAACTGAATTAAGATGATAATAGACCACGGATGTCAAGGGTCATAGAAGCCACACTGTCAAAGCGAAGCTATTGAATGATTACAAACAAATTTAGCAAAGTATTAACTTACTATTATGTAAACAAAGGTCTGGAAACATCATTCGTATGCGTATACGAGTATAGCATCATTTGGAATTAATTCTAGAAACCATCGAAATTAACGATTTGCCTAGCGCTGATAGGTAGAAAGCACTCTCCGCGCCTTTTCCACACACGTTCGCGACCATTTGATTTGAACCTCTTAAGATGCGATTGGCAGCACCACTCTGCGTCGATCGCAGGCGACGATCAAAAAGTTACATAGTGTTTTGCGCTCTATGAATTGATCAATTACAATATGCAATGACCGTGTGTCTAGCAAAATGCACCTTTAGCCATTCGTCTTGCTAGACACACGATCGTCGTAGATTGTTCGCGATTAACGATGAAGCCATAGAGCACGGAGCACCATTTGTATGCATTTCTTCGATCGTCGCTTGCGATCGACACAGAGTCGTGTCTAGCAAGACAAAGTTTCAGCCTACTTACTCTGCATTCATCAGGCCAAAGATGTATGTTTGCAAGCGAACCGAAGTCGAGCTACGCGACCATATGGGAACATATACGAGGGTTGCCTTTTATATTTCGGGATTAGAGAACAAAAACAAATATTAATCATTGAAAATCGCTTTACTGTTTTTCAAAATATTCCCCATGAAGATCTATACACTTTTGCATGCGTTTGAACCAATTGTCAAAGTACTTTTGCCACTCTGATTGAGGTGTCTCCAAAACATGCATTCTGAACGCAGCAACCGCTTCTTCAGGTGTTGAAAAACGTTGACCTCTCAGTTTGTTTTTTACGTACGGGAATAAAAAGAAGTCATTCGGTGCCAAGTCAGGACTATACGGCGGATGACCCATCAAATCTATGTTTTGAGTGCTCAAAAATGCAGTTGTTTGAGCTGATGTGTGAGAGCTCGCATTGTCGTGGTGAAGAGTGATCCGTCTTCGGCGGTTGGTTTTCCTGATTTCTTGGAAGACAACTGGCAAACAAATGGTTGTGTACCACTCAGAATTGACTGTTCTGCGTTGTTCTAGTGGTACGGTTGCGACATGTCCAGTTTTTCCAAAAAAGCAGGCGACCATTTGCTTGGAAGTGCTTCGTGCGCGAACAACTTTTGTTGGGTTTGGCTCATCTTGAAACGCCCATACAGTCGACTGCTGTTTACTTTTGGGCTCATACGCGTAAATCCACGATTCATCACCTGTCACGATGTCATAGACGTGTTTCGAAGCACCGCGATCGTATTTTTTGAGCATTTCTTTCGACCAATCGACACGAGCCTTTTTTTGAGCGATTGACAAATTGTGTGGGATCCAACGCGAACAAATTTTTTTGACAGTCAAATGTTCATGCAATATTGAATGTATGCTGGTCCCACTAATGCCTAAGGTTGTCTCAATCTCACGATAGGTCACATGACGATCTTGCAATATCAGTTCGCGCACAGCATCAATGGTTTCCGGACGACCTTCACCTTTTGGACGACCTTCACGAAATTCGTCTTGGAGTGAACTACGACCTCGATTGAATTCACCATACCATCGATAGACACTGTTCCTCGATGGAGCTTCATCGCCAAAAATTGAATTCAGTTCATCCATGCACTGTTGCTGAGTTAATCCACGTCGAAAGTTGTAAAAAAATAATCGCACGAAAATGTTCACGATTGAATTCCATTATTTGGCCGAGTTTAATCTTTTAAGTTACTGTAAAAAACACAAATAGCGCTCGTATGTCAAAACGTTCTGAGTACGTATAACCTCAAAAATGTCAAACTTTACGATAGAGCTGTCAGTTGCCAGATTGCAACACTAGGGTTGTCCAATCCCGAAATATAAAAGGCAACCTACGTACAATAGGTCATCGAGCACGCAAGTCTCGTTTCTCCATTCTTTTTCGAATGGTGCGCTCACTTACACTGGCTGCGTTTTGGCCAAAATAATTGGAACAAAGAAAATGACAGCGAGTAACAGAGCTTTAATGTATTGTAAATCCGTAAGTATAAGACAGAGTGCGGCAGTATCCTGTCAGTCGTTTCTCCATTCTTTTTACACTGGCTGCGTTTTGCCCAAAATAATAGGAACAGAGAAAATGACAGAGCTTTAAAGTATTGTATATCCGTAAGTGGAAGACAGAGTGCCGCAGTATCTGTCAGGATCTTTGAGGGGAAATCGACCGGAAAAATCATTTTATTCGATTCCCCAGACCATTATTTCTACACAAATACATCTACCAGCCTATCTCTTTGGCTCTAGTACAATTCTTTTTGGATCCTGTCAACCCCTTGTGGGGCATAGGGCATTAACCACGCCGATTTCCACCTCATCCTGTTCGCCGCCATCGCCTTCAACTGTCTCCACGATTTGCCTAATGACTTACCCTCGACCTCAACTGATCTTCTCCAGGTGTTTCTAGGTCGTCCAACGCAATGACTTGCATCGGTTCCCTGTGGGTTCTAATCGAGGGCCTGTTTAGCAATGTTTATGTACAATTACTATGGGATAATGAAATTTAGTCGGTTGTCATTCTGCTCTCGTGATTCGTATGTAGATGCTTTGGAATGAGTCGTGTGCGTCGAATATGTGAATATGTGAGCCTCTCTTTCATTAAGAGATGCTTTACCATAGAGGAACAAGAGAAAGAGGTGGAACTCAGTACAACTGAGATGATGGTTGTTCCTATTGGATTTGTTGCATATGTATTGAATTCCACTGTTGGTACACAATGGAATTGCAGAAAGCAGATAACAAAACCACCGCGCCATATGTTTCCGTTTACCAGAAAGAGATAAGACTATCACAGCAGATCGATCGGGTAGTACCAAAAGTGCGTTCAGTCTGTTGTTTTGCAGTTCTGGCAATACTAAATATCTATCAAATCGCACGCATACAAGGAAAACTAACCAAAACCATGCACGCACACATACGTAAGCTATCCAGCGAGTTACCTATCCAATCGCAACTAAAACTGATTGGACCCAATTTGACTTTTGAGCAGCTGTTCGGAATTGGTTTTGTCCTTATCGCTCTAAAGGGTCATTTCCTTCCAATTGTAGCCGTCGTTTCCAGCTTAACGGGGTAAGTTTGTGAGCGTTGGAGTAAGTGCGCCCCTGTCTACAAAATTAATTATACTGAGATCCACCTCTTCTCTTGTTCCTCTATGGTTTTATCATCTCGATTGCTCATGCTAAATCAATGATGATAATAGATCAGGCTTCCGAAAACACGCAAACTTCCCACGCCGTTTCTAGGCTTTGCCGCATTTCAACCGCCGTGAGGAACCGATTCCTCAATAATTTCCTAGTACAATAAATCGATCGTGTCGGCTCCGTCGCCCCCTCGAAAATTATTGGTATTGGTAGAGCATGATTTTCGCAAAAGCGAGGAAATACTCGAAAATGATTTACGAAAATTACAGCGAGTACAAAATATACCAGGGTTGGTTTTCTTTGTGCTGTGGGTTCTTCTTCGGGTTTGCTTAATAAAGCGCATAGTTTTGGCACACTTGAGAGTATTGTCTAAGCGAAGAGTAGGGACAGCGCCGTTTGAAGGCTAAGGCGAAACAGGCGGTTGGCTGGGAAAAAACTTTCTTGCCTGTGCCTTAAATTAGACTTTGACTGGCCCGGAGTAGACATACCCAGCAAGGAGGAAATTCAGTTGTCAATAGACTGCTTTACAATGTGTCGGTCTGCAAGGTGTGCTTATCATCCCGAAGGATGGACACATTTTTTACCTTTCCTTTTTCCTCCCCTTGTGTTTGAATGTTTTAGGTAGCCTTACTAGGACTAGAATGCGCTGACTCAAAACCCACGGCATTCCGCTGGCCTAGCCGGGTCAAATTGCACCGAGTCAGTTAGCATTCTGGTCAAACATATTTTGTTGCAGTGACGGCAGCTCGACAAAGCCGTGGTTCACAATATATGGCCGTTTCTGGTAAATTTCCCGGTATTCTTAGTGAGGTATTGTTGAATGCACTGTCACAGAAAACCAGCTTGTTCTTTTCAAAAGTAAAGGTTATGGTTTAAGTCGAACATTCTTTTTGCTCAATAGCGAAATTTCGATGTAGCTTTTTTACTCAAGCTTAGGATAGTTGTCTGGTGAACTACTACGAGTACAGAAACTAACCATAGCTTGCAGAGTAAGGTACAAAGATTTTCTTGGTGCTCTTAGAACTACTCCTTGTGCTGCTTTGAACCTGTTTTTTAGCCTGCGGCTTTTTGATATTTTGTTAATAGGTGGCCACAAATACGGTCAATCGACTCCATGAGACTGGTGAGTTGTTTACTTCAGGCACTGGACATGGACCAAATATGTACGAAATGGACGACTTAGCTAATGTTGATGGTGGCAAACTCTATCGTTTAATTGGAAGCCGTACATGGCTGAATGATTTGGATTGTCGGATGAAGAGTCCCTGGAAGTAATAATAACGAACAGTCCTTATACCAAAAGTAATTTATGTTCATGGCTGTGTACGTTCATCATCTCATGTTTCTTTCCAATAAAGAATATGTTCGCGCTTATCGAAAGTTGAATAAGTGTGGACACCCCCTTAGCTTTCCATGTAACAAAGAAAGACGAGCCCCTCCGAGCTTTATTTCTAGATTTGCCACTGGCTGAAGCTGTTAATTTGAATGTTGGCGAAGACGCTGTTTAGATAGATACATAGATAGATGTTTTATTCGGTAGTCCGGATGGCGCAACGGTTAGCACGTTCGGTTTCTACGCACTGGGTCATGGTTCGATTCCTACTGAATGCGGTAGTTTTCGATAAAAAAAAGGGGATTTACGTGCTGAGCCCACTCAGCTGTTAAATGAGTACCCATTTATGGGGTGAATAACTCGGTTGAGCGTGTTGCTGATCACACACCTCTGTACAAGACATACCGTCACCATTGGACTGGACATGAGTAAATAATGAACACGAATGATAAAACAACAAACGATAACTATTCCAAATTAAGTGCTGATATGAACACAATACTCGTACATTTTTCGTTCATATACTTTCAATCATTAATTTAGGAAATAATTTCATGTTCATGTGTATCATCAGTTATCAAATAAATCGGCCGATAATAATCTCAGTGTGGGATGTCGATAAAACGGAGGGCAGTCATCAATATCAATTTTCAATAAACTCACATACATATAATGAACAGTGAAATTTGAATTAGTTACAGAGTGGAGAGCATTGAACTCTACATCGAAATATTAACATTGATTTCCATCTGAAACTGTCACAATCATGGACACCCAACTCGAACCACCTTAAAAAAACATTAATTCACCACTAACTTTCTGTTACCAGGTGTTATTTCAATTTTTGAATAAATTGCCGTATTTCTCTTTGCCATAATCAACTCGACCGTTGATCGTTAAACTGAAATGTACTTACTTAGTTATCCGAAAGATACATAATGTCCGCATGTTAAAGATGTAATGATTATCAATTAATTAAAATGGAATTAATGATACTGAAATGTTCGATACATTTACATCCGTAAATATTTTAAGTTAATTAACAAAACTATATGTTAATTTGAGCAGCTTATAAAAACTGAATTAAAGATTTTGCGGGTATTAATTACATCATCACGATACATATCGTATCAAGCATTGTAAATAAGACAAAATAAATAATTTCAGTAATTAATTTAAAAGGAAATATAACGCTCGTAGTCTTCATACTGTATTTGAAAAAAAAATATCGATTAATCGGTAGTTTCAATACACAAGCATTACGACTGGTTTCTCGCTATTCAAGATTAGGAACCAGTGCTGAAAAGGCTTCGGTGGCAAACTTTGAAAAAGAAATGCATTTTGCATCATATACATATATTTTTTATAAACTGGCAACCCTCTTTAAAAAAAATATTAAGGAATCAATTTTTCAAGTTTTGTCTTGTCGAAATTTTTAAAACCTTTTTTAGGTTTTCTCAATTTTTTTCCCAGTATTCATCTTACAGGGGAAGTTACTTATACCTGATACTCTAAAAGCACATTTAATTTCTACAATTTAATAGCATACTCAGTTCTGCGAGTTCTGAACTTCTTTAACTTAGTCACTATGAATTTCCACAAAGTTGATAAGTCGTCGATCGAGTCAGTTTAATATGGTAACGTTTCCATCAGCTATGGCATAACAATCCAGACAGATGATAGCTCTGAGATCACTAGAATCTCCGTCTAAAGTACACTGCAATGAAAAGATAAGCCAATCTTCAGCATCTCCGAAAAAAAAACCAGATCTTACTCCAGAGTCTGGGTGAGAGAGAGCAGCAGTTTCTCACATATTCCCTAAAGGAATCAGGCTCACGAAATTTCTAACAAAGGATGCCTTGTAAAAGAAAGGGCCGCAGAACTGACGTATACAGCCACAAGATCACCCTCAGTTGTAGCCCTCAGCTCTGACCTATGGCCCTCCTGCAACAGTAAAGTGCTGTAGTGGCTTTGTTAACACGTTCCTGAATATTTGGCCTCTATCCCAGCCTCCTGTCTAGAATCTTACCAAGGAATCAAGCCTTTTAAGAAAAGCCAATCTGACACCCTCCAATACCGGAGGTTCGATGCCCGAAGGTAAATTGTGCCGTCTTGTAAAGAGCACAAATTCCGATTTTCTCAAGATTAACCCTGACTCCACTCTGACTAGCCCAACTGGCCAGAATCGATATACCATTCTGCAGCACCCCATTGAGAACACTCGGGAATTATATTAGATTTACGTCTGGGTTATTTAGGAAACGGCTCTTTTAAAATTTACATTTTGAGACTTTGGAAAAGACTATTTTAAACATTGATCAATATCTCCTAATACAAGTACCCTTAAAAAACTGTTCCTTTGCTATTTTTAAATGACTTATATTTGCTCAAGTTTAATAAAAACATGATTAAAATGAGTCGAGGAATTTGCGAGGTACAGATCTTCAATGGAAAAGGTGACTAAAATTGTATTAAAAAAAATTGCCAGTTAAAAAAAATGAAAGTGCTCTTGTTTTCTCGCGCTCGGTGGCCGTGATCGTTCGGTCACCGCTCTACGATAGTAATCTAGAGCTCGGAGATCAAATCTCGGCGCGATCAAAAACTGCCTGTGAGTACTAATAGCACTCTCACAGTACTCTCGAGCTTGTCAGTATAAAGACGGCGCGGATAGGAGGTGCATGCTAGCAACTGCACTTCCGAAAAGTAGATATGCTATTGAAACGTCAACAAGGCATAGAAATGCTAGAGATGTTGACGCACCGATGCCCCTGGAGGGGTCAAGGCAATTAATAATATCGAAATAACCGCTAATTCTACTAGAAAAGTCATGCAAAATTAAATCGTGGTAAATTTAATTAATTATTTCTATAGACCGAATAGTTCTCTTATATTATTAAATGAAGTCGGAAAATAAGGGGCTGCGCCCACAATAAGAGGGTTTCTAACGCCTGATGCCAATAGGCAAGAGAAACGCCCGAGGGTTTTTCCAGATTTCTTCAGGCGCACTGTCCAACTCCTGGAGAAATTTTAACAATTCAAGTCCAGATATGCAATTGCAAATGGCAAGCATGCATTTCCATGAAAAAAGTGGACTTTCATTTCTTCTCTATGGCGACCCCCACCCCCCTTAAAATAAGTCTATTACATCGCATCGCTTTCTCCAGCGAACTATAGTATTACATTTATAAATAATTCCACAAAATTTCATTGTGTGTAGCTACAAAACCCTAAAAATGGGGAAATTGGATTTTTGTAGGACTGGGCTTAAACACCTCTCAAGACAATTTGCAATTTCGCCCTGTTTCTCACCTAGTTTAATTTTTTGTAATGCAACAAGTTAAATGTCGGTTCTGCCGGGCATTTGGTTTACATGTCGAAGTGCACTTGAGGAAGGTCAAGTAACAGTGGCGAAAGATCATGGTTTCCTTTCGCCAATTGTATTGAGTGTGAACCCTGACGTTAGGGAGAATTAAAGGTTGCAAGCATAAGATGGAGTCACTGTCCACAATGCATGCACTGAGGAGGAACAAACAGAAACTGAGGAGGAACAAGCAAAATTGCAAACAACCTGGAAAGAGAAATTCCCACTTCTAAGCTCTGGCTGCAATACTATCGAATGACTGCACTTATGAAGAAATTCATTCAAGCAGAGAGATTGGAGGCATGAGTAATCTACAATATCGGATAGTCCCAAAGAAATTCACTATGTTCACTAAACGACACTTCATTATTCGCAGATAGAATAACTTTTGGTTACGCCTGAGGACAGGCTTGTATATCGAACAGGTGCTAATGAGAGCAATGAAGATCCCTGAAAGATTAACCCATGGTCGCTGTATATCCAGTAAAGTGCTTTCCCGGTGGACCGGAAAAACTGGTCCCAACATCATATAAAACAAGCTTGCCGAAGGTATGATACCCTTCACGTGAAGCGTGAAGGGTATCATACCTTCGTTTTGTTTTGTAGTACATATGCCACTTTGAAAGTAGTAAAACCTGTTGCGATTTCACTGTTCCTAAAAGAGGTATATGAAATAGTGGGTCGATTTCAACTACAATAAATTAAGGAACGTGGCTTAGCAGTCAATATGATTGAATAATATGCAATTTTGTAAAGATATCTTCAGAAATGAAACAGATTTTCTGACAAAAACTTGCTTTTGGACCGGTCGTTCCCATAGCAGCTATATGACGTAGTGGTCCGATTTCAAAAAAATTCGCGAATGCGATTTGACTAAAGATACTATTGGTCAGTGTGAAATCTGAAGATGATATCTTGAGAAATACCCGTAAAAAAGTTTTTCTCACAAAGATGAATTTTTGGACCGGTCGTTCCCATGGCAGCTATATGACGTAGTGGTCCGATTCCGTATATACCTACCTACAGCGTGCAATAGAAAGAAGGCTTTGTATAAAATTTCAGCTCGATAGCTTTGAAACTGAGGGACTAGTTTGCATAGAAACAGACAGACAGACGGACAGACAGACAGACGGACGAAGCTTAATCGACTCGTCTCATCATACTGACCAAGAATATATACCTATAGTTTATATGGTCGGAGATGTTTCCTTCTGTGCGTTGCAAACTTCATGACAAAGTTAATATACCCTATCACATCCGTGAAGGGTATACAAGTCAAGAGATACTGACTGAGCACACATTTTCTTGGGGACAAATAATGGTTCAAACATCGCTCTCAGACTCTACTAGAGCAAAGGGAATAATATTACCAAACAAGATGGAAATTGTGCATATTAACTACTGGGGGGGGGGGGGGGGGGCAAAACCCCTCTCCCATAGTCCTCCGCCTGGGCGCCCCCTGGAACGGCAGTGGTCACTGACCATTGCCAACCAACGTCAAGCCGCCAGTGATGGCGGTGCGATGATTTGGTTGAGGTACCCCTGTGGTGTGGGGTGTGAAAAAAAAATACCACGGCCTTTCCCTTTGAGGGCCTCTCGTTAAAACCGACAATCAAAGGACAGGATGTGTATGCCAGCAACTTGCACTATCCGAAATCTTTATATGCTAACGGAACGTCAACTATGCCTCGGATAAGGACTGACTCAACGGTTACGACTTTTAGCTATCATACAATGACAAAGATTGGATTCTGGAATGTGCGTACTCTCCTGGACAATGGATCAGAAGGTCCCCAGAACGCACGATTTCTTCAATTAGAAAGTGAATTTCTGAGGTACAAATTAAATATCTTAGGAGTTAGTGAGATAAGATGGTGGAAAGGCGGAGAATTCATCTCTCCAACGGGCAGCACTGTAATGTTGTACTCCGGTAAAGCTACTGGTAGTCGCCGTGAGTCAGGTGTGGGGCTCCTTTTAACCAGAGCCGCACGAAACTGTCTCTTATCCTGGGAACCGGTCTCTGACAGGGTCTTGACCGCCAGGTTCCGGACCAAAATGAGGAACATCTCAATAATACAATGTTATGCTCCTACTGAACCCGACAATGTCTTGGCAAAAGACTCCTTCTACGAAGAACTAAACGCCGTTCAGAGCAGAACACCTAAAGGTGACATTATAATGGTTATGGGTGATTTGAATGCGAAAGTTGGGGCTGATAACTATGGGCTCAGACATGTGATGGGGAGACACGGTCTTGGTGATCGTAATGACAACGGTGAAAGATTTGTAGAGTTCTGCAACTTTCACAGTCTCTTCATCGGTGGTACTATGTTTGAGCATAAGGACCACCACAAAATCAGTTGGTCCTCTGTTGATCGGCGCAGAACAAAGATTCAAGAGTTGCCTCCTGGACGTGCGAAACCAGAAGGGTGCCGATATTGGAATGGGAAGAGACCATTATCTTATGATCGCTAATGTTCGATTGCGTATTGCAGCCGCGCGCCGCCCCAGCGACGAAAGATCCAGGCCCCGCAAATTCAACATCGCTCGACTAAAAAATTCAGCTGTCTTACAACAATATAATGACCATCTTGCGCAAAAAGCGGCTGAGATAACTAGTCACCCAGATAGTGACATAAACGAAAACTGGGATGCCATAAAAAATGCGTACATTGATAGCGCAAATACCATCCTTGGCCCAAACCCGGATTGCCGGAATAAGCCCTGGATGTCCGACGCTTCATGGCAGCGGATTGTTGAAAGAAAGGAGCTGAAAGTTCGTTTGGCTGCAGCATCAGACGACAATCCAAGCAGCATCGAACTCCTTTACCGTCAGAAAGCTCGAGAAGTTCAGCGTAGTGTGCGACGCGATAAAAGAGTTTATGCCAATTCTCTTTTAGCGTCAGCAGAAGAAGCCGCTAGAAGTAACAACTTAAACACCGTATACGGTGTCATCAAGGAGTTTACAGGTGGCCGTAACTCCTGCCAACATCCGGTGAAGGATAGTGATGGAAAGCTACTTATCTTGGAAGAAGATCAAATGAGGCGGTGGAAAGAACACTTCGCCGCGGTCTTGAACCGTGTAACCTCTGGTGAAGTTCCCCCTCATATAGATAATTTAGCTAACCATCAAAATGTGCGTATACGGTCCACTGCCCCGACTAAAGAGGAAATAGTCACTGCAATTATTGCACTAAAACGAGGAAAGGCCGCCGGACTTGACGGCATCCCTGCCGAACTTTATCAAGCAGCGCCAAGCGTAACTACCGATTTGCTGCACCCACTTGTTGATAAAGCGTGGAATACCGAGACCTTTCCCACTGAGTGGAAGGAAGGTTTGATCATCAAACTTCCAAAGAAGGGTAGCCTCACAGACTGTAATAATTGGAGAGGCATTTGTGTGCTTCCTGCCGTTGCCAAGATAATAGCTAAAATCGTCCTGGAAAGACTAAAGGCCCACTTAGAAAGCACAATTGATGCAGAGCAGGCTGGCTTTCGATCCGGATTCTCCTGTGTCGATCACATTAACACCTTGCGAATCATCATCGAGCAATGCGCTGAATACGATTCTCCGCTTCACTTGCTTTTCATCGATTTCGAAAAGGCTTTCGATAGTGTGAACCGGGATTCTATATGGGCGGCCTTGCGCAGGAGAGGCATCCCTGAGAAGCTTGTGGCTATTATTAAGGCAACCTATGACGGCGCGAAATTTCGCGTTCTGCATAAAGGTAAAGTGTCGGGGGACTTTGAGATTCGCAGTGGAGTTCGGCAGGGGTGCATCCTCTCACCGATCCTATTCCTCATTGTGATCGGCGATGTGTTGCATGCAGCGCTATCCGGACTCGACAGAGGAATTCAATGGACTTTGACATCTTATCTACAACATCTTGACTACGCTGACGATATACGCCTACTCTCCCACAAAATCATGGATCTGTCCGCAATGGCATTAGATCTCGAGAGGGAGGCAAGCAAGGTTGGGCTAAAGATTAATACCAACAAGACCAAGGTTCTTAGCCCGTCATTGCGAAAAAGAAATCCGACACCTATTGCCATCAATATTAATGGGCAGCCTGTGGAGAAGGTGGACAACTTCGTCTACCTGGGTAGCATTGTTGCCGAAAATGGTGGTACGGAGCAGGACATCGCTCGTCGTATCAACCATGCGCATACGGCATGCTGTCCAAAATCTGGCAGGGCAGTTATCTCAGCATCAAGACCAAGCTGGGCCTGTTTCGCTCCCTGGTACTATCAGTGCTTTTGTATGGGAGCAGTAAATGGAAAGTTTCCGTAGGAGTTACCAGGAAGCTGCAAGTTTTCGTCAACTCATGTCTTCGTCGAATTTTAAGAATTTTCTGGCCAGAAACAATATCAAATGAAGAGCTAAGTCGGCGTACGGGTCAGATGCCAATCGACGAATTGATACACAGGCGAAAATGGCAGTGGATAGGTCACACATTGCGGAAGAGTGATAACTGCATTGCTTTGCATGCCATGAAATGGAACCCCATTTCCAACCAAGGCCGACTAAGAGGGGGTCCTCGAATCACATGGCATCGATCTGTGGCAAAGGAGTGTCAGGTACTAGGTAAGTCTTTTGGGGAGTTGCGTCCCATTGCCCAGAACAGAGTACGATGGCGCGCAGGAGTAGTTGACGCGCTATGCCCCGCTAGGGGTTAAGGCAAAGTAGTATATTAACTACTTTACCTCCGATTTTTTTGAAATCTTAATATGTTGTGCAGTTCAGCATGCTGATTAAGATTATTGATTAACAATAGTCTCTCGCTTCGCGCTTAAGGGATCGTTTTTTTACACAGAGCAGTGTACAGCAGGATTTCACTTGCAACTCTGACGGATAAAATCCCATACGAGACCTGGATCAAAACCGGTCTGTCGTTTTGTATGGAAATAGACCGAAATCCGGTGAAACGAGCACAGCTAATGACATAGCCTGCGAAATATGTACTTGGATCATTCGCGATACGATCGCAGAGAATAAGCAATAAAAAGCAGTAATTCTTTACATAAAGATGGAGCAATTCCCGCATTACACTAACAACACTGTCACCGATAATTCTCATTGGAAGCAGGCTCAAGAAACTTGTTCTGTAAGCGACTTTTCATTTCTATTGGAACTCCCACAGCGTTCAAAGCTTGTCAGTAAAACACGGCTATATGGATAGGGTGTGTATGCTAGCAACTGTGCCATCCAAATTTATATGTTATGAAAGAGTTGACGCCCCCATGCCCCTGGAAGGGTTAAGGTTATTACCAATACATAATAGCCCTGTTCAAAACAAAAAGACAAAGTTGATCTCTAAAAATAACGGCCGGGATCAAGAGACAGGCGAATTCAAACAGCCAGCATACAGATAATTCGCCGCGTGGGGGCGAATTGCGAATTTTGAATGCAAATGTACAGAGCGAATTGCCGAGAAACAGGTTGACGTTCAACCAATTCACTTTCAACTCTGATCCAAATGTGATCCCACACGAGATCTGGATCATCGGCGGTCAGTCGTCTTGTATGGGAATGAGCTTTTGATCCAGCAAAAAGAACGAGGCTAATATCGTGTAGTCCGGATGGCGCAACGGTTAGCACGTTCGCCTTCAACGCACTGGGCCCCGGTTCGATTCCGGAGATTTACGTGTCGGACTATGAGCCCACTCAGCTGTTAAATGAGTACCCATTATGGGGTAAATAACTCGGTTGAGCGTGTTGCTGATCACATACATACCTCTGCACAAAAAACCGTCACGATCTAGAAAATGAGATGATGCTAACTCATCTCGAGGCCGTGGTTCGAATTGGACTGTTGCGCCAGTTATTTATTATTTTAATATCGTGAAACTAAAGGTTTTTCGATTGCAAAAGCTAAAAAAACGCGAAGCTCACCGTATAAAATAATAAATAATAAAATGCTAAGAATTATCATCTTGGGAATATAAATAATAATGCAAAAACTTATTTTCTTCAAAATAAATTGGTTCATATTCTCACACCAAAATCAAAACCTGCAATTAAACTTAGTTTTTAGAATGTAAACTCAACTCTCAGCCCGATACAAAAAAAAAAGTTTATTAGTTCGTTGACTTCGTTGTTACCGCCTTCTTTTTTAGGGGAAAGCAAAAGAAACGAAAATTACCGCATTTTTATTTAAAATAAAAAAATGACAACTAGTGGCTTCTCTTAATCAGATTTTCCTTTTTTGTTAAATGCACGTTAAAAGCTGATAATATTTTATTACTACATTTTTTTTCTCTACAACTCATGATGAATATGAGAAAATAACATATTGTGCATGCATAAGTATCTTTCTGTCCATTCACTTTTTTTACTTGCTTAAGAAAGTTGAGTCGTAAGTCGTTTGCTCTGGAAGCTGACAATAAGATTTTGCAGATATACGCAAATAGTAAGCAGTAGTTATCTTAATTAGCCAGCCCAACGAGTCGTTTGTCAGGGTGCCGGTATTAATGCGTATGAAATGCTTCAAAATGAATCCATAATCAAATAATAGGACGTAGTTACTTGTACGAGTACTAAGTATATGAGCAGATTTATTCAAACCCAAAGAAGTGATAATTTATTTATACATTTTACAATGGACAGTGTACAGTTGTATTGTGAATAATGACATTAATGGATCAACGCAATGAGTAGCAGTTTAGCTGATTCCCAACGCATATTTAAGGTGGACGAATCGTTGCTTCATTTGACGATAAAGTATCTTTTAGTTACCTTGGTGTCTTTCGGGTGATCTTGATAAAGATATATTTTTTTCTCAAAAATTAAGATTATAATTCAGGCGTGAGTGTGTACATATGTATTTCCACATATATTTGGAAATATTGCAACAATCTCAAGGATGTTTCAAGTAGTTTGGATTTAAGCCATTCTCTTTACACTGGATACTTATTACTTGTAGTAAGATATCATATACATCTTCAACTAGAAAAAGAATGTACTATAGATAACTATACGGCAGTTAATATAGTTATCAGTTCTCTTAAATGAACGTAACTGCTAAATAAATCTCGGCGCGATCAAAAACTGCATGTGGGTACTAATAGAACTCACACAGTGCTCCGAGCTCGTCAGTATAAAGACGGCGCGGATAGGAGATGCATTTTAGCAATTGCACTTCCGAAAAGTAGATATGCTATGGAAACGTCAACAAGGCATGAAAATGCTAGAGATGTTGACGCGCCCATGCCTCTGGAGGAGTCAAGGCAATTAGAGAGAGAGGGAGAGAGGGAAAAAATCGTTGCACATAATGACGAAATTTTGTATGGGCGTGAGTATCTCCATAAGAAGCCGTTGTCCAATTTTGACGCTCCGGATTCGCCGAGCGACCTTTATTCACTGTGGTGTGATGTTTACTTTAATCTATCTCTATAAAAACATCTTGGAGGAATCTAACGAATCGCTGACTTTTGAATAATCCTTTTCAAAAAAATGTCACCCAACTGTCGAAAATACAGAATCCCACAAAAACAAAAACATCCTTACCATTGATCCTTTACAGTACCCACCAGCTACTAATAAAAACCACTCAAACTGCATTCGCTTTGAATCCTATTAAAACCAAACACAAATCTGCATACTATTTTCCTCTTATCTACAATCCAACAACTAGTACAAGACAATTTACAATGAAAATTAGTATGTATCTTTGTGTACATTTATGTACTTCATAATACTTACTGCTATCACTTCCACTTTGTATTGAATTGCTAGCACTTAATCCAATCGCGGATAGTTCGGATGGTTGCAATTTAATTTCCATTTCATGGAGACGTGAATTCAAAGTTTTTGTGTGCATAAACAGAAATAATGTGCACGATACAGCGATTAGCGCGATGAATTCCGCAGATCTGAAATCGAAAATTGAAATGGAAGAAATAGATTTAATTTTATCATGGATCAAAATATTGAAGGAAATATCAGACAAAAAAAAAATAAAAAAAAAAATTTTGGACGAATCGGAAGCAAGATATTTGAAAACATAAAATGGGAATGAAGCAAAATAGGGAAATGTTTAAATTTATGCCAAAACCATGTACCATGTTGGTTTGGTTATAAAGACGTCATCAGAATGATCAGTTATATTGGTAATTTATTTATGTTGAACTTAATCCGAACTTGGAGTTTCCTTCTGATGATTGCCGCTTTGAGAGATGGTTTCTGTTCTAGCAGGGTTGCATTCAGAAGTTTTGAATTTTTAATCCCGCATAATTCGACAGATTAATAATAGATTGTACAATAAATATGCAAATGAAATAATTATGAATAATTATGTATATGGGGTCGCAAAAATAATGGAAGTTACTTCTTACTCAGCAGTGACCTTCTCCTTCACCTTCACCTTCCAGTCTTCTTATTCTCTTCATATTTGGTACAGAAACGACCACGAGGTTTCTTACGGCCCAGGGTTCTTGTACTGGAGGAAGTGAGGCTACCCTTCACGGATCAGGCGGAATTCTTAGATCTTATACTAGATAGAAAGCTTTATTGGAGGCTGAGTATTCAGGAATGCACTTACAAAGCAATCATAGAATCATATTGTTGCTAAAATGGGATTGGCTTTTCTAACGGTCCTTTACCCCAAACTGCTGTATAGAGAAAGCGTCCTGCATGCTCCCCACCCAACTCCATCAGCAGCTTTATAGACGATGCTCAACCTTCTTCCTGTATCAATTGCCTTAACCCCACCGGGAACATGGGCGCGTCAACATGTCTTGCATAACTATGACTTGTTGACGCTTCAATAGCATATAGATTTCTGATGGTGCAATTGCTAGCATGTACCTCCTATTCGACACGTCTTTTACTGATAACCTTGCGGCGCTGTGGGAGTTCTAATAATACCCACAGGCAGTTTTTATTGACGCGCCGGAAATCGAACCCATGTTATCTAGATAAAGCATCGTAGAGTGGTGACCGAGACTCCACGTCTACCGAGCGTGTCATTCAAGTCGCTGTGAACACGGCATACGGGAGACAGCTCAATAGACGGACACAAATTTACTGGTCACGCTTCAGTCCTGAGCAACACTGATATCTCTCTCTGAATCCTGTTAACCCCTCGTAGAGCATAGAGCATTACCGAACCCGACTTCCCACCTCGTCCTGTTCGCCAACATTGCCTTCAACTAGCTCCACGATTTGCCTATTGAGTTAGCGTCGACCTCAACTGATCTTCTAGAGGTGCTTCTAGGTCGTTCAACGCGGCAGCTTGCATCGGTTCCCTGTGGGTTCCAATCGAGGGCCTATTTAGTAATGTTTTTCGGCCCTTTTCGAAGTTTGTGGCCTATCCATTGCCACTTTCGCCTTTTTATAGAGGTGTTTAAATCCTCTCCCACCCAGTTATGAATAGGATGTCTTCGTTAGAAATCACCTCCGGCCAGCGCATAAGTAGGATGCGCCGAAGTCACTGGTTAACGAAAGTTTGCAATCTATTGTAGTTTTAATCGCCTTAGTCACCTACGAAGTTGAACAGCCATATAGAAGCCCAGATTTTACATTGGTTTCGAAGATCCTGAGTTTGGTGAGTCGGGAGATGTCGTTGTTTAGCCACAAAGAAGTCAAACTGAATAAAGCTGTCCAAGCCTTATTGATGCGAGACCGTCCATCAGCATCCGCTCCAAAATCTGCTGTAACTACACTTCCGATGTAGCACAGATTGTCCGCTTTTCCACGGTCTGCCCCGATACACAAATTTCGCTCTGTCTTTCTGGGTTCAAGCTCAAGTACTTAGTTCTGACAGCATTGATTTTGATGATCCGATTTATTTGAAAGCAGCCAAATGTCGTCAGCGTAATGCAGATGTTGAAGGTATTCAAATAGCTTCCATCTAATACCTTCGCTTTGGAGTTCATGAAGCGCGATGAAGAGTACGTAGTTAATGGCAATCAAAAACAATATAGGTGGCAAAATGCTGCCTTGTCTCACTCCGCTATGCACCTCGAAGGGATCTGAAAACTTACCATTGTGTAAGACGTGACTTTTTGCCCCTCCTCTAGGACTTGGTACTACTACTACTCAATTGTTCTAGCACCTTGTGGCGTATAGCGCGTAAACTGTTCCATGTGGCCCAATTGACGTTTCGTTGACATAAACTAGTTTCGGAGAATGCAGTTGCCAGCATGCACCTCCTGCTCCCCAATTTAGCCGCCACCTACACGGATCATGCTGTGGTTTATTATTACGCTCCGCACCACAGGGGGAAGACAACGCAAACATCCATGACCACGAACGTCGTTGCGGACGGGATTCGAACTTGAAACGCCGGTAGTCAGACATGAGACTGCTGCCTTTAAGGCCCTCCAGATGTATTTCCGGTCAACGCAGTCAAATGCCTTCTCGGAATCGGTGAGCATGAGATGTAATAAGGATCTCCACTCTGCGGATTGTTCAACAATAATTCAGAGGGTATTAATGTGGTCGCTACATGAAAAACCACCGTGAAAACCAACCTGTTCATCGTTCAGTGTGCGGTCAACCGTATGCTCCAGTTTAAGACTATTTTTGTCATTAGTTTGGAGAATACCGGGAGGAGACATATTCCACGCCAATAATTACAATCCTTCAGGTTACCTTTCCTCAGGATCTAAATAATGACCCCCTTCTAACATGGAGCATTCATCCCAACTATTTGGATGCTCCTCAGCCCTCTCCCTCCCTATCCCTTTCTCCCTTCTCTATGTAAGATTCGTTCAAAAAGAGCCATACAAAATCGTATCGCACATAAAGATTCGTTCTAAAAGAGCGATACAAAATCGTACCGCACAAAAAGATTCGTTCAAAAAGAGCGATACAAAATCGTATCGCACAAAAAGATTCGTTCAAAAAGAGCGATACAAAATCGAAACGCACAAAAAGATTCGTTCAAAAAGAGCGGCGCAAAATCGACTCGCACAAAAAGATTCGTTCAAAAAGAGTCGAAAGAGTCAAAACAGCCCGCCCCAGGCTGGCAGCCTCGGTTTCATGGGAAATAGTGGTCCGATCGGGCTGGCTCGAACTAAAGGGTATTGGAGGGTCGCTAATTCCGAATCTGGGGTCAAAAAAGAGACAAAAAAATTCGGGTCGCCCATCCCAGGCTGGCAGCCCCGTTTTCATGGGAAATGAAATAATTTTGTCGAAAGATGTCTCTTATTTTAAGGTTCATTTGTAGGGGAAGTAGGGGTTCCTTGGGTCGGATCTGGCACATCTTTAATACCAACAAACCGAATTTCACTTCAAACATTTGAAAAAAAAAAATTTCAACTTTCTGGCTTCATTCTATCAAAAGTTATCGCTTATTTGAAGTTTCATTTGTAGGGGAGGTAGAGGTTCCTCTTGCCTATTTTCAATACCAACTAACTAGATCTCATTACCAATATTCTACCAAATTTCCAACTCTCTAGCATCATTCTGTCGAAAGTTATCGTAATTAAAAGAATAATTAATTTTTTGAAATTTGTAGGGTAGGTAGGCGTTCCTTTGATCTGATTAAGCCCATCTCATTTATACTCAAGCTACTTCTTGCCCCGGGTTACATGCCAAAAATCAGGTGTCTACGTCAATTGGTTCAAGAGTTATAGACAAAAAACCTGAAAAGTAGGGTAGTACGGTGCTCTTTGGAAGAAAAGTACCGTTAGTTTTTAACTGATCAATTTTGTTCTTCCAGAAGAATATGAGATTACCCTCACGAACAATCGACCAAAGCTAGAACCTTTCATGTTTATTTAGTCGGGAGTTATAGATACATATAATTATATACAATATACCCTATACTAAAAGTCTAGGGTATAAAAAATTGGGGTCGCCCATCCCAGGCTGGCAGCCCCGTTATCATGGGAAATAGTGGTCCGATCGGGCTGGCTCGAGCTAAAGGATATTGGGGGTCGCTGACTCCGAATCTGGGGTCAAAAAAGAGAAAAAAAAATCTGGGGTCGCCCATCCCAGACTGGCAGCCCCGCTTTCATGGTCCGATCGGGCTGGCTCGAACTAAAGGGCATTGGGGGGGGGGGGTCGACAACTCCGAATCTGGGGTCAAAAAAGAGATGAAAAAGTTGGGGTCGCCCATCTACGACTTTTATTGAATATGTTATTAACCATGTTTCAGACTCTTTGCATGACTCTTTTTGAACGACTCATTGGAAGGGTCAGAGCTTATGTGCTGGCACAGTGGAAAGAGTCATTATGCCCATCACTAATTAGCACACATTTCTTACCTAATTGCTCATTGAAATACACAAGAGTTAACACAATTGGTGAAACGAAAACTCAATTGGTGAAACGAAAACTGCTGAATCTTTGTTAAACTGACGGAATGCTATTCTAGCAAAGATTCAACCCGTTTGGCAGAAACACGCTAACGCGACCAAAGTGCGCTCAGCCTTAAGATTACAAGTTTATTAGATTTAGGTCATATTTTATATTATTCATACATTTCTTTTTCTTCTTCGTTTTTTTTTTTTATTTTATCGAATTCATTTAATTCTCTTTAAAAGTATGCAATTCTACCCAATGCCCACATTCATTTTGAAAATAATTGTACCCACTAACACTAACTATCCACATTCTCTTCAGTGTCCACGTCCAAGGGTTCTAATTTATTTTAAATGTGGAAACAACTTTATGTTCGGCAACTTCCACGTCTTGTTTAGATTCGCTTAATTAGCTTAGTTACTGTGAGCTAATGTTTAGTTGTGTAATGAACACACGAAAACATGTTCACTCTATGGGCAACCACTAAATAGGTTGGTTGTGTTGAGGAAATGCTAAGCCATGGACTAAAGGGATGCAATACAAAAGAGCTGGTTGCATAGGGGCGAACCTCTTCTATTGTCATTGGACTTTGGATGCTTTGATGCCAGAGGCGTCATCATAATCATCTCATTGTGTGTGGCGTAGCTTAGTACTTGCCACCCTGCTAATTGCTAATTGCCACAATAGAAACATTTGTGGGCTGCAAGATAAGCATTCGATAAAAGATACGTAATTAAATGATAGCTTTGTGGTTAGGTTAAGTAGGTTGCAATGGACAAGAACAACAAACAAAAGCAGTTTGCCGGAACATAAGGCAGGAATGAAAATAGAATTGGCTTGGCACGATATTTCAATATGTAATGAAAATGAACAAAAAAAAATAATACAAAACAAGCTAGCCCTCGGCTAGCCGAACGTATGATACCCTTCACGTATCATACCTTCGTTGTGATTTATGGTGAATTTGCCACTTTGAAATTAGTAGTAAGACTTGTTTCGATTTCACTGTTCCTATGAGAGGTTTATGAAATAGTGAGCCGATTTAAATCAAATCAAGGAAACGTTCCTTGATTTGATTTAAATCGGCAGTCCATATGTTTGAATAAAATGCCATTTCATAAAGATGTCTTCAGAAATAAAAAAGTTTTTCTGATAAAAACTTGCTTTTGGAACGGTCGTTCCTAAGACAGCTATATAATAGAGTAGTCCGATTTTACCGAATTCGGGAATGTGATTTAACTAAAGATACTATTGATTAGTGTGAAATTGGAAAAAGATATCTTTAGAAATGAAGTAGACGAATTTTTGGACCGGTCGTTCGTATGGTAGCTATGTGACGTGGTGGTTCGATTCCATTTGTGACATATATACAGCGTGCAATAAAAAGAAGGCTTTGTACAAAATTTCAGCTCAATAGCTTTAAAACTGAGAGACTAGTTTGCATAGAACCAGGTAGACAGACGGACAAATCTTAATCGACTCGTCTCATAATACTGACCAAGAATACATGTGTATTGTTTATATGATCGTAGATGCTTCCTTCTCTGCATTGGAAATTTCACGACAAAGTTAAATTACCTTATCACATCCGTGAAGGGTATGAAAATACAGGATAAGAAACTTATCTTGAATATATGTATGTTATATACAATCATAAGCGTATCATTCAACACTTCATAGGTTATTGTTACCGCCCACACAACAAGGGGGAGACAACGCAAACGTTCATGGCCATGACGTATAATATCTATCTCAATTGCCCTAACCCCTTGTGGGGCATAGCGCGTCAACTGTTCAATGTGGCCCATTTGACGTTTCGACGGAATAACGACGAATAATAGAAGGGCCTCGAACCCGTAACTAACCGGTAGCATGAGACATCAAACTGACGTCTTAACACACTGAGCCACCCGGCAGCCCGAAGTTCCGGTCGTACACACAGTGCGCTGCGCTCTCACCTACCACTTCTTGCAGGAACGTGTCCTTTAAACAATGCAGTATACGTATAAATACTCGTATGAAATACTTCAATCCTTTTTTCGAGTGAACTTGAATTCAGTACAATTCTGCAACGGTCTTTTCTTGTGACGATGATGAATAAGCAAACTTTGTAACTTTACAAACGCTATCTTAGTTGAGGAGTACAAACAATCTTTTCTTTCTTTTTCTGCACTCAGAAATTTTTTTATTACATGCATGTGGAATGTACATATACAGGATACCCCGATTTGACCGGATAAACTTTTAACGACGCGGTGCCTCACGCAATTTGAAGCAAAAAATATTAAGAGCGTTTTCGGGTTTCAATTGCTGCATTTAAAGCTAAAATGAAACCGGAAAATAGAGGGCTACGCCCGCAATCCGAGGGTTTTGTAGTGCCTCATGCTAATACATAGGAGATGAACTGTCCTACTCTTGGAGATGCTTAACCATTCATGTTAAGACAATATTGCAAATTGTAAGTTCGCATAAAAAATATTGAAAATAAATTGTTTGAATAATTATAGAGTCAGCGGCCAGCATACCACCCCCCCCCCCCCTCCCCCCCACGAGGGGTGGGACAAATTACAATATGATATCATATTTTCCCCTCTACCTCTTTTCCCCTTTCTTCGTATTTGATGAAGACGCCAAAAATGGAATGTACTCGGTAGTACCTTTCTCATGATACCCCACTTGCCCATATCAGATGAAAAAAAATGTTGACCTTAATTTCCCCTCTATGGGAACCTCCCCTTAAAGAAGCAACTCACCTACTTCCAGCCTTAAACTTCTCTCCCCTACCACTCCTATACCACCAATCTCCACCCTTTCAGAAATGGTTAACTCCAATTCACTTTACGAAAAACAATAAACAATATTCAAGTATCCAGTGCTAGTATGTAGCTGGTTATGTGCATTTTTTGTATGAATGGCATCAAAATCTCAAAATTTAAATTAATGTACTATTATTAAATATTATGTGATTGTAATGAAACTTGGAGGTTTTATTGCCTCTGATGTTGGTTATCATTGTCTATCAATATTTTTGACCTCGGGTGCGCTTAAGGAGTGCAGGGGTGTGCTAACTGCAACTATAGAAATGTACTATTATTAACCTTTTCTGATGAAATTTCAAAATTCTATAAATCTAGGTTTTCTACGCTAGTAAAATGGCGCTTTTCTGTAAATTTTCATATTTCTAAGTATAACGGTATCGAAATGCAAGGACGGGGGGCCAACTCGGATGGCATATTTTCCCCTCTCCCTCTTTTCCCGTTTCTTCAAATTTGAAATAAATTCCAGAAATGGAATGTACTCGACGGTACCTTTCTTATGATACCCCACTTGCGTGTACCAAACGAAAAAAAAATTTCGACCTTCAATTCCCCTCTATGGGGACCTCCCCTTAAAGTTAAGCTATTACAACGATTCGCTTTCTCCGGTGAATTATAGTAATTCTACACATTCCTACAAAATTTCATGTATGTAGCTTCAGCCGTTCGTGAGATATTTCATGGAAAGACGGACAGACCGACAGACAGACATTTGACCGATTTCATAAGGGTTTTGTTTTTACTACAAAACCTTAAAAATCACCTCACGTTACTATAAACGCAGTAACTCAAAAAGTACGGCAGGTGGAGTATTGCAGTAAAAGCTGAATCCCAGTTATGGTCCGTCGAGCCGGATAGTGAAAATGATTATTTGTGAGCTTGTGAGCTAGTGAAGCATTGTGGTTTGGATTTGGGACCCCTGAATTTGGACGGGAATAGTGTGGACTTCGGACAGGTTTCAATCTGAATACAGAAAGTATCAATAGTTTTGTTTTTAAAAACGATAAAAAATTACCAGAAAGTATCGTTTTCAAAAATATCATTATATAATTTATGAACTTGGAGAGGATAAGCACAAGGCTTTCCTCCGTATCTGGACATTTATACATTGTGATTACAATTACGAGTAAATACAGAGGGTAAGCAGTGGGCTTTCCTTGATTGAACTCTATAGTGAACTCTATATATTGAACTCTATTTTGAATCGCTCGTTATCGGCTGGCACTAAGCAAATAGCTATTTCTCGAGAAACAAAAAAAACCGTACTTAAAAAATTTATAATCCGTTATAGTACCACAATCTTCATTCGCCAATGTACAGTAATTTTGGTTGGGAATTTCACCGGAATATTCGGTCGCAACCGTACTGCAGTTTTCAATTTCCCAATGTCGCACCAGTCTTGAGACAGAAATTTTAAAATGGACAGTCTATTCTATACCTACAACAAAGATTGTATTTAGAGTAGCTAGAAGGCTTTAAATCAACTTTCGACACATCTCTTAAAAGTAGGAAGGTGGCCACTTATTACGAAAATTCCCTTGGAAAGGTTGCCGAGTTTCAAGCAACATTCAAAACAAATCACAAGAAATCTTTTGAGAAGCTGCACGGAGACGCTAAGGAATTGGAGGCGCCTTGCCTTGGCAATTTAATTGCCAATAAATTTGAGCACCTGTACCTGGAGCTGAGTGCCGAAATCAAGACTTATTAAACAAATTGATGTCAATGGACGAAAAAATTCCCAGTCGCTCAAGCGACAAGGGGGTAACAGCAGAAATAAACCTACCTCGTATAACAATACCCAAATTTTTTTGAAAATATGAAGATAGAATCCCATTTAGGGACTTATTTAAGACACTAGACAACAAAAGAAAGGGTTGAGCAAGGTCCAAAAATTTCAATATATGAAATGCAGTTTGGGAGGTGAGAAAGAATTGTTGCTACGGCACATACGAGTATAGGTGGCAGAGGCCAACTATAATTTTGCGTGGACCATATTATGTGACCGGTATGACAAATCGCAGTTCTTACTCAACGCACAATTAAGGAAATTCCTTCAGTTAAATATCGCGAAAGAAAGTGCGTTTTCGCTAAAAAAAAAAATCTGATAGATCGGAAGCCAAGTACTTGGTGGAATCTACAGATATTAGGAATTTGTGGGAGTCGGTGTTAGTATACCTGACCGCCCAACACAATCCTTTTCAATTTAGACTAATGCTAGCATTTATTTTACATACATGATCTATACCTTTTGCATTCCTCTATACTCTTATACAAATCACCCTCTGGCATCTTTTATACTAATAATTTAAAAACTGTGACGTTGAGTGTTTGTTTACGTTAGGTACGTATCTGTTTAAAAATTTAATATCAAATAAAAGTAAATACAATTAATTTCTTCATTTCAGGCTATTATCATGAGTCTAGCGGATCACCAGGCATCGCAATCATCCTCCAGAGCGGCGGGAGTAGGAGGTAAGTCTTATTATTTGTATAGCTAACTTGATCCCAATATCCAGATTGCGTCCATCTCTTCGCCAACGGATGATGCGGAGTACAATTGAGATGATAGTGTTGACAGGAATCGCGAATTCAGATAATTATTCAATCCGCAATTTCTCTTGATGGTAATGGCACTTTGTGGTCCCTTTTCTCGTTTGCATTTGATGCAGCGTTGGACCTTAGCTTGGGGAAATTCCGAGTCAGAACGGCTAAAACATTATCGGTGGGAAGTATAGTCATCAACATAATTATATCGGTGACGGTGAATGTATTGTATCGTTGACGTATCGTGTTTTGTCCCTTCATTGTGTTGCGGTGGCACTTCGGCACCGAGTCTGGCGACCCAAAACTGAACACATTACAATAATAAGAAAGGATAATGTGCTATCATGGTCCGAATATTCACAACTGATAAGACTATATACGAGTGCTGTCTTTTAAATTTTGCATACAGGGACATCGAGGTTGCCACGAATCAAATGTTACTACTAAATATTAACCTGCATCCTTAGTTAACCTAAATCCAAAGTGTTATTGCGATACGTATAGTGTTACAGCTACAGCGAATTGTCAAAGTCGTCGAGTTATCCGAATAATGGAATTGAGCCGAGAACATTTTCGCGCAATAATTTTTTATAAAATTCGAAAACAATTAGCTCAAAAAGTATGCCACGCCGAGTTAGTTTCTGTTTTCGGCAATAAAGCACCACACCAGTCGACTATTTCTCGTTAGTATGTAGAATCCAAACGTGGATGGGTGAGTCTTAGCGACGATAAAAAAGCAGGTGCACCAAAAACGGCAGTCACCCAAGAAAACGTCGATACTGTGCGCAAGCTCATCACGGAAGATCAACATGTGACATATCGCGAGATTGAAGCATCATTGGGGATTTCAAAGACCCCAATTCAACAAATTTTGCATGAAGAATTTTGTGTAAAAAAAAATAGTTTCCGTTGGATACCGCATCTATTGCCCGAATAACAGAAAGCAGCTTGGGTCAATTGGTGTCAAAAAAAACTCCAGACCGCTTCAACACAAGAAACTCTAACACAGTGTACAGCATCGCCAGTGGTGATGAGTCGTGGATTTACTCTTACGAACCCGAAAATAAACGCCAGTCGTCTGTTTGGGAGTTCCAAAATTAAGAAAAGCCGACAAAAGTCATCCGTTCTCGAAATGTCTCCAAATAGATCAAAGATTCCAGTCACCAGAAGATGCAGTTGACACCTTCAAAAACGCAATTTTGACTGTACCAACAAACGAGTGGAATAATTGTTTCCAGAGTTGGTTCGAACGCATGCAAAAGTGCATTAAACTTCGTGAGAAATACTTCGAAAAACAATAAAGTCTTAAAAAAATATATATTGTTTTATTTCAGCCCTATATGAAAACTTAAAAGACAACCCTCGTATCTGAATTGTGCACTATTTTAGATATGGAGTAACTTTTACTTTGGCAGCAAAAAATGTAAGCTTACTGTAAAAAGTTCTATAGGTAGATGGAAGAAAATTGTTTCTGCTTAACTCCTTTTATATTCATTTGGTATTGTAGGGTTAATGATTATTAACTAATGTAAACAAAACATGAGCGTCACATTCCACGTAGGTAGTGTTAATGCAAAACACGTTTTTCTGTCTCTTTCGGTTTTAGGAGTGTGCTAGAGTCCCGAAGGCGTTTTCTTTTCTGTACTGGTAATTCCACACACAGTCGTTTGATTGCTTACTATCATTTTTGGAGAGTAGTTTTATATTTTGAAGTTCTGATTCTGAAAGCTCATGTGATCATGATCAAGATCCTACGGTGAATGAATTTTTGGAGCATCCGGGACAACCATGAGCTGTACGACTGTACGATAAGCTGGAAGTTTCGAGACTCGTCAAACTATAATATCCTGAATAGGCAGGGCATGTACAACGAGAACACAATAACCGAATTCCTTAGAAAACATTGAAACGACGCATCAGCGGAGCAAGACTACCAGGAAGATCGAGAGCTCAGTAGATGCTGACGCCGAACATCTGCTGGGCTACCAAAGTTGACAGACGCGGACACTTCACTTCACCAAAATAATTGGAAGACAATGATCCAGGTGGCTAAAGCCCGACGTCGGATTCCAGTGCCACGATAATGGGGAGCTCGACGCCATTATGAATGATTGAAGGTACAGCATGCTCGTGTTGATGTTTAGTTTGTTGAGCAGGATTGACGTTAGGCTTCTTACACCACCGGTCACTGGGGTGCCTCGCCATCCCAATAACAAAAGCCACAACTTTGATAAAATCCTTTCACTCGTTCATTCTTGTAATCCAAAAAACTTTCACCGGACATTCGTTTGGCTTATAGGTATTGTAAATTAACATTTATTTCGGCGTCAAACTCAGCAAATTCGAAAATATAAATCAATGTGTGCACATACAATTTGTCATTATCGTGCATTCTACTATTATTATCTAACAATCATCAATGCTAATTTGCTAATCAGTACCTTTAAAATGCCACCAAGTTAATATATGTGTGTCCATAAAAGTGAAGCTTCTATTAGCACTACCAGATCGTAAAAACTACAGCTTTTATGAGTAGAGCTCCTTCGAACTAACAATGAACACAGTACGAGTATGGCCACTAAATAAATGATTTTTCCATTCATTTATATGAATGGTGTGAACTTTTTAAAGATAAATGGACGTATAGCGCCATTATGTGGGAAATGTAAAATTTAGACAATAGTCTCAAAAAACGTACTTGCACTCTAACGTACATTTTTCAGATGCTAATTAGAAACAAATAAACAGTCATCGCATCTTTTCTATTATCTAATCATTTGGGTGATACTTGGAGCGTATCAATTTCACTTTTACTTGGCCACATGACAGATCCATTGTTTGGGTAGGTCCGAAATCACGGATATATCTGACATCACACAGTAGCCAGTTTGTAATGGGCAAATTGAAATTAGTTACACAACAGCAAAAGAAGCGGAGATTTGTTCAATTAAATGGTCTAGAGACTCTGAAAGAATTCATGAGACGACATCCGCTAATTAATAACAATTAACCTAAATTGGATTATGGTTGGATTTCAAATGTTACTTTAGAAAAGTCAAGGTGCTTCCAGATAGCATAGGAAGTAACCGTTAAAATTGGAGTTAGCGAACTGAGAAATTAATTAGGGTGGGTGCATTGATTGTTACAAGATGCATTCGTCTTCAGTTAGCAGGGGGCATACGCCCGTCAACTACTACTAAGCGGTTTAGTTGACGTTTTGTTAGCCTATAAGTTGTTTTGGACGATGCGTGTTGCTGTCATACACATCCAATTAAGTTTCTGGCCAGTAAAAATGTTGTTATGCGAAAATAAGGAAATCTGCTATCAATTTTGTTATATACTATGTGTAATTACAATAAATTACAGATGAATGCTAGCAACTGCACTTCCGAAAAGTAGATATGCTATCGAAACGTCAACAAGGCGTAGAAATGCTAGATATATTGACGCGTCCTTGCCCCTGGAGGGGTCAAAGCAATTAACAACATCGTGGCGCTATAGACCGACGTGACGTCAGGACTTGGCCTATTTATTGTACAATAAATTAAATAGAAAATTTTCCACTGCACGAAGAAACATGAGATCATTGATTGGTTTTTGCGCTGAAGAAAACTGATTTACTCGTAAATTCATGTTCCAATATATGTTGTCTTCCTGTTCTACTACAATGTCCTTGTCAAGGGCGTCGATCAGAGTGTTGTTAGTTTGGACTTGCGCTGTTGAATCGGACATTGTCATCTCGGTAAGCCGGACTAATTTCGCCGGTATTTCAAGCCGCTTCGTTAGCTGAATCTGTCAAAAATTTTCCTTTTCTCTTAAAAAATTTCATATTGCATTACATAACTTAATTTTCCAACGCATAACAGCCTTGGCACATACAAATTCATATTTTATGGTTTTCGACAGATTCAGGGAAGCAATTCTTTCTACCGACTACTCCTTTAAGAACTTCTAATCCTCCTTTTCGTGTCAATTAATGTTTGCGGAAACTGAGTTAAGCTGTCGGTGGTACGAAACCAGAAGCCGAGGGTCCCATTACGTCTGGACCCCGAAACGAGCGCGAGGGAATCTGCGCCGTCTTTCAACCATTCCATCCTTATCGCCCTATTTTTTTAGCATTCCCCATTTTTGCCTCCCATGTTTGTATTGTCTTCCCCAGGCCTATGAATTTTTGTTAATACGTAAAGGACAGGGGCAACAAGCGGCTAAAACCCCGCCCACGTCTCCTGAACTGAGCTACAGCTCCACTATAGGGAGCCTAATAAAAGAATAAATTAGAATAATCATTGTGTAGGAATGGGGTACATTGGTAATCGAACCGAACAAAACTTATATGCCCTTATCTGCCACCCCTCCCAACAAAAATTTCGTTCCAACGTCCCTGCACATAGGCCGCCGCAGCTTTCAATAAATCCATTCTTTTTGAAAGTAGTCTACTCCTATGTCTTTGGATGCGAATGGACTACACCTAATAAAACCAGACTATCCGCTTATGGAGGAGAAAGTCTGGGAAGCACACAAATTCCAACGTCAAATTAACGATTTGCTACATTTTCAGCATGTTATAAATTAAATACATCCATCTTTACTCTTCCATTGGATATAAATGATCTAAACACACCCAGGTAAATTATCTCTTTCTTAGCTATATCTTTCTATGACTCGAATTACAGCAATCCAAACAAATGGTGGAATACCAAACCTTTCATGAGGAAGTCACCAGTATACCAACAGTGAAAAGACATCTGCAATTTACAATCCGAAACCATGCATCTGAAGTGGACTGGCCTGAATTATATGGGACGGTGAAGGGACAGTTTAATAACAAACTCGGATTGATGCAGGTTATCTTGGAAGGCATCAATTTCTTATGTGAAAGATACATCCTAAGTTAACAGCAGCTATACCGATTCCACTTTTATAGCTCGTGTGACAGGTAATAGATACTTTTACTGAAATCGCAAGATCCAGCATTTTGAATGGGTAAATAAATCATAAAGGCGCAAGAAAACGGTCACGCAACAACCAATCTCCTGATAAACTATTACTTTTGGTCAATGCTAATCCTCTTCGTCATTATACTGTCAAGGTTATTACTCAATTGTACGTGCTGCAAAGTGTTGAGCCTAATGATACTTGATAACAGCAAACGTATGAATGTCGGTTAGTTGCTGAAGCATCGATGACGTTAAAAATGCATAAAGTTTACAACTTACAAGTATGTCAGCAAGTACGAGTACAAATAGACAGGTAACACGTGTAGATTCTTGCATAAACAACGATGTCTGGAATACCATGTACACAAAGAGTCGTGATCCAACATCTTCTGTAAAATCGTTAACTTCGAATTAATGAAGCTTTTTTTCTACATGCATTTCTTACATGAAAAACACTAGTCAAGTTGCAAGGTCGAATCATTATACTACATACGATACGCAAAATATTTTTCATAAAAAAAAACCTTTTGTAACTGATTCCAAAAGATAGTACAAAAGATGTGACAAAAACATACATGATTGACAGAGATACTTATTGTAGAGCATTATTCAAATTTGAACTTTTCAGCTCAACTGTTGGAATGAACTCTACAAATGTATAGGATTTTTAGGAGTTATTAAAATCTGTGCTAAATTTTACTATTTGCCCTAGTGCCTGTTGCTATATTCCGCGTCAACTATACCTAGGTGGCTTAATTGACGTTTCGTTAGTACTGTTTTCGGACGATGCATGTTGCTAGCATGTACCTTCTGCCCATTAGGTCGTACTTGCAACAAGCCAAGAAACTTACTCTTACGTCTCACACCTCAGGCGGAAGATAACACAAACATTCATGACCACGACGGGATTCAAACCCGTGAATAGCCGGTATGATGCGATATCAGACTGACGCCTTAACACACTGAGCTACCGGCCTTGCAAAATTTAGTGCAAATAAAATATGAAAGTGCTTTTTTGACAAACGACTGGAAACAATCAAATGAAAAATTTGTTAATATTAATTAATATCCGTGCTTCTTTGCATATCCTCTCTCTAATTAACCCGCATCTAACAATAATTCTCGACGTACAGCCGATCCTGGAAACTTATTCTGTAAGCGACTTTTCAGGTTGGAATCTTAAGGGGGGAAACCACATTAGGAGGCTCATTTTCACAGATTTTGTAGGATTTTTTTTGGGTTGGAAAAATTAATTAGAATTCAATCAAATTTTGACATCATTTTATTCATATTTCGAACAACTTTTGTGATTTTTTTGACTAATTTAAGCCAAAAATAACAATGCTACGCACTGGTGTCCGCTGAAGGCCGTAACTAGAGTTCTCCAATTGCGGGACGTGTAGCGATTCCAATTTTTATCCGAAATCAAAAAGGTTCTGATTTTACATTATTATCTAATTTTCTAAAAATATGAACCTCAGTGCAGGTGAAAATAACAGAAATCAAAAATTTTGCAGGTGTTGGAAAAAATTGTTTCAATTTTTAAACATTTTTGTTCACTAATTATGCAAAAAAAAAACATCCATAAAAATATGATATCCTCCCAAAAGTTCATGTTTTTCTTAATTTTATAAAGAATCATACTTTCAATTTTCATAATGATCGGTTCATTACTTTTTGAATTAGACTTCCCGCAAATGTAAGAAAAGTCATTTGAGAAAAAAGCGTTTAAAACATATATAACACGGGAGAACAATTTTGACACTTTTTTCTGTTTTTTTTTTGGAATTTTGCACCTAATTTATAGTAAAACGGCCTCGCTGATTCCAAAAATGCAGTCCGTTTTTCCCCTATACGTCAGGTTTTCGAGATATCGTTTGTTTTTTAATTTTACGGAAAATTACAAAAGGCCCCCTTAAAAAACAACTTTTTTTAAAAGCTACGGGGCTGCATCCTTGTGCAGGACCTTCTAGTACCTGTATACAATAAAATTAAAAGCAATAAAAAAAAGTTATTTCTCGCTACCTGGATTGTTTGTTAAAAGTTGTGAAATTCTTCGGCCATTTTTAAGGCTCTTTTATGTAAAAAAAATGTATTTAAAAGCCTCTGTTCCAGTATATTACTCTATTATTGTGCTCTTAACTTGTGTAATGGAAGCCTCTACTATCCCTCGTCGAAAGTGTCTCAACGCTCCGGACTCATTTTGCTATATATGTGGCAGTTATACATTTCTAAGTCAGAGGACAAAAATAGGCCCCTTTGTTCACCAGGCATATCTTGCCTACTTCAAAACTCCAATTTGCAATCAGGAAAATGGTGGGTCCCTCATAAAGTGTGCAGGTGCTGTGTCACACATTTGAGGTCCTGGACGAAAGCAGAACGACTTCAGTTGCCATTTGGTGTACCAATGATATGGCGAGAGCCCTCAAACCACACAAGTGATTGTTACTTTTGTTGTACTAAAACAACAGGGTACACACACAAAAACAAAAATAAGATACAGTATCCCAATTTAGAATCGGCGAAAAGACCAGTTGCTCATTCTCCTGAAGTTCCAGTGCCAGTATATCAAGTATCTCCTTCGCCTTCTTTGGACGTGGACGTAAATATGCTTTTAAGTCCGTCGACATCATCACTCTCCGAACTCAGCGCTAGGAACCAACCTAAAGGATTTAAACAGAACGAGCTGAACGATCTAGTGCGCGACTTTCTAGGCAATATACGTGCATCGAATTATGCGATAGTAGTCGAGCAACTATTGGACAGTTTTCAAAGGCTTGGCTGCAATATGAGCATCAAAGTCCACTTTTTACACAGTCATCTAGATGAATTTCCGGAAAATCTTGGAGCTGTGAGTGATGATCAGGGAAAGCGATTTCATCAAGATTTAAAAATCATGGAAACTCGATATCAAGGCAGATGGGATGCGAATATGATGGCGGACTATTGTTGGAGCATAAAACGGGACTGTCCTGAAATTGAACACTCCAGGAAAAGCTACAAACGAAAATTTTTGCCATAATTTTTTTTTAGTTCTTAGGTAATATTGTTAAGATGTAAAATCAAAATTTATAAATAAAAAAATTGTAACGAGTTTCGTTTGTTTTGATTTCAATGAAGGGAAGGTTTGTATGGGGGCCAAAATTTGAGCCCCCTGTATCTCAAAAACTGGACGTATAGGAGAAAAACGGTTAGCATTTCCGGATTCTACGACCAAAAATTAGCTAGAAATGAATATCAAATCGAAATAAACAAAATGCTGTTCCCCCGTGTAATATAACCGAAATAATCCCTTATTTTGAAGCGTCTTGTACTTTCTATACCGTTATTTGAAAATAAAGATACAAAAGTGGGGTTCCGCTACAAGGCTACGGAAGTACACAAAGCGTCTACCTAAGGTAGTGCTCCGCCTTACCTGCTGTGCGCTCGAGCCTGTAGAATATACCCGATGAGGTTCTACGCTCATTAAAATCTAAACGAATTCGAATTTCGCTTTGAAATTTTGGCAGCGTATGCTTGGATTGTTAAGCTTACAACTTATGCAATAAAAAAAATTTTGGATTCTTTAAACCTTCTAATGTGGTTTCCCCCTTAAACCATTCACTGCATTTCGACCATTTAAAAGTGATTTAACATTTGGGTAATACTTGTAAATCAACAGCTCATTGACAGTCAGCCTACTTAGTTGACGTTTCGATATTGACAGATTATGACTGTACTGTTGAATTTAAGCCTCGGTTTCCAAGCTGCGGAACTCTGCTGCGTTTTGCGGAATAGACTACTTTCAGCCTTGTTTTCCAGGTGGCAGGTTACCGCTGTGTCATACAGGATAGACTGCTTCGAAAGCAGTCGCAACTGTATCTTGCAGCTTCGAAAATAGGAAAACAAGGATTTTGAGGCAGTCTGCTCTGCAGCACGCAGCGGAGTTCCACAGCTTGGAAAAGAAGGCTGAAGCCAGTATAGTCAATTTTTGCCAATATCTAAACGTCATAATTACTAAATGGTCTATTGACTCTACAGCTAACTGTCGACCACCTATTGACTTATTTCGCAGATATTGGCGCCACATTGGCGGACAAGTGCAGTCCATGTACTAAAATATATGGTCTAAGGTCGCAATATTTGAAATGCACGACTGACAATGCTGTTAAGGCATATCATTTCCTGCGAATAAAATGTTGATTTTGTGTAATAACATCAGTTGCGCATCCAGGAAATTCCAAAATCCATGCCAAAGAGAGGGGAAATTAAAGTTATTTTATGTTTCATTGTTCAAAAGTACGTAGATGTTGTTGGGCATTAAAAAATGAAAGGGGGCGTTTCCGGCGCCTTTTCCTAATTTGAAATAATTATAACGAAGTGAAGAATCGAACATTTTTGGGCTGCAGCTGCATTTTGAATACAAGATTTTGCAGAGTTTTGAAAACGCTACCTACTATCGAAAACGCTCCGCATATTAAAATATCTTATCTGAGGGAATGCCTGGAGGAAGGAAAAAAAGATAACAAACGATGTTTTCAAAGTAGATAGTCATATTACATAAAGTGCAGGTTATTCCAAAAATTTTCGTTGCGGTATTCGTCGCATAATTTTTAAACCAAACATTTGCGGAAAATATTACGACTTAAATTCTTAATGTCTCTTTAATCTTAAGCGGCTACAAGTTTTATAATCAAAAAAAAAATATACTTTTCTTACTTAACTTAAACTATTTTACATTAACGGAATACATATGCAAAGTAGAGCACAAAAGCTACGCAAGGTAAAACACTGTTGATCGTAGCTGATACTCTGATTAAAAAAAGTTTTGAATTTATCCCGAAAACAATAAATACATAAATTGTTCACAAGATATAGCTTTATGAAGTGAAAGATGTAGTTCTGTTTTTCGAAATATTCTAATCTCATGTCTTTTCTTTGGGGCGACCGGTAGCGCAGTGTGTTGAGGCATCAGTCTCATGTTTGACTACCTGCGTTTCGGATTCGAGTCCCGTCCACGACGACGTTCGAGGCCATGGATGTGCAGGAGGTGCATGATTCAAGAATAGAAGGTTACGCAATGTGCAGGTCCGTTATTCAGTCATCAAATGACAGAGAAAGCTCGTGACGTCACAGTTTCAATTTTTAATATGCGCGCGTGCATTCTGTATGAAATCTCATGGTATTTGAAAGAGAAAATGCTTTCAAAACTACAGTTTTATTTCGATTTCCATGAAATTTTGAATATTGGACCACCGGAACAAGGGGAAGGTAATTGTTTGTACGGTATTTTGAAGACTCACCCCCATCCCTTTTTTAGCCCCCTTAAAGGAAGTTTACATTTGTATACACTGCTTTATTCCTATCTTGGCGAAATTTAATTTTTTATTCGGGAACTGTTAATGTTCACATAAGATCTTAAAAAACTACCCTCTCACCCCTCCCTACCCCTAAAACTTAATTTAACTAGTTTTATTCCGATCTTGATGAAATGTTTATATGACACCTTCAAGGTGAGGAGAAGATGACGTATACATTCGATTTCTGAGAGCCACTCTATCCCCCTTATCACCCCTAAAAGGAAATCTGCGAATGTAGCAACAGCTTTTTTTTTTCGATTTTGATGAAATATTGCATATTTGAACCCAAAGGGGAAGGTGTCTGTCTACATAGAATTTTGGGAAACCACCCCAGCCCCCTTCTCGCCACTAAAAGGAAATCTGCAAATTTATCTACATTTTTATTCCGATCTTGATGTTTGGGGTAGTTTTCCGAAATTCTGCCTAGACAGAAACTTTTTCCTAATCTTGATGGTCGAATATACAAGGTTTCATCAAGATTGAAAGAAAACAGTAGATACAATACATTTTCATACTGTCTTTTACGGGTGAGAAGCGGGTTGGGGGTGGTTTCCCGAAATCTGATGTAGATACATAGTTACCTTCCCTTTACTTTGAAGGGCTCATATACAAAATTTCATCAAGATCGAAATAAAATTGTAGAATAATTCGCAGGTTTCTTTTTAGAGGTTGAAAGAGGGATGAGGGTGATTTTTTTATCTTATGTGAACATTAACCTTCCCCTAGTCTTGGAGGTCCAATAAACAAAATTACCTTAAGAATAAAAATGTAAAATTATTTTAAAGTGGGCTCGAAATGTGGATTGGGGTGGTTTTTCACAATACCATACAGACAGTCACTCCACCCTTATTCTGGAAATCAAATATTTCAAATTTCATGAAAATCGGATTAAAATTGCGGATTTGTAAACGAATTCTCTTTCAAAAAGTATGTGATTTCATACACATGTATTGAAAGCTTTCGAAAATGTGAAATTGTGACGACATGCGCAGAGAGAGCGAAAAAGTTGCACACTTCTTTGCGTAACCTTCTATTCTTCAATCATGCAGGAGGTGCATGCTAGCAACTGCATTCTCCGAAACCAGTTTATGCCGACGAAACGTCAACTGGGCCACATGGAATAGTTGACGCGCTATGCCCCACAATGGGTTATGGCAATTGAGAGAGGGACATACACAACAGATTTCATCTAAAAATTAAATCTCCGGTTTATTGTGATTAAGTCTTGTTAAAATATTATTTAAATTACCTAATCTCTAGCGATTACAGACCTTCAAAAGTAGTATGTTTTTGGGCGCTGGAACGTCGCGTTATGCAGTGCGACATTTTCTTCGAGAAAGTGGATTTTCGATATCTACGGTTTATGTTTATTGGACTATACCTACTAGAAATTAGGAGAAAATAAATTTAAAACGATTTGATCACAATCATACAAAATAATGTTCACAATTGCGGCCAAAACTCTTGATCTGGCCAGATCTGAAGCTATCAAACATACACAAATGTGAATTTCAGATCAGGTGATCGACTATTTTCCTTGAGACATAAAGAAGCTCGAGGGTATAAAAAATATGTCAGAGAGGCTAGACAAAACAAAAATGTTGTTGCTTTCTGCCCAATAGACGTTGTTCTGTTGGATACAAAGTCGCAAGAAAATAATCTTACTAATTAATAACTAACATGACAAAAAGGTGGATAAGTGGTTGTACTATATGTGGTCACACACCAAAAGAGCAGGGGTATGCGCGCACGAGTTAACTTTAACCATCGTCAGCTTCTCAAAAAAAAAAAAAAAAATACATCGTATTCCCTTGTGCATAGGAATTTACGCATCTGAAATTTTTAATTTACAAAAAAAAAGTATGTGTTTGCCTATGTAAATGAATTTCTTATTTTAATTTAGTTTGTCGTCGGCATGGTTCCATCAATGTTGTTTTTCTTTTTGGATTTTTCTTACGAACAACTACTCGTATAACATTAAGGCGGCGATTCGTTTTTACACCTCACAGGTAGTTAGGAATGTTAATTACCTTGACCCCTCCAGGGGTACGGGCTTGTCAACATCTTTTGCATAGCCATGCCTTGTTGACGTTTCGATAGCATATTTATCGGATGTTGGAGTTGCTAGTATGCACCTCCTATCCGAACCGTCTTTTACTGACAAGCTCGGAGCGCTGTGGGAGTTCTAGTAGTACCCACGGGCAGTTTTTTTTTACTCGCCGAGGATTAAACCCAGTGGCGCGGATAGCTTTTTGTCGAGGGTGGGGGGCGTCGGAACTATTTTTTTTCTAATACTAGGGAAAATGAGATTTTCACTTCAAATGAATATAAACAAATGTAACAGGGGACTTGGTTAATTCTGAATATAAACTTAGTATGCTTTAGCAGTTTTAGCTTGACAAAGCGTTATTCATTCATTCATTCACTCGAAACCGCTTGAAGAGCAAGCCTCTAAGCGGGACAAATTTTGCTAATTGTAAAATGAATTTGAGAATTAAGAAGGGGGTTAACATTTGTCCTTGATTCGGTTAGATATTATTCATCATCAAGTGCAATTTTTCGCCATTAACGCTAACGAACATCGCTGAATACGCTTCCAGTTGAAGATCGCATTGATATAACCTAATTAATATAGCCGATAGGACATACATATATCTTTCTTTCGAGATACTTACTTATTTATCAGGCTGCGTGTCCTCTGCCGGATTTGGCATCTGATAGCCGAGATACTGATAAATGTTTATATAATTTTTTTTCAGTGAATTTATTCTCCAAAACTTTGAAAACTTCTGGCAACAAAAATGTCTTCCGATTTTTGTGAAATTTATTCTAGCTGCATGCAAAATTGCAAACCCCAAGGCGAGTTACCGAAATGAGCGCCATCTGTGAGAATTTTCTTTTCTGGAATGCCCTACATATTTAGACAGGTACAAAGTATTTACACTTAAAACTAAAAAAACAAGCTTGCTGAAGGTATGATACCCTTCACGCTTCACGTGCAGGGTATCATACCTTCGTTTTGTTTTGTGGTACATTTGCCACTTTGAAATTAGTAGTAAAACTTGTTCCGATTTCACTGTTCCTATAAGAGGTATATGAAGTAGTGGGCCGATTACAACTAAATTAAGGAACGTTGGTTAGCAGTCAATATGATTGAATAATATGCAATTTTGTAAAGATATCTTCAGAAATGAAAAAGGTTTTCTGACACAAACTTGCTTTTGGAACTGTCGTTCCTATGACAGCTATATGATAGAGTAGTCCGATTTCAAGCAAATTCGGGAATGTGATTTCACTATTGATTAACGTGAAATTTTAAAACATTAACTTTAGAAATAAAAAAGTTTTCCCCACCAAGACGAATTTTTGGACCGGTCGTTCCCATGGCAGCAATATGACGTAGTAGCCTGGTTTCAACCAAATTCGAGAATGTGATTTGATTAAAGATATTATTGGTTAGTGTGAAATCTGAAAATGATATCTTTAGAAATAAAAAAGTTGTTCTCACAAAGATGAATTTTTCGACCGGTCGTTCCTATGGCAGCTATATGACGTAGTGGTCCGATTCCGTTGGTTCCGACATATATACAGCGTGCAATATAAAGAAGGTTTTGTATAAAATTTCAGCTCGATAGCTTTAAAACTGAGGGACTAGTTTGCATAGAAACAGACAGACAGACGGACAGACGGACAGACAGACAGACGGACAAAGCTTAATCGACTCGTCTCATCATACCGACCAAGAATATATATGGTTTATATGGTCGGAGATGCAGAAGGAATTCTGTGCGTTGCAAACTTCATGACAAAGTTAATATACCCTTTCACATCCGTGAAGGGTATAACAAGCTTGATGAAGGTATGATACCCTTCACGCTTCGCATGTGACTTATGGTGCATTTGCTACTTTGAAATTAGTAGTTCCTATGAAAGGTGTGTGAAATAGCAGGCCGTTTTCAATTAGATTTAATATCGTGATTTGGCAGTCAATATGATTGAACAAATTTAAATTTCGTAAAGATATCTTCAGATATAAAAAATTTTTCTAACAAAAACTTGATTTTGGAACGGTTGTTCCTATGATAGCTATATGATAGACTCGTCCGATTTCAACCAAACTCAAGAATGTGATTTGGCTAAAGATATTATTGATTATTGTGAAATTTTTAGAAGTAAAAAAGTTTTTCTCACAAAGACTAATTTTTGGACCGGTCGTTCCTATGGCAGCTATATGACGTAGTGGTCCGAATTCATTGGTTCCAACATATTTACGGCGTGCAATAAAAAAATTTGTTTTTTGCAAAATTTGAGAAAGATATCTTTAGAAATAAAAAAGTTTCTCTCACTAAGACGAATTTTTGGACCGGTCGTTCCTATGGCAGCTATATGATGTAGTGGTCCAATTCCGTTGGTTCGGACATATTTGCAGCGTGCGATAGAAAGAAGGCTTTGTACAACATTTCAGCTCGATAGCTTTAAAATTGTGCGACTAGTTTGCATAGAATCAGACGGACAGACTGACAAAGCTTAACCGACTCATCTCATCATACTGACAAGAATATATATGGTTTGTATGGTAGGAGATGCTTCCTTCTATACGTTGCAAACTTCGTGACAAAGTTAATAAACCCGACAATTTTCGGCCAAACCGGATTTTTGACAGTTTTTTTCATGAGATTTCGCACGAAAAACGGAGGTCAGTACCTTACTTTAAAGAAAACGACATAACACATAACATAAGTCCTGTAGTATGGGATAAGTTGTATAAAAATGTGTGATTCAAAATCCAGAGTCGGTAATTTGAAGGAAAGTATTTTTAAGTAAAAAGTAAGGAAACGGTAATAACAATGAAAATAATTATAATTATTTTATATAATATAATATATAATAATATTTTCCCGAACTCATCTTCTACAGGATGCTGAAATGGAAGCTTAATTCAAGAACAAGCGAACAAGGCAACTATTTCACTCTACTCGTGTAAAAAGGCCATAGGTATAAGCTGGTGCCTTCAGCCGAAAGTACTGTACTGTTTATATACAGCGGTTGTGCGTCATATTTAGTTCTATGTATAGTGGCGTCCTTCTGCAACCAGCTGGAGAAAGTGTAAAGACTTGCTGTGATTGCCGCTACAGGGACTTTAAGAGCTACTCCGTCGGCTAGATTGCTCCACTTGCTTCCGGCGGATATTTTTGGCAAACACGGCCCTTCGCCTTCCCGAAACTGGGCAGTGGCGCGTGCTGGGTTGTGGTTACGCCACTAACCTGGGTAGTCTCGATCTTCCTGCGTAGACTGATTATACCTCCTTATTCCAAACCACAGTTGTTTTACGGGCAACTGCATGGCTTATGAGCTTGCCCGCCAGAGGGTAATCGGTGCCACTGATACGAATCTTACTATATAAAACCGCCCTTCGCAGTTTGTAAAATTACAACCCAGTCCGCAGAGCCAATGCAAGATGGCTCAGCGGGAGCACTTGCCAAACAACGGGGATGATATGGCCTAGACTAGATCCTAATCGTTTTGCCATATTGCTCTCATTGAACAGAAAGCATATTAGGAGAGTAGTGGGGGCATTACAGCACACTGTCCTATCAGCGAGTTCGCGGGGTAACCTCGATTTCCGCGTCACAAGAGGACATTCGTAGAAGTTCTCAGGATATGGATAGGGAGAGTGTTCTTCGCCTTTTCTGTCGCTGTCCAGCTTTTTCTGTTTTCCACGAGAGGAGAAGCACTAGAGTGTCTTGTGGATATAAGTATGATTCAGCTCAGTCGCTTTATTGCCAGTGCCAGCTGGTTTGGTAACTCGAGTATAGGGTAAAGTGTACAGCATTTGGTATGGTAACATAACGAACCCCCTATGGGTAATCACAGCAGCCCCTGTACCTACCTACCTACCGGGACTGGGTTGAAAAAAAAAGTTCAATACTGTGACATCTGGACGCTACAAAAGTCAGTGATAGATAACACGACTCGGAGTAAGCCGACACAATTGACACAATTACTCCAACCTGCAATTGGCACTGATTAATAAATTTACTTCTTACATTATGTATGTCTTAAGTGTACTTAATACATAAGTAAAATAACTAAAGCTGAAGGGACGGATAGAGCTGGCGGTAGTGGACAGGAGGGACGCGGAAGGTAGCATCACGCTAGACAACTGGAGAAAGGTCGAGGGTAGTCTTGCCCTCACCTTTCGCAGTGTGATGGAAGAGAATCCGGGGCCACCTCCGGTCTGCAATGATGGAGGCTGGCACCAGGGTCGGATAAAATTAATGAGTTTACCTGATCAGTGTTCGGCAGAACTTTTTCGTATCGCCATCAACAAAGCGGGCGAGCTTTGGCCAGGTGCAAAGCTTGAAGTCATACCGAGGTGTGAAATACCTTCACGCCCCCGAGCTCGTGCCTGGTTACCGAAGGAATTAACCGATATTGAGGAAATTCTGTATCAGGTGCGCACGAGTAATCCAAATCTTCCAGCCCATGACTGGAAGATTGTGAAATTAGATGAGCCAATTGAGAACTCTCGATCTGCGGTATTCATCATCAATACCGAATCATTGGAGCATCTTGCCAAATCAAAAAACGAAATTGCTTTTGGCTTCCTTAAAATAAAAATAAGGGTTTATAAGGGAGATGCTAAAAAATCCCTTAGCAGGGCTCCTGCGCCGAGCCCAATGGAGAAAGAAGAGTGCTCAGAGGACGGAGGCAAACCCTCCGAAGTCCCAAATCTAAGCGAACAGGATGCTGAAGACGACGGTTTGTCTCTTGAGGACGACGGTCTGTCTCTTGCCTCCGACTTCGATGACTTAGTGGACTCTTCGGATTCCATGCGCCTTCGTGGCTTGTTTGAATCTGACACTCACCGGTCTGTATCCGATGAGGAGGGGGAGACCAACGTTACTGTGGTGGAGTCGGTGAAATTGTTACAGTAATGGTCAGATTTGTGCAGGTTAACCTACATCATTGTAAGGCAGCTTCAGCTGCACTTCTTCTTCGTCTTGCACAAGAGGGAGAAGATATTGCTTTAATACAGGAACCCTGGATTATTTGTGACGTTGTAAGAGGACTGGGGTCCACTGATTATAATATCTTCTATGTTAAAAATCAGGGTAAACCCCGGTCTTGTATTCTTGTAAGGAAAAGTCTAAGTGCTTTCTTGGTATCGCCTTTCAGCAATGCGGACTCTGTGGTGCTCAGCCTGGAGTTAAATAAGAGGCAGTACTGGTTGATATCATCTTAAGGCGTGTTTTTTTGTACTGCGGTGCAGGTTAATTGGGGACCATCCGGGTTAACACGCCTTTACTTACCATATGATGGTGATATTCCTCCGACTATTTTGAAACAAACCCTGGATGCAGCCAATTCACAAAGAATCTGCGTCATTCTCGGGTCTGATTGCAATGCACATCATGTGGTATGGGGTAGCTCCGACACCAATGCGAGGGGGGAAGCGTTTTTTGACTACTTGTTAGGAACAAATCTCCTTATCTGCAATGTGGGATGCGAGCCCACCTTTATCACGAGGTGTCGGCAGGAAGTCCTAGACATTACTCTTGCTTCACAGGACATACAACATTTGATACGTGATTGGAGGGTGTCTCCTGAGCACTCATTCTCTGATCATCGTTATCTTCAATTTAGCTTGGACGAGCAAAATAATGCCAAACCAGTAATTGTAAATCGGAAAAGAACTGACTGGGGTAAGTACAGGGAGTGTTTTATGAATACATTACCTCCGTTACCGTGTCAGCCGAGCAACACGCAGGAGTTAGATGCAATGGTAGAGACCCTGACGGGGGCTTTCATGAAATCTGCTGAAAGATCATGTCCTGCTAGTAAGCAAAGGGGTAAGACTAAGCCAGCGTGGTGGAGTACTCAGCTTAGTGCGCTTAGAGCCACGTGTAGAAGATGCTTTAACAGGGCTAAATTTTCAAAACAAAACTCAGACTGGGTAATATATAAGGGTCAACTCGGCCTTTATAAAAAGGAACTGAGAAGGGCCAAGCGTAGTTCGTGGAGACTATTTTGCGAAAGCATCGATAGGTCCAGCGATGCCCCTAGACTACGGAAAATTCTGTCCACAAATCCAACTATGCCAAGTTATCTGGTAAAGGATGACGGTACGTGGACAACATCGAGTCAAGAGACGATCGAAGTCCTTCTAGACACTCATTTTCCGGATAGCTCTGCTGTTATCTCACTGGAAACTACTCCTAGAATTAATGTGGCGCCATGCGATTCTGCGTCACTTCTTTCGAAAGAAAAAATCGAATGGGCCATAGCTAGCTTTGACTCTTTCAAGTCTGCTGGTCCGGATGGTATAATTCCAGCGGATGTACAACATATGATAGACGTGGTGTACCCCTGGATTGAATCTATTTTCAAGGCCTGCCTTGAAATAATTCACATTCCTCGAATATGGCGGGAGGTTAAAGTGATCTTCATACCGAAAGCGGGTAAAAGCTCACACACGAGTCCGAAAGACCTTAGACAGATCAGCCTATCGTCGACTCTGCTGAAGGTTTTAGAGCGTCTGATTGACATACACCTGCGGAGCACTATCCCAGCGGATCTTCTATCTGCCTCCCAGCACGCCTACTGGAAGGGCAGATCCGTGGATACTGCCTTACACTCTCTGGTGGGTCAAATCGAAAAGTCTCTTGCCTGCAAGGAGTACACGATGGTGGCCTTCCTTGATATCGAGGGTGCCTTCAATAATGTGAAACCTGCAGCTATCTTGGATGCCCTCTCAGGTCTTCGTGGAGATGACTCGCTTTGTAGACTAATACACATGATGCTTACATCTCGCGTTATCTCCACTAGTCTCGGCACAACATCTGTACGCAGACATGTGAACAGGGGTACTCCCCAGGGTGGTGTTCTCTCCCCCCTTCTTTGGAATTTAGCGGTCAACGGACTCCTTTTAGAACTGGAAGGGCTGGGATGCAAGGTCACTGCTTATGCGGACGACATTGCTATTGCCATCTCGGGAAAGTTTCCCTGTGTCCTTAGTGGTGTAATGCAGAACGCCCTCTCTATCCTGACGAACTGGGCTAGTAAGGTTGGGGTTAAAGTAAATCCGCTTAAAACGGAACTTGTTCTCTTTACTAGGAGACACAGCCTACCTTCATTCGAATCACCTTTGATGGAGAGCACAAGACTTGTGCTCACCGATAAAGCCAAGTTCCTTGGTCTCATACTGGATAGGAAACTTTGCTGGAAGTTGAACATTCAGGAACGTGTTGAAAAGGCTACTGTTGCACTATACTCGTGCAAGAAGGCCATAGGTAAGAAATGGGGCTTACAACCGAGGGTAGTGTACTGGCTTTATTTATCGGTTTTGCGCCCTATTCTGCTACATGGGATTGTCGTCTGGTGGACGGCGCTTAGGGTTGTATCCTATAGAACCCTGCTGGAGAAGGTCCAAAGATTGGCATGCATTGCCATTACGGGGGCTCTAAGGACTACACCAACCGCTGCCTTGAACGCCCTGTTGAATCTGCTTCCTTTGGACATTTTTGCAGAGCAGATGGCGGCGATCACGGCTGTTCGCCTCCGTGAAACCGGTTTTTGGGCGGCGTCAACCACAGGTCACTCGGCCATATTGATCAACTTTGATATTCCCGAGGAGACGGACTATACCCCTCCCCTGAAATACTTGTTCGAAATGGGCTTTACAGACCTTATTCCCTCTAGGAATGATTGGCCTGCAATTGCTTTTCAGGAATCAGATGCCATTACGATTTTCACTGATGGTTCTAAGACTGACGAAGGAGTGGGGGCTGGCGTATACTCGGAAGAGTTAGATATTAGCTTGTCGTTCCGACTCCCGAACTTTAGTAGTGTTTTTCAGGCGGAAGTTACAGCAATATCTGAAGCTCTAGCCTGGTTGTCGCAAAACGATATATCTGGTAGGGACATTGTAATCTACACGGATAGCCAACCGGCGATTAAATTGCTTAGTTCTGTCTTGGTAAATTCGAAGACAGTACTGGATTGTCGCAACTCCCTTATAGAGATGGGAAGGCTCTGCAATATTTCTCTGCGCTGGGTGCCAGGACATAGTGGTTATGTTGGTAACTGCAAGGCTGACGAACTGGCTCGAGCAGGTACGATCAATGGGATCAGCGGGCCGTTACGCTGCACCAGGATGCCGTTGGCTGCGTGTAAACTGGCCATCAAAGATGCGGCGTATGATAGGGCCTGCATCAGATGGAGCAATGGCAGTACAGGTCATGTGGCTAGACAGATATGGCCCAAACTGGATCCCAAACGTTCTTCTGGATTGCTAATGCTAAACAGAGACAATCTAAGAACTGTCGTAGGAGTGCTAACTGGACACTGCCTAATTGGGGAGCACGCCAGGAGACTTCGTCTTCCATATAATGATTTTTGCAGGAGCTGTGGGTACGAGGAAGAGGAGGAAAGTACGTCTCATTTTCTGTGTACCTGTCCAGCCCTGGCGAGTTTTAGGAAAGACCACCTTGGTTCCTACTTCTTCACCGATCTGGATGACCTGAAAAAGGTAAATGTTGGTCGGCTACATCGCTTCATTGTGAGCTCAGGCTGGTTTAACGAGTGAGTTTGGTCTCAGTTGCTGAGTCCAGGGGTATCACAACGGACCCAATAGCGGTCTAAGTGTGCTTTTTAAGCAACCCTTTTAACCTAACCTAACCTAAAATAACTAAAATTTAACAAAAAATACCTATGCAGTAACTTAAAAGCTCCTTTTACTTGAGCGCGTCTGGTTTTTATTAGATCAAGTTTTCGTGAGTCTAGTTGATTTTCACTCTATTGAGAAATTAATTTTTAAAAGAGAATATTTAAATAAATGTTCATTCAAAATTAACAATCTGCTTAGTCAGTTACGTTGAGTAAGTAAAGTAATGCAGAGAAACCCAGTTTCGGGATGAAAGCTTCTGTGACGCATAAGCCAAATTAAAAAGAAAATATTGTTGTTTTTGATTGATTCCTGCCAAAAAAGTTTACGATTTTTTTGAAACCTTTTTAAATCCATTATACAATTATCATACCAAAATATTTTAATTCTACTTATTTCTATGTATTATGTATTTCATATCATTACACTAACAAATTCTGCCTAGGAAAAAAAAAACCTTTTTAGATTTTGGTCTATATAATAGTAACTTTTTCCCAATGAAATTCTAACATCTGCAGAGAATAATTATGCAAAACTGTGACAGCCATGTCAGGAAAAAATATGTACTCGTATTGTAATATTAGACGTTGTACAATATTATTTCAATCTAAAATGCTTCTCGAGTACCGTTAGTTTTATTGACAGCATACATGCATCAATTTCGTTATAGGGTAATTTTACAGGAATGTATCAATCATTTGACGTATGATTAGAAATACGTACATACTTAACATGGCAATATCGGCCATAACTTCAGGTGGGAATAATCTTTTTCATTAATGAACGCTGATATGACCTTGTAAAATTTTCAATATACTTAGCTATAACGGAGACCATGTAACTAACTAAAATTTCGAAACAATACTCGTACGTTCTACAGTTAATCTTATCAAATGTAATTTGACTTGCTAATCGAACTTAACATAATCCGAAATTAACTGATACTTGTTAAGATAAATCCATTAAAAAATTGGAGCTTGAAATCCATCTGATTGATTTCAATTCAATTGGATTTTATTTTTTAAGTTTCAAAACTGACATGACTAAGTCAAAAGTACTTTTTCGACTAATTTGCATATTCTCGCTTGAAATTTAACGACATTCAGGTGACAAGAACTAATACTCTTTGTTTTATTTACTATCTAAACTGAATAAAAAGTTCAGTAGATGATTTTGTTGGACCAATCAGTTTCTATCGGGTTGACTAAATTTTCAAGCTTAAGGCTAATACCGAGTATTGTATATATTCGTACACGCGGTGCTTCTCAAAACTTGACTTGCTGTGGTAATGACCTCTGAAGATTTTGTGGATGTACGATTTGTATGGACCCAAGTTTTTTTTCTTTTGCATCTATAGATCATTAGTTTCGTTTCAACTTCACGATTTATTTTCGTTATTTTCCTGTATACGAGTATGTTCATTTATGTTGGTTCTCGGCGGGTCATTTTTTCGCTTCATATAAAAATAGTATAGTATAGTGTAGTATATTGGACAGAACAAGCCTCAGGCTAAAGTCGGTTTACCTTTACTGAAAATGCTGAGATCATAGTTCGATAGATATACCTACATACACGAAATACAGAATGGGATGTACGACCAGTCATACTAAGTGTTACCAGTACTAGTAATTATCGATTAATATTAAATATCGAGTAGGCATTTCATAAGTTTAAGTTTATCAAGCATCTCTAGAGTGTTTCCCAATTGCCGATATCGTGTAGGAATATCGGCCGATATTGTTTATCGCCACCGCCATAGCATATGCAGTGAATGAAGTTAAAGTTTTCTAACAGTAAGCTTTTAATACTTGTTGGAAACATTAGAAGTGGTGGTTGTTGATAAAAAAAATATCGGCCGATATACCTACACGCTATCGCCGAATATGAAATATGCTCCAGACATGGTCGTCCCATTTCCAATATTCTTAATTTCATAAGGTTGTCAATTAGTATATATTTTTTGCTGGGTGTCCCATTGACTCGACGGCATTCAGCCATCTGCGTTAAAACTCAAAAGAGTTTGGAACCATCGACTGATTAAACATCAAATTCGTGTTCTGGTTTTTCCCGGACGAGTACGTTGGTAGAGAGTCCAGTTTCCATCGAAAAAATTTGGGATGTCTACAGTAGTGTTCTTTTTTATTTCCATATAGGATAATTTCAGTTAGCAACACGGAACTAAAATATGCAATATTCTAGATAAACCTGGAGAATTCAATAAGGTAGTAAACTTGCACCGGATAGATATGTCAAGAGATATAGCCCGCATCGCTAAAGTGACGATTTGTTTATAGAAAAGTAGAAACTGTGAATTGTCTCTAAAAAAAATAACACATCCCCCAAATATCCCCCAAAAAATATTTTTATAATATTGGAGAATTATTTCATCTGACAAATTTGGTGGGATATTTCAAAGGATCCCCCAGCAAAATTCGATTTCGGTTTGTGGAATTTCTATGACAAAAGGCACCAAAAAGTATAAATTTGGCTAAAGAATTATCCCTCCAAATTGTGAATCCGCTTAAAGTGGAACCCACGCTCAATTGAACTTCCGCTTGAAGCAGAATTTTTTTTATTGCTACGATGGATTCACGTAATTTCCAGAGATTCACAGGCCTAGGCCTGGGGAAAACAACACAAACATGCAAGTCAAAAATGGGTAATAATAAAAAATGGGGCGATGGAATGGTTGGTGGACGGCGCAAATGCCCTCCTGCTCGCATAGGTGTCCGGGTGTAATGGGCTCATTGGCCTCTGGGCACCGACAGATCAGTACTCATCCGATGCTGCCTTCGATCTGCCGGTGGAAGCAGTACAGCCAGACCAAAATATGGTTCATTACAACCTATATTTATCGGAGTGAAACTATTGTTATGATGCATTCAAGGTACGTTCGTACTGCCTTAAGCTTTGAACGATCACCATCAAAGATAGTTCCGCTTTACGGAGAGAGACGCATAAATCCATCGAGCGCGTAAAATCTACGATACCCGTCGCGTGTAAACAGCAAACGGGTTTACGATAACGCGTAACTTGTCAGCGAATGACGAGTCCCGACGGGTACTCATCTGCCTGTGATGAGTGGATTAATCCAACAACAACCACATAAAAAAAAGATGATTTGAGTGCTCACATATATGCTGTCGAATCGTAAACGCATCGCGTGTAAACACAACGACGTGTGCAATATTTCCGCGTCAGTAAAATTCGCTTCGATGACGTTTCGTCCACGTAAACCCGACTTACGTGGAAACACTAGTCGTGTTTACGCGATTCGGGTGAAAATCACGCGATCGCGATGCGGAAAAGGACTGCGTAGACCTACACCCAAGGATTTGCTCTTTAGGGACCACAGATCCACCGTGAGTGCATCATTAGAATGGAGCTAGTTTGGGGACGTACTCGGTTGTTCTGTTGTTATTTTAGACGACAAATGCTTCCAAAAAAAGATGTTTCGATCCAGTCCCTCAAAGGACGAGAGAAATACGGGTTTTCGGACATTTAGTGACTAGAAAACCGTATCGATTTGGCTACTGACTGGAGGACGTACTGAACAAGGTTTAATTGTCACTGTAGACGACAAAAGCGCCAAAAACCCTACTCGATCTCATCGCCATAAGGATTTTTGACCATTTAGATACTAAAAAAGCTACTCGATCTCGTTACTGGCTTGGGCACGTACTGAACGGGATTTTCTAAATACGGGTCCAGGTCTCACAACCATGGCATATACTCGTAATACTGGTCGGATTATAGTTTTGTAGACTTGAAGCTTCACATTTCTGTTAATCCAGCTGGTCTTCAGTAGGGGTAGAGCTGCGTAGAAGGTGCGATTTGTAAGCTGGATCCGTCGTTTAATCTCGAGAGTTTCGGCGACATCTTCCGCGATGTTTGCGCCAAGTTATATATAAAGTTGTCTACCCTTTCAATGTCGTGTTCTCCTAACTTTATTTCTGGTACGCACGAGTTTTTGCGTTAGCAAAATAAGTGCCAAAAAAAAAACGCTATAGAGCAGATTAGAACAGCATAGACGAAAACGAGGCATGTCTTTGCTGAGTGTGTGTCTTGAATTAGTCTAGCATTCAACCGTCAACTTAACTTTCAAGAGGAAACTTAAACCTTAGACCTTATACAGGTAGAATCGCACAAATTTTCTTCCACCAGAATCATTTTGTACTACATATACAATATGTTAACTATTCCACATATGTAATTTCAAAAAACCAACATTTTATTGACAGGAAATTAATTTTATGTGCTTCCCAAACTGAAAACTGCCCGAAAACTTCGACGCCTGCATTTCAAAACGCAAGCTACTTAACCGAGTAAAATTCTTGCACTAGCATTCTGTCGAGAGCAGCTTAGATCAAATTGTTAGTGTAATTGTGTGGTGTTAACCTGCTCTGCTCTGCATGGCTGTTAAAAACAAAACGCGCCTAATATTCGTCGTTTCCGTAAATCCGATCGAATCCGAGGCTTGCTTTCAGCATTCTAGATCATGTTGGACCGTAAAGTATAAATTTGGGAGAATTTTTCACACATGATTTTGGGAGGTTTGTAATATTTTGGAAAGTAAAGTTAGTCTCTTTTGGGGTTATTTGTCATACATATTGTATTACGTGTATTGCCGGGGCAACCGGTCGCGCAATGTTTTGAGGCATCAGTCTCATGTTTGACTACCTGCGTTTCAGGTTCGAATCCCGTCCACGACGAGGTTCGTGGCCATGGATGTGCAGGAGGTGCATGCTGGCAACTGCATTCTCCGAAACCAGTTTATGCCGTCGAAACGTCAACTGGGTCATATGGAACAGTTGACGCGCTATGCCCCACGAGGGGTTAGGGCAATTGAGAGAGAGATTGCCAGTAGCTAAATGTGACGATGAATGCATGTGACTAGCCTCTGTGTGTACGGCATTCGAACGGAAAAACTTTCCGTCCAATGGTATGGAGCACACACAGGTCTGATACATAAAGCCAATGCAACACTTGAAACGATTACCGCGGAGAAAGGTTTACTTCCAAACTATGACAAATTTTGTAAGCTGGACTAAATTGCTTTTGGAAATACACGATCCACTTATAGTTACAGACCCCATTTCTTTTTTTATTGACTGTTTCCTGATTGTTAGCTTCTTTTCCTGAATTTTGCCTTAAATAGTGGCACAGCCTCCAACACGTCCAAACCAGTTCTTTCCACGGGGAAGCGTAGAATTCGTTTCCCCGTGAAAAGGACTGGTTTGGTTTTATTTGGGTTAGCACTGACACCACAATTTTTGGCTTAGTTAGTTTAGTTAAAGACGGTATACATCAATTTACTAAAGATACCAATGAACTCCCTGAGATGGCAACAGAGGCATCATATTTAGGCTGCAGCCTGAAACTTTTTTTTGCAGAAAGATGACTCACAGATTTCTCAATGTTACTGATGTATGTATATTATAGAATAGAACGTAGAGTCGTTTCTATCGACCTGCCCTTGCGGTAGTCGAGGGTAACTGTGTCGAGACGTTGATCCGTAAATCGAAATACATATTATTATTCATGAATTATCAGGAAAATATGTATTCACTTGAATTTCCAGACCCCATCTCTCCCCTTCCCTTCCTCTTTGTAGAGGCCAACTATGGCGAAATTCACATTAGACCATATAAAAGCTCGGAATAAATGGGTCCGTTGTTAAACATTTTCGGAGTTTAGAGGCCTAGCTTACACTATGACGTGTGTCGAAACAGTTGTAAACAAAAAGAATAGCCATAAAATACAAAAGTTGATGTAACCCATTAAGCATATAAACTAGGCATAAATTGATTTGATAGTCTAAAAAATATATACTTCTCCGGTATGTTTCATCCTATTGTGTTTCATCAAAATATTCAGTCGTTTAGCAAATCAATAGACAAACGAATGATGCCAAACTCGTTCTTGTATGGGAATTGTACGGAAAATTAGGTAGCTTAAACATAATACCTATAATATTTTACATACAAACATATAATAGGGAGATTATGGTAATTTTTACTCTTCAGACAATTCTATGATTTTTCGGGTCCAAAATTTAGGTCATGGCCATTTTAGGCAAGTGTGGGCATTAAAATATGACGATATTCTAAATCGATTGGGAAAGACGATACATTTTAACTAGTATGAAATGTGAAAACTAACTCCGAAAGGTGCGACGAAATAGAGAGACTAGCCCTACAACATAAAAAGAGGAACATGTAACACATTTTTTTTATAATCGAAATATAAAGAATATACTATTGGAAACCCACTCCCGGGAATCGTTTTTTTTATTGAGTGAGTTCATAGCATAAATATAACCGTGAATCTTTCTTATTTCTCACAAATCTTATTGTCTGATTTTAAAATTTCAATCAAATTTACCACGAAAAAAAAGATTTTTTCTCTACATGGATATGCTTTTAGGCTGAATAGAACTAATAAGCTCGTATAGTCGCGATTCCATGATGCTACGTCAAATTTTAATAGGTTAGGCCGTCCCTAGACGTATTACGCCTGCATAGGTCAACTGTACAAGCATACTTAACTGAAGCGTGTGTGTTATCACGCTTGTGGAGGCACACCATATAGCTACACAGGTTACCGCAGAGGTGTACTCGTACATACCGGAACGTATTTGGGCAGCTTTATAGTAACAACGAGTCGAATTCAGTGCGAAAATACATACGGGTATATACGTGGCTCTCAGATCTACTCCACCTGGGTAATCGATTTCGCTTTATTAATTTAATTATCTAGCCTAAACCAAAAACATATCCACATTCAAAAAGGGGCACTTGATTTTTCATAATCAAAAAGGGTCGTAGGTTGTCACTGGCCTCCCCCATAAGGAGGTATCGCGCGTCTGACTCTAATAAAAAGATAAGAAAAACTCTTTCTCTCTCTCTCAATTGCCCTAACCCCTTGTGGAGCATAGCGCGTCAACTGTTCCAAGTGGCCCAGTTGACGTTTCTCGGCATAAAGTGATTTCGAAGAATGCAGTTGCCAGCATGCATCTCCTGCACATCCATGGCCATGAACGTCGTCGTGGACGGGATTCGAACCCGAAAAAAACTAACAACCTGCAATTACTATCAAAAACAAAGGAGAAAACTTAATGGTAGTGCATATCCACTAAACTTCCAAAAACTCCAGAAAATCAACAACAGGGACATGGAGCTGCTCCAGCCAATCTACAAAATGTGGCACAAAACCAACGAAGATATCTAACTAGGGAAACCGCTCAATCAGGACACGTACGATCTTCCAGATATTGTATGCCCGGCGCGACCTAGCCCTCCCGTCCTTGCCTTTCATGCACTAAAATTGATCGAAACCCCCAGATATACTTAAGTTCAAAGCAAAGGCGAGAGAGCGGATGGAGAGGTAGGAATTGCGAGATTTAGCCGCCCCTCATTTTATTTAATTCATATTTAACTTCATATTTAACAATAATCAGTAAACAATAACAACTATACAGTTTTTTTGTGTAAAACAGTAATTCATACATTAATTTATGCCCATGAGTTCAATTAATATAATTCATCTTAAAAAGCTCCATTACATTTGATTGGCTCTGAACTTTTTATAGCAGTTAACCATTATTGAGACTCGAATCTGGTACCTGGTACTTGCACATTCTATACACCAACCACTAGGCTGGCAAAATTGACGGTAAGTGTGAGCCCTATACAGGCAGCAATTTTCACAGCTCAACATCTTCCTTTTTAGAAAATATTGAATTCGAGGGCAATCCGAGGCAATCGACTAATACCAGGATAAATTAATCAGCCTAAAGCCAATTCTTCACCTGTCTTCTGGTTTCATCCATACGTTGGGTTGTACTCTTTAGGAGCTGGTTAAATCCATTGGGGAAGCAGTTCGACCACAAGAAGAGTAAAATCCATCGTGTGGACGAAACCAAAAGACAGGTGAATAATTGGCTTTATGATGATTAATTTTTCGTAGTAGTGGGTAGCTAAGCCAAATCATAGTTGACTTGGAGTAACGACCACCCACTCCACGCTATTCTTAAAAACTATGCGCTCCTAGGTGACTAATACACTCATACCCCTTTATGCGGCCCCCCTTTTTACGTCGTTTCGCTATAACGGCATTTTCTTATTGTGGCATAGCTTCGATTAACGGCGTACATTGATTCGATTTACGGCCAAAATATGTGAAGTTCTCCATTATTTGTACAAGGGAAAAAAGAAAAGCAAAAGACACTGATTCTGGGCCCAATATTCAGGTAAACAAACGACAGATACGGTAGATGAGTTTCTCAAGGCAAATTCTTAACAATAAGTTTAATGGCGCTAACATCGCCATCTGCACTGACAGTCAGGCAGCCATTAAAGCAACTTCTTCACATAAGCTCACATCAGAGTCTCACAAACCTCAATCGATCAACGAAACCACAGATGAACTTGCTAGACAGAGCTCATCGGAAAAATATTTCGGACCTGATCGCTACTGCGGTCTGAGCTGGGCCACAGCCAGGGTGCTAGTGAGGGAATGGTCTACGGATGAAATGTTGCGGTACTGGAATAAAATCCCAGGACTGCGGCAATCCAAAAATTTTATCAACCCCGGTCTCAAAGAAGCTAGCCGCGCCTGTGCAGAGCCGGAGGTTAATCGTTCGTTATTTCACGGGACACCACTGGGTTACATATCACTTAAACAAAATGATTCTGTCCACTAAGACGGAATGCCGGCTTTGCCTGGAGGACATTGAGTCCACCAAACAGCTTCTCTGCGAATGCCCCTCGGCTGCTCGCTTCAGGTTTCTGTTTTTTGGAGATTCCATCCTGGGCTCCGCTGTTATTAAGAGTGCTGGTACAAAGGACCTACTGGCCTTCAACAGGTTGATTGAGGTTCTTTTAGATTAGTAAAGGCTATGGCAGAATAGATCTCATGGTCGCATTGCCTACCAGTAGGGTATCTTAGCCCGCCTTTATTTATTTCATTTTTATTTTTCTAAATTTGTGCTCATAATTAAGTTTTTGTATTGACATGATTTTTGATATTTTTGTTCCATTATGAGTTTAAAATTTTATTTGTTCAATAAATTGGAACCAATCGTTTGGTATTAATATGGATTTGTATGCAAATTATGTACTCGCTACTCGTTACATGTTATTTCACTTTACGGCCAAAATTTTCAGAGCCAATCTAGGCCGTATAAAGAGGTATGAGTGTACAGTAAAATTTTCCTAGTGAAGGGCTAAAGTGCGTCGAAACTCTTTATTAGACCAAAATGCATCTGAGATATCCGTCGACTTTTCCAACTGGTTTAATTCCAAAGATAATTAAAATTTTCACATTAGCAGCGTTTTTGTTAACTCTAATAATTTTCCTGAGATAATTTACTTGCAAGGATATTTAATAGACGTCATCTCTACTAAAAATATAATATTGTGTGTCCACTTATGGTAACCCAACAAAAGTGGCGACCACAAACACTTCCTAAAAAAAAGTGTTGAGATAAAGTACGGGGATCAATAGACACATAGTAGTGGACTTTCGAACATCTACTTCGATGGCTATTTTAACAATAATTGATCGTCTGGTCATTGCCTCCTTCAAAGGAAGCCATTGAACTCAGTATACGCGTATACTGAATTATACCCACAAATTTTATAGCAGGTAGATTTTGAAATAAATTAATCTTGAGAATCATTATTTATGGCAATGCTAGGCGAGTTGGTACTAATGTTCGCATGAGTACTTAGATGGTTGCTTAGTAAACCCTCATGCATAATCATCCAGTACGTATAGATGTTGATGGATACCAACTGTATATGGTCAATTAGTACTTGTTTCAAAACTTCTACTATATTTTAGAATTCATCTTTTCACGAATAAATATAATGTATGGTGTGAATCTGTTAAAGAATTTTTTTAGCATATTAATGGTGTATTATGCTTCTGTTATAGTTTACAAGTGTGTACTCAACTCTAGCCGTAGTATTCACCTGTTTAAGTTGTAAGGAGAGTCCCCCATGTCTTTATACTACGGTCATTGAGCTCTTACGTAGTTTCTTCCAACGGCAGAGCCGTTAAAGTATATACACATCTAAACCTAGAATCGAATAATATTAAATAAAAGTACGAATAAGTTTTGGAAATTCAATAAGATTTCTGTCTTCAGAAAAGTGATACGTTACGGAAAACCTTATGAAGAATAAAAAGTCCTTTGTTAAAAAATGCCTCTAGCCTTACTCATTCTTAAATACAAATGCCCGCGTCCATTGCTGAGTAAGCCTCTAAATTCAAAGAGGTGCGTTCATTTGCAATTACCCACGCCAAGTGTAGTTTAGGCGAAGGCTTAGGAATGTATTGATTTTGAATGGATTTTGTCTCAAATACCGTTTGGATTATAGATGATTGTCTAATTAATGTTTGAAAAAATTAAATAGTTTTTTCTAATATCAAAGCGATAAAGCTTACTGATTCCAAATAGTTTCCTATTATTTCGACGAAAACCATTTTTCCAATTCGAAAAATGTGGAATCCAATTGCGGTGGATTGAAGCGAAAACAGAATGGAACGAACGAACTTTTGGGGGCGACAACGAGCTGTAGCCAAAATAAGTGTAAAATTTCATGTTCCATCCAGGTAAAGATCTGCCGCAGATAAGGCATCAAGGCAGAACGTTAACCCATATAGGTTAATGTCATTGTTGTAAAGTGAGTTATTTCCATGTATAGGTTAAGATTCGCAAAATAACACGCCTATTGTTGTTCATAAAATTCTTCGTTTTGGATGGGTTAACCCGCAAGGAAATTCATCCGAAGTTAACAAGAGTTTACGGAGACTCTGCTCCTTCGATGTCAACCATTAAAAAATGTGGTAATTACACAAAGAATTAGAAATGCGAAAGCTCTGCGCAAAATGGGTGCCGCATCTGCTGAATGGCGATCAAAAGTAAATGCGCAAACGATTTTCGCAGCAATCTTTGCACCGATTTAATCCGGATCCGACCGATTTTGTGCGGCGATTTGTTACCATGGATGAGACTTTGATCCACCACTATACGCTAAAAACAAAACAGCAGTCGAAGCAGTGGGTGGAAGGTTGTGGTTCAGCGACAAAGAAAGCGAAGTCGATTGGATCTGCGGGAAAGGTCACGGCCAACGTGTTTTGGGATGCGAAAGGGATCCAGTTAATTGATTACATTGAAAAAGGCAGAACAATAACAGGCGAATATTACTCCAAACTTCTTAACCAACTGGATGCTAAAATTCGCGAGAAGAGGCCTGGCTTGAAGAAGAATAAAAATCATCTTTCACCAGGACAACGCACCTGTACACAAGTGTCGTTGGCGATGGTAAAACTGCAAGATTTCGGGTACGATTTGCTCGACCAGACTCTCACTTGCGGGAAGGAATACTGATGTTGCAGAAACGCTGGACCAAGTGTGTTGAGGGCAAGGGGGATTATGTAGAAAAATAAAATCATTTTTTAACTGAAATTTGCAGTTTTTCATTGCCAGGTCGAGAACTTTTCACCTTGCCCTCGTTGAGTAAAAGTGATTTAATACGATTTAATCTCAATAAAACAAAGATTTACTTTTTGAATGAAAATGGGTGTGTTATGTATCTAAAAATTTGTGAAAAATCATAACTTTTCTCCTCCTCATCTGTTCCGCAGTTCCCACAAAAAGCATTGTGATGGAGCTGAAGTTTCCTAGCACACTCCCCGATAAGGCAGTGCACAGCGATAAGCCCCACCAGGTTTCTTAAGTGGTTTCTGCTGAGCATCAATTGTCCGTGCGAGCGGCTGGGTTCCAGTTTTTGGCCGTATTTGCTTAGTTTCAACAGGGCAAACCTTAATAATGAATGGGGTGAATACAGACATTCGCTCACCGAATATAACATCCTTGCCAGACGCCCCAAACGGAAGAGCTTCAGGAGACACTGTGAGAGTAATCAGTCGCAACACGAAGCGGCATACTATCAGAGAGCCTTGTCTAGAGAGCATACTAACGGTATCGGACAGCTTAAGGAGCAGGACGGACCCTTCACTGGAAACTCTGGAGCTAATTCAACACACCCACTTTCAGGGTTCCGTCCAAGGTGGCTCCTGTGCGTCTATTCCATCGGCTGACCATTGGATTCCATATAGTCGGTTAAGTAGCCTCTCGAGGGTGATTTTCGAAAAGAAATAGGTCAAATGGACGGTGAAGTCCTGTAAACCATTTAAGGCACCTGGTGCCGATGGCATTTATCTTGCTCTATTGTAATACTGCCTTGATTTTATTATAACGCACTTGAATGGCCTGCTTAGAGCCAGCTGCTTCTTGAGCTATGTACCACGTTTATGGAGAACGGTGAATGTGGTTTTCATTCCGAAAAGGAGCTACCTAAATATCATTATTTCTCCTAAAAACTACTGAGAGGTATTTGGATCTGCATATCAGGCAAAAATCCCTGGTCTCATTGGCTGTACCTGCCCCAGTTCGTCAGCTTTGCTCTATGACATGGTATCCAGCATACGGGAATGTTAAAAAATATCCCCATCTCAAAGAGAGAGCTGGGATAACCCAATACTGGCTTTGACGTAACTAACACGGAACTGAGTGATTTAACCGCCGCGCCGGTTTACTATTCGTGTAGATTATAACATCCCCTGCAGCTTAAACAATATGCGCAAGCCCGTGCTACTGTGCCCCGGGAGGCGGTATGATAAGCCAAAATGCAACTTCTCCGAGTATACAAGATAATAGCTGAAATCGTCCTGGGAAGACTAAAGGCCCACTTAGAAAGCACAATTGATGAAGAGCAGGCTGGCTTTCGACACGGATTCTCTTGTGTTTATCACACCTTGCGAATCATCATTGAGCAATCCGCTGAGTACGATTTTCCGCTTCATTTGCTTTTCATCGATTTCGAAAAGGCTTTCGATAGTGTTAACCGGGAATCTATATGGGCGGCCTTGCGCAAGAGAGGCATCCCTGAGAAGCTTGTGGCTATTATAAGGCAACCTATGACGGCGCGAAATGTCGCGTTCTGCATAAAGGTAAGGTGTCGGGGGACTTTGAGATTCGCAGTGGAGTTCGGCAGGGGTGCATCCTCTCACCGATCCTATTCCTCATTGTGATCGGCGATGTGTTGCATGCAGCCCTATCCGGACTCGACAGAGGAATTCAATGGACTTTGACATCTTATCTACAACATCTTGACTACGCTGATGACATATTCCTACTCTCGCACAAAATCAAAGATCTGTCCGCAATGGCGTTAGATCTCGAGAGGGGGGCAAGCAAGGTTGGGCTAAAGATTAATACTAACAAGACCAAGGTTCTTAGCCCGCCATTGCGAAAAAGAAATCCGACACCTATTGCCATCAATATTAATGGGCAGCCTGTGAAGAAGGTGGAAAACTTCGTCTATCTGAGTAGCATTGTTGCCGAAAATGGTGGTATGGAGCAGGCATCCCTCGCCATAACAACCAGGCTAAACGCACATACGGCATACTATCCAAAATCTGGCAGATCAGTTATCTCAGCATCAAGACCAAGGTGGGCCTGTTTCGCTCCCTGGCACTGTCTGTGCTTTTGTATGGGAACAGTACATGGAAAGTTTCCGTAAGAGTTACCAGAAAGCTGCTAGTTTTCGTCAACTCATGTCTTCGTCGAATTCTAAGAATTTTCTAGCCAGAATCAATATCATATGAAGAGTAAAGTGAGGGTGTCTACACCAAGCACAATTCTTCTGTCTAGACGAAGCACATCGAAACGAGAACAACTTGCATACATGTAGCGCGTTTTCAATGTATTGATTTTATGCTATGCTGGAAGAATGCAAAACGTGCGTGCATTAGTTGGAAACAATTGTTGTGCTTGAAATTTTCGAGCACAAGTTTTACCTTCATGCATCTCGCCTACAAAAACCGGGTTTGTGCCGGAACAATTGTGCCTGGTGTAGACACCCTCAGTCGACTATGTACGCGGCAGATGCCAATAGACGAGTTATACCACCGCCATCTTTACTCTCAGACCGGAGTGTCAAAGCAATGACGTCATGACAAGCAGCGAATAAACAAAATGAAGAACGCGTGCAGTCGACCTCTTGAAATTTGGCGACTTTCGTGCGTAAAAGTGATTTTAGTGTCGCGATTTTAAGTGCAATTGAAAGTAGTGCTTGTCACTGATATTTGAAAGTGAAAAAAAAAACGCAAGGTGCCACGAACTTCCGACCAAAATCAACTGCTCGAAAGTGCGCGAGACATGAGTGTGGTTATGAAAGTGCGACACGGAAAATTTCGCATTTCTCGTTAATTTTCCGGCAATTCGGCTAGTGTGAATGGTGCAGCACTACCCTGGGACGAATCCTCGGGCCGGTGAGTTCAGCGGAAACTCCCGGAAGTGCCCCTAAAAGTGAATTCAAAGTGGTTGTCAAATGACAACATTACAGGTGATTTTGGGCCTTTTCATCGGAATTCATAGGGTAAGTATACGATTTTTGTTGTGTTAAAATTTTAGTGGATTGATGCGTCCCAAAAGACGGATCTTGAACGCTTTGTTGACGAGCACGACGAAAGTTTCACTGCAGTCGACAGGACTAGATGCCTGGCGGTGAAACTTTCGTCCGGTTCGCCAACATCGTGGTCAAGATCCGTATTTTGGGGAGCCTCAATCCACTAAAATTTTAGCACAACAAAAAACGTATACTTACCCTATGATTCCGATGAAATCACCTGTAATGTTGTCATTTGACAACCACTTTGAATTCACTTTTTGGGGCACTTCCGGGAGTTTCCGCTGAACTCATCGGCCCGAGGATTCGTCCCAGGGTAGTGCTGCACAATTCACACTAGCTAAATTGCCGAAAAATTAACGAAAAATGTGGAATTTCCCGTGTCGCACTTTCTTAACCTCGCACTTTTCAATATACCATTTTACTCGATTTTTCCCGGCACTCCACGTTTTTTTTCACTTTCACACTGCACTGATAGCCACTTCTTTTATTTGCACTTGAAATTCCGACACTAAACTCACTTTTACGCACAAATATCGCGAAATTTTACCGGGCGACCGCACGCGTCCAAACTTGGTTGACTGCTTGTCATGTCGTTAGTGCTTTAAAAATCAGCTGACACTCCGGCCTGAGAGTAAAGATGGCAGTGGTTATACGCAGGAAGGTCACACATTACGGAAGAGTGATAACTGCATTACTTCGCATGCCATGAAATTGAACCTCATTTCCAACTAAGGCTGAGCAAAAGGGTGTCCCAAAATCACATCGCGTAGATTTGTGGCAGAGGAGTGTAATGCTAGGATTACACGATTGACGATTTGCGTCAATATTTACACTTTTTTAATGTTCAATCGATATCAATCGTGTAAAGGCACAATTTTTTTACGTCAATCTACGCCACTTTGGTTGACCCCTAGATTGTCCTCAATTTCCGTCAACCAAAATTTAGGCGATTACATCAATCATGTAAACGAACCTTTTTGAAACACAAGTGTCAACCAACAGCTCAATTGCATCAACTAGTGGTTGACGTCTCGAGCATCAACCACAGACGTCAATGTTGGCTCAATTTCTTGGGAAAATTTACAGATTTCGTGTCGGAGACAAATGTCTTGCTAGGTGTGTCTGATTGGGGAGAGTGAATTGTAGGGAATTCAATTGGAGCTAATGAATACAAGCGTCAATCAATGATCAATTCGATTGACATAAACAGAGTCAATCGTGTAAATGGTTCGATGGTACGGTTGGCGGTTTATTTTTTTTTTTAATTGTGTCAATCGACATTTTGGTTGACGCTGTTCGAATTGACGTGTTTAAGTCAATCGTATAACTCGAGAGAACAATCTATTTACGCTTCTGTCTAAAATACGCCAATCGAGCGTAAAACAATTGACGCTAGATTTACGCTTTTCCTTCAATCGTGTAATCCTAGCATATGGAACTGGATAAGTCTTTTGGGGAGTTGCGCTCCATTGCCCAAAACAGAGTACGATGGCGCGAAGGAGTAGTTGACGCGCTATGCCCCACAAGGGGTCAAGGCAGAGTAGTAGTAGTGCGTACTAGACGTAAGAGCTACATGCAATACAATACAAATCATAAGAAATGTAATCATCGCGCAATAACGCCTAAAGTATATGTCCTACAGAAAAACCCACTGTAATCTTTTTGGAAGAACATTGCATTTGCTAAAGTTTGAATGAAATAAAAAAAAAAAACAGGTCGTCAAAATTTTTAAATTTTCTCTAAAAAGTGCAAAATTTCCGCATTTGGCTATGTATTTCACGCTGATTTTGATTAAAAAGTAGTAAATTTATACGGTGCTAATTACAATTTAATATACTTGCGCTTGAGCAACATACTCAAAAATGAAACGAATCCAATAAATTCATTGGATATGCCCTGCGTAATAGAGGGACGCTGCATGAGCATTATGAGGGAAGTTAACTACTCATACGAGTATCTATGTTTCCATGCCAATTTGAACGTGCCATGTTGAGTGAATTATGAAACATAATTTGTTAGTACGTGTAGGTGTACACGTAACTAATATTAAACATTGAATCCATTGTAAAAATATATTTGAAGACAGTGGCAAATGTTGATGGTATGTTACAAGGATTATTGCTGATATGGAGATCAAAGTTTAATACCCAATCAAGTCAATATCTGATCCTCTTGCAAGTGAAACAGCGTTTGCAAAACATTCCCGGAGTAAATCATGAATTGTGACTGATCTCCAAAGACAATTACAAGCAGAAAACGCATTGGTATGCCTATTCTGAATCGCAATGGATCGAGTAGGAACGGGGGACATGCAAGTTCGAATAAGGGCGGATATGATACCAATGGTTTTCGGAGTCGCCGGGGTCAATGGTGGCGCTGCCAAGCCCTTCTAACACGGGGTGAGCGACCTTGAAAAGATTTCCAAAATGACAGAAATTACTGTCAATGTTGTGAGCGAAGCTGGCACTTAATATAACAAATTTATGAAAACCTATTGGGTTTCCCATAAAAAGATTGTAAACTGGAAAATGCATGGCAAACCACTGTAGCTTTTTTTTGCAGATCCATAAATATCTTTTTATGCAAGAATATCATATTAAAATTTGATGGCTCTTTTTAGACGCCAGACCAACTACCCGCGATAGTCCACGCATTTGACCACCTGTTAGACCAGGCATCACATAAGACCGCGCATTAGACCACGTATCCGACCAGCCATTATACCACGTATTAGACCACCTATTAGACCACGCATCAAACTAGCCATAAGAACACGCATTAGACCACGCATCAGACCAGCCATTAGACCACGTATCGGATCAACTATTCGTTTTTCATAATTATACCCTAGACCTTATTAGCGCCAAGTGTATTATGAGTAGGAACCTCACTCTACCAAATTTTAGCAATTTTTTTAAACCGCGAATGAACGTGCCGTATGAGGGCTATCGTCAAAAAATTTAAGATTTCATCATTCTTTCTGTGCGCGGTTCTGATAGAAGGCATTCATACACAGTAGGGTTTTTGACAAAATTTGTACATTATTTTGAACAGCTATCCTATCAACAACAACTTAAACCTATACGGGTCAGTGGGATGGCTAACCTGCACTCGACATATTGCACAATTGTACCAAAGAACGCGCCTATTGCTATGCTTTTCGTTAATTTGACAGTTTGTGTCGAGCTCCGACGATGTATTAATAAATTACGAATGAACGGTACTCATTCGTAATTTTGACGGCCGTATTTATAACTGCTTACCACTTAATAAGAAACGATCGAGTTCTGAAAACAACTGTCAAGTTTGAAGCCGATCAGGGTAGATAACTTGACATTTAAACATTTTACTTAAATAGCTGCCCTCGATGGTTTTTTTCTCCACGAGTTACCCTACCCTAACCCGTTGTTAAAAAAACGCACCTATTGAGTCGAAGGAGAATCAGATTGAGGAAAGTGAGTGTTCACATTGAAGTGCACTGAACCATTGAAATATGCAATAGCGGTTGTGTATGTAACACATTCGTCTTAAGAAAAATTGTGTGGTCTAATGGCTGGTCTGATACATGGTCTAATAGGCTGTCTAATACTTAGTCTAATGGCTGGTCTGATGCATGGTCTAGTGGCTGGTATAATAGCTGGTCTGGTGCGTAGTCTAATAGGCTAATGCGTGGTCTAATAGGCGGTCTAATGCGTGGTCTAATGACTGGTCTCATGCGTGGTCTAATGGCTGGTCTAATACGTGGTCTACAATAATATCTGAAAACCCCTGAAGTGCTCTTATCTTACTTTGGTGGAATTTAAAGTCGACTTTACTTTTTTTGTGACCCCAACGGATCACCCTTTTACATGCATCAGACCTTTCACTGGCTTTGATATTATAGTAGATCACTTTTTAAACACTAAACTGCACTTAACTAAAAATGGTAAAAATGAAGTTAGCTTGTTTTTGCAGTAACCCGATAATATATGATGTGGTCATAAGAAATCGTTTTTCGAAATATTCAAAGAAGCTATTTTATAATTAATGCTAATGCTGTCACTGCTATAGGGAAAATAATGCACCCACAATACCAAAACAAAATCCAAGACAAGATATTCTGCATCTATGTATTGTACTCGTATTCATGCTGACTGCTAGCTATACAAGTATATTCAACTATGTATTGTATTTCTTCTAAGCTGACGTTTCGCCAAAATTTCCATCATATTTAATAGATTTGTAGCTCGGCCCAACCTTTCAACAATTAAAAGACCATGTGACGTCAAACATTCATCAGTCTTTTTTTTTGACATGTAGACAAAATGCTGGAAATACATCTTAATGGCAGCATTCGAAAAGGCGTACTACTGGATCAGCGTCATTTAAGTACCTTAATAATTTTTGAACGGTTGAACTTTACGGCAACAATATGCTATTACCTTTTTTTTTGTTACATAAGAAAAAAGACTGACACGCCAAAAATCAAACCGACGACCGAACTTTAAGACTATTAATTAATGAGAAAATTCAGACAAAATCTAACCGTTCACTTTTATATTATTTTTTCTCTTGCTAAATTGTTAACGCCACATGCCGGCTGATTGGCCAAACGAAATTATTAAAAGACAAAAAAAAATCGAATCTTCTTATGTCGCTGCATCTACCACTTTTTGCTGAGCTGTTAAACGGATTTATGACACATTGATGCCAGTTGAGCTGGGAAGGAGCCTGTATTTTCCCAAATGCAAATAAAAGTGAAATGTATGGTAGTAGTATTCTATGTTGGCAGTTTAATGGATTTTATGTCATGTCATAGAAATTCCAATTGCTCGTATGGTGGCAGCGAGCAAAGTAGTTAACAGGTGTCTTCAGTAATAAACTAAAACAGCTTAATCACACGTTATCTATGTATGTCTTGCCTTGACGAGTATCTTCTTTACAAAAATCTCCTTTCGAATCTTATTCAACCGTTGCAATGGGATCTACATGACTTTTCAAGGAAAAGGTTAAAATGCGTCATCGGTTCCATAATAGTTTAAAGAGAACGAGTACATTTTCATATTTTGATAAATATCTAACGAGTACATACACTTTGCAAATCTTACCCATTTGACTAAAATATTGCAGACTTCATAATTTTAACTTCACGCAATTGAGGAAGCTAAAGATATGATATATGAGGTATTTAAGCCTCGTTATCTACAAATCAAGTGGATATTGTCGATTCATCCTCTAACTAGGTGAAAATGCAAGATGATACTCGTAAGTATGCATTTTGAATATTTGATCGAAAAGAAGGGAAAGTAAAGTTTCATAACACGAAATTTCTATTTATCCGTCAAACTAAATCATAATTGAGAAACAATCAAGAAGATGGATGATATGAGAGAACGTCATGCAACTTTCGTGGTATTTATTCGGTATGATTAATCATTTGATCGTGGAGTTCACGCTAAAAGATGTTAATAGGTTACACTGAAGTAAAAACTTTCCTATAAATTCTTCGATTTACATACAATAAAGTAACCTTCTCTGTTGGTTTATCCAGCAGTCGTCTATCGTTTCGCACTCACCTGAAAAAGAAGTTGAAAAACAATTAATGTTTTGCAGAAAGATTATGCATTTATAACACATAGCTTAAGTTAGGTTAGGTAATGGTTAGGTAGCAATTAGCGCAGCTCACATCTGGCCATGTTTAGAAGCTGCGGGAGCCACTGCGGTCCAAGGTCTCCGATTTAGAATAATTCGCCACCTCCGCGGCTTATTAGAGTTGCCATGTGACCAGTCCGCTAAATTGAATCAGCTGATTCAACGAGACGGCGTTGGCTACCTCTGCTTGCTCTTTAAATCGGTAAGCACCGAAGATTTTGAGTCGTTCCTAATTTGGAGCTGGACACTCACACAAAGTATGTTCGATAGTGTCCTCTTCCATCTCGCATCTTCTGCATAAATTGCTGGGTATGTTCGATGGCGTCCTCTCCCATCTCGCATCTTCTGCATAAACTACTGGGGTAGGTCCCAATTTTTTCGCGTTAGATGCGGTAAGGCTTGCTCACGGCCTATTTCTTTTTAGATTGACCAGTATGCTGCTCTTGTTCAGATCGGGTGATGGCCACAAGGTTCTGCGGGGTTCCCATATATTTTAGGATTCCATACATTTTGGGGGCCCATACATCTCTAGGTGAACTTCATACATCATGGGAGCTCCATATATCGAGCGGCCCACACATCTTGTGGCCCATATTTTTTGAAACTCCACATTCTCGTGGCCCCAGATAGCAAATCAATATGTATTTGAAAACGCTGGAATACCGCAGTTATGACATATATTATGTAAATCATTTTACAAGAACTTTTTTAACTTTTTGCTCTTAGGAAAATGAGTTCGCCGGTTTTAAGAAAATGTTGGTTAAGAGTGGGGTCCATCGGGCATTTGTCCGGTGGCATTGGTCCAATCCACTCCTAATGCTATCCAGCAAAATGAAGTACGAAAGTAGTTTGTGTACGGAAGGTTAAATCGCAACGTAAGAAGAAACATGGCCAAATGCCACAAAAAAATAGAGGTCCTAAGTCGACAATAATCTAAGCAAGCTAGCCTTCGGAAGGATATCATACTTTCGTTTTGACTTACGGTGCATTTGCCACTTTGAAATTAGTAATAAAACTTGTTCCGAATTCACATTCCTATGAGAGGTATATCAAATAATGGGCCAATCTCAACCAAATTTAGGAACTTGATTTGGCAATATGATTGAATAATATGAAATTTCGTAAAGATATCTTCAAAAACAAAAAAGTTTTTCTAAAAAAAACTTGCTTTTGGAACGACCGTTCCTATGACAGCTATATGATCCGATTTCAACCAAATTCGGAAAAGTGATTTGACTAAAGATACTATTGATTAGAGAAATTTGGAAAAAATATCTTTAGAAATAAAAATGATTTTTCACAGAGACGAATTTTTGGAACGGTCGTTCCTATGGCTAGCAGCTATATGACGTAGTGGTCCGATTCCACTGGTTCCTTCATATTTACAGCGTGCAATATAAAGAATGCTTTGTACAAAATTTCAGCTCGATAGCTTTAAAACTGAGGGACTAGTTTTCATAGAAACAGACGGACAGATGGACAAAGCTTAATCGACTCGTCTCATCATACTGACCAAGAATATAGTTTATATGGTCGGAGATGCTTCCTTCTGTGCGTCGCAAACTACCGTCTAGCCATAAATATTGTTACAAGGTTTGGCAACCCTGCAGAAAGGAACCGTTATATTGCATTTCTTAAAAATTGAGCTAATCGCTATAGTACGCTTGTGCTTGATGCATTTGTCATCATTTGAGTTTAATTTTTAGTGTAGTGAACATGGATTGGGGTGACAAAGAAAATAGAATTGCTGTGATTGCACTTCATAAAGTAGGAATGCAACCAAATGATATTTTTAAGACTCTGCATACCCTTGGTATAAGCCGAATGTTTGTATATCGGGCTATTGACAGATTTAATGATATGTCTGGAGTAACTGACCGTGAAAGAAGTGGCCGTCCGCGAACTACTCGAACACCTCAAGCGGTTAAAGCCGTGCGCGAGAGAATTCGCCGTAATCCTCTTCGGAAACAAAAAATTTTATCGCGTGAGATGAAAATACCCCAAAGAACAATTTCACGTATCATCAAAAGTAACTTGGGATTGGGTGCTTATCGTAGATCTACCGGGCATTTACTAACAGATTCGTTAAAAAAAAAATAGAGTGGAAAAATCAAAACGATTACTTTGCCGGTACGCAAACCAAGAACACCGTAAAATTTTGTTTACGGACGAAAAAATTTTTACTGTCGAAGAAACATTTAATGAACAAAACGATAGGGTTTATGCTCGCAGTGCCAGAGAAGCTTCTCAAGTTGCCCAAAAGGTTCAAAGAGGTCATCATCCAGCCTCAGTAATGGTTTGGTGGGGTGTTAGCTACAACGGGGTGACAAAGTTGCATTTTTGTGAGACGGGCGTCAAAACGTCTGCCAAAATTTATCAAGAAAGTGTCCTTGAAAGTGTAGTGAAACCTCTCAACACGTCATTATTCAAAAATCAGCCTTGGAGTTTCCAGCAAGATTCTGCACCAGGTCATAAGGCGAAGTCAACCCAAAAATGGCTTGAAGAAAATGTTCCAGATTTTATTAAAGCTGAAGATTGGCCTTCCTCTAGCCCAGACCTGAATCCGCTGGATTACGAATTATGGTCTGTCTTAGAGCAAATGACGTGCTCTAAAAGACATTCTAATATCGAATCCTTAAAGAAGTCTCTTACACATGCAGTCGCCAACTTTCCGAATGAAGTCGTGCGTGCTTCCATAGATAAGTGGCCAGCTCGATTAAAGGCTTGTGTAAAGGCAAAAGGCAATCACTTCGAATAACTTGTTGGAATTTTCGTTGTTGACAATGCATTTAATAAATAAACAATGTTTTCTTAACATATAACACCTCTTTTATTGAACAGTGCTTCAAAAAGTTTGTAACAGTATTTATGGCTAGACTAGGTACATGACAAAGTTAACATACCCTATTACATCCTTGAAGAGTATAAAAATATTAGGGGCCCCAAGCCGAGTCCGGAACGTGTGGAATGTATTATATTGTAGCTTAGAGCCCCTGCACTAGCGCCAAAGCGTGACATCTATTGTAGTTTAGGGCCTAAAAACACTGCAGAACTTGTAATATTTTCTAAAATAGTTCAAAGCACCATAATGAAAGAAAAATTATTTTTGAAAATCACATGTCCCCATGGAAAGCCCGGGGGAATCACCCCGTTTTCCCCTCCCTCTCGTCAGGCCTGACCGTGGCATGGGTGTCGGTGAACTGCTCTCGGCTCCCGAACCTCTCCTTGCCAGTTCATCAACTTTCTCGTTGCCTACGACACCACCGTGGCCGGGAACTTCCATAATCCTTAAAGGAGTATGTTCAGCCTTTCTGTCGACAGTCTCCCTTCATACGTTTACTGTTCTCGAGGAGCACCTGTATGACGCTAAAGCCAGAATGGCCGCTCTACTGTCAACCCAAATCGTCGTCATCCTTGTCGAAGTCTCTTGCATGGACTCTGCCGCCATGCGTATTACATGTAATTCTGACTGCAATACGTCTATACCAGGGGTCAGCAAACTCCGGCCGGCTGGCCAAATCCAGCCCGCCTCAGGTTTTCACCCAACCCGCGAGCTAATATTGATTTTGTAATGAAACAATTATAAATGAAACCGGAATATAGAGGGCTACGCCCGCAATCCGAGGGTTTTGTAGCAAGCGCTTATTTTGGCATGTAAATATTGGGTCCCTGGTCTTCTTGGTATCACTCAGATGGATAAAAACTCTCCCTCCTTCCACTCCCATCAATCTTTACCCTTACAGAAATGGTTCAACTACAATTCGCTCTACGAAAAACAATATGCAAGTAGTACTCGCACCTATGCATGAGGCCGGTAGGTGCATTTTTTGTATGAATAGTGTAAAATTGCCTAAATTTAAATGAATGTACTATTATTAAATATAATGTGATTGTAATGAAACTTAGAGATATTATTGCCTATGATGTTGGTTATTATTGGCCATCAATATTTTTGACCTGGGGTGTGCTTGAGGAGTGCAAGGGTGTGCTAACTGCAAATACACAAATGTACTATTATTAACCTTTTTTGATGAGACTTCAAAATTCCATTATTTTTAGTTTTCTATGTTAGTGAAATGCCGCTTTTCTGTAAATTTTCATATTTCTAAGTATAACGGTCTCGAAATGCAAGGGGGGTGGGACAAACTCGGACCACATTTATTCCCCTCTCCCTCTTTTCTCCTTTCTTCAAATTTGAATGAAATTCCAGAAATGGAATGTTCTCGACGGTACCTTTCTTACGATACCCCACTTGCCTATACCAAACGAAAAAAAAATTCGACCTTCATTTCCCCTCTATGGAGACCTCCCCTTAAAGTCGACCTATTACGACGCATCGCTTTCTCCAGAGAAGTATAGTACTTCTACATATTTCCACCAAATTTCATGCATGTATTTTAGCTTCTGCAGTTCGTGAGATATTTCATGGACAGACAGACAGACAGACGGACGTATGACCGATTTCATAAGGGTTTTGTTTTTTTACAAAACCCTAAAGAGAAAATAATTTAAAATATAGTTTATAAAGTTTTAAAACGTTTTTAAACGTAAGATTCGCACCTAATCTTATGGTGCTACCCCGCTATGAACGACTCGACAAACACCGGCCAAATGTCAAAGACCTTATACCAGGCCCAACCACACGACTAGCCATTTGCTTGGTGCTTGGTGAGCAGCCGCATCGTGTGGGTAGGACAAGTATTTCCTCGGTATTCGCCAAGTAATTGTTGATTAATTCTAGCTGATGAATATTTTCCCCAGTTGTTGACTCGAGCGGATTAATTCACATGTCTGGTGCAAGCTGCTCGGCATTTGTCAAGGTCTTGGCAATTCGTGAGTACTTTGCATTTAACGAGCATTGGTGGATACTCGCCATGTCGCGAGTAGTGTGCTAGCACCATCAAACTGCCCTTCCCACATTAACGTCTAAATACTAAATTACAAATGTCATTTTCGTCGCAAGAGTGATTCATTAAAAGAAATTGCATTGCTCTTGCGACATAAATGGAAATGGAAGTAATAATAATGTCAACTACGTAATTAACGAGGCGACACGAACGAATATTTTTTAATTTCTGGCGGTAACAGCCCTTTGAATGTAGGAAAACAAACTTTTGGAGCGTTAGAACGTTGCAAACTACGCCGATTTTAAATTACCAAAAACTGAATAACTGAAAAACTACGCAAGCTAGAACTCTCAAATAAACACCTAATATTAACTAGTTCCCTTATTTCAAAAATTTATCCCATAAAATCAGAGGAATAGATTTTTGGTTGTACCCCTATTAAATGCAATTTCTTTTCCATTGCTTGAAATTTTGCCGTTGTATCACTTTTCTGGAATTTTCTTATACATAATGTACAAGTCTTACATACATATATAATTTTCCAACGTAGCTTTGAAGTGTTAATAACGAAATATTTTGAATGGGAAATGAACGGCAATTTCTTTCTTTTTTCGTAATAAGTGCTCCATAATGAACGATGTATCTGGTGCCATTACAATAATGAGACGAAAAATATGCATGTTAGCTATAAAAATGAATTTCTCATCAGAAGATACAAAATTCATGACTAACCATATCCACATTTGTGTTTCTGCCAAATTATAGAAAATTGGATTTTGGTCCCCTAAAACGGAACAAATAACTTACAGAAAAGAACAAATGCATATAAAATATATGAGTCGTAAAACACCCGTTATAAATAAAAATGATATATGCAGTTCAGAGAGGCGCAAAACAAACTTCAGTCAAATAAAAGTCATTGCATCTGACCAAAATAAAAAAAAAAGATACATATATCCAAATTTATGAGCTCATTTTTTCAAATAATTTCTTCATTCAGAAAAATGCAAATTATTTGGATTAGTCAATTTCACAGCACACAAATATTTTGTGTCTAATGCGTGGCTTAATGGCTGGTTTTGCGACTATAAGGCGCCGTTTAGAAGTTGCTGTTCAGCAAGCGGTTTGAGCAGCGGCACCCGATATTTCGAAAGAAATCAATCAATCAAACACAGAAAGCCATACAAGTAACTTGAAGAGTGCAGAAAAGCCTTTAAAATTACCTCCGAGTCGATCTTGCACGTGAATAGTTATGTGGAGTCGGAATTTTAGTGAAGGTGATGCGGCGCAGCATATCAATGTAACTAACGCGGTGATAACGCGGTAAGGCTGACTTCATACTTTGAGGCCCTCTGCAAGTCGCAATTTTTAACGAAATGAAACGAAAACAGAAGCAATGTGCAGGATTCTTTGTGCTCTATAAATTTTACTTAGGGAATTTCAGCACATTTCCTTGGATGCCTTACAAAAGGAATTTCGTTTGGTGGCTCAATTTTTTATTTAAATGTGCATAGAGACTGGAGTAAAATGGAAAGTTTTCATGTTGCACTGCGTTAGACAATATTGGTGAATATGTAATAGCGGCCAATACACGATTTCGCAGGTTTTAAATGATGAGAATAATGAATGAGGTTTTGCACGAACTAAATATCAGGATATCTCTGCACGTCTAGGTAGATATAGCTGTAATTTGAGATAAGCTAGATGTAATTGTGTAGTAGGAATGAAACAAATGCATTTTTAATTCATCATTGCTCACTCGCGAAATATGTAAATTTTTCGTAAGAAATTTACGTTCAATCTGGTTGCAATCTGAAGTCAAAATGAATCTTCCACACAGGGTCGTCGAGAGAAAAACCGGGCCCGGGGAACAAAACTATTGGCCCATATACAGAATGTCCCATAATTTCCGACGATTTCAATTACTTACTATTTGTTTTTTTCTTTTTTTTTCTTTTTTTTTTAATAATTAAAAATAATAAATAAATAAATAACTGGCACAACAGTCCAATTGTGAGCCATGGCCTCGAGATGAGTTAGCATCATCTCATTTTCTAAATCGTGACGGTATGTCTAGGCCTGTTCCTAAAACGGGTCCACCGGCTTAAAACTGGTCTTCTGTTAGTACCGGTCCCGAGTTTTCCAAGTACCGGTTTCGAAAAAAACCGAATCATTAAAAAAAACCGGCTTATGGTCATAAAAACCGACTCATGACCGGTGAAAAAACCGATTCATTAAAAAACCGATTCACCAAAAAAACCGGCAGAGTAGTCGAGTACTCGAAAACCGACTTGTTAAAAACCGACCGGCTCCGACGAGTTAAAACCTGACTCACTAAAAAACCGATTCACCAAAAAACCGACAGAGTACTCGAGTACTCAAAAACCGACTCGTTAGAAACCGACCAGCGCATGGCTTAGAAACCCGAGTTAAAAGCCGACTCATTAATTAAAAACCGTTGAGAAAATGGAGTATTTTTGTGTGTACAGGCCAGGAGAGAATTATTCAAGAAAAGGTTTTAGCTTTTGATTTGAGTGAGATTTGGTATGTGGTATGGTATGTCCACACATATGGTCGTCAAGAGACATGCGTTCAAAGTTAAATAGATGTGAACAACATACCCATTGAAAGATTGAATTGAATTGAGAAAAAAAAATGTCGGAACTGATGACTCATAAGCATCAGTAAAAGATGAAATAAAAGATGAAAGTACATGATTATCAGTGGACCTGTTAGAAAAAATTGGCATTATGTTATTGCGTGGCGGTCGAGACTCATGTATTCTAAATATTGTAATACAGGTTTTAAAGAAGTATTCTATTCTAATACCCGAATCAAGATAGACATAAAAACAGCAATTGGTTGAAAAGATATACATACATTTTTTAAACTTTGAAACATTCATAGGGGATGCAGTAATCAGAAACAGAAAAGAAAATGTTTGTCAAATTTTTGAGAAAAAACTTAAAATACTGGTGTTTGTGCGAAAACATTGGACCAGAATAGAGGCGTTTGCGGTTACTATTTTCGCACAAACCCCAGAGAAAAAAAATTTGCTAATGTGAGGTAGGTGTTACAGCATAATCAAAATTGTTAACATAAACGAAAAAATTTTATATATGGGCTAAAAGTGATTTGCTAATCTTGCATCCGTATGGGCCATAAATGTATGCTCGGTCTTAAAAGCCCATTCACTACCAGGAAAAACTGATGGGACGTCAGAGCTGTTCATGTAAGTGAATGGGCTGTGAAATCACCACAACGACGCATGTCTTTTGACGACCGAAAGTGTGGACATACCACGTCACATACCAAATCGCACTCATATCAAATGCTTAAAGCTTTCCTTGAATAATTCCATTCTGCACTGTACCAAAAATACTCGAAGATTTTCTCACCGGTTTTTTATGTATCGGCCTTTTAATAAGTCAGTTTTTAACCCCGGTTTTTTTTAACCATGAGCCGGTCGGTTTTTAACAAGTCAGCTTTCGAGTACTCGAGTACTCGGTCGGTTTTTTGGTGAATCGGTTTTTTAATGAGTTGGTTTATACCCCGGTTTTTTTAACCATGAGCCTGTTTTTTTAATGATGCGTTGACCGCTAGGAAAACCTAAAACTGGTCTTGAAATCTTAGGACCGTACAGGTCTTGTCTTGTGCAGAGGTGTGTGATCAGCAACACGCCGAGTTATTTACGCTATAAATGGGTGCTCTTTTAACAGCTGAATGGGGTCATAGTCCGACAAACTAAATCCGTAAATCCCCTTTTTATGGAAAACTACCGCATTCAGTAGTAGAAGGCGAACGTGCTAACCGTTGCGCCATCCGGACTACGAAAAAAAATAATATCCCTTAATTAATTTATAGCAATGCCATTTTTGGAAGGGGCATCTGGAGCTAATTTTCCTGGGGCTGCTATCATACTGCTTCCTTTAAACAATGCCTTTCAGCTGCTGATTTGTTTCGGACTTTTTCCATACATTTTGCCTTTCAAATAGTAATACCAACTAATTAAGTCAGTTTCCATCAAATCATTATATATTTGGCTTACAATAATAATTTCCTCCGCAAGTGATCCTTGCAGTATGCGTAGTAGGTTCATCTTTTTGAACCACATCTGAAGAAGTTTTGATAGCCGCTATTGTCCTTAATTCATTGGTTGGGAAAGGGTAGTTATATTCTGTGGAAGATACCCTGCTAACTATAAACGATCGCATCAGTGGACCTCTTTTTTCGAGGAGGAGAAGCTTGGGAAGCACATTCATTCGAAGACATTTGTATGCATAAACCTGCCCACTTGTTTCGCTTAGATACCTTGGTTAAATTATTCAGACTCGTTGAAAAGATATACTTGGCCACTAATTGCGTGCCAGAAGAGACTTAACTACGACTCAATTGCCCTTACCCCTTGTCGGCATAGCGCGTCAACTGTTCCATGTGGCCCAGTTGACGTTTCGTTGGCATAAACTGGTTTCAGAGAATGCAGTTGCCAGCATGCACCTTCTGCACATCCATGGCCACGAACGTCGTCGTGGACGGGATTTGAACCCGAAACACTGGTAGTCAAACATGAGACTGATGCCTCAACAACTGCGCTACCGGTCGTCCCACTGATGAATTTATCAGGCCGGAGCTGATAACATATTTAATGAAAGTAATCGATAAACTCATCAAGTAAATAACTGATGAGTTTTTTACATTTTTCTCTACGGGCTTTGATAGTTCATAATTTATCTTCTAAACAAGGCAGCTGTTGAAGCTCGACGACTAAAGAGTTGATCTCATATTCGAGCGGTGGCGGGTTCAAGTTTTGGTACAAGCGAAATGTTTTTTTTTTTATGTCTCATAGGGTGAACATTTTTCACAATATGTAACAGTCTTCCCAACGCCACACCGAGACCTGGCCCTTATATTTGCACTGACCCAGATCAGTGCTACTATTTCAGTAATCCGATCAAGCAGAGCCCGGGCCGAGTAGGGACCCAGCCCTGCGTCGCTAGAAATAGATAGAATAGAAAATTGAAAACAGAAAGCAGGAAATGGAAAATTGTTGTAAAAAAACATGTCGTAATGTTATGCGCCTCCCATCAAAACTGCCGGTTTTTGTAGTTCCGAAGAATTATTCTTATTCCATTTTTGAGAAACATGTGATTCGAATTATTCTTTTTTTTTAACTGACCGATTTTTCTTTTGTTTTCATATTTCAAATTTTCGGACCCCTTTAAAATCGCGGGCCCGGGGCGTTTCATCCTTTCGCGACGGCAGTGCTTCCACATTATCAACGTTACGAATCCCTCTCTGTCGGGTTTTTTCGATGTGAAGTCTGCAAACACGGTGTGGAGCGTCGGCCTAGATTTTCAGATCCAGGTCATGTGCCGTACGTATCAGATCCGATCCTCGAAATTAGCGGATCATACTATGACTAGTAGTAGTCGTTCAGTTTATTGATCTCTCTATAAAAACGAAAATCCAGGAGCGAAGAAAATCTATTTAAAAAAAGGGCGCGAATATGATTCATTATTCCCTAACGCAAGTCCAAGTCCCAATTTTTTAACAAAATGCTGAACAGCAATTTGCAGCAGTGTGAGGGATCCACGGTCGTACAAAAATTGGTACAAATTTTTGAAAAAAAAATGAAAAAAAGATCGCTCAAAAAGTATCTCAAAATTTGTCTAGTTTGAGTGAATGTGGCTATAAGTACCTATTGCCCGTGTGTCCGATACACCAACCACTAGTAGGCTGACAACATTATTAATAAGCATCCACTATGTGCATGTATTCGGCTTGCAATGCCTCAGACACATGCATTGCGCGCTTTTGCGGACTCGCCGTTTTTCACCTTGGCAAGCAAATCCGGCAAAATGTATCTATTTCGTGGGAATGAGGTTAAACTAGACAAAAATAATTATTTACAGAAACATTCCACTACTTACTCTACACAACATGCAAATCATAAATGAGGGGTGCTAAACCATAAAGTTGTAAGTGTCATACCAATGAAAAACTGTTTTATTAGCTTAAAATGATGCATGTGCCGGCACACACTTGCCATTACAAAATTAAAACGAACGGAAAAAAACGGAAGATGCAAATCAAACAGTTTTAAGTGCCACCTGGTTGCAGTTGCAGCTCTCTCAAAACATCATTAATACTAGGTAAGCGCATTCGCCTCATGGCCCCCAGTCAAATAATTCCCATCTTGCTTTGATATCGCTTCACTGTCAAAAATGTCCTTTTTTCTCAAAATGACATCAGTTCTGACCAAAGTACTCAAAATGCCTTCAACAGTACTTCAGTGAATCAGAAGTCACGCACGCCAGGTTTGGTTTCTGTTTTATTTCACGATCAAGAGAGTGCTCTGTGCTGACGCAGCAGGAGACCTACAGCAGGATTAAAATATCACCGTGTGGTACTTACACAAACACAAGCAAGCTACAAAATGTACAGTTAGTCAATAATCAAAAATTCGGTCCCCGATTTGTGCAGGTTCAGTTCACCCTACATGCCAAATTTGGAAGTGTCAGAACAAACGTACAGCATGCATCAGACTATATGCCCGTCCATTATATTTTTTATATGGGACGGGCCTAAAAGCTTATTCTGGTTGAAAACTCAAGCACTTTAGCCCAGTGTTCCGGATGAAGATTTCATTAAAACGGATGTAAACACGAGTGAGACACCAATACCCTTGAGTGAGGAAAAGAAAAAGGATATTTCAGCGATGTTACCCTTTTTATCTGGTGAAGGCAGAATATTCTGTGAAAATTTGGTAAAATAAGATCAAAAAATGAAGAATTGTTGAAAATTATTAGTTAAAAGTCAGTAGCGCACATAACGTTATGATATGCAGAAACGTTGCCTTTAGTGCCGTTCTATTCAATTTGAATTTTATATGTTCATTTTTAATCAACTTTTTTTTTAATTTTATTCAAAACAAAATTGACAATTAATGAAAATATTACCAAAAAAAATCTTTTGCAAATCAATCGGTTTTTTGTTTTCACAGGAAGTAAAGTTGAATTTATGGCACATACGACGTTCTGGTATACCAACCCCCAAATATCTTTGAATGGCATAAGTGCGTAATAGCTTCTTAAAAATGGGTAAAAACAAATCCTGTTTTTATGTCTATCGCCTATATTTAATAGGCGATATTGATTCGCTGCCAGTTTGCGTTACATACCACTTAATACAAGTATTAACAGACACCTTTAAGTGCCATTACCAACAAAATACATATTACCGAAGAGTATTTTTCTCGGTATCCGTGAAACCGGTGGATTCGATTTAATTAAAAGAATAATATACATATACGTTACATATAAAGACAAAAAAATAGAACCATGGCAGACGATAACACGAAAACATTTCCCAGTGAAAAATTCTATAAATATTCATAGGAAGTCGTTAAAATGCGTGTTTTAGTTATGTCCAAATGGACCAGTCTCAATCATTTTCTCCCAAGCAACAAAGTAAACTCAACACTTCATTGAAAATAGCGGAACAAGTTTTCTAACGGTCCACAAGATCCAAAACGACCCAAAAGAGCTCTTGGTCAATATTCAAATTTGCTCCGATTCGGGTTCAATGTCTCTCTGATGAGTCGTCGCCAATACTTACAACTCCAGATTTTTTTATTGGACCCCCTTAAGTAGAGGAACCATGACCAATTCCGAAATTCACCTCAGCTGTTCTGCATATTTCACTAGTGACTAGCCTCTAGTCTAGTACCATAACAAGAAACGAATAACCAGTCGAGGAGGTTGAGCGGTCTGATTACATTTTCCGCAAATGATTTACGAGTACTATGGCCAAGAGTAGATGGAAAGATTCAGACATCTAGAAATATTCAATATGTCTGGTTTTGGATAAGCAGCTGATTAGAATTTTTGCGACAAAGAACATATTTAGATGGAAGATTGCATAATGCATTTCGTAAGCATAAACAACTTTTTCTAGATCAACACGTCCATGCCAAAGACATTTCCGCTACAAAAAAAAATGTTTATAAGAGACATTCCTAATTTGACTGATCAGTATCAGCCGACTAAAAATCAGTTCTGGGATAATTAATTAGATTTGGTACTTTTTTTGTAAGAATTTAATTATTAAAGTGTCAATATAAATTCCAGTGGACACCCGTTAGAACAGTTTACATAGAATGTTTATATTTGGTCGAAATGGGGCAATTAATACTAACTTTTAATCAATCGATAACCAGATATAAATATGCAGACAAAGTAAACCAATGAAACTTAATCCTATTGAGAACACGAACCCCAATAATAAAATGATAAAATTAAGAAATAATGTCGTTTTCTACTATTTTATATCATGACTGTGATACATAATGGAGCAGCGGTGCAGCGTCGAAATTTGGGTATTTTTGTGACCAGAGGCGGTACTCCTATGAGGCACGATGGAATCTTGTTAACAGATACTACGAGTATATTTTGCGGCAATTTTTTTTCGTCTTATTGCATTCTATTTTGGATCTCTCACAATTGATTTTTGTGACCAACTAGTATTTTTGAATAATAATGCTTCTCAAATCAACCAAGTCCATCATCGATGAGAATTTTGATTGTCCATGATTAGGAAGAATCTAATAGAAAAGATTTTAACAGGAATTAAGATACACATTTGTTCATCATCGCGATATCCTACAAAAGCATCCCGCGTGTATTAAATTTCTTCGTATGCATTGGGGGAAGGGGGGCAAAAGACCTTTTCCATAGTTCTTCACGTGGGCGCCCCCTAGTAACGGCAGTGTATCAAACCGCTGACGGCCAAGTGTTTGCGATAAGACAGTTTGGAAAAAGGCAGATAGATGTAGCCTGAATGGCTGACCAACACCTAAGCGTCTCAGGTTTAGTAGTAAGGAATGACTTGCGTAGTTGGACCTGCAACATAGTTGTGTGAACTCCCGCACGTTTATTAAACCATCTGAAGCAGCTATCTTCTGAGGCCATCCCCTGAATGGGGTTAAGTGATGTGCTGACAACTCGTCCTTGTAAAAACCACACCGCGTCAAGAAACCTGGAACAAAAGCCTCGGATTGGACGGATCAGCAACGACGACTACGCAAACGACTAAAAGATTATTTTTTTGGATCCTGGAATGTACGCTCCCTGAACAAACCGGGGGCCGAGAAGTCAACCTTCAACAGGTCGAAAAGTAAAAACTGAGCATTACTGCAGTTCAGGAAACAAATTGGCTTGCAACGAGATCAATGAGAAGAAATCGCACACAAGTGACAAACCATCGGGCCGCAAACAGTTTGGAATAGCATTTATAGTGAACAGCCACCTCAAACCGCATATTACTGACTTCAAACCCATAAATGAACCGGTGTGTGCGATTCGCATTAAGACTCTTCAATTCTTCAATCTCTGGCTCATCAATGTGCACGCCCCCACTGAAGTTAAAGAAGACACACTAAAAGACGAGTTCTATGCCCGCCTTAAGACTTTCTTCGACTCACTTCGAACAAACGACGTCAAATTGCCGCTGGGAGACTTTAACGCGAAAGTCGGAAATGAAAGTTGGCACCGTTGGACCACTGGAGGCCACAGTCTCCATGAAGAATGTTACAACAACGGCCAGCGACTTCGCCTGCAGTAGGAATCTAGTCGTAAGCTCTACGTGTTTCCCGCATCGACGCATTCACAAGCAGACCTGGAAATCTCCAGACGCACATAAAGTCGACCAAATTGACCACGTCCTCATTTGCAGGAGATGAGCATCTAGTGTGATGGATGTCCGCTCTTATCGAGGAGCAAACTGCGACCCAGATCATCACTTGGTGAAGACGACCTACAGATGTAGAATTTCCTCAGTTCACCAATCGAGAATCAGCCCTCCCAAAACCTTTGCGGTTGATAAGCTTCTGAGCGATGCTACGGCGGTGGCGTATAATACATACCGCCCTTGAGGAAAGACTATCGCTTATGCTCATAATACAAGGAAGACAAGATATGGAATTGCGCATGCCGGCTCTCTGAAAACCTACGTCATTTGCTCGTTCAATTGTATGAATACTTAGTTTTCGGCTTTTATCTCTGTAACTATTAATCCTAGCAAAAAGAACTTTCTGAGGCGAAATTGAAGATCGCAAAAATATAAGTAAAAACATAAAAGAACTACGATTGGGGTAAACCCCAATCATGCAATACTCTAGATGAATTTGAACCTGGTTAAAGCCAATAAATAATTTTGGTTGCAATCTCGGATGCATCGTTAAGACTTTGTTGATCCCATCACCTCTCAGATTTCATCTAGAGTATTAGTTTCTGAGAAAATCTGATTATTGTAAATTATCAAAAATGTGTCATTTTGTATGGGAGGGGGTAGACGGAGTAAGGGTAATCGATTACTTTTTTTGAATCTAACTGATATTGTTAATTAAGTGTTAAGTACAAAATTTCAGCCCGATAAATTGTATAGGTAGTGAGTAAATTGGCTTAACGTATTTCATGAAATAGTGCAGTTTGTATGGGAGGGGGTAGAAGGAGGGTGAGGATTACAATAAGTTTTATAACATAGGTTACAATTATCATAAAAGTGATATATTAAAAATTTCAAAGCAATATGTTTTATAGTTTCTGAGAAAATCTGATTATTGTAAATTTTCAAAAATGTGTCATTTTGTATGGGAGGGGGTAGAAGGGGTGGAGCGATTTAGCTCGTTCACGAACTTAGCCTTCATTTTTTGTCAAAAATAACGTGTGCAAAATTTGAACTTCATAGCTCAACGCGTTCTCGAGCTAGAGAGGTCACGGACGGACGGACGGACAGACGGACAGACGGACATCCGGTTTTGAGATATTCGAGTGATAATATGAACTTCTGTATCATTCATTTTTTTCTGCGAGCCTTATTTCTTAGCGTTACAAACTTTGTGGCAAACTTATAATACTCTCAGATTTCATCTAGAGTATAAAAAGCCTGTTCAACTTTTTTCTATCGTAAACAGTTTTCGAGATAATCTCATTCAATTCATTAATTCGCACGAAATTGAAAAAAACTTATCAAGCAGAGCCAGCACAAGAGCATTGCATTGCAATCCTCACGATAGTATCGCTTCGCTTGTTGAGGGTGTAGCACGCACACAATGCAGCGGTCTCTTGTGTGGGCTTTGCTTGATATGTGTGTTATTTGAAAAGCGAATTTCCATTTGTGTTTATATCGCAATCATCTCAAGCAGAGACCGCTGCACCGTGCTCATCTTTCGCCGTGCGCGGCCTGCACCATGCGCATCCTTCACCGTACGCGTGCTGCTTCCTCAACAAGCGAAGCGATACTGTCGGGAGGATTGAAATGCTGAGAGTTATGAACAACAACTCTCTCAAGTGTATACGAGCCATTTACGTTATGCGCAGAAAAATACGAAAATGAAACGCGGGAATGCCACGTATTGTCTTCCTTGTATCATGGCTTATGCTTCACAACATCAGCAACACAGGAGTCCATGGGTTCTGCGAAGAACTCAAGGGTACCATCAGGGATGTCGCAGTGAAGGTCGTGGGATATAAAGCCCGGCGAGCGCGAAATGACTGGTTCGACGAAGAATGCAAAAATTCACTTGACGCGAAAAAGGAGGCCTACAAACAATGGATTCAACGAGTAACTAGAGCCAAAAGAGAAAAATAAGACGAGCTAGGGCGAATATTGAAAAGAATAATTAGACGGAAGACACGTAAATACTTTGACGAGCAGTTTTTTTTTTTTTTTTTATGTTTATACCAAAGCTTAGGGGGTAACCCTTTGATGCGAGAGCACAGCATTGGCGGTAAGGGATTAAGGTAGTGGGGAGATGGGTTGAGTTTGAATAAGGTGACGGTGTACATTCCGTTTAAATTTTTGTAGGTCATAGTTGCGGGGGAAAACAAAAAATGGTAGATCGTTCCACATTCGTGTTGTCCTAGATACAAACGAGTCATGGAATTTGGCGGTGCGACTATTGCTGAGTTCTAGAAGATGAGGATGGACACGACTGGCTAGTCGGGTGTTACGTAAAGGAAAAGTACGCTCAGGAATGAGGTTGGCTATTTCATCAGAGCAACGGCGGTTGTAGTAGCGATAGAAGAGTGAGAGACAGCCGACACTTCGCCGGTGTTCAAGCGGTTCGATTTTAGATGTTATGGGTTCCTCGCCAATAAGCTTGAAGGCTTTCCGTTGAACTTTGTCTAACGCGGATAATGCGGTTCTACCTGCGCCTGCCCATATGTGGGAATTAAATTCAAGTCTCGGTCTTATATGAGCCTTGTAAATTTGAGCCAGATCAGATGGTGAAAAGTATCTTTTACAGCGATTCAGAAAGCCCAGACACTTCATTGCGTTTTTTGCAACGCAAAAAATGTGGTCGGACCAATTTAAAATAGTTTACTGGAGATGTTAATACCTAGTATGTTCAGTATGGGCGAATCAGGAATGCTGACCCCATCGACAAGAATGGGTTGGGCGGTAGGTGGAGCACATCGCTTTTTGGAAAGTAGACAACATTGGGTTTTTGAGGCGTTAAACTCTACTCGATTCGCTTTCCCCCATGCAATAATTTTTGAAATGTCTTCATTTAGTGAGTCAAACATGCGATCTCTGTTGATAGATGTTGAATTTCGGCGAGAGTCAGCTACAGAGTTGAAAGAGTAAGTGTAGTCAAGGGTGCTATCGTCTGCAAAGCTATGGATTGAGTTGGAAGTCACGCTGAGAAGATCGTTGATGAAGAGAAGGAAGAGTGTTGGTGAAAGGACAGTACCTTGGGGGACCCCTGCGTTGGTGGTATGGCAATTTGATTTAACTCCATCAAGGACGACCTGAAGCGAACGGTCGTGAAGGAAACTTTCGATCCATTTAACTAATTTTGGGTCCAAACCAAAAGCCTGGAGCTTAGCTAGAAGAGCCGGATGCCAGACTCTATCAAAAGCTTTCGAAATGTCGAGGGCAATGATTTTAGCTTCGCCAAATTGGTGGATACAGCGATTCCATCTTTCGGTGAGGTATGTCATTAGGTCGCCGGTGGAGCGCGAAGACCGGAAACCATATTGCCGATCATTGATGAGATGATGTGAGTCAAGGTAGCTCATTAGTTGGTTGTTAACCAGGGTTTCGAAGACTTTTGATAGGGTCGAAGTTAGTGCTATTGGTCGGTAGTTAGATGGATCACATGCTTCTCCTTTCTTGGGGATTGGTTGGACATGAGCTAGTTTCCACGATGATGGGAACACTCCTGTTGCGTAGGACAGGTAAAAGAGTTTTCGGAGAGGTTTGGCTAGCGAGGAAGCGCAGTGTCTGAGAACTAAGGGGGAGATGCCATCAGGTCCAGCCGATTTTGATACATCGAGTTTTGAGAGTACTTTAAATACTTCCCTAGTGCGGAAATGCAAAGGTCTCTGGTGTGAATCACATAAGGGTATGGCTGGTGGACTCTGAGTAGTGGGTAGTAGGCAAGAGTTTGCAACAAAAGTTTCGGCCAACAGGTTGGCCTTGTCTTGCGGTTCACTGTAAATTTTGCCATCATATACCAGTGGTGGAATAGAAGAGGAGGTGAAGTTATTCTTCACAGATTTGACGAGTGACCAGAAACCTTTGCTACCTTTCCGTTGAACGAACACTTTCTGCCTAATTTTGCTGTCAAACTGGAATTTAGCCTTATTTATGACTGATTTGCAGATGTTACGCGTAGAATTGTAAACTTCTCTCAGTTCGACAGAGGGGCATTGTTTGTATGCACGGTATGCCGCTTCTTTTCTCTTTATAGCCTCTTTGCAATCTCTGTTAAACCAAGAGTTGGTGGTTGGTTTGGTATTCTTAGAACTGTGTGGGATAAAGCAGTGCATTCCATACCAAATGATGTTACTAATTGACTCGCTTATATAATCGACGTTCTGCGTAGAGAAGCAGTCAGACCACTTCAGTTCACTGATGAATTGATTAAATGCAGCCCAGTCCGCCTTATCATAATGCCACAATAGTCTCTTGTTGGAAGATAGATTATTGACATTTAGTGACCTAGTTGTGAATTTGGTCGATATCAATTTATGATCGGAGTTTCCCAAAGGAGATGAAACAGATACTGAATATTTGTCGGGGTGTGAGGTTATAAACAGGTCCAATAAGTTGCTGAATATAAACGAAAACTTAGCTAATAGGAACACCAGGCAAGCGTACAAACTAGTAAATACAATTAAGAACGGCTATCAACGCAGGACTAGCCTCTGTAAGGACAAGGATCATCAGCGACACCGATGGTATCAACACACGATGGGCATCTTATTTTGAAGTGCTTATGAACCTACCATCTAACATCCCCACACAAGAAACTCTCAACGATATTGTTGATTTAGGACCACCCATGCAACTCCCGATAGGAGGAAGTTGATCTCGCGTTGTGAATGTGATCACTAAAACGAAATAAAGCGCCGGGCGCTGACGAGATTAGGGGAACTGTATCGTGGAAGCAAAGGACAACCTTTTGCAATGAACAGCGGCTATTTTAATGACTCACATACATTTGTAGTCTCAAATCACTCGTTTTTCTTGGTTTTCATGCGACGTTTTCATTCCGATAGGATAGGATTTCTTCTTCAAAACTTAGTTAGCATGATAACTAAGTTTTGAAGAAGAAATCCTATCCTATCGGAATGAAAACGTCGCATGAAAACCAAGAAAAACGAGTGATTTGAGACTACAAATGTATGTGAGTCATTAAAATAGCCGCTGTTCATTGCAAAAGGTTGTCCTTTGCTTCCACGATACAGTTCCCCTAATCTCGTCAGCGCCCGGCGCTTTATTTCGTTTTAGTGATCACATTCACAACGCGAGAGAGGCATAACAGACAACCTCCAGAAATACTTTACTTAACACCAACTGGCGTTACACTAGATTGGCGACTAAACTGGAATACTAGCATTGACAATGGCATTAATAAAGCCTCACGTACAATGTGGGCTTGCAAATACTGCTTTGGAAAATTATGGAGACTGACACTAAAGATGGTCAAGTGGCTGTATAGTGTTGAACAGAGATCAGCCACACTGAAATGTAACAAGTTACAACGCTGGTTTGTCTTGGGGAAAACTGTCTAAATGTTTGCTTTAGGGGTGATAATTGGATTTACTCCGCTGCACATCTACAATACATTAAAGAAAGCAGCAACTCTAAATGCTCTAAGGCCATATCAATCTTCTTGAGTTTTTATTAGTGATAACGGTCACTTGAGCATTCGAAAATGAATTTCTCGCATTTAGATCTGCCTAAGATCAGATTATATGACCACGGAGCTATGCTGCGGCAGTAAATTCTTGGCCCTTATCCGAGACCTCACCGTTTGGCAAATGGTGAGTGTATCATGCGTTGAACTGATGGGTCTAAGACTGAACAGGGAGTTGGTGCTAGCGTCTTTGGACCTAACACCAGGATTTCAATGACTATGGGTGTCTGGCCCAGTGTTCTTTAAGTCGAGATCCATGCCATAGAGGTCTGTGCCAGAATAATTCTCAACGTCTAATTTTATCGGACCGGAAACATATTGTGGTCTAGGTCTGACTTCAGCCAGGACAATCATAAAGGAATATTCTGAAAGGCTACTACTGGCCTTCCAGGGCTGCGGCAATCGAAGGAGTTGATAAGAGGCTACTAGTTGGCCTTAGATTTCATCTAAATAAGATGGGTTTACCTAGCTAGAGAGACGAAATGTTGTCTTTGCTTGGAGTTCAACGTCCTCCAAGCAAAGACAACATTTCGTCTCTAATCACACACACGGACAAGGTATACGTTATGGCAGATAGCCACAAACTGCAGATATCAGGAAAACTCCTGCAAAAGACATACTAGCATTCGTAAGAGTAGTGGGTTTTTTTTTTGCTATACTTTTAACGGCTCTGGCACAATGGACATCCTATGGTCGCAGTGCCCACTAACTATTAGGGTCAGTAGCCGCACATATTTATTCTATTTTATCCTATTAAGTGACCGGTAGCTCAGTGCCTTGAGGCTTCAGTCTGATGTCTAGACTGCGTCGAGAGTCCAAGTGCCGTCGTGGCCATAGATGTTTCAGTTGTCTTCCTCCTGCGGTGTTAGGCATGATAGTAAGCCACAACCTTTCCCGACTTATTGCAGGTAAGCGGCTAAATGCAGGAGGTGCGTGCTAGAAACAGGCATCGGCCGAAACTAGTTTATGCTAACGAAACGTCGACTAAATGACATGGGAAAATTAAATATCAATACTAAAAATTAGGAAAAGATCTGGAAATAATTTTAATGCCTTCTATAGATACTGAAAACATGGAAACTGAGTTTGCGCGGGCGCAGAAGGTGAGCTTAACTTTTGGTGGACGAAAATCCGAGAAATTTGAGCCCTTTTTTCAATGTTATGCTTATAATTCGTAAACGGTTCGGATCGAAAAAAGGAGCGTTGAATTCTGCGTTCAATGCATTGCTCAAATTTAAAATTCGGTTCAGTGGAGTAGTAAAAAAACGACAATTTTTGAGGCTTCGGAGAAAAATCACAGATGCTCCAAATGTAATATTGTAATGTGTTATTTGTAAAAGTTGAATATGATTTGATTACAAGCCTAACGTGGAATGGTTATGAGCAAAAATTCAATAACGCCTGCCCTGCTATATATGCCTTCAAAGTTTTATCTCGACAAGTATATCACGTTGATGTTTTGTACTATTAATCTCAAATTGTAGATAAATTACTCTAGTTTTAAAAAAAAAAGCTCTGCAAGGTTTCTTGTAAGACCAATTTAGGAGATACTATAAAGAAACTGGTTAAGCCAAACAATTAGGCGCCTTTTCAACCTGGTGGCGGCGTCCGCAGTGGCGATAATTTACTTGGAAAATTTTTTTCGATCCGAGGCACCGTTTACGAGTTGTAAGGATAATTTAAAAAAAGAGCTAAAATTTCTCGGATTTTCGCCCACCAAAAGATAAGCTCACCTTCTACGACCGTGCAAACTCAGTTCCCATGTATTCAGTATCTATAAAAGGCATTAAAATTATTTCCTGATCTTTTCGTAATTTTTAGTAAGAAGCCCCCAAATATGCTTAATTTTACTGGTAAGAGCAAATAGTAAAAGAAATTATTCGATAAAAAGCAATAATTTACTTTTTTATTCAAATTATTTTAGCTGTTTTGGCTTGACTACAGCACTGTCTAGTGTCTGAATCTGAATTAGACCTAATTAGGTGAAAGTAAATATTTGTGATACTGAAAAAGTACTGGAGAAATGCATAGCTGTTATCATCATATCAGATCACAACAGCCAAATGAAAACATTCAATCAAGCTAGTTTTTTTACACTCTCCATTTCACTTTATACTTCTTTCACTCTGGTTACACACTCTCGGACACGAACATGGTACAAGTGGACAGATTTTTTTCAGATTTGTGTTAAGTGTGGTGTGTGCCTTGAACAGAGGACACTTGTAGCATGTTCGTGTTCGAGTTCGTGCCGACGGTGTCGTTCCACGTAATTCCGTGCATTCCAACGATTTATATATTCGCAGAATGCCAATTTCAATTACTTATCGACTCGACTCGATCGGTATCGACTCTCCACGACAGAAGCATGTAGGAAATATGAAAAAACAAATGAATTGCTTTTTTTCTTTATTCGACGAAATACTAAATACATCATGAAGTTCATTAACAGGGTCATGCTGTTTTGTAATTATATATTACAAATAATTCTCAAGTTGTTTTTTTTTTACAGAATTCTGCATTTAATTTACACAGTAGACTCATCGAGATAGCAGATCCTACTCGATTATCATACGACCGTAAAAAAATAAACGTTGCTTTTAATTAAAAATAAAACGCACGCTTCCCTATATGTAATTTAATTAATATTTTGTACAATTAAAATAATCAAACTCTAATCTAAAATAAACTGAATGTCATTGTAACTCGTCATTCAAAATTGTATCCATACATACTTGAAATTGGTTAGTTACATTTATTGAATGCACTCACTGTCAAACTTATCATTTTTAATGGTAGAGTCTAATAAAAGCATTAAAGAAATCGAATTACTAGTTAGAGGTCATCGGTTGACAGTAATTCATATTACAATATATAACTGAAGAATTCAACTTAAGACAAACTCATCATTAGTCATTTCGATGCATAAAGAAAAGTATATACTATAGTTTAGTACATAATTCAATGTGTCGAATGAAGAATAAAGAGTCAACACTTTGATTTTAATGATTTCTATGTTGACTTTCTTGAATTCGATCACGAGACGCATTTAAAGAGATTCAAGAGGTCGACCTTGAAGGTTGGAATTTGCCATGAAGTGCGTAAAAATTTAAGATGGAAATATCAGTGTCGCTTCAGAAGTACTACAGTACCACATACCAACAAGAAAATTTTGCAATATGTTGCAAGCAAAACTGTCTTTCTATTTTTATACTCTAGACTTATAGTATAGGGTATATTGTTTTTGTCACGACGAAAATATGTAACACCTTAAAGGAGGCTCCGGAGGTATAGCAATGTATATATTATATAAATGATCAGGGTCACCTCCTGATTCGATTTAGCCATGTCTGTCTGTCCGTCTGTCTGTCTGTCTGTCCGTTCGCACGATAACTTTCGATAGAATGAAGCTAGGGCCTTGGTCAAATGTTGGTAGTATGATCTAGTTGGATGGTATTGAAATTGGGCATGATCAGGCCAAGAGAACGCCTACCTCCCCTACATATGTAAAATAATTAAATGTGTCTATAACTCCCGACTAAAGATTCATGAAAAGCTCTAGCTTTGGTATATTACTAGTGAGGGTAATCTTATACTCTCCTGGGAAAATAAAAGCGATCAGTTGAAAACTAACGGTAATTTTCTTACAAAGAGCCCCGTACTACCCTACTTTTCTGGTTTTTTGTCTATAACTCTTGAACCAATTGACGTAGACAACTGATTTTTGGCATGTGACCCTGAGGTAAGAAGCTGCTTAAGGTTCTGTAAGTTGGGCATAATCAGATCAAAGGAACACCTACCTCCCCTACAAATTTCAAAAAATTAAATATTCCTTTAATTACGATAACTTTCGATAGAATGATACTACCGAGTTAAAAATTTGGTGGAATGTTGCTAGTAAGACCCGCTTAGTTGGTACTGAATATGAGCCAGATCCGATCCAAGGAACCCCTACCACCCCTAGAAATGAAACTTAAAATAAGCGATAACTTACGACAAAATAAGGCTAGCGACTTGAAATTTTGGTCAAATGTTTGTAGTAGGATCCAGTCTGCTAATATTGAAAATACGTAAAATCCGACCAACGAAACCCCTACTTCCCCTACAAATGAAACTTCAAATAAGCGATAGCTTTCGATAGAGTGAAGCTAGTGACTTGAAAAATTCGACAAATATTTGTAGAATGGGTTAGTTAATTGATTTTGAGAATGGTCAAGATCCTACTGAATGAGTGCCAACCTCCCCTATGAACTGGGCATATAAGAGACCCATTCTTAATGCATGTGGTCGTTGCCAATTGGTACTTTTGGTATCACCACTAGGTCTGTACAAGTCTAGGGCATATACGCTTCGGACTGGTTTCTATTAGATTTAGTTATAAACTAAATGCAAGACTAATAGAAAAAAATCATTAGTTACAATATCTTATACCTAATTCTTTGGCTCCTGTTAGGTTTACTGCTCACGTTAGTAGACAAAAAAGTAATCATTTGGAATATAAATTAATTTGTGAAAGAACTAATTTTTGATTTAGTGAACTTCTGTCCTTTCAAACCTTCGATAGCCCTGCATTTGCGGCAGTATTAGATACATAGCTTAACCAATTGACTGATCAGGTGTCCTGGTGAAAATGTAGGAAATTTTCAAAATTTGCTTTCATCAATGCAATAATAATAATAAGACTCGTACATCAAAGTTATTCTCTTGATGTTAATTGCCTTGACTCCTGCAGGGGCATGGGCGTGTAAACACCTCTTGCGTTACTATGCCTTGCTGACGTTTCTATATCCTGTTTTTAGGATGATGCAGCTGCTAGCATACACCTCCTATCTGTTCGGAGTTCTAGTAGCACCCACAGGCCGTTTCGATTAACACGCCGAGGACTTAACCGCTTGATAGTGTTCCACTAATTGCACTTCTCACGAATGAAGTCTAACGATAATTTTTATAAGCGTGAACAGCGCAAGACATAACACAAAAGTATGAAAAAAATTATTAGAATAGACAGAACATCGACCCAACCTTCCAACTAAAAAAAAATCCGAATAATTTACTGCACAGCTAAATTATGAATAAATTAAAATGATGCAAAAACCATGCACTGCGAATCTGAGGTATTTCCAGATGATTGATGCAGGAGTATCGAATGTCCCATTGACAAAAGAGAGATAGATAAACTGCGGTGTCAAAGCTACAAAAAATACAAAATTTAGGAAAACAGAATGAAATTTGAGCTAAGCGGGTGCCTAACAAAATCGAAGAAAAATCGGGGTCAGGGTGAAAAAAGATAAAAAGAAATCGATTTTTTGGCTTAAATTCCAGAGTGTGGACTGAAAAAATGATACTCAACACAATTTTACACATAATAATTAGAAGCGAATATGCGAAGAAAATTTTTCGATTTCTTCACCCGCCAAAATGGTATGTTCGGCACTTCGCGCCTCGTTCTTGTATGTGCATATTGAACCCAGCTTAAAATCGTTAATTTCGCTAAACTCTGTTTAGCGGGTTGCATTTAAAACTTGATTCGGGGTAAGGAAACAAAATCACTTGGCATTACCACATGAAGCTCCCCGCAAAACAAAGTGAAAAGAAATTAACGATTTTAAGCAGGATTTAATATTTATATCCAAGAACAAGGCGCGAATCGCCGAACGAACAAACCCTCTTGGCGGGACTATTAACATATCAATCCTGATTGCGGCTGAGAAGTTTTTCTTCTTTTACAACAAGTTTGTTTTTGACAGATATCATAACTTTTTGCATTGATAATTCCATAGGTCAATTTGCACGTAAACTATCTAAATGTAATTTCTTATTTTTTAATGACACAAGTCAGGATCCAGAATAGACTTACTGATCTATTTGAAACACGCACTGGTTTGAAACAGGGCGATGGACTGGCACCGACGCTCTTCAACCTAGCACTGGAATACGTTATTCGGGCCATGAATATGGACAACAGCAAGACGCTGCTCATCAAGTCGACACAATTAGCAGCGTACGCCGACGACATCAACATCATGTCCCGAAGATTGGCTGACGCAGAAGAACTTCTGCATACGCTCGATACCGCTGCAAAGGAAGTTGGATTACGTATTAACGAGGGTAAAACTAAAATAATGATGCAATCGGTGACAAGGACACCTGCACAACCGAGCATCAACGTGGGGGACCTCAACATCGAGTTCGTGAACAACTTCATCTACCTGGGTTGCAACCTGTCAAGGGACGCCAACGAAACTGACGAAATCAAGCGACGGATACAGTTAGCTAATAAGACTTTTTTCTCGGTTCTCCCCATAATGAAATCGAAGCATGTGCACAGAAACACGAAGCTCCGCGTGTACAAAACCATTATACGACCAGTGCTATGCTATGGCTGCGAAGCATGGACCCTAACTCAAGCCTCCGAAAACATGCTAGACACTTTCGAACGTAAGGTTCTACGGCGAATTTTCGGGGCTGTTTGCGATCGAGATGGATGGCGCATCCGGTACAACCATGAGTTGTATGAAATGTACGATGAGCTGCAAGTCTCGAAAATCGTCAAACTACAACGACTTCAATGGGCAGGGCATGTACAAAGAATGGACGATGATCGCATGCCTAAGAGAGTAATGAATGCAGAACGAGTCGACGGAGCGAGACTGCGAGGACGACCGAGATCTCGTTGGGAGAGCTCAGTAGGTGTGGACGCCGCGCAGCTGCTGGGCTCCCAAAATTGGAGGACGCGGTCACGTGACCGAGATAATTGGAGGACAATGATCCAGGCGGCCAAGGCCCGACGTCGGGCTGTCGCGCCACGATGATGATGATGATTAATGACTTTAACTATGGAGATTAATGAAACTCTTCCCGTGCAAATGCTGATCTTTTGACTATACAGCGTAAATTCAACTAGCACCCCTGACTGACGAGTGATGTGTCACGCTTAAATGAGTCGTTCCTCATGAACAACTCAACAAAATGAGCTTAAGCCACTCGTAAGCGCATTGACATAGATGCGGGTTCATTCATTTTAAGAATTGCACACTGTGAAACGAATACCCTAACTTGGCCTCCGACATATACATCGTATATGTATGTGCTCCGAAACCGCATGAACACTACGCAACGCATACACAATCAGCTCCCATCCAGAATTTCTCATTACTTATTATTATACATAAAATACATACATTCATTCACATGTCACATCCCATCCTAATGTAATACCCTCCAATCCTAACTAAACGCATTCATAATCAATAATCTTATGACTATATGCAGTATACTCGTATATCGTATCTGTATACACAACAATACTTGTTGCCTGCAAGCAAATCAAAAATAATATATTTACATCGCACTGCACACCCAATAAATACATAAACCAACCCAGAGGAACAAGCATTCATAATATATGTAATCTAAAGCTCAACTTTAAAACGAAACGAAACCGAATTTCCATATCGTTCGTTTTCCATATCCTTCAGTGTGCCATATCGTTCAGTGTTGATACGGATGGAATCAATGAATTCGTTCCGATTTTTACTCAACCTCTAGCGTGGGTGTTGTTTACTCTGAATCTTTATCCGAATGAAACGAGCGGTCCTAGTATGAATTTCTTTCGCCTGGTTCCGAGCTTTTCTCAATTTTAATGCGGAAATTTTCAATGAAACTCATATATGTATGTTGTAGAGGACTCGAAACTAAGCGACACGTATTTTTTTTATCGGTGGATACGCAGTTTTAAGGGGGAAACCATGGTCAGAAGGTGACCACTTTTGGGGGTGATTTTTCAATTCCAACTATAAGAAGAGAATTAATTGTGATTTTCATAATTTCTCACGAGATATTTATTCCCATAATGAACATTTACGAAAATTCACTTCTTATAGGTGGAATTGAAAAATCACCCCCAAAAGTGGTCACCTTCTGACCATGGTTTCCTCCCTTAAAACTGCTTATCCGCCGATAAAAAAAGTACGTATCGCTTAGTTTCGAGTCCTCTGCAACATATATGAGTTTCATCGAAATCGGAGGCGGATACCTCCCTAGTGTTCCCTGTAAGTCGTAGGTATTTATATGTCATTCGATATGTAAGATTTTGCAGATTTGGTAGAACTCTAACTGCAAAGCCCCGTTATAAAATATGGGTTCAAATTTTCCATCAATTGTCGAAAAAGAATTTTTTCTAAAATCTGAACGTTTGTATCTCGGGCGGTGGAATGAATTTTGAAACCGTTGAGGAATTACTCTAACGGGTACTTTGTGTAGTTTCTGAATCAATATTGCTTTTATGGATTCAATTAACCATAGGCCGGCAGATCGAAGTTTTTTCTAGAAGGTCAGACTATTTGAAAAGAATTGGGAGAAATGAAATAGCTCTGTAACGGTAAAAGATAGAGGGAGGGTTCATTTCGGCGCATTTTTCCACAAATGGAGTGTGGAATATGCACTAGTCCTATGGCGATCTTAAACTGGAACACTCTATATATAGATCCTCGGATCCATGTAAAGTACTCTGCACATACCCAAATTTCAGGACTGTCTTTATAAAATATACTTACTTTTACTTTGAAAAATTTGGTTGATAGCCATAGCTTAATTCGACGTGACATAAAAGGAGTGATATCTTACCTGAAAAATAGAAAAAAATGTTAAGTATTAATTAAACAGCTTGATATGTTGTACTGAAATTATCCTAAATCGATTGGTACCTCTTCAACGCGAGATGAAATTATTAAAAATCTAAATGGTAATATGTATTACTAATCTAGTATATTCGTTGAAATTATAAAACAACTGAATTGCATATTCAGATAGATACATAACAAAACAAGATAAGCCGACTTTAGTCCGCTGACTCTTTACGCATAATAGAATTATTCAGAAAACTGCTTCCACCATCGCCAGTATTACATCAACCGCATTTTTTACATTGCATGCAGATAAATAACAATAATTCGCTTTTATTTTCTTGAATTACATGCTTAATTTATACACATAATATTAAGGTGCATATTATCTTTCAAATACAATTGACTACGAGTATACCTATTCTATGTATGTATTGTATATCACATGCATGCCTACCAGTAAAAATGACTACAAATATAGCAGTATTTTGCATGGTGTAGCAGACGTTAAATAAAAATGAACAAAATCTTTTTATACTGATCAATGTGTATAGCAAAAGAGGGAAATCTAAAGATAAAATGATAGAATTTTCAGAATGTTTAATAATTTGTATGTAAATACATTACGAGTATGTTAATTGCCTTGACGACTCCAGAGCATGGGCGCGTCAATATGACTTGCATAGGTATGCCTTGAGCACGCTTCGATGGCATATAGATTTCGGAAAGCGCAGTTATTAGCGTGCACCTCCCATCCGAGTCGTCTTTTACTGACGAGCTTGGAGCGCTGTAGGAGTTCTAATAATACCCAGAGGCAGTTTTTTTAAGGCACCGAGGATCGAACCCATGCTCTCTAGATGCAGCATCGTAGAGTGGCGACCAAGACTTCATGGCTACCGGGCGCGTCAGTATGATCGGATACTAGTGATTTTCCCAGCTGACGTGAATTGTTAAATAAATTAAACGCAGGGGCGACCGGTAGCGCAGTGTGTTGAGGCATCAGTCTCATGTTTGACTACCGACTATCGCTTTCGGGTTCGAATCCCGTCCACGACGACGTTCGTGGCCATGGATGTGCAGGAAGTGCATGCTGGCAACTGCATTCTCCAAAACCAATTTATGCCAACGAAACGTCAACTGGGCCGCATGGAACAGTTGACGCGCTATGCCCCACAAGAGGTTAGGGCAATTGCGTATACGACAGGAAGTAAGGGCAAAGATTAGACATTACAGTTTACAGTGGTACAAAATTTCATACAAATTAAGGCAGAGCCAAGTAGTTGTACATGTGTTGGCTCCCATAGTGCGTACACAAAGGCTATACCTATACAAAGAAACTAATAGGCTGTTGTCATTACCGAAGTGTTGCCGTCTCTATCTCTCTAAAGGCGAATTCCCTGGGAATTATTGGCACCGCGAGGTTTATTATTGTGCGTTACTTTGTATGAAGTGCAGTATCTTTGAAATGTCTAATTTTTGGTAGGGGGTCGTGGTCGATCAAAGAAGCGCAGAGCGGACTGCGAAGATAAAGACAACAGTACAGAGGACATGCAAGCTAATAAGTCAGTAATAGGCTCGATTTTGCATGATCCACACAATACAAATTACGCTAACAATTTGATCTGAGCTGCTCTGGATCAAACGCCAGTGCAAGAATGCTGCTTCTTTAAGTAGTCTGCGTTTTGAAATGCAGGCTGCGGAGTTGTCGAAGTTTTCGAACAGTTTACAGTTTGGGAAGCACATAAAGTTCATTTCTTGTCAATAAAATGCTCGTTTGTGTAATTATTTGGAATAGTAAGCATACAAAATAATTTTGCTGCCTAATGGAAATTTGTCCGATTGTATATGTACAATTTATTTAAGTTTTCCCTTGAAATTTGAGTTGAAATCTGAGTTCTAACTAAACCTAGACACACTCCCAGCAAAGACATACCCCGTTTTCGTGTTCGCTACCCCAATTTGCTCTCAATCGTTTTTTTTTGTTGCCACTTAACCTGCTCTACTCTGTACAAAAAAAAAACGCAGCTAATAAATCCATGAAGGAAATTTTCAATTGAATGAAAAGAAAAATTAAACAGATTCTGCATTAGCACGTGCGTGATACTGATCAGACCTTGTAAACTTCTAATTAGGATCTTCTAGTAAAAAAGGTTCCGGAAATGCAGTGCTACTACGCTTTGTAATGCCATATTCCGATTCGAAATGGAAAGGCAAATATATGTAACTATGTACTTATAAATATGTATTTATGTATCTAAAAGCGAATAATGTACAATACACAAAAACAGAAGTGAAGGTATTTGAAATTATAATTTGCAGAGAAATTATATGCACCTACTCCTAGTTTACCAATATTTGAATGAAACCCATTAAGTCGAAAAGCAAACGTAAAAGCCAATATTTTTTTTCCAGTTGATATGCAGATACGATACAGAATAATTAATTAGCGACCATTACGGGCAATATATCAATACAACTATGAAACATTTGTATCATTTCAATAGAGTTATTCAATTCGAATGGCAAGCGAGTGATGCAGCACTTAAACACATCCGGGTTTTCCGAAAAGAAATGCAAACGTAAAATCTACAACAACCTTATAAAACATTTAGTGAGATGCGGACAGTAATAATTCGGAGAGGTTTGAGGCTTGATTTACATTGAAGCACGAACCGCAGAACCGGATGAATAGGTAAACCCTGTGAACTGCGTACGGCGCATCCGACAAACCACATTGGGCGACCAACACAAGAGTAGACGGTTGTGGCATGAGAGCAATGCTAAGTAAAAAGCGCGCGAAACATGTTTGCAGTGCAAACACAATGAACACACAATTTTCCTCCTGTTTTCCTGAGTTCCAAAAAATTTCAAATTTCATAGCATTGAACTTTCCTCTCAAAACTACAATAATGCAACACAGAACATTCACAAAGAGAAAAAGAAATTCCTTTTTTGCTTATAAATTTTATTGTAACTTTCCCATCAGATTTCCCAGCAATTCAAAACTCTAAGTGTCCAAATTTCTGAGCTAGTAGAGTACATGATTTCCAAGTTGTGGCGCCAGAGCAATGCAATTTGAAAAAAGTGCCCGGAACCATTTCCCGTGCTTTTTTGTCTTTACCCACACAATATATTTTGAGCCGGTTCCCAGTGGCCACGCTTATACCATGAAACTAAAAACATAGACACCGGGAAAAACAACCGTCAACAACAGAAACGCAAGCCTAGTCCAATTTTTTAGTACCGCATCGCAAGTGAAGCTAAGAGTTAGTCCTCGGGCTGTCTTGTGCTCCTGCATCCTGATGGCGATGAGTGCAAGGCGAGGAACAATGGGTGCCTGGGCTATGAAAGAGTCGTACCTAAATATAGATCAGGAATCTTTGTGACAATCTTTGTAACTAGTATAGCTACAAGCGAACGCTATTTAAGCAAACTTACGCTGAAAACACACCGCGAAGACAAAACGTTTTGTTTTGTCTCAAGAAACAAGCGACCATTGCTTCTTATCAGGCAAACGTTTTTGTCTCGATGCGTTATGGCTGGTTGTTGATAATACATGTCTTTGAATATGATCAATATAACTGAAACTGAGGTGCATGCTGGCAACTGTATTCTCCGAAACTAGTTTATGCCGTCGAAACGTCAACTGGGCCACATGGGACAGTTGACGCGCTATGCCCAACAAGGGGTTAGGGCAATTGAGAGAGAGAAAGAATACACACCGCATGAAACGAAACAAAAAGACAAGACATGCCCATCATGTGAAAATGCTACCCAAAATTTTTCAATTTTGCCACCCTGGAAAGTTTCAAAACGACAGCATTGGGCCCGGGCCCCCATGGCCCCCCTCTGGATCCACCACTGATGAATTATGAATAATTATATTTTCAAGTCGTTCTTTTTGTTCTTTGTTAAATGTTATTACGCAATATATAATTGGGAACATAGAAACTAGTCTATTAGTTCTTCTTTTGCTGATGAACTTCGCAAAATTGACGGTCAGAACAAAAAACATGAAAAAAATTCAATTTCAAAAATTAAAACCCTTGATGGAGGATAAATATTAAACGACTTCAAACGTTTTGGGTGAATATATTATTAGAAATACGTAATCAGATCGCGTTGAAACTGATAATGAGTAAAAGGTATTGACTTCACACCCTTTTAACCATTTTAACAAAATCTGATTAAGATCGGCTTGACCACTCCCAAGATATCGATTTATGACCACTAGCCCCATACATTCGTTGACCTGTGTTTTGTTCCCATCTACGCACATACGAGTGTATGCAAATCTGTCCGTTATAACATGCAAATTATTTAAAAGTAAAATAAATCAAACAATTTGCCTTTAGTGAGATAAACAATTACTGAAAAAAAAGCATCTTGATTGTGAATAGATGGGACTAAAAAGCCTACATAACATAACGTCTATACTTGGGTGGTTTAGCATTTCTGAGATTTTTACTTAAAGATAGTATTAATACCATTTCAGATTAAATAAAGAGCTGTTGTAATGTTAATTTTTACCGCTAAAACCACTTTTTTCCTCAGAGCTTTTTGCAATTTTTTTCAGTTGCGGTATTTTTTATGACTTTAATTAAATTTCGATGAGAAGTTGAGAACCGTCGAAACTCACGTTGATAAAAAAAACTGTCTTCAAAGAAAGCTTTGACAGTTAACTAGCGATTGAGGAACAATCGTTGTGGTTACAATTGAGCAACCGTTGCAGATTTTAGTGGTTTTTCTATAATTTTACAACAATCGACTACTTGTTGCCCAACTTCTCATTCCTCATGTCATACCTCATACGAACTTTCAGCTCTACATCGTAGTTTGCTACATAAAAATGAAAAAAAAAATCAATGAGGTTCTCCTCAATTGGACGTTATTCAGCAAATTTTCCACCAACCACGCAAAGAACGCTCAACTTTTGGCCAGTGCAATATGGTTCGCATGTGTTGCTAAGTCGTAACAGTTTAGTATGACAAAGCTGTTGCGCCAGGACAATTGTTGGACCATAAATTTGTCAAATAATTGAACGAAAGTTACTAGACCGTGCGCCAGTACATGAGCCGCTTTAGTTGTCAAGCTACAAAAAATGTCAAAAGTCAACATCGTCAAGATGAACTTTACTACTACTTTGCCTTAACCCCTAGCGGGGCATAGCGCGTCAACTACTCCTGCGCGCCATCGTACTCTGTTCTGGGCAATGGGGCGCAACTCCCCAAAAGACTTACCCAGTACATGACACTCCTTTGCCACAGATCGACGCCATGTGATTCGAGGACCCCCTCTTGGTCAGCCTTGGTTGGAAAAGGGGTTCCATTTCATGGCATGCATAGCAATGCAGTTATCACTCTTCCGCAATGTGTGACCTATCCACTGCCATTTTCGCCTGCGTATCAATTCGTCGATTGGCATCTGACCCGTACGCCGACTTAGCTCTTCATTTGATATTGTTTCGGGCCAGAAAATTCTTAAAATTCGACGAAGACATGAGTTGACGAAAACTTGCAGCTTTCTGGTAACTCCTACGGAAACTTTCCATGTACTGCTCCCATACAAAAGCACTGATAGTACCAGGGAGCGAATCAGGCCCAGCTTGGTCTTGATGCTGAGATAACTGCTCTGCCAGATTTTGGACAGCATGCCGTATGCGCGTTTAGCCTGGTTGATACGACGAGCGATGTCCTGCTCCGTACCACCATTTTCGGCAACAATGCTACCCAGGTAGACGAAGTTGTCCACCTTCTCCACAGGCTGCCCATTAATATTGATGGCAATAGGTGTCGGATTTATTTTTCGCAACGGCGGGCTAAGAACCTTGGTCTTGTTGGTATTAATCTTTAGCCCAACCTTGCTTGCCTCCCTCTCGAGATCTAACGCCATTGCGGACAGATCCATGATTTTGTGGGAGAGTAGGCATATGTCGTCAGCGTAGTCAAGATGTTGTAGATAAGATGTCAAAGTCCATTGAATTCCTCTGTCGAGTCCGGATAGGGCTGCATGCAACACATCGCCGATCACAATGAGGAATAGGATCGGTGAGAGGATGCACCCCTGCCGAACTCCACTGCGAATCTCAAAGTCCCCCGACACCTTACCTTTATGCAGAACGCGACATTTCGCGCCGTCATAGGTTACCTTAATAATAGCCACAAGCTTCTCACATTTCGAAAATTGAATTTTGATATACACCCAGGAAAACATTTTGGATAAAGTATACAGCAAACATATTTTAAAGACTTTCTAAAATAAAACATTCCAGTTATGTGTAATCTCAATTACCACATTGATTCTAACTACCAACATCTAGATTAGCACAGATTACGCAAACTGTTTTACGAAAATTTAAAAGTACTAATTTCTTAAGTCACCAGCCATTAAAATTCAGCAAAAAATAACAGGGGAAAACACTAAAAAAAAAACTCGATAATAATCTCCCGCTAACAATAACCAAAAAGCAAAATTAAAAGTGCGAAATATAACACATTTTTCACGTTAACGTGGCCATTGATGTGTACTTAGAAAGCAAGACTTTACAAAAGGTTATAAAAAGCAAGTTAGGAGTAACGCATTTAGTAAAACAAGTTTCTGCATCACCGAAACTTGACCTATTTCAAAGAAATTTCTCATATCTTGAATATTGACACATAACACGTATTTTGCACAAATTCTAGAAACGAGTTTCAAGTGACACATTTTTACCACATTTTAGAACAAATGTGATAGAAACATTTATGCAAATACATACGCGTATTTGCATTAGGAACAGATCGTTTGAATTGTTCAATTAAAATTCGGAACAAGACAAGAAATGGGTGATAATTTTAATGTTATTCACCTGAATATATTATAATGTTCGAAGCAATCAATTATTTATTTTTTATTGAATAAATTAAGTTGCTATCACAGGTGGTCGGTGTTCTGGATCGGAAGTCTAAAATGCTTGAAAATGGGAACAGGGCAAGTCATGTGAATTATGGATACATATTTTCAGTCAAGATAAAATAGCTGTCATTACAATAGAAAAATGTAGAACATATTTTATTTTATTGATGGTTTTAATAGTCATTGCCGAAGTGCTTTTATTCATCTGTCAAATAGTTATTTAAGACAATTACAGACCGTAACCGAAAATCGTAGGAAAGTATTTCGAAATCTACTGATAAAAGTGTGGAAGTTGTGTTGGACGGTTTGGTAGACATCAGAAAATGCCCGTGGGGACGGAGCCTAAGGTAGCGTAATAGCCGTGAAAGTGGGGCCATGTCGTGTTTTCGAAAACAACACAAATAGACAAACAGGGAAGGGAAAAATGGTGAATAAAAAAAAATGGGGCGATAAGGATGGAATGGTGGGCGGACGGCTCAGATGATCTCGCACTCGCATCGGGGTCCGGATATAATGGGACCCTCAGCCTCTAGTTTCGTACCACCAACACATCAGTACTCATCCGGTACTGCCTTCGATCTGCCAGTGAAAGCAGCACTACCAGGATAAGCTTCATTGGAGGTGATTCATTACAAAGTATTGCAATTTTTCGATCATGACATAAAAAATAGCGCGTCAACTATTCCCATGTGGTTTAGTTGACGTTTCGTCAGCATAAACTGGTTTCGGACGATAAATGTTGCAAGCAAGTACCACCTGCCCATTAAGGGGATTTTCGGGAATTTTTCGGAAGAAATGTACTCAATTAAATGTTTCGGAAAATTAAGAACATATTTGGCTATATTTGGCCTATATTACATAATTTCAATTCGCGCGCAGACTTTTCTCATCTGTTTCTTACTGAAGAATACTAAGCACCTATACGGAGCAATGAAATGTATATGATCTTCAAAAAACCTAGATTGGAATATGATTGTGGATGATATGCATAAAAGTTTTTATTGGTGGGTTTTTATTGGGATATGGAAAACGCCCGAACAAACGCCTTTACTGCTGTCTGAAAAAAAGATACTCCTAAATTCCTTGCTAATAGCTAGTGACGTAGATACGGGGGGGATTAAGCGGATCAGTCTCCCCTAATGAGTTCTTACATAATAGAAAATCGCTCGTAATATTTGAGCTTAGTCATTGAAAAACGTATTTTGCTTCGAAATGTCTATACTTCAGAAAACCGACGCCTAAGTCACTGTCCTCTTCATTTATTTGTGGAAAATTACCTTCCAAATTGGCATTTATCTTAATATAACCGACATAGATCTCTCACAACAAAAGCCTGTTGGTGTTATAAAAAGGCAGACTTTAGAATAAGTATATTTTGAAACTGGCCGGATTTCGTGTTGTTAGTACCAAAACTTGTCAAAAAATTGACGACTCCCAAGTTCCGCTTTTTAACTAAAATGCAAAAGCTTAACTATGTAGAAGCAATGTCATCAGTCACAAAACACATAACATAACACGAAATCTTAGACCTTACCATAAAGCGTAAGCTAATTGGTTGTTTTCGATCCTACAACAGTGAAAATTTACAGTGGGAAATGGTCAACAAAGCCTGCAAATTGCATTGCGGGATAAGCGTTATTTGATCAAGCCAATAAAACTAAAATAGGCAATCAAAATATGCACATGCATGTTAGTCACAACACACAAAAATCGAAACCTTTTCAAACCTTAAAATCAGGCTACCTTAATCTACCTAAAGGTTACCATACGCTACGTTAAACTTACCTCAAAGTGTTTTCATCCTACATTACTAAAAATTTGCAGTGGGAAATACATAGTTGAAAATTGGACGAAAAGGCTTGAACATGTTCAGCGCCCAGCGCGGGGTCGTTGTGATATTATAGGATCAATGAAATCTAAGTGAACAATTGAATTACCGTTAGTTTTTTAAAATGTAGCGTATTGTTCAGTTAGGAAGGGCATTTCGCGCTCCATATAATGACACCCTTTTTAAATGCACACAAATGCATACTCGTTCTCAATGAGCGCTTCGAATATATATTGAATATAAATAAATAAATAACTGGTGCAACAATCCAATTTGAACCATGACCTCAGATGAGTTCGCATCATCTCATTTTCTAGATTGTGCAGAGGTGTGTGATCAGCAACACGCTCAACCGAGTTATTTAACCCGTAAATGTGTACTCATTTAACAACTGAGTGGGCTCATAGTCCGACACGTAAATCCCCTATTTTATCGAAAATTACCGCATTCAGTAGGAATCTAACCGGTGCCCAGTGCGTAGAAGACAAACGTGCTAACCGTTAAGCCATCCGGACTACTATATATTGCAAATGACATCATAGCTAACTCATTTGTGGGTGGTTTGATGTTTACTCAATTTTCCAAAAGGACAGTTTTTACGTCGATTTGCATTGAAAAGGTGAAAGTTTCAAATTCTGCCCGAGCACATATTTATAGAAAAATAGTGCCGATAAGATATCCCCTCCCCCAGATGAAAGCTAACTACGCCACTGCTAATTACAAGCGCCTTGTGAGATTTGAGAAGATTTTTAGCAATTTTCATCTAAATCATAATTCAAAACTACCGAGCAGTGATCGCCTTTTCAAGATTCGACCACTTATTGATCATCTAAATCAAGCTTTTGTTAAACCTGACGGTTCAAATGAAAATCTTTCTACTGATGATAGTTGTTAATTTTCCTGATCCCTCCAGGGAGGGGCATGGACGCATCAACACTACTTGCATTTCTATGCTTTGTTTGCGTTTCCATAGCATATCTTCTTTTCGCACGTGCAGTTGTTAGCATGCATCTCCTCCAAACTCAAACTGCAAAGTCAGACGAAAGTGAAGCTTACGATTGCTAACACCCAATAATTTTAATATGTGCATACAAATCTACAAAGTAAGCATCCACATACTTTCTACAAAAATCATTCAAATTTTGGAGATTGTGTAATCGTCGTACTTTCTTCAGTCTCTCAAGCTGAGAGGCAACGGTGACAATTAAATACAAATCAACACACTCTTTGTCAATGTTTTGATGGCATAATTTACGACTGTATTAAAATGAAGATGTCACGAGTCAATATTATTCCACTTCACCGACTTCAGGTATGTAATAGCAAAAATATACACTTTTATTGGACTGTCCGCTACGCTTTTACACAATTGGCCATAAAAGCTGGAATGTTGAGTAAACATGTCATAATATGGTGCAGGATGCATTTGTATTATGTGCATAATATATTGTACATTTGTATCTCAGTGGAGCTTTTACTTTCGATATGCAAAGTTATTGAGATTTTTGTAATGTGTAATTGCATTTTATTCACAATGTACAATAGTTTGAATTGAACAGTGGTCATAGTAGCTCGATGGATAGATCGCAAGTCTAATTCCGGCAACAAAGATATTCTACTTTTCTCGACGGCATCCAGTCGACTCGGTTGCGAATGAGTTTCCACATTGCTGTGATACATACATATTGAATATCGTATAATTAGTGGAATAAAGGCGGGTCGAAATGGTTTCGAAAATGAAGTGCTCTACTACACTTCGTACTTCATATCTTGTCAAAACAAAAAGGGGGCTACTTTTACCTAATTAATGTAACTTATTATTGGGAGAAGACTTTATAACAAATGTTAAAGTCTAACTGTCACCATACACTGTCGAACTCGAACATGGTGCAAGTGGACCGGTTTTCTTCACGGTTTGTAAAGTGTGTGAGTCTTGAGTTATTCAGAGGACATTTGTACCAGGTTCGTGCTCGAGTTCGACAGTGTATGGTGACACTAATGCACGGACGGTCGAAAGTCAAATTTTCCCTGGTCGAAGCCAAAATTTCCCTGCCACATTCATACATCGACCAAACAAATTTTGGCTTCGATCTGGAAAAATTTGACCTTTGGACGTCCGTGAATGTCCGGCATATGGCTGCCCGGATATTGGATCGCGTTCGCTTGTCTTTTTTCAATGGATTGATTATTTGCCTTGTTCCGCAAATTTGCGACTCTGGCTCGTTTTTTTATTGTTTATCCTACAGATAAAAGCTAAACGCCGCCCACCCTCCGGTTAAAAATTTATCGGACGATGTACCGTACACATACATATGTATATGCACGTACACAATTGCGAACTTAGGGTAGGGGAAGCAGGATGGTCGCCCTGGGTGCTGGATCTCTGGGGACGATCGATCTCAGCGGGAAAGGGTCCCGAACTTTCATTCAATGCAAGACATATAATAGAATAACAACGTGTATTTATGTAATTCAGAGGTTTATCATCTGCTTTTGCCTAACAATATGTAAAAATAAAAGATCCGCTTCGCCATGGGCAAGTCAGGTGCCTATAAATAAAATGGTTGGTTTTGTCAACAGAAAAGGTTCAGTTGAAAAACAAGCAAATGCCAATAGATATGTCCAGTCTTAATCAAATTCTAATATCTGGTAAAAAGTAAAAAGCAATCAATCAATTAATCTCTTCAATCTAATACACTATATGCCGAAAGTTCGAGTTCAGCGGAAGATTTTCAAGTTATACCAGAAAATATTGGAGAAGCACAGAGTCTTGTAGATCCCGAAAAATAAATTTCGAAGCGTATATACCCTAGACTTGTACAGGCCTAGTGGTGATACCAAAAGTACTAATTGGCCATACGACCATATACATTAAAAGTGAGTTTCTTATATGGCCAGTTTATAAGGGAGTTTGGCAATCATTCAGATGGATCTTGACCATTCTCAAAATCAATTAACCAACCTATTCTACAAATATTTACCGAATTTTCCAAGTCGCTAGCTTCATTTTGCCAAAAGTTATCGCTTATTTGATGTTTCATTTGTAGGGGAAGTAGGGGTTTCGTTGGTCGTATTTTACGTATTTTGAATATCAGCCTGCTGACTCCTACTACACACACTTGATCAAAATTTCAAGTCGCTGGCTTTACTTTATCGTAAGTTATAGCTTATTTTAAGTTTCATTTGTAGGGCAGGTAGGGGTTCCTTGGGTGGGATCTGGCCAATCTTTAATACAAACTAACTCAATCCTACTTTAAACATTTGACCAAAATTTCAAGTTGGTGGCTTCATTCTATCAAAACATATCGCTATATATTAAGTTTCATTTGTAGAGCAGGTAGGGGTTCCTTTGGACGGATCTTGCCCATTTTCAATACAAATCAAATAGATCTTACTAGCAACATTCTACCAAATTTTCAATTTGCTAGTGTCATTTTATCGAAAGTTATCGTAATTAACCGAATATTTAATTTTTTGAAATTTGAAGGGGACGTAGGCGTTCCTTTGATCTGATCATGCCCAACTTACTAAAACTCAAGCAGCTTCTCACCTTAGGGGTATATGCCAAAAATCAAGTGTCTACGTCAATTGGTTCAAGAGTTATAGCAAAAAACGTGAAAAGTCGGGTAGTACGGGGTTCTTTGTAAGAAAATTACCGTTAGCTTTCAACTGATCCATTTTATTTTGCCAGGAGAACATAAAATTGCCCTCACGAGCAATCTACCAAAGCTAGAGATTTTCGTGTTTATTTAATCGGGAGTTATTGATACATTTAATTATTTTACATATGTAGGGAAGGTAGGCGTTCTCTAGGCCTGATCATGCCCATTCTCAATACCAACCAACTAGATCATACTGCCAACATTTGACCAAAACTTCAAGGCTAGTTTCATTCTATCGAAAGTTATCGTACGAACGGGCAGACAGACAGACGGACAGACAGAAAGACTGACGACTCACATAGCAACAATATACATATATTTTATTCCGTGTTTATAAATAACAACAACAAGCTTAGTTTCAATCTACAATATAAAAATATTTTATTAGGTATATTGGAATATAGCTGGGATATTGTTGTTTACAGGGTGCCCCGCATGAACCCCATTTACTCTCCACCAAACGACTCCCCATGTTCGACAGAACAGTCAACATATGTCAATATCAAACAACAACCGAATAGGCTGGCTGTCGACTTATTCGCCAAATGTTGGAGCCAGAGACATACAGGCTTAGAACATAGAGGCATGGAATGAGCTTGTCCTGTATGTCTCTGGCTCCAACATTTGGAAAATAAGTCGACAGCCAGCCTACTCGGTTGTTGTTTGATATTGACATATGTTGACCTTTCTGTCGAATTATGCATGAATAAAGGTCAATTCTTGTCAGAATATCAACAGTCAGCCTACTCGGTTGGCATTTCGATATTGACATAATGTTCACTGCACTGTCGAATTTTGCACAAACAAATGTCAATTTTTGTCAATATTTAAATTTCATAATTACTAAACGGTCTACTGAGTTAGCTGACTGTCGACAACATGTCGACTTAGTACGCAGATTTTGGAGCCACTGTTTCTATGGAGACATATAGGACAAGCTCATTCCATGGCTCTATATTCTCAGATAAGGATTTATCTGTCACAAGTATTAATATTTTTTATTTAAATTGCCTATCTCACATTCACAGAGAGCCATAAGCCTGCCATGCCATCGATACCGCTAAAATTAAAATATGTATATAACTGAACAAATTAGAACACTCAAATAAAACTTAAATCGTGACGAACACTTTTATCCAATATTCAAAATTTATTTCTTAAAAATTAGACAAATTTATAACCGAATCAATAAAAAATAATAAAATCATGTCACGAATTTTGCATGCATAATGTACTTGACCTGTTTCAAAAATTAATACTCGTTTTTAATTATCGTGTTAACATAATTTCATCACAAGTTTGCAATTTCTTGCAGTTATTGTATTTTCAATGTAGGAAAACTACATAGCTTTCGTGTTCGTTAGAACGTCGAGAACTTCACCGATCTCACTAGGAACGCAATAACTGGAAAACAATGCAAATTAGAACACTAAAATGCTAGCTAGCTAGCAGACTATAAAGTAAAAATTCGATTTTGCAAAAACAAAGAAGACAGTTAAATATGTACAGATTTGTAAAAATATATTTTATATTTCGCTGTCTAAAATTTGAATTTTTCGTCACGTTTTCCTTGAATTTTCGCATGTATAACGTGCTTGGAACATATAATACATGGAATGAGCATATCCCGTTTATCTCCGGCTCCAATATCTGGTGAATAAGTCGACAGTCAGCCTACTCAGTTGGCGTTTAATACTGACATATGTTGACTGTTCTGTAGAATTGTGCATAAACAAATGTCAATTTTTGTCAAATTATCGACAATCAGCCTACTCAGTTGGCGTTTCGATGTTGACATAAGGTTGACCACAATGTCGAATTGTGCATAAACAAACGTCAATTATTGTCAATATTTGAATTTCGTAAGTCTACTGAGTTAGCTGAATGTCGACCACCTGTCGACTTAGTACCCAGATTTTGGAGCCACTGTTTCTATGGAGACATACAGGACAAGCTCATTCCATGCCTCTATGTTCTAAGATAACGTGCTAGTTTTATTTCGAAAATTGAATTTTTGTTTTTATTTGATAGAATCGTGTTAACATAGTTTAATGCTAATTTCTTTATTTCTGATAGTTAGAGTCCTTAATCAGAGAAACTTTTAATACATGCATGGTTTACATTTACAGACCTGTAATAGCCAGAAATTAAGATACTATAATAAAAAGATGTTAACACGATTTGACCACAGTAAAATTAATGCTTATTTTTCTAAATAAAATTAGTATAATAAATTATAATTATAAATTATTCAAGAAATAAGTGATAAAATTAAAAGTTTGCAGCAAGCAAAATATTTTACAAAATTTTGAGTGGACAGAGCTATGAATAATCAATTTTTTTTTACTGAATAAATTTTAAACATTAAACAAAGCTACGATTAAATATCTATTTGAAAAGATATGATGCGTAGTTTTCAGTTATTGCATCTTTAGTAATGTGAAATAGACCATTTAAAAAATACTCCTATTTCGTGGCTCACGCCTTGGCTAATGGTGGGTTTACCGCTGTAGCGTACAGAACGAGCGAAGCGAGCGTCCTGGGACTGCATACCGAGGGGTGCAACCTCTGAAGCCCCGGCGACGCATAGTTGTTCGCGTATTTTATTAATAGTGGGCTCCGCTCGCTATGAGAGCTCCGCCGCTTAGAAGGTTGCTATCCTCAATATACCGCTCTAGAACTTCCGCTTTATGGGTTACAGCGGTAAAGCCACTATTAGCCAAGATGCGAGCACCGATGCGTCGCCCTGTGAAAACGGAATATACCAAAGAAACTAATTGATTCTAAATACTCGTAGTTTCTTAATATTTCAGCGAAATCTTCTTTTCCAATCAGAAAAATGTGGAATCCAATTCAATCCTTGCATATAATGAGGTGAAAACAGAGAGGAACGAACGAACTTGTAGAAGTAACCGCTAGATATAGTCTAAATAAGTGTAAAGCTCTATTTTTATCGAGGTCCGGGTCTGCCCCCGATAAATCACCAGGGCAGAACTTTAACTCTCATAGGTTAACGTCGTTGTTATAGAACAAGTTATTTTTCTAACTTGTATTGATTAAGATTCGCAAAAGAATGCGCTTAATTTAATATGGATCCCATTGTTCTTATGATTTCTGATTTTCGTTTAAATTCATCATCATCGTCGTGGCGCGACAGCCCGACATCGGGCCTTGGCCGTCTGGATCATTATCCTCCAATTATCTCGGTCAGGTGACAGCGTCCTGAAATTGTGGAAGCCCAGTAGCTGCGCGGCGTCCACACCTACTGAGCTCTCCCAACGAGATCTCGGCCCGTCCTCGTAGTCTCGCTCCGTCGACTCGTTCTGCATTCATTACTCTCTTAGGCATTCGATCATCGTCCATTCTTTGTACATGCCCTGCCCATTGAAGTCGTTGTAGTTTGACGATTTTCGAGACTTGCAGCTCATCGTACAGTTCATACAACTCATGGTTGTACCGGATGCGCCATCCATCTCGATTATAAACAGCCCCGAAAATTTTACGGTGAATTTTTACGTTCAAATGTATCTAGCATGTTTTCGGAGGCTTGAGTTAGGGTCCATGCTTCGCAGCCATAGCATAGCATAGCACTGGTCGTATAATGGTTTTGTACACGCGGAACTTCGTGTTTCTGTGCACATGCTTCGATTTGATTATGGGGAGAACCGAGAAAAAAGTCTTATTAGCTAACTGTATCCGTCGCTTGATTTCGTCAGTTTCGTTGGCGTCCCTTGACAAGTTGCAACCCAGGTAAATGAAGTTGTTCACGAACTCGATGTTGAGGTCCCCCACATTGATGCTCGGTTGTGCAGGTGTTCTTGTCGTCGATTGCATCATTATTTTAGTTTTACCCTCGTTAATACGTAGTCCAACTTCTTTTGCAGCGGTATAAAGCGAATGCAGAAGTTCTTCTGCGTCGGCCAATCTTCGGGACATGATGTTGATGTCGTCGGCGTACGCTGCTAATTGTGTCGACTTGATGAGTAGCGTCTTGCTGTTGTCCATATTCATAGCCAGAATAGCGTATTCCAGTGCTTGGTTGAACAGCGTCGGTGCCAGTCCATCGCCCTGATTCAGACCGGTGCGTGTTTTAAATAGATCAGTAAGTCTATTCTGGATCCTGACTTGTGAGACGGTGTTGGTCATCATCATCTTCGTCAGTCGCACTAATTTGGCCGGTATGCCAAATTGCAGCATGATGTTGTACAGTACTCTACGATCGAAACTGTCGTATGCCTGCTTGAAGTCGACAAAGATTTGGTATACGTTTACGTTGTATTCCCAGCACTTCTGGAGTATCAGTTTGACTGTGAAGAGCTGATCGATTGTGATTCGTTCTACGTACGGTTTTATTCTATTTTCCAGCATTTTCGTCAAAATTTTATAGGACGTACAAACTAGTGATATGCCCCTGTAATTATCACAGCGCAATTTGTCTCCCTTTTTGTGAATTGGACAGATGATGCTTCTACGCCAATCGTCTGGGATCTCCTCGTCCTCCCATACTCGAAGGAGTAATTGATGTATGGCATCAACTAAACTCGTTCCACCGAATTTTAGCAGTTCAGCTGGAATCTTGTCAGCGCCCGGCGCTTTATTTCGTTTTAGTGACCGCAAGGCGAGATCAACTTCCTCTACTGTCGGGGGTTGTATATGGGTGGGCCAAGATCAACAATATCGTCGAGAGTAGGTTCAGAAGCTCTTCAAAATAAGAGGCCCATCGTTTGTTAATGCCATCGGTGTCGCTGATGATGTTGCCATCCTTGTCATTACAAAGGCTAGTCCTGGGTTGGTAGCCGTTCTTAATTGTATTTGCTAGTTTGTACGCTTGTGCTTTCGGTGTTCCTACTCGTATTAGCTAAGTTTTCGTTTATATTCAGCAACTGCTCGTCAAAGTAATAACGTTTCTTCCGTCTAATTATTCTATTCGATATTCGCTGTAGCTCGTCATATTTTTCTCTTCTGGCTCTGGTTCCTCGTTGGACCCATTGTCGAAACGAGGCCTACACGTTTTTCGCGTCAAGTGAATTTTTGCATTTTTCGTCGAATCAGTTATTTCGCGCTCGCCAGGCTTTATATCCCACGACTTTCTCTGCGACATCCTTGATAGTACCCTTGAGTTCTTCCCAGAACCCATGGACGCCTGTGTTTCTGATGTTGTATAGCATAGGTGATAGTCTTTCCTCAAGGGCGGTAGTATACGCCACCGCCAGCCGTAGCATCACTCAAAAGCTGACCAACTGCAAAGATTTTGGGAGGGCTGATTCTCGATTGGTGCACTGAGGAAATTCTACATCTGTAGGTCGTCTTCACCAAGTGATGACCTGAGTCGCAGTTTGCTCCTCGATAGGAGCGGACATCCATCACACTAGACGCCCATCTCCTGCAAATGAGAACGTGGTCAATTTGGTTGACGGTATGTGCGTCTGGAGACTTCCAGGTCTGCTTGTCAATGCGTCGATGCAGGAAACACGTAGAGTTTACGACAAGATTCCTGTGGCAGGCGAAGTCGATAAGTCGCTGGCCGTTGTCGTTATATTCTTCGTGGAAACTATGGCCTCCATTGGCCCCCTTCATTTACATTGGTTTTATTATATTTTCTGGTCACTACTTTTTTCTACTCCCTTTTTCGGCCAGACATTTTGTTGAAGATTTCTCCTTATGAAAGGGACACTCTGCTTAAAAACAAAAGTAGCCTCTTCAGGTTTTATTAAACTAGTCGAGCTTAAAGAACTTTTCTTTTTGTATAATGATCTTGCCTTGTGTTTGGGTGGCCATTAATCTTCACCCCCGTACTCCTTTAAGTTGTTCGGTATATTCCAACCGGTTGTCCTTAATATTGGTTGTAGAGGAAATTTAAAAAATGGAGAGAACACCGACACAAAGTTGACTACGAACGGTATACTGGACCTTCGTACTCCTTTAAGTTGTTTGATATACCTATATTCCAACTGCTTGCCCTCAATATTGGTTGTAGAGTGAACTACATAAATTGTAGCTAATTGTAAAGAAGAACAAACCAGCAGGAGATCAATCGTCTTATTGACCATATGTATTTACGATTTTATTATCTACAATAGGAAAGCATTTTAACGAATCCGTCATCTTATCTGTCGGAAAGGCATTTTCAACTGTCACTTTCATCAAATGTAGGCCTACTTTACTGTTCGTGTGTGTGTATTTTCACATTCATATAAAAAGAGCACAGCCTCGCGATTGGAATAACAGATCATCTTAGACGCGTCATTGATGAATTTCACGTTCGATCGCACATTAACAATGGCCCAAAGACGAATTGAACTCCATTAGGGTGCCCACAGGGGTCTGTTCCAGTTCCCCTCAAATAGAACGTCAAGCGATCGTCATGACTTTAGTACTTACACGACATCGGAATTTATGGAACAAAATTGAAATATTCGCCAATGAACATTTCTCATCTGGTCATTATTAATCACTAAGACGATAAATGAAAACAAGCTGATAAAAGGTACACGAAATAATCAATTATAATGATCAACCTTTGTATGTTAAATTCGGACATACTATTGTATATTATACGAGTACATACCAGTACTTCCGTTACTCTGGCAGTGCTTGTATGTTTACTTTGCTATACACAGCATGGAGCATTGCGGAGGCACAAAATACTATTTTGTTTCTTAAATTGCCATTTAGATACATATTTGTATCGGCGTATTTCATATGAATATTTGACGTATACAAATACTATATATGAAGTGCAGCTAGCAAACTTATGTCCGAAAAGTAGATATGCTATCGATATGTCAACAAGGGATGGCAATGCAATAGACAATGACGCGCCCATGCCCCTGGAGAGGTCAAGGCAATTAACATTGCTCAGAAGTCCAATACCTTGTTTTGCGAAATTGTTGAGTTTTTTTACAGTAACTTGTTTTTGCAAATATTAAACACGTCAGAGATGAAAAATTATTTATTGTTTTATTTATTTTATTATTTTATTTATTTATTTAAACACGTCAGAGATAAACATAAAAAATTATATTAAAAAATTGTTAAATTAAATAGTTAAATTGAAAGCCCTAAGTCCTGTGAGGCAAATCGTTATGATTGGCTTTCTCTTTTTGTCTCCACTGTGGTCGTGCAACTTTCGACTCTGACATACGCCCCACACCAATGATCGCTTCGGATGAAAGACTGCGAATATCCCACAGCTATGATTGCTCAGTGATCATTGAGCACTATTCGTTAGCAGTTCATATAGATCTGTTCAACGTGGTTAAAGTCACAAGATAAGATTAAACCTCAGCGATCATTGCTCCCATAATAAAAGGATCTATCAATATTTTCGCAAACGGCAATAATAGGATCCATAGACCTCTAAGAGTCTATGAATCCTATTAGAGTGTTATTTCAATGGTAATTGCCTGAAACAATACTTTCGATCATCTGATCCATTGTACCAGAATAAATCGAAATAACTCGCTAATTCCATTGCCCCTTCACGATAAAATTGCCATTTCACGCTAGCGAAAGAAAATTTAAAAATTCCGAGCGTGTTTTTTTTATCATTAATGTCGATTATGTCCCACTTTATGTTCGTTATGCTCTTTATGTCCGTCAGCCTCGGAACTAAACCTAAGCCTAAACTAAAACCATACTGGACACACACGCGACCTGCTACATGCGCTTCATCGACGAATTCATCAAGCGTAGTTGATGAAATATTTGATAAAAGTCACTGACGAATTCATCAAGCCGTAGCAGATGAAATATTTGATGAATATCGTTGACCAATTCATCAAGTCGTAGCTAATGAAATGCTTGGTGAAAAATATCGACAAAGGGAGAATTTTGAATCCGGGATTGCACGAAGATGAGATCAACTCTCTACCCATTGAGCTACCACAGCTGTCTTCTTCTTAAGATAATTGAACAAATACCGAAACCCTGGATGAGTGTTTCGATTAAAAATGAAGGAAAAAAGTCATCAGCTACTTAGTTGTTTACGGCCTAATGGAATTGTCAATGATACTTCACCATACTTCATCGAGGGCGAGTAATTGAATAATTGTACATAGCGAAACAAGTGGGCATGTGTCGGCGAAAAAAAAGTCGTGGACTTACGAACGATGGTTAGCAGGGAACCGTCGGACTATGCATTCTTATTGTTACCACTCAGCACGACCCCTTTCACCAAGCTACATGCGTAATGACGAAAAATCGCGATATGTGGAAATGGAAGTGTGTCTTTATTTGCAATGCTATCTTATAAACTTAAGCTAAGATACCACTATATGTGCAATGTACATACATATATGCACATACAGTGGAATCGCCAAAATTGCATGCTTAGAAATGCATATGCTCATGTTGTATAATACATAGAAAAATATGTGCATTGCTCATATAATGGAATAACTCTAAATATCATTTGAGCATAGCGTATGAACAGCAATACTCAAGTTCGCACATACAAAATTGAATGCTCATACAAAACGACAGATCATGCTTTTTTTGTATGTGCACATGATGATGCACAAAGATTCAAACCAGTGTTACCACCTAAGTCTTTTCAAAGATCGCTCTTCCAGGCATTTCCCGTGGCCCGATTTTAACCAAATTTGATATGAGTATTTGCTATAAGTACTACGCGGTGATATTTTCATCTTTTGCAGGTGTACGTCATAACAAAAGGACTCTCTTGATCATGAAATGAAACAGAAACCAAACTTGGTATTATGGATATCCCTTGAATTGGGGGCGATGAGGTCAATGCACTGGAGTTCTGTTGAAGACTTACTTTTGAAGAAATTTTAAGTCCTTTGGTCAGCACACAATGATCTTTGTGGGCATGGAGTGAAACCTAGGAAATATGGATATTTTCTGAGTGGGGATGATGAGAGCAATACCATGGAGTTCTGTTGAAGACATTTTGAGTTTTTTTGTCATAACATAAGAACATTTTGGGCATGAATTGAACGTTGAGTTGAGGTTTGAGTAGGTCTGCGGATTTGGGTAGACAAGCAGGTTTTGAAAGAATAGAAGATGAGTGCTGTGTAGGTCTGCAGGTCTGGGAACTGATGCAGGTCCGAGTAGGTGTGGTTTAGGTAGATAAGCAGGTTTTGAACAAACAATATCAGAGTTAGGTCTACGTAGATTATGTACATATTTCATTTAATAGGTCAAGAAATTTTTTGATTGATTTTTTTCTAGGAGATTCATGTTCAATCTTGCTGAAAAAAACTGATTGGGTATTTTTTTGGGTCGCTGATTGTGGATTTGAAGTAAAAGTTGATAAAAAAGAAACAATAAGGGAGATCCAAATTAGCTTTTTTTTTTTCAAAAACACCCTAATCTTGCTGAAAACAAAACTAGTAGGAGTATTATGGGCTGCCAATTGCGAATCCGATGTGAAAGTCGCAAAAAACAAAGTCTGGACTCTAGAATGGCAACCTTTCTTTTAAAAACACCGCCAATTTTGCTGGAAGAAAATAGTAGCGATATTTTTCGGTCGCTGATAACAGATAAGAAGTCAAATTTTCAAAAGGATGGCGATTCAGATTATTTACGAACAATCATGAAGAAAATATTCATCCAAAAAAATGCCAGACTGGTTGTGCAACTGCGTGCATACTGTGGTTTCAACTTCTATCATGATTATATTGTATCATACATTACCCTCTCCAAAAAACCCAAACGAGCGTAAAAAAAACCCTTTTCTAAAATGTAGATCGGTCGTATTACAAATGTAAATCCAATCAAATGAGAATCCGATTAATCCAATCCATTTTACAAACTTACGGACTTAGGTCATAAGCGGATCTTGTATGACTATTTGTATCCTTAGATACTGATTTTTTGCTTGCACATACTTTTTTTATGCAATGTGCGCATATTTTGTGTGAGCAGATAGTGAATTATTGTATATGTATGAACATATTGTATGTGCACATTAGGCATACTGTATGTGAAATTTAGTATGTGCAAGATTTCCGCAAAGAAAAATTTGCTCAGCCGCACATGCAGTGGAATACATATGAGCAAACTCAAGTATGACGCATATTTTGCATATACATTTTTGAGCATATGTTCATTGCATATACGAGTATATTGGAACCTTAGCTTCGAGAGTCGTGTTTCTGGAGATGAGCGGAAAACTGCTCAAAATCCATACATAGTTTTTCGATTTGGAAAATCAAATTTAATGGTGTTTAATTCTTGTTAATATATAAAATTATCGATTATTATAGATTTCGCGTACATCACTAACTTATGCATAGTTAGCTTAAGAATGGTATTTTGTCCTAATAGTATGTTATCCTTATTCAGTTTTTCTTTATTCTTTATTGGCGCAACGGCTAGCACGTTCGCCTTCTATTTACTACGCCCCTGTTCGATTCCTACTGAATGCAGCTGCTAATTTCCTTGACCCCGCCGTCAATATCTCTATAATTACTATGGTTTGTTAACGTTTTAATAGCATATTTTCGGACGTGCAGTTGTTATCATGCACATCCTATCCGCGCCGTCTTTATACTGACAAGCTTGGACCGCATTGGGAGTTGTATTAGTAACCACAGGTAGTTTTCCATTCTCTAGATTGTAGAGCGTTGACCAAACGAATACGGCCACTCAGCTGTTAAATCAATACCCATTTGAAGAATAAAAGGTTGAGCGCGTTGCTGATTACACACCTCTCCAAAAAAAACACATCGTCACGATCTAGTAAATGAGATGATGCTAAGTGCCGCTTTCCATGGGCGGTTTTCTTAGGCCGCGACTAGCGGTTTCCCTATGTATTTTGTTGGTGCGTAATAACAAAATAATAATAATAATAACCGTGGCCGTCGCCCTTAGCAGTGGCACCATGAAATAAGCCATTAATGGATAATTCCGGTTGAAACCGATAGTGTCCAAGCATTCCTTCGGTTTCACACTCAATGTTCAATTTCGTTTAAGAACAAAAGTTAGTATAAGGCTATTTTCGTATTCGTTCGCATACATTATTTCGACTTGAAACCGTTATAATCCATGCATGGATTATTTCGTTCATTTTCCGATAAATACTTTTAGTTCCAAACGAAAATATGTATATGGGTTATTTCGTATGGCTAATTTCGCCATGGTTTATTTCAATGCCCCACGGCACCATGAAAGAAGCCACTGATGGACAATTTCGATTCGCATTCAATGTTCAATTTCGTTTAAAAACGAAAGTGAGTGTGTACATGACTATTTTCGCTTTCCTTCGCATACCCTATTTCGGTTTGAAATTGTGCATAGATAGAAAAAGAATGCTGGATGCAGATATGCTAGGATGAAACGGATGCAGGTACATATAGAAGGGGTGAAACAGGCGGCCCAGGGCTATATACAGGGGGTCGCAACCCCCTACGGTTGGAGCTAGCCCGGCTCGTTTTGAACCGAAATTGTACATGCACGCTTCCTGCGATACTGCTGGTTCCCTTGTGTGGACTTCGCTCGCTACGCTCACCCCGCGCTTAAGGGATCACAACCCTCAGTATTGCACAAATATGGGCGCTCGCTTCGCTTGCTCTGGACACTGCATGACTATTTTCATTTTTATTGCATACCTTATTTCGACTTGAAACCGATATTGTCCATGCATGGCTTACTTCCTTTAATTTCCGACGGAAGTTTTCGGTTCAAAATGTAAGTATCCATATGGATTATTTTGGATGGCCACTTTCGCCATGGCCTATTTCAGTGCCCCGATGCCTACATTATTTTGTTTTTACCGTATATTTTGTTTCGGCTTAAAACCGAAAATGTCTATGCATGGACACTTTCGTTTTACATTCAATGTTCAATTTCGTTTAAAAACGAAAGTGAGTATGTGGCTTTTCGCTTTCGTTCGTTTACTGATATTATCCATGCATGGATTATTTCGTTAATTATCCGATGAATACTTTCGGATCCAGACCAAAGTATCTACATGGATTACTTCGTATGGCTAATTTCGCCATGGTGCTGCCGTTGTTGCGAAACAATTTGCTTTCGGGCAGGAATTCGCATCCATGCCATGTTGGTCGGCCTCTATAAGGCAAAACAACATCTGTCTGGGGTCATTCCCGGTCACGCCTCTCCCGTTGGTGCGATGCGCGAAGCAGAGGCGTCTGATGAGACGAGCTTCGCACCGGCGGTCGAAACCGGCGAATCACGATTTTTCAGCCCGCTTCTGTGTAAAATATCATCTCAAGGCCTTGGTCCAAAATTGGAATCTTGCGTCGGTTATTTATTTTACAAAACACCTCCAGAACTAGCAAGAACATATTGAGAAATTTTCATAGGGCCGGTTACTCAATGTCCGATTAAAATTTATCTTAAGAATAAACTGCCATTTAGCACCATTTGTATTTCTCAATATCTGTGTAGCGTTATTAATCGGATAAACGATAACCGTCCCCGTGGTCATAAAGAACAGAGTTGCTGTTCATTTGATAGAAGAGAATTTGCAACAAACTCAGCTGCAAATGAATATTCTGAGAGACCGTACTAATACAAAATAGATTCGTGAACGGTAGAATTCCGTCAAGAAAATCAGCTGATTTTGCCATTATTGTAGTCTGAGATAAGTTCCACACTTTACGGCTAGGTAATTTTATGAGACGTATGAGAAAACGAAAATGCTTATCGGACTGTTTATAGCTTCGATTAATTTGTGTCCCTGTTAGTTAACAAAGAGTTTACTCGGACATTGAGACAACGGGCCATATACTCGTAAATCGGTCCAATAGTTTAGGCAGCAATTGATTGCATGTATCTATACGGACAATATTAATTTTTATAACAAGATACAGATTAAAAAATGCAAATCGAAATGATAGTGTAAAATCATTTTTCTAAGATGAATTAATTTACATTTTGTTATTATTTGATTAACCGCGATTTTAAAGAACTCTGCACAAGAAAAAAAGAGAACAGACCAATAAAATGAGATAGCGCACATTAATAATCAACACGTACAAAATAAAAAAAAAACTACAGATATAAATTATCGTTAACAAAGACGCCATAAGAGCACTTACTAATGTTACTTTTATACATTTTATACATCCTTCCAAAGAAGCTAAGAACGAGGACTTTCGCCGTTTTGAATTACTGCAATGGTATGACAAATATTACAAATCGAATTCAAAAATGAACGGACCAATTCAACCAATCATCTATTAACCCAATTCTGACAAGAGAAGTGGTAAAAGAAATCTAAAGTCGTGGCTAACTGACGATGATGACATTAAACAATTAAACAATCAACGTTGGTCAAGCCTTGAACGAAATTAGCACCATTCTATCGTTAATAGTTTAATATGCCCCATTCGTGTTTTTGTTTTATATTTACCTGGCAAACATGCAGTTTACTGCTTCGCGAAAAAATATAAAAATGATAACGAAGAGTCAGATATCGCAACAAAATGCTGCCTAATAAACAAATTGTGCACTTGTCACGTTCATTTGCCTTTTGAGGTCAAGCCTTTTTCGTGAAGATAAGTAAAAGTCTAAAGTGGAAACATAAAAACAAGCAACGAATTTTGTTTGCAAATGTCACCGTGACAAATCAAATCTACCATAAAAATGCTGGTCTAATTAGACCCTTTGCAAATATATTTAAAGTCTCATATGTACTTATTGTTTGTGTGTTGAAACTGAGTACCAACCGGAGCATTTAAATCAGAGACAGTAATCAAGTGAACATCATGAGAAAAACATGGATTACAATAAAGCAATATACCTCTTGCAGCCCACTAATTTCATGTACGATTACTTTAAGACATAACACGCACATACTCTCCCCTTTCATATTTTGCATGAAATTTGCTATGACAATAAGTTACAGTCCAGCTAACATGTTCTTATATTTTTCTTTCAATTTGAAAATATTGTCCACGAAAGTCCAAAACTCATGAAAGTAAAAGTTAAACGGACCGACAACTTTTTCTTCCATTTCATCTGCACTTCAATGATGCTTGGAAAAAAAAACAGTAGATAAAACCAGGTAGAAGTTTGTCATCGCAATCGAAAGCTTCAACATCAAAAATGCATTTTTTATGCAATTGTATGCATGCAATTATATATGTAGGTAGTTAGATGGGTGAACTTAGAGATTGTATTTAAGAATCTATGTCAGCTGACCTTATGAAGGAGTCGCTACAAACAAATCAGCTGACCAAAATGACCGTCAACGCTGAGTTGGCTTAATTGTATTTCCAATTCGCTCTTTTTTGTTTTCTTTTTCGAGCTTTTTCTGGGTGAAAATAAAAGTGAATGGAGAGATGAGATCACGAAGTTTTGTGCAAACATACTTCGTAACCAACTTTAAATTAATTTGGCTATTGCTGTTTTCGCCCCATAAAGTGCAAATACTTTGGAGATATCTTGCATTACGATGTGTTAACGAATGCTAATAAATCTACTCTTTCAAAGTGCAATCAATTTGTTCGCCGACAGAGAGTTCTTCAAAATTAATTTCACATTAATTCCTGATTCATATCTTATTTTGAATCAAAATTAATGTAAATAAGACAATAGTAGTGATTGACACTCAATCAATTGTTTGATTTTTTTTTCATGCTCATGGTTATTGAAAAAATTTCTTTCGTCACCGGTTACGATGCGATGTGGAAATCCCTTCTGATTCTGCCTTTGAAGTTGTCGTTCGCATGTAAACAACCGTCGTTCGATATACAAATCTCGGTTTCAGCTCGCCCAATTTCCTTGTTTCTGAATCATGGGAGATGGCTTGCTGAGTCACTCCCAGTGATTCAGCTAATTCTTCTTGCATTTGGCACGAATCTTCATCGAACAGTGCTTCCAATTCGTCGTCTTTGAAATTTTGTTCTCTCCCACCACCATGCTTGTCCTCGACATTGAAATTACTCAATTGCCCTAACCCCTTGTGGGGCATAGCGCGTCAACTGTTCCATGTGGCCCAGTTGACGTTTCGTTGGCATAAACTGGTTTCGGAGAATGCAGTTGCCAGCATGCACCTCCTGTACATCCATGGCCACGAACGATGTCGTGGACGGGATTCGAACCCAAAACGCCGGTAGTCAAACATGAGACTGATGCCTCAACACACTGCGCTACCGGTCGCCCCATTGAAATTGCCACTTTTAAAACGTTGATACTACTCAGGACATTTTCTGTCACTCAGAGCAACCTCACCTCAAAAATCGTATATTTATATGGCCTAGTCCCGATTATTACTTTTTATAGCACTTCACGAATGTGATAGCGTATATTGACTTTGTCCTGAAGTTTGCAAGTTAGGACCAAGGACCACATTGGTACCTTCCCTCAGGAAAACCTAAGAGAAGCGATAGCCATTGCTAATACGTCGAAAATTGGTCTTGTTCTGGGTTGCGACTCAGATGCCCATCATGCCATCTGGGGCAGTTCCAATACAAATGGTCGGGGAGAGTTACTCTTCTATTTTATAATTGGTACAAACCTTCTGTTGTGTTACATTGCATGCGAGCCTACGTTCGTTACCAAAAATAGACAGGAAGTCCTAAACATATCGCTTATCTAGGAGTCTGTTCATCACTTGGTAAAAGATTGGAGAGTGTCAACGGAGCACTCGTTCTCTGATCATCGCTACCTCCAGTTCAGCACTGATGAGCTTCCCGAGCCCAAGCCTATCGTTCTTAATAGGAAAAGGGCAAACTGTGTCAAGTATAGGGAGGTTCTACTGGAGGTACTACCCACTCTGCCTCACCAGCCGTCAAACTAGTCAGAGCTGGATGACATGGTACAAACTCTGACGGGTGCACTTAACAAAGCTGCTTCCAAATCATGCCCAGTCAATAGAATTAAGGGTAAAAGTAAACCCGTATAGTGGAATGCGCAAATCTCTGAACTTAGACATCAGTGCAGAAGATTCTTCAATAAGGCGAAATCTACTAGGTTGGAGTCGAATTGGGCTCTATAAAAGAAGGAACTTAGCGCGTTTAAGGTGGAACTGTGTAAGGCTAAGCGTAGCTTTTGGAGGCTTTTCTGTTTTTCTGTGAGGAGATCGATAAGGCGGGAGAAACCTCCAGACTGCGTAAGATCCTCGCTTCTAATCCTGCTGCTCCTAGCTATTTATTGAATATAGTCTCCATCATGTAGACTATCCGTATTTTATTCGATACCCACTTCCCGGACAGCTCAGCAAATTTTCCGTTCACTGTCACTACCTCAGACGTGACTGCTCCTTGTAATTGTGCCTCTATTATGTCCAGGGAAACAAATTTATTGGCTATTCGAAGCTTTTATGCGTTCAAATCGCCTGGACGGGATGGTATTATTCCGGCCGATTTGCAACACACATCTGATATTATATCCCCCTGGATCGAAGCCATTATCAGAGCCTGTTTGGAGCTGGTCTATATTCCACGTATATGGACTGAAGTCATCATGACCTTTATCCCGAAAGCGGCTAAAAGCTCACGCCCCAATGACTTTAGACCTATCAGCCTGTCATCTAATCTGCTGAAGATGTTTGAGGAGCTCATTGATATTTATCTACGGAGTAGTATTCCATCGCAGCTCTTATGTGCATGCCAGCATGCCTACTGCAAAGGTAGACCGGTGGATTCAGCTTTGAACTCTTAAGTAAGCTACATAGAGAATGGTCAAACATACGCCAAACCCGAAGCTATTATCAACGCGCTTTCTGGGTTGCATGTGAGCAAGTCACTCTGCGAACTTGTTAACCTTTTATTGACATTGAGGGTTGTTCACACTACCCTACGCTCATCATCGGAACAAAGACGAGTAATAAGGGCACTCCGCAAGGCGGCGTTTTATCCCACCTTCTTTGGAACTTAGTGGTTAATTCGTTGCTTCTTGACTTGGGCTGCAGAGTGATAGCCTATACGGATGATGTTGCCATTGCTATTTCGGGTAAGTTCCCAAGCGTTCTCAGTGAGGTGCTTCAGAACGCCCCCTCTTTACTTAATAATTGGGCCAATTTCCGTGGCTTAAAGGTTAATTCGAGCAAGACTGAACTTGTTCTTTTTACTAGGAGGTACAAGGTACCTTCTGTCGTGTGCCCACAGTTGAGAGGGGCTGGACTAGTTTTTTCGGAAACAGCTAAATTTCTTGCGCTTATTCTCGACAAAAGCTTAGGTTGGAAGCCCAATATTCAGGAATGAGTGAAAAAGGTTACTATTACCATGTACTCCTGCATGAGAGCCAAAGGTAGAAGCTGGAGTCTGCAACCAAATGTTGTGCACTGGGTTTACGCTTCTGTTGTACGCCGCATACATATTCATGGTATTGTGGAAAACCCTTCATATTGCAGCCAATTGGAGCCTGCTTAGTAAGGTCCAAAAACTAGCCTGCATCCTCATTAGCGGAGCATTGAGGTCAACTCCGTCTGCAGCCATGAACGAACTGCCCAATCTGCTTCCTCTCGATATCATGAGCAAACAAACTGCTGCAATCACAGCCATAAGTCTTCGTAAAAACCGGACTGTGGATCTCGTCTGCCTTCGGCCACTCACCGATTTTAAATAGTTTGGATATTCCTACAGAAACTGATTATTCCACTCCCAAACATCTGTTGCATAAGAACTTCACATCCGTCATCCCAAGTCGGGATCAGTTAAAGGAAGGCAAGTTTTCAATTGCTGACTTTATCGGCATATATACGGACAGAGGGAGAGATAGGAGCGAGCGCTTATTGCGAGAGATTAAATCTAATCCTGACTTTCTGTCGACTAGCTCACTGTAGTCTTTTGCAGGCGGGGATCACGGTGATTTCGGAAGCTCTAATCTTTTTAGGACGACATGTCATAACTGGTAGAGACATTATCATCTCTATGTACAGCAATCAGATCGCTGGAATCATTTTTGATAACATCTGAGACTGTGAATAATTGTCGATCATACCTCTCTGAACTGGGGAGCTATTTTAACATTGTCCTGTGCTGGGTCCCTGGCCACAGTGGCTTGGAAGGTAACTATCAGGCTGATGAGCTTGCTAGACTGGATTGTTTGAATGTGGAGTTCCAACAATATGGTGATATCTATCCGCCCATTGCTTCTTGCAAACTGATTGTCAAACATAAGTCAATTAATAAAGCCAATGCAAGATGGATTGCTGGCAATACCTGCCGTACAACTCGATCGCTGTGGCCCATACTGGACGTTACCAGATCTGAAAATCAACGGTCGCTAAACAGAAGGCATATTAGCTCGGTGGTGAGTATTATCACTGGGCATTGTCTCATTGAAAAACATGACAGAAGACTTCGGCCTCCCTATAATGACTTTCGCAGGAGCCGTGGGGATGTGAATGAAAAGGAAAGTAGTTTCCACCTTCTCTGCTCCTCTCCGGCTTTGGCAGGTAGGTAGTAGGTCGTTACTCGGATCCTACTTCTTCACTGAAAAGAGTTAGAAAGCGTGGATGTTGGAAAACTCCAGAGTCTTATTGTTGGCTCTGGCTGGTTCTAACTATCAGAAATGTTGAGAGAGGATATGTGTTATTTGTATCACAACGGACCTATTTGAGGTGTATGTGAGCTGCGATTTGTCACAGCAGCCCATCTAACTACCTTGCAACGCACAGAAGGTAGTATTTCTGACCATATAAACCATATACATACATTCTTGACCGGTATGACGAGATGAGTCGATTAATCTTTGTCAGTCTGTGTGTCTGTCTGGTTCTATGCAAACTATGTCTCTCCTTTTTAAAGCTATCGAGTTGAAATTTTAAACGAAGTCTTCTTTCTATTGCACGCCGTATATATGTCGTCGAAACCAATGGAATCGGACCACTACGCCACAGGAACGACCGATCAAAAAGTCTGCTTTTGTTAGAAAAACTTTTTAGGTTCTAAGGATATCTTTACCGAATTTCATGTAATTCAATCATATCTACTGCCGCGATCCTGAGGTTGGCTGATATTGAGGCACTATATCATATAGCTGTCATAGGAACGGTCGGTCCAATACTAAGTTTTTGTAAATAAAACTTTTTAATTTCTAAATGTATCCTTACCAATTTTCACAGTAATCAAACATATCTTACGCCAAACCCCAATTTGATTGACACCGGCTGACTATTTTATATACCTCCCATAGGAACAGTGGAATCGGAACAAGCTAATTTCAAAGCGGAGAAAAATTCTTGCACACATTTTTTTATACGGTTAGCGGCATAGTAAATAGGCTTCGCGTGAAGAGTATCATATCTTCGGCAATCTAGCCGGATGCTAGCCTGTTTTTTTTAGAATTCTGCTATTCTTCAAACTAACATCGATCTTATGGAGCGGACGAAAATCTCAGAATATGTAAGGGAGTATTCTCATTAACCCCTAAAAAAACGTTGGTTTCTTTTTTCAAACACATAATGTACACATTTATTTTATATGGCTTCCGATTTCCCAACTCACAGTAAGAATAAACATTAGATACATTTAGCAAATCATCTTACGAAAATTTATTCGATAAGCACGTACCACCAACGTTTTGTGTACTTTTGCATATTGTCTCCGAAATGCATTTGCATCTGAACTACTTGGCAAATGTCGTTTGCAACCTGAATTTTGATTCAGTTTGTACTGAATATACTGGAATTTGCAATCTGTATGGTAATGTTGAGTGGAAAACCCAAAGCAAATGCTCGTTCACATCTAACCATTGGCAATGCCGAGGACTTCTTACAGATTACACATAAATTTTCGAAATCTGAGTAAATACATACACACAATCAATTTGTTGATGGTATCTGTTGGAGAAACTTTTTTGTTAGGAAAATGGTTTGTCACAGTTTTCTTTTATTTCAGAATGTTGAAATTCATGGGATTTTGGAATGCATCACTTTCAGTAATTTTGAACCATTCTGCATTTGCCACTTTAGCAGCAAAACTTGTTCCGATTCCACTGTTCCTATGAGAAATATCCAGGAATGTGATTTGGCGGTACATATGATTGAATAATATACTCGTAAAATTTTGTAAAGTTATCTTTTTTCTAATAAAAATTTACTTTTGGGCCGGTCGTTCCTATGGCAGTTATATGACGTAGTGGTCCGATTCCGCTGGTTCCGACATACATACACACAGCGTGCAGTAGGCAAATTTCAGCTTGATAGCTTTAAAACTGAGAGACTAGTTTGCATAGCGCCAGACAGACAGACAGAAGGACAGAACTTAATCAACTCATCTCGTCATACTTACCAAGAATATACACTTTATATGTTCGGAGATGATGACAAAGTTAATATTCACATTCGTGAAGGGTATACAATTATACCGTTGGAAAGCCAACACATTAAGGCAACTTGTGTCCAATTTGCAGACTTATCAGTTCAAAGTACCGTTTTAAAATTAATATTGGAATTTTCGATGAATAATTGATTGAAATTTTTTTAAAGTTTGAAGAGTTGTATCTTAGAACTAACGATGCAGTTTGCAACTGGGAAAAAGGAGGTTTAAGTGATCACAACACCGGCGTAAAGTAAAGTTGTTACCATCAGAAGTGGGACACCCTGTATACTATTCCCAACCCCGTCACCGGCCTTTGAGCCATCCGTGTAGGAAACCCAATAAATTAGCTTCATTAGCAAAAGTCAGTTTCTTACCCTCTAATAAGGGAACTTCAACAGAAGGCAATATATGTCTACTGATGAAGAAAAATCCAGTCTTGTTAAGGTCCTTCCAAAGGCCACAATGGCCTGCCCATTCGGCGAGGATGCATTCCCAGGAATCTGCCGGAAACAGCAATGGCAACATCGTCTACATAGGTCGCCACATTGCATCTTTCAGTCTTAAAAGCAGTCTATTGGCCGCCTCGTTCCAAAGGAGAGGGGAAGAGTACCCGATCAGGGAATCTGCTTTTTCGAGAGAATATACGCCGCATCACATGCATCCATGCGACAGGTGGATGAAACCCCTACCGAGCCTCATGCTATCTTCCTATATTTGTAGAATTGAATTCTCCACTCGATTTTGAGCAAAAGACTTCTGACCACATGAACGTTTTACGTAAGTAGAAAGCTCAGCTGGAATTGAGTTTTTTTTTTTTTCAAAAGACGTCGATGATTTCGACAAGAGCAGATTGTCGTATCACTCCCAATATCTGAAATTGGTCGAATAGAAATTAGACTTGTTCATCAACTGAATTTCCATCCAGACTCCTCAAGACTTCTCAGGACCATCAGCGTCAAGTTATTGAACATATAGTATGTATATAAAAAAGCTGAGGTGTATGCATGCTTACATGTATATATGTACATACACCATGCACAGTGTCTACTGATTCTACACAAGTTTTAATTAGTGTACCTTCTTTCGAATTGAGTGAATACAAACTTGGCTCGGACGAACTGCTTCCTCGGTGGATTGAGGCAGCTCCTGAAGAGTAAGATCCATCGTGTGAACGAAACCAAGTGACAGAGTAAGAATTGACTTTAAGCTGATTAGTTTTTTGGAGGTAGTGAATAGCGAAGCTGAGTTACTGTGACTTGGAATAGCAATGACTATCCATCCCTTTCTTAACAAACATTATGTCAGCCTGATAAAATCACGCCGCAAATGAATATGGGTCGGAATTTTCTCTAATGGGCTTAATCTACATTTCCCTTTTAGTCTTCCTGAATACTACTATACATTGTATTCCGGGCCAACAATACGGTGTTTACGGAAGCTCTGACCATTTATACACCCACCGCTGCTTCCAAACTAGCGGAAGATATTTCTTGGAACCCACTTCTTCGTGGTTGATGGTGGCAAAATCCACTGTCTCATTAGAAGCTTTGTCTGGTTCATATTGTCGGGTGATGAGTGGTAAAAGAACAATGTCCATTGCAGTCCGTGACTGGTAAGAGGAGCAGTCTTTGCACCTCTAACCTACCTTGGTGTGTCTGGTTTCACTCTGGCAGAACATACCTTTCTAGTGTATATAAGGATGTCTTAAAAAGTAGCTAACGTATGTATGCGAAGAGTTAGAAGACCAGTCCTGAATTTCCAAGGAGCTCTACTGGTAGCGGCCAATATGCCATGAGTCCTGACCGGAGGTTTTATTGTTGGAAAGCCCTCTAGACACCCTACTTCGGCACCTTTGTGGGTGGTTATAATATCGGAATGCGTTTTACGTGCAAACTTTTGAACTGACCTGTTGCCTCATTAGCTGCATGCTGTAAACCATATAAGCCGAAATGACGGCATGATATTGTCAATGAAACGGCGGTATAATATAAATGATGCGTGGCTTCAATCATCTAAAGGAATTACTTACTTAAAAAGGCAAAATTGTTGGAAATTTGGTCTCAATGGGCCGGATAAGAGAGATGAAGTAAAAATGCTTACCGGTGTGGTCAACCCACTACTAATTGAAGGTTCGATGGAATTTCCTCAATTACGAGTCAAATAAACTTTGAAATCTGGAAATGTTTTCTTTTTTATTGCAGTTTCATGAAGACCCCAAAAACAGTAGTAGTTTTGAAAATTGATTCGCCACGCGATGACATTAGTGAATGGCGTTTGTGTTTGTTACATGTTTATGTTAATATTGATTTGTGCAGTACGATTTAACGATGTGGAACGTTTTAGGTATGAGCACTATTTTAAAATATTCCACGGAGTTCAATCTAAATGGTAATTTCGAATTTCATTAATTTTTAAAAAAGTCTTCCCAGAGTACCGCAAATCCCAATAAAATTTTTCCGTTCTTCTACCATCAAACCGTTCTATAATAGGCCAAACCAGTTTAGTCTGGTCCATCAAAATTGCCAAAAGTGAGTATGGTTAAATAAGTCCACCAGAAGGAATAAAGTTGACGGTTGACACAAATGATACGATAATATATGACAAATCGAGGTGGTTCTCACAAAGCGCTTGGTTGTTAGCATCGCAACAAACCTTAAAAATTTTTCCAACTTACTTTTTTTTTACCATCATCTATTGTGATAAGTTTAAAATGTTTTCCTTTCAAATTGTATTTTATTTGCATTTTTCAATAGTCTCGGCTATATTTATTAAATTCAAACTATTCATTGAAGCTTATTTCTAGTTCACAAAAATCTCAGCATTGACTACTTGAAGAAACAGTATAAATTGGGCTGGATCAGTAACATTTGTCGACTCATTAAGACCCAAAAAAATACCTAGTAAGCCTTTCGCAAGAGTCTTCCTATTTAGTTTCCAAAGCAACTGCTGGGCATCCGCGCAGAAAGTGTTTGATGGGATCGACGACGTCCTAGCGGATACAATATTCTATTCCGTTGGACAAACCCATGTGGAAGTGGTATCGGACCCAGTGGTGTCCTAATAGGTATCAAAATAGCCTTCAATGTGCTATATCCAAAAAATGGCACCATGAAATAAGCCATTGATGGACAATTTCGGCTGAATCCGAAAGTGGCCATGCATGGCTACTTTCCATTCGCATTCAATGTTCAATTTAATTTAAAAACTAAGGTGAGTATGTCCACGACTATTTTCGCTTCCGTTCGCATACTTTATTTCGGTTTGAAATTGTGCATAGACCAAAAAAAAATGCTGGATGCAGATATGCTAGTACGAAACCAATGCAGGTACGTATATAAGGAGTGAAACGGGCGGCCTAGGGCTATATACAGGGGGTCGCATCCCCTAGAGGCAAAGCTAGCCCAGCTCGTTTCAAACCGAAATTGTCCATGCACACTTTGTTTGATTCTGCGGGTTGTAACTCTTATGTGGGCTTCGCTCGCTACGCTTTCTCCGCGCTCAAGGGATCACAATCTTCAGTATCGCACAAACATGAACGCTCGCTTCACTCGCCCTGGACACTGCATGGCTATTTTCGTTTTTATTACATGCCTTATTTCGATTTTAAACCGATATTGTCCATGCATGGTTTATTTCGTTTATTTTCCGGGTCCAAATGAAAGTATCTACGGGTTATGGATTATATCGTATTGCTAATTTCGCCATGGCTTATTTGGGCGCCTCCCAAAAAATGCCAGGAACTAGCTAATTCTTTCAATTGCCGCAGTTCCGTTCAGTGTTATTGGCATTTCTTAGTAGACTATTCCCTAACCAGCATCCTAGCTGAGGGCCATCTAAGGCCAAATGGATTTTAACTCCTAATAGTTCGAAAATGAAGAAGGCGATTTCATTCCTAGCCTCATTTCAGTCAATGCCACGGCGCGGCACGGCGGCGACCCCCCGGTTTCGAATACAGAGTGACTTGGTTGCTGGCCGCCATATACTGGGCTCCTAAAGTACTCTTTCAACATCCTCGATAAAAGCTTGTAAGAAGAGAGTTAACTAATCAGTTTATCTGTGCAGATAGCAATGCGAAATCTGCAAAACCTCTGAATTAGAATTTCCCTGCCACACTTATGGTGTGGATCTCTACTTGTGAAATACGAAAAAAAGTATACAATCTAAATATGGACATGGTTAACAGAAAACATACTTTTTACTTTATGACATCGTAAATGAGGTTTGAATTAACAAATTAACTATAAAACCAAATCCAAATGAAAGTCGATAACAGAGTTTATAAATTCATGTAAATCTAAATTTGCTTTTCAATACTGGATAAGTTTTACTACTTCTAATTGGCCCATAAACGTGTTTCATACAAACATAAAAATTACAAGAACTCGAATAGCACCCTTCTCCGGTATTTAAACCATTCCATCATTCTTTATTCCAGTCAATTATGACGTCAAACATTTAAGATTATTATAAAAACTGTAACCACCACTATAAAAAGAATGTAGTAAGAAAAAAACAAAGAAAGACTTCCTCTATCGACATACCGTACTATCTCCATACACGAATATCCGATAGAAACAGTGTGGGGATAGCTCAGTTTCGTCAGAAAGTGAAAGAACTTAATGCTTCCAATTCAGAAATGTTCTTAACCTCTTAAAGTAGGAAGAAACTAAAACAAAATGAGATGAGATTGGTTGGGAAGATATTTCATCTTAAGCTGTCAATACAATGATAGCTTCACGATTTTTGCGGTTGCGAAAAACCGATTTTAAACACATGTAAAATGTATTTGATAGAGCAATGTACGGCCACAAAGTTCTATTAATCTCAAAACTTTGCCGCGGTACTACGAATGAATGATTTCGTTTCCATTTATTCTAAGGAAGATCGGGGATTTTGACAATATATGTATAATGCACAGCGTAGTGACAAATGACAGAGGCAGCATACGTCAGTACTTCACAAAATGTCGCTGCCGTATTCATTAGCTATTGCAATCGGTGTTTCTTGACGCAAGATCTCAGCGTAAAATTGTGAAGTTATCACTGTAATTTGACCTTTACATTGACAAGTAAGCTGCTTTGGCTTTGCTTGCTTTCTTAGTGAATATAATATGTAGGTGTATTCATAAATCGTCAGATATGCTTTTCTTCTATTTACGCGTGTATACTTTTACCTGAGGTTTTTTCGACCAGTTGAAGTTGAATTTGAAAATCATTTCATTAATTTTGTTTCTTTCCGTTGTAAGCTTACTTAGAGGAAAATTCATGTGAAAAATTCTGAATTTCATTAGTTAGTCTGTGTTGGAATGTGTGTATGTACATAGATACATATTTAATTTAACAAAATTTAGATGAGATTCGTTATACTGTAAAAAAAATTTACCACGATTTATTTACTCATTAAAATTTTCTTCTTTTCTTGCTTCTTTCTTAAGGTACGCTTAGAAAGTATGATTCCGCGTAATTTTCAATGCCACTGTTTGTCAAATATGTACCAGAAACCTTCGATGTGCGGCGTCATTACGCACTTACTCTCCTAGCTTCTAAACTGCATCTAGTTCCCTTGGTTTCGCCATGTTTCGAGTAGAGGCAATGTTTTAGATTGGTTTTACGCGAACTGTATTCTCAGATAAACCTGTCGAGCTGAAACTTTGCCCAAATCCTTCTTTCAAATGCACGCATACGTGCACGTGCGGAAGGACTAACAAAAGTTCAGTTAGTTGGTGATTTTTTATTAGTACATATTTCACAAATAAAAGACTTTTGGCCAAAGGGTTATAGTTTCAGTATATTTCATTCCAATTTCCAAAATTCATGTGAAAAATGGAGACGAGAAAACGTAAAATTGGAGAAGGAAGGCCAGTAAAGCCACCGATGCCACAATAGATTCGATTTGTCATTCTCTATGGATTTCGATTTGAAGCCAATAGAAATATTTGGCGAATGCCAAATTGCGTATAGAGTGAATGCACCATCTTTAGTGAATATTTCCTTGTGTAAGACGAGTCTCGCGAAGGTCGCCCAAAATCTGATACCGATGACAAAAATGTTGCTCTCGTGAAGCCGAAAATTGACGCCGATCTAAAACTATCGCAACATTTGATTGCGGATGAAGATGATTTAGGCTTGAATGCCATCGCCGTATCACGAATCTTAAACTTGGGATACATCAAAAATCTGCCTGTTGGGTATCCCTAATTTTGAATGACACTAAAGTAGAGGCATGTTTTACCAAATATTTTCTTAAAAATTTAAAGAGGGTAAGTGTAGCACCGTGCATAAGATCTCTACAGAAAAAAATAAATTTTTACATCTAACACCTTTGCATACCAAATTAGTAAGGGAGACGACCGTGTGTTAACAACACTCATCGCATTTTCTTTCCAGATCGGATCATGGAATATCAATCCTGCCTGAGCTGAGCCTGCCGGAAATGCCTTGTAATGAATTATAAAAATATAAACAAATGGGCCGCGCAACACTTATGTCGGTTTGCGCTAAATAAGGTTAAAGATCTTCATGTCCTTATTCCGAAAAATCAATCCTGCCTAGCAAAAGCTTCTCGGAAGTGGGTAGGAGGAGCGGGCAAAGGCGACGTTTCAAGCACACGGACAACCCTCATCATATCATCTGGATAGTGAACATTTTAATAAAATATCAAAACCCTCATCGCGTTTCCCGCTAAATGTTGTCAAATCAAGAGTTTTAATGACCTCTTTCTGAAAAACCAATCCTGCCTCGCGAAATTTGCCTGAAGTGGGTGGCAGGAGTGGATGAAGTTAAAGTTACAGATCGTGGAACAACCTTCATGGCGGTTTGCGCCGAATATGGTGTCAAATCAAAGGTCTTAAAGTCCTCTATTCGAAAAACCATTCCGGCTTGCCGGAAGTGGGCCATCCTGTAAAAATAAGTTTACTGCCACCCAATTTCGGTAAGCTTTCGCAAAATAGGATTACTTCTTCGGAAAGAGGACATCAACCGCTTTGATTCGACACCTAATTTAGCACAAACCGCGATAAGGGTTGTCCAAAAATCTGCGTCGACTTTGCGCGCTTTTGCCTCCCACATACCGCAAGCTATCGCAAGGCAGGATTGGTTTTTCTGAAATTTAATGTTAATTGCCTTGTCGCCTCCAGGAGCATGGGCACGTCAAAATCAACATCACATCAAAGTCCTATGCCTTGTTGACGTTTCGATAGCATATCTACTTTTCGGATGTGCAATTACTAACACACACCTCCTATCTATGCCGTCTTTATACTAACAAGCTCAGAGCGCAGTGGGAGTTCTGTTATCGTATTACCCACAGGTAGTTTTCTTTTTTTGTGCCGAGGATGGCACCTCCGTTCTGTAGATGTAGCATCGTAGAGCGGTGATCGAACGAACACGGCCACCAAGAGCGTCGAAACTCTTGGTTTGACACTTCATTTAGTGCAAAGCCCGATGGAGGTTGTTCGTCCACCTGAAACGTCACTGTTGCCCGTTCCTGCCACCCACTTCCAGCAAGTTTTCACTAGGCAGGTTTGCTTTTTTCGGAAACATTAGGGATGTGCGCCCCACTTTTTCACATTCCCATATATCATTAAAAGATATTTCCGGCAGGCTCTACTCAAGCAGGATTGATATTCTTTAATTGCTCATGTCGAATCTGTTAGTCCGGAAAGAAAACGCGATGAGGTTTGTAAACACGCAGTGGTCTTCGGGACTAAATTTTATTTTGACAATATCATCCACGACGGACGTCGCGAACTGCGTGAATCACATTTACATTATCGATAGAAAATTAAGAAATGCATTAACATGTCTTGGAAAAATAAAATCGTTACGGTTGACACAAAGTACATTACATAAATTTAAATTTTGAAATTAATTTAAAAAAGGATGTTATAGGAACAAGATGCAACTGCAAAATCAAATAGATGTAACATAACTTTTACTTCGGGTATGCAGGGGATCGTTTTTGCGCAGGAAAACACGGGGTCTACCTGGTTAGTAACACTGGGGGCCACTGCTGGTAGGAAAAACGCTTACCAACTTGATGGCCTTTTTTAACTACTCACTTCATATAATTCCCCACAGCTCATGCGGGGGCTATATTTTTTTAATTTTCGTCGATCGATAACCAACCCAATGTAGGCATCCGGGCTTTTTTCTGGGTAGTTTTTCGTCTTACCCGGTGTGTGGGCTTCACCCGTAGAGAGATCAATAAATTGCACTACATCCGTTTTGTTTAAGAACCCCTCGCAAACGCATGGATGGTAAAAATGCTATTACATTGCCGTTTCGTTCGCATAAACTAGTTTTGGACGATGCAAGTTTCTAGCATCCACCTCCTGCCTATCTAGCCGCATACCTGCGACAAGTCGGGATAAGTTGTGGCTTATTGTTCCGCCGACACCACAGTGGGAAAACGACACAATAATCCATGGCCACCACGGGATTGGATCTCGTGGCTAACCGGTAGCATGATCATCAGACTGACGCCTCAACGCACTGAGCTGCGTGCCCCTCGACACCGCTGAACTTATTATATGGATTTCTAAGGATAGGGTGGAGTGGGTCATTGCAAAACTAAGTCATAATAATTTAGTCGGCTATCTACTGCCGCCAAAAATAATCAGCACGCATGCCAATTCTACCATTGTCCTCCGTAGTTCGACCAGGCCAGTTGGCTGTAATCCGACTTAAATCGGAATACTCCACTGGGTACAATGACCATACTATGTATATACAGCGCGCATTGTACTACACAGGTGCAAATTTTTCTAATTCCGATTTCAGTCGGATTGCTGGTCGGCCTGGTCGAGCTACCTCTCCGATAGATTAAGGTATCTCCTGACAAGTAAAGTCGGTGGACGAAACCAGAGGACAGTGGTAGAATTGGTCTATGTGCTGATTATTTTTGATGGCAGTGGATAACCGGACTAAGTTATTGTGGCCTCGTTTGGCAATGACACACTCCATTCTATTATTGCGCATATGCGTGAATAAACAGAACAAATTTTTGTTATACGGATAACATAAACCTTGAAGCATTTAATGAAAAATTTCAAAATAAAACAAATTCTACCGGACATCGCGAGGCGAATTACTTACACTATATCATATTCCAAACATAATGGCCTATTCTCAATAATTGCATAGATTCAAAAATTTCACCATTCATCATAATATCTCAGATTATCTGTGAGCTCCCGGTTGTAGATGGCATTGATCATACAAACATGTACAAATATTTAAGATTTATTTTCCAGAATGTTAGGTTATCTTGCATTAATGCGAAACATCGCCTCTCTTATTGCGAAAAATCCTCCACTGACGAAGAATTTTCGCAATTAAAGAATTCTACAAATCATTGAAGCGACTGCATGCGTGCCTCCAAGCAATTTAAAATGACGGGCCAATGCATTGATTTATGTAGTGTATCTTCAATATTGCTACGTACATCTTGACCCATATATTTACAATCCGGTCTAAATCTTGAAATTGGTTTATGCCCGCCACAGCTTAACAGTTCAATGTTTGTATTGTTACATTCAAGTAACAATAGAATACTTTCCTGATTTCATAAAAAAAAACATACGAGTTTCACAGATTCCATACTCGAATATGTATAAAATTGTTGGAAAAACTACGAAAATATAAGTAGTTAAACATGATTGATTTTGAGAACTTAATATTACGCAGATTTTTACATTCTTCTTTTTCGGAGTTACTCCATTTTACCAAGTCTCACCATTGAAAGTCATCATTCGCTAAAGTAGGGCCAAATCTAATAAGTTAGGTATACACTTATACTCTTGGTACATTTGTTGTAATCGGACTTGCTTATTTTGTAGTGTAGTTGTTTGATATGTAGCGCTTAAATTCAAAACTTGCTGAGTAGCCTAATTTTCAAATCCTCTTAGATGGTATTGCAATCGAACTAAATTTCGGATAAATCCGTGGATGATTTCGAATCAGAATACCTACATAGCCCAAAAGAAGTACTGCTGGGAAATGTTTGAGAGAAACTTCAAAGTTTGAAAATAGTAAGCAAATTAAATCTTAAGCTTGCTTCACTTGCAAATTTCAATTCTTTTTTCTAATTTAATTTTTAGACTCGGACCAGAGAATGGGCTAAAACAAAACGCCGAAAGAATGATACCTTTAGCAGTTATTTCATAACCTTCCTTTTTTGAAGTAATAAGAATTTAAATGCCAACAGCTGCTAAAGAGTTAAGATTTCGAAAAATTAAATTATTGTTAATAATATTTTTTACTTAGAATTTCACGAAAGTTCGAGTAGTGAAGACTGTGCCCTCAAATTTAAATTCATTCTGTGTTTGCTCAGTTTGAAACTACCAATAAAACTCGTTCTGATTCCACTGTTCCTATGGGAGGTATATGAAATAGTGGAACGATGGCTAAACGGTAAATATGATTGATTAAAATGAAAATTGGTAAAGATATCTTCAGAAAATACTGCAGTCATTCTAAACTATAGGCGAAGCTTCATGTCCAAAACTGTGCAATGGTTTGCATGTGCATTAAATTTTTCAATTTGAAGATCTCCATTTTTCCATTGTTCCTGGAGCTCCAAAGATCAACTATACACCAAAAAACGACCATTCTTACTGTCTGGCTGTTATTCAGACATAAATAAAAAGAAAAGAAAACATTGAGTTTTTTCTTTGTGTTTACAAAGTCATGGTTTCCCGGATTAATTTGTAAGTTCCAAGTCCCAATAAACCTACATATTTTGCAGACAATTTATGCCATTTTTCGCAAAAGCCTCAAATTAAGGTTCTACCAATAATTGCTAGTGTTTAGCAAATTTATGTTCAATCTTTATATGCCGCTATCTATCTATCTCAAAAGCCTTGTTTGGACTATGTGAGTATTTAGTCCAGTGGTGAGTAATTTAAAAAAAAATCGTTCACACTACAGTCGTGCACTGTACACATGTGAGTGGTGTTTTACAAGATGAACAGGCTGCAATGCAGTCAAGTGAATAAGGTACTCGCCGGAACGAAAAAAAAAACAGGACAAAATCGATTGACTAGTCTAAGTCGGCTAAATTTTTGCTTTTCAGACATATTGAGCTAGTAAATCATTCGCCACACCACTAAATTACCAGCCTAGTCTGAACGAGGCCAAAGGCTCAGCCTAAATCGGCAATTTTTTTCTATTTCATATTAAGTGTCGACTAGTTTTCATAGTCACAACAAGTTGTGAAGGGGATGGGTCGGGGCAGTCCCAGGTATGCGGCTAAATGGGCGGGATGTGCATCCTAGCAACATCCATCGACCGAAACCAGTTTATGCTAACTTCTACGTCTACTAATTGTAAGCCATTGTAAGTATCTTCGGAGTTTTAACAAGGAAGTGAGTAGGGCAAAGAGGTGTTCGCAGAAACTTATGTGTGAACCCATTGAAACGTCGCGTCGAGCTAATTCTCAAGGCTACGTAAAGTTTTAGCTACTAATCCATCGATGCTTACCTATCTAATGAAACCAGATGGATCATGGACCTCCTCAAGTAAGCAGACAATTGATACCCTGTGGGGCACACACTTTTCGGACTATTTATTTGAAACAGCGTTCGTATTTTATATGCACAGGAACACGTTATAGATCCACGTGGGTCCGTATCTATTCTATCAAAGACGAAAATTATCTGGGCCATATCCAGTTTCGACCCGTTTAAATCTGCGTGGCCAGACGGTACCATTCCGGCAGAATAACAGCACCTATGCGATGTTGTCTACCCATGGATTGAAACAAATTTTAGGGCCTGCTTAAACTTAGTCTACATGCTTCGGACCTGGGCAGAGGTCAAGGTGATCTTTATTGCAAGAACAGGTAGAAGATACCATGCACGCCCGAACGATCTTAGGCCGATTAGTTTATCATCGACCTTACTTAAAGTACTGGAAAGGCGTATAGATACTCATTTTAGCACATCCTTTATTAAATTCACAGAATGCATACTGGAAAGGGAAATCCTTTGATACAGCGATCCATTCTATCGTGGGCTATATTTGGTGGTGTTCTCTCCCCCCTCTTATGGAACATTGTGGTTAATGAGCTTCTCCCGGACTTGGAGGCGATGGAATGCAAGGGGACTGTTTACGCGGACGACGTTGCTATTGCCACCTCGGGTTAGTTCCCTACCAATCTTAGTGAGGTATTAGTCTACATCCCTCGGGCTTGGGCAGAGGTCAAGGTCATCTTTATTCCAAAAACAGGTAGAAGATCCCATGCATGCCCGAACGATCTTAGGCCGATTAGTTTATCATCGAACCCACTTAAAGTACGAGAAAGGCTTATACATAGATACTCATTTACGCACATCTTTTATTCAATTCACAGCATGCATACTGGAAAGGTAAATCCGTTGATACAGCGATCCATTCTATCGTGGGCTATATTTGGTGGAGTTGTCTCCCTCCTCTTATGAAACATTGTGGTTAATGAACTTCTTCTGGACTTGAAGGCGATGGAATGCAAGGTGACTGTTAATAAACAAACAAATTGGGCCACAAAATCTGTTGTTAAAGTTAATCCGTTAAAGGCGGAACTTGCTCTTTTCAAGAATGCATAGGACACCAAGACAAGAACCTCCGGTATCCTTGGACTGATACTTGACAGCAAGCTAAACTGGAAGCCCAATATTCAGGGGCGTGTAAATAAGGCCAATATCGCTCTCTACTATTGCAGGAACGCCAGCGGGAAAAGGTGAGCCCTGCAATTGAAGGTTGTGCATTGGTTCTATGTGACTGTTATTCGCCCCATATTTTTTCACGGCATTGTTGTGTGGTGAGACGCACTTAAGACTGAAGTAAATCGTAGATTAAAGGGAAAAGTGCAAAGATCAGCTGAACCTGCTCCCGCTAGATATTTCTGGCGAACAGGTGTCTGCACGCACGGCCGTCCGTCTTCGCGACGCAAAACAATGGTTGACTCTGAAATGCAAGGACGGACTATGTCTCATCAAAACTTATGTTCACTAAGTCCTTCAAAAGTCTCATCCCATAACGAGCACAATGGAATGAAGACTTTCTTCCGACAACAAATACAATAGATATCTACACAGATGGATCTAAGACTGACAATGGCTTGGGAGCTGGCATTTACTCCGACTGTCTGAATCTGAGCGTATTGGTTCGACTACCCGACTACTGTAGCCTTCTACAAGCAGAATTGGAAAGTCCTGGTCTGGGTGGAACGTTATCGTCATGACGTATCTGTGCCAAACATCATTATTTTAACAGATAGTCGAGCTGCGATTTGAGCCACGGAATTCGTTTGTACCACCACAAGGATAGTGTTGGAGTGCCGCTAATGTCTCACAGAGATAAGTGATATCTTTGATATTGTCTTGTGCCGGATTTCGAATCCGGTTTCGACAGTGGTTTCGCTGGCAACTGCCGAGCTGTCGAACTTGCTAGACAAGGAACCTCGGAAGAATCTGAACGTACTCTCTGCAAAGCTGAGATGCCGTTTGATGCATGTAAGTATGGCATAATGCAGGCCACCATAAGTATCACTAACAAGAGATGGCTAAGTAGCAGCACTTCTTATAGAACAAAGCTGATATGGCCGAGGTTGGACATGGGATTAACTATTGTCGCTAAAATGGCGTCATCACTGGGCATTGTACAATTGGGGAACACGCCACGAGACTCTGGCTTCCGTATAATAACTTTTGTAGGGGATGAGGAAGTAGAGAGAGTACTTTCCACTATCTCTGTGAATGCCCGGTCCTGGAAAGTATTAGGAGGGCAATTCTTGGGCCTAATAATTTGCCTACCTAGGGGACTTGCAGGACGTCGATGTTGGCCAGCGGCCAACGATTTGCTGTGGGCTCGGGCTGGTTCGAGGTTTAGAATGGATCGGGACAACATATCCCGTTGGGTATCACAACGGACCCAGATGAGGTATATGTGTGCTGTGGCTAATCATGGCAACCCTTTAACTTTACGTAACCTAATTGTAAGCCATGTGAATAGTTAACGCACAATTCCCCACAAGGGGTTAGTGCAAATTGTAGTAGTTTGGAATATGGCGTATTCTTGCGTCACAATGAATACAGCTCTACTTTAGAACCGGTACAACCCATATTTGCAATGAAATGCGTCTTTTTGGATGAATCAAATTTTCTAATTCAACACAGACCTACATTCTTCATGTACTCCACTCATGAATCGAATGGTCATTAAATTGCACTACTTGGACTTGTTTTCTTTTGAATTGCACTTTATGTTCAAAACATGATCAGAGTTTCTATTTCTATGGTTACTATCGCGACAGTAATTATAGACATGTTGCACATACTCAGCTCAGAGCAGTGGCGGATCTAAATATCGAGTTTGGAGGGGAACCGACTTATTCAACTTTTGGTCCCTAAAAGGCATGCGTATATAGTTAGCGTGGATGTATTCCTTATTTAAAAGAAGTATGCAATGATGAACGTACAAAACCTCGTATTAAGGTTGGGTTAGATAGAAGAGCTGCTGTGCTTACCACAGAACACATGAGCTTCGTTCCGTTGCCAACAGGGAATCATAACCTGACAATCCTTATCATTGAACCAGAAATAACTCTCATTAAATAGATGGCGTTTCCAGGCGGCCAAGGCCCGACGTCGGGCTTTCGCGCCACGATGATGAAATAGATGGCGTTTACCTTCATCAACATTAGCTAAGTCATCTTCAGTTCAGTGAAGTAATGGGATCCATGAACTGTCTTCTTCATTCATGACGGAACAGGACAGATGCAGAGAAGATAAAGAATACGCTCCTCTTTTTCCTCGTTACAACTGCTTTCAATTACGCAGATCTGCGGTGGTGCTTTTTCAGCAACAACAGTTTAGCGGGGCAACTAGAATCTAATTTGGGCCACAAAAGCTTTGCTGAATGGTATGTTTTACTACTTATCCATCTAGGCTTGGTCCTTCTAATCGCTTTAATCATTATCATTGCGGCCCTAGAGCAGAAATTGGCCGTCTCGAATCGCGCTCTCGCTATCGCCTGAAGAGAACTGCAGTATTCACGGGAACTGATAGTGTGGTTTAGGTTAAGGTTATCAGAGAAACTGTAACCCCCCTCGGTGCCAAGAAGTATAAGTTAAACAGAATGGTGAAGGCAGAAGAAGGCATATAATCTTCAGAGCACCACGAAAAGCAACGCAGGTCAATCTTTGAACCTTCCCCAGCAAACTACGGTTAGCCCACATACGAGTAAATTAGCTACATAGATTTTTCGCCTTATCAGCTAAAACTAGGCTCGTCCCATGTATATTCCGGGAGCTAGTGACACTATTCTTTGAAACATTTGTTAAAACATAATTTTTTATTTTTTCGTGTCGTGTCGCTTTTCTAACATAGAGTTAACTCCTGCACCGGCGTAGCACAGAGAGAGCGCTTATCAGCAGGTTATTATATTAAAAACATAACGGTAAATTTTTTAAAGTGTTCAAAGTTGAAACTTTAATAAATTAAACACGAAACATTTGTTCCTACTACAATTATTTTATTTGTAACATATACGTATTTCAGAAGCGACTTACTTCCTTCTTCAGTGTTTATGTTTCTAAAGTACAATAGCTCTTGACAAGTGTTTATATAATGCAATATTCTAACTTAATTACCTTACAATTTAATCATACCTCTAATGATGTCGGCCCATATAAAAGTGTTATACAATTTACCTGCGGCTGGTTTTCCTGAACGCGCATGCCATTTTCATGAGTTTCGATGGGCAGTTTCCTTCGTCGTCATTAAGTCGGTCATTAGACGGGATTCGCATTATTTCCAGGCTTTCCCAGGCGTCGAGTTTCGAAATTTGTCGTACCTGTCGTAATACCTTCACGTCGTCCCAGCATATGGAGTGTCCGTCGTCTGACATGTGTGATGCCACTGATGACTTGAGAGATGATGATGTTCCATTTCGTAGTGCATTAACAGCTTCTCGTGTGTGCTCCTTGAATCGCGTAGCTATCAGTCTCTTTGTTTGTCCGACATATTGCATACTGCAGTTTTGGCAAGATATTTTATAAATACCGCTCTTCTCCTCTTTTTTGAGTGGGTCTTTTTCGCTTCCGAGATAGGACTTAAGTCGTGCGTTGCTGCTGGTTCCCACTATTTGAATATCGTACTTCTTCAGTTTGTTTTTGATTTGGTAATAGAGGTTGGAGTTGGGAATACTGATGATTCTGAGGGTCCTGTTTGGGTCATTATCATCAAATAATGTCGACAAATTCCGTTTCCACTGTGATTGCTCTTTTCGTGTGATCCTCCTCAATATTTTATCTTCGCTATAGCCGTTGATTTTAGCCGTTTCCAGGATATATCGCTTCTCTTTTGCATAACCCTCGTTTGTTAGCGGATACGTGCATAGTCGATGGATCATGGAGTTGTACGCTGCCATTTTGTGAGAGTCCGTGTGGTATGATGAATTGGGAATCGTTCTTTGTGTGGCTGTTCTTTTCCTATATATTTCGAAAGTTAATTTTTCTCCTGTCCTTAATATCACCACATCTAGTATTCACAGTATTCCCAACTCCAACCTCTATTACCAAATCAAAAACAAACTGAAGAAGTACGATATTCAAATAGTGGGAACCAGCAGCAACGCACGACTTAAGTCCTATCTCGGAAGCGAAAAAGACCCACTCAAAAAAGAGGAGAAGAGCGGTATTTATAAAATATCTTGCCAAAACTGCAGTATGCAATATGTCGGACAAACAAAGAGACTGATAGCTACGCGATTCAAGGAGCACACACGAGAAGCTGTTAATGCACTACGAAATGGAACATCATCATCTCTCAAGTCATCAGTGGCATCACACATGTCAGACGACGGACACTCCATATGCTGGGACGACGTGAAGGTATTACGACAGGTACGACAAATTTCGAAACTCGACGCCTGGGAAAGCCTGGAAATAATGCGAATCCCGTCTAATGACCGACTTAATGACGACGAAGGAAACTGCCCATCGAAACTCATGAAAATGGCATGCGCGTTCAGGAAAACCAGCCGCAGGTAAATTGTATAACACTTTTATATGGGCCGACATCATTAGAGGTATGATTAAATTGTAAGGTAATTAAGTTAGAATATTGCATTATATAAACACTTGTCAAGAGCTATTGTACTTTAGAAACATAAACACTGAAGAAGGAAGTAAGTCGCTTCTGAAATACGTATATGTTACAAATAAAATAATTGTAGTAGGAACAAATGTTTCGTGTTTAATTTATTGAAAATTAACTACAAACAACGGTAAACTTTGCAAAAGTATTGAAACTTTACTTATTGTTTATTTACATTTCAGTAAGAACAAGAATTTCTTCCTCCCACTTGTATTGTAGGACAATCTACTCCTGCCATCGACGTAGCTATATCCTGCGCCAGCAGGAGCAGAAGAGTCCACTGTTGAGCGTGGTTCCGTTATTGAGGTGGCAGGAGTTCACTTTGCTGATAGGCTATGTTATTATGACAAATAAAATGGTAAACCAAGCTTTAACAAATATGACAGCGAAAAGAGTCGCTAGCTTCCAGTCTAGTACCACAGTAAGCTCGACTGAAAGAATCCTATAATTGTAAGGAGAAAAAGTTCTGTTATGCTCAGATTAACCTTGGTCGTGAGAGAGCATTTTGCAATACATCACTAAGAACACCATGATATTTAGTTAGTTAACGTTTGAAGTAAAAGTATGAATCGTCAATGCGCTATCCACTAAGTTCCTAGGTTTCGGGAAGTCGGTGATTTTACAGACATAAACGCCAGTAAAATAAAATTCTCTTTCACCCTTGACCACAAAAAAAAAGGATAAGGAGAGCAAGGACGAGTCAAGAAGGTCAGTAAAGGTAGGCAGAGATTCGTAGGACTCGAATTGGATATCGGAAGTGAACTCCCTATTCCAGAAATTCAGAGAGCAATTTTTTTTTTTAAATTGTCTAACGCACGATGCAAAACAACATTGACACGGCGATACGTGGTTGGCGAAAAACTACAAAATAATTGGGCCTCATGCTCTAGCTTATAGACTACACTGGGCCCGTTGTGATACCGCTAACACATTCCATAAGTAAGACTTTAAGGTCAGTACCTACTCCGCGAACCATCCGGGCGAACGATGAATCGATTAATCTGTCTGGCGCTCATATCCTTCAAATCATCGAGATCAGTGAAGTAGTAGGACCCCAGGATGGGCTTCCTTCCACCAGCAAGAGTAGAGCAAGAGGAGAGCAAGTGAACAGAATACTTCTCCTCATCCTCGTCTGCAGTAGCCATTGTCCGGCACACAAAGTCCCCTGGCATGCTCGAAGTCGCATCGGACCTTAGGGTCAGTTCGCCGATGTTCATAGGCATACCAACATCCCGAAAACTGTCACCGACCTTGTTATTGGTCTGTTCACGGGAAAGTTCATGCGCCTTATAGTTACTGACAAGGACACTGTTACCCGGAATCCAACTAATAGTAATAGGAACTGTCGAATCGAGGTACGGCATTCAGCAAGCGCCTCCTAGTTAGTCATAGCAGGGGCCAGCAACGATACGGGATGAGTACCGATATATGTGGTATCGCTATGAACCTCAGCGGTATATGCGGAGTCGTCTAGGCTGCCACCCTACCTAACCTAACCTAGTCATAGCAGAGCCAAGCGATTTTATTACCGATTGACTATCACTGTAAATGATTACATTCCTGAACGAAATTACATTACGACCCAGATATGAAATGGCTTCGTGAGTAGCAGTCACCACTTGGAAGACACTACAGTCGTCAGAGAGACAGAAGGACAGACTAATCTTCAGCGTCTCCGAGTAAACACCCGCCCCGATCCCATCATCGCTCTTGGAGCCGTCCGTAAAGATGCTTACAACGTTAGTACCTAAAGCAATCCCATCCGCCCACTCCTCACGCGAAGGGATTAGGTAACAGAAATTTTTGTAAAACTCCAGTTTAGGTGAGGTGTAGTCCGTGGTGGTTTCAGGAACATTAAAACTATTCAGAATGTCCGAATGTTCAGCGGTAGACGGGATCCATTCATCTATTTCTCGCAGACGAATAGCCACATTTCTAGCAAGCTGCTAGGCAAGGATGTCCAGAGGAGTCAGGTTTAGTAGGCGTAGAGCTTAGAGCTCCCGTAATGGCAAACCTCTGAACTTTCTCCAACAGGGTTCTGTAGGATGCGATTCTAAGCACCCTTCAGCACGATACTATCCCATACATAAGAATGGGGCGCAAGACTGACACAATTAGCCAGCAAACCACCCTGGGTTTCATATCTTATTGTCGAGATGTTTTTTTTTGCTTTTGTTAGTTGCAGATCTGTCAGTTAGATACGAGCCTAGAAAAAAAAATATATTTTAATAATGAAACCATAAGTTATTGTCTTGATATGATTCTCATGGATTGCCAAAGAATCTCTCAATAACAGATTAGTGCTTTAAAATCTTTAGGATCTATATTTCTATGCCCTTGAAACGCTTCAAGGATGTCCTGAAATGAATGCCAAAAGAATGGTATACGGAAAATATTAAACCATATTACATGCATACATATTATGTATCCATGAAATTTGAATTAAATTGCCAATCGCCGGCAAATGCGTGGTTTTATCCAAAATTTCGCCCGGTCTGGAAATTTTCTCCATTTAGGGGATGAAATCCCCCAACCTGGCAACCCTACTCCCTGGCAAGTGTACAAACACAACAGCCGTACGTTTTCCTAGATAAATCGAGGGGGAGGAACGTGTAGCGGTTTTCGAAAATAATTTTCAAGTATTTGGTCAAATATTCCATGACCAAGCTCTATATAATATACCAAACATTTTGGAGGATGTCCGGAGCGCATGACCCTCCTCTGGATCCGCCACTGGCGCAGAGTGCATTTATTTGAAGGAGAATGCATACATCCAAACTGGAGCCATTTTGTTGAATATGCTCGTAGCTTGGTCATGGGAGTAACAATTTTAAATTGAACGGCGCGGCGGCCAGTTGGAAATGGTATAAGTGAGTTTCAATCCAATTTGGAGATAAGTGTACACATTGTATAACTCGGAAAAATTATGAAGCGTATGATTGTACCTACTGTTTAACGCTCACACCTTAAAGGTGTGTTTTGCTAGGCGATCGTCGCACATTGTTTGCGATTAGCGATCAACCGATAGAGGACGGAGCACTATTTGTGTCTATCTTTTTCATCGTCGCCTGCAATCGACGCAGAGTGGTGTCTAGTAAAACGTATCTTACTGAATTACCTTAACCCCTTGCATACTGCGTCAACTGTTCCACGTGGCCCAATTGACGTTTCCTTGGCATAAACTATTTTCGGAGGGTGCAGTTACCAGCATGCACCTACTGCTCCCACATGCGACTAGTCGGGAGATTCTGTGACTTATTATTACGCCTCGCACCACAGGGAGAAGAAAACACAAACATCCATGGCCACGAACGTCGTCGTGGACGGGATTCGAACCCGAAACTCCGGTAGTCAGACATAAGACTTATGCCTCTACACACTAAGCTACCGGTCGTCCCAAATAGCACGGGATTTAAGTCGTCCCAATCAATTGGGAAATGGATATTTAGAGGAATGCTACGTACTTAGAACGAGTAGGATCAATGTCCCGTTCTTATGCAAGTGAACTGGGTTCGTTAAATGCATTCAGACAAACAGATGAAAGCTACATTCTAAACGACATTTCCGACATGTTTTCTACAAACAATCAGTGCCGACCGACACGTTGGGAAAGCGAGCCCATCCATCATAAGATGGCGAATAAATAAAAATAAATAAATAACTGGCGCAACAGTCCAATTTGAACCACGGCCTCGAGATGAGTTAGCATCATCTCATTTTTCTAGATCGTGACGGTTTTTGTGCAGAGGTATGTGATCAGCAACACGCTCAACCGAGTTATTTACCCCATAATGGGTACTCATTTAACAGCTGAGTGGGCTCATAGTCCGACACATAAATCCCCGGAATCGAACCGGGGCCCAGTGATGATGGCGAAGCCTTCTCAAAATATGTACAATGCAACAGATTGTTGACCGCAACAAAAGATTATCAAAGCTCCCAATTCACTGTATAAAAGTAATAATGTAATTCAAAACACACATAATAAATTATGCTTACTACCGGCATTTCTGGATTTCGTTGCGTTTTTTTTTTTATTTGCCGCCAACGTGTGGCGTAACACTGGTGTACCTGTACACACGTTTATGATTCATATGCGTCCAATTTGATTGTTAGATGTTAAGCCGCCTCCGAGGCACTGTACTAGCAAATCTTGTTAGGACCGTTAAAATGTGAAGAAACTGCAGCAAGAAAATCTATGAGAATATTAAGATCATGGATAAGACTTGACTTGCAATGCGTGTTTTTAAAGTTTGTAATTAACTCAGGTGAAAGATGTAGGCATTAAGTCTTGAGCCGAATGCTGGTTAAGAATGCATAGCATAATCGGAATAAACTCGCTGATATGCGGCCATAGCAGTGCATTCAGAAGATTTGACATAAAGAAGTCGATGAACTTCTTATTTTCGCTGAGCTGTGTATGTTGATTGTTTGGGTCTAGTATTTCTACTTGGAAAATATTTAGATCAAGTGTAAATTTTTGTAGGTGATGCAGAATGGTATACGTACTTGTATATACATATGTCGGTTGGATGAACACGGTCGAACAACAGCAATTTAAAATATACGCATTGGTAATTGGTTTGACACACTGAATTTACACTAATTTTACGGTAAATTTGTTTTGAGTTGTCACCTCGAATGTAAGACATGTGCAGTTTATGCATAGAGAAGAAGTAATGCTGAGATAGTCAATTTAGACTTTTTTCTTCAAAAATATTCGTACAAGAAATGAAATATGTACTTTATAATAGAATGTGGAACGCTATAGTTATTGACTCTAAAATCGAGGAAAAGAAATTTGCTCTAATGACAATCGTTTATTAAATTAAGCAATTTGTGAAATACATACATAAGTAAGTCATGTGTGTCGCGTTTTTGACTTTTTTTTATGATATAGTCAAATTTATGGGATGACACGGAACTGACATTGAAATAATGACTGAGGGCAGGCTTGACGAGAAGGTGGAGGAACGGGGTGATTCCCCCGGGCTCGGCCTGTCAGAGGCGGCCCGGATTTTTAAAATACAAAAGTTTTTTTTAGGTCCTTTGTACATGATAAATTGTCCTTTACTTTTTTGCATTAGAGCAGCAACGCTGATATTATGGACCCCTAAGCTACAACACATTACATGTTCTGGACTCGACTTTCACACTTGAGGCATCTAATTTTCTTTAAAATATTATCATTTACATATGTGCCTACGGAATTTGGTACATATTTTCCACAAACGAGGAAATTGGCTGGCCTAGTCTATTGCATTAAGGAGGGAAACCACATTAGAAGGCTCATTTTTACTGATTTCATAGGATTTTTTCTTTTTTTTTTTGAGGTGGGAAGAATTAATTAGAATTCAATCAAATGTTGACACCATTTTATTCATATTTCGAACAATTTTTGTGAATATCTTTGAATAATTTAAGACAAAAATAACAAAGTTACGCACTGATGTCCGCTGAAGGCCGTAACTAGAGTTCTCCAATTGTGGGACGTGTAGCGATTCCAATTTTTATCCGAAATCGAAAAAGTTTTAATTTTACATTATTAACTTATTTTCTAAGGATATGGACCTCAATGCAGGTGAAAATAACGGAAAGTAAAAGTTTTGTAGGTGTTGGAAAAATAATACTAATTATGCAAAACCAAGACATCCTTAAAAATATGATATCCTCCCAAATATTGATTTCGTAATTTTATTAAGAATCATACTTTCAATTTTCATAATGATCGGTACATCACTCTTTAGTTAGACTTCCCGCAAATGTGAAAAAACCATTTTGAGAAAAACCCGTTCGAAAAACAGAATATAACCGAAATAATCCCTTGTGTTGATGCTTCTGGTACCTTTTATACCGTTATTTGAAAACAAAGATGCAAAAGTAGGGTTTTGCTACAATCCTACGTAAGCACATAAAGCGACTACCTGAAATAGTGCTCCGCCCTACGTGCGGTGCGCTCGAGCCTGTAGACTTTACCCGATGAGTGCCATGCTCATAAAATCTAAACGAATGCGAATTTCGTTTTGAAATTTTGGCAGCGTTTTCTTAGATTATTAAGCTAACAATTTAAGCAATAAAAGAATTGGATTTTGTTATACCTCCTAATGTGGTTCCCACCTTAAAGTGTTATGGGGCCCTCGGCCACGATAGTTCAATAAAAAAAAAATAAGTATACAAAAATCACTCGAGCAAAAAATTATCGACAGAAATTATTCGGTGGAAGCAAATAAAATGCCATTTGTGCGGAGAATATTTTTACACCAATGTCGGACCTCGATATAACGTTTCCCTCGGACCCATGTTTAAAAAACGTTATATGAAAATTTAAATAAAAAAAAATGTAGAAAGGAAGAAAAAGATGCTGTTGATTAAAAAAAATCAACACGTATTGAGTATGTAGACACATAAAAAATAGAATAAAATTACATGTGTTCAACAATCATGCATTATCGTAATTATTATTTGAAGCATATTATTTGTTTAAAGTAATTGTGTTATTGTTTCTTTGTTCTTTAAATACAGTTTTAGATGGTTGTTTTTCAATTTTCGCAAAGTTGAAGGATAGGCTTTCTGATGACAAATAATTTCTGCAAATTTCAAGACCCTCCAATGCTTCGCGGAAATTTGAAATGCTTTTTTTTTCTCTTCCTGTATATCAAATTTTATCGACTACTACTCAATTGCCCTAACCCCTTGTGGGGCATAGCGCTTCGACTGTTCCATGTGGCCCAGTTGACGTTTCGTTAGCATAAATCGGTTTCGGAGAATGCAGCTGCCAGCATACACCTCCTGCACATCCGTGGCCTCGAACGACGGCGTGGACCGAATTCGAACCCGAAACGCCGGCAAAACAATTTCTTATGCAGGCACTTGTCACTAAATTTTATGCAGTGAATTATCAAATTCATCCCTTCCAAGACGTTGATATTTTTTCTACGGAGAATTGTCTTTATTGTGAGCGTTTTCCTATATTTGGACTTAAATAAATTTATGATTCCCAAATTAAGAAGTTGAAGCTGAATTGTGCCATTAAGAGACAGAAGCTCCAGTTTTATGCTTGTAGGATAAGCTAAACAGCAATAAAAAAAAACAAGATCTTTCCTTTCGTCTTCACCATTGTAGCATTTAGATTCACCGAAAAATCAGTAAATAACACTACCTTCATCCACGCTTTGGTGTTGAATAAAGAGTTGCAAGCGTTTTAATATTTTTGAAGCACCGAGGGTTCTTATACCGTCCAATCAGAAGTGGTTGAAGCTTTTCGGAGTCATTAGCATTGCAATAAAAAATTTATAAGCTAAAAGAATGAATGAGCTCGATTATAATATTATTTTTTAACCATTTTCCTACACGTTGTAAATAAAAAAAGCTTACATTCAATTTCGATCAAAAATACAATTTCACAATTCAATACTTTTCCACAGAAACGTTGGACTCTTAACATTAACGATTTTAACGAAAAACAAACCAAACAATTCTTTAAAACTTCAATTGTTTTAAAGTGGACACACATCACCGTCCCAAATTCCAATTTTCCCCGGTCAAACCCAAAATTTCCCCGGGTCGATGTTGTAATGAACCACCTGCAATGGACCATATCCTGGTAGTGCTGCTCCCACCAGCAGATCGTAGCAGCACCTGATGAGTAGTGATCTGTTGGTGGTAAGAAACCAGAGGCCGAGGGTTCCATTACACCCGGACCCAGGTGCGATCGTGTGGGCGTCTGATCAGTCCGTCAACCATTCCATCATTATCGACTATTTTTTTTTATTCCCCATTTTTACCTCCGCTGTTTGTGTTGTCTTCCCCAGGCCTATGAATTTTTGTTAATACGTAAAGGACAGGGGCAACGAGCGGCGAAAACCCCGCCCACGTCTCCCGAACTGAGCTACAGCAAGCATAGGCCGCTGCTTAGCTCGTTGAGGGGCCTTTTTTCTTCGCCAGATGGCACGGCCGACCTTCATGGTCATTATGCTACCTAAGGCTCTGTCCCCACGGGCATCTCCGGATGCCCACCAAACCGTCCGTTACAATGTACGGATTCGACGGGGAAATTTTGGATTTGACCGTGGAAAATTTGAATTTTGCAGGATTCTTGCACTTTCAAAGAATCTTTTGATTTGTTTATCGTTAAAACCGCTCGTCAACGAATTTCATCAATCAAAAATCAGCTCGAAAGTTGTTAGCGCGCAATTTCGTAGATAAATAAACCAGAAAGTCTACTTGATCTAAACTCAACTATAAATGAACGCTGATCCTGTCTCTCATATCTTAGAATCATCCCCCTTCGAACTGAAAATTTCACGTTTAAATATATGATGTCTTATTTTTAGGAAGCAAAAACGTTATATCGAGAATGAAAATTATTCGGGCCCAAACATCAAAACGTTTTATCGAAGAAAAACGTTGTATGGAGCATTTCTTCAACGGGATATTAGCAAGGAAATGCCTTTATTTTTGTTTTAAGGGCATGGGACTTTCGTTAAATAACGTTATATCGAGAAAAATGTTATATCAAGTGACGTTATATCGAGGTTCGACTGTATATCGGAAAAAAAGCAGGGTCAAAAACCAATACCACAGCTGGTCTCAAATCCTCAAATGGAAAGATGAATACATTGGACTGACGCCTCAACGCACTAAGCTACCGACGCACTGATCTGCAAATACCTGTTCGGAAGAGAAATAAACGTAATATGATATAATTATTTACACCACACATTGGCTAAATAACTTCGGTTCGGTCCTTTTCAATTCTGGTTATGTGTTTTCGGAAACCATCCTATCTTTTACACCACCGATGAAAGAAATACAGCAAGTAAATATATTAAACTATAAGCACCAATAGTGCGGAGTACTCCAGTCGATGAAACAAAACTTCATCCTTCTCGGACCATTCCGATCAATATTTTTTGTAGCAAAAAGAATTTTAGACCCTTCGACCAGTACAGATTATAAAAACATAAAAAATGGCCTTAGGTTAATTAATGTTAGCTTGAATCTTATTTGATTGTATTACGACACATAACATGCAGTTGGAGATCGAGAAACGAAAGTATCATGTTGGTTTTTGGATTGGCTTTCATGACTATCCAGCAAATATAACCGATAAAGTTGTTGGTGCGTGGTTTTATGGATACACAAATCGGCTTTAATTCGGCAAACTTTGGAAATATAGTATATAACATTTCTTTGACGGAAGGTGATGAAAATAGCAATATGACTGACAAATACTCGTACGTTGGGGCACAAAATTGTATTATTCGAGATACTCCACATGCTATTTATTCGTCTTGTGCATTTCAATTTATTTGGAGTGGACTCCGCAGAAAGTTGTCCTCGAGCTATTACTTTTTTGGTGAAGTGCAACAATGTTATAACATTTTCAGCAGTAGTCCAATATTCCAGATAGATTTCATATTTTGTCTAGTCTGCTTTAATAGATGCCAAAAAAATCTCTCTGCATTGAAGGATGCATTATAAGATGCATTATGAAACTCGTCACGATGTCCATGGAGTAACTAAATATCTTTGTAAATTCGAGTACATATTAAAGTTATCTATTTGGTTTAGAATTCTCAAAGCTACCAATGACAAAAACGTTGTTCTCCATGACAAACATTCGGCAATTAATGTGAAAGTGCCAAACCTGGGGAGTCTTCATGATAACCTGCAACATTTTCAGAACGAATGTACGGCGCTCGATTTTGTTGTTGATGAGTCATACGTATAAAGTGGCAGACGGATTCAAAGACATCGATTGTTCATTGCCAGTCAAGCGGAAAAAAGGCGCAATATTAGGCACTTTATTTTAACAGCCGTGAGAAGCAGAGCTGATCAACACCATACAATTACACTAACAATTTGATCTGAGCTGCTCTGGATAGAAGGAGAGTGTAGGAATTCTACTCCGTTGTATAGTTCCGCGTTTTGAACTGCAGGCGCTGCAGAAGTCGAAGTTTTCGAGTGGTGCTGCCAACTTCATTACAATTGAACTGTCAGATTGAAAATAACCACACAACCGATTTAGTTGGCGGGTTGTTTTTTTTTTCGAAAACAAAAGTACTTTTCTTATGGGTCGCTATGGTGCGCTTTGATGAAAGCCTGAAAATTTGTGTATTTTGAGAGAGACTAATTGCTGGCATGAAAAATTACCAGTAAGAATTTATCCTCGATAATATTGCTCTGTATCGTCTTTTTGCCGCTTGTCCTGCTCGATCTGCTCTGTACAAAAAGAACACACCTATTATATCCTGTGAAGATGATGGTCAAGACCACACAGCTGCACAGACTTTTTATGTGCTATTAGATTCAATCATCATCGGCATACACCGAAGACTCGAGGCAACCACAAATTTGAACGACGTCTTTTGGTTTTTATGGCGATTCCCAGAGATGAATATGGAGAAGATATACCATTTCGTTCAAAAGTATAGTACTAACCTTCTTCCGTTCGAAATTTTAAACGAGATAACGTCGAAGAATTTAGATACCATTTCTTCAAAAATTTGCGTCGCACTTCAAATATTCTGCTCCTTATCTGTTCCAGTGGCAAGTGCTGGGAGATCATTCAGTGTTCTCTCAAAAATCGAAGACTTAAATCGTTCTTGCCCAAAGCAAACCAGAACTAACAGATTGGCACCACGTTACCTTAAGTCACAACTTCCAAGAAAACAGGACTAGGAACTGATTATTGACGCTTCTGCTTCAGCTAAAGCAAGAAATACTTTTAAAACACCGTATATCGAAGGATGGAGGAATGTATGTGCTTCTTTTCTATTTATTATATTTTGTAATGTTTGAACAAATTTTTTGAATATTTCCAGGTTTTGCACAACAAAATGAAAACTTTGAATTTAATCTTTCTAGTTTGAACTTTCGAAATTACTTTTTTTTCCAACTTACGGTGGGTAAGACGAATTTATATATTTTAATAGCGCAATGATATGCATCCGTTAAGGGTTTTGTTTAGATAGTAGACCGACCAGCCGTTAGACCACGCATCAGACCAGGCCACGCATTACACCAGCCATTAGACCTTTTGTTTCTTAGAAAAAAAAAAAACATTTCGATAGAATTGTCAGAGAAACGTGTAAAACGATATTCCAATAAAATCCATTTTTTGGTTTGTCTAAAAATAATCGATCACCAAACAAAAACCGGCCTTTTACTAGTATCTGGCCCGAGATTCAAAAGCACCAGTTTAAAAAAAAAAACACTGAACACCGACCCGTTACAACCGACTCCACCGATGAGTCAGTTTTCAACTGTTTTTTTTGTAGAGCCGCTCGGTTTTAGATAAATCGGTTTTTTAATGTGTCGATTTTTAAGTGGGGTTTTTCAACCATAAAAATAAAATAAATAACTGTGGCGCAATAGTCCAATCTGGACCATAGCCTCGAGATAAGTTAGCATCATCTAATTTTCTAGACAGTGACGGTGTGTTTTGTGCAGAGGTGTGTGATCAACAACACGCTCAACTGAGCTATTTACCCCAGAAATGTGTACTCATTTAATAACTGAGTCGGCTCATAGTCTGTTACGTAAGTCCCCTTTTTTATCGAAAACTACTGCATCAGGTAGGAATCGAACCGGGGCCCACCGCATAGAAGGCGAACGTGCTAATCGTTGTGCCATCCGGACTACAACTTTTTCAACCATGAAACTTTAATAATCCGGTCGACCACTGGCAAAACTGGTTTTCAAAAAAACCTTAACCCGGTGTTTAAATCTTAGATAGGCTTAACACGTCTATTCGTATCATCCATTTTATTCCCTCCGTCCTGTCAATCCACCTGACATGAAAAATTCAACTCCGCTTATTGTTTTGGTGGCATCCTTGATACCAACTACTAATTGTCTGCAAGATATTACAGCAACTTACGATGAAGGATTTTACTCAATTGCCCTAACCCCTTTTGGGGGGCATAGCGCGTCAATTGTTCCATGTGGCCCAGTTGACGTTTCGTTGTCATAAATTGGTTTCAGGAAATGCAGTTGCCAGCATGCACCTCCTGCACATCCATGGCTACGAACGTCGTCGTGGACGGGATTCGAACCCCAAACGCCGGTAGTCAAGCATGAGGCTAATGCCTCAACACACTGCGCTACCGGTCGCCCCAAAGGATTCTGGTATACCGGGAAATAACTTGATAGTTATCATATTTGGGTAACCTTGTGCTTAAATTGATTACGTTGAAATAGGTGTTTTTTTTTGGTTCCACTGACATTGTCAGATGTCTCTATCAATGCTCAAAAAACGTCAGTCTCTGGATCAGTGAAAATATTTCCTACAAAATGACACTTTCTTTGTCGCTAGAACGTAGAAGAATATACCTGAAAACGAAAATTTAACAAAATGGAATACAGATAATAAAATTGAGAGCCCCGACTGCATTAGCGTTTATATCGGTCAAACAAAAAAGATTAGTAAAAGAGCAGACAAAGGAAGTTGACGAAGACAAATCCGATAAGGCACAATACATCTGCCATCACAAAATATATGTATGACCGAAACTGGACATAATATCTCATGAGATAACGTCGAAAGTATAGCGGCACTATAAACATGACCCGGGCGAGCTACGAAATAGGACACTATATGGGTTGCTCAACATGGATGAGGGCAATTATTCATCCAACCTTTTACAGTAATCGGGTTCTTCAGGCAATCAGATTTAGACTACCGGTCATTAAAGAAAAAGACGAAAAGAAATTTGAGAAATAGATACTGATACTTTACAATACTATAACATACCTATAGATTTCCATATTGATTACGATTTGAAAAATTAGGATAAATATAGACCACGGGTATCAAAGCTATAGGTCGCGACCTCAAACGGGGTCGCGAACCGAAAATCTGGTGTCGCCAAAAATTTTCAGACACACAAATTAGAGGAAACATTAGGTGCGTTTTTTTCAACAGCCAAACAGAGCAGAGCATTCTGCAAAAATGGCCGGAGCGTAACCGAGCTAAGCGACAGACACATACTAAGTTGGTGTGAAGAATGAAAACCAAGTGTCACGAAAAATTTCCAATTTTCACTGAAATAATTCGCACTTGCACATTGCAAGTCGCGCTCGGTGGCCGTGATCGTTGGGTCACCGCTCTACGATACTAATCTAGAGCTCGGAGATCAAATCTCGACGCGACCGAAACCTGCCTGTGAGTACTAATAGAACTCTCACAGTGCCCCGAGCTTGTCAGTATAAAGACGGCGCGGATAGGAGGTGCATGCTAGCAACTGCACTTCCGAAAAGTAGATATACTATTGAAACGTCAACTAGGCATAGAAATGCTAGAGATATTGACGCGCCCATGCCCCTGAAGGGGTGAAGGCAATTAGAGAGAGCACATTGCAAGCCTTCACGGCTTATACTAACAGAGTTCTCACACTTTCATGGTTGTCTTGCACATGGATAGCTGCAAAGATTCAAAACCTGATGAGTGCTTCTATCCATACGAAGCCACTAAGCCTGGAGAAATTAAACACAGGGAAATCGAGAACAATAAATATTTCGTCCCTTTGCGGGGCTTGAACCGTAAACAACCGTGTTTCGAATAGCAAAAAAAATGCCCGGTACGTTACCGAACTAAGCTACATACTAAGTTGGTATGCAGAATGAAAAACAAGTGTCACAAAAAATTCCAATTTTGCTGAACTGTGGTTTTCGTAAATGTTCTTTTGATATTCCCGTTTTACTCTGAAGAATGATTAATTACTTTTCCATTAGTATACATATACATATACTTATAAAACGTTCCTGAAATGTGATTTTTGTTTTAAGATGTGACAAGTTGAAAGACTGATTAATAATAAATATAACAAGCTGCACCCATTTTTCAGTGTTTTAGTATCCCCCATTTCCTTCCAAGTGCATTGTGTACTGTGTAATACACAAAGAATATATCTCTGGGATGGGATCGCGGACGCAAAGACTCTCAAAATAAGCTTTAAAAAAAAGATCGGTTGACCGATACGAATCGAATAACCAAACAAATTCCAAATTCCAGTCGATCATATTCGAACAATGGGGTAATCGATTAATCGAACAAAAAAGAATTTTTCCAACCCTAATGGAAACCACAATCTATTAGCTCATATCATATCCAAAGCTTGCTAAATAAAACAGCAAACTTACATTAATAGGCGTGTTTTTTTTGCGTAGCCGTGTAGGGTCCGTGCCCCGGTTGCGCAAAAAACGCTCTAGGCTAGCATCCAGGTTAAATCCCGAATCGTAAAGTTGTCTACACTGACGTCAAGTGGTGCGCCTCATATGTGGTGAAAATAAATTAAAAATTCAGATGAAATATCACGTTTATAAACTTGGCGTACCGCTCTAACTTCACAAACATCATTCAAACGAGTTATTTATCAGTGACAGCTACAAGTGCAACTCAATCCAAATGGGTCGCGGGTTCGATCCTAGCAAATTCTTATCTTTTTTTTCCTTTTTATTTTGTTCTATTGATATTTTTAGTAATCCTATTGAAAATTAAATTATTTAATAATAGGCATGGGCCTATCAGAGCAAAACGTAATATCAGTTTACCAATGAACTTGATTGACAAAAACAAAAGCGTGCCAACATCAACATATTAGCTTCCACACGAGTGAAAGCTGAAGCTGATGCTTATGCTGGTTTTTGATTGCGAACATTCAGTGAAGAGAAACGTTTACGTGAAACGTGCTCATGGAGCTTTCCCTGCCAATGTTGCTGAAGATCGCATTCGTAATTGTCCGGTTTATTCGTTCATTTTTATGTGTGTTATGAATGGATTTTATAAAGAAAATCACCGGACAATTACGAATGCGATCTTGAGCTTTAGCAATAGCATGGGCAGGGAAAGCTCAATGAGCACATTTCACGTCAATGTTTTCTCTTCACTGAGTGTTCACAATCAAAACACCAGCATAAGCATCAGCTTTCACTCTGTGGTCGCCCTTACTCTGGTCTTACAAAACTTAGCACAGCCCTCCGCTGCAATTGAGTGGCTACGTGCTCTCGCGACACAAGCATCAACAAGCGGCCTCGAAAATAAGTGCATCCGGGATCGTGCATTGCAGGCGTCTTGGCGCCACAGTTTGCTTAACTATCTCTTCCATGCATATAATCGATCGACAAAATGTTTCCTTCGAATAAGTTCCTTGAAGCAACGCGCGAATTCGAGCGGCAACGAGTGGCATATCTAAACGTTTTTGTTGGATCCGGCGCACGAGTCGCCCTACGCAAGTAAACGCTTGTAGCCCCTTCGCTCAAACGCACTTGCAGTGGGAGAAGGTTCCCGGAACTCCTTAACTTTGGATCTGCCGCGCTTTGCTGCTTGTTTCACGGGAGCGCGTTGCCGCTCAAATATGCTTTGCAGTGGAGGACCGCGCTTCTTTTTAAGGAGTGCGTGCCTTTGGTTGGAAAAGCTCACTTCTCAACTGCGAAGAACATTTTTGTTATATTTCGTAATTGTTTATTAACAACTAACGTGATGACATCGCATAAAGTGTTGTAAAAGTCATTTGGCCTTTTGCATGTCGTTACCACTACATCCATGCCATGCGATGCAACGATTAAGTACCGGGAATAACATAAGCTTTTACGTAAAAATCCCTTAGCATAAGTGACCGGAAAATATGATAAAAATATCCGGAATGGGTCAACAACCCGTAAAATTCAATTTCACTTAAAATGCTTCATACAACGTAGTGCTACCGTTCCTTGTATATTGTATCCGATTCTTTAAAATAATTCCTACATTTCGCCATGAGAATTATTGCATCCTATTCAGTAGTAATTACTATTTACGAGTATGAGAAGAATGAAGAATACTCAGAACCAACAGATCGTCAGCGAAAGCTCACACGTGTATAGTATGTGTCCCAAGTCTGTATTTTCAACAATCTGAGAATCTAGCAATCTTGGCTGATAGGGTATGTACAAAAACCGCATTTCCTTTCCTACCTGGCCGTAATAATTCACAAAAAAAAAAACATCGAATATATAAACGCAAATCTCTTCATATTCCAAATAATCTCTAATTTCTTGCTATACTTTAAATTAAATTAAACATTAAATTAACATTTTCCATAATCAAACAATTTCTGATTGAATAATTTCGTTCATTTCCATATTCGGAAGTTATGCTAACTTTCTCTTTGGTGATTGTTTACCTTCTACCATACCTGAAGTTCATAGCTCTTGTTTACCTAAATCAGATTCAGTTTTCAGTTTAACGATTGCACTAATACTCCCAACTGCACCAAATGAGACAAGTGTGTTTGTAAAAAAAAAACCTATACAGATAATCTGTTTAAAAACAAAGTCAATAAAAAAAGATTTAATTAATCTGAGCTGAACTCGAAATTTGGATATTGTTTCTAGTGGCCAAAGGTTTATTCACCCGGTCTCCATACAACTTTCAAAAGAAACAACTTCACAAACATGTAGGAAGCTAATAAACTGACATTTATAAATCATCTTAAACGATATATGATATTATTGGGTTTATTGGTTTAGGGGCATAGGGCCGTTTTCTCAATGCCTGGTTAAAGTTTACACTATCAATACACGCTAAACGCCACCAATCCTCCAGTTAAAAATTTATCGGAGGACAATTCCAAATAGCCTATAATGGGCTGCTGAGATTTTGACAGCTAGAACTCTTTGAGTTAGTATATTCAAATGAGACAATTAAACTGGTCACAAATGATGGAAGGGGATTTGAAACCAACTTAGCCGAAAATTACTGCTGAGAAATAAAACCACCGACGTAAAATAGAATAGAAGAGGCGGCAGAATTCCGCCAAGAAAATCAGCTGATTTTTCTACTGCATTATCATATTTTGAGCGTTGCATACGCTTAGGTTTAATTTAGTGTCCCAGATTGCTAACTGGCTGTTTAACCAGGCATTGAGAAAACGGCCCATTCTATCTACAGGGAGACTAATTTTTCTTTCAAGAACTAAACCACTAATAACAAAGAATGTGATTCATTAAATGAAAATAAAACGTTTCAGTTTTCCAGTCCATTGTCAAAAACAATATGGATCCAGAGAATTGCTATTCGAGTACATATTGCCATTTATTAGAAGTAGCTACGTGACATGAATTTATTCAATTATTTCCGGTTGAACAATATTTAAACAAGTGTATGCGATACTACGATACATAAATACAAATAATTATTAGACTGAACCAATTTAGGGAAATGGCGTGGTTCAATTTACATAAATGCTTAAATACGAAGTCCAAAATGATGAGTTCATATTTGCGTTAGGCAATAAAATTACCAAAAAGTCAGCACAACATTGAATTAAAATTTCAGAAAATATAATGAATAACCAATTTAGTTAAAATTAGTTAGGAATAAAACTATCGAAATATCTGGAAACCCTTCGGACAACACAGGGAGCGGTGGCGCTACGAACTATCGACCCAATGAATTATCGCCTAAAAAAATTACAGAAGACCCCATTTATAGGGTGATATGTCATCGTGACATATCGCCCCCAATAAAAAAATGACAGAACACCCTAAAAAAAGATTAATTTTCTTCCCCAAAAAAGATGACATATCCCCCAAATTGTGGGAGAAATTTCATATGAACTATCTCCAAAAAAAAAATTTATGAAAAATCGCCTCAAATTATGTATAATCCATGATACAACACACTATGTTCGTATTACTTAAAGCGGAAATATGCTTGATGTTGGGTATAGTACACACCCGGCACTTTTCCGCTTTAGTACGGATCCATTGCGTTAAATTCCCGGTTTTAGTAATAAGCACCTATTGCAAAATGTAACTGTTGCGGTTGGAATGAACGTTCTTGGTGTATTTCCTGAGGGTTGTTACCCCTTAAACGCGAAGCAAGCGAAGCTCCTTTCAAATTCTGTTATTTTTTTGGAAATAATGAATGACCGCCCAAATTTGAAATTTAAGGCGATAATTCATCAGGCAAATTGATGAATTGTCGCCCCAAGCTAAATTGGAATTTTTGGAGAAATCTTATGACATATCGGCCTAAATTTGGGGCGATATGTCATAAGCAACAATTTTTGAGGGGATATGTAACTTTTTTTGGGCGATAATTTATTGGGGCGATAGTCCGTAGCGCCGGAGCTAGTATCTAACTAATATTCAGATTTACTATTTAACTAATCAAATCAATTCAAATACATGAGCCCATCAATGCTGGTGAAATCATCACGATAGAAAATAAAAATGAGTGAAATAAGCCAATTCCAAATTTCTCTCTAAAATTTCGACCGAACATATTCACATATGTTTTTCTTGTCATACGAACACTTAATCTCTTTGCATAAAATATATGATATATTTTTTATACTACGTATATGTCTCACCTTTTTGGATATGGCATCCTACGATATTTGAAGAAATTTTCCACGTCTCGAAGATTCATGCTGAATGATTTCTTTTTCGTTGATGACATTCCACGCTCCACCGGATTGAGTATCTCAATCACCTCCCCGATAAAGCGATCAATAAATCCAAATTCCAATGATAATCACACTATTCTTGCACTGGATTCACCACTATACGGTCTGATCCCGAATATTTTCTTGCAACGTTTCAAATACAATAAAATTATGAATACAATATGGAATTTTTATCACTCCGATCCGTAAACGTAATTAATATTGGGACGGGATAAATATTTGTTTAACGAACAACACACAATTCAGTTTTCTGTTCAATAGCACAGGTAACGAAACTTAAAAAAAAAATAGAAACTGCAGTCCAAGCGTGTCGTCAGCCCGAAATTTAGAACATGTGTGCTAAAACGATACCGGTGAGAAGAAGTCAATGGTAACGTCTAAAACGGTCGACTATCGCGGATCAACTGAAGACACCAGTTTGGATTTGACCGCGTTTTAGTCTCGCTTCCACAAACTCTGCATTCAGATCAAACAGCGAGATCAACAACACCAACACCGGCGGCATCGGCAAAAGCCACGGCACAGCTTCACCATCGCCAACATTGCCATCATCATCGTCATCGCCATCACCATCATTATCGCCCAGCTGTAAGAGTAAAAAGACAATCTGCATCATGTCTCTCCGAGATGGTACGCACATTAACCTGAAGTTACCTATTTCTTCTTTTTTCGATCTTAAAGAAGTTTTCCTGGTGAACTTGCAGTTGGTTTTCAAGCGCTTGTTTGATCAGTTGTGGTACTCTAATTGTGTACTACGAATTATTATTATTAACCCAACTGTGGCTGAAGAGAATGGCGGAAAGTTGACTGAAAAACAGATGTGCATGAAGGTAGATAGGTTAGATATGTGTTTAATGTACATAAATAATAAATGTTGGACTTTGGGACTAATTTTATGCTTGCAAATGTGTAGATGGGAGCGTCTGTAAAAAGTACCATATCTAGGTAATTGGTTAATTAAACGATTGTAGGTATGTGACGGATAACCGCTGTAGGTATGTGACGGATCACCGCATCAGGCATCACTACTATAGGTATATACGCAATTGCGGATTATCCTCATAAAAATAAACATCCTTTTATTAACGCGGCGGGGAAATAAACTCCTGAGCTCTAGATTAAATCATCGTAGAGTGGCGACCGAGACCTTACGGCTCCACAGTTAAAAAAAATACCTAGGGAAAATTCACCGATTCGATCCGCCATTATGACGGTTTTGTTCGGTGTAAATAAAATACCTTCTGTGCGAATATTATTTTGACACCTATAGATGAATTTCCAAATATACCGAATGAATTAAATATTATCCATCAGAACGGTGAAAACAAATTATTCATATGGTGAATATGTAAAATTATACCCTTGACTTTATAAAGTATAGGGTACGAAGCCTACTTTAAGGCGTTACTTTAAAGGAGGCTCCGGAGCAATTCTGTCGTTTCGAAATTTTCCAGGGTAGCAATATTTAAAAATTTTGGGTAGCATTTTCACATGTTGGGTAGCAATATGAAACAAAATTTATTTAGCACAAAGATTATAAAATGAAACACTCATTTCTTGTTTTCAAACAACATCACACATAAATTTATTTTCAACGATAGGAACTTAAAGTACTATATTTCATCTTTTTTTAACAGTATTCATCCTTTGTCGTCTTAAGTACTATAGGACGCGTTTAGAGAGCGCGATTTCACAAGCGGTTTGACCAGCGGCGCATCGCTATGTGTAAACGTAAAACGCGGAAGCACTCCGCTACCGCTACTTTCGAATCTGAAAATAAATGAAACCGGAATATAGAGGGCCACGCCCGCAATCCGAGGGTTTTGTAGCAAGCTCTTATTTTATGATCTAATATTTTCTCCTCCTTCACTGTTCCCCTTTCTTCGAATTTACAGTTAATGCCAAAAATAGAATATACTCAACATTACCTTTCTCACAACACCCCACTTGCCAATACCAGTCGAGAAACAAAATTTTATCTTAATTTCGACCAATTCGCACTACGGAAAACAACATGCAAGTAGTACTCGCACCTTTGAAGCCGGTAGGTGTATTTTTTGTATGAATAGTGTAAAAATGCATAACTTTAAGTGAATGTACTATTATTAAATATTTGGTGATTGTAATGAAACAGAGAGACATTATTGCCTAACTATAGTGTTGGTTATCATTGGCCATCAATATTTTTGACCATTTATGCGTTTAATTGGTGCAGGGGTGTGCTAACTGCAACAATAGAAATGTACTACTTTTAACCTTTTTATACCCTTCACGGATGTGATAGGGTGTTTTAACTTTGTCAAGAAGTTTCCAACGCACAGAAGGAAGCATCTCCGACCATATAAACTATATATATTCTTGGTCGGTATGATGAGACGAGTCGATTAAGCTTTGTCCGTCTGTCTGTCTGTCTGTCTGTTTCTACGCAAACTAGTCCCTCAGCTTTAAAGCTATCAAACTGAAATTTTGCACAAAGCCTTCTTTTTACTGCACGCTGTATATATGTCGAAACCAACGGAATCGGACCACTACGTCGTATAGCTGCCATAGGAACGACCGGTCCAAAAATTCGTTTTTGTGAGAAAAACTTTTTTATTTCTAAAGTTATCTTTTTCAAATTTCACATAATCAATAGTATCTTTAGTCAAATCATATTCCCGAATTTGGTTGAATTTGGACTACTCTATCATATAGCTGTCGTAGGAACGACCGTTTCAAAAGCAAGTTTTTGTTAGAAAAACTTTTTATTTCTGAAGATATCTTCACCAAATTTCATATTATTCAATCATATTGACTGCCAAACCACGTTGCTATTTGGTTAGAATCGACCCACTATTTCATATACCTCTTATAGGAACAGTGAAATTGGACCAAGTTTTACTACTAATTTCAAAGTGGCAAATGCACCATAAGTCACAAAGAAGGTACCTTCGGCAAGCTTGTTTAGCTTGTTTGATGATATTTTGAAATTCTATTATCTTTAGTTTTCTATGTTTGTGAAGTGCCGCTTTTCTGTAAATTTTCATATTTCTAAGTATAACAGTCTCGAACTGCAAAGGGGAGGGGGGGGCAAACTCGGATCACATATTTTCCCTCTCCCTCTTTTCTTCTTCCTTAAAACTTAAAGAAAATTCCAAAAATAAAATGTACTCGACGGTACCTTTATTACGATACCCCACATTACATTACAGAAATACTTTTGTTTCCAACATTGAAAGTTTTTTTATTAACCATATGATGCATACACTACACACCCTTATGCCCATTTTTGCATCTTTTTTCAAAATCAATGTTACCTGAAGCAACTTTTATAACAGTTACGAATCATTATGCCAAAATTCGTAACTTTTACAAAAGTTTTTTTTTTTGGTAAAATTTATTTTAAATGAAACCGGAATATAGATGGCTACGTCCGCAATACGAGGGTTTTGTAGCAAGCGCTTATTTTGGTATATAAATATCGGCTCCTTACTCTTCTTGATACCACTCAGATGGATAAAAAAAACATAATTAAAATGTCTTACCCACTTACATTTTACATGCCAATTCATATTATGTGATTGTAACGAAACTTAGAACATATTATTGACTAAGGTGTTGGTTATCGTTGGCCATCAGTACTTTTGACCTCGAACGTGTTTAAGGCGTGCAGGGGTGTGCTAACTGTAACTATAGAAATAAACTATTATTGACCTATTCTGAGAAGATATACAGATTCCATTTTTTTCCATTTTATATGCTATTCGGAACCTTCCTTTAAGTTTTCATAATTCTAAATATAACAGTCTCGTGATGCCAGGGGGGGGGGGGGGGGGCAAATTACCAATCTTTACCCTTTAAAAAATGATTAATTAAATAACTGCAATTCGCACTCCGAAAAGCAACATGAAAGTACAAGTAGTACTCGCACCTATGAGGTCGGTAGGTGTATTTTTTGTGTGGATTGTGTCAAAGTGCCTAAATTAAAATTATTAAATATTATGTTATTATAATGAAACTTAAAGATATTATTGCCAATGATGTTGGTTAACATTGGCCATCAATATTTTTGACTTCGAGTATGCTTAAGGAGTGCAGGGGTGTGCTAACAGCAACAATAGAAATGTACTATTACTAACCTTTTTTGATGAGATATCAAAATTCTACTATTTATAGTTTTCTATGCTAGTGAAATGCCGCTTTTCTGCAAATTTTCATGTTTCTAAGTATAACGGTCTCGAAATGCAAGGGGGGGGGGGGGGACAAACTCGGATCACATATTTTCCCCTCTAACTTCCCTTTTTCAAATTTGATGAAAATACCAAAAATGGAATGTACTCGGTGTTGCCTTTCTCATGATACCCCACTTGCCTATACCAGATGAAAAAAAATTTTGACCTTCATTTCCCCTCTATGGGGACCTCCCCTTAAAGTCAGCCTATTACAACGAATCGCTTTCTCCGGCGAATTATAATAATTCTAAATATTCTCACAAACATAGCTTACGTAGCTTCAGCCGTTCGTGAGATATTTCATGGATAGACGAACAGACATTTGACCGATTTCGGGTTTTGTTTTTACCACAAAACCCTAAAAAAGAGTGCGAAAATGTGCAAGAACAACAAGCACAAACTCCCATTATGACCATTTTCATTCCTGAAAAACGGAATTCCATTCGTTCTTTGTTGCGTGCTCTGTTATGTTTGAATTTTTATGTATTTTTAAGTGGACATTCTTCACATAAATGACGATTACTTCTTATTATGCGTATTATTGCAGATGAAATTTTGAGAATTTGTTCCTGGGTATATTCTAGTTCGAACTGGCTTAATTTTGGCTTGACGCATGTTGACGCTTGGTTTGTAACCCTATTTTAATTTTTTTCAGTGAGTTTGCTTTAAAATCATTTTTAATTGTTGCAATGCTGCGCTAGTTATTACAAACTGTTACTCGATATGCCAACATAATAGATAATAATCGCTCATCATCAAAGTAGCTGTAATATAAACCTACATAACGCAAATTGCCCACTAAAAGCAGTTTCTTCCGTTGCTGTGCTTTACCCCACAATTTCACCCTAAAAACGAAAAAAATATGGAAAATTCAAATCGGAACTTTATTCGTCAACTAGTCGAGAATCAAAACCAATCAAAATTCACTCCCGAAAGGACACTTCAATTTTGAACTTTGAAATGAACCATATTCTGGTCTGGTTGTGCTGCTTCCGCGCAGATATATGGCAGCACCTGATGAGTAAGGATCTGTCGGTGGTACGAAACCAGAGGCCGAGGGTCCCATTACGGCTGTACCCCGATGCGAGCGCGAGGGAATCTGCGCCGTCCGCCAACCATTCCATCCTTATCACCTCATTTTTTATCATTCCCCATATTAACCGAACCTCCCGTTTTTGTGTTGTCTTCCCCAGGCCTGTGCATTTTCGTTAATACGTAAAGGTCAGGGGCAACGAGCGACGAAACCCTCGCCCACGTCTCCCGAACTAAGCCACAACCAGTATAGGCCGCTGCTGAGCTCGTTGAGGAGCCTTTTTTCTTCGCCAGTGGAACGGCCCGACCTTCACGGCCACTATGCTGTCTTAGACTCCGTCCCCACGGGCATCCTCGGATGGTTATGTGGCATAACTTCGGATGCCCAACAAACCATCCACTACAACTTTTGTCCGTTATTGTTTTGTTTTTGCTTTTAAGTTTTATCATAGTATACATTCTAAACTTTCTTTCTGCAAAAAGATTTTATCCAATTTCGTTTCCACAAAGAAAATTAAACCGGAATATAGAGGGCTACGCCCGCAATCCGAGGGTTTTGTAGCAAGCGCTTATTTTGGTATATAAATATCGGCTCTTTGCTCTTCTTGATACCACTCAGATGGATAGAAAAACATAATTAAAATGCCTTACTCGCTTACATTTTACATGCCATATTACGTGATTGTAAAATAACGAAACTTAGAACATATTATTGCCTAAGGTGTTGGTTATCGTTGGTCATCAGTACTTTTGACCTCGAACGTGTTTAAGGCACGCGGGAGTGTGCTAACTGTAACTATAGAAATAACTATTAAAAGTGAAAAAAACTGTATTATTGACCTATTCTGAGAAGATATACAGATTCCATTTTTTCCATTTTATTCGGAACCCACTTTCCTGTAAGTTTTCATAATTCTAAGTATAACTGTCTCGAACTGCAAGAGGAAGGGGACAAATTACGAACTAATATTTTCTCCTTCCCCAATGTTCCCCTTTCTACAAATTTTAAGAAAATGCGAAAATGGAATGTACTCAACGTTACCTTTCTCACGACACCTCACTTGCCTATACCAGTCGATACAAAAAAATTGACCTTAACTTTGCCTCTATGCGGACAGCGCCTCCACCCGCTAAAGTTGTATTAGTCAGCGCCCACAACCAATCTTTACCCTTTCAAAAATGATTAATTAAATAACTGCAATTCGCACTACGAAAAACAACATGAAAGTAGTACTCTCACCTATGAGGAGGCCGGTAGTTGTATTTTTTGTGTGGATGGTGTCAAAATGCCTAATTTTAAATGAATGTGCTACGTATTATTAAATATTATGTGATTGTAATGAAACTTCGAGACATTATTGCCTATAGTGTTGGCTATCATTGGCCATCAATATTTTTGACCTGTGATGCGTTTAAGGGGTGCAGGGGTGTGCTAACTGCAACTTTGGAAATGTACTATTATTAACCTTTTTTAATGAGATATCAAAATTCTACTATTTATAGTTTTCTATGCTAGTGAAATGCCGCTTTCCTGCAAAATTTGCATATTTCTAAGTGTAACGGTATAGAAACGCAAGGGGGGGGGGGGGGCGGACAAACTCGGATCACATATTTCCCTCTACCTCTTTTCCCCTTTTTTTAAATTTGATGAAAATACCAAAAATAGAATGTACTTGGTGTTACCTTTCTCATGATACCCCACTTGCCTATATCATATGAAAAAAAAATGTTAACCTTCATTTCCCCTCTATGGGGACCTCCCCTTAAAGTCAGCCTATTGCAAAGAATCGCTTTCTCCGGCGAATTGTAATAGTTCCACATATTCCCACAAAATTTCATATATGTAGCTTCAGCGGTTCATGAGATATTTCATGGACAGACAGACAGACAGACAGACGGACAGACGGACGCATGACCGATTTCATAAGGGTTTTATTTTTACTACAAAACCTTCCCAAAGGGGAGAGAGTTGGTACGAAAGGTTTATTCAAAATTTTCAAGGCGAATTTTCCTTTAAGATCCTGACCTTGAATTTACTTATAATGCCTTTTGATGGTTTTATCCTTAAATTTTATGCCTTTAAGAATGTATTGGCACAAAAAATCCAATTATATAATAGTTTTGACAAATTATGAAAAATGGCTGAAAATGAACGCAGGTCAAATTCACCCCAAATTTTTTTCAACTTGACAAACTAGCACCACATGCCTCAAAGGAGTTATTTATACTGTTAGATACTCTCAGGATTAGTGATCTGCAAAAATTATCACCCAAGATCACCCACAGTGATTTCAGTTGATGATTTTGTGCGTTAAGGTCCTATGGTTAAAATGCAAATTTTGGTTATACTCGTACGTATCTTATGGAAATATGGCTCTGTAAGTGGCTTACAACTTAAGGTAAGACATTGACACAAAAAGGTCTATTCAAGTTTTCCGAAAAGTAATAGAACATTAACTAAAAATGTTATCAGACCAACTTTATTGCCAGTACATTCAGCCAGATATTCTTACATTGGTATTGGTTTTAATATTTAGGTAATTAGCGCAGAGGTATTTTCATTAAATTACGCAATAAAAAGTGTGCTATTTAGGTGATTTGAGCGAATGTATTTTCCAATACTACGTAATAAATATTGTGCTATTCAGGTTAATGTATTCGGTTTAAAAGCTTATGATGCTATGTTTATAATAAGGACTTGGAATGTTTCCGTCTACATAATACCTATACATATTAATACACAATGCACAAGATGTAAAACTATTTACTATTGGATATTCTGTTCTAGTTGAATTGCTTTTTGAGAAAAGTAAGACATTTGAAGAGTTTTTGAGGGAACAATATCCATCTCTAATCGATAGCGAATTTATAGTAGCTGTTCATGAATTTCAAAAGAAATGCTTGTCCCATTTTAATTCGAGGTTTCGTGCTGTGAAACAGTGTAAACAATTTTTTTTAACAAAAGTACAGTGGATGGTTGGAGAGCTCTTTTATTATAAGCGCATCAATCAGTGGTGAGGCTCCCTATATAGCATCCACAAGCAAAGGCGGATGACCTACGAAGAACGTCGAAGAAAGCAGTGACCGCAACAGGAAAAGTAAGATTCGTCGGCTCCAAGATAGTTTTGCACAAGCCTTTATAGATGCCTCATACACTCTGGCTACAGATCCGATTTCGGGCTTTAGCAATGACGCTGCACTAGCCTTAATTGTTCAAGCAAGCTGAGTAAGAATCAATACGAAGTTTTGCGGAAGGCTTCAGAAGAGATCGGGCATGATATTTTTCCGAACTACATGAAAATAATCGATTCTAAAAAAGAATGCTACCCGGATAACCTTATTATAGCCGAAACATTCGCCCAGGTTCCACTTCAAGATCTACTAGACCATACATGCAGGCGAACTTTTCAAAGTGGAGTCATTCCAAATGATCGACTTCTTAGCGGCAAGCTAAAACTTCCTACTAAATAGGGGTGAGATGGTGCGAGTGGACAAAGCCAGTATATGCAAGTATTTTCAAAGACAGAAGAAGGAACTTCGGATGCCCACATTTTCCTGACTTCAATGCATTTGGACAAATCTTCGACCATCTTTTACGCCTTAAGGCCTTAAGATTTTACTTTCAGAAGGAAACTCCCGAAATAATAATAACGAAACGACATCGAATCGAAAATGAAATAAGCAATATCCACCTCCAGGACACCGAAATCGACTACAAAGGGCAAGTAGTCAAAATTTTGAACAATTTATGTTTTGCCATTGATTGATGAAAAACGACACAAGTTGTGCCGAATACAAGCTCATGCAGCAATTGCTTGATATGAGGAGCGAAACCATCGAAAATGAATTGTTTGGAGAATATCAAACCATCAATTATCGAGTCACTGAAATTAGGCATGTCGGCATTGCACGCGAGAATCCGCTTCATGGAATATATATTACATTTGAGCTACAATTTGCCATTAAAATCCTGGAGAACATGTGCAGAAACGCTACCTGTAAAGCATGCAAGGAAAGCAGAAATTCAGCGTCAGTTAAGAGAGAGATTAGCATTGCTTGTGGACATTGTGAAGCACAGGAAGTGGGGCAACGAATACGGGAAATACGTCAAGACGATTCTTCAAAATCTTATAAAACGATTGGGAACTCTTTTGGAAGTAATATGCACCAATCATTACATCGATGCAGACAAACTTCAGAGTTACGCCCTCGAAATTGTACGCATTGCCACTGGTCAGTATCCATGGTATTGCTTACCAGCTACCATTCACAAACCCCTTTTCCATAGTAAAGAAGTTATTTTAGGGTAGACTGCTTTTGCGATTGTTTTGACATGGATATGTCTTATAGCTGGGGGTCATCCTAAAAATCAGTCCGTCACACGAAATGTCTGTTTTTCTACTCGGGGGTCAGAAGAGGAAACAAGCCCATCGAACATTTTTCTTTTCTGGTTGTGCATGTCGTTTGAGTGAAGTGGTCATTGTGCATGGCTGTTGCTTGTAGATCCGCGCGGGCGGTGCACTTGCGGGGATCCTGTGTGTACATGTTGGGATGTTGATTTGATAGCGATAAAGGTTGACGTTGTGGACGGCAAGAAATACCATAGTGTACGGGTGAACGGGCGGACTTTCAATGACCTTCAATTTCCGCCAATTCCCATTCATCATTTAATAAAATAGCCCGTGTTGTACTATCTGAATCACTAGGGTCCCAGAAAAGGTAGCCAGTAAGTAGTCAGTTCGACTTACATTTAGACATGCGCAGACGCAATTTGAGAGAGTGTACATAGTTCCCGACCCCCCCCCCCCCCCCCCCCCCCCCCCCGCCCCCCCCGATGAGGAGCGGATGAAGTTCATTCGAGCCAAATCGGGTGATCCAGCGACTGAGTTTGTGCATTTGCAATGGCGGCGATTTGAGGTCTGACTGGTCCACAATGTGGGCCCCCACCCCACGTGCAATAAACATAAAGAACAAAATGGCGGATTTATACTAGGCGAGTTCGAATCTCTCAAGTCCCGAAATAAAGAAATATTCGTCGCAGGATGTTATATGTTAAAATATGATGTAGATTCAGAGGTCTGCAGAAGATCAAATGCCCCCCTTCCGCAAAAATTCCAAAATGTTCAAAATGGCTGGAATCCAAACAAATAAAATAGCGCACGTTGTACTACATATCTGAATCAATAGGGTCCCAGAAAAGGTAGCAAGTAGTCAGTTCGACTAACATTTAGACATGCGCAGACGCAATTTGAGAGTGTGTACATTACATAGCTCCCGCCCCCCGAAGATAGAGATAGAGCGAGAGCCATCGCAGATGAAGTTCATTCTATCGCTCATCGTGACATGATGTACATTCAGAGGTCTGCAGAAGATCAAATGCCCCCCCCCCCCTTCTGCAAAAATTACGAAATTTTTCTTGTGCATTCTCTTTGTGCGTGTGTTGGAATGTCTTGTTTACTTTTATTAGTTTCCCTTTCTGTTTGCTGGACACAATCGCATAGAGTCGCACGCGTTACTTGAGAAACGGATTGTGTGTGCCGGACCCGGACTGTTGATTAAAGGGGCGGGATGAGACGGATAGTGTGGGAGCGATTTTGCAATAGATACACAAACACAATACACGTCCGATTGGGAAAAGGTGGTGGGAAGCGTGATTGCGATTAGCAGAAACGTACTCAGCGAAATGTTGATAGGCTGCAAACTGTACTGAACGGGTAGATGGAACAGGGTGCACGAGAGGAGGTGAATATTGCACACACGCGATGCAAACGAAAACGAAACGATCCCGCGAGAGAAAGGAGCCCAAGCGGACAGGACAAAGCAAAGCAGAATTTATGACGAGTATCTACACTGCCACCAGATACATGGGTACATGGATATGTCTTATGCCTACCGAAAGCGTGGGACGTGTTTTCTCGAATGATTTCATCCAGTATAACTATACTGGGATCTTTACAAAACTTACGTCGATATCTTCAACACAACAGGTTCCACGCAGTCGGTAGTCATAGACATATCCATGTTCCGATGTATCTGCATGCAGTGGAGATACTTTATATCTTTTTCGAGGAACAGTGCGGTTAGGATGGAACTATACATGTAAGATCTTTTGTAGGAGATCCCCCTTTAAATATCGTTATAACATGAAATCGGCTGATTCTACCGATCTGAAAATAATTGTATTCGATTTAGGAGGGCAAAATACAATACATTAAGATTGACTATTTTTATAGGCTGTTTCCATTTTTTGGTATTTTTGTCTCACTATGCGGCGCGGCGTCCAACGTCGAGTCCGTTTGCTCCAATGAGAATGCCATCTTAGTCCATTAATTTTTAACGTTCCGCCAAGTTTTGAGAGCAGGTCGGTCTGTGGTGGCACACACGTACTTGTTGTCACTAGATACTCTTTGTAATCGAACGATTTTGGTTTCAGAGCGGGCACGTGCACTTCCGCGTAACCTTTTCTCTATTTCCGGAATGACGCTTCGAGGAATTGACATTGCTTGTTAGCCATGAAATGCGGTCCCATGTCCTCAAACTCTTTCACTTTTCGCTCGTCCACCACTTGCCCGGCAATGCCATGACTGTGGTCGTCGCATCATCTTGGCGTTTTTGTGAACGTCAAGCCACTATCCTCGTTCTTGCCCGTGTCCAGTTGGCATAGGTTGTCGCTCACTGTCCGTTTGGGCGGATGCAAGCGTCGCGTCGTGCAGTACAAAGTCATTTGCGATTCTTCCTCAGCTGTTTGATGAATTCGAAGAAATCGTAGCCCATCAGCAGGACGAGTTTCGCATTCGCGATCATTGCCGGAGTCTTTGAGAATTTTAAATACTCCTGCAGATTTGGCTTGCGAAACCATGGCGTGGTCGAAGTACCACGTTGCAGCCAGTACGCATCAATGTCGAACGGGTGCACGCTCGTTTTCTTTCGTTTTCCTCGGTCTTGCCGAGCTGTGATGAGAGTTGCCATTTAACAAACTCCCGAAAAGGGAAACGGTCGTTTGTACTTACGTTTTATACGGATAGTGTACCATAAATTCGCGCCGCCTTGCCCTCGTCCTGTCTATCGTCATCGCGCACCTCATCATACATGTCCTCATCACTTCCCTCTTCCGACTCCTCAAATTGGACGTTGAACCTGTAGCTCTCACTGATTTCCTCGTCGTTGCCGACTCCCAGTGCAGTGATTGCATCCAACCCACAAAGTTACAGTGTTTGTCAAAGCATTGACAATCGTGTGACGAGGCGGCATGCAAAAGAACTTTTTCAGGATTGGCTTAGCCAAGATATGAAAGTTTCGAATTAAAACCTTGTTGAGATTGAAGGTTATGAGGTGGTTACCAGAGCTTGCAAAACTTCCAAAAGAGCAGATAACCTTCTCAAAAACCGTAAATTGGCTCGAAAACTACAAGAGCTCATAAACTCCTCAAAAAATTCATAGTGTGTCTTCAGTATTAGAGTATTTCAGTGGGGTGCCTGGTGTTTGGTTTTCAATCTAAATTACTACTTTTAGCATAAACATGACATTGTAGAGGAGATCTTCGCTAATACTCGACAGAAAGGCCACCAGGAAATAGAATATTCTTGTCGTCCCCCTTGATGTTCCATCCACGCCTGCCAAGCTATTGTATATCTTAATATCTTCTGTTGGATCAAAGTATCTTTACATTCGGCCATTTTCGTAAACAATAAAAGATGATGTATGTATTTATTTTTACTCAGTTTAAATAAACCAATCGTTTCTACTCGATGAATAGAATCGTTTGACCTCCGTTTCACGTTTATTGTTTCGCCCAGCAGAAGATAATAATTTTCTATAGTTCTAAAAAAATAATTACTATACGATTAGCACTTATAAAGAAAAATTCAAATAACGGTTGCTTAAGACAAACTGGCTGGAGTGTCTCAATTATAACTAGCATTTTTAATATGTAATTCTATTGATGTGACTACAAGTACCTTTTCAAATAATATTGTAACTATTCTTATCGATCTAAGTTCTGGTAGGCATTGGCAAGATGACGCCACAGGGTTCCTATTGATTAAGAAATAGTTGGAAACTAGTGTTTGGAGAATGCAGGCAATACTCATAGGTAAGCGCTAATTGCCTTGGACACTATCAAAAAATATGAGATCTGAGTTAACATTAATCAGGCTCGTCAACAGAGGATGTGATAGGGGACCAACATTTGGGCCATCATGGTACATTTACCATAAATTTCATGCCCTAGGAAGTGAATCATATCCATCATCAATGTCACGTATTACACAAGGGTATATGTATCCCTTTGGGGTACATAGCGGAGTGAGACAAGGCTGCATTTTGTCACCTATATTATTTTTGACTGCAATTAACGACGTACTCTGCAGTGCGCTTCATGAACACCAGAGCAAAGGTATCAGGTGGAACCTGTTTGAATACCTTCAACACCTAGATTACGCTGACGATATTTGTCTTCTTTCAAATATATCGGATCATCTAGTTCAAATGATGGATGCCCTGCACCACTTTCGCGGGCAATGCGGGGTTTAAAATCAATGCTGCCAAAACTCTCGCATCAACAAGGCTCGAGCAGCTTTTTGCAGTTCGACTCCTTTCTGGCAAGACAACAACATCTCCAGACGTACCAAACTCAGGATCTTCGAAACCAATGTAAAATCTGTGCTTCTTTATGGGTGTTCAACTTGGAAGGTGACCAGGGCGATAACAACTAATTAAATTGCAAACTTTCGTGAACCAGTGTCTATGGCGCATCCTACACATACGCTGGCTGGAGGTCATTTCCAACTACGACCTCCTGTTCATTACTGGCCAAGACAGGATAGACACCTCCATAAAAAGGCGAAAGTGGCAATGGATAGGTCACACACTTCGAAAAGGGCCGGAAAACACTGCTTAACAGGCCCTCGATTGGAACCCACAGGGAACCAATGCAAGCCGCCACGTTGGACGACCTAGAAACACCTGGAGAAGATCAGTTGAGGTCGAGGGTAAGTCATTACGCAAATCGTGGAGTCAGTTGAAGGCGATAGCGGCGAACAGAACGAGGTGGAAAGTCAGCGTGGTTAATGCCCTATGCCCCACAAGGGGTTGGATCCAGAGAGAGAGAGGAAGTGCGACATTTCCCTCCATATGGTGAATGGTGGATGCAGTTGGCTGTTGGTAAAGTCTTGACTTTGTCGTCACCGTTGACTTAACTTAGTCGGGCAGGGAGCGGTATCTCCCTTCCAAACATACCCTAAATCCAAGGTGGAACGCCGAGGGATGCATGGTCAAGAGGGTGCTTGGCTGATAGTATGCGAACTCTAGATACCAGTCGACCTCCAGTCTTAAACCAGACTTCTGACGGCAGACTGGGTAAAGTCGTCGGCGATAATCCTTCCCAGATACTCATGGGATTCTATATGGATAACGCAAAGCTAAATAAACGTGAGAGTGATGTAGCTCCAAATGCATCAAACACAGTTTCCTTCGAGCTGCCTACTAGCTCATTGCTCGACGGAGCCTCCAGGCCCGTTGTTGGGACTGTAGATGAACCGGCCGTTAAGCGATACAGTCCCTCTTAGTCATCCTTGAACTTCTTTAGTCCTGATGACTCGAAACCCTTAAGGTTCTGGCATGGATTCTGATTCCGATGACGGAGTATGTTCTGAAGAACCGTCACCACAGGCTGTGGTACTACTCAGCTGATGCAAACGCTACCTCCCTAACAACCAAGCAAATGACTCTGGTACAAGAGGAAATTATCGACTTCAAGAATGAAAACAGGCCCGATGATCAGGACATTGATTTTCAGGCCAGTGTTCCACATACAGGTTGGCTTTCGATGGTTTGTACTAATGCCGTGCACGTGAATGGGTATAAAGGAGCTCTGGATCTATCAAATATAAATGCGCCTTCCCAATTGCACTTGTGGAGGAAAAGGACTTCTCTCGTCCACATGTTATTTTTGGATATTTTCCCCGCAGCTATACGCTCTCCAATGAAAGAGTCATTGGATCAATTGGAGCTCAAAATCGTCTTCCAACCGAAAATTTAAGGGTCATAAATCGAGGAATAAATGGGTACTCTCTACACTTCGTGCTGACAGTGGACATGGAGCACAATGGTAAAACTGCCTTCCGCTTCACGTAAGCTGCGCTCAATCTGGGCAAGTGTAGGTTGCGGTGGACCAAATTCCAACTAATGCGGCACCAGTCGACACCGACGGCAACTCCACATTCATCATAAATTCTAATACACCATCGACAAGCAGCGCATCTAGCAACGTTTAGTGCCGTAAATGTGGGTGCAGCAAAACCTGTGCCACCCGTGGTCAATGTTCATCAAGGCGCACCGGCGAAACGCAGCATTAATCCGTTTAGTCCTCGTGCCCCTAATATCCCGAGAAAATTCAGCGGCTCTTACCGAAGGGACTTATGTTCGATAAGAAGCTATCCTGGAAGGCAAATATTCAGGAGCGCGTCACTAAAGCAACGGTTGCTCTATACTCTTGCAGGCAGGCTATTGGCCTGAAATGGGGCATGCGACCGAAGGTGGTTTTCTGGTTGTAAGTATCAGTCATACGCCCCATATTAATGTATGGGGTAGTTGTATGGTGGACGGCGCTCAATAAAGCATCATCCAGGATTCTGTTGGATAAAGTTCAAAGATAGTCTTGTATTGCTATCACTGGTACTCTGAAGACCACACCGACTGCTGCTCTTGGTGTACCGATGAATTTACTCCCCTTGGACATTCTGGCAGATAAGGTAGCTGCGATTATGGCCATCCGTCTTAGGAAAATAGGGCAGTAGAAAAAGTCAACTAATGACCACTCGGCGATACTGGGCAATCTGGATATTTCAGAAGACACGAACTATACCTCTCCGGTATACTTTTTCGACAAAGAGTACACGAGTCTAATACCTTCGCGGCAGGAGTGGGATATAGATAGAACCCCTGAGTTGGCAGCCATAAGCTTCTTTACTGACGGCTCGAAAACGGAAGCAGGTGTGGGCGTAGGCGTCTTCTCCCGGAAACTGGACTTTCGCTTGTCACTTCGTCTTCCAGCCTTCTGTAGCGTTCTGCAGGCGGAGATCACTGCGATTGCCGAAGTTCTGACTTGGCTGGGTCGTAATATCATATCTGCAAGGAATATGACTATCTACACAGATAGTCAGGTGGCGATTAAGTCCTTGTACGCAAACCTTACTACTTCGGAAACCGTAGTGGTATGTGGCGCTGCTCTTAAGGAGCTCGGCAACTTTTTATACCCTAGACTTTTAGTATAGGGTATATTGTTTTTGTCACGACGGAAATATGTAACACCTTAAAGGAGGCTCCGGAGGTATGGCAATGTATATATATAAATGATCAGGGTCACCTCCTGATTCGATTTAGCCATGTCTGTCTGTCTGTCTGTCCGTCTGTCCGTCTGTCTGTCCGTTCGCACGATAACTTCCGATAGAAGGAAGCTAGAGCCTTGAAATTTTGGTCAAATATTGGAAGTGTGATCTAGTTGGTTGGTATTGAAAATGGGCGTGATCGGGCTAAGAGAACGCCTACCTCCCCTACATATGTAAAATACTTAAATGTATCCATAACTCCCGATTAAATAAACATGAGAAGCTCTAGCTTTGGTATATTGCTTGTGAGGATGATCTTCTACTCTCCTGGAAAAATAAAATCGATCAATTGAAAACTAACGGTAATTTTCTTACAAAGAGCCCCGTACTACCGTACTTTTCGGGTTTTTTGTCTATAACTCTTGAACCAATTGACGTAGACACCTGATTTTTGGCATGTAACCCTGGGGTGAAAAGCTGCTTGAGTTCTAGTAAGCTGGGCATAATCAGATCAAAGGAACGCCTACCTCCCCTACAAATTTCAAAAAATTAAATATTCATTTAATTACGATAACTTTCGATAGAATGACACTAGCGAGTTGAAAATTTGTTACAATGTTGTTAGTGAGATCTACTAGGCTGGTATTGAAAATGGGCAAGATCCGACCCAAGCAACCCCTACCTCCACTACAAATGCAACTTCCAATAAGCGATAACTTTTGGCAGAATCAAGCCAGCGACTTGAAGTTTTGGTCAAATGTTTAAAGTGAGATTGGGTTAGTTGGTATTCAAGATGGGTTAGATCCGACCTAAGGAACCCCTACCTCCCCTACAAATGAAACTTAAAATAAGCGATAAATTACGACAAAACAATGCTAGCGACTTAAAATTTTGGGCAAATATTTGTAATAGGATCCAGTTGGCTAATATTGAAAATACGTAAAATCCGACCAACGAAACCCCTACTTCCTCTACAAATAAAACGTCAAATAAGCGATAACTTTCGATAGAGTGAAGCTAGAGATTTGCAATTTTGTTTAAATGTTTGTAGCATGATCTTATTTGTTGGTGGCAATGATGAGCAAGACCCGACCCAAGGAACCCCTACCTCCCCTACAAGTGAAACTTCAAATAAGCAATATCTTTCGATAGAATGAAGCTGGCGACTTGAAAAATTCGACAAATATTTGTAGAATGGGTTAGTTCATTGATTTTGATAATGGTCAAGATCCTCCTGAATGATTGCCAACCTCTCCTATAAACTGGTAATAGAGGGAACTCACTTTTACTGCATATGGTCGTTACCAATTGGTACTTTTGGTATCACCACTAGGTCTGTACAAGTCTAGGGTATATACGCTTCGGACTCCGGTTCGACCTCACTTTGATCTGGATTCCGGCTCACAGTGGTTTCAGGGGAAACTGCAAGGCAGACGAGCTGGCTCGAGCAAGTACGGCCATTATGGACATGGGATGTTTTCGCAATGTCAAAATGCCTATAACAGCATGCAAGAAGCTAATTAAGGCAAACGCAATAAGCCGTGCTAATATCGGATGGATAAATGAAAATATCTGCAACATTACGCGGCAGATTTGGCCGCACTTCAATCCTCGCCCCTCCTCAGGGCTGATGATGCTGGAGAGAACGCATCTCGGAAAGGTTGTGGGGATCATCACGGGGCATTGCGTGATAGGTGAGCTTGCTAGGCGTCTCCGGTTTCCATACAATGATTTTTGTAGAAGCTGTGGGGACGAAGAAGAGGAGGAGACAATACATCAGTTCCTGTGCACCTGCCCTGCTCTGGCCGGAAGAAGAGAGGATATGTTAGGCTCCCTCTACTTTATTGACCTCGATAACCTGAAGGACGTAAATGTTGGTCATCTGCATCGTTTCATTGATAGATCCGGGTGGTTTAACGACTAGGCTCACATGACATTTTTGTGCCTATGAGGTATCACAACGGACCCAGTGCTGGTCTATATGTACTGTGTTTGTGCGCAGCCGCCTCTTTAACCTAACCTAACCTACCGAAGGGGTATGAGTGCAACGGTTCCCGACAGGACAAGCAAAGGTGCCTGGTCTAACGCTCGTTGTCTTCGCAAACTCAACAACTGGTAAGTTGATATACAACAGGTTAGTTTTCTAATCAACAAATACGCCAACCATTTATCGCTAACCAATTTTATTTCTAGAGATTAAGCTGCAGCATTAATGGAATAACCAACCCTCAAAGGTCGTTCAGAAAATGTTAGTTGCGTCTGCTTTCTTCCCATCTGAAAATTTTGAGATTCCACCGCTCGAGGTCCAACACCTCGTCGACCTCTGCCAACGTACTAACCGGCATAATGTGATCGGTTGCGACGCGAACGCACTCCACATGGTGTGATGTAGAAGCGATATCAACGATAGAGGTAAGCGTCTTCTTGACTATTTTATGTGCAAAAGTGTGAATGGCCTGAACAGCGGATGCAAACCTTCCTTTGGCACGGGGGTAAAGGCAGCGGTACTGGCCATTATCCTTGCTAGTGGTTTCGGACGAGGTATCTCTTTAAGATCACAGACATATCACATTCAACATCCTAGGACAATCCCACATTCGCTCGAATACTTTTTTTTTTCCAAGGAGGAAACTAACTGGGCTCAATTCCGTGTCAGTCAGCCCAAAAACGGAACTACAGGTAAGTCTCATCAGCACTTGAGGTTAGTTGAGCTGACAGCTGATGAACTCAATGAAATTTTAACTTCCTCCTACACAAATAGTACCGTTTCACGTACGGTGCAGTCGGGGCATAAAGTAACCTGGTGGAACGAAGACCTGGCCCGCAAACGAGCCAAGGTTAGGAGGTTGTTCAATAAAGCCAAGCGCTTCAGTAGGTGGGAAGAGTACAGAACTGCTCTCAACGAGTACAAAAAACTCATTAGGCATACCAAACGAGAATGCTGGAAAAGGCATTATGAGCGCATTCAGTCGCTACCGAGGTGGCGCGCCATCACAAAGCGCTATCCTAATATTCTGCAAACGGAGTCGGCCTCTTATTGAGACTAGACGGTTCGTACACTAAGTTCCAGAAGAACCACTAAAGCTTCTGCGTCAGATCCATTTTCCAGGGTGGGTTATGTCAGAAGGTGACCTCTCCCACAACTGCGAGACCCAGACGGGTTCACCAAAGCCGGGCACGCAGTTTAATGGGGGTCTTGCAAGAACAATCGAAAAGCTTCTCAGTGACAAGAAAATCTCGTTGTGCGCTTTTCTTGACATTGAGGGTGCTTTCGATAATACCGGCTGGGTGCAAATCCAGAGCACTGAAACTCAGGGACATTCCGCCCGTAACCATTGCGTGGATAGATGCCATTCTCCGTGGCCTATATATTCACTCAACTTTAGGCAGTACATTCATTTGCGTGAATGCCGTAAAAAGTGGTCCACAAGGTGGCGTTCTGTCACCTCTTCTGTGGTCCCTTATCGCAGACCAGCTGAATTCCATGCTTAATGAGCGCATTTAACTTACTATCTGGTACACGGATGATGTAACTATCATAGTCAGGGGCAAATTCGAATCTACCATCACGGAGGTAATGGCGTCGGACCTCGACATAGTCTACACAGGAGTGCAACAGTGGGCTTAAATGCAGGCCCACAGAAAACTGTCGTTGTGCCGATTACGCGAAAACGAAACCTAACAGTGGATTGGAAATTTCGTTAGGCAGCACCACGTTATTCCCGTACGATATTATGCGGGACTTGCCGAGCCACGAGCCAAGTGAATAACACGTTGCGCACATCCAAGCACTTACGAGTGAGCGAATTTCATCCAATGCAACGAATGCCGAACAAGCACCCGTGGAGCATTTTGTTCACCCGATGAATCGCTGGACGGGAGAGACGCACGGTGTTTGGGTGTGCACAATGCATTATCCAGTTGGCTCGCGACTCGGCGAGTCACGTATAAGGTGGTACGGGCATAAGGTTATTCCACTGAAGTTTTAACACTAGACTCGGGGTAGCAGTAGACTCGAAACTTACCTGAAATATTCATACAGATACTGTAATTAGCAAAGCCACACGCACCATGTGGCCTCGCAGAAGTCTCTTCGTAAGGACATGGGGGCTCACCCCAAAGAGAGATAATTGAATTGCCCATGGTAACGTACGTAGCGCTTGTGTGGTGGCCGAAAACTCAGCCATCATCTGTTTTCCTAAAGTTCAATAAGCTTCAACGTCTTGCCTAACTTGGCATCAATGGAGCCATGCCCACTAGCCCAACGTCAGCCCTAAAGGCGATCGTTGGACTTACTCCATTGCAAGAGTCAGCAGCTCTTAATGCTCTTAGAATTCTTTTAACTTCCGACGTACGTAGTGGAAAAGGCGGTCACATGAGAACTCTCAATCAAATTTCTGACCTGCAGATCTGCTTGAGGTCAGATTACATGATCACGGAAGTTTGCTTCGGCAGAAAATTTTCAGCCCTCATCCCTAAGCGCACCGATTGGGAAAATAGCACGCCCTATCCAAATCCACTGATGGGTCTAAGACAGAACAGGATGTTGGTGCAGATGTCTCTGGACCCAACACCAGGATTTAGATCGCAATGGGAGTCTCGCCCAGTATTTTTCAAGCTGACATCCACGTCATTAAGGTCTGCGCCAGAGACTTCGCGGCGCTCACATTGGTTTCTACTCAGACAGCCAAGCAGCAATAAACGAGCACTAGTCATATAAGGTTTCATCAAAACTGGTAAAGAAGTGCTACGAACTCCTCCAACTGTTGGCAACCAAAAGCCGAGCCTTTTTGTGTTAGGTGCCAGGCCACTACGGCATTGAGGAGAACGAGATTGCGGATGAACTTGCTTGACACGGATTATCCAGTCGATTTCATGGACTTGAACCTTACTTCGGGTTTGGGCAGGCCTGGGCCAAATTGCGAATCACAGACTGGTCTGGTCAGTAATTCTACGTCATCAGTACTAGAATAACATTCCAGGGCTACGTCTTCAACGGTGCTACTCAAATGAGTAGAACTCATCTAAGACTTCTAGTGGGGTACTTATCGGGGCATCACCTGGTCAGATATCACCTAAACAAGTTGGGTCAGTCCAGCGAGACTGAATGTCGTCTTTGTCTGGAGGATGTGGAAACGACCAAACACATTTTGCGAATGTCCCGCCGTCGCGCGTTATAGGATGTCACTTCTCGGGCCGGCTACTATCAGCGCCGCGGACTTTAGGATAATTTTCGCTAAGGACATACTGTCCTTTATTAGAAAGTTGGACGGTCTTTTGACTTAATGGCCTACGGCACAATATGCCTCTTATGGCCGCAGTGCCTTCCTGCTGGGTTAGTAGCTCAACTGTCTTATCTTATCTTATCTTATCTAAGGTTAATCTTAAAACGAAAGTTTCTTTTTCAATGTTATTTCCTTCTTTTCTTTGAATATGACATGGCTAGCAATGTTTAGTTTATGCCGTTTCGGGGTGTGAAATGCTAACTGCATTTTTGCTTTCTAAAAATATTCTGGTAAATTTTTCAGGATTATATTTTGTTCCAACTTGCGACAGGTATGCGACTAAGTGGACCGTGTCTGTTGTTGTGTCTACTTCATCGGCTGACCATCGGGTTTCGTTTAACGGGTTAAGTAGCCTCTCCGGGGTCATCTTTGATAGAGAGAAAGTCAAATGGGCCGTGGAGTCCTTTGAACCCTTTATGGCACCTGGTGCCAATGGTATCTTTCCTGATCTATTGCAACACAGCCTTGATTTCATTATAGCCCCCTTGATTGTCCTGTTTAGAGCCAGCTACTCCTTGAGCTATATACCAAGCATATGGAGGGCTGTAAACGTGGTATTCATTCCTAAAAGCGGGAACAAACCGGAGGAGCTACCGAAATCTTACAGGCCGATCAGCCTCTCATTGTTTCTCCTAAAAACTATTGAGAGGTTATTGGATCTACATATCAGGGGAAAAATGGAATGCACGTCACCCTTACGTCGTACTCAGTTCGCCAATGTAAAAGGTAAGTCGACTGTAGTTGCCTTACACAATCTCGTGGGAACGATTGAAAAAACCCTTAATGACAAGGAAATCGCTCAATGTGCGTTCCTTGACATTGAGGGTGCTTTCGACAATACTGAGTACAGCAGTATATACAGAGCACTCAGGCTCAGGAATATACCTACGGCTACAATCATGTGGATCGACGCCATGCTTCGGGGGCGTGAAATCTACTCATCGCTTGGTGGCATCTCAATTTGTGTTAACGCTGTCAAGGGCTGTCCTCAGGGTGGGGTTCTTTCCCCACTTCTCTGGTCCCTTGTCGCAGATGAGCTACTCGCTAGGCTCTGCGACTGTGGTTATTGTGCTATCGGATACGCTGATGATATAACCATAATAATAAGGGGCAAGTTTGAAACGACTGTCACGGAGGTGATGAGTACGGCACTCGACCTAGTCCTTCGCTGGTGCACTGAAGTTGGCCTGGGCGTTAATCCTCAAAAAACTGTCTTAATTCCATTCACTCGGAGGAGAAATCTTAGTTTAAGCTCGATCAGCCTAGGCAGGACGGTGCTTGAGTTCTCCACTGAAGTCAAGTGTTTAGGCCTCACGTTAGACTGGAGGCTCAACTGGAGCAAACATGTCGAGACAGTTATTAGTAAGGCCACTCGGATCATGTGGACTTGCAGGTCTCTCTTTGGAAAAACCTGGGGTCTCACCCCTAAAATGACTGAGTGGTTGTACTTGATGCTGGTATGACCAGTTGTAACATTTGCTGTGCTAGTATGGTGGCCAAAACGCAACAGCGTTGCACCATACAGTTGTGTACCAAACTTCAACGTCTCGCATGCCTTAGTATGGCAGGATCTTTTCGCTCATGTCCGACATCGGCCATAGAGGCAGTTATCGGACTTACTCCGCTGCATATTTTTCTTCGAGAATCTTCAGCTCTAAGCGCTCTTCGAGTGCATCTAACTTATGACGGTCATGTGTACAATCAGGGCCACATGAGCATTCTGGAGCGGGTTCCTTGCATACCGATCTGCTCGAGATTGTTGAAGTTATTTGTTTTATTTCAGATTCCCAATCCGTGAAATCATAAATGCAGTTAATAATTAGATTATTATTTAATATGTTTATTGAACGAGAGAAAATAGGAGACTAAACTTGACATTTGTATTTTTCATTTTTTATAATAAGTCCAAGGTTACTACGTTAAGGGTTACTACGTTAAAACAAAAAAACAGTTGAACCAATGTATTTCAATAGAGATCAGACTACATGACTACGGAACTTTGCTTCGGTAGGAAATTTTCGGTCTCCATCCCAAGCCGGTCGGAATGGGATATTGGCAATCTTTGTCCTGATCCCAGGTATATCATATGGTTTACTGATGGGTCAAAAATGGAACAGGGAGTTGGTGCTGGGATCTTTGGACCGAACACCAGGATCTCAATCGCTATGGGCATTTGGCCCAGCGTTTTCCAAGCCGAGATCCATGCTATTGATACCTGCGCCAGAGTAATTCTCCAAAAGAAGCTCACTGGCGCTAACATTGCTATCTGCTCTGACAGTCAGGCAGCTATTAAGGCTCTTTGATCACACAAGTTCTCGTCGAAACTATTGTTGGATACCTGGGCATCGGGGCATCCATGGCAATGAAGCTGCAGATGAACTTGCTGGACAAGGCTCATCAGAGAAATTTTTCGGGCCTGAACCCTTCTACGGTCTGAGCTGGGCCGCAGTCAAGGCGATGGTGAGGGTATGGTCTGCGGACGAAAGGTTGCGGTACTGGAATAATCTCCTAAGACTGCGGCAATCCAAAGATCGCATTGATCCCTACAGTCGGAACGAAGCTAGCCGCCTGGGAAGAGCGGACCTGAGGTTAATCGTTGGTTACCTCACGGGACACCACTGGGTGAGATATCACCTAAACAAGATGGGTCTGTCCACTGAGACAGAATGCCGGCTTTGCCTGCAGGACATTGAGTCCACCAAACACCTTCTCTGTGAATGCCCGGCGATCGCTCGCTTCAGGTTTACGTTTCTTGGAGATTCAATAGTGAGCTCCGCTGTCATTAAGAGTGCTCCTACAAAGGACCTATTGGCCTTCATCAGGTTGATTGAGGGTCTTTTGGATTAGTCAAGGCTGTGGCACAATATATCTTTTGGTGGCAGTGCCTACCATATGGGTATCTTAGCCTGCCCTTATTTATTATTATTATTAAGTGGACCGGACGTGCATCATCGTCCGAAACGAAGTTTATGCAACGAAACGTCAACCAACCATATGAGAATAGTTGACGCGTTATTGCGAATAGACTGCTTGTGCTCTGTTGAAGTTAAAGTCGTCTGTCTCTCACACTTTAGTAAATAGAGCACAACACTTCAGATGTGATATACTGTCGTTTTTCTGAACGTACTACTTCGGCCACAAGTAGCCAAGTAGTTGCCCCTATGAAAATGCTTCAATTATAATTAAAACTAATGGTAGTTCAAAATTGGCAGTTCGATCTCACGATTTTGTACCGATAACCCTTGAACAATCCCATTTGCCAAAATGTCTACCTAAATCAAAGATTTAATCACTGAAGCTATTAAATCTAACTGCGGAACCAAGTCAGTAGTATACGAAAAAACAGTGCTGAGTTTCTACACAATTCACTGTCCACCGAGCACAGACAGTGCGTTCAAATCAGGCTATTAATTGAATACTTTCTATGCCGGAATAAAATAACGAGCATGTTACCTGTCGATGATATAATCGGAATCAATGGATCTTTGGGTCATGTTGTCAATTTACAGCCATTGCTTGATGTGTGTGTTGTGTACACCAGATTTAGCATACTTTACGAATATGAATCAGAATCGGCAACAAAAAGTTATGTTAAATTCAGAGGTGTAAGTTTAGCCATCAGCTTCGTCACTCAAAGCACGTATGTATTTGAATCGGAACCTTATTATCCAAACTTAAACGTCCATCTCCTGACAAGATTTATAGATTACACTTATCAGTATTATAATGGTAGCTGCCTATATCGGGCACATACAGAAAGTCAATTTATATAAACCGTCTTATTGTGAACATTTTTTTACCTTTTTCCAATTTGACATCTGTTTTTAGTATAAAGGCATCTAATTGATAGGTTTTGATGAAATTAAAGACCTTGTCGAATTAAATTGTCAGAATATTATTCTTTCAAATAAATGATATGCATGTAGTAGCGGTTTCGCAGTACATTTCTCCTATATAACGGAAGAATAATTATTAACCGCGAATAAATCGAATTGACGTCACGCTGTTAATTTTTGACCATATTAATTTTTTTTTTAATCCATATTTTAAGAAGCCTATTCACTATAAGAGTAACTCACAATATTCCTACAAAGTCAGACCAGAATTTTGAAAGATAAACTAGAATTCGTATGATCGATTATCTTCAGTTTTCCGGTAGGAATATCATCAATTTTTCCCAAAAGATTCTCGTTAGCATTTGAGATTGTGGTTAACGCGCTCGGTAGCCGTGAGGTCTTGGTCGCTACTCTAGAGTGCTGCATCTAAAGAATAAGGAGTTGAGTCCTGCTTAGGAATTAATGTCGAAATAATAATAATCATCATCATCATCGTGGCGCGACAGCCCGACGTCGGGCCTTGGCCGCCTGGATCATTGTCCTCCAATTATCTCGGTCACGTGACCGCGTCCTCCAATTTTGGGAGCCCAGCAGCTGCGCGGCGTCCACACCTACTGAACTCTCCCAACGAGATCTCGGTCGTCCTCGCAGTCTCGCTCCGTCGACTCGTTCAGCATTCATTACTCTCTTAGGCATGCGATCATCGTCCATTCTTTGTACATGCCCTGCCCATTGAAGTCGTTGTAGTTTGACGATTTTCGAGACTTGCAGCTCATCGTACATTTCATACAACTCATGGTTGTACCGGATGCGCCATCCATCTCGATCGCAAACAGCCCCGAAAATTCGCCGTAGAACCTTACGTTCAAAAGTGTCTAGCATGTTTTCGGAGGCTTGAGTTAGGGTCCATGCTTCGCAGCCATAGCATAGCACTGGTCGTATAATGGTTTTGTACACGCGGAGCTTCGTGTTTCTGTGCACATGCTTCGATTTCATTATGGGGAGAACCGAGAAAAAAGTCTTATTACCTAACTGTATCCGTCGCTTGATTTCGTCAGTTTCGTTGGCGTCCCTTGACAGGTTGCAACCCAGGTAGATGAAGTTGTTCACGAACTCGATGTTGAGGTCCCCCACGTTGATGCTCGGTTGTGCAGGTGTCCTTGTCACCGATTGCATCATTATTTTAGTTTTACCCTCGTTAATACGTAATCCAACTTCCTTTGCAGCGGTATCGAGCGTATACAGAAGTTCTTCTGCGTCAGCCAATCTTCGGGACATGATGTTGATGTCGTCGGCGTACGCTGCTAATTGTGTCGACTTGATGAGTAGCGTCTTGCTGTTGTCCATATTCATGGCCCGAATAACGTATTCCAGTGCTAGGTTGAAGAGCGTCGGTGCCAGTCCATCGCCCTGTTTCAAACCAGTGCGTGTTTCAAATAGATCAGTAAGTCTATTCTGGATCCTGACTTGTGAGACGGAGTTGGTCATCGTCATCTTTGTCAGTCGCACTAATTTTGCTGGTATACCAAATTGCAGCATGATGTTGTACAGTACTCCACGATCGATACTGTCGTATGCCTGCTTGAAGTCGACAAAGATTTGGTACACGTTTACGTTGTATTCCCAGCACCTCTGGAGTATCAGTTTGACTGAGAAGAGCTGATCGGTTGTGGAGCGACCAGGTCTGAAACCGCTTTGATATTCGCCAATGACTCGTTCTGCGTACGGTTTTATTCTATTTTCCAGAATTTTCGTCAAAATTTTATAGGACGTACAAACTAGTGATATGCCCCTGTAATTCTCACACCGCAGTTTATCTCCCTTTTTATGAATTGGACAGATGATGCTTCTGCGCCAATCGTCTGGGATCTCCTCGTTCTCCCATATTCGCAGGAGTAATTGATGTATGGCATCAACTAGACTCGTTCCACCGAATCTTAGCAGTTCAGCTGGAATCTCGTCAGCGCCCGGCGCTTTATTTCGTTTTAGTGACCGCAACGCGAGATCAACTTCCTCTACTATCGGGGGTTGAATGGGTGGACCTAGATCAACAATATCGTCGAGAGCTTCCTGTGTGGGGATGTTAGATGGTCGGTTTAGAAGCTCTTCAAAATAAGAGGCCCATCGTTTGTTAATACCATCGGTGTCGCTGATGATAATAATAATAATTCTGTTTTTATTTAATGTACGCATATCACATACTATACAATGCCATCTATCAGAAAATTATCAAATTCTATGTAAATTATTAAATGCTATGAATTGTAAAAAATGCTATGTAAACTACCAAAACGTAACCCAATAAACTTCACTTGCATTCGAGTCGTACAACGCAAAGGTGTTGTCAATCCACCAGCGAGTTGCAAATAGTGCATATTATAGTTTGCAAATCTCACCTTTTCGTTTTCGGCTCATCAAAGGTGGTACGGGCAGCAGGCATCCCAGGCCACAAACAATAGCCTACATCCATAGGAAAACAACATTTTCAAACATAAAAACATGTCCGTCGAGCCGGATCCATCCGTCGTCATCATAGTGCATCACATTGGCATCGTGTGAGATCCAACCTTTTTCCTATACATATTTCAGATCCAATATTATTCTGTTCATCCGAAATAAGCAAGTGTTGAAATCACATTTTTCGATTGCGGTGATAGTGGTGTTTTAATAGGAAAAATAATTAAAATCAATGTTGAGCATGGCCGACATTAAAATGCTTATCCGCAAACGAGGGTCGGTGAAGGCGCGACTAACATGATTTTCTAATTACGTAGAAGTTGTGAAAAATCGTCAACTGTCCAAAATTGAGGCAATCGTATTCGAAGAAAGATTAAAGCGGGTAGAGTTAGTGTTGTCGGAGTATAGTGCGATTCACGAAAAATTACTAGAAGTCGCAGAAGACAAAGATTTGGATGACCATGAAATTCAAAGAGAAGCATTTGAAAATGATTTATTCAAAATTTGCGCGTTCGCGCGATCTCTTATTAACGCTTCTCATGAAATTGAAAATCTCGGTAACCAATCAATGGCGAGTTCAACTGGTGATTCCTTTCATGGTGCAGGAGAAAACCATACAAATATCAACTGCTCCTGCTCGCCATCGTACTCTGTTCTGGACAATGGGGTGCAACTCCCCAAAAGACTTACCCAGTGTCTCACACTCCATTGCCAGAGATCGATGTCATGTGATTCTAGGACCCCCTCTTGGTCGGTCTTGGTTGGAAATCAGACCCCATTTCATGGCATGCAAAGCAATGCAGTTATCACTCTTCCGCAATGTGTGACCTATCCACTGCTATTTTTGCCTGCGTATCAATTCATCGATTGGCACCCACTTAGTTCTTCATTTGATATTGTTTCGGACCAGAAAATACTTAGAATTCGACGAAGGCACGAGTTGACGAAAACTTAAAACTTTCTGGTAACTCTTACGGAAACTTTCCATGTACTGCTCCCATACAAAAGCACTGACAGTGCCAGGGAGCGAAACAGGCCCAGCTTGGTCTTGATGCTGAGATAACTGCTCTGCCAGATTTTGGACAGCATTCCGAATGCGCATTTAGCCTGGTTGATACGACGAGCGATGTCCTGCTCCGTACTACCATTTTCGACAACAAAGCTACCCAGATAGATAAAGTTGTCCACTTTCTCCACAGGCTGCCCATTAATATTAGTGGCAATAGGTGTCGGATTTCTTTTTCGCAATGACGGGCTAAGAACCTTGGTATTGTTGGTATTAATCTTTAGCCCAACCTTGCTTGCCTCCCTCTCGAGATCTAACGCCATTGCGGACAGATCCATGATTTTGTGGGAGAGTAGGTATGTGTCGTCAGCGCAGTCAAGATGTTGTAGATAAGATCTTAAAGTCCATTGAATTCTCCTGTCGAGTGCAACAGGGCTGCGTGCAACACATCGCCGATCACCATGAGGAATAGGATCGCTGAGAGGATGCATCCCTGCCGAACTCCACTGCGAATCTCAAAGTCCCCCGACACCTTACCTTTATGTAGAACGCGACATTTCGCGCCGTCATAGGTTGCCTTAATAATAGCCATAAGCTTCTCATGAATGCCCCTCCTGCGCAAGGCCGCCTATATAAAATCCCGGTTCATACTATCGAAAGCCTTTTCGAAATCGATGAAAAGCAAGTGAAGCGGAGAATCGTATTCAGTGCATTGCTCGATGATGATTCGCAATGTGTTAATGTGATAGACACAGAAGAATCTGGATCGAAAACCAGCCTGCGCTTCATCAATTGTGCTTTCTAAGTAGCCTTTAGTCTTTCCAGGACGATTTTAGATATTATCTTGGCAACGGCAGGGAGCACACAAATGTCTCTCCAATTATTGCAGTCTGTGAGGCTACCCTTCTTTGGAAGTTTGATGATCAAGCCTTACTTCCACTCAGTGGGGAAGGTCTCTGTATTGCAGGCTTTATTAACAAGTGGGTGCAGCAACTCGGCAGTTACGCTTGGCGCTGCTTGATAAAGTTCGGCAGGGATACCGTCGAGTCCGGCGGCCTTTCCTCGTTTTAGTGCAATAATTGCAGCGACTAATTCCTCTTTAGTGGGGGCAGTGGACAGTATACGCACATTTTGATGGTAAGCTAAATTATCTACATATAAGTGACTCTTTCCCTTATGACTGTGTTACCGTTTCTGTTTCCATTTCCCCTTCTCTATCTCTACTAATTTCATGTGTCTATGTTCCTTGCTATTCCTCCTTGTTAGTTTATGACAGCCTCTTTAAATACTTCTCCGACCTTATTAATATACCTATATTGCGCCCTGATTCATATATTAGTATCTGCGGTGACTTCAACCTCCCCAATGTTCGCTGGCCTGATTCACCAGGTCTTCCATTATCCTTGCCTTCACCATCCCTTTTGTTGTCGTTATCATCTTTTATCGAGTTCTGCAATCTATTGCAGTTTAATACTGTTCGCAATTTCATGGACCGTATGCTAGATCTTGTCCTAAGTAATTTACCTCTGTCCTGTTTGTCATCCTCTAGAGCCGCCATTGCCTATTTACCAATGGATCCATACCATCCGGCTCTCGTAAATAACCTCAACATTCCCTTTGAACCCTCTCGTTCGAGTAATCTTCATGCACGACTTGATTTTAGGAAAGCCGACTACCTAACCATCAATCAAACGTTGAACGAAATAGACTGGAGTAGAATTCTGTTTGATCTTAATTGTGAATCTGCGGTATCAACATTTTATAGCCTGCTTTATAATATTATCTATGAGTTCGTCCCACTTCGGGCCTCAAAAATACGTAAGGGACCCGTCTGGTTTACACCCTTAATATATAAAATGATACGCAGCAGAAAGAATCGTGCTCGTTCTCGCTTCAAGCATTCTAAGCGTCACTCTGACTTCTTAGCTTTTCGTCTTCTTAGATCTAAGATGAAAAAACTTATTCAAAGTACCCGCTCTGCATACTTCTTAAGCATCGAAAGCAGTGTCAACAAGGAGAGTAAGCTCTTTTGGTCTTACTTCAGGAATATGCGGTCTTCCTCCTCTCACCCATCTTCCCTTTCGCACGATAATGTGACTGCAAATACTCCTAAAGATATATGTGAGCTTTTTGCTTCCTTCTTCTCCAGCACCTTCCACCAGCCCTCCATGTTACCTCACTTCCAACATGATCCGCTCTCATCAGAACCTCTTCCGCCTATACTACCGACCTACGTTGACCATATTATCTTATCTCTTAATGTCAACTCTTCTTCTGGGCCTGACGGGATTCCCAACCTATTCTTGAAGAAAACACATAGCTCAATTTCCGTTCCTCTGGCCATTTTATTCAGTAAAAGTATTGCAGAAGGTGTTTTCCCAACTCAATGGAAGTCATCTTATGTTGTTCCTATCCCAAAAAAGGGTGACCCCAACTTGGCTGCAAACTACCGTCCTATTTCACTGTTATCGTCTTGTTCCAAACTTCTTGAGCGGATTGTTTTCAACTACATTTACGATTTTTTTGGCCATCTCATTTGTCATAATCAACATGGTTTCTGCAGAAAAAAATCTACAGTCACCAACTTAGTTGAATTTGTTGACTATGTTTCCAAATCTCTCAATAAACACCTCGACGTTCATGTTATTTATACCGATTTCTCCAAAGCCTTTGATACAGTGAATCACAGACTTTTACTGGATAAATTATTTGGTCTTGGGTTTCCTCCTCACCTTGTGTCTTGGCTCTCCTCCTACCTTCTCAACCGTTCCTCTCAAGTAGTCTTCAAAAGTCTATTTTCTTCTCCCTTTTGCCCGTCGTCTGGAGTCCCTCAGGGTTCTATTCTCGGACCCCTTCGCTTTCTGTTTTTCATCAATGACCTACCACCGCTGCTCAGTTGTCTTTCTTTGCTTTATGCCGATGATTGCAAGATTTTGACTACCATCTCTGACTTTAGTGATTGTTTTGCTCTACAAACCGACTTGGACTGTTTGCATTGTTGGTGCATCTCAAATGACCTACATCTGAACATCTCCAAATGCTCGGTCATGACTTACTTCCTGAAATCTTCTCCAATTTCGTTTCCTCATAAAATTAATTTCCCCACTCTACAATAAACTTCCTCATTTAATGATCTCGGCGTTGTCTTCGATTCCAAATTAAGATTTACAGAGCATTACTCCTTCATTATCAACAAGGCATCCAAGGTTTCTGGATTTGTTTTGCGTTGCTCGGGTAACTTTCGTTCCTTACGCACTGGTGTTAACCTATTTGTTTCACTTGTCCGCAGCAAACTTGAATATGCCTCAGTCGTTTGGTCCCCTTCTACCTCAGTATCAACTGAAGCCTTAGAAACCGTTCAACGTAAGTTCACCAGATCCTTATTGTTTAAATTTAAGTTACCATACCTTCCATATCCTGTTCGCTTGAGCTTACTCGAAATGTTGTCTTTGCGTAAAAGGAGAATTTATCTCGGCGAATGCTTTCTCTTTAAGATTTGCCAGGGCCTTTTACATTCATCGCTTTCTGAAGACATCAATTTCCGTCTCCCTTCTTATGACACACGATCGGTAGCCATATTCGAACCTCCCAATGCCCAACTTTCTGTTTATATGAACTCTCCATTACCTAGGACCATGCGTAATTATGATAGACTAGGTCTTGGTCCTTTACCCAATTCATTTTATACTTTTAAACGCTTACTGTTGCTTAAAGTATCATCACATGAATTAAATGACTGAATTAGCCTAAAATTAACTATTTGTGATTTATATTTTTCTTTTCTTTGATACTTCTGTTAATATTTTATCTAGTTTTTATTTTTCATTTTTTCTTTTTTTTTAATTAACTGACTGAATTAGCATTGAATATTTGAAATTTATGTTTTCCTTTATTATACCTTTGAAATTTCTGTTAAGATTTTTTCTATTTTTTTTTTCTCTTTCTCTGTTTTAAATCTTTTTTTCATATTCTTTACTTCTTCTTATTATATAATACTGTATTATTGGGATCCTATCCTGTTCAGTTAATAAATGAAATAAATAATAAATAAATAAGCGGGGGAACTTCACCTGAGGTGATACGGTTCAAGACCGCAGCGAAGTGTTCTTTCCACCGCCTTATTTGACCTTCTTCCAAGATAAGTAGCTTTCCATCACTATCCTTCACCGGATGTTGGCAGGAGTTACGACCACTTGTAAACTCTTTAATGACACCGTAGACGGCGTTTAAATTGTTACTTCTTGCGTCTTCTTCTGCTGACGCTAAAAGAGAATTGGCATAAACTCTTTTATCGCGTCGCACACTACGTTGAACTTCTCGAGCTTTTCGATGGTAAAGGAGTTCGGTGCTGCTTCGATTGTCGTCTGCTACTGCCAAACGAACCTTCAGCTCCTTTCTTTCAACAATCCGCTGCCACGAAGCGTCGGACATCCAGGGCTTATTCTGGCCATCCGTCTTTGTCCCAAAGATGGTATCTGCGCTATCAATGTACGCAGCGGTTTATGCGGAGCCGTTAGGCTGCCACCCTACCCAACCTAACCTAACCTAGAATAGACTGATGGACGGTAAAATTCCGCCAAAAAATCAGCTAACTTTGCCATAATTTGAGCTCCGAGATGCGTTCCACACATTTTGGACTGGCGATTAAAGCGGAGAACACACATACGCGATCGCGATGGCCTTGGCGATTGCGTTCGCGATGGCGATCAAACGCGTTCCACGTTAGTAAGTTAAGCAACACATACTTGTCGCGATCGGTCAGCGGTAGAGTGGGCATCTGCAGCGTTCGATCGCAAGTCGGCGATCTGCGATCAAACGCAACTGGTTGAATTTATCGCAGATCGCAAGTATTAAAAATGGTAGATTTCACGGAAAAATTGATTGAACATGGTAACTACAACAACTACAACAATGTGCGCATACAATTTTTAAAAAATAAGAAAAATAAAAAAATTTCTTGCGATTGCGATCGCGATTACAACATGGTGTGTTCGCTTCCTCCTGTGATCGCGATCGCGAACGCAATCGTGATCGCCATCGCGATCGCGTATGTGTGTTCTCCGCTTTAACCGACGTAGAGAAAATAGAAATATCATGGGTCAAAAATATACTCTATATTCTTCCTCTTGGTATAGGATATAAGAATATTAAGGTATATTATATACGAATGGGCAGATTATATTTATTGTTATTCTGATTATCAAACTGCATATTTCTTAACAAACCAATAACTTAAACGTCAAATGAAGCAAATTCATGGCTTTTACTTTCAGTCACAAAAGAAACTGAATGCGGTTTTTTATACCACAATATTTTTAAAAACAATAGTGATTTCATTGAATTGTTGCTAACAATCGCGAAAATGATAATAACAAGTCATTTTTATCGGTAAGTGCTCTGGTTTCTTTTCACGTGCTGGATTCCATTGTGGTTTTAAGCTAAGTAACATATGTACACAATCGTATGATACATAACATCCAGAACATGACTTTCATTTACGAATAAATTAGAGATTTATTCACCAATTCTCTGAAAATCCCATAGCTATTTAAAGTGTGGCCATTCTCGGCAGAGCACTTGGGATTGGGTCGGTCGTACATTGAAGGAACGAACTATTATACTTCTTTTTCCTCAGTTCAAAGTGTTCAAACGCTTTAAAATTGCTTGGAGTAACCCATACAGTCAAAAGAAACGGTTCACTTGAATAGATCAATCAGACTCAAAGTACGTTAAGTTTACAATTATTTTTGCCTGAAGACATAACTTAAAAAAGGTATGAGGAAAACGAACTCTGACCAAGCCGGTCTTCTAAGCTAAGTGATCCATGACAACGATTCTTTTAAATACGAATATTTTCAGGCTTTTAAAAGTTTGCTTAATTGAGGCATAAGTAAAAGTTAGTGTCTAGTCTCCGTGAATATTCCGTAAACCCGAACGACATTAACCTCGCAGTTCCTTTCCAAATCACTTTTCTTTCACCGTGTAGTACATGACATATCCAAATGATCCAATCGCTACGCATCGCGTATCTTGCATTTTGACGAGACGATACGCGAAAATGTGATAGTAAATCAGCGATGTGAAAAACACTACACAATTCGTCATCTGAATATTTGGCAATTTGTGCACATGGAGTGAGTTTTTCTTCTTCCGAAAGGCACCTTACATAATTAAATACTGCCAAAAGTTTCTGGTTGGTAATATGAAATATATTTTTGGATTGTTACCAAATTGAGCGTATCCAAAGATCGCTCATACTCGTATGTGGTGTGGATCCTTCGCAAACTCGCCTATTTGCATCATTAGATGGAGCACATGGCCGAATCTCGAGTTTTTCTTTCAGAGTTTGACGGCGCTTGAAATGTCTGGTCCATCGAAAGGCCGTTAAACTCTATAGTTTGCAAAGATGCGGCTACTCCGGGGTGAATAGTGTGCTTCAAGGTGCCGAAAGAGCAGAAATAAAAAATGTTCCGCGGTGATAGATCGCTAACTAATGAAATGAATCTTTTTTTTTGGTTAAGAATGATTGTCTGCGTTACGAATGTCTGCTGAAGGTAAAAAAAAGTTTGTAAATTAGACAAGGTAGCAGCCCATTTCAAGGTAAAGGCTTCTAAGAGTGTGATGGGGAGAATTGTTGGGAAAATGGCCATTGAGCACATTTGGAGTTCACATCTGATACAACCGTGGGTTAATATCCCTTGCACACTACAGGAGATTTGGATAAATCTCGAGATTTAAGCAAATCTACCCCTAAATCTCCTAGATTTACCATACATTTATTAACATTTGCTAATCTAGATTTAGAACCAGATTTAAAATTATTAGGTTGGTGTATATGAAATGTCGGATTTGCAATGACATGAAGTTGGTTGCGATTTTTATGTATCAAACTGCCACCAGGCGGCGCTAGTGATATAACACATTGAAGAATAAATAGTGGTACCTTGGCTTATGGAGTCTTTCGGTTTTGCAACGGAAGCAACGAGGAATATCAACAGGGCATTGGGACCTGATACGGTTAACGAACGAACCACTCAGTGGTGGTTCGAAAACTTTCGATCCGGTGATATGAACCTTCGAATTGAGCCACGTAGAAACCCAGGACCATCGATCGACAACGACGAGCTGCGTGCATTAGTGGAGTCTGACCCCCGTAACAGAAGCGAACCGTTCTTGAACCGAATTGTGACCTGCGATGAAAAGTGGATACTATACGATAATCGTCGCCGATCGTCCCAACGGCTAGATGCCGATGAGGCTCCAAGACACATGCCGAAACCAAGCCTTCATTTGGTGGTCTATAGCTGGATTCATCCACTATTTGTTCCTGCAACCTGGCGAAACCATCAGTGCTGAGAAATACTGTGCTCAACTGGACGAAATGCATCAGAAATTGGCAGTTCAACGACATAGGCTAGTCAACAGGGATGAAGTTATACTGCTTCATGACAACGCACGACCGCAAGTATCGTGAACAACGATCCAAAAATTTAACGAGTTTCTCTATGAGACTCTTCCTTACCCGCCATATTCACCAGACCTCTCGCCAACAGATTACCATTTCTTTAAACATTTGAACCACTTTTTTGCAGGAAAACAGTTTAACAATAAAAAAATGCCTTAGAGGAGTTTCTTCGAACTAGAAACTCAGACTTCTTTGTAACACGAATAAATGCGCTTGTAACTCATTGGGAAAAGTGTTTCGCATCCTCTGGTACCTATTTCGATTAATAAAATTACTCGTATCTTTATAAAAAGTTACAGCTCTTCAAAAATTTGCTACTGAATCCGACATTTCATCTACACCAACCTAATAATTTCGTCTTAAATCTTGGTATTTTCCCCAATGTATGCAATGGAATAGTACATTTCTTTCTGCTCCAATGTAAGTGAACGACAGCGCAACTACCAACTAAATCTTGGTGGTAAAACGAGAAGAAGAAAACGCATGGTGTGCATGGGTTTTGGTATTTACAAATCTATCAAGATTTAGGCGTCTGGTGTGCATATGCTTTTACATTAATAATGCGTACACAACCATCCACCTATCTATAAATCTAACATATTTCTATTGTACATGTAATGTCCATTCGTTTGTACCTAACCTTACACATTCGTTTTGTAAACATCCGCACAATAAAGTGAATATTTCGAGTAGTTATCGCAGAATGATTTTTTCTTAATTTGCTCGTCATTGTTTCTAAGTAAACTTTTTCCTTTCTCTGTAGCCTTTCTTCAAAACTCAGCAGTCTAAGATGACTTGCTTTGCTTTCTTGGTGTGGACGAAAGCCTGTTTTTTTTTTCTCTTCATATAATGGCAATAATATTGTTATTTCGTAAATTCAATTATCAAAATTCAAGTCACATGGTGCGCATGAAACAGCAAATTATGTTTAGAAGGGTCAATCGAAAACTGAGAAAACTACGCCAGTTATGTACGCCCTGTGGTGCAGGGGCGTAATAATAAGCCACAACATCTCCCGAATTGTCGCAGGTAAGCTGCTAACTGGGAGTAGCAGGTGCATCGTCCGAATCTGGTTTATGCCAGCGAAACGTCAGCTACGACACATGGAATATATAGTTGACGCGCTATGCCCTGGGGCGCCCCTCAGTGGTTTATGAACGAAAAAAAAAAAACAAACTATTACACTATAAAAGTTCTTTTACAAAGATCTTTTATAAAAGATCTTTGGCAAGAATCTTTTATAGTGTAATAGGGTAACTTTTATAAAAGTTCTTTGATGATAGTTAGCCTTTTCATTTTATATTTTATCAAAGTATTTTGACAGGCAAGAGCAGAAGAAGACAAAATCAGCTGTATGTAGTTTGTTTTCTGGTAATAGTGCACCCATAGTGAACGGACATCACGTCCGTTATCGCCCAGGCACAATCGATTACCGGCTATACATCCATTTACTCCATCCTCCAGAGTTCACGACACGATCAAGAGACAACCGCAATCGATCAAAATCCTGATTCGGGACGAAGCCGATGAAATGTTGAACAAGCAATTCAAAAAGCAGATCTACGATATTTATCGGTACCTGCCACCAGCCACACGAGTCGTTCTAATCTCCCCACTCGGCCGCACGAGATTCTAGAGATGACGACCAAATTTATATAACACACCCAATTCGAATCTTCGTGAAACGGTAGGTTCAGACCATAATTCCGTAGATACACTCCACTAATCCTTCGCGAATATCTTTTTTATTTCAGTGACGAATTGACACTGGAAGGCGTTAAAAAAATTTTTGGGGCCGTCGAGAGGGAGGAGTAGAGGTTCGATACACTCTGCGATATTTACGATACGCTGCTTATCACACATGCCGTGATTTTGTGCACCACGAAAGGTACGGTGGACCGGCTGACGGACGGATGCGTGACGATATCATGAAGGAGTTCCGATCGAGCCAGAGTCGAGTCCTGATCACGACCCGCGTCACTGATGTGCAGCAAGACTCGCTTGCCATCAACTACGATTTGCCGAACAATCGTGAATGCACATGGCTAGTCGAATCGATTCGGACGCATGGGTTTCGCAGTCAATTTTGTAAAGTCTGGGGATGTTCGTATTTTATGCAATATCGAACAGTATTATTCGGCGCAGATTCATGAAATGCCAATGAACATGACCGATTTGATTTAAATTTTATTCGTATCAAAACGAGCATAGGATTCTTTTACTTATACAAATAAATGTATTAAGTTCACTAGTAATACAATAATAATAGAACCAGAAACTCGTTTTTATACCCTTCACGGATGTGATAGGTTATATTAACTTTATCAGGAAGTTTGCAGCGCAAGAAGGAAGCATCTCCGACTATATAAACTATATATAGTATATTCTTGGTCAGTATGATGAGACGAGCGAGTCGATTAAGCTTTGTCCGTCTGTCTATCTGTTTCTACGCAAACTAGTCTCTCAGTTTTAAAGCTATCGAGCTGACTTGAATTTTGTGGAAAGCCTTCTTTCAATTGCACGCTATATATGTCGGAACCAACGGAATCGGACCACTACGTCATATAGCTGCCATAGAAACGACCGGTCCAAAAATTCGTCTTGTGAGAAAAACCTTTTTATTTCTAAAGATATCTTTTTCAAATTTCACGCTAATCAGTAGTATTTTTAGTTAAATCACATTACCGAATTTGGTTGAAATTGGACTACTCTAACATATAGCTATAATAGAAACGACCGTTGCAAAAGTAAGCTCACATATTGGTCGGCTCCACCCCGACTCGGACTTTGTACGGTGTGTTCTGGACATATTTTCCACATGGTCTCGATGTATTATCATGCATTATAAATTTCCAGGGTTTACGAACTATAACTCGAAATGCGGTGTGACCCTGGGACAAGAAGAAGAAACAAAAGAGTTTTTCGGGGTTGCTGATCTAGAGTCTTTGCTGATCTAGAGTCAAAATTGCAAAAAAATGGAAGGATTCAGATTGTTTACATTCAATCATGAAAAAAATATTCGCTGCAAAAATGTCAGACAATACTCTGCAAATCACTGCATAATGTGCTTCCAACTTCTATTATGATTATACATTATCCTTTCGAATGAAACCAAAACGAGCGTTAACATTTAATAATGCTTTTCTATAGTATAACTAGATTGCAAATGCAAGTCGAAGCAAATGTGAATCGAGTTAATCCATTTTACAAATATTGGGTAGGTCCGCCAACCTATGTTTTATAAAATATTTTACGCAGGGTAATATAGAAAATTTTGATGGTAAAATATCTTACACAATTGTAAACAGAGTTTGAACATGGATGAAGGGTCAGTGTAGTGTTTTTGTCTTAAAAGAACGATGATTTTGCCTCCTTACCAAAGGTATAAAACTTAACGAAATCCCGAAATTTACTAGAATTATAAATAGTCCGGATGGCGCAACGGTTAGCACGTTCTCCTTCTACGCACTGGGCCCCGGTTCGAGTCCTACTGAATTCGGCAGTTTTCTATAAAAAAAGGGATTTATGTACGTGTCGGCCTATGAGCCCACTCAGCTGTTAAATGAACACCCATTTATGGGGTAAATAACTCGGTTGACCGTGTTGCTGATCAGTGATCACACACCTCTGCACAAGACCGTCACGATCTAGAAAATGAGACGATGCTAACTCATCTCGAGGCCATGGTTCAAATTGGACTGTTGCGCCAGTTATTTATTTTATTTTTATTTTTTATAAAATAAATTAAGTTAGCATTCCTTATATTATAAATGTGGAATTTATTTTTTCCTCCCCTGCTTTATAGCTCAAAATTAACGATTCTGATGATACATCCAAAGATGCAACTTTTAAGACTTTGCTAAAGCACAACTTTTGAGCTCCAGCGAGCTGCGGTTTGTGGCTGGTTTTAAAATGTCTATTAAGGTCCTAACTGACGACTAAGGGCCTTCGTCCACAGACGCAACGCGACTGCAATCCAACTCAAAAACGAGTTGCATGGGCGTTGCACGGGAGTCGCATTATAGTCGGACACATGTTATTGCGTGGAACCCCGTCCACTGGTGCGACTGCAAAGCAACTCGGACGCGACCGACTCCAAAACGACTTTCGTGCGACTTTTATTTGGTGTCTTGTGTTTTGATTCTTATATGTACGCGAGGCGAATATATGATAAGTGAATGATAATGATGATATGAATGATAAGGGAATGTACAAGAGTACTGTTAATGGGGTTTTGAATCCTTCGATGAAGCCTCTGATGAGGAAAAGGACTTTCTTGGCAATGGAGTAAAACATTGGCAATATGGGTGTCATATGAATCGTGGGGATGAATAATGAACTGGAATATGGACAAGACGGACGTCATATGAATCGGAGTGATAAGACGAATGCTCTGGAGTACTTTTCATGGCATTTTGGGTCCTTTGGCTACGAATAAGGATATTCCTGGTAATGAAGTGGAATATGGACAAGGTGGGTGTCATTAGGCCTGTTCGGTACTGACATTTCAGTACCGGTACTTGATATTTTCAAGTACCGGTACCACAAGCAGGGTGTCCATTCTGGGGTGGGCAACCCCAAATTTTGTGTTTTCTTTTTTGACTTCGGATTCGGAATCAGCGACCCAAAATTACCTTGTAGTTCGAACCATGGCGATGGGCCATTGCCTGTAGCAGACTTGATACGTGAAAACAGGGTGTCCATTCAGGGGTGGTCAGCCCCAAATTTTTTTTTTTTTTGACTTCGGATTTGGAATCAACGACCCAAAATTACCTTGTAGTTCGAATAATGGCGATGGGCCATTGTCTGTAGCAGACTTGATATGTGCTATTACGCGAGTGGCACTCGCAGTCATGATCGCATGTGTGAAGTTTCGCTATAATGTGAACGTTGCGCGAGTATGTTTCAAGTGAAGATAATTTTTATGGGAAGCACTCGTCCGACCTCCTGATTCGATTTAGCCATGTCTGTCTGTCTGCCCGTCGGTCTGTCTGTCCGTCTGTCAGTCCGTTCGGACGGTAACTTTCGATAGAATAAAGCTAGAGACTTGAAATTTTGGTCAAATGCCTGTAAATAGATCTAGTAAATGGCCAAGATCCGTTCCAAGGACCCCTACCTCCCATACAAATGAAACTTCTAATAAGCGATAACTTTTGATAGAATGAAGCCCGTGACTTTAAATTTTGGACAAATATTTGAAGTAGGATTGAGTTAGTCGGTATTAAAGATGGTTCAGATCCGACCCAAGAAACCTCTACCTCCCCTATAAATGAAAAACGTTCGCACGATAACTTTCGATAGAATTAAGCTAGAGACTTGAGATTTTGGTCCAATGTTAATAGGATCTAGTTGGTTGATGTTGAAAATGGTCAAGACCCGATTGAAGGAACCCCTACCTCCCCTACAAATGAAACTTCAAATGAGCGATAACTTAGATAGAATGAATCCAGCGACTTGAAATATTGGCCAAATGTTCGAAGTAAGATTGAATTTGTTGTTGTTAAAGATGGGCCACATCCGTCCCAAGGAACTTCTACCTCCCCTACAAATGAAACTTCAAATAAGCGATAACTTTCGATAAAATGAAGCTAGTGACTTGAAATTTTGATCAAATGTTTGTACTGGGACCTAGTTTATTGTTATTAAAAATGCGCAAGATTCGACAAAAGAAACCTTTACCTCCCCTACAAGTGAGGCTGCAAATAAGGCATAACTTTCGACGGAATGAAGCTAGCTACTTGAAAAATTCCACAAGTATTTGTTAAATGGATTAGTTAATTGATTTTGAGAATGGTCAAGATCCTCCTGAATATGTGCCAACCTCCCCTATAAACTGGCCATATACATATATTTAGTATTATATATGTCCACGAAGAAAATGTGCTATGAAGTACTAGACGGCCAAAACACACTTTGTGACACTTGCAGCCATGGTGATTAGTCGCAGACTATCGCCGAAAAGTTCATAAACCTTTCAGCCAAAACTGTTTTACGATTCGTCCAAATGGGATTTTTACCAAGCACTTTGGTATTTTTTCTTTTGCACTTTTGAATAAATAAGTGTTTTGGCCGCATACTGCACAATACATTTTCATCGCACACATGTTTGTTTTCTCAGATTACTCGATGCAATTTAACTAATAAATAAACACTGAATGTGGAAAACGAAAACTAAACACGAAACACACAAAAACCGGAATCGCCGCCATCAGTCGCCGATCGCTGGATTCTTTTTCACAGACTCTATGACGAAACAGACGAATGCAGCAATGACATCATTCATCACTCAAAATCAGCTGATAGCCGGCTTGTATAATCTAGATGGCAGTGATACGGCCCACTGCCCCGACTAAAGAGGAATTAGTCGCTGCAATGTTTGCAGTAAAACGAGAAAAGTGCGGCGGACTCGATGGTATCTTTGCCGAACTTTATTAAGCAGCGCCAAGCGTACCTGCTGCTGCACCCACTTGTTGAAAAGCGTGAAAAACACAGACCTTTCCCACTAAGTAGAAGGAGGGATTGATCATCAAACTTCCAAAGAAGGGTAGCCTTGCAGACTGTAATAATTGCAGAGGCATTTGTCTGCTTCCTCCCGTTGCCAAGATAATAGCTTAAATCGTTCTGGAAAGACTAAAGGCTCACTTAGAAAGCACAATTGAACAAAACACAATTGATGGAGAGCAGGCTGGCCTTCGATTCGGATTCCCCTGTGTCAAACACATTAACTCCTTGCAAATCTTCTTCGAGCAATACGGTGGGTACAATTCTTCGCTTCACTTGCTTTTCATCGATTTCGAGAAGACTTTCGATAGAGTGAAGCGGGATTCTATATGGGCTGCCTTGCTCAGGAGAGCCATACCTGAGAAGCTATTATTAAGGCGACCTAGAACAGCGCGAAATGTCTCGTTCAGCATGAACGTAAGGCATCGGTGGACTTTGAGATTCGCAGGGATGCATCCTCTCACCGGTCCTATTCCTCATAGTTATCGGCGATGTGTTGCATGCATCCGGACTAGACAGAGGAATTCAGTGGACTTCAACATTTTGTCTACAACATCCTGACTACGCTGACGACTATATGCCTACTCTCCCACAAATCATGGATCCGCATAGCGTTAAATCTTGATAGAAAGGCAAGCAAAGTTGGGCTAAAGATTAATACCAAAAAGACCATCTTCTTTGCTCGCCATTGCGAAAATAAATCCGACACCTATTGCCATCAATATTAATGGGCAGCCCGTGGAGAAGGTAGACAACTTCGTCTACCTGGGTAGCATTGGCACCGAAAAAGGTGGAACGGAGCAGGACATCGCTCGTCGTATCAACCAGGCTAAATGCGCGTATGGCATGCTATCCAAAGTCTGGCAGAGCAGTTATATCAGCATGAGGACCAAGCTGGGCCTATTTCGCTCCATGGTACTCTATGTGCTTTTTTATGGGAGCACTGCATGAATTTCCGTAAAAGTTGCCAGAAAGCTGCAAGTTTTAGTCAACTCAACTTCGTCGAATTCTAACGGTGCGATTACATTCAGCGAAACCATTCGCGAAACTGTTGCGCGAAGAAACTCACCCGAAACTTATCCTTGGCCAGTCTGACAGTTTTGGGTGAGGAACACGTTCATTTTTCCTCGCGCATCAGTTTCGCTAAATCTAAACGCACCTTAAGAATTTTCTGCTCCAAAACAATATCAAATAAAGAGCTAAGATGCCAATCGACAAATTGATACGCATGCGGAAACGGCAGTGGATAGGTCGCACATGTAAAAGGATGATACCTTACTGCATTGCTTTACGTGCCTTGAAGTGTAATCCCAATTCCAGCCAAGGCTCCTAAAATCACATGGCGTCGATCTATGGCAAAAGAGTGTAATGGTGTGAGTTCCAAGGCAGCGACTGAGCGATTTGCGTTTGCGACTGTGAAAAAAAACTATCACAACGGAGCACTATTCTTATGTATTTTAAAGTTTAGGGGATCGTCGAATGCAGGTTGTAGTTGTACGACTGTACTTCCACATAAAACAGACACGAATAGTGCTCCGTTATGATAGTTTTTGTCACAGTCGCAAACGCAAGTCGCTCAGTCGTTGCCTCGGAACTCACACCTTAAGGTGTTGGGTAAGTCGTTTGTAGCGTTGCGCTCCATTGCCCAGAACAGAGTACGACGGCACATAGAGGGTGGTTGACGCGCTGTGCCCGCTAGGTAGTAGCAAAGTATTGTATTGTAGTATGTTGATAAAGTGACGCAGGGGGATTTTCTGTGAAACACATGCGTGTGAAAGTTTGAACACAGTTTCCGCTCCCTTTTTTGCCCTTGTTCCATGGAATATGCGTCACGCTGCGTCGTCTCACCAAACAAGCCTAAAAAGATTTTAATTTTCGCAAAAAAAAAGCATTTTTCACAGAAACGTAGCCAATGAGTGCGTTCAGAAGGTGGCAAAAGAGCAGAAACCGCTCGCGAGCAGCTCCGCAACTGCTCGCGAGCAGCTCCGGAGCTGCTCGGTTTGGAGTCTGCACCTGCTGAACGCTACTTCACCAGCTGACCAAGCGACCAGCTGAAAGCTGACGATGATAATTTTAGACGTCAAGTGTCGAAAAGTGGAAAATACATGAATCCCACGCTGTCCATTACAAAAATCACGAACAACGAGAAAACAAATTCAAAAGCACCCGAAAACTAAAGAACTAGAAGCCGAAAACGGCGAAAACACAACAACCAATTTGATAACTGTCAAAACTCGGAAACTCGTAACATGAGCGTGAGGTTGAAAAAGAAGAAGAAGAACCTGAGCACTGAGCACTGATCAGTGAGCAGAAATATTTCTTGCTCGGTGAAATTTGATCATGCTCACCCGAGCAGAAGTTGCTCAGTCACTTCTGAACCCGCTCGTTCTGAACATGTTCGCTGAGCGGAAGTTGCTCAGTTCCTTCTGAACGCACACAATGTTATTTTGTATACTAGCGAAGAGCACATCACATCAAGTAATAGGCATCTTTATAAGTCACAAAAAATAGAAAAGTCCAAACAGGAAATGGATATGATTGCAAATGAGTTTCATTATCATAAAATTTATTTTTTCATACGGAAGATATATATCTTCCGTTCAATCTGAAGAAAAAATGGATGGAATTTTAAACGTTACATAAACTAAAATATTTGCGAAGCTCCCATAGAAGACTAGCTCGAACTTTGTTTCAACGTTCATATTCTATAAATACATGTGAACTCCGATATCAGAACTTTTTCGTACTAACTATAAAGTTCACATAACTTTCGGCCCAATTACCAAATATTACGAGAAAGTGATGGCTATTATGTTGCACACAACTGTCTGTAGCCTATTTTTTAATTTAAAAGTTAAAATCTAACGAATACATGTGGTAAAGTTGAATGTGTGCGGGAAAGGCACTCTGTTATGCCAATAAATCAAATCTAAATGACGTCAGTACCAACATGGTGAAGAATTTTATGTTTTATTCATTTTTGATTTAGGAAAGAAAAAATCTGACTATTTTTTCGGGCTTTGTTAGATAAATCTTCGTTAGAACGTTCTATCGTAAACAAAAGTCTTCCATAACAAAAAAAAACTTAAACACTACATTTCCGCTTAAAGGTTATAATACACGAGGCGGGTAAACCTGTCGGGCACCTCAAGTCTACGAAACCCGCCCCGTGTAAACCGCGAACGGATTTACGACAACTTGTAACTTATTAGCTAATGACGGGTCCCGACGGGTACTCATCCGCCGTTGATGAGTCGATGAATCCAACAACAAACACATAAAAAAAGGTTATTACGGTACTAGCACATATCCTGTCGAATTATAAACGCACTTCGTGTAAACGCAAACGTGTGCATTATATCCGCGTCAATAAGATTCGCTTCGATACCCGTTCTTGACGTTTGGTCAGCGTAAACCCCACTTACGTGTAAACACTAGTCGCGTTTACGCGACTCGAGTTAAAATCGAGCGAGCGTGTATCCGTGTATCAGAACCTTAAAGGTTCTAATGCATGGGACGCGTATAAGCGATCGCGTGATTTTCATCCGAGTCACGTAAACGCGACTAGTATTTACACGTAAGTCGGGTTTACACGCTTGCGAAACGTCGGAAACAAATTTCGAAACGAATACTGACGCGAAATTAATGCACACGCCGTTGTGTTTACATGAGGTGCGTTTACAATTCGACAGCATATGTGCGAGTACTCAAATCGTCTTTTTTTATGTGTTAGTTGTTTAATTCATCGACTCACAATGGCGGATTTGTACCCGATGAGATCCGTCATCAGAGCTAACAAATTACGCGTTTACACGGGACGGATATCGTGGATTTTACGCGCCCGACGGGCTTACGCGTCACATGTGTTTGAACCTTAATACTCGTATGTGTCTCCAATTTGGCATCACTAACTATAAAAAATAATGGAAAACTACCAAGATGTTGTACTTTTAGGTGTTATAATAACGAGACGTTGACAGATATTGAGTTTTTATGATACATATCATAGAGTTTCAATGTCTCATACATTACAGTTCCGCATTGAGAATAAGTAGCAGTAAATTATGTGTTAACTTTATGATTTGTAAATGAACCGCGCTAATTAATCGGATTAGCCGAATAAAAATATTCAAATCAACTTCGGAGGAATTGTGTTAAGGCCCCTTCACTTTGGCACGGTATCATAATTATCATTGACGTCAGTTTCATGTCAATCGTTGTCACGGGTATTTAGTGACGACTATTCCTCTTTTTGCCCTCAATTTTAATCTAAATTTTTGCAGCTACAATTTCTAGTCATTTGGCCGAACCCCTAGAGGGGCCTAGCCCGTCAACTAAACTAGTTTCGGCCGAACGATGCACGTTGCCAGCATAGACCTCCTGCTTTTATTTAGCTGCCCAACAGCGAGGCTGACGCATCTACGCACTAATTTACCGGTCGCCCCACACTACAGCACCAATTTAATACATCTTATTTTGACCTGGGGCATAGCGCGGCATAGTTTACGTTTCGATAGCATAAACTGATTTCGGATGATACTTGTTGCTAGGATACACCTTCTGCCTATTAAGCCGCATACCGGCAACATTTTGGGAAAGATTGTGGCTTATTGTTACGTCACATCTCAGGGGGAAGGCAACAACACAGACATCCATGGCCACTACACGACGGAATTCGAGCGCGTGCCTAATCGGTAGCATGAGACATCAGATTGTCGCCTCAACGCACTGAGCTACCTGCCTTCCCATTTTTGTCGGGCATATAACAATTGTTGAATTTTCATATAATTTTCATCTAGATTTTCCAACACTTATCTTACTATAACTGCATGTATGAGTATGTACTCGTATTTCAACCGTGTGGGTCGGAACCCAAACTCCGGCTATACGAGTATAAAATTGTCGACAGCACAAAGGTGTAAATTCAGGAGAGCTATGGCTTAGGGCCACTGTAGGGAAAAGGCCCGGGACACAGGACTTCTACATTCAGGGCCTAAGCCGCCAGTGACACGTGGGCGCTCTGAAGAGCAATCTCCGCAAGTTAACTTGGCTTATAATGTCCACGACTCGTGAAGAGTGCGGAAAACCAGTATATAGCCACGTTGCGGTGAGTGTTAACCTGGGGTTCTGCTCGGCAGATACAGATGCCGCTTCTCTAACTATTGAGCAAATGACTCTGTTACAGGAGGCTCTTATCGATGGGACGATCGAAACCAAGCCTGAAGATCAAGACATTGATTTTAAGTACCTCGTTCCCCGTACAGGCTGGATCTTGCTAGTAGCAGTTGAATGGGTGGGGAGGAACTTTTAATTCATCAAGTCCAAATGCCCGTTTTCCATTACACTTGAGGAAAAGGACTTCCCTCGTCCACACGTTATACGTGGCTATTTCCCCCGCAGCGCCATACTCTCCACTGAAAGGGTCATTGGGTTCATTGGCACATAAAATCGCCTTCCAAATTCCAAAGAGGACTCCTTAAATCTCGACCTGGCTGCGGACAACGCTTCGATGGAGCGATTGATGGAATGCAAGGGTAAAATTGCGTATTGCTTCACTCACGTTACTCTCAATCTGAGTGAAGGTACGCGTCTTACGGTGGATTATGTACCTACTACGAAACGACAGAAAGTGAGTGCAAGCATTCGAAATGCCGTAGGCGAACCCATTCCATACGTTGTGATGGGACAAGTCTATACTAGTGTGGAGCCCGCCGACCCCAACGGTAACTCCACAGTCACCATCGATGCAAACACAACATCGACTAGTAGCGCATCTTGCACTCTACACAAATTGTCTACTGCAGCAAACCCTGTGCTTGTGCTACGTGAAGTCAACGCTCGCGAAGGCATATTATCGAGACGGGGCAACAACCCGTTTGGTCCTGGTGCTGCAGCTGGCTCGAAAAACATTAAGAACTCTCACCAAAGGGAGCGTTAACAAAAGAGGGACGGAGGCAATGGACCCCGACAAGGCAAGCAACAATGCCTTGTCCAACGTTCGCTGTTCGCGGGATCAAGAGCGCCACTAAAGTAACTCAGGCAAACCTGCGCCACGCTAAAGAAGCATCGGCCACCGTGGGCACGTTATTCGCCGAAAAGCAGACTACCATCGCCCTAATCCAAGAGCCATGCGTGGCCCGTGGCCGCATATGTCTGAATTAGGGATGGGTATCGATTAATCGATTAATCGAAATAATCGATTATTTTGTCGAATAATCGATTTTTATTTAATCGATTACATTAGGGTCGATTTGATCGATTAATCGATTATTTTATAACGATTACGAGTATTGAACTTTTTTCTTCGCTTAGACTTCAGACTTCAAGAGCGATACATTTTTCTTTCATTGCGAAAAATCACTTACAACAGTCGTGTATAGTATTTACCTACTACTTTTCTCATTCTACTTTTATCTATCTACCACCCAAGATGCTTCAGGCGGCATCAATGAGGAATTCAGTTTGTATCTGAGGATGCCACAGGAGAGGATTCAACAAAATCCGGTCTTATTCTGGAAACAGATGGCTGAGACGTTCCCAGCAGTTTCTAAGGTCGCCTTTACATATGTGCCAGCGGTAGCGACCTCAGTTCCTTCAGAAAGGCTTTTCTCTGAAGCTGGTCAAATTCTGAGGGAACAATGAAGCCGGTTGACCGCCGACATGGTCAATACACTTATATTCCTTAAGGACGTTCATGATAAGTATTGGGATTAATAAATAAGCTCAATACTTCTCACAACTCAATAATTACTATTATTTCTGCAGCTTCCGGGGACGTTTCAGGCAACTGCTTCCAGTAGGTGTAATTATTATTTCTCTGTTTGATGATCTTTCTTCTGTTTTCATGTGAATAAATAAGGACTATTTTTTACTTGGAGTTCGTTGTCGTTTTCATTGTACCCAGTTTTAAATTTTTTCCCAACCTTTTTTGAAATTGTCTATTAATCGATTAATCGATTTTTCAAGTCACAAATAATCGGTGTATCGATTAATTCGTAAAAAATTCTAATCGATTTCATTAATCGATTACTTTTTGGTCGATACCCATCTCTAGTCTGAATACAACAACAGGTAAGTCGATCTACGACAGGTTACTAGGTTATCCGTGTGCGGCGGTTCTCATCGATAAATGCATCAACTATTTACCACTAACCAATTCAGTCCGGATGGCGCAACGGTTAGCACGTTCGCCTTCAACGCACTGGGCCCCGGTTCGATTCCGGGGATTTACGTGTCGGACTATGAGCCCACTCAGCTGTTAAATGAGTACCCATTATGGGATAAATAACTCGGTTGAGCGTGTTGCTGATCACATACCTTTGCACAAAAACCGTCACGATCTAGAAAATGAGATGATGCTAACTCATCTCGAGGCCGTGGTTCAAATTGGACTGTTGCGCCAGTTATCTATTTATTTAATTTCATTTCTAGAATCCTAGCTGCTGTATTAGTGGAAGTTTCCACACTCAACGGTCATCATCATAGTGGTATCGTCGCATCGGCCATAGCGTTGCATACATTCATTCAAGAGTCAGAAGCTCTAAAAGCTCATAGAATTCGTTTAACTTCAGACGTGCGTAGTTCATTCATCATCATCATAATCGTGGCGCGACAGCCCGACATAGGGCCTTGGCCGCCTGGATCGCTGTCCTCCATCCTCGGACACGTGACCGCATCCCCTAGCCTTGGAAGCCCAGTAGTTGCGCGGCATCAGCATATACTGAGCTCTCAAAACGAGCTCTCGGCCTTCCTCGCAGTCTCGCTACGTCGACTCGTCGTCAGTTTATTACTCTCTTTGGTATCGAACATCGTTCATTCGTTGTATATTCCCTGCTCATTGAAGACGTTGTAATTTGACGATTTTCGAAACGTCCAGCTCATCATACTGGATACGCCATCCATCTCGGTCGTAAGCTGCTCCGAAAATTCGCCGAAGGACTTTCCGTTCAATGTGTTTAGCGTGTTTTCGGAAGATTGGATTAGGGTCCAAGTTTCGCAGCCATAGCATAGCACTCGTCGCATGATGGTTTTGTATACGCGGAGCCACGTGTTTCTGTGCACATGCTTCGATTTCATTATCGGGAGGATCGAGAAGAAAGTCTTATTTGCTATCCATAGCTTGCCTTTGTCAGTTTCGTTGACATCCTTTGACAGGTTGCTACCCAACGTATGTGATGTCGTCTACGAATTCGGCGCTGAGGCCCCCTACGTTGACGTTCGATTGAGCAGACGTCCTGGTTCTTGATTGCATCGTTATTTTTTGTCCTCGTTGATGCGCAGGCCACCTTCGGTGTCAAGAGTATGCAGAAGTTCTTCTGCGGCGGTCAGTTTTCGGGACATGGTGTTAATGTGATCTGTGTACACTATCAATTGTGTCGACTTGATGAGTAGCGTTCCGCTGGGGTCCACATCTATTACCCAAATGGCCTACTCAAATGTTAGGTGAACGTCGGCGTCAGCCCTGCTTCAAATCAGTACGTGTTTCAAAAGGATCAGTCAACTTGTTCTGAATCCTGCCCTGTGAGACGGAGTTGGTCATCGTCATCTTTGTTAGTCGTACTAGTTTTATTGGTATACCAAACTGCAGCATGATGTTGTACAGTACAGTACACAACGATCAATATGTCGTATGCTTGCTTAAAACCGACAAAGATTTGGTACACGTCAGCGTTGTACTCCCAGCACTTCTGGAGTATCAGTTTGACTGTGAAGAGCTGATCGGTTGTGGAGCGACCAGGTCTGAAATCGCCTTGATACTCGCCAATGGTTCGTTCGTTGTGCAGTTTTATTCGATTCTCCAAAATTTTCGTTAACATTTTGTAGGACGTACAGAATAGTGAAATACCTCTGTCATTCTCATACCGCAATTTACAATATCTCCCTTTTTGGGGATGGACAATGCTCCTGCGCCAATCGTCTGGGATCACCTCATCCTCCCAGATTTGCAGAAGTAGTTGGTGTATGGCATTAAATAGACCCGTTCCACCGGATTTTATCAGTCCAGCTGGAATCTCATCAGCGCCCGGCACTTTATTTGGTATGAGTAAGGCAGGGAGAGATCAACTTCGTCTACTGTCGGAGGTTGTGTAGTGGGCCCATGATAACGCCATCAATTTGGGCTTCTTGTATGGAGACGTTAGATGTTGAATTCAGTAGCTCTTCAAAATAGGACGCCCATCGTTTATTGATGTATTCTTCTTATACTGAATTAGTCTATACGCTTGTCTGGTGTTTCTGGTAGTTAGGTTTTGAATGAATCAAATTCTTGACGTGCAAATCTGCTTGAGATCAGATTACATGATCGGCCGAAAATGTTCAGCGCTTATCCCTAACTGCACCGAATGGAGAAATGGCACGCCCTATGCAGATCCTAGATGTATTAAGTGGTTCACCGATGGGTTTAAAACAGAACAGGGTGCTGGTATTGTTGTCAACACCAGGATTTCAATCGCAATGGGAATCTCGCCCAGCGTCTTTCAAGCTGAGATCCACGCCATAGAGGACTGCGTCAGGGTAATCTTAGACAAAGGACTTCACGGTACTTACATTGCTATCTACTTAGACAGCCAAGCAGCTATAAAGGTGCTCTCCTTATACAAGATCGCTTCGAAACTGGTAAAGAAGTGTTACGAACTCTTCCTACTGTTGGCAACCAAAAACCAAGTTTTCTTGTGTTGGGCGCCAGGCCACCAAGGCATTAAGGGGAACGAGGCTACGGATGAGCTTGCTAGACAAGGTTCATCCAATCGTTTTCGTGGACCAGAGCCGTACTGTGGCGTGGAACTGACTTTAGTCTAATTTCGAATCAGTCTGCACTATTACGTCAGCAGTACTGGAATATCCTACCAGGGCTGCGTCAATCAAAGGAGATGAATGCCCTTCAGATATAAGGGCTCATCTAAGACTTTAAGTGGGGTACTTATCGGGCCATCGGGTCAGATATCAGCTAAACAAGATGGGTCTGCCCAGCCAGACTGAATGCCGTCGCTGCCTAGAGGATGTAGAAACGACCAAACACATCTTGTGCGAATGTGGCGCTATCGCGCGTTAAAGCATGTCATTCCTCGGACAGGCTACTATGTATTAACTCTACAGATTACAGGTAAATTCCTGCAAAAGATATACTCTCCTTCATTAGGAGGGTGGATGATCTTTTGATATTCTAATAGACTGGGGAACAATAGACCTATGGCCGCAGTTCCTACCCGCCGGGTCAGAAGTCCGATGTATTATCTATCTATGTATCTATGTACTCGTACTTACATTACACATATCATGATTCATTAAATTATACATTCACACTTTTCTGTTTAGTACTCGTACAATATACAATTGATTTCTACGTTAGATCCTAATATGCCATCGTTCGGCAACATGCATCTATTGATCTAAAAAGAAATTATCTAAATTATTTTTTTGCCGTTAGACTTCATTGATTCTGGATACATTCGAACGGTTTCTTATTCCGGAATCGAAAAATAAAAAGTAAATAAATAGAAGTCAGCCGATGCTGGCGCTCCATCCCACAAGCCACGCAAAAGAATACTCTAGTCTAGATTGTCTTTGATTTTGGGTTGAACCGGTTCTACTACTCGTGTAGCTGTATGATAGCAACAAAACCATCTTGATTTTGAAAGTCTGCGGTTTTATTTTAATCCATAGTTTCCTTTTCTTCAAATTTCGCTTTATCTGAACTTATTTTAGTACCGAATTTGGAATCAAAGCATAACGAAGCAAAAGTGTTGTTGGTCGATGAGTACATATTATAGTTTTTTTTTCTGTCAGGGTTTTGAATTCAGTACCTTCCGCGACTGTTCAGAAATTAGAAAAATTTTAATACATATCTTTTTTCGTATATGAATATCAATGCTGAAGTATTTTTGAACCAAAAAAACAAATACAGTGGTGCTCCAGTATAACGAACACCGATTTAACGAGCTTCCAATACAACGAATCCTTTTTTCATATTATGTATTGCTGACTCTATATTACGAACGTTTGAAATTTTAAGTATTCTATTTAACGAACATTTTGCGTTTTGTAAGCATGCAGGGTTAAAAATCTCCTCTTCCATAGTCCTCCTCGTGGCCGCCCTCTGGAAAGGCTAATTAAGCCAACCAAATTTTGCTCTGCAAAACATTTGGTAGAGGCACATAACGATGATCATCCTGAATGGTTTTGGGAACACCAACACGCCACACCCAGCTGAAAGATCATCAAAAGAACGCGCGGAGAGAGCTACCTCTGCGCTACATAGAAAATAGCTCCCGTCGATTCTTAGTGCCTTTTCACACAATGAGCCGCGAGTGAGAGCTATTCTCACTCCCACCTTCCATTCTTTCACACGAAGAGCCGTACGGCTCTCGCTCGCGAGTTCTCGATAAAGCGTGGCAAAAACTACTACGTCATCCCGCCTTTTGTTCGTAGGATGAACCCAATACGCCCTGGAACGTTGACGCTTTTGTCGTCAAATACAGCGTCGACCGTAAAGAAGATAATTGGCCACAGCACGTGTAGAGTCCATTGCATGAAACGCGTAATTTGCGACTGAATGCAGAGCGAGAGCCATTGTCGCTCTTCCCTTGTAAATGCCGGCACTCCTCGTGTAATAAACCACCTGTAATGAACCATATTATGGTCTGGTAGTGCTGCTTCCACCGGCAGATCTATGGCAGCATCTGATGATGTCGGTGGTATGAAATCAGAGTCCTAGCGTCCCATTACGCCTGGACCCCGATACGAGCGCGAGGGAATCTGCGCCGTCCTTCAACCATTCCATCCTTATCGCCCTATTTTTTTAGCATTCCCCATTTTTGCCTCTCATGTTTGTATTGTCTTCCCCTGGCCTATGAATTTTTGTTAATACGTAAAGGACAGCGGCAACGAGCGGCGGAAACCCCGCCCACGTCTCCCGAACTGAGCTACAGCAAGCATAAGCCGCTGCTTCGTTGAGGGGCCTTTTTCTTCGCCAGATGGCACTGCCCGACCTTCACAGTCATATGCTACTTTAGGCTCGGTCCCCATACCGTCCGTTACAGATGTCAATGGAATATATAAATATGTTGGCAAGTTCGAGTGCATATTTATGTCATATATTTAGTTTAAAATTCTCAAAATACGTTTTCCAGGTCAGATATTCGATAATCGACGTGGAAGTGGCAAACCTTAGGAGTCTTCTTTTCGGGGAGTCCTACAGTGGTGCACAGATTGAAGGACATCGGTTCTTGATGGTCATAGATGGATGGAGAGGAAAAGGAGGCGTGATAATATGTATGTATATCCTATGCAGATGATGGTGAAGACTGCACAGCTACAGAAACAGAGTTTGAACGTGACACTTTTCAGATGATACATAAATACTCGTAGATTCTATAATCGCCGGCACAAACAAAAGATTCTAGGTAATTACTAATTCGAGCGAAGTCTTTTCATTTTTGTGACGATTCCCAGATATAGAATGAAGAAGACGAACAAGATGCTACCCTTAATTTTATTCGAAAGCGTAGTGCTAATAAGTCACAGGTTCCAAGAAAACTGGACTCCAAACTGAGTAAACTAAAATTACATCGATGGATTTATGTTCTTCTTCCCTATTTATTTTATTTTGTATGTTCGAGCTAATTTTTTGAATATTTCTGGGTTGTTCATATTTTACTTTTTAAATATCAACCTTTTAGAATTGGGGCCCGGTATCGCTGTACCCCGGACCCGGACTTCCTCTCCACGACCCTATTTCCGCGGCGCGCACATTATTCCGTTGCCAACATGTAGAATTAATTTTCACCAAAAAGTGAACAGTGTTTCAAGCAAACGTATTTAGCCCGATTCTTAACGGAAAGTCTGGATTACTGGTTTCAGCGCACGTAAGCTAACTTTCACAAGCCTTTTTCCTAACCAAACCTGACGAGACTGCGGCAGCCGGTTCTACGCACCGGAGCGATTCGTTCATCAGAAGGGCCAAGAGGTGCCAAACCCCCCTTCGATGCCAGAAGGAAATGTGTATGGATAGTATATGTCCAACTCCGTTTTTTATGAATATTGGGAGCAATATATCTCGGCGCAACTGCTCTCAATCCTTCTACACCGCGCCGGCACTGAACGTAACCCCGATCCTTGGATCTGTGGTGTTTGCAACAATGTGCTGCACCCAAATGCCACATCCGTGAGATACAACTGCTGTGATGAGTGGTGCCATTTGAGGAACTGCTCCGGGCTCAACGACCATAAACCACCTATTTCACTGCTAATCAGTGTAGGAATAGAAGACAGCAATCTTCGTCTAGTACGACACATTCTTTAACTCCAGTGAGCGCTCAGACAGGCTTCCAGTCATCCCCGTAACTCCAGCGAACAGTTCCAGACAGGCAGACAGAATATCGATGTCTAACCTTACGCCCGCGCCACCCATCGCTAACTTCGACATACTCTCACTAGTGCAGCTAAACTGTAATAGACTACAAAACAAAATTTCTGAGTTAACATCGTTCATGGACAGACATCGCATCATGCTAGCGGCCATACAGGAGACGAAACTCCACTCTAATACGTCCCTCAACTCTCATGGTAACTACGCTGTTATAAGGACAGATCGATTGACCAACACAGGAGGAGGGCTTGCCTTCCTTATTCATCATTCCGTGCAATATCGAGAAATTAATATATCCATTAATGATAAAATCATGGAAGTGCAGGCCATTGCCCTACAATCAGGCAACGTTAATATCGAAGTCTTGGTGACTTCAATGCTCACCATGAACTCTGGCATTCCAACCTTGACAAAGACGCCAGAGGCATATCAATAGCAGATCAACTTGATGCTTCGGATTTCTGTCCACTAAATGATGACACTTCCACTCGTATTGCTGGCACCTGTTCCAGTTCACCTGATATTACGATAGTCAGTGTAGGTCTCGTAAATGAAGCCCAATGGGAGCCGTTCTTAACTTTATCATCTGAATATCTATACCAATCGTTATTAGGCTGGACAAACCAACAAAGATTCTACCTGCCGGACACCACACGTTTGTCAACCACAACAAAGCTGACTGGAACAGTTTTCGAACCTACACTAATGCCAAATTTCTGGCTCTGCCAACTCCAACCGATGTACGCAAGGCCGAGTTCAACCTAAGAAAAGTGCTGAATAAAGCGGCTGCAAAATTTATTCCTGCAGGACGAATACCGAAAATAAGGCCTAACTTTCCCATCTCAGTCGCCAGATTGGCAGATGAAAGAGATCAAATCAGAAGCAATAACCCGGACGATCCAAGAATTCCTGAACTGAACTGCGAAATATTCAAGCTAGTAGCCGAACGTAAGAGATGAAAAATCATCTGAACAGCTGTAACTTGACAGCATGCGTCAACAAATTATGGTCCACAGTCCGTGCCCTTTCAAATCCAACAAAACAAACAGGGAATGTCGCTATTCAATTTGGTGATATTGCGGTAAGTGACCCCATGCGCTGCGCTAGCTACTTCAGCAATTTATTGAACATCCTACATCTGACAGGCATAAGCCCATAATTCGCAGGAAAATTCACATCCGACGACCACACGCCATGTTTTACCTCCAATGAAGCTGCAGCTATCAGAAAAGCGAAAAACTCGAAAGCCGTGGGACCTGATGGCATTTCAATGGTTATGCTCAAAAACCTTGATATACCAGCAATCGAGTACCTTACGGCTACATTCAACCTGTCCATCTCTTCGCTGATCGCTTGAGTTCTGGAAGAAAGGGAGAGTCATCCCAATTTCGAACCCGGGCAAAAAAGCGACACTAGGCGATTCTTACCGGCCCATTACACTTTTGTCACCAGTTGCCAAAACGCTAGAGGCTTTGATACACCCTATTCTTATAGACCACATCCAGCTATAGAAGATCACCAGAATGGCTTCCGAAGAATGCGCAGTACAACAACGGCTTTGGATGTCATTACATCCCGCGTTCATGTTGGCTTAACCAGGCCCGCCCTTGTCATGGAACCATTCTAGTGGCGCTTGACCTGTTGAAAGCCTTCGACACATTCAACCACTCGTCGCTTCTATCTGACATAAACTGCTCACCCCTTCCAACACAATACGTCACATTGATCGACAACTATCTCGCTGGTAGGCAGTCCTACACGGAGTTCAAGAACAACAAGTCGAAGCTCAGGAAAATTAAGCAAGGAACCCCAAGGAGGAGTATTATCTCCCAGCTTGTATAGTTTATTTCTATCAGGAATTCCAACACCTCCTGATGATCTCCAATTAATTACGTATGCTGATGACTGTTCAATTCTGGCAACAGGGAACGACATCAATTAAATGTGCGAGCTGATTAATGGCTACCTCATTGAACTTAACGGGTTCTTTGAAAGCAAGAACTTAACTGTGTCAGCTTCCAAATCATCCTCAACCCTGTTTACCACCTGGAGAAAAGAATTAAGAACGCAGCTTGAGATATATATAGGCAATGAACGCATTATCACCACCAATCATCCGAAAATCCTTGGGGTTACCCTGGATAGCATGGCGTCTCCTGATGTCTCCCCAAGACCACCTACACCAGGAAAAAAACGTTGCCTATCAGAGACCACAATAAGCTCCTTGCGAAGCAATATTTAGTAGGGTGCTACCGGAGGGAACGAACCTAACTTCCATCTAATGGACAAGATTCTGCCACCAAGACATATTCGGCATGATCTAAGGGACCTTGAACATGATTTCCAGGCATATAAAAGGAATCCTTTCGACGACGCCGCCTACAAATCTGCCATAGCATTACTCCATCAGCAAGAGGTGCATTCATCAATTACGGGACTAAAACCAAATCCAGTACTTTCGGCGCGACCACCACCCATAACACCTAAAGAGAAGAGGCTTCCAAGAGCCACCAGGACGACACTTGCCCAACTTCGATCAGGCTGGTGTTCACGCCTCAACTCTTATCTATCCCGTATTGATATTTTATATTGGTGGTACGGAGCAGGACATCGCTCGTCGTATCAACCAGGCTAAGCGCGCATACGCCATGCTGTCCAAAATCTGGCAGAGCAGTTATCTCAGCATCAAGACCAAGCTGGGCCTGTTTCGCTCCCTGGTACTATCAGTGCTTTTGTATGGGGGCAGTACACGGAAAGAAAACTGCAAGTTTTCGTCAACTCATGTCTTCGTCGAATTTTAAGAATTTTCTGGCCCGAAACAATATCAAATGAAGAGCTAAGTCGGCGTACGGGTCAGATGGCAATCGACGAATTGATACGCAGGCGAAAATGGCAGTGGATAGGTCACACATTGCGGAAGAGTGATAACTGCATTGCTTTGCATGCCATGAAGTGGAACCCCATTTTCAACCAAGGCCGACCAAGAGGGGATCCTCGAATCACATGGCGTCGATCTATGGCAAAGTGTCATGCACTGGGTAAGTCTTTTGGGGAGTTGCTTCCCATTGCCCAGAACAGAGTACGATGGCGCGCAGGAGTAATTGACGCGCTATGCCCCGCTAGGGGTTAAGGCAAAGTAGTAGACCACATTTTCACATGCCCTGCTGCACCCAAACAGCTTACCCCAAGGTCGTTGTGGGAAAACCCCATCGAAGCACATAGGCCAAGGAATCCTTGACACCGAGGAGCTTGAAACGGAATTAAACATACATATAACACACACACACACTGCAACTCTGACCATCGCTACAACAACAACAGACTTGCTTACCCGTTGCTAGAAATAGACCGTTCTAATGTCAGAAATAGACAGTTTTGTAAAGCTAAGAAGCGATCTCCCTCTGAAAATGTTTTTGTTAACCGTCTAGAGCCTTTCTTCCGATCGGCTGTGCCCATTTTCCGATACCTCTTCAAGTACTATGCCACAGCTCGCTCAGGAATGTTCGGTCTTTTACCTATTTCGCAAGTAGTTCGATTTTATCAGGTAAAAACCAAAGTAATGCTTTTGTTTTCCGAACAAACTTTTCCTATTTGTTCACTCAAATTGCTTTTTATACCCTAGACTTTTTCTTGCTTATTATGCTATTTTCACCAACTGAATTAATTTCTTTGACAGCATACATGTTTTGTTATTACTTGAGCCAATAAAACGTTGGAACTCTAACTACTTTTCAAAAAGGGAAAAAGATGGTTTGAGCAATTTTCTTTCAGTACTGTACTATACAATGAAAATGGTAGTACCAGCAGTTTCGGTATCAAAAGTTGAATTTATATTGTACAATGGAAATGGTAGATTAAAAAAATATAGATTTGCACTCATGGCTCTAATACTAGTATCCACAAAACCCTACTACTATCATACTAAGAAAAACATGGAGTCTGCTAGTTTATAGATAATTAAGACCAAATGGAAGAACAAAAGATTTGGCAATTACGGATTACGGAATCTGTAATTATTATTCAATCTCTTCCTATATTTTATCAAAAATATTTCTTTGCAAAGGCAGAAAGCCTTTGGTTGAATGAAATTATGAAGTTCAATGCTATATGTTGTGAACAGAACCGGCTTTTTTCACCATTAGTGCTCGACCCAGGCGTTAGGTAACAGTTTGAAAAGATCTGGGATCTAGGTCATCACGACCCATTGATCATGTACAAGACTAAATGCTCATTTGGAAAGTGATACTCGTATGGAGACACCTACAATGTGTACATCTTAAAGACTAGTTTAGTGAATGAAAGAACATTCTTTTTGAAAGATAAATTATCTTGCCGAGAAACGTCAGATTTAATTTCGCTCTGAGAACCGGTTCGGCAAATTGCAATAGACGGCAATATTTGCATGAAAATTTGTCAAGTTCTAAAATGGTTATTTGATTTACTATCGAAAAAAATTGGTAATTATGTAGATTAACTGCTTCAGCTCCGAGTTTCTTGAAATTTTAGTATGTTGTTCTCCTGATGATGCTGGTCATAAATATACGAGTATATACGAGTACATGTTGGGCATGGAAATCATTTCCACTTCTTCTCCTAGTTTTACAATGCTTGCAAATATGGTAGCATTGCCATTGCACTATACTCGTAAGGCGGCATTTTGAGAAATCGAGTTGTATTATTTGATTAAAACTAGAATTAAAAGCATTTTATGATGATGTATGTAAGGTAGGTTTATACTGCCTAAACCCGAAATTCCCGCTTTTAGTAGTACGAACCTACCTTGCCTACAAAACACCTGGCGGCAACAAATATTACACTATATAAGGATCATGCATAAATTAGGCATTAAGTTAAGTGGCAGTTGGCGGTGTTTTATTCCCAATTTGCCGGGATTTCCTGAAATGCCGGCTGTATACAATGTAATCAAATCAATACACTGTTTGCGGGCAGCTCGTAAAATAACGGGTTTAACTGAAAGCCTACGGCATAATATGCATTTTGGCCGCGAAAACCATTTCTTCATATTTGTTGGTTGTTTTATTCACTAGTTTGTCTATGTTATCAATTGCTTATATATTTCAAGTATTCCAGCAATACATTTAGTCAATTCCACAAATCTACCGGAATTGACCGAATGTACTGCTGAAATACTTGAGATAACATTTCTTCATATAGTTTGAAAATGTAGGAAAACACTGGTATTCGACTTCTTTGTTAAATAAAACCGGAATATAGAGGGCTACGCCCGCAATTCGAGGGTTTTGTAGCAAGCGCTTATTTTGGCATGTAAATACTGGCTCCCTGTCCTTCTTGGTACCCCTCAGCTGAATAAAAACACCATAATTAAATGTTTTACCCATGATATAGTATCTTACATGCCAATTCACAAAAAGACTGCATCTGTCACCTCTCAAAGTAATAGTTTTAATACGAGAAGCTATAGATAGATATGTATGTATACGAGATAAACTGTCCCACTCTTCGAAATGCTTAACCATTCATATTAAGACGACATTGCAAATTGCAAACTTATGTATCAGCTTCGAAATTCAAGGCGGCTGGGACAAATTAAGGTGTAATATTTTTTCCTCCTCCACTGTTCCCCTTTCTACAAATCTCAAGAAAATGCCAAAAATGGAATGTACTCAACATTACCTTTCTCACGACACCCCACTTGGCTATACCAGTGGATAAAAAAAAATTTACCTTAATTTCGCCTCTATGTGGACCCCCCCTCCCCCCCTCTTAAAGTTGGCCAATTACAACACAACGCTATCTCCAGCAAATTATAGCATTTCTACACATTCTCGCCGAATTATGTGTGCAGCTTCAGCCGTTCGTAAGATATTCTATTGTATGAACAGACGGACAGACAGGTACATATTTGACCGATTTTGTAAGATTTAAGACACAAAACCCTAAAAAATTAACTGTGTGAATAGTTATTGTTAGGATCACCAATCACCAATCACCAATCTTCACCCTTCCAAAGTTGGTTCATTAAATAACTGCAATTCGCACTACGAAAAACAACATGCAAGTAGTACACGCATATCTATGCGTGAGGCCGGTAGGTGTATTTTTTGTATGGATAGTGTCAAAATGCATAACTTTAAGTCAATGTACTATTATTAAATATCATGTCATTGTAATGAAACTTAGAGATATTATTGCCTATGATGTTGGTTATCATTAACCATTAATATTTTTGACCTAGGGTGTGCTTGAAGGATGCAGGGGTGTGCTAACTGCAACTATAGAAATGTACTATTATTAACCTTTTTGGGTGAGATTTAAAAATTCTATTATTTTTAGTTTTCTATGCTAGTGAAATGCCGCTTTTCTGTAAATTTTCATATATCTAACTACAAGTATAACGGTCTCGAAATGCAAGGGGGGGGGGGACAAAATCGGACCACATATTTCCCCCTCTCCCTCTTTTCTCCTTTCTTCAAATTTGAAAAAAATTCCACAAATGGAATGTACTCGACGGTACCTTTCTTACGATACCCCACTTGCCTATACCAAACGAAAAAAAAAATTTCGACCTTCATTTCCCCTCTATGGCGACCCCCCCTTAAAGTTGACCTATTACGACGCATCGCTTTCTCCAGAGAATTGTAGTATTTCTACATATTTCCACCAAATTTCATGCATGTCGCTTCAGCGGTTCGTGAGATATTTCATGGACAGACGGACAGACGGACAGACGGACGCATGACCGATTTCATAAGGGTTTTGTTTTTATACAAAACCCTAATAAAAATGGCATCATCACGTCAATAATTTGCAATTTGCATCGTAAATATGTCGCACTCAGAGCACAGAGCAAATATACAAAGAGTTGGGACTCAGAGCGAATTTATTTTTAAAGCAGGATGCAAATTAGCCCATGCACACAAATAAGTCCCACCACTCTAGAAGCAACGGCTATTATTTAAAGTAAACCCCCCTTTAGAGATTAGAGTGGTAAGGACAACAACACATCAACTCAGCTGTGTCTGTTGATTAAAAAGCCATGGGTTCTTAAAGTGCCATTGTATGCGTGGCATGGCATCCCAGTTACATATGTGTGAGTCGCCATTTTTGTGTTACACACAAATGCACATATTCGCGGACGTTTCATGTTGCCAGCAACACAAAACAACAAACTTAATGCATTATTTCCACATGCGTTGTTCGTTAAGTTTTTTAATTCGTTGAAAGCTTTGGCGCTAAAATTCTTTAAAAAAAATAAACAGCCTTGCGAGACTATGAAAATAATTTCTGATTTGATTTAAAAAAAATCTACTAAAAAAGAACTGCTTATTGTGTGGACCGATTCCAGGTGGATCACGGCGCTTTTCTAAAGACGTTGTAGCGTGAGTTGTGTTGATTTACTCGTAGAATCTTTATTTCTAGTGACAGTCACTTGGCTTAAAAACAACTCTTTGCAAATGTTCCCCTGTTTTATTTTTTCACACAAAGTGATTTGGTTTCCTCGATGGTGGTGAGATCGACGGCCAGATATGATATAACATGCCGCACTAATCGCTTCTCAGTGCTGACTCAGCAATGGCGTTTTATGAACCAATGCTTCAATTTTGTCAATTTTGCCCCATAATATTATTAGAAAAACAAAAAGCTAACAACTTAAAAACATATTTTTTGGATGCTCTAATGTGTTCTTTAAAGGATAGTATACTTTCAAACTGTAGTCCGGATGGCGCAACGGTTAGCACGTTCGCCTTCAACGCACTGGGCCCCGGTTCGATTCCGGGGATTTACGTGTCGGATTATGAGCCCACTCAGCTGTTAAATGAGTACCCATTATGGGGTAAATAACTCGGTTGAGCGTGTTGCTGATCACATACCTCTGCACAAAAACCGTCACGATCTAGAAAATGAAATGATGCTAACTCATCTCGAGGCCGTGGTTCAAATTGGACTGTTGCGCCAGTTATTTATTTTTTTTTATTTTTATTTTATACTTTCAAACTCAATTAAAAAAAACACAAAAAAAAATATATACAGGGTGTCCCGATACTCAACGTCAAGCGGGCACTGGGTGAGAGACCAGCTTATACCAGTTCTTATTTAAATTTACAATTTACATAGCTGGCATGTGGAAAATCCGCATTTGATTCGTGAAGACCGTTCACAGTATCAGATCAAAGTCAACATGTGGACCGGAATTTTAAACGGAAAAATTATTGGACCATATGAGCTACCTGCAAACTTAAACGCAGAGAATTATTTAAGTTTTCTTCAAAATGATTTGCAGGTACGATGTACCTCTAAATATTTATAGAGAAATTTGGTTTCAACAAGATGGTTGCCCCGCGCATTATGCTCGTTCTGTTCGAGATTATTTAAACAGACAGTATCCTGAAAGGTGGATTGGTCGCCTTGGTACAATTTTGTGGCCTCCTCGTTCCCCAGATTTGAATCCAATTGATTTCTTCTACTGGGGTTGCCTAAAAGAAAAAGTCTATTCAAAACCTATTCCAAGTTTAGACGAATTGCGCCACAGAATCACTGAAGCTGCGGAAGAATTGAACGAAAGGGGACTCACGCGACTGGTTTCTTAAAATATGACTTGTCAAAGTTGGCAGACATTTTTTTTTGAAAACACTATTAACACAAACTTTTTTTTTTTTAATAAACCAACAATATTTGTTCTTAAGTTAATGATCGCAATCAATAGCATGGTTGGTTAGAATTACGTTATAAAAAGAATTATTGCAAAATTCGGAAAATTGTGAAGAGAGTAACTAAATATGTGGTCTAGGGCGTGGGTTTAAACATTTTTTCCAAAAAAGCCTATTTACAGTTAACCAAGTGACATAGAATTTTTTGTTTGCTTTTTCAAGAACTGGTATAAGCTGGTCTCTCACCCAGTGCCCGCTTGACGTTGAGTATCGGAACACCCTGTATTTTTAGATTTTTGTCCATTTTGCGACACTGTCCGACAAATAGACAAAGAGAAGATCTACGAATCTTTAACAGCGATTACAAAGTTGTACAAAAACCTCGAAAGAAAGAAACCGAAAATCGAGCAAAACTTCATCATCGATGGATCACAAGTAGCCAGCTGATGTAGCTTCCGAGTCTTCCACATCAGGGAAGCGAAACGTCTTAACAAATCAACGAAAAAAGACATCAACATCCTATACTTCTGGAAGTCGATGACTTTTTTCGTCAGACGATGAAATCATTCCCAGGAAGAAGAAAACAATTTAATGTTTATTTCTGTTCGCCAGCTTATTTATTTTTTATATTCAACATATTTCCGATATTTCATTACATCTAACCAAGGACGTGGGGATACAACAATACAATCGGAGTCTCGGCATACTACTATACTTTGCCCTAACCCTTAGCGCATCAACCACTGTTGCGCGCCATCGTACTCTGTTCTGGGCAATGGAGCGCAACTCTCCAAACAACTTACCCAGCGCCTAACACTCTTTTGCCACAGATCGACGCTATGTGATTTTAGCAGCCCCTCATGGTCAGCCTTGGCTGGAAAATAAAAAAATATAAAGCAATGCAGTTATCATCCTTCCGCATTGTGTGACATAATAGACTTACTGATCTATTTGAAACACGCACTGGTCTGAAACAGGGCGATGGACTGGCACCGACGCTCTGCAACCTAGCACAGGAATACGCTATTCGGGCTATAAATATAGACAACAGCAAGACGCTACTCATCAAGTCGACACAATAAGCAGCGTACGCCGATGACATCAACATCATGTCCCGAAGATTGGCCGACGCAGAAGAACTTCTGCATACCCTCAATACCGCTGCAAAACAAGTATCAACGAGGGTAAAACTAAAATAATGATGCAATCGACGACAAGGACAACTGCACAATCGATCGACATCAATGTGTGGGACCTGACGATCGAGTTCGTGAACGACTTCATATACCTGAGTTGCAGCTTTTCAAGGGACGCCAACGAAAATGACGAAATTAAGCGACGGATACAATTAGCTATTTTAATAAGACTTTTTTCTCGGTTCTCCCCATAATGAAATCGAAGGATGTGGACAGAAAAACGAAGCTCCGCGTGGACAAAACCATCACACGACCAGTGCTATGGTATCGCTGCGAAGCATGGACCCTAACTCAAGAGTCTGGAAAAATTCTAGACACATTCGAAGGTTCTGCGGTGAATTTTCGGGGCTGTTTGCGATCGAGATGGATGGCGCATCCGGTACAACCATGAGTTGCATGAACTGAACGATGAGCTGGAAGTTTCGAAAATCGTCATACTACAACGATTTCAATAGACAGAGCATGTACAACGAATGGACGATGATCGCATGCCAAAGAGAGTAATGAACGCAGAAGGAGTCGACGGAGCGAGACTGCGAAGATGACCGAAATCTCGTTAGGAGAGCTCAGTATATGCGGACGCCGAGCAGCTACTGTGCTTCCAAAATTGAAGGACGCGGTCATGTGACCGAGATAATTGAAGGACAACTATCCAGGAGGTCAAGGCCCAACGCCACGATGATGATGATGGGTGACCTCTCCCCTCTCTCTCAATTGCCCTAACCCCTTGTGGGGCATAGCGCTTTAACTGTCCCATGTGGCCCAGCTGACGTTTTGAAAGCATAAATTGGTTTCAGAGAATGCAGTTGCCAGCATGCACCTCCTGCACAGCCATGGCCACGAACGTCGTCGTGGACGGGATTCGAACTCGAAACGCCGGTAGGCAAACATGGGACTGATGCCTCAACACGCTGCGCTACAGGTCGCCCAATTGTTGCCAATTAACCTGCGTATCAATTCGTCGATTGTCATCTGACCCTTACGTCGACTTAACTTAGTCCTTCATTTGATATTGTTTCGGGCCAGAAAATTCTTAAAATTCGACGAAGATATTAGTTGACGAAAGCTTGGAGCTTTCTGGTAATTCTTACGGAAACTTTCCAGGTACTGCTCCCATACAAAAGCACAGACAGTACCAGGGAGCAAAACAGGCCCAGCTTGGTCTTGATGCTGAGATAACAGGTTTTGGACATCATGCCGTATGCGCATTTAGCCTGATTGATACGGCGAGCGATATCCTGCTCCGTACCACAATTTTCGGCAGCAATACTATCCAGGTAGATGAAGTCGTGCATCTTTTTCACAGGCTGCCCATTAATACTGATGGTAATAGGTGTAGGGTTTTATTTCGCAATGGCGGGCTAAGAACCTTGATTTTACTGGTATGAATCTTAAGCCCAACCTTGCTTGCCTCTCTCTCGAGATCTAACGCCATTGCGGACAGATCCATGATTTTGCGAGAGAGTAAGCATATGTCATCAGCGTAGTCAATATGATGCAGATGTTATTATATACTCTGGGGGATAGCCGAAGCAGACCACTAACGTTTGGGTCCCTTTTCGCCCCCTCCCGGTCATCAGTGGCTTCCAGATGTCGACTGATAATTGTGATGTTAAAGTTCTTTGAATTCCTCTGTCTAGTCCGGATAAGGTTGCATGACGGTATACTTACAGTGAATGGATAACCACCGAACCCGACAAGAAGTACTTGCAGTAACGGATCGTTCCAGCAACGAAGTGGCAGTATACTGTACCTCCCTTAATACAGTGAGTCACATTCAAAATGAACCACCTTATGTTAGAGAAAGGATTACTTAAAAAATGACTGAAAAACCATTCAGATTAAAATTATTTTTATGTAGATTTGTTGTCTTAGCATGTAAATCTGTTATTTCAGTGTATTTTATAATTACTTTTTCTTCTTAGTACAGAAGAAATGATATAAACTTTAAAAACTCAAAAATACACCTCACAGTCAAAATGAACCACTTAAATACAATAAAAGTAAAAAGCATATACAGGGTGCCCCACTTCAGATCGTAAATACTTCAATGGCAGATAGTACCGTTAATTTGTGGAAAATTGACACCAAAGAGGACACTCTGTTTTTAACCGTTACAGAGTTATAGCATTTTTTGTAGTTTTTTTGTACGGGAAAAATGTTTTGAACAATCCCTTTGAAAAAACAAATAAAATTCATGCGAAGCCAATTTACTTTGTGTAAATTTTAGGTTCTTTTCGCGGCCTCTCATAAATTGCGTAAGTAACAAATTCTTTGCATAAAAAACTACATTAGACGAGGTGGCCTACGCAGTGGCTGAAATGGTACTTCTACCTATATAAATACATACTAGCGGATGTAATGTAAGACTCTACAGCCTGAGACACTTATATTCGGCAGCGGACCCCATAGAACGAAGGAATTCCTAGGGGGAGCCTTCGGATTGGAAGCGAGTAAAATTGGAATTATTTTTGATATTTTAAGCTTACATTCCGATTGGTCAAACGTACGAGACATAACTCTGGCTTCCCACTTAAAACTTGCTGGCCGACTTTCAGGGGCGGCTATTGTTTTTCATCTTTAGGGCTTTGTAGTAAAAAATGAAATCGGTCAAATGTCTGTCTGTCCATAGAATATATCACGAACGGCTGAAGCTACATACATGAAATTTTGCAGGAATGTGTAGAATTATTATAATTCGCCGGAGAAAGCGGATCGTCGTAATAGGTCAACTTTAAGAGGGGGTCCCCTCATAGAGGGGGAAATGAAGGTGGAATTTTTTTTTTCTTTTGGCATAGGCAAGTGGGGTATCGTAACAAAGGTACCGTGGAGTACATTCCATTTTTGGATTTTTTTTTTTAAATTTCAAGAAAGGAGAAAAGAGGGAGAGGGGAAAATATGTCCGTTATACTTAGAGATATGGAAATTTACAGAAAAGCGGCATTTTACTAGCATAGAAAACCAAAAATAATAGAATTTTGAAATCTCAGCAGAAAATGTTAATAATAATACATTTCTATAGTTGCAGTTAGCACACCCCTGCACCCCCTAAGTGCATCCCAGGTCAAAAATATTGATGGCCAATGATAACCAACATCATAGGCAATAACATCTTCAAGGTTCATTACAATCACATAATATTTAATAATAGTTCATTCATTTAAAGTTAGGCATTTTGGCACTATCCACACAAAAAATACACATACCGGCCTCATAGGTGTGAGTACTACTTGAATATTGTTTTTCGTAGTGCAAATTGCAGTTATTTAATTAATCATTTTTGAAAGGGTAAAGATTGGTTGGGGACGCTGTGTCGTAATTTCCAACTTTAGCGGGTGGAGGGGGGTGGGTGGTGCTTTATGAGCATAGAGGCAAAATTAAGGTCGATTTTTTTTATCGACTGGCATAGGCAAGTATGAGATGTCGTGAGAAAGTTGAAATGTTGAGTACATTCCATTTTTCGCATTTTTTTGGAATTTGGAGAAAGGGAAACAGTGGGGGAGGAGAAAATATTAGTTTGTAATTTGTCCCACCTTCCTTGCATTTCGAGACCGTTATACTTAGAATTATGAAAACTTATAGGAAGGTAGGTTCCGAATAGCATATAACATGGAAAATAATGGAATTTGTATATGTCCTCAGAACGGGTTAATAATAGTTTATTTCCATAGTTACAGTTAGCACACCTCTGCATACCTTAAACACGTTCGAGGTCAAAAGTACTGATGGCCGACGATAACCAACACTTTAGGCAATAATATGTTTAAAGTTTCGTTACAATCACGTAATACGAATTGGCATGTAAGATGTTAGTGGGCAAGACATCCATCTGAGTGGTATCAAGAAGAGCAAGGAGCCGATATTTATATACCATAATAAGCGCTTGCTACAAAACCCCCGTATTGCGGGCGTAGCCCTCTATATTCCGGTTTAATTTTTTTTTTTATTGTTTCACAGATCACACTTCGCACCCGTGTGTCCAAAGACTCTCGTTAACCGATGACGGTAATTGGAATTTCCGTGTGATCCATTAAAAACCTATTTTTTTTTCTTAGTACGCATCCGAACCACTCGAAACGATTTGATTCGCGCGATCAACAACTGTCAACTGTCGTCATATGTGATCGTCTCTCATCAAAGCGAGTGCAGCGACCGCCCGAAGTATGTAACTTTGTAAGCAATGCGCTTGTTTACAAATCGCGACGGTAGATTTTTGTTTAAATCACACTTTGTTACTAATGTTAACCGTACTTGCGAATTACGCGATTAAGCTATAAATCACTTCCACTGCGATATCACTTAACTTTCACTTAACAAATCAAAATGGCCACAACTGATCGTTTGACAGCTCGGCTATAATCGGTTAATACGATAGCTTTTGACGAAAAAAAGAGACAGATTCGATAAGCTACGCAACGAAAATTCATCTATTGAGCTCTTTTTCTACAATTGGAAGTGACTGTACGGCCCCCCATACACCATGCGAATCATGGTCAGATCGATGTCCACAGATCGCAAGGTATATGGGGGGCTTTACTCTTCACGTTTTGCATAGCCATTGTGAGCCGATTAGTGAACACAACACATACGCAAGTGAAATACTATGGGCAGCCTTTACTTAATTTACACTGAGTCCCAGCTCTTTCTATTGTTCCTCTATGCCCAAAACGAGCGAAGCGAGCGTTCGTCTTTGTGCGATACTGAGAGTTGTAGTCCTATAAGCGCGGAGAATAAGATTTTTATACCCTAGACTTATAGTATAGGGTATATTGTTTTTGTCACGTCAAAAATATATTACACCTTAGAGGAGGCTGAGGGAGAATAGCAATGCATAAATATAAATGATCAGGGTCACCTCCTGAATCGATTTAGCCATGTCTGTCTGTCCGTCCGTCTGTCTGTCCGTTCGTCCGATAACTTTCAATAGAATAACGGTAGAGACTTGAACTTTTAGCCAAATATTTGTAATAGGATCTAGTTGGTTGAAAATGGGCAAGATCTAACCAAAAAAAACCCTACCTCCCTACAAACAAAACTTCAAATGAGCGATAACTTTCGATAGGATAAAGCTAGTGGCTTGAAATTTTGGTCAAAAGTTTAAAATTGGATCTAGTTAGTTGCTATTGAAAATGCGCAAGATCGGACTACCTCCACTACAAATGAAACTTGAAAAAAAAAGCGATAACTTTCGCCAAAATGAAGTTAGCAACTTGAAATTTTAGTTAAATGTTTATAGTAGGATTCAGTTGGCTGCTATTTAAAATAAAACCAAAGATACTACTTCCCTGATCTTAACTGACATGTGAGAGGAATTTTTCGTAAGAGATGTCTCTGAATATGTGTCCAAATTTTAATCCCTAAAACATTTTCAGAATCAGAATTTAATCACAAATTTTAATTCTGATAGGGATCTGATGATGAAAAAATAATATAGGTACTGAAAGGAAAGTTTACCGAATTAAAAAAAAAAACCAAGACAGACTTATGCATTGGAATCCCATTTAGTTTTATGTGGGAATGACAGATGAGAGGTAGGTTGTAGAATTCGGAACAAAAGACGAAACCTTAATTATAAACCAGTTTCCTTAGACGCGACCACCATTTTCCATAAAAATATGAAATTAAAGAAACTTCAATGTCCTATTTCGAAACCAATGCTTTTATCGAGTGAATTTTTCGTCCAAAATGGCTTTAAAACTGTCTGCATCTGTCGGTTTTTCACCCAAAATCCCAAACAAAAACTGTCAAAAGATTCGTTGGCACGACCATTTATCGCTAAATCGGTACTAACTTATTTCGCACGAAATCGCATACACAGATGAAAGTCTTCACACCCTTAGCAATTTCGCTCCGAAAAAAATGCCTTTGGTATTTATTTCGCATCAAATTCCTTCATCGCAACTGTTTCAAGTGTCGTGATCGTGTGATCGCTCTTATTTTGAATGCAAAGGGCAAGTTTCATGTTTCGTGAAGAGCGCCGCGGATATAAGTTGTGTGAAAGTTTCCACTGTGTCTTTTTCGTTGAGAGATAAGTGCAACATTTTCGCACGAAGCTCCACTTCTAATGAACGATAATATGAGTCAGACCTCATTTTAATAGGTTTGATATGTGAATCAATTCAAAACAATAAAATTCAAATATGCAAATTTATTACACATTATACTGAGGCCTTATCTTAGGAAATAGTACACATTCGTCAAGTCTAAGAAAAAAATCGAATTTGCAGGTAATTTTTTTTGTTTAACGGTTCTGATATTCGTAATCAATTTAAGTCTGACCTAGATCAATAGCAATAAATCGGTCTGTTTGAGTTCTTAAAAAATATATGTCTATTAAAAAAAGAATGGTATAAATTGAAAACGTGCTATACTGGTATGTATAAAATCACTCCGCTATTAGAGCTTATTGGGAAATTCCAATTGAATATTGCGTAACTTAGAGGGACAATAGAAGCGTTGTAGAAAAGAGCAGGATAAGCCCACACATTACACTCAAAACATTGTCCCCGACATAGTTCTGTGTGGACAGCTGTTGCCCGAATTTTATTCAATTAGTTGATTTTACTCTATAAGAAGAGTGAACGAATCGTTAAAACCCGCAGTTGGACTAAACTTTGCGAGGGTGTTGTTAATATAGTACTAATACCGTTGCTAGACGTTGCTAATGATCAAGTCAACACGCTGCAAAGACAGGATGGTAGTATCACAGAGAATGCGGAGAGCACATCCAAATTACTTCTGGACTAATTTCCTGGGTGCAAGATTGTCGAGGACGTTAACCACTCAATTGTTAGTTAGAAAGCAAACCGCCTAGACTGGAGCACCGCTAAAGATATCTTTACTTGTAATAAAGTCAATGGCCCATCCATTGATTTCATTGTCCCGTTCAAATCAACTAGCACAGATAGAATCTTCGTCACTCTATGACAGAATGGGGAGGATATATTCATCCTGAACATTTTCAGAGGTAGTTTTGCGTTTGGATATATCCCAGATTCCTGGAGGTCGTTTAAAATAGTCTTCATCCAAAAATTAAAAATCGCTCCAAAAACAACCCAAAATCATTGAGGCCAATCAGTTTGACGTCCTTCGTGATCAAGACAATGGAGAAAATTCTTTATGCGTACAACAAAAGCACACTCCTTGTGAATTTCCCGCCGCACAGTAAGCAGTTCGTGCACCAATCAGAGAAATCGACTGAAGCTGGTCTCCATTGCCTAGTAGGAGAAATCGAATTAGCCACGGCACCTAAGGAGGTTGTCTGTGCCTTTGTGGACATTAAGGGAGCATTTGATAATACATCTTCCTCCTCAATTGATTCTGCACTCAGAGAAAAAGGAGCGGATAATAAAGCAGCATAGTTGGTAAAAAGGATGCTATCATTCAGTAGTGTTATCAGTTAAACTTTAACTTTTATGAAGGTTTACTTATGAGTATCATGAGAGTCTAATGTTGGTAAGAACATTTTTATGGGAGTAACGCTATTCTAGAGTTTAATTCTTATAACAAGAGAATAGATATAGCCTTGTCACAAGATGGAGAGTCTCAACTCTCCTGTAATAATTAAGCTACGAGAGCTAATTTAATTTTTTATGAGACCTTTTAAACTTAAAACTTAATTCTCAAGAGTTGACATTGAGTTAACGTTGACTGATGTCGAACACAAAATTTTATGCAATAACGGAAAGGTCATGAAAGATTTAAGTTTTATGTGAGTATGCACATACCACGCGACTGTTGTTAATTGCCTTGACCCCTACAGGTGCATGGGCGTGTCAACATATCTAGCATTTCTATGCCTTGTTGACATTTCGAGAGCATATCTACTTTTTCGGGAGTGCAGTTGCTAGCATGCACCTCCATATACATACTCGTATGTTATAAGCATTACAGCATAAGTTCTACAATATAATATCCTTGCATCGAAACGCCGACAACATTGACATTTTGTAATTATTTTATAAAATATTTTACGTAGTGTAATATGTAGACTTTTGATAGGAAAATCTCCTTCGTAAAAGAAGTTTTAGAAAAACTTTGATAAGTTTTCTCGGCAAATCTATCAATTTTTCGCAAATATGCTTGGTAAGTCAAGTTGTAAAAAAATAAAAGCCGAATAATTGAAAACCCAATAGTCCATAAGCTGTCCACGATAAATGGTTGTTAAATGCGCCTACCAGAATTCCTTTTTGACCCTTCTCCGTTAACTAGACGTAGTGTCCGATTTGCAACCTGTAAGTTCTAACTCTCCTACATACCCTAGATAAGAATCATAAGAGAAACCGTTATTCGCGAACTTTCCATACTCATCTTTATCCGGGTTCCGGTCTACTCACAGAAGAGAGAGATTAAAAGAAAATGAAATAGAGCGAGAAAAATGAAGCAATTTGGCCCAAAGGTGGAAGTAGGAAGGGGAATCTGAGGTTGACATCTCATGTGTCGGCTATGTGAACCGGGCGAATGTTCCGGGGTAGAGAAACAAAATGAAATGTTATTGTTCACAAAGGGGAGCACAAGATCTTTTCCATAGTCCTCCACGTGGGCGCCCCCTGCTAACGGCAGTGCGTCAAACGGCTAACGGCCAAGTTTTAGCGATAAGGCAGTTTGGAAAAGGCAGAAAGCCGTAGCCTGAACGGCTGACCAACACCCAAGCGTTTCAAGTTTAGTAGGATGGAATGATTTGTGTAGTTGACACTGCAACATACGATAGTTGTATGAACTCGAGCACGTTTATTAAAGCATCTTAAGCAGCTATCTCCAAGGCCATCCCCTGAATGGGGTTAAGCGATGTGCTGACAACTGGTCCTTGTAAAAATCACTCCACGTCAAGCAACCTGGAACAAAAGCCTCGGATTGGACGGATCAACAATGACAACCATGCAGACGACTAACAGATTATTCTTCCGGATCTTGGAATGTACGCTGCCTGAACAAACCGGGGGCCGAGAAGGCTCTCCTTCAACAGGTCGAAAAGTACAAACATTACTACAGTCCAGGAAATAAATTGGCTTGGCAGCGAGATCAATGACAAAAATTACAGCCTCCAAGAAAAATATAACGACAACGGCCAGTAGCTTTTCGACTTCGTCTGCAGTAGGAATCTAGTCGTAAGATCTACGTGTTTCCTGAATTGGCGCATTCACAAGCAGACCTGGAAATCTCCAGACGCACATACCGTGAACCAAATTAATCACGTCCTCATTTGCAGGAGATGGGCGTCTGGTGTGATGGATGTCCGCTCCTATCGAGGAGCTGCGACTGCGACTCAGATCATCACTTGATGAAGACGACCTACACATTTAGAATTTCCTCAGTCCTCCAATCGAAAACCACCTCTCCAAAAATCTTTGCGGTTGATTAACTTCTGAGCCAGGCTACGGCAGTGGCGTATACTACGAGCTACGCCGAATATCGAATAAAATAACTAGACGTAAGAAACGTAAATATAGTACTTTGACGAGCAGTTGCTGAATTTTAACGAATTTTGCTAATAGGAACAGCAGACAAGCGTACAAACTAGTAAATACAATTAAGAACGGCTATCAACCCAGGACTAGCCTCTGTAAAGACAAGGATGGAAACATCATCAGCGACACCGATGGCATCAACACATGGGTATCTTATTTTGAAGTGCTTATGAAAATACCATCTAACATCCCCACATAAGAAGCTCTCGACGAAATTGTTGATCTAGGCCCACCCATGCAACTCTCGAGGAAGTTGATCTCGCGTTGTCGTCACTAAAACGAAATAAAGCTACGAGCGAAGACGAGATTCCAGCTGACCTGCTAAAATTCGGTGCAACGGGTCTAGCTAATGCCATACATCAATTACTCCTGCGAATATTGGAGTACGAGGTGATCCCAGACGATTGGCGCATCTGTCGAATTCACAAAAAGGGAGATAAACTGCGGTGTGAGAATTATCTTTACAGTCAAAGTGATACGTCAGAAGTGCTGGGAATACAAGGTAGACGTATACAAAGAGAAACAGCATTAGGAGCGTAAACCCGGATGACCCCAGAATTCAGGAGATGAACTGCGAGATCCAAAGACAAGTAGCCGAACACAGGAGGTCAAAATGGAACCCCCATCTGAATAACTGCAATCCAACAACAGGGTTGAGCAAGTTATGGTCGACAGTCTGTGCTCTCTCCAATCCACCAAAACTGAAAGGGAACGTCGCCATTCAGTTCGGTGAATATTCAACAAGTGACCCTACCCACTGCGCAAGTCGTTTCAATAAACAATTTATTGAACCCCCCTCACCAGACAGATTTAAACGTAAAATCCGTAGAAAGATTCGCAACCGAACTACAGACAGCATACCTGTTTTCACCACGGACGAAGTAGTTGCAGCTATAAGGAAGGCGAACAACTCGAAAGCAATGGGACCAGATGGCATTTCAATGACTATGCTCAAACACCTCGATCTGCCAGCCATCAACTACCTTACGGCTACGTACAATCTATCCATCTCCTCGTTGATCGTTCCAGAAATCTGGAAAAAAGGGAGAGTCATCCCTATACTGAAACCTGGGAAGAAAGCGAAACTCGGCGAATCCTATCGTCCAATAACTCTAATGTCACTTTGACAAAACGCTTGAAGCACTAATCCACCCTGTTCTTACAGCCCACATCCAGCTCGCTGATCACCAACTTGGCTTCCGAAGCATGCACAGTACGACCACGGCCTTGGATGCCATTACATCCCGCATCCATAATGGTCTCAACCAGGCTCGTCCTTGTGATAGAACAATATTGGTGGCGCTTGACCTGTCAAAGGCCTTCGACCCTGTGAGCCATTCAGCGCCTTTGTCTGACATCAACCGTTCACTGCTTCCGACGCAAGTAGTGAAATGGATTGCCAATTATCTCGCTGGCAGGCAATCCTATACAGAATTCAGGAACAGCAAATCAAAGCTTAGGAAGATTAAACAAGGCGTACCTCCAGGAGGAGTTCTATCCCCTACCTTGTTTAATCTATACCTATCAGGACTCCCAACACCTCCTGAAGGGATTGACATTATCTCCTACGCTAACGACTGCTCCATTCTATCAACAGAGAATGACATAGCGGTTATGTGCAGAAACATCAACGGTTATCTTGAACAACTAAACTTGTTCTTCATAAACAAGAATCTTCCCGTCTCAGCGCCTAAATCCTCGGCAACACTATTTACTACCTGGACGAAGGAGGTCAAGATGCAGCTTGAAATCTCGATCGGGAATCATCCTATTCCTACCATAAACCATCCTAAAATCCTAGGAGTCACGTTGGATAGCATGGCCACATCATCACCCCATGCCTCAACTGTGTGCGATAGAATGCTTAGTAGGAATAAGATCCTCAAAGCCCTGGCCGGTAGTACCTGGGGCAAGGACAAAGAAACTCGACTGGTCACGTATAAAGCAGTCGGAAGATCAGTGGCCAACTATGCGGCTCTTGTGTGGTCGCAGAGTCTCTGTGACACACAATGGAAGAAGATTCAAACGTGCCAAAACGCCGCTTTCCGCACCGTTACTGACTGTCTCCTGATGTCACCCCAGGACCATCTACATCAGGAAACCAGGATGATGCCCAGACATGTCAGACGCGACCTGAGGGACCTAGAAAGAGATGTCCAGAGATATAAAAAAACAAATTTAATAAGTGCGATGGAGTAGTGGTATACATTCGTGAGATTTTAATTTATAATATCTTAAATGAAGACATCAATGATGTAAACTCTCAAAATATTGTAATACGTATGAATGAGGATGATTTTTTGCTAACCAGTCTATATCGTTCCCCAAATGACACAAATGTTGACAATTTTATTGATAGTTTAGAGATATTCATTGATGACAACAAACATTTTTCTAATCATATAATAGTTGGCGATACAAATATAGACATTTTAGAGGGTGGACTGGACAATAATGGACATAAATATCTAAATATGTTGTATGGATTAGGTTTCATTAACCATGTGTACGGATGTACACGTAAATGCAACACACGAGAATCGTGCGTTGACCATTTATTTCTTAAATGCAAAAAATCTTATAATTTTAGTTCCGCAATATACACCACTTACATAACTGACCACTACGCTATCTTTGGAAACATACTATGTCCAACACAGAACTATAAACTAACCGATGTTTCAAGGGAAACATCTATAACACAAATTCTAGATACATCTAAGTTTAAACTCGAAATAGAAAGAGAAATATGGTCGGCAGTATATCTTGAAAAGGAAGCTGAAAAATCCTTTGAAATTTTCTACAATAAACTTTTACAGATTCATAGTAACAGCCTAAAAAACTCTAGTAAAATAAGTTGCAAAATGAAAAAGCTAAAACCATGGATCTCCAGAGGGTTAATTATATCTGTTAGAAATAGGGATAGAATGGCCAGTAAGCTACGGAAGCAGCCTTTCAATATGGATCTTGTTAACCGATATAAACACTACAGAAATATTCTGAAAACTGTAATTCGCTATGCTAAAGATCAATATTACAAAGGCAAATTTCAATACTGTGGAAATAATATTAAAAAGATTTGGGATATTATCAATGAGGCTACAGAAACAAAAATTGTGAAAGGGAAATTTAGTAGTGATATAACTTCTGCATCTGGCGAATTAATTCAAAGTCACAAAGAGGTAGAAATAGCTAATGAATTTAATAGACATTTTATAGAAGTTGGCGAAAATACCACAAGGAATATACAGACTAATGCAGAAATAGGTCGAAATATGGCAATAGAGTATATTGGCCAAAATAATTTGAACTCATTCTTTTTGTACCCAATATCTGAAGTAGAAATAGTAGGCCTTATAAGTGACCTCAAATCCAATGTCGCTCCTGACGTGGACAATCTTGATTCAAGAATATTTAAAGATAATGCCGTTGTTTTGTCTAAACCACTGTCTGATATAATTAATAAGTGCTTTTCCCAAGGCAGATTTCCAACCCAACTGAAGCATGCGATAGTGGTTCCATTGCATAAGGGTGACAATAAAAATGACATGCACAATTATCGACCAATATCCCTATTAACATGTTTGTCTAAAATTTTTGAAAGGGCGATCAAAAATAGGCTAGTTGACTATTTAGAAAAAAACAATACTATTTCTCAGGGGCAGTTTGGTTTTAGAAAAGGTAAAAGTACAGAAGACGTTATTTACAGAGTAACGAAAACAATTATATCTAATTTAGATAAAGGACTGAAATGTTTAGGAATATTCTTGGATCTTAGAAAAGCGTTTGATACAGTCAATCATAATAGCTTACTGTCCAAGATGAGTAATATTGGGATCAGAGGCGTGCCGCTTGATTTGTTTAGGTCTTATCTGGAAGGTAGAACCCAATCTGTGCATATAAATGGCTGCATAAGCTCTTCCCTCACCATTAGGATTGGAGTGCCTCAAGGAACAGTACTGGGCCCCATTATGTTCCTAATTTATATAAATGACCTGTTGAAAATGAATATTACGAACTGCACATTATATGCCTTTGCTGACGATATAGTTGCGCTCTATCATGGAAAAAGCTGGAATGAAACATTTGACCATGCCAACGAAGGCTTAATGAATAAAATGGCTTGGCTATCCAAAAATAAGTTATGCATTAACGTAAATAAAACTGTAGCCATTCCATTTTCTCTTACATCAGCAGGAGTCCCTCCAGAGAATTTACGAGTTTCGGCACATACTAGTGACTGCACAACAATATGTTGTAACTGTCCCCCGCTGGAGATTGTAAACAGTACTAAGTATTTAGGAGTAATAATAGACCGACATTTACGCTGGCAAGAACATATATCCTACATTTGCAGTCGCTTAAGAAAAACTATTTACAAATTTGTAGAACTAAGATCAATGATCTCAATTGATCGTTTAAGGATGGTATTCACAGCTTTAGTACAGTCCGTGATAGAATATGGGATCATAGGATGGGGAGGACTAGCACATTCAAATTTACAACCCCTGATTATATTGCATAAGAGAATAATCAAAATCTGCTTAAAAAAGCCTTTAGGCTATCCGACCATGACAATTTATTCCGATTTTCGCGTTCTAACAGTGCCAAATCTTTATAAATTCAAATCACTTAAATTTGTTCACACACACTTGATTGAATTTCCATTTAATTTAAACGATACACCACATTTGACTCGAAACAGTATTAGAAGATTACGTCGGGAGCCTAGATACAATACATCAGCTACATCGAATCATGCATTTTATTCTGCACCAAGGCTATTTAATAATCTACCAATAGAAATTAATAAAATTGCCAGTTTCCATCGTTTTAAAATAGCGTTAAAATATTATTTCATGGAAAACGTTACACAGTTATAGAATTGCCAGCTTCCACCGTTTTAAAATATCATTAAAACATTATTTCATGGAGAACGTTACACAGTTAAATTAAGCAAAAACGAAATACAAAATGCGGGTATAAAGAAATAAAATACACGAAATTCTAATAATGTCGAACATATGTAAGTCTCACAGCACGAGCCTAGCTCATTGTGAGATAGCCTGGATTCTTTTACTTTTTTATCTTATTATATATTTTACTTATTTAAATACTATACTCCAACACATTTATTACATTTTGTTTTTACTTTATTTTATAATTTTAGTTTTCTCTTTACCACATCAAAATAGTAATTTATATTGTATTTTAGTATAATTTAGTAGAAGACTTTTTAGTTTGTATTATTTGTATTATATTGAATTGAGGGCAATAAAGAATTATTATTATTATAAAAGGGAACCCTTTGATAGTGGCACACATAGGTTGGCCATCGCAGCGATACATCGGGAGGAGGTTAATCAGTCAATAGCAGGCTTAGGTTCGAATCCAGTTCTCTCGTCCATACGACCAATGATATCTCCAGAAGAGGAAATGCTTCCGAGAGCTACGAGAACAACACTCGCCCAACTTCGGTCAGGCTGGTGTTCACGACTGAACTCCTATGTACCCCGCATAGACCAGGACGTCTCAAACATCTGTCCTGCTTGTAACGGAACCCCCCACGACGTAAATTATATCCTTCACTGCCCAGCTCCACCCACCCACCTAACTCCTAGATAGCTGTGGGAGAACCCATTAGAGGCAGCTAACTTTCTATCCCTCAACACCGGGTATGAAGACGAAACCGCAGGCATGTATCAAAGAAACACATTGAATTCTGACAATTGCCACAACAACAACATCAACCAAATCTTTGTCGACTTCAAGCAGGCATACGACAATATCGATCGTGGAGTACTGTGCAACATCATGCTGCAATTTGGTATACCGGCCAAATTAGTGCGACTGACTAAGATGACGATGACCAACTCCGTCTCACTGGCCAGGATCCATAAAAGACTTATTGATCTATTGGAAACACGCACTGGTCTCAAACAGGGCGATGGACTGGCAGCGACGCTCTTCAACCTAGTACTGGAATATGCTATTCGGACTATGAATATGGACAACAGCAAGACGCTACTTATCAATTTGACACAATTATCAGCGTACACCGACGACATCAACATCATGTCCCGCAGATTGGCCGAAGCAGAAGAACTTCTGCAAACGCTCGATACCGCTGTAAAAGAAGTTGGACTACGTATCCACTAGGGTAAAACTAAAATAATGATGCAATCGACGGCAAGGACACCTGCACAATTGAGCATCAATATGGGGAACCTCAACATTCAGTTCGTGAACGACTTCGTATACCTGGGCTGCAACTTGTCAAGGGACACCAACAAAACTAACGAAATCAAGCGACGGATACAGTTAGCTAATAAAACTTTTTCCCGCTTCTCCCCATAATGAAATCGAAGCATGTGGACAGAAACACGAAGCTCTCCGTGTACAAAACCATCATACGACCAGTGCTATACTATGGCTGCGACTCTGCGAGGCATGGACCCTGACTCAAGCCTCCGGAAACATGCTAGACACTTTTGAACGCAAGGTTCTGCGGCGAATTTTCGGGGCTGTTGGCGATCGAGATGGATGGCGCATACGGTATAACCATGAGTTATTAGAACTGTACGATGAGCTGGAAGTTTCGGAAATCATCAAACTACAAGCAATTCAATGGGCAGGGCATGTACAACGAATGGACGATGATCGCATGCCAAAGATAGTAATAAATGCAGGACAAGTCGACGGAGCGAAACTGCGAAGACGACCGAGAGCTCGTTGGGAGAGCTCAGTATATGCGGACGCCGAACAGCTACTGGGCTTCCAAAATTGGAGAACGCGGTCACGTGACCGCCAAGGCCCGACTTGGGACTGTCATGCCATGATGATGATGATTGTTCACAAAGCAAAAGTATGAGGTGTGGAATGTGAGTTTGACACCTCGTGTGCCACTATATGGACAAATATGGACTGAGCGGGTGTTGCGGAGTGGATGGCGTGCGTCTTTCTGTTTACTTTTTACTAGTTCGTATGTGGTGGAATTACGTCCCAGAATCGCAAGGGGTTGTGGGCAAATACGTTGATCGATCGTGTTCGTTCATACGACTGCTATCGATCAGATCGCAAGAATTATTCTGCCCCCTAAACCCATTGTTTTCATTTACCATTACGAGGGAAAATGGTAGAAAAGGATGTTCTTATTGCTCCCCATGCCTACATCCGACATAAAAACTCAACTCAACTCAAGTAAATCATATTATTAATTATATATTATAATAAGAATTTAAGTAATCATATTGGCAACATCACCTACTATACTCGTTTTGTTTATCAGCCTTCTACTCGAAAAGTTACATGCGATAGTTATCAACACAAATCTTTATTTGGAAGAACCCATTTTTTCAATAAGATTAACCGGTTGAATTAAAAGATAAAATTGAATTAGATACCTGTCGCTGATGACGGGGTATCCTCATATACACTCATGCAGTTTTATTATTTATTGAGTTAAACAACGAATCTATTGCCGATGAGCAAGATCGCCTACGAGCGTACCAAAAACGCAATTCACTAATTTGTTGCAGATGCGATAAGGAACGTTTCGTAATAATGTTTGCATATGACTATCTAATAACTTTCTAATAAACATAATACTAAGATGCAGCAAGTTGTGCAACTTGACACATTTTTCATTATATTAACTTCGTAACCTGTGCTATTTGCCCGTTTATCTCATTGGAACTGAACTCACTGTTTTTAATTTGAAGTGTTATAAATGAGTATGACAAATACAATATTATATGTCAGCAATAATTTCTCTTGCATCTACGATAATTTATTAAATTTGTTAAAAAATATTACCGTTAAAATGCAGGGTTTTATTGTAGTTAGTGTTTTTGCCATGTTTTTATCAACACTTTTGCTAATTTTAATGTATCGAAATGAAATCTGTCGGATGTAATTCTGACTAAAAGCGTCATAAAAATGCACTTATTTGTAATTATTTTATAAATGTCACATTTTTGTACCGTGGGTATGCATCACAGACGAAAGAGAAAGCACAAAGTTTATTTCACTATTCAATTATTTTATTGTTCAGCGAACAATTTAAAATGCAAACATAAGTGTGATTTTGTAAGTGAGCGGAGTAAAATAAGAGAGTAGCTAAGACAGTGTCTAAATAATGAAGAAATTCGCAAATGGAGAATGTTATAGAAACTGATTTCAAATTCTCCATGCTTAGTTTATTTAAAATATGTTATTCGAATAAATTTAAATATAGAAATATTTCCAAGCAGAATGTTCCCATAAATAAAAACACCAAATTTTTACTCGTGCAGCGGTCATATTTAGTATTGTAATTAAATAGAATGCATTACAATACTGGTACACTGGACATGTTATCTTATTGGCTTCTACTTACACTTGGAAGGTACTGTCAATGCACTGATGTTGACTGTCAACGTACTGTTACCCATACACGAACAATTTTCAGTAAAAGTAGTTACTCATATCCACATTTTCGGTGTGGGTAGTAGTAAGTACTACTATACACTACCCACACACTTTCCCCGTCCTAGGTTAGGATGCTCACAACCCAACTCAGATCAGATCACCACATTGTTATGTGGATAATGTCACTTCCAAGACAGTGATAGTTACGCTCGCGAAAGTTACGCTCGACATGACCATATCTATGTTTCTATTTCAACTTATAATTCGAAAGAGTTTAGGCCAAAATTACGACAAGTTTTTATTAAACCTCATGTTAATTCCGTATTAGGCTCTGCTCCAAAGTTTTTATATACGTAATGGATATATACATAAATAGAACCAGATTCGTAGCTTTATTGAACCGGTATATAGGTAGTTATGCAATGCGGAAGTTATGAGGTGTAGCAAAATGAAATAAAAATGGCTTCCTTGGATGACCCTAACTATCGCTCGCTGGTAGCAATCTTTGTTATCGACTGGACGAAAGGACTAACGCAGTGGCGTAGATGGGGAGGGGGGGCTAAGAGGATCAACCCCCACTCCCTCGGGCGACGGATATATACCCATTCGTCCACATGGAATTGTTGACACGCTATGCCCCACAAGGGAGACATAGCGTGTGAACTATTCCATATGACTTAGCTGACGTTTCGTTGGCATAAAATAGTTTCGGTCCATGCACGTTGCCAGCATGCACCTCACCTCCTGCTCCCATTTTAGCCGCCTACCTGCGACAAGTCGGGAGATGTTGTTGCTTATTATTACAACACAAACACCCATGGCCACGAACGTCGTGAACTGGACTTTGTGGTGGAATACGTTCCTTGTGGCAGCCAGGCAGGGGACCAATCTTGGCGCCGAATTAGCTACTAGAGCTCGACTTCTGGCAGCCAAGTAGGGAAGTAGCCAATGGCTCAACTTCGCCTCGCTTGTCCTTTCGGAGTGCCTGTTGTCAGATGTAGCTTCAAGAGCTCGACTTCTGGCAATCAGGCGACAGGTACCAAGGAACAGCTAAAAACAGTAGCTCCGATATGAATACAACAAGTGTTTCTGGTAATCTGTGTATTTACTGTATTTATTTGGTATCTTATTTTATAGTACAATATTGTTGCTTACTAGGCAACTTGTGCCTTCCTAATTTTCTCACGGGTCAATTTTCAGATTCCTGCCAATTCGTCCGTTGTTCCAGATGTTAATGCATATCGTATTTAACTTGTGTACGATATGCATCACATAATTATCTTATTCTTGACCATCCAGACATGATGCATATCATATTACGCTTGTGCGCGAGATGCTTTGGTATCTGGAGTAGATGAATTGGCGAGGAATGTTGATAGGTGATGTTGTTTGTTTTCACTTACTCATGTTTACAATTATTATTGTTACAATTATTATTGTTTAGAATGTAGAGTAGTGTCGTTTTTAGTTTGGATGAATGTTAATCTTTCACAACTTGAACCAGTAACGACCGTAGTCAGACTTGAGACTGACGCCTCTACACACTGAGCTACCGGTTGTCCAACATAAATACATCTAAAATTCAGACATAATGCCTGAACCAGATTGAACGCAGGATTCAGCAGGTGCGTTCCGCTGCACCCCCCACTAACGCAAAATGCGAAAACGACTATTGTATGGTTATCTGATAGTTTTGTGCCAGTTATGTGCCGCATTCAAAAGTTTTGTGCTCGGCAAATAAAAAAAATATTGACACTTCAAAATGGGGGGTGTAGAGGAACGTTCCGCTACACCCCCCACTAGAAATAATGAACTAATCTTATTCAAACCCGTGTCAGAGTTATGTGCTAGTTATGTGCTGGTTATTTTAGCCATGCCTGTCTGTCTGTCTGTCTGTCCGTCTGTCTGTCTGTCTGTCTGTCTGTCTGTCTGTCTGTCTGTCCGTCTGTCTGTCTGTCTGTCTGTCTGTCAGCCCGTTCGCACGATAATTTTCGATAGAGTGAAGCTAGAGCCTTGAAATTTTGGTCGCATGTTGGCAATATGATCTATTTTAGTTGGATGGTAAATGGGCATGATCAGGCCAAGGGAACGCCTACCTCCCCTACATATGTAAAATACTTAAATGTATTTTATCTATAACTCCCGATTAAATAAACATGAAAAGCTCTAGGTTTGGTGGTTTGCTTGTAAGGGTAATCTTATACTCTTCAGGGAAAACAAAACCGATCAGTTGAAAACTAACGGTAATTTTCTTACAAAGAACCCCGTACTACCCTACTTTTCAGGTTTTTTGTCTATAGCTTTTGAACCAATTGACGTAGACACCTGATTTTTGGCATGTAACCCTGAGGTGAGAAGCTGCTTAAGGTTCTGTAAGTTGGGCATAATCAGATCAAAGGAACACCTACCTCCCCTACAAATTTCAAAAAATTAAATATTACTTTCATAATTCATTACGATAACTTTCGATAGAATGATACTACCGAGTTAAAAATTTGGTAGAAGATTGCCAGTAAGACCTACTTAGCTGGTATTGAATATGAGCAAGGTCGGACCCAAGGAACCCTCACCTCCCCTACAAATGAAACTTCAAATAAGCGATAACTTTCGATAGAGTGAAGACTTGATTTTTTTAAATGTTTGTAGCATGATCTAATCGGTTGAAGGCAACGATGGGCAGGATCCGACCCAAGGAACCCCTACCTCCCCTACAAGTGGAACTTCAAATAAGCAATAACTTTCGATAGAATGAAGCTAGCGACTTGAAAAATTCAACAAATATTTGTAGATTGGGTTAGTTAATTGATTTTGAGAATGGTCAAAATCCCACTGAATGAGTGCCAACCTCCCCTATGAACTGGCCATATAGTAGACAAACTTTTAATGCATATGGTCGTTGCCAATTGGTACTTTTTGTATCACCACTAGGTCTGAACAAGTCTAGGGTATATACGTACCGGACTGGTTTTGTCTGGGGAAAGTTTTGGAAGAACTTATAGTTACGGAGTTACAAGCAAAGAAAACAAAACAAAAAAAAACTCTCCTTTAACCCCGTCCCCCCGCGCGAGCTTGCTCCCCACCGGCAGAAACTTTTAGTATAATATCCTCCACCAACGACAATCGTGTCAAGTTTCAAAATTTCTTGAAGTTTTTACTAAGATCACCAAATATTGGCTCCCTGTACTTAATTTTTTTTTATCATCCGTCACCGTGTCTCACTATACGCAGTATGCCCCCTCATGTACAGTGGTGATACCAAAAGTACCAATTGGCAACGACCATATGCATTAAAAGTTTGTCTCCTATATATCCAGTTCATAGGGGAGGTTGGCACTCATACAGTGGGATCTTGACCATTCTCAAAATCAATTAACTAACCCAATCTACAAATATTTGTCGAATTTTTCAAGTCGCTAGCTTCATTCTATCGAAAGTTATCGCTTATTTGAAGTTTCATTTGTAGGGGAAGTAGGGGTTTCGTTGGTCGGATTTTATGTATTTTCAATATTAACCAACTGGATTCTACTACAAACATTTGACCAAAATTTCAAGACGCTTGCTTTATTTTGTCGTAAGTTATCACATATTCTAAGTTTCATTTCTAGGGGAGGTAGGGGTTCCTTAGGTCGGATCTTACCCATCGTTCATGCCAACTAACTCAATCTCACTTCAAACATTTAACCAAAATTTTAAGTCGCTGGCTTCATTCCAGCAAAAGTTATCGCTTATTTGAAGTTTCATTTGTAGGGGTGGTGAGGGTTCCTTGGATCGGATCTTGCCCATTTTCAATACCAACAAAGCAAGTCTTCCTGGCAACATTCCACTAAATTTTCAACTTGCCAGTATCATTCTATCGAAAGTTATCGTAATGAATTATGAAAGTAATATTTAATTTTTTGAAATTTGTAGGGGAGGTAGGCGTTCCTTTGATCTGATTATGCCCAACTTACAGAACCTTAAGCAGCTTCTCACCTCAGGGTTACATGCCAAAAATCAGGTGTCTACGTCAATTGGTTCAAAAGCTATAGACAAAAAACCTGAAAAGTAGGGTAGTACGGGGTTCTTTGTAAGAAAATTACCGTTAGTTTTAAACTGATCGGTTTTGTTTTCCCTGAAGAGTATAAGATTACCCTCACAAGCAAACCACCAAACCTAGAGCTTTTCATGTTTATTTAATCAGGAGTTATAGATACATTTAAGTATTTTACATATGTAGGGGAGGTAGGCGTTCCCTTGGCCTGATCATGCCCATTTACCATCCAACTAGATCATATTGCCAACATGCGACCAAAATTTCAAGGCTCTAGCTTCACTCTATCGAAAATTATCGTGCGAACGGGCTGACAGACAGACAGACAGACAGACAGACGGACAGACAGACAGACAGACAGACAGACAGACAGACGGACAGACAGACAGACAGGCATGGCTAAAATAACCAGCACTTAACTAGCACATAACTCTGACACGGGTTTGAATAAGATTAGCTCATTATTTCTAGTGGGGGGGTGTAGCGGAACGTTCCTCTACACCCCCCATTTTGAAGTGTCAATATTTTTTTTATTTGTCGAGCACAAAACTTTTGAATGCGGCACATAACTAGCACAAAACTAGCACATAACCATACAATAGTCGTTTTTGCAATTTGCGTTAGTGGGGGGTGCAGCGGAACGCACCTGAGGCGAAGTGTAATATTAGAAAGCATGCATTTCCCATACGCGACCTAGACTGAATGCAGCGACAGCGGCAAAAGCAGATCTGCATGTTGGTGTTATTGCTGATGCTGCTGCTGATTTCTGCGTTCAATCTGGTTCCGGCATAATAAATGAATTTCCAACTGCTCGCCATTTCGAGCGAAGCCGAATATAGCCGGTAGCGCTGCATCGCATGTTGATTTTAGGACTGTCCCATATATGTAATATACTACTACTACATGCATGCTGTATGTTATTTTGATTGTCCATTTGTGGTCTGGGCACTCCTCGTGGTTCGATATTAACCAAATTTGGTATGTAACTTCCTTGGTTGATCCTAAGCATAACCCAACTAGCATTTTTGGTTCCCGTCACGTAGCTTCTTCTCCAGTTTCTCCTTTTAAAGTAGCAATTACTGTCACTCGGTTCGTAATAGGGATGATGTTGGTACCAATATGTCACTAAAATGGGGAAGGGACCGATTAGTGATTGCTACCCTTTTGTTGGCCCTAACATGTTTGCTATCCCAGCCGTTTTTTTACAGTGTTGTGGACGGCCTTTTTCGACATCCTTTTTTAGGGTTTTGTAGTAAAAACAAAACCCTTATGAAATCGGTCAAATGTCTGTCTGTCCGTCTGTCCGTCTGTCCGTCTGTCTGTCTGTCTGTCTGTCTGTCCGTCTGTCCATGGAATATCTCACGAACGGCTGAAGCTACATATGTACATGAAATTTTGTAGGAATGTGTAGAATTACTATAATTCGCCGAAAAAAGCGAATCGTCGTAATAAGTCAACTTTAAGGGGAGGTTCCCATAGAGGGGAAATGAAGATCGAAATTTTTTTTTTTCGTTTGGTACAGGCAAGCGGGGTATCACAACAAAGGTACCGTCGGGTACATTTCATTTTTGGATTTTTTTTTAAATTTGAAGAAACGGGAAAAGAGGGAGAGGGGAAAACATGTGACCCGAGTTTGTCCCCCCCACCCCCTTGCATTTCGAGACGGCTATACTTAGGAATATGAAAATTTATAGAAAAGCGGCATTTTACTAGCGTAGAAAACCTAGATTAATAGAATTTTGAAATCTCATCAGAAGAGGTTAATAATAGTACATTTCTATAGTTGCAGTTAGCACATCCCTGCACCCCTTAAGCGCACCCGAGGTCAAAAATATTGATGACCAATGATAACCAACATCATAGGAAATAATATCTTTAAGTTTTATTATAATCACATAATATTTAATAATAGTACATTCATTTAAATTTTGACATTTTGATACCATCCATACAAAAAATGCACATAACCGGCTACATACGAGTACTAGTACTGCATACTTGAATATTGTTTATTGTTTTTCGTAAAGTGAATTGGAGTTAACTATTTCTGACAGGGTGGAGATTGGTGGTATAGGAGTGGTAAGGGAGAGAAGTATAGGGGGGAGATAGATGGGTTGCTGCTTTAAGGGGAGGTCCCCATAGAGGGGAAATTAAGGTCAATATTTTTTTCATCTGATATGGGCAAGTGGGGTATCATGAAAAAGGTACTACCGAGTACATTCAATTTTTGGCGTCTTCATTAAATTTGAAGAAAGGGGAAAAGAGGCAGGAAAAATATGAGATCATAAATTGTCCCAACCCACCATAGATGGATACATTAGGGAAACCATCCACCCTTCGTACCTATCTAGAACTCAGCACGCTTACATAAAGGGGAAATCGGTAGAAACCGCTCTACACGAGGTGGTCTCAACGATCGAAACATCCCTTCAATATAAAGAATTCACTCTCGGTACATTCCTGGACATAGCACGGGCTTTCAACAACGTCACTATGGAGGCTATAGTGGAGGCCTTGGAACTTGCCGAGGTGAATGCTACTCTAAGGAAATGGATCGAAGCACTACTCTCGAACAGGCTAGTAACGTTTGAATTGGGAGGTGCTAAAGCCACCAAGAGTACGATGAGATGCACGCCGCAAGGAGGAGTGCTATCACCGCTCCTTTGGATACTCGTACTGAACAATCTACTAACATCCCTCGAATCGTCCGGAATACGTGCGGTAGCCTATGCAGACGATGTTGTGATACTCGTATCAGGCAAGCACCCGAACACACTGTCGGAACTTACAACTATGGCCCTCAGTAAGATACTAAGGTGGACGGATAGAAGAGGTCTAAGTGTAAATCCTCGGAAAACTGAACTAGTCCTCTTGACAAGGAGAACCAGAATTTAGGAATTTATCCTGCCAAAGATTAGTGACACCGAGTTAACTTTGTCAGCCCATGCAAAGTACTTAGGGATGATCCTGGATAGTAGACTTAACTGGGGTCGTAATGTCGAGGAACGAAACAGGAAAGCCAGCATCGCCTTTTACACCTGCAAAAGCATGCTTGGTAAAAAGCGGGGTCTCAAACCAAGAATAACTCACTGAATATACACGGCTGTCGTAAGACCGATACTAACGTACGGAGCTGTGGTCTGGTGGACAGCACTCAACACGAAAGAATCCTACAGAAAATGGAGAGGGTACAGAGACTATGTTGCTTAGGGATCACTGGTGCCTTAAGAACAGTATCTTCGCTCTCTCTGAACACCCTTCTAAACTTGCCTCCGATCGGCCTATATCTGAAGAACTAGGCAGCTAAATGTGCCCTAAGGCTTAGGGAGGCAGGGCACTTCAAAGAGAGGTCATATGGCCACCGCAGCATTAGGCTGCCATCTATTAATACTGACTATATGAAACCACAACTAGGTTTCAACACAAACTTCGTGGTCAATATACCCGATAGGGAGCAGATCCCGGTAGTTGATCATGGAAGCAGGAAGGCGCTGAACTTCTACACGGATGGCTCCAAGATGGAAGCCGGAGTCGGAGCAGCAGTCTACTCGTCGGAAATTCGTACAGACTGCCGAATGAGTGCAGCATTTTCCAGGCAGATGTGCTTGCGATCCAAAAGGCAGCTGAAGTGATGATTTCATCCCGGAAAAAGGGAGGAATTGTCATACACTCGGATAGTCAAGCAGCACTAAAGGCGCTACAGTCCGCCACAATCAAGTCGAAGAAAATGCATAACTGCCTAACAGCTTTACAAGCTCTGGGATCAGCTAGGACCCTGGAACTCTGGTGGGTTCCGGGCCATAGCGGAGTTCTAGGAAATGAAATAGCGAATGGACTAGCCAAACAGGGGGCTATCCTCGAACGAGAGGCAGCTCTACAGCTGCCGACGCCAATACAAACATGCAAGAAAATAATGGACGACAGTATGCGTCAAAAGGCCACATCTAATTGGCTCAACACAAACGACTCCAGAGTAACGAAAATATTTTGGAATTCTTACGACAAAAAGAAAACTGAAAGCCTCTTGAGACTGCCCAGAAGTCAGTGTTCACTATTAGGTAGTAGGCATACTAACGGGCCACTGCCTGATAGGGAAACATGCCCACAGACTAAAGCTAATAACTAGCGATGGCTGCAGGAACTGCCAATTGCCAAACACGAAAGAAACTCTAAAGCACCTCCTATGCGATTGTCCTGCACTCGCTAGAAGGAGATTAAAGTGCCTAGGAGCTCACTTCTTCAACGATCTTGAAGGAATCGCAGGACTCAGCTGAAGAAGCCTCTTGAGCTTCGCCAGCGAGTCAGGTTCCTTCAAGCTCAACGACGATCTTCTGATAGGGGCCAGCAACGACACGGGATGAGTATCTGTTATATGTGGTATCGCTATGGACCTCAACGGTCTATGCGGAGTCGTCTAGGCTGCCACCCTACCTAACCTAACCTACCATTTCGAGACCGTTGCACTTAGAAATTTGAAAACATACAGGAAGGTGGCTTTCAACTAGCACAGAAAACAAAAAAATTATGGAATTTTGATATCTTCTCAAAATAGGTTAATAATAGTATATTTCTACAGTTACAGTTAGCACACCCCTGCATCTCCCAGGGTTGAGGTTGAAAATATTGATGGCCAACGATAATCAACACTATGTGCAATAATGTCGCCAAGTTTCGTAATAATCACGTAATATTTAATAGTAGTACATTCATTTAGATTTGGCCATTTTGATATCATAAAAACAAAAAATGCACATAACAGGTCTCTTGTACTACATACTAGTACTACGAGTACAACATACTTGCATATTGTTTTCCGTAGAGCGAATTGAAGTTAACCATTTTCAAAAGGGTAAAGATTGCTGGGAGAGGAGAGAGGTATGCTGGCCGCTGACTCTACTTTCTATAATTATTCAAACAATTTATTTTCAATATTTTTTACGCAAGCTTGCAATTTGCAATACCGTCTTAACATGCATGGTTAAGCATCTCCAAGAGTAGGACAGTTCATCTCCTATTGGCATGGGACACTACAAAACCCTCGGATTGCGGGCGTAGCCCTCTATTTTCCGGTTTCATTTATTTTTAAAACTAAATACTTTCCACCTGCCTAAATATGAAAAAAAATATCTGCAAGTGGCGCTCGTTTCAACGACGTTATCTCGCCTTCACTTATGGGTCATAATTTTGAGTATAGCTGTCGATTGCTGGCCACGATGCAAAAGCAGGTGAAGGCAAAACAGCATACTCCCAGTATGTTATTGGATAGGTGTGACAAAAGAAAGTTTACATAAGGATTAAAAGAAAGAAAAAATGTTCCGCTTGCTGCAAGACCCTGTGTTGAATTATGAAACCGCCGCGCCATCCCGGAGCGCTGGTAGCACTACTAGCATGGTGATCCATCGAACATTGATCAGAGTGGTTCGTGGATGCTTCGTGACAGGAAGGTGGAGCGGATTAACCTTGACATTGAAATTCTTTTAAAAACACTTGTGAATAATAACTAATAATAATACGTATTACAAAGTTGTGACTGTGAAAATAATAGTGAATTCTGGAAAGGTATTTTGACATGGAACATATGTTGGCTAAATAGCAGTATTGTGCACAAGGAACATTGGAACACTAAGCGTGAAGCACAGTGGTGCATTTTTCCTAAAGAACACCCGGTGTATGTGAAGCGAAAATATTAGGACTGATCCTCAAAAGTTATAAAACAGCCCCCAAAGTGGGGCCCAATAATTTACCGTTATGGTTTATTACGGTCCCTGGGTGATTGCTTCAAGTACTTAGGGACTTACAGTCTCCGTTTTTTTTTTTAAATCTTTTAACCATTATCTCATCTCATCTTGTAGAATATGATTTTCCCTAGTGTCATTTCACCTTGAACTCCTGTTGTAAGGCCGCGCTGCCGAAATTTGATCATCTTTGAGGTTCACATTTGTGCTTCATGGATTAGGCAAAATACGTCGCTAAAGCTCGCAGGGGTGGGAGTGCGCGTTTCCCCAAACGCCTCCAGGAGCACCTTTATCGGTTGTAGGGTGAGGATTGGTTAGAATAGATAAGATAGCCGAGCTAGCTATTCATCGCGCGTCAAACCTATCACTTACAAACCTTTCACATACGAGTACTAAGGGCGTTTTGGTGTCCTGGACGGTGCGCAGTGCATGACCATATCTTCGGCTTCAGACCTCACAAAGGCTTGTATTTGTTATCGACAATACCAAAGCAGCCAAATCCATCTACATATAGCCGGTACAGATGACTGATGGAGTTATTGACGGGATACGCCCCACAAGGGGCTAAGACAAGCTAGTCTAATGTTCCTTAAGGCCTGAAGTTTTTTTTTTTGACGTCAGTGACAATTTATAGCAAAAAATTGTCGAAAAAATTTCCGAAAAATCCCCAAAATATCCGGCACCCAATGTGTGATTTTATCTAGTTAGTAAAGTCAAAACGGTTAGTCGACTAGGCAGCACCGTCAGTCAAAAGGCGTAAGAACCGAAAGCGTTAGAGAACTTAAAGCTAACATCAGAGCTGTGATATCAATATTTTATTTTTTCAAACTCTTCGATATATCACTACGTGGACAAGTGATCAGTATTTATATCGTATTCGTATTATTTCTCCACACAGTATCTCTAATGTGTATCTTATTCGAACAAAGTTTCGAATTTTATTTAAATACATAAAACACACACTGGCTGCAAAGAGCTCTTTACACTTCACCGTGAACGTGAACATGAAAATAAAAATTTTCCACGATCAAAAGCTCCGTGAAAAGATTTGACAGTTATCGCATGGTGAGAATTATTTTTCCTGTTCACAGTCGTATTTACAGTTCACTGGGAAATTTATTTGAAATATGCAAAACGTCGTTTATTTAAGAAGAAAATAAAAATGTCGGTTGTACAATAGAAAGTAATTAATGAAAGATATTGGTTAGAGTTTAGAAGCTGCGGGAGCACTCGCGGTTTAAAATTTACATTGAATTGAAATGGAACAAATCGCCCACACAGGGATTGTTGATTCACAACCCTTAGTATCGCACAAAGTGTGCATGGACAATTTCGGTTTGGAACGAGCTGCGCTAGCTCCACCCCCAGGAAATTGCGACGCTCGGTATATAGCCCTAGGTCGCTCGTTTCACTCCTTCTATATGCAGCAGCATCCATTTCGTCCTAGCATATCTGCATCAAATATTTTTTTTTGTCTATGTACAATTTCGGTCTCAAATTGAAATAAGGTATGCAAAGCAAAGCGAAAATAACTATGTAAAATACATACTCACTTTCGTTTTTAAACGAAAGTGAACATTGAATGCGAATCGAAAGTGGGCATACATGGCCACTTTCGGACTTAGCCGAAATTGTCCATTAATGGCTATTTTCATGTTGCCTTTCGGTACCCCGACGTGAGCATGAGCAGACTGATAGCTCATGGCCGGACTCACGGCGGCCAGATATCACGAAAATCGTAATTTGGCCACTCACAACGATCTTAAGTCCATCGTAGGATCAGGTTGTTGATGTGTGGTCAATTGAGATTTACAAACGTGACTATATCTTGATATAACCACACAAGTGATTGGGACGCTTTAGTCTTACATCTTGATCCGATAAAATTACATTTATCATTCCATCCTACTTTCTTAAATCGGAAGTTACAACGACTCCTTTTTGTTCTTAATTGTTTTTCTTGACCTCATAACTCTTTTCCGTGTTCGATTATAGTACCAATACGTTGTATACGTGCAATAAATGAGAATGTTTTTATAAGTAGGACCATTCAACATGTTTAATAACAGTCTTCTGATTTTCACTCCTCCTCCTTCGTGTACATAAATATCAACTTCCGGTCTCCTTTTCATTCTTTCAGTTCAAATGTCCCTTTAAAGCGATACTCCCACCCCGTCAAACTTTAGGATTTATAATACATATATTTATAATCAAAACACAATCATATTCGTATCAAATGATTCATTCGATTATATTATTTCATAAATAAATAAACAAAAAAAAATAGTTTTTTTTTTTTCACGATAAACAACTTTTCAGAATGCAAATGCAATTCGAACGTGAACAGCATCGTGGAAAAATATCGTGGTGAATTTCACGTCTCGGTCGTTCACTTTCACGTTCGCGCGTCTACACTTCTCTGTGAAACGTGGTGAAATTGATTCCACGATGAATTTTTCTGTTCACGATGAAATATACGGGGAATTTAAAAAAAAGTGTATGAAATATCAATATTAAATTTGTGCAAATATATTCAAAATGTAGTTTATGGAATCCTCCATTTATTTCAATATAATCCCCGGACGTAAAATGTCATTTTCATTGATATTTTTCAAGAAAACATTTTCCCATTTTCACGTTCACGGTGAAGTGTACAACGCCCTTAAGTACTTTACGCAAAAATTGACAAAACATCTAAGTTCATTCAATCGAAATCAACACGAAAATGCATTTTGCAGCTAAACTACGCTGTGTGATGTGAATGCCTTACTAAAACAAAAAGCTGCTTTACTAAAATGGACTTTCCCGTCGAGCATCCGGGAGTGGTGTATTTTCCAAAATTGCCAAAAATTTAAACAATAAAGGCGACTTAGACGCATATGCAGTATTTTTTTAAATGAAGTGCAGCTTCCAGCATCAGTAACAAATGGGCAGTCGTCAGCTTTTTAGTGAAACCCGATACGTCCATTCTTTTTCCGCTCCGTCGATCCATCTGTCAAATTTGTATGAAATTTCCCACAAACTTGATAGACGGACAGACACGACGGTGTGAAGACGGAACGAACGTATCTGTTATCAATTTCAATCTGTAAGTAATTGTTTTGTTCATTAGTTAGCTGACAATTTTAAATGTCCCAGATACATTGACGCAGTGCTAAAAACTGTAAGAGAAAATTTGTCCACGGCCTTCCTAACGAGTAGTGAAATACGGACGTTTATCAATGGTGGCATAAAAAGGATACTTTTTTGCGGTATTTGAATGAAGTCGCTCAAACGGTATTGAGTCACCCGATTAGGTTAGGTACAGGGGCTGCCGTGATGTGTCACAGCACACTTAGACCAACATTGGGTCCATTGTGGTACCACCGCTATCATTTTCAGTTGAACCTACGTATCAAACCAGCCTGCAGAGAATGGAAATAATAATTTTTCAACTAAATAATAAATATTTATTACGAAAATTTCGGTGAATATTTATAATTACCAGAGAACCAGAACCAGAGCCAGAAGAGAAAAATATGACGAGCTACGGCGAATATCGAATAGAATAATTAGACGTAAAAAACGTAAATACTTTGACGAGCAGTTGCTGAACATAAACGAAAATTTAGCTAATAGGAACACCAGACAAGCGTACAAACTAGTAAATACAATTAAGAACGGCTACCAACCCAGGACTAGCCTTTGTAAGGACAAGGATGGAAACATCATCAGCGACACCGATGGTATTAACAAGCGATGGGCCTCTTATTTTGAAGAGCTTCTAAACCGACCATCTAACATCCCCACACAGGAAGCTCTCGACGATATTGTTGATCTAGGCCCACCCATTCAACCCCCGACAGTAGAGGAAGTTGATCTCGCGTTGCGGTCACTAAAACGAAATAAAGTGCCGGGCGCTGACGAGATTCCAGCTGAACTGCTAAAATTCGGTGGAACGAGTCTAGTTGATGCCATACATCAATTACTCCTGCGAGTATGGGAGAACGAGGAGATTCCAGACGATTGGCGCAGAAGTATCATCTGTCCAATTCATAAAAAGGGAGATAAACTGCGGTGTAAGAACTACAGGGGCATCTCACTAGTTTGTACGTCCTATAAAATTTTGACGAAAATTCTGGAAAATAGAATAAAACCGTACGCAGAACGAGTCATTGGCGAATATCAAAGCGGTTTCAGACCTGGGCGCTCCACAACCGATCAGCTCTTCTCAGTCAAACTGATACTCCAGAGGTGCTGGGAATACAATGTAAACGTATACCAAATCTTTGTCGACTTCAAGCAGGCATACGACAGTATCGCTCGTGGAGTACTGTACAACATCATGCTGCAATTTGGGATACCGGCAAAATTAGTGCGACTGACAAAGATGACGATGACCAACTCCGTCTCACAAGTCAGGATCCAGAATCGACTTAATAGGCGATGGACTGGCACCGACGCTCTTCAACCTAGCATTGGAATACGTTGTTCGGGCCATGAATATGGACAACAGCAAGACGCTACTCATCAAGTCGACACAATTAGCAGCGTACGCCGCCGACATCAACATCATGTCCTGAAGATTGGCTGACGCAGAAGAACTTCTGCATACGCTCGATATCGCTGCAAAGGAAGTTGGATTACGTATTAACGAGGGTAAAACTAAAATAATGATGCAATCGGTGACAAGGACACCTGCACAACCGAGCATCAATGTGGGGGACCTCAACATCGAGTTCGTGAACAACTTCATTTACCTGGGTTGCAACCTGTCAAGGGACGCCAACGAAACTGACGAAATCAAACGACGGATACAGTTGGCTAATAAGACTTTTTTCTCGGTTCTCCCCATAATGAAATCGAAGCATGTACACAGAAACACGAAGCTCCGCGTGTACAAAACTATTATACGACCAGTGCTATGCTATGGCTGCGAAGCATGGACCCTAACTCAAGCCTCCGAAAACATGCTAGACACTTTTGAACGTAAGGTGTAGAACCGAATTTTCGGGGCTGTTTGCGATCGAGATTGATGGCGCATCCGGTACAACCATGAGTTGTATGAAATTTTCGATGATCTGCAAGTCTCGAAAATCATCAAACTACAACGACTTCAATGGACAGGGCACGTACAAAGAATGGACGATGATCGCATGCCGAAGAGAGTAATGAATGCAGAACGAGTCGACGGAGCGAGACTGCGAGGACGACTGAGATCTCGTTGGGAGAGCTCAGTAGGTGTGGACGCTGCGCAGCTGCTGGGCTCCCAAAATTGGAGGACGCGGTCACGTGACCGAGATAATTGGAGGACAATTATCCAGGCGGCCAAGGCCCGACGTCGGGCTGTCGCGCCACGATGATGATGATTTATAATTATTATCATCTCATCAAACATCAAATGATAATAACACTAATAATTACAAATGAATAATGCAGATAGGAGATTCTTCAATAATTATTATTTCTTCTGCAATAATTATTATTTCTTCCTAGACACAGACGTAACTTGTGTTGCCCAGATTACATTCAGTGTAACGAACGAAAGGAATTTAATTTCAACGACACTCCGCGTGGGCATGTGTTTTGCCTAGCCACTGTACTCACTTTCTTACTCAAATACACATCGCAGACGCAGCCGCATACTCCTAAAAGTGGATTTTGTTCATTAGCCGATATGATATTGTGCAGAGCAATAGAAATTTCAGGCATCTTTAATAATTCTTCTTTCTTCACTGTGCCCCCTTCATGTTTTTTCCGTAGTTGAACTGGTTAAAAAAAATACACAACCGACTTACTTTATCCAATTGTTTGAGGTTGAGCAGCATCCCAATAAGTTAGTCCGAACTCTTTGCAGGCAACTATTTAGCCTTTTTCTACCGATGTCAAAACCTTTCCTCGACTCATTGTTTGCAAGACCCTTTAAAATGCACCACTAATGAGAAAAATCAGTGCAGAGATTGCACTTTTTTTTATCAAAATCGTATGTGTAACAATCGTATAATCGCAGGATGAATAGTCTTGACTTTGCGAAAAAAAATAATAAAAAAAAATATTTATTACAAATTTGAACAAATAATTGTGATTGTAATAATTATTTTTCCTCTGCGATTATGTCAAACAATAATTATTATTTTGAAAATTGAAATACGAATAATAATAACATAATAATTATTGATTTGAATAATTTTTTCCAACCTCTGCCAGCCTGTGCTGGTGATGTATAGATTGAGCCATGTGGCGGTCATGTCCTTAAGGTTATCCAAATCGTAAAAGACCCGTGAGCCCAGAAGCATTCTTCTCCTATCGGCTAAGGCCGGACAATGACATAGAAGATGCAGAACACTCCCCTCCTCCTCCACTTCGCCACAGCTCCTGCAGAAGTCGTGGTGAGGAAGATGTAGTCTCCTGTCATGCTCCCCTATTGGGCAGTGTCCTGTGATAACTCCTACTACTCTGCCAATGTGCTTTCTGTTCAACGACAGCAATGTGACAGAACGGCGGGAACCATTTTTCGGCCAAATCACCCTTGTTGTTTGGCATGTATTGCCGTAGAGCAATCTAACACTAGCCCTATCCACGGCAGCGGTCTTAATCGCCAATTTGCACAGGGTAAATGGCAATCTTATGTCTTTGCGGCTTTCATCAACCAAACCACACCAGTTGTCCCCTCTCGGGCCAACTCATCTGCCTTTTAGTTACCCGCAAATCAACAGAGAACAATATTGAAGAAGCCAGCCATCTCTGCGAGCGATAAGCGACAGTTCTCGATAGTTTTAGATGTCGTCAAGACGGATTCAAGTGAATGAATCGCCGCCTGACTACCTGTATAAATAGTAATATCCCTCACAGTAATGACGTGACGGCCTAGCCAGGACAGAGCTTCCGAGATGGCCGAAACCTTCGCCTATAAGATACTGCAAAAGTCTGGGAGACCGAGTGATAGGTTGATCCCCAGTTCCTCCGAGTATATGCCTATCCCGACCCTTTCGTCGGTCTTAGAGCCATCTGTATAGATGGCCATGGATTCGGTGGTGGAGGCCGCGTCTCGCAACCATAGACTCCTCGACGGAATGAGACTAGTGTAGTCTTTGCCAAATTGATATCTTGGAGAAGTGTAGTCCGTCTCCCTTGGGAGATTCATATTGTCAAGTACAGTGGAGTATTACACACTCAGCGCGCGCCACTGGCCCGCCTCACGAAGGCGTAGAGCCGTGTTTGCCGCCAATTATTCGCCAATGATATCCAACCGGAATAAGCCGAGTATCATATCTAATCCAGCTGATGGAGTGGTTCTAAAAGTCCCCATCGTGGCCAGCGCAGTCAGCTTTTGTACCTTTCCCGGCGTATTACAGTAGGCCGCTACTCTGAGTGCAGTCCACCACACACTAATAACATACAATCACCCGGTTACTCAAGTCTTTGTAGAGAGATTATTTGGCAGCGTAAAGTTAATTGTTAACGATAAAGGATTAAGCCTAGGCAAAAAAAAACTGTTGACGAAATAATGCTTGTAAGGATGAACCGAAATTTTGGTTAACTTTAGTAAAAGTATCACAAAATATCAATATAAATATTTTAATTTATACGAATATTTTATCATACTCAAACGTAGCTTAACATATTTTTAAAAATAAATATCGTATTCAAACACATGTTCTCTCTTTATATTTGTACCGGTATCGGATTTTTATTATAAAGATATCACAGCTCTGGCTAACATACGGTTTTTTTTAACCCAAGAAGTGGTGAAAATTTACCATTGCAATGAGCTCGAAACTATTGGGCGCCCAACATAAGATCAGTGTAATTTTTCTAGTTATGGAATCTGAAATGGGCAATCGGACAGGTAGGCGTTGCCGTTAGTCACAAAAAAAATTTGTTTGAGACCTACCTTAAGGGTACCTTTTGATTTTTGAAACGTTTAACGTTTAATTGATTGGATTTGAGATTTCACGCCCCTACATAATGACACCGTGCTTAAATGCACAGTCTGCTCATATGGTAAAGCTGGGCATTTCGGTAAATCATTATCTCACTGGAGAATGAAGCCCCAGGATTCAAAATTGAATCGTTTGCTCGTGTTTGCACTGTGAGAATCACATTCAAGCGGATGAATCGCAAAATATTTATAACTAAATGGAATTATGTTCAGCTCTAAATTGATAAATTTCCAATTGGGTTATAGTCACTGGTGATTGTTATTTATGTTGTGTATTTTTAGTCACTATTCCAGCTCTTCTTAGATTAAACAACTATTTTTGTGTATTTAAATTGACAAAATTCACTCTTGTATGATAATTGATAAAATTCAGTCTTAAACCTAGCTTTTCTCTTGGCGCTCTCTTTGGCGCCCTTTCGAAGCCGGCGCCCTAAGCGACCGCCTGCTTCGTCTTAGCCTTTCACTGGCCCTGGCTATATACGCAAATGGACTAAGGATATTTTCTATCTTGTTAAAACCAGCCTATTCTAATTTCGTTTATCCAGGCTTTTCTAGTGGTCGAAATCAACCAAATTTAATACATAAGTACTCGTAGTTGGTAATTAAAGGCACCACTCGCTGACGATGCATCAGGTGCGCGTCAAGACAACAGGACCTTCTCCGTAAGTGAAAACAAAAAAGATGGGTAACATATGACTGGTGGAGATGAGACGAATGCACTGGAATATTTCCAGTGATCTTGAGTCCTTTGATCAGGAAAAAAGGACGTGCTTGGCTATGAAATGATATATAGGCAAGATAGGTATCATATGTCTGGGGGTGTTGAGGTGAATCCGCTTGGCTGCTGTTGAGGTATTCTGAGTCCTTTGGTCAGGTCGGGAAAAAAGCACATCCGTGGCTATGAAATAATATCTATCGTATAAAGGAGGGCGGGGGCTATAACGCGAATGCACTGTACTATTTTTGATGGCATTTTGAGTCTTTTGATGAGGAAAACATCACCTTCTTGGGTATGAGTTAACACAGAAGCCAAACCTAGCAAATTTCAGTAATTCCTGAATGGCGGTGATGAAACCAATTTTCTGGACGTAAGGGACTTAATATATCCCTCTATATTATTGAGTATAAAGGACTTAAATAAGGAGAGGGGAGGTGGGCTCACAAGCATTCCGACCAAGAGGAAGATCTGTTGTGCTATGTAAAGGAACGAACAGACACCTAGGACCGAAAGGATATAATATTTTCGAAGGCAACTCAAAGCCATATCATAGGCACATTTACTCATTCATTATGCACTCCAAAAAAATTATTTTTTTTGGGGAATACATTTTTAAAAGCAAGTCACAAGACAACTTGAAAGCAAATTAATCAAAGGACGGGCCTAAAGTGCTGATGAACATCACTTTTTTTACTATTATGTCATTTTAATCGAGTATACCCATAGATTGTGTGTATTGTTGTATTCAATCAAAGAGTACTTTGAGCCAATTCCATCCTACTCCACAATTTTCTGCTAAAACTCCAGATTTTGTAGTTGAAAAAAGAATGGTGGTTTAACCGGATGACATTTCGCACACATTGGAGTAGAATAAAATAATGAAATTTTTACGAGATTGGTCAATTATTTATTTCTAAATTGGAAGATGTACCCTGGTCTTGTGGACTTCCCTTATTATTTTTTTATGTGAGAGTATTTCTAGCTACGAGTAGTTTATAACAGCTCGCTGATTAGTCTGAACGTAGAATTTAGAATAAGTATCCCGTTTTTAATCAGATTTGCTAATAACTTACATCGATCCCCTAATATTTCTAATATATGATTCAAAATGTGTCGATTATAACAAAATCAAGGCTGATTTCTATACTCGTCAAATATTAGCCGTCGTATCTAGATTTAACACTAGATGTAAACGTTCACTTACACTTTTCTCAAATGCATCTAATTACTCATTTGTAAACTAGCATTTATCATTTTCACCAGTTTGCCTCGCATTAAGCGCTTCACACCTCGCACAACCATGCAGAGTCGACCAAGATCACGATCAATAGTTAAAATTCAAGTTCAAGACTCACTACACTACTATCGTAAACGTAAGCCGCTCGAATGAAAGTAAACACCGCGATGAAAAGCTTCAAATTGAGACGCGTCGCGGTTAAATTACAGCGCGGCTAGACAAACAACATAAGCTGCATTCGCCGACAGTGTCAGCGTCATGCCGGTAAAGTCGCGAAAGGTACTCGTAACCACCGTTGAAGATGCGTTTTGTAAGAAGCTTCCAATGGTACTACTCAAGACATTCCAGCTATTTGCATTGCTGGTCGATCTGTTCGAGTGGCATATTCGTTTTATTTGCCAACCTTGTTGAAACACGAGTATGAACAGGTAGGATCTAAGGTCGGCATACTTTGCGGTGACTACTAAAGAAGTGTTCATTGTATTCAGAGTCTAGATGCGTATGTAGAGTCACGCGTCTTTTTATCGCCTAAAGATTAAGTCTTTTTGAGAAAGTTTAAGTTTTTAGTAACTAAAGTGATATATTTTATCTTGACCTCGTCAAAAGATTGCGTGTATGAGGGGAACGATTCAAACAAATGCTTTTTAGAGATCGATACAAGCCAAAAAGTGCAATCTTGGCAATGAACACTTGTCGTGAGGTCATGAAGATGAAAAAAAAAAAGAACTAAACCGATAAATTGATCTCTTCACCATTATACAATACAATACTATACAAGGATTCCCGCTTCAGATGGTAACCCAACTAACAATTTTCCAGTAGTTAGGGGTGTTAACCCTAGTAGGCCTGGGTCTTGTTTTCTACGAGAAGGCCTGTGCCGGGCCTGTGAAGTCCGTACCTAAATAATATAGGTTTGTACTAATATTGGCCGTATTTTATGAATTTTGGAATCATTGGCATAGGAAATAAGTACAACTTCTTTGAGATGAACAAATATGATAGTATAATTGAAGAATTAAAGAAAAACATGAAATAATTCACAATAGAACACTTTACAAATAAAACTTGATTTTACTATTGGTCCGTAAACAATGTATGTATTTACTTTATAAATAAATCAATCTGACTTGAAAACCAGGCCGAAGCAAAGCTTCGGAAGCGTATATACCCTAGACCTGTACAGACCTAGTGGTGATACGAAACCAATTGGTAACGACCATATGCATTAAAAGTGAGTTTCCTACAATATACCACATCCATATGTCTGGTTTTAATTTCTGAAGGCTTACTGGTTTCGTACGGATATAAGCACTTATTAGGTATTGGCACCTTCGCAGCTATCCGTGTGAAAGACGCCCATCAAAGTGTGAGCATTCTGTTAGTGCAAGCCGTGAAGGCGTGATTTTCCTTGACTCGACCGTGGAGGTCTAGATGGTGTGAAGCACTTTTATAAACTCACTAGAGGGGTTGGGGATATTTGTTCACTGGTAATTTTACTTAATGTATCCAATGTTCTTGCAATGTGCAGAATAATACAATTCTTGTTAACAACAGTAGATAGCTGTAGCCTGAATGGCTGACCAACAACTAAGCGTCTCAGGTTTAGTAGGATGGAATGACTTGCGTAGTTGGCCCTGCAACATAGTTGTGTGAACTCCAGCACATTTATTAAACCATCTGAAGCAGCTATCTTCTACGGCCATCCCCTGAATGGGGGGAAAAGCCTATGCTACACAACATCGGCAACACAGGCGTCCATGGGTTTTGGGAAGAACTCAAAGGTACCATCAGGGATGTCTCAGAGAAGGTTGTAACGGACGGTTTGGTGGGCATCCGAAGATGCCCGTGGGGACAGAGCCTAGGGTAGCATAGTGACCGTGAAAGTCGGGCCGTGCCATCTGGCGAAGAAAAAGGCCCCTCAACGAGCTAAGCAGCGGCCTATGCTTGCTGTAGCTCAGTTCGGGAGATGTGGGCGGGGTTTTCGCCGCTAGTTGCCCCTGTCCTTTACGTATTAACAAAAATCATAGGCCTGGGGAAGACAATACGAACAGGGGAGGTAAAAATGGGGAATGAAAAAAAAATAGTCGATAAGGATGGAATGGTTGGCGGACGGATCAGATGCCCACGCGGTCGAATCTGAGTCCGGGTGTAATGGGACCCTCGGCCTCTGGTTTCGTACCACCAAAAGATCACTACTCATCAGGTGCTGCTTCGATCTGCCGGTGGGAGCAGCACTACCAGACCATAATATGGTTCATTACAGGTGGTTCATTACAAGGTTGTGGGATATAAAGCAAGGCGAGCGCGAAATGACTTCTTTGACGAAGAATGCAAAAATTCACTTGGCGCGAAAAACGAGGCCTACAGACAATGAATTCAACGAGGAACCAGAGCCAGAAGAGAAAAATATGACGAGCTACGGCGAATATCGAACAGAATAATTATACGTAAGAAACGTAAATACTTTGACGAGCAGTTGCTGAATATAAACGAAAACTTAGCTAATAGGAACACCAGACAAGCGTTCAAACTAGTAATTACAATTAAGAACGGCTATCAACCCAGGACTAGCCTTTGTTAGGGCAAGGATGAAAACATCATCAGCGACACCGATGGCATTAACAAACGATAGGCCTCTTATTTTGAAGAGCTTCTGAACCTACCATCTAATATCCACACTCAAGAAGCTCTCGCCGATATTGTTGATTTAGGCCCACCCATACAACCCCCGAGAGTAGAGGAGATTGATCTCTCGATGCGGTCACTATAACGAAATAAAGTGCGGGGCGCTGACGATATTCCAACTGAACTGCTTAAATTCGGTGGAACGGGTCTAGCTAATACTACTACTGCTCAATTGCCCTAACCCCTTGTGGGCATAGCGCGTCAGCTGTTCCATGTGGCCCAGTTGACGTTTCGTTGGCATAAACTGATAAACTTGTTTCGGAGAATGCAGTTGCCAGCGGGCACCTCCTGCACATCCATGGCCACGAACGTCGTCGTGGACGGGATTCGAACCCGAAACGCCGGTAGGCGAAAATGAGACGGATGCCTCAACACACTGCGCTACCGGTCGCCCCAGCTAATGAAATACATCAATTACTTCTGCGAATATGGGAGGACAAGGAGATCCCAGACGATTGGCGCAGAAGCATCATCTGTCCAATCCACAAAAAGGGAGATGAACTGCGGTGTGAGAACTAGAGGGGCATATCACTTGTTTGTACGTCCTATAAAATTTTGACGAAAATTCTGGAAAATAGAATAAAACCGTAAGCAAAACGATCCATTGGCGAATATCAAAGCGGTTTCAGACCTGGTCGTTCCACAACTGATCAGCTCCTTACAGTCAAACTGATACTCCAGAAGTGCTGGGAATACAATGTAAACGTATACCAAATCTTTGTCGACTTCAAGCAGGCATACGGCAGTATCGATCGTGGGTTACTGTACAACATCATGCTGCAATTTGGTATACCGGCGAAATTAGTGCGACTGACAAAGATGACGATGATCAACTCCGTCTCACGAGTCAGGATCCAGAATAGACTTATTGATCTATTTGAAACACGCACTGGTTTGAAACAAAGCGATGTACTGGCACCGACGCTCTTCAACCTAGCACTGGAATATGCTATTCGGGCTTTGAATATGGACAACAGCAAGACGCTACTCATCAAGTCGACACAATTAGCAGCGTACGCCGACGACATCAACATCATGTCCCGAAGATTGGCCGACGCAGAAGAACTTCTGCATACGCTCGATACCGCTGCAAAAGAAGTTGGACAACGTATTAACGAGGGCACAACTAAAATAATGACGCAATCGAAGACAAGGACATCTGCACAAGCGAGCATCAATGTGGGGGACCTCAACATCGAGTTCGTGAACAAGGTATATGATACCTGGGTTGCAACTTGTCAAGGGACGCCAACGAAACTGACGAAATCAAGCCCCGGATACAGTTAGCTAATAAGACTTTTTTCTCGGTTCTCCCCATGATGAAATCGAAGCATGTGCGCAGAAACACGAAGATCTGCGTGTACAAAACCATCATACGACCAGTGCTATGCTATGGCTGCGAATCATGGACCCTAACTCAAGCCTCCGGAAACATGCTAGACACATTTGAACGTAAGGTTCTACGGCGAATTTTCGGGACTGTTTGCGATCGAGATGGATGGCGCATTCGATACAACCATGAGTTGTATGAACTGTACGATGAGCTGGAAGTTTCGAAGATCATCAAACTACAACGACTTCAATGGGCAGGGCATTTCCAACGAATGGACGATGATCGCATGCCAAAGAGAATGATGAATGCAAAATGAGTCGATGGAGCGAGATTCCCTAGACGTCCGAGATCTCGTTGGGAGAGCTCAGTATACGTGGACGCAGAGCAACTACTGGGCCTCCAAGATTAGAGGACGCGGTCACGTGACCGAGATAATTGGAGGACAACGATCCAGGCGGCCAAGACCCGATGTCGGGCTGTCGCGCCACGATGATGATGGCGATCCAACAAGTAATATATAAAATATTTTGTAGTGAAAATTATTATTCTCTGGTTGCGCCGAAAATATTAAAAAGGAAATCGAAAGGTGCTCCACTTTGGGCAAAGTCGTTGACCCGATACACATCCTGGAATGGAAGGGAACATTTCCGAATATTAGGAGATTGCTCTCTATTACATTTAAGGAGAATTTTTAAAATTCCTTAATTGCTGGGTTTCCGCTTTAGGTAGTTCATTTCCGCTTTAGGTGGTAAGAACCTAGAAACCATGCGGGGATATTTGCAAGTCCTAAATTTCTCGAGTTTTGTGAAAGTTCTCTTTAATCGAATAGAGAGAATTCTCATAATTTTTCAAAACAGGAATGTAAAATACGAATGGAAGGTGTCATGGGCTACACATACGGATGAGACAGGCTATTCGGCAAGTATTTTGACCGGAACGTTAGGAATTAAGAAGCCGTAAACACACCTTGCACAATTTAAAGGCAACTAGTGGCAAGGTCACGATCGGATTCTCCAAAGTCTTCAAATGTCAGCAAAATATTTAATTGAGTTTTGTAAATATTGTAGATTTATTACCTGCGTTTTTTATACCCTAGTTTTCTAATGTCCTGATCAGATTAGAAGAAAAATTGCACACGTTACACTAACATTGGCTGGGTTCAGAAGATACCGGGCAACATCTGCTCAAGTGATCATGTTTAAGCGATCACCGAGCAAGCAATATTTCTGTTCACCGCTCACGCTTTTCTTCTTCTTCTTGACTTTCAGATAAAGAGTGTGTGACAACATGAATGGCATTGCATTTTACGAATTACCTGAAACTTCTCCTAAGTGTGAAACATCCTTGTAGTGGTGGTATGTTAGTGGTGCACTGAAAAAAAATTCATCGAAAATAGCAGCGAAAGCTACATTTCTACCTGATATGAATAAAATAATGTTGTTTCAGTCAAATAACTCTGTTTTAAACATAAATTTTCAAAGAGAGCAAAAATATTACTCCAGCGCCTATGTGAATTTAATAGTAGTTCATGCAGTATGTTATTATCGTGGCAGCTATTAAAATATCCGGAACAGCAAAACAGTAGCCAAAACAGAAATCCAGGTAACAAAGAATTGCACTGATCTGGCTAAATTTTATCTATATTATAATATCTATCTCAGCTATATCTTTGCTGTGACATGTGAAGTGCATAGCTGAATAGAATCAGTTCGCCGTATCCTATCAATAAGATGACAGTGAATACCGAAAGTGCGGTTTTATGCGCAGGTACGAGTACGCGATAAGTTGCAAATCGTTTCACATTGCATAATTTTGCATTTACAACGGTTTTCTTTTAATTGCGAATAACTATATTGTGATTAGTACTTCATATTAATGATTATTATTATTGTTGGTGCTTTTTAGATAGTGGGGATGCGCTAGCCCCATCGTTTGTTATTCTTAGCAAATCCTTCATCAAAAGTGCTGAGGTAAGGATTAATAGTAGTTTTATATTTGATGTGGCTAAAATTTCAGTATCTATGCAATTGAGCTAGTCAAGGAAATTGAAATACACGGGTTTAGGCGGAAAGTCAATAAGCGGAACAACTGGATTCGGGGCTTTGCTTGTGGAGAGGAGCCCCCAAATCTCCCTTTTTTCGAATTTTCCCTTATACTTCATGTACCTTATACCTTATGTACCTCCTACAGCTATAATATATAGATATATACATTTTTAGTATATACGTGTGATAGAATCAAATATACATAGCTCTCACTGATACAATAAGCCATTTTGGTATAGCTAAGTTTGGACTCTGACAGACATAATAAAACTTCAAATAGTAGACATAATAAAGCTTCATATGAAGTAATATGTCTCTTACGGCCAAATCCTGTAAATTTTATAGCTACAGATAGAAATTTTTTTGTGTGTGGTATGTTAGTGTCACCATACACTGTCGAACTGGAACATGGTACAAGTGGACCGGTTTTCTCCACGTTTATGTGAAGTGTGTGTGTGCCTTGAGCTATTTAGAGGACATTTGTACCAGGTTCGAGTTCGAGTTCGGGTTCGACAGTGGATGGTGACACTAACTGAACACAGCGTACATAGTTTCTAAGTGGGATATGCCATTTTGAAGGTAACGTTACGCTCTACGTGTCAGGTGAAGTAATGCAACTTAAATAGAAAATGCAAATCAAATTTCGAAAGTCTAATTGTTAAGTCCAAATTTTGAAAATTGAATTTAAAAAATCGAATTTCGATCGATTTTCAAATCAATCGTAGCATTCCAGAACTTATACATGTCTAATTCAAAACGTTGACAATTTAAGCGTCTTATCAATTTAAATATTACGTCATGTACTATCTTCAGTTGATCAGAACCATTATCATAGTCTTGGTCGTTCTTATCAGCATTGGATTTTTTATTTTAAACCTTTTCGGAATTCGCCTGTCTGAAGAGTGATAGTCTCAAGCAAGGAAATGATCCGAATGTTGATGAACTCCGCTGAGAAGCAACTTTTCTTTCGATATGGGACCCAGTCCAAACAATGCAATTCTAATAATGCGGCGAGCACCAGTGGTTTTTAATGCTATTTTATTGTTAATTATGTATCCATTTTTTTTCATGAAAATAAAAACCTGGAAAACGTTTTGACTACTTTGTTTTTCTCTACATTCTGCAAATATTACTTTTTTTTGTGTAAAATACGCTGGCATGTTAATCGGTGGTGTTGACTTTCTGATAAGGTCAGCAATTGTAAATTTCTTGTAACATTCCAGGTAGTACATGTGTCTTTCTGGATCAACAAATATACTATGGACATGTGTCATTGTACGCAATGTTGTGATATATTTTGCATTTTACGCAATATGGTTGCTGACTAGACAATATTGTAACCCACAACAAGTCATCTCGGGCTTTTAATTGTTGCAGGAAAATTGTGATCATACCTGGACTTCAGATGCAAGGCCGTCGAGGGTGAGGTGGGGGGGGGGGGGGGGGGGGGACGCACCGCGCCCGTGATTTAAAAGGAGCTCATAAATTTGAAACATAGAAAGAAAGAAATCAGTCAGTTTTGTAAAAAAAAACTCCGAATGCACGTTTCTCAACAATAATTCATGTGAACATTTACAAAAACCGAAAGTTTCGAGAGGGGCGCGTAACATTGAGCATGAGAAGGTCGATACTAATTTTCCATTTATCTCGGTGCAGGACTCGGTCTGAGCTCGACTCCGTCCGATTGCAGATATAGCAACACCACTGATCTGAGTCGACGTAGGGTGGACTGGCAAACTGGCTCAAGGTTACGTCGGTGCACTAAAACAATGTGTAGCAAAATAGTGCATATACATATTCACATTTTCGGTTTGATATCGATATAGGGTATTGTGGAGAAACCAAAAAAATGCAAGAAGTGCAGTACATACGCGTTTTTTATGCAATTGACGAGAAGAGTCACTAGCGCGGATTTATAGTTTTTCCTTGAAACTTTCATGCACTATTTCGCTATGCACTATTTAGCTGTTTCACAGAATATAGTTTCGCAATGCCCCACTGTAACCATGTGCGCGAACTGATGACTAATCAGAAAGCATATCTCATGCGCGGACTGATAGCTGATCTTAAGATCTGAGATCTGGGACTGCATATTTTCCCATCAGCTCTGAATCTTAAGATAATCACGTAAGGGAGTGATTGAGCTCCTTAGCGTACATACGACAAAACTTCTTGTGGTAGATCAGATGTGGTTCAGAAAAATATGAAGCTGATACACATACGAGTACTACAAAGATCACGTGCGAGGGAAATTATTATTGGACGTAAATTGCTTATGAGATATCCCCTAGGCGAAAGAATTGTGATATTTATGATATTTCGTCAATTTCTCCTCCTGATTGCAAGGTCAACTTACGATAAATACAAAACAACGATTGGTACCATTCTGAGGGCCTCAATGTCTGGTTAAATCTTATCCTGTAGATAAACGCTAAACGGCACTCATCTTACGGTTAAGAATTTATCGCACAATAATTCCAAACAGCTGATACGGGTTGCTGAGATTTTGGCAACTAGAACTGTTTACGTTGGCACATTCAAATGAGACAATTAAACTGGTCACAAGGGACATAGCTTTGGATATTCATTTGAAGGAAACGGATCTGAAACCAACTCAGCCGCAAATTAATGCTGAGAGGTGGCACGTAGAATAGAATTGAACAGGTGGCAGAGTTCCGCCAAGAAAATCAGCTGACTTTTCACTGCATTAGCTGTGCTGTGGACTGCATTATCATATTTTGAGCGTTGCATGCACCTAAGTTAAATTTAGTGTCCCGGATAGCTAACTGGCAGTTTAACCAGACATTGAAAAAACGGGCCTCACTGTTTTTACGCAACGGTTAGCACTATTGACTTGCCAACATAAGAACCTCGTTCGAATCCTACAAATATCAGTTGTAAAAAATTGTGAAATATAAATTATGAGCATCAAAGAATTCTTTGTAGGATAATAAAAAGAATTAAGATTAATGTACTGGGTGTACAACTTTGCTTTCGCCGTTTTTCCTGGAATTAAAAGCTTAATTGTCAAGAAGTACTTACAGATGTATTATTCAAAGTACTGTCCATCGCTAGCAACAACTATCGCCCATCTCCTCGGCAATTTTCGGATTCCATCTCGGAAAAAGAAGGCGTCTTGCGACGCGACCCATGATTGGATCCATTTTTCGAATTTCTCGTGCGAACGAAAATTCTGATCAGCCAGGCAGTGCGCCATGGAACGAAACAGATGCTAGTCGGAAGAGAGCGATATCTGGGTGAGTGAGGCGGGTGGGGCAAGATTCCCCATTTAAGGGTTTCCAAGTATGTCTTGACCACTTTTGCGATGTGTGGCCGAGCATTGTCATGCTGGTGGATGAGTTTGTCGTGTCTCTCTTGGTACTGTGGTCATTTTTCCTTTAATGCTCGACTTAAACGCATCAATTGCGTTGGTGCCGATCTCCTGTGATAGTTTCATTCGGTTTCAGTAGCTCGTAGTATATCACACCGAGCTGGTCCCACCAAATGCAAAGCATAACCTTGGCGCCGGGAATATTCGGTTTTGCCGTCGACGTTGACACATGTCCGGGCATTCCCATGACTTTCTGCGCTTGGGATTATCGTAACGGACCCATTTTTCGTCGCCGGTTACGATGCGATGTAGAAATCCATTCCGATTTCACCTTTGAAGCAGTTGTTCGCATGCAAATAAAGGCCGTTCAATATCTTTCGGTTTTAACTCGTACGGAACCCAATTTCCTTGTTTCTGAATCATGCCCGTGGCCTTGAGGCGTTTCAAGATGGCTTGCTGAGTCACTCCCAGTGATTCAGCTAATTCTTCTTGCATTTGGCACGAATCTTCATCGAGCAGTGCTACCAATTCGTCGTCTTTGAAAATTGTTTCTCTCCCACGACCATGCTTGTCCTCACCATTGAAATCGCCACTTTTAAAACGTTGAAACCACTCACGACATGTTCTGTCACTCAGAGCAACCTCACCGTAAGTATCTGAGAACATTCGATGAGCCTCAGGTGCAGTTTTTTTCAAATGGAAGCAGAAGATCAAAACTTCCTGCAAATGACGAGAACTTGGCTCGAAACAGACATTTTGAATCTCGAGTCTTAAAAATGCGAGGAAGTTTTACTAATGCAGGGATGTCGATACGTTCACAGACGTCCAAACTCACTTTGCGACACTTTTGAACTACGTGTTTTGACCAGCCCTCACCGATGCAGCCGTTTGTCGGAAAACGGAGGAAGCAAATTTAATTAACAAAAAACATAATAAATTTTTATGGTGTATTGGACTCTCATCGCCAAAATTTCTTCTACGCGACATTTTGTCAATTCATCAATTTATTCGCGTCGCATTTCGCTTTCTTGTTGCCGACTCGTTTCGCCAAAGTATCTCCTGGAAATTTTGTTTTCGGGAACTATTTTTTTCCTAAGGGGGTGTTTCCCGCGACAAGATGGCGATAACTCCGGCGATAAATTTATCTTCCAAGGCGAATGGCATTCTTATCGCGGAAGACACAAATTGTTTGCTTTTTTTAAGGGGACGATACCGATAAATTTGTCATCTAAAATGAATATATGTATGTACAACCGCATTCAATACATCTCCAAGCCAGTGGCCAAATCGAAACTAAATAGCCAAAAACACTCATCGATCAGAGACGTTGGCGTAAGGGCTAAATGCCTGTAAATCCTGTCGATATCGTTAATTTGAGACAACGAGAAATCCAGCGTTCGAGAGCTCCGGGTTTTTATCACTTAAAGCAGGAATGGACTCTGAACACACACTCAAGGAATTTCCGCTATATAGACCACAAATCCACCGTGTTGGCATTTAGTGGCCAATAGTCAAAAATCGATGGGGCGATGGGCCACCGGATGGTCACAAATGGCTTCGATAGATATTTTTTCACACAATGGCCCAGCGCGTATGTCCAATAAAAACTAGGCTGTGACCATGGTGACCATCATGGACATGGTCACCTATGCGCTGGGCTATTGTTTGTAGCACGCTTTACCACCTAAAGCTAGGTACTAAGTTCAGCTTTTGATGCGAAATCTCATATAAAAACTGTGAAAAGTTGCGTTCGCACGAAAAAATTTCGCTCTGTAAGTACTAACATATTTTAATCGAAGAAAAAAGTTTCCACATCATTATGAGCATGAATGTTGCGAAAACAATTAGTTACTTTGCAATTTATTTCGCTTGAAGCCCTATTTTTGAGTAGAAGGGAAAATCACCTGTCGTAAAGCGCCGCGGAAATGTGTCTACACACTGTCACTTTTTCGTGAGAGAGATAAGTGCAACATTTTCGCACGAAGAGGTTAGCCTTAAAGCGGAAATGTACTCTCAACCTACACTCAAGGGATTTCCGCTTTAGTAACCACAAATCCACCCTGAGTACATAATCAGATTGGATCCATACTGAATGAGCTAGCTGCCAGCTTGAGGACGTACCCCAGTTCTATGATATTTCCATTTTAGATGACAAATTCAGAAAAAACTGTTTTTATGCCCTTCACGATTGTGATAGGGTATATTAGCTTTGCCATGAAGTTCGCAACGCACAGAAAGAAGCATCTTCGACCCCATAAACTATATATGTATATTCTTGGTCAATATGACGAGGTGAGCCGATTAAGCCTTGTTTGTCTGTTCGTCTGTCTGTCTGGTTCTTTGTAAACTAGTCTCAGTTTTGAAGCAATCAAGCTCAAATTTGGTACAACGCCTTCTTTCTTTTGCACGCTGTATACATATATGTCGTCATGGCATCAATGGAATCGGACCACTGCAGCATATGTCATAGGAACGACCGGTCCAAAAGTCTTCCTGAGAAAAACTTTTTTGTTTCTAAATATACCTTAACCAAATTTCATAATATTTAACAGCATCCTTTTCTAAATCACATTCCTAAATTGGTTGAAATTCAACTACACTATCATATAGCTGACATTTCCAACAAGACTTAAAATTAATCTCGCCACAAATCTTGGTATTTTCCCTGAAGTTTTTATGCAATAGAAAAGTACACGTTACATATTAGGCGCGTTTTTTTCCAGCGCCCTACAGAGCAGAGCAGGTTAAAACCACACAATTACACTAACAATTTGATCTAAGCTGCTCTGGATAAAACGTCAGTGCAAGAATGCTGCTCCGTAAAGTAGTTTGCCTTTTGAAATGCAGGCGGCACAGATGTCGAAGTTTTCGAACAGTTGATAGTTTGGAAAGCACATAGGGGGGGAGTAGAGCAGTGTGTTGAGGAATCAGTCTCATGTTTGACTACCGGCGTTTCGGGTTCAAATCCCGTCCACGACGACGTTCGTGGCCATGGATGTGTAGGAGGTGCTTGCTGGCAACTGCATTCTCCGAAACCACTATATGCTAAAGAAACGTCAACTGGGCCACATGGAACAGTTGACGCGCTAAGCCCCACAAGGGGTTAGGGCAATTGAGTAATAAAATAATCATTTTGTGTAATTATTTGGAATAGTAAACATACAAAATAATTTTGCAGTCTAAAGGAAATTTGTCCGATTGTATATGTACTAAGGACTTAAGTTTTCTCTTGAAATTGATGTGCTTGAGTTTCGATATTTGAAAACCTATTTAGTGCACATATACTTTAAGATTAGATAACCTACTCCTGACGACTTCCTTGGAATCATTTCACATGCAAATACATGCATATATTTGGTCTACAACTTAATAATGAGACTTTTTTTGGAATTTTGGGCATTTGTTCATAGATTTATTCATATAACTAAATTATTCAAAATATTGGCCATCAGCAGCGATAACTTTCTCCCATCTTTCGGGAAGTCTACGAATTCCGTCGCGAAAAAAATCTTGGGGTTTCGAGGCTATCCATGAATCGAGCCAGTTCTTAGTATCCTCATATGAAGTGAAGTGCTGATCAGCCAACGCATGAGTCATCGAAGCGAACAAATAGTAATCGGATGGAGCAATGTCAGGGCTATACGGCGGGTGGGGTAGCACTTCCCATTTGGTTGTTTCCAGGTACGTTTTCACGACTTGCGCAACATGAGGGCGAGCATTGTCATGCTGAAGAATTATTTTGTCGTGCCTTTCAGCAAATTGTTGCCGTTTTTCACGCAATGCTCGACTCAAACGCATCAATTGCAGTCGATAGCGCTGCCCGTCAATGGTTTCATTCGGTTTTAGCAGCTCATAATAAAGAACACCGATCTGGTCCCACCAAATGCAGAGCATAAGCTTGGAACCATGAATATTTGGCTTCGCGGTCGATGTTGATTGGTGCCCGGGCGGTCCCCATGATTTCTTTCGCTTTGGGTTATCATAATGAATCCACTTTTCATCGCCGGTCACAATACGATGCAAAAAACCCTTCCGTCTTTGCCTTTGAAGCAGTTGTTCGCACATGCAAAAGCGCCTCTCAACATCTCTTGGCTTCAACTCGTACGGACCCAGTGGCCTTGCTTTTGGATCATTCCCAGTGATTTTAACCGCTTCGATATGGCTTGCTGAGTCACTTCCAACGAAATTGCCAACTCTTTTTGAGTTTGGCACGAATCTTCTTCGAGTAATTTCGTCAATTCTTCGTCTTCAAACTTTTTTGGCTGGCCAGGTCGCTCTTCGTCGGTAATGTCGAAATTATCATTTTTGAACCGATGAAACCACCGAAAACACTGTGCACGCGAAAAAGCATCGTCACCGTAGCAATTTATGACTCTGAGCTGCAGTCTTCTTAGCAAAATAATGTCCAAGTAAAACTTCCCGCAAATGTTGTTTTTTTCGTGAATTTTCGAAACTTTCCATGGTCCGGTAAAATACGTTGTCAACAATCAACACGAAATGTTTATACTGACATTGACAGCTTATGAATACAAACTTCAAATGGTATGTATGTCAAAGATGGACTACCATTGGTTTATCGGTGTTGCCATCTCTAAAAAAAGTCTCATTATTAAGTTGTAGACCAAATAATTTGTTCAGAGTAATGTATTCAGAATAAAGTTAAAAATTCAACACAGCAAAAAAAAGAAGAAACCTTTTTTTCGCCGAAAAGGATATTTCATGGAATATGAACAGACAAATTTATAATCATGCAAAACTCAGAAATTCTATTACACTTCCACGAACTACATATCATAAATTCACAAAGCAGTTAACAGTTTCACAAAAAGCTAATGTTTTCGAGCAAGCAACATGCAAAGTGGATAATTTCATTGAAAGCAAAACAACCTACAACGTATTTATTGAAGTTTAAGCAGCCAAGAGTTCACCTAAATTCTGAAACAATGCAAAATTTCATTTGCATCCCGGCCACACTGAAAGTTTACTAAGGTAATTAATCAAAGTTCTGATCGTAATAAATATAACAAAGAACTTTGCTAATGTTGATCCATCAAAGCAGAAGTTAAATTGTCAGAATAGCAAATAGGGTCGAAGCCCCCAATAACTTGAGAGATCGATATTTTAATCAATTTTTCTCATACTGAGAAGATGGATTGGTTGAATATAATAGATAACGAGGTAATGTATTATTTTTAGTAAACCGTAATTCCCAATCTATTAAATTGAACTGTTAAAGTGCTTAATCGTCAATTTTCACAGAAGAAAGGAATCGTTTTAAGTTGGTTTTTTTTTTTTTTTCAATTCTCACGGCGACTTTAAATTGTTTCTAAAAAAACACACTTGCATCCAAAATCAAAATTTTCTCCGGTCGAATCCAAAATTTCCCCGGTCGATGTATGGATTTGACGGGCAAATTTTGGATTTGACCGGGGAAAACTTGAATTTTTGACCAAGCAGGTGCACACTTTAAGGCTATACCAATTTTTAAATTAATCATGTTCTTAAGTTTGGCTGAGTTAAGAGCCAGAGGCTAGCTTGTTATGAAATAATTGTGAATGGTATAGTATTATATGTAGCTCATACCTAGCTTATATAGTCCGGATGTCGCGACGGTTAGCACGTTCGCCTTCTATGCACTGGGCATCGGTTCGATTCCTACTGAATGCGGTTCTCTGCGATGAAAACGGGGAGTTACCTGTCGGACTATGAGCTCACTCAGCTGTTTAATGAGTACCCATTTGGGATAAATAACTCAGTTGAGCGTGTTGCTGATGACACACCTCACAAAAAACACCGTCACGATCTAGTAAATGAAATGATGCTAACTCATCTTGCGTCCTAGGTCCAAATTGGACTATTGCGCCAATTATTTATTTATTTTATTATACTTTCAGCAAACCAAGTCGAAGTTCACTAAATTTTTGTGGTTTTCAAACAGGCATATTATGGAGCGGGAGACAATAAGTTCATGTTAACACTGCGAGCAAATCACTCGATCTGAGCTCATACTACTACTACTACTTTATTACGCATAAAAATGCTAAATCCCGCATTTCTGCATGTATTAAAGTGGCAACTGAACGTGTCACCCGGTTTTCTTCGTAGAAAAGCGAAGTTCCAAATCTACAAGACAATCGTTGACCCTGTGCTATTTATTTATTTATTTTAAATATATTACTGAACAGAAATCAACCATTCCCAATAAACAGTAATGTACAGCACCCGAAAAGGAACGAATAAACATAAATTAAAAAGCGGAAACTTAAAGATAATTTAGAAAATTAAAAAGACATAAAATGGAAAAAAACTAATAAAAGAGAGACTAATATTAAATATACGTTAAAAAAAGACTTACTACAGCTGGAAAGTCCCGGGATTTTTCAATAGGTGGCAACACTAGAAAATGAACATTACTCATTTCAAGAAGCTCATCTATCACTAGTTTTATGTATGAATTTTTATGATATTTCGTCCATTCCATTCTGTTTCCATACAAGCTACAGTCATTTGAGTGACACTACTGTCGCCTTTCTAAAATGAAACCGGAATATAGAGGGCTACGCCCGCAATCCGAGGGTTTTGTAGTGTCCCATGCCAATAGGAGATGAACTGTCCTACTTTTGGAGATGCTTAACCATTCATGTTAAGACAATATTGCAAATTGTAAGTTTGCATAAAAAATATTGAAAATAAATTGTTTGAATAATTATAGAGAATAGAGTCAGCGACGAGCATACCCCCCTCCCCCCTTCCCCCTCCTCCACCTCTCCTACCAATCATTACCCTTTTGAAAATGGTTAACTCCAATTCGCTCTACGGAAAACAATATGCAATTATGTTGTACTCGTAGCACTAGTATGTATGTAAAACAAGAGACCTGTTATGTGCATTTTTTGTATGGATGATATCAAAATGACCAAATCTAAATGAATGTACTACTATTAAATATTACGTGATTATTACGAAATTTGGAGATATTATTGCACATGGTGTTGATTATCGTCGGCCATCAATATTTTCGACCTCAGATGAGTTTGAGAAATGCAGGGGTGTGCTAACTGTAACTATAGATATATACTATTATTAACCTATTTTGAGAAGATATCAAAATTCCATAATTATACCCTAGACTTTTAGTATAGGGTATATTGTTTTTGTCACGACGGAAATATGTAACACCTTAAAGGAGGCTCCGGAGGTATAGCAATGTATATTTATAAATGATCAGGGTCACCTCCTGATTCGATTTAGCCATGTCTGTCTGTCTGTCTGTCTGTCTGTCCGTTCGCACGATAACTTTCGATAGAATGAAGCTAGAGCCTTGAAATTTTGGTCAAATGTTGGTAGTGTAATCTAGTTGGATGGTATTGAAAATGGGCATGATCAGGCCAAGAGAACGCCTACCTCCCCTACATATGTAAAATACTTAAATGTATCTGTAACTCCCGACTAAATAAATATGAAAAGCTCTAGCTTTGGTAGATTACTCGTGAGGGTAATCTTATAAACTCCTGGGAAAATAAAATCGATCAGTTGAAAACTAACGGTAATTTTCTTACAAAGAGCCCCGTACTACCCTACTTTTCGGGTTTTTTGTCTATAACTCTTGAACCAATTGACGTAGACGCCTGATTTTTGGCATGTAACCCTGGGGTGAGAAGATGATGGGGGCGACCGTTAGCGCAATGTGTTGAGGCGTCAGTCTCATGTTTGATTACCGGCGTTTCGGGTTCGAATCCCGTCCACGACGATGTTCGTGGCCATGGATGTGCAGGAGGTGCATGCTGGCAACTGCATTCTCCGAAACCAATTTATGCCAACGAAACGTCAACTGGGCCACATGGAACAGTTGACGCGCTATGCCCCACAAGGGGTTAGGGCAATTGAGTAGAAGATGCTTGAGTTCTAGTAAGTTGGGCATAATCGGATCAAAGGAACGCCTACCTCCCCTACAAATTTAAAAAAATTCAATATTCCTTTAATTACGATAACTTTCGATAGAATGACACTAGCGAGTTGAAAATTTGACAAAATGTTGCTAGTAGGATCTACTTGGTTGGTATTGAAAATGGGTAAGATCCGACTCAAGCAACCCCTACCTCCCCTACAAATGAAACTTCAAATAAGCGATAACTTTTGATAGAATGACACTACCGAGTTAAAAATTTGGTGGAATGTTGCTAGTAAGACCTACGTAGTTGGTGTTGAATATGGGCAAGATCCAACCCAAGGAACCCCCACCTCGCCTACATATGAAACTTCAAATAAGCGATAACTTTTGATGGAATGAAGCCAGTGACTTGAAATTTTGGTCAAATGTTCGAAGTGAGATTGAGTTAGTTGGCATTAAAGCTGGGTAACATCCGACTAACGAAACCCCTACTTCCCCTACAAACGAAACTTTAAATAAGCGATAGCTTTCGATAGAGTGAAGTTAGAGACTTGAAATTTTGTTTAAATGGTTGTAGGGTGATCTAATTGGTTTGTGGCAATGATGAGCAAGATCCGACCTAAGGAACCCTTACCTCCTCTACAAGTGAAACTTCAAATAAGCAATACCTTCCGATAGAATGAAGCTAGCGACTTGAAAAATTCGACAAATATTGTAGAATCGGTTAGTTAGTTAATTGATTTTGAGAATGGTCAAGATCCTAATAAATGAGTGCCAACCTCTCCTATGAACTGGCCATATACGAGACCCATTCTTAATGCATATGGCCGTTGCCAATTGGTACTTTTGGTATCTCCACTAGGTCTGTAGAAGTCTAGGGTATATACGCTTCGGACTGGTTTTTTTTGTTTTCTGTGCTGGTTGAAAGCCTTCTTCCTGTATGTTTTCATATTTCTAAGTGTAACGGTCTCGAAATGGTAAGGGGGGTGGGACAAATTACAATATGATCTCATATTTTCCCCTCTACCTCTTTTCCCCTTTCTTCGAATTTGATGAAGTCGCCAAAAATGGAATGTACTCTGTAATACCTTTCTCATGATACCCCACTTGCCTATATCAGATGAAAACAATATACCCTATACTATAAGTCTAGGGAATAAAAATGTTGACCTTAATTTCGCCTCTATGGGAACCTCCCTTAACGCAGCAACCCACCTACCTCCCCCCTTAAACTTCTCTTCCCTACCACTCCTATACCACCAATCTCCACCCTTTCAGAAGTGGTTAACTCCAATTCACTTTACGAAAAACAATAAACAATATTCAAGTGTGCAGTACTAGTATGTAACCGGTTATGTGCATTTTTTGTATGAATGGCATCAAAATCTCAAAATTTAAATGAATGTACTATTATTAAATATTATGTGATTGTTATGAAACTTAGAGGTACTATTGCCTATGATGTTGGTTATCATTAGCCATCAATACTTTTGACCTCGGGTGTGCGTTAGGGGTGCAGGGGTGTGCTAACTGCAACTATGGAAATGTACTATTATTAACCTTTTCTGATAAAATTTCAAAATTTTAGAAATCTAGGTTTTCTACGCTACTAAAATGGCGCTTTTCTGCAAATTTTCATATTTCTAAGTATAACGGTCTCGAAATGCAAGGGGGGGGGGGACAAACTCGGATGACATATTTTCCCCTCTCCCTCTTTTCCCGTTTCTTCAAATTTGAAAAAATTCCAGAAATGTACTCAACGGTACCTTTCTTATGACACCCCACTTGCCTGTACCAAACGAAAAAAAAATTTCGACCTTCATTTCCCCTCTATGGGGACCTCCCCTTAAAGTTGACCTAGTACGACGATTCGCTTTCTCCGGCGAATTATAGTAATTCTACACATTCCTACAAAATTTCATGTATGTAGCTTCAGCCGTTCGTGAGATATTCCATGGACAGACGGACAGACGGACAGACGGACAGACGGACAGACAGACATTTGACCGATTTCATAAGGGTTTTGTATTTACTACAAAACCCTAAAAAATGGAAAAACAGGAATATCGCATCTTGATCATGTATTTTGATGGGAAAAACTTCTGAACAATCATTGCAATGGTTGCAGAAATGTTATCCCACATCTGCTCCTTCGAGAACAACAGTTTATCGGTGGTTTAGTGAATTTAAAATGGGTCGTACAACCACCAAGACGCACCTCGCGCTGGAAGGCCAAAAGAGGCTACGAATACCGAAATCGTAAAGCAAGTGCGTCGAATCGTTTTTGATGAACATAAAATGAAGTTGCGCGAGTTTGCTGAGGCCATGGGGATCTCAAAAGAACGGGTGGGATACATTTTGCACGATTTTTTGGAGATGAAAAGCTGTCGGCGCAATGGGTGCCGCGTTTGCTGACCGTCGACCAAAAACAGTAGTGCGTTGATGATTCAACGGCCGGTTTGGCGTTGTTGCGGTATAATCGAGCGAACTTTTCCGACGTTTCGTGACGATGAATCAAACATGGATCATGTGGGGTTGCAGGTTTGGCAAAACTTTGGGACTTACTCCGAAAGTTATCGAGTTGCTATATTTGATGGTCGAACGTCCAGTTGTGACTTATGCGGCGCTAGTTTAGTGGCCCAAAACAAATCAGCGTTGCACCATACAGCTTTGTAGTAAGTTACAGTTCCTTGCAAGCCTTGGTATGGCAGGATCCATCCATACTTGTCCGACATCGGCTATTGAGGCGATTGTTTGACTTAATCCGCTGCATATTTTCATACAAGAGTCTGCGGCTCTGAGCGCTCTTCGAATGCGTCTAACATACGATGGCTATGTGTTCAATCAGGGACACATGAGCATTCTGGAGCGGATCCCTGGTAGGCAGATCTGCTCGAGATCTGATTATATGACTCGGGAAATATGTTTTGGTAGAAAATTCTCGGTCTCCATCCCCACTCACGGGGAATGGAACAGTGGCATTCTTGGCTCTGTCTCCCGGTATACCATGTGGTTTACCGACGGATCTAAAACGGAGCTGGGAGTTGCATTGCTACGGGCGTCTGGCCTAGCGTTTTTCAAGCTGAAATCCATGACATTGAGACATTCTAGACAAGAAACTCAAAGGTGCTAGCATCGCTATCTGCACTGATAATCTGGCAGCCATTTAGACAAGGCTCTTCGGATAAATTTTCCGGGCCTCATCCTTACTATGTGGTCAGAGTTGGGCTAAAACAAGTTCACTAGTGAGGGAGTGGTCTCCCAATGAAAGACTGCGTTACCGGGATTGTCTTCCAGGACTGCAGCAGTCCAAAGATTTTACAAAACCCTACGGTCTCAAAGAAACCAGCCGCCTGGGTAGGACGGACCTGAGATTAATCGTGTGTTGCCTCACGGGGCACCACTGGGTGAGATATCACCTCAACAAAATGGGTCTATCCACTGATACGGAGTGCCGGCTTTGCCTGGAGGACACAGAGTCCACTAAACATTTTCTCTGTGAATGTCCGGCGGTAGCCCTTTCCTGGTTCTCGTTTCTTAGAGACTCCATCGTAAGCTCAGCGGTCGTAAGGAGCACCCCTACAAAGGATCTACTAGCCTTTATTAGGCTGGTCGCGGGTCTTTTGGATTAATTAAGGCTATGGCACAATAGATCTCATGGTCGCAGTTCCTACCCTTGGGTATCTTAGCCTGTCCTTGTTATTACTATTATTATTATTATTATTATTATGAATAGGGAAAAGGATGTTCCCGGTGAGGAAGCGATATCTAGGCATGATGAGTATCATAACACTGGGGGTCGTGGTGTGAATGCACTAGAGTACTGTTGATGGTGTTTGAGTCCTTTAGTTAGGAAAACAGCATCTTTTTAGGCATAAAATGAAACAGACTTATGGGACATGTATGATATAAATAACTCAACGGACATTAAGGACCGAAAGACATAATTTCATCGTAGGCAACTTAGAGTCATGCCAGAGGCACATACACTCAATGATGTCCACCTAAATAGCTAGTTCCTTGGGGCATGTACAACTTAAAAGCCAATATGTAGATGAAAGTGAAATGAATTTACATGGGACGGACCTAAAGTGCCGATGCACATCATCGCTCTTTTTGTGTCATTTTATGTTAACGCCAAAACTTAGTAGATACCCTTTAATGAAATAGCCTAGCCTTGAGGGGTAAGGGAAACTGATGTAAGGGAGTTGGATTGGGTTAGAGGGAATTAAATGTCGAGGAAAGTTTAGTTTGAATTTCTGCAAGCTGTAACTGCAATTGATTGATTGATTAAACTGAAGTACGGAGTAGAAAATATTGGCGGCGTTTTTTTGTACAGTAGAGACAACCATTCACAACAACAACAACAACCGGCTCTATCCACAGCAATTTTGTAAGTGTAACGCGTGCAATTTTTGTTCTGCTCTGAATTGCGCTGCACACACAATATGGTTCTTGTTCATTAATCACATCGGGGAGCTTTATGTAGAGATCCGGGCGAGAAAAGAGTATCTGAGCTTTAAGCTCACAAAGCGCCTTGCCACTCAGCGTTATGCCCGGTTCACATTATTCCAGTAACCAATCCAGTCCAGTAATCCAGTCCAGCGCTGGATTGCTACTGGAATAATGTGAACCGGCACTGGACAGCAATCCAATCCAGTCCAGCAATCCAGTCCAGTGACAGGATTGTCGGTCTACTTTTTCATTCCAGCTCGCCCAGAAATCATTGTCACTATAGTTACCGAATCAACAACACACTCGCTGGACTACTGGACTGGAATCATGTAGACGATATGATCCAGTCCAGCACTGGACTGGATTGCTGGACTGGATTACTGGACTAGAATAATGTGAACCGGGCATTAAAAGAAATTAACTAATTTAATCAGGGTTCAATATATGTACGTACCCTAGAGCGAGACGCAAAGCTATCACTACTCTGGCGGAAATTTTCATATCAATCCTTTTTGCGGCTGATGAGTTTTTCTTTGGCGGGAAGCTCTTTGCAACAGTGTTGTTTTTGACACATTAGGACTAGACGATAATGCAGATCAAATTATTCGATTGGATTCGAGTATTCAGCTTTCGATTACGACAATAAAAAATTTACGTATGTAGATTAATTTCTCTACTATACATTTTAAACTATATCACCATTAACATTAATTTTAAACGTTGTTTCTATATGCGAATAATATGGCAAATCCCGTTTTACAAATTATTGTCACGAAAATACTGCCACTTTTAGCTAAATAGTTCCATTTATCGGAACAAGGAAAAAGCAATTATCTTATCCGAATGTTTAAAATTCGCTTGATCGTCCCAAATAGCGTTAATTTACCCTTTTGCTATAACAGGTTGATATATATATTTTTTTTTTTTTTTGTTTTAAGCTGCATTTAAAATAAAAAAAAAAACAAAATTCAGAAAAATGTTTGGATATCACTTGTTTTTGGTGGGGTGGTGCATGGCATATGCGTGTACAGAATTCAATTAATACTGTAAATTCGGTGCACAAAAAGCGGTAGAGCGAAATGTAATGGTTAGCAGTAATACGATGAATTCAATTGGCAATTAATGCGCTTAAATTGGATATGCTGAAGTGGAAATGAGTGTTTTGTTTTGATGACATCATTACCATGTCCTCCCTGACGCTTATGCTTCACTGCTAACTTATGCAGTTCATGTGGTGAAAAATGGAGCTCATTGAAATCGAATACAAAATCATTTCAGATAAAATTTAATTGCGTCTGAAATTTAATACACCTGGCGCAGTGAAGCCATATTTTAGCGATATTTTTAAATGCGAAAAACTTTAATTGTTCGATTGATTTTTCTACAAGAATTTATTTCCAGCTTCACCTTATGTTAAGCTCCATCAACTATTGATTTCGCGTAGCTAAATCTTTGCTTCCACGAGATATCTTACTTACAACTTTTTGCTATTATATAACTGTAATTTTTTAATTGTCCTATGGATTTTGCTGAAACTCCACCTGATCCCATTCCTCGCTAACATCCGCCAATTGAAAAAGTTTCGGTTAACTAGCTTTTCAGTCAAAGAGTTGTTTCACATGGAAAATTTTGCCGTTATATAGCTCTAATTTTTGAAGCATTTATTGGAATTTATTCAAATTAAACTGGTTGAACTGGTCCGACCGCCTTTCCGCGTTTCATCTGCATCATTGCCTTCATGTTTGGCTCCACAGCTTTAAAATGCTTCTCGCGGAAATTCCTCGTTCAAAAGTTCGTCAAAGTATAGGTACTCACGCATTCTGCTACAGATTCCTGTGTCTTCAACCAGCAACTCCTTGTGAGTCTTCAACGTACCTTAGCGCCTGAATCTCTCGAGCGCTTCTTCTCCTTTGGGCTGTGACCTTATACATCCTGGCATTGTCTTCAGGTTTTTCTTGCAATGACGATCTCTTATCCGTAGTAAGATCTTCTAGTTCCTGATAGAACTTCTCGGCTGTAATCGCCTTTGCTTGAGCCACCTTTCGCTTCACTTCCCTCCGGTATTTATCGTATTTCTCTCGAAGTTGAACCTTCTTGGCTTCACTGTTTTTCTTGCATCTATGTCCTAGCCTTGAATGCGTTCGATTTCGGCTGCACTGCTTCTTTAATTTCGTTACTCCACCACCACGTCTCCTTGTTCGTGTGGAGTAGGCCTTTTTGCATCCAAAACGCTCGCCCCCGGAAACCATCGAGCTCTGATACGAAAAATGTTCGCCATGAGATCACTTAACTGCGCATCGGAAGTAGTGCCCAGCGGGGTAGTGCTTCTAGCGTGCTCTACCATAAGGCCTTACATCCAGTCTTTTACACCTATCTGGAGAAAGGTGGAGTTGGATAGCACTAGTGTGTGGAAAATAAATTTGTATGGACTTTCCTTTTATATCCGGCGGTGGTCTCCAGACCCGGCAACCTACTAACACACACTGACCTGTGGAAAGTTCTAAAGATGTTGAGCAGTGTGTAATGAACCATATTATGGTCTGGTAGTACTGCTCCCACCGGCAGATCGAAGCAGAACCTGATGAGTAGTGATCTGTTGGTGGTAAAAAACCAGGCGAGGGTCCCATTACACCCGGACCCAGGTGCGACCGCGTGGGCGCCTGATACGTCCACCAACCATTCCATCCTTATCGGCTATTTTTTTTTATTCCCCATTTTTACCTCCCCTGTTTGTGTTGTCTTCCCCAGGCCTACGAATTTTTTTTTAATACGTAAAGGACAGGGGCAACGAGCGGCGAAAACCCCGCCCACATCTCCTGAACTGAGCTACAGCAAGCATAGGCCGCTGCTTAGCTCGTTGAGGGGCCTTTTTCTTCGCCAGATGGCACGCCTCGACCTTCACGATCACTATGCTACCTAGGCTCCGTCCCCACGGGCATCTTCGGATGCCCACCAAACCGTCCGTTACATTTCTGGCGCCCAACGTGGGGCCCATTTCTGGTACAAAACAGGACTAAGAAGGACCTCTTTGGGTTTCTTTTTAGTCCTTTCGCCGATTTGTATACCCACAAGCACATTAAGGCTACTTGCTCTAAGTCTTAAGACTTAGCCATTTTTACTTCACGTATTTTCCCTTCAAGTAGCTGTGCTTTCCTCTGTAGCACCCCAATCCTTCCGATAGAGTAGATTATCCTTTTAGAATCAGTTCAACAAGGCAATCCTGGTGTTGTGTTTGTCTTTTGTGGTTTAGCCACGTATTTAAGGCCTCCATAAATGCTTTGAATTGCCGGCATTTGGAGTATCTTTGGTGACCGGACGAAGAGTGAAGGAGCCCTGGATACCTTTTTGTTTGACACTTTAAACGTGCCAACCCAGCCTTAAGTACACAAAACAGAACTGCCTTTTAAATTAAGTAGTGTATCTGTATTTGCCGGTACTTTGTACCGTTCAAATTTGATATTTTAAAAATCAATTGTAAATGGAAAATGTTTATGGTGTGAGCACATTTCAAATTTGCATATTCGTTCTCCTGTGTGCAACGTATCAATGACCTTCATTTCATCAGCAGACAGTTCAAAGTCGAATACGTTGAAGTTTTCCGCAATCCGATCCTTCGTCACAGACTTCGGGATAGGTACAGTACCAATTTGTATCTGAAATATTGAGAAAGCCAATTATTATTTCTATGTAATTATACAAAAAATCATACTACGTAATCTAATACTATAGTTGGGGAGCCAGCGACGGATTCTGTTACAATATAAGTAACAACAATACAACAGCAATATGAAAGGCACTAATGTTCCAAGATAATAAAAAAAATCGCCAGACGTTTTGTAGGGTGAATGTGGTTGTCAGATGGAAAAAAACCTTTTACCCCAGAAAAAATGGCTGTTAGTCCTATAGTACAATACTTTGAGCAAATCCTAATGTTCTGATTTTATTTTCTATTTTTAAAGAGAGAAGAAGGGAAGGGAAGTTTATGGAAGATTATACCGGAAGTGATCCTGAATACGAAGTCAACTTTCGGCATAGTCTCGAAAAAAAACCATAAAAATAACGGTTTTTGTATTTCTAAAATATTTTGAAAGCGGATTACCCTAGCGAAAAATATTTTGGGACAAAATGAAAGATCACCAGGAATTTAATAAAAAAGTTACAATTACAATTCACACTTCCTGTCGTGAACTTCCGTCATCCCCACAGTAAAACGACAGAAGTTTGCAACTTGACGACAAATACGATGTTTACGACGTGAGCATGAACCCCCTAATATTTTTTTCGTTTTTAGTAGTAAGTGGCGGATGGAGGACACCAGCACCCAAGAGTTCTGTGCTTGTCTTGGGGTCCTTTAAAGAGTGCTGTAGAAATTCATCGAGATTCTGGGAATTCCGATGATTTCGGTAGGGTCAAAGCGTTGTAGGGTGTTTTTATTTTAATTTTCATGATTTTGACATCACTTGTGGGGTAAGTGGGGGATGAAGGACACCAGCACCCAAAAGTTCTGAGCTTGATTTAAAGTCGTTTATGGAGTGCTGAAGAAGAAAATTTTGAAAAATCCCGATTAGTTCGATAGTGTCAAAGCTGGTATATGGAATTTTTTCAGAATCTCATCCCTATGACGTCACTTAAGGGGTGAGTGGGGGTGTGTAAGTTACCATCACCTGAAAATTCTTTACCTGTATGAGGTTTTTTGATTTATGAAACAGATTGAAACTTGATTTGATGAATGGGAACTAACCTGCATTGGTTAAACGGTGTGTTGTCAGGTTGATAATTACCTTGTCCCCTTCAAGAGCATGGGCGCGTCAACATCTCTAGCATTTGTAATATATTATGGTCTGGTAGTGCTGCTTCCACCGGCAGATCTATGGCAGCACCTGATGAGTAAGGATCTGTCGGTGGTGGTACGAAACCAGAGGCCAAGGGTCCCATTACACCCGGACCCAGATTCGACTGCGTGGGCGTCTAAGCCGTCCGCAACCATTCCATCCTTATCGACTATTTTTTTTAATTCCCCATTTTTACCTCCCCTGTTTCTGTTGTCTTCCCCAGGCCTATGAATTTTTGTTAATACGTAAAGGACAGGGGCGACGAGTGGCGAAAACGGCGCCCACATCTCCCGAACTGAGCTACAGCAAGCATAGGCCACTGCTTAGCTCGTTGAGGGGCCTTTTTCTTCGCCATAGGGCACGGCCCGACCTTCACGGTCATTATGCTACCTTACGCTCCGTCCCCACGGGCATCTTCGAATGCCCGCCAAACCGTCCGTTACACATTTCTATGCCTTGTTGACGTTTCGATAGCATATCTCCTTTTGGAAGTGCAGTTGCTAGCATGCACCTCCTATCCGAGCCGCCTTTACACACTGACAAACTCGGAGCACTGTGGGTATTCTATTGGTATCCATAGGCAGTTTTTGATCGCGTCGAGATTTGAAATCCGAGCTCTAGATTAGTATCGTAGAGCGGTGACCGAACGACCACGGCCCTGGAGCGCGTCAGGTTGAAACCCCAACATTGAATTTGTTTAAAAAAAATTTATTTTTACAGAACTCTTTCTAAAATCAGTCAAGAACTATAGAACTGTTAATTTATCCATCGATTTAAATCACTGGAACTATTTTTGCATCATTGAAGGGTGGGTGCGCGTAAAATTGACAAAATTTAATTATTAAAAAAAGCTATTAGAAGCCTAGAACTATCGCCGCGCCCCCTCGAGAGCTCTAGAGTAATTGCTAATAAGCAGGGAATTCCAACTATTTCAAACTTTGGTTGCCAACTTCTTGGGGTGTATCAAGTGCAGAACAACAATCGCATGCATTACACTAACAGCCAGCGCTATCCAGAAAAATTTTGTAGCAGCTTCCGCATTGTACGGATATCACAAGTATTTGCTCGGCTCTGTGATTTCAATTGATTATGGAACGCCCTAATTTGTTTCAGGATCAGGATGGACGCCGATGCCGAGTAGTGATGTTGCATTGCTGGATACTTTGCATTGGCTAGCTTTTGTTGGTGACACGCCGAATCACTAGTAATATATTTTAGTACGATCTTTACGATTTAAATTCTTTTAGTATTAGTATCTTATCTTGTATACTGAGGAAGACAGTTATTCGCTCCCGAAAAACATATTATATTTATGTACATTGAAGGGCGCCGTATTTGGTCAGGAACAGGAAAATCAAGGCCACCTTGGTGGGGGATAAAAAAAGAAAAGGCAGTACAGGTACACCGCAAGAAAGGATATTATCCCCTCTTTTGGATCCTGGCGGTGAAATACTAGAGTGATTATATACCAGCGGCTTTGAGGTGGCCGCATATGGCAATGACATTATGCTTGGAAGAGGTAAGTTCCCTCAAACCTTGTCGGACTTTATGCAGTCGGCGTTTGACAAGATCCAAATCTGAAATCTGATATGTAAAACTAAAAAGACAAGGGCAGAACTAATACTTTTTTTTACCACACCCACCCTCAACGGAGTCGCGCTCGGTGGCCGTGGTCGTTCGGTTACCGCTCTACGATACTAATCTAGAGCTGGGAGTTCAAATCTCGGCTCGATCAAAAACTGCCTGTGGGTACTAGTAGAACTCTCACAGTGCTCCGAGTTTGTCAGTATAAAGACGGCGTGGATAGGAGGTGCATGCTAGCAACTGCACTTACGAAAAGTAGATATAATAATAATAATAATATTTTAATAATAATTTATTGCCAATCTATCATAAACTTAATTACAGAAAAAGAATATTACAACTTCATTTCAAAAATTATTAATTTAGATATATAAATTTGGCCATCCCAAAAGAAGCAGAGCTCGTGCTTTGGGATTACCAGTATTGAGCTTTAATTGTTTTACCTTTATTACTAGGAATTTCATTGCTTACTTCATAGCGTTTTACTTAAATCTACCACATTATTCATTTCGCATTACGAATAAATTAGATAACTATGCTATCGAAACATCACCAAGGCATAGAAATGCTATAGATTTTGACGCGCCCATGCCCCTGGAGGGGTCAAGGCAATAAACACCCTCAACGGAGTAACACTATACCTTGTAGACAGCGTTATATATTTGGGCCTAATACTAGACAGAAAACTGCGCTGGGGGATAACGTGAAACACCGAATTGCTAAGGCCCGCGCAGCGCTCTTTCCGTGTCGGTCCGCTGAGACCAAATGTACTGGAGTTGTAAGGAGTCTCAAACGGCCTATTACACATTTACATGTGTAGTGACTTGTGTATGAAGCGATCGTATGGTGGAGGGCCACCGAAAACAAAACCAATATCAAGGAACTACAGGGATTGCAGCGACTGATCTGCATAAGTAGTACGAGTGCCCCCACCCCAACGGCTGGGCTGGAAACAATCCTGGGACTTATGCACTTGGACCGCTTTACCTGCACAAGCGCTTGCTTATCAGCAATACGCGCTAGAAGTTCGAGCATGTGGCACCATTCAAAATATGAAGGGCACTCTTGTATTCTAGGAGACACTACGGCCTCAATCTTGATGTTATGGATCACATGACAAAACATCGAAAGGAACTTTGAAGGGAAGTACCCTCCATGGAGACACTGTAAGAGCAGAGAAGCCATCAATAATGATGATTTATACAGATGGATCAAGGGATGACACTGGAGTAGGCTCAGGAGTTTACTCGACAGATCTGCGCCTGGGCCAGTGGTTCAGACTGGCAAACCATGCCATCATATTCCAGTCGGAATTACATGCTATACGCATGGCGGTAGAGTCCATTCAAGGAACTTCAATGAGGATGGCGACTATTTGCGTCGACAGTAGGGCAGCCATTCTGGCTCTAGCGTTATACAGATACTCTTTGAAAACTGTAAACGTATGCAGAGAGGCTGTCGACAGAAAGGCTAAATATATCTCTCTCTCTCTCTATTGCCCTAACCCCTTGTGGAGCATAGTGCGTCAACTGTTCCATGTGGCCCAGATGACGTTTCGACGGCATAAACTGGTCTCGGAGAATGCAGTTGCCAGCATGCACCTCCTGCACATCCATGGCCACGAACGTCGTCGTGGACGGGATTCGAACCCAAAACGGCGGTAGTCAAACATGATGCCTCAACACCTAAACATACTCCTATATGAATTATGTAGGTGCCCGGCAACAGTGGTGCCGTATGCAACGAGAAAGCCGATGAACTGGCAAGGAGAGGTTTGGGAGCCGTGAACAGCTCAACGGCATTTATCCCACGGTCACTTGCGGATATCACAAACGAAATAAATGGAGCCATATGGACAAAACTACAATTCGACTGGACAAACAGAACGAATCGTAGGATAGTCAGAACCTTGTGGCCATCACTTGATCGGAGCAAGAGCAGGATAGTGCTCAAGCTCAAAAGAAATAAGCTAAGAGCGACAGTAGCTCTACCCACAGGAAACTGCCTTACCACATCTCACGCGAGAAGATTGGGACTGACCCCCAGCAATTTAGAGATGAAAGAGGACACCATCGAACATACTTTGTGGTGAGTGTCCAGACCTAAATTGGAAACGCCTCAACACCTTAGGCGCTTAAAGCTTTCAAGAGCTAGCAGAGGTGGCCAGTACCGCCTCGTTGAATCAGCAGATTCAAATTAGCAGAGTGGTCACCTGGCAGCTCTAATTAGCTAGCGGAGGGTATGCAAATGGACCAAAATCGGAAGCCTAAAGGTGGCCACCCATTGACGAGCACAACCACGACCAAACTTCCATCGAACCATCAAATATCATAGAACGGTGGAAATAGGGGGAATTTTTTTTCCACACGTCCTATGAAAGTGATGGTTCGATGGAAGTTTGGTCGTGGTTGTGCTCGTCATTGGGTGGCGACCTTAAAGCGAGCTGCGCTAGCTGCAACCCTCTTACCTAACCTATCTACATTGAATAAATTTGGTAATGTGTTTCAGTTGCAGGCTACCTAGGATAGTGTAAATCGGGTTTCACATGTTTTGCTCCCTCACTCCCCACTGTTGAACAAATAAAAGAAGAAAATTGACGTCCATTTCCCCCTCAATGGATAATTAAATTTCAAACTGAACCCTTCTACCCCGTTATCATTGCACTATTTTAGTCTAGTGTCACATCAGCATTACCAAATTACTTATATGAATGACAACAAGTAATAATTGTTGAGCGATATTGAACCCTGAGAAAGCACTTGACTGACTTCATTAGGTGCGTGGTTTTAAACTTGTAAACTCAAACTAATAGAAAGGTTAAAATGGAAACTTACCAAATATCGAAGAGCTACTTGAGTTGGAGTCTTTTTATACTTTTCCGCTATTTTAATGAGTTTTTCATTAAACAGAAAAGCTGGCTTCTTCTCTTGAGGTTTGGGTCGTGCTAGTGGGCAGTAAGCTGTGATTATTATATTATGTTGCTTACTGAATTCAATCAACTTCTTTTGATTGAATCCAACGTGGCATTCAACCTAAAAAGAAATGAGTGCGAAGTGAAATATGTTGAACATTTTAGAAGGGAATCTACCTTACCTGGTTTGTTACTGGCTTAATTTTACAAATGTCCAAAACTCTTTTCATTTGCACGCTGTTGAAATTTGAAATGCCAATACTCTTCACTAAACCCTTTTCAACTAGCTTTTCCATTTCTCGCCACGTGTCAATGTAGTCAACATCACTGAAATTAATGCAAACAAAAAAATTAATATCAATTCTCATGTTTGAAAATATTGTAATCATACTCAATACGAATCTATGCTAACTCATGATTCGAACCTTACCTAAACAAATAATTCCCCTTGTCATCGCGGGCAATCTGATTTGCCTCACCTACTACAGAACCGATAGGAAAATGAATTAAGTATAAATCGACATAGTCCACTCCTAAGGATTCTAGCGACTTTCTACACGAGGCTTCAACTTTGGATGGATCGTTGTGAATTGAAGGAAGCTAAATGGTATTATATAGGACTTTAGCATAATTTCACTCATTTACAATAAATATAACATTATATAAAAAAATAACCTTAGTAACTAAGAAAATATCTTCACGCTTAACAACGTCTTCAGCTATCTTTTGTTTAATGGCACTGCCAACTTGGAGCTCATTCTCGTAGTAATAGGCTGTGTCAATGTGACGGTATCCTATGTCAAGTGCATACTTGACAGCCTCCTCTACTTCATTTGATTTGGCCTGCAAATTAGTAAACAAAAAAATCATCAAACTTTGAAATCCGCGTATACTTTAGGAGATACGAGTATATCCATTTGATTTAGATACCAATCCAGAGTTTTTTTTTTTTAAGAAACGTCACACTTTGATGTATTAGTGGGACGCTAATCGATTTTACCTTGCAAAATATAATAGAGAGATGCTGTGTGGTACAAATGTTTAAGATATGGAGGCATTTTGACCCCGCGGCAGAAAAAACTGTGCAATTTGAGCCCTTTCTTAATATTTTCTTTATAATTTCTAAACGATGCCTCGGATCGAAAAATATTAGAGCATACAAATTAAAGAGCGTCGAATTCTTTGTCCAAATATCTGCTCAAAGTCGTAATTCGGTTCAGTAGTACTCGTATAGTCAAAATCGATAGTCGAAAAACGTATTTTTTTTATCCCTTTCCAAACTCACATTTCTCTGCAACAAATGCCCTAAATGCAAAAATAAACTCATAAAATAAAAATTGAAGATAATTTAATCAAGTCTGACGTGGCCAATATTTTTGAATTCTGCCCATTTTCAGTGCGGTTCTGAGCAAAAATATCTATTTAGCGATTTGGCAAATATAACAGCCGGAAGTTTCGTTTTACTCCCAAATTGTTGATAATGTACTCTAGTTTAAAACAGCTTTACTAAGTTTTTTGTGAGACTAATTTAGGAGATATTTAAAAAAAAAATGCAACAAGCAAAACAATTAGGCAATTTTATCAAAATGGCGGCGTCCGTGGAGGAATTAGAAAAGTCGAATTTTTCAACAACAACAACAGCTATGTAACAATTTGACTGGTCACAGGCATTTTAAGCTTTGCCAAATCGCCGATCATACTTTACAAAAATTATCCCAGGTGGAACATTGCAGTTAAAACTAAATTGCGGTAATCTCCTACCATAAAAACGGGAAATAGCCCATAGAAATGAGATAAATTTATCTATCAAAAAATTGAAGAAAGAAATTGTGTGCACAATCAACATGTTGATCTTTTATTTCATTGAAAAATCTTTCTCATATAAGGAATACACTATTTGGACTGTCAGTATAAAACGCCTGCTTTTGGACCTGAAGCAGCTTTGCGGATGACGTTGCCAGTGCTGTTTCGGGGAAGTTCTGCAGTACACTTAGTGAAGTTCTACAGAATGCTTTTTTTTTGCTAGCCAGATGGGCCGTAAATTGTAGGGTTTGAGTCAACCCCAACAAGACGGAACTTGTACTATTTTATAAAAAGCATACGATACCATCATAGGATCTCCTGTACTGAAATGTGTCAGACTGATCCTTACTGATAAGGCAAGATTCCTGGGTATAATCTTCGATAGGAAGCTTAACTGAAAGAAGCGCGTGAACAAAGCCAGTATCGCTCTATACTGCTGTAGGAACGCTATTGGAAGAAACTGATTTCGACAGCCGAAAGTTGTGGTGTGCCTCTATATGTCGCTCGGGACAAAAGATTTTTCCATAGCCCTCCACGTGAGCGCCCTCTGGTAACGGCAGTGTGTCAAATCGCTCACGGCCAAGTCTTAGCGATAAGACACTTTGGAAAAAGGCAGATAGCTGTAACCTGAATGGCTGACCAACACCTAAGCGTCTCAGGTTCAGTAGGATGGAATGATTTGTGTAGTTGGACCTGCAACATAGTTGTGTGAACTCCAGCGCGTTTACTAAACCATCTAAAGCATCTTCCGAGGACATCCCCAAAATGGGGTTAAGCGATGTGCTGACAACTCGTCCTTGTAAAACCACTCGACGTCAAGTAACCTGGAACAAAAGCCTCGGATTGGACAGATCAACAACGACGACCACGCGAACGACTAAAGGATTATTCTTTCGGATCCTGGAATGTACGCTCGCTGAACAAACTGGGGGCCGAGAAGGCCCTCCCTCAACAGGTCGATAAGTACAAACAAGCCGCATATTACGGACATCAAACCCATAAATGAACGGCTGTGTGCGATTCGCATTAAGACTCGATTCTTCAATCTCTGGCTCATCAACTAAAGTTAAAGAAGACGCAGTAGAAGACGAGTTCTATGCCCGCCTTGAGACTCTCTTCGACTCACTTGCAACAAACGATGTCAAAATGCTGCTGGGAGACTTAAACGCGAAAGTCGGAAATGAAAGTTGGCACCGGGGGCCCACGGGAGGCCACTGTCTCCATGAAGAATGTAACGTCAACGGCCAGCGACTTATCGACTTCGCCTGCAGTAGGAATCTAGTCGTAAGCTCTACGTGTTTCCCGCATTGACGCATTCACAAGTCGACCCGGAAATCTCCAGATGCACATACCGTCAACCAAATCGTTCACGTCCTCATTTGCAGAAGATGAGCGTCTAGTGTGATGGATGTCCGCTCCTATCGAGGAGCAAAATGATGTAGAATTTCGTCAGTGCACCAATCGAGAATCAGCCCTCCCAAAATCTGAGCGATGCTACGGCGGTGGGATATACTACCGCCCCTGAGGAAAGACAATCGCCTATCCTATATAACATCAGCAACACAGACGTCCATGAGCTCTGGAAAGAACTGAAGGGTGCCATCAGGGATGTCGCAGAGAAGGTCGTGGGATATAAAACCCGGCGAGCTCGAAATGACTGGTTTGACGAAGAATGCAAAAATTCACTTGACGCGAAAAGCGAGGCACAATAGATTCAGCGAGAACAAAGCCAGAAGAGAAAAATATGACGAGCTACGGCGAATATCGAGTAGAATAATTAGACGTAATGCCCGGTTCACATTATTCCAGTAACCAATCCAGTCCAGTAATCCAGTCCAGCGCTGGACTGCTACTGGAATAATGTGAACCGGCACTGGACAGCAATTCAATCCAGTCCAGTGACTGGATTGTCGGTCTACTTTTTGATTCCAGCTCGCCCAGAAATCATTGTTACTATAGTTACCGAATCAACAACACAGTCGCGAGACTACTGGACTGGAATCATGTAGACGATATGATCCAGTCCAGCACTGGACTGGATAGCTGGACTGGATTACTGGACTGGATTACTGGACTGGATTACTGGACTGGAATAATGTGAACCGGGCTAATACGAACACCAGACAAGCGTATAAACTAGTAAATACAATTAAGAACGGCTACCAACCCAGAACTAGCCTTTGTAAGGACAAGAATGGAAACATCATCAGCGACACCGATGGCATTAACATACGATGGGACTCTTAATTTGAAGAGGTTCTGAGCTTATCGTCTAACATGCCCCACACAAAAAGCTCTTGACGATATTGTTGAGCTAGGCCCACCCATACAATTCCCGACAGAAGAGGAAGTTGATCTGCGGTCACAAAAACGAAATAAAGCGCCGGGCGCTGACGAGATTCCAGCTGAATTGCTAAAACTCGATGGAACGAGTTTAGTTAATGCCATACATCAATTACTCCTGCGAGTATGGGAGGACGAGATGATCCCAGACGATTTGCGCACAAGCATCATCTGTCCAATTTACAAAAACGGAGATGAATTGCGGTGTGAGAATTACAGGGGCATATCACTAGTTTGTATTGTACGTTCTATAAAATGTTGGCGAAAATTCTGGAAAATAGAATAAAGCCGTACACAGAACGAATCATTGGCGAATATCAAACCAGTTTCAGACCTGGTCGCTCCACAACCGATCAGCTCTTTACGGTCCAACCGATACTCCAGAAGTGCTGAGAATACAACGTAAACGTATACCAAATCTTTGTCGACTTCAAGCAGGCATACGACAGCATCGATCGTGGGTTACTGTACAACATCATGCTGCAATTTGGTATACCGACCAAATTAGTGCTACTGACAAAGATGACGATGACCAACTTCGTCTCACAGATCAGGATCCATAATAGACTTACTGATCTATTTGAAACACGCACTGGTCTGAAACAGGGCGATGGATTGGCACCGACGCTCTTCAACCTAGCACTGGGATACGCTGTTCGGGCTATGAATATGGACAACAGCAAGACGCTGCTCATCAAGTCGACACAATTGGCAGCGTACGCCGACGACATCAGCATCATGTCCCGAAGATTGGCCGACGCAGAAGAACTTCTGCATACGCTCGATACCGCTGCAAAAGAAGTTGGACTACGTATCAACGAGGGTAAAACTAAAATAATGATGCAATCGACGACAAGAACACCTGCACAACCGAGCATCAATGTGGGGGACCTCAACATCGAGTTCGTGAACAACTTCATATACCTGGGCTGCAACTTGTCAAGGGACGCCAACGAAACTGACGAAATCAAGCGACGGATACAGTTAGCTAATAGGACTTTTTTCTCGGTTCTCCCCATAATGAAATCGAAGCATATGCACAGAAACACGAAGCTCCGCGTGTACAAAACCATTATACAACCAGTGCTATGCTATGGCTGCGAAGCATGGACTCTAACTCGAGCCTCCGGAAACATGCTAGACACATTTGAACGTAAGGTTCTACGGCGAATTTTCGGGGCTGTTTGCGATCGAGATGGATGGCGCATCCGATACAACCATGAGTTGTATGAACTGTACGATGAGCTGGAAGTTTCGAAAATCGTCAAACTACAACGACTTCAATGGGCAGGGCATGTAAAATACAACGAATGGGCGATAATCGCATGCCAAAGGGTGTAATAAATGCAGAACGAGTCGACGGAGCGAGACTGCCTAGACGACCGAGATCTCGTTGGGAGAGCTCAGTATATATGGACGCCGAGCAGCTACTGGGCTTCCAAGATTGGAGGATGCGATCACGTGACCGAGATAATTGGAGGACAACGATCGCGGCGACCAAGGCCCGACGTCGGGCTGTCGCGCCATGATGATGGAAAGTGATAGTATGATTTTCTCCTAAGCCTCAAATATTTACGTTTTTCGACTCTCGATTTTGACCATACGATTGAATCGAATTTCGACTTTTAGTAGTGCGTTAGACACTGTTTAATTTACTTTCTAAAAAAATTTTATCTGAGACACCGTTCAGATGTTATAAGGCGAATATTAAAAAAGGGGTCGAATTTCTGGAATTTTCGCCTCCATCACTTAGGCCGCGTTTAGAAGCTGCGAGGCCACCTGCCGTTTACAAATTCACATTGAATTTAAATAAAACAAACAATAATTAATAATTAACACGTTACACGCCGAAGGTGGAATCATAATAGCAACAAAAAAAAATCAATTATAGTAATGAACCGACAATATTCTCATGCAGCTGCATTATCTCGTGTCATCAATAATCGATATCCATACAATGGAAATGCCTGTCATCACGATAACATTTTTAACAGTATTTTTATTTTTATTAGAAATGGCAGTGATTGATACAATCACCCTAATCTATTTAATGAAATTATTTATTATACATATATACATTCAATTTACTACACAGCGCAAAGTATTGTTAGCAATAATCTCTATTCTTTGGTATTGTACTATCAGTTTAATCTATCCAACCAACTTCTTTAGTACTCACAACGATCTAGTACTCACCTGGTAGGTACCAAGACCCAATATTGGCATCTGATTGCCATCGTTCAGAGAAACTTTTGGTATCATTCTCTTAAATTATTCTCCAGCAATAACACAACACTCCAACTAATCTGTACTCCACCTCTTTCGAAAATAAACTGAATACTAAAAGTCGCTGTGGAGAGCACGCATATTTATTACTAAAAGCTTGTCTGACCATACATAGCCTGGGTTGTCGTTCGTTTTTTTAATCGAGATTCCAAATCGTTCGTACCCGATCAATTTCCATGAACACTTAAAATTGTATTGATAAAAAAGCCAACAAAGTGTTGAATATGGCAATGAATAAAGTAGAAGATAACAAACAATATCGTAAGTTGAAAATTGCTGGAACTTCATTCCCGATCTCGATTCGGATGATGCAGAATAGTAAAAGCTAAGCAGTATCCCTAAATTTGACGACATAAATAGGATATTTTTATACCCTTCACGGATATGATAGGGTATATTAACTTTGTCATGAAGTTTGCAACGCACAGAAGGAAGCATCTCCGACCATATAAACTATTGTATATATAGGTATATTCTTGGTCAGTATGATGAGACGAGTCGATTAAGCTTTGTCCGTCTGTCTGTCTGTTTCTATGCAAACTAGTCCCTCAGTTTTAAAGCTATCGAGCTGAAATTTTGTACAAAGCCTTCTTTCTATTGCAAGCTGTATATATGTCGGAACCAACGGAATCGGACCACTACGTCATATAGCTGCCATAGGAACGACCGGTCCAAAAATTCGTTTTTGTGAGAAAAACTTTTTTATTTCTAAATATATCGTTTTCAAATTTCACACTAATCAATAGTATTTTTAGTTTAATTACATTCTCGAATTTGGTTGAAATCCGACCACTACGTCAAATAGCTGCCATAGGATTGACCGGTCTAAAAATTCGTCTTTGTGGGAAAAACTTTTTTATTTCTAAAGTTTTTGTTTTAAAATTTCACGATAATTAGTGAAACCACATTCCCGAATTTTGTTGAAATCGGACTACTCTATCATATAGCTGTCATTGAACGAGTGTTCCAAAAGCAAGTTTTTGTCAGAAAACCTTTTTCATTTAGGCCAGTAAAATTAAATTTTATTAATAATAATTAGGGAAAGATCTGGAAATAATTTTAATCCCTTCTATAGATACTGAATACATGGAAATTGAGTTTACACGGTCGTAGAAAGTGAGCTTAACTTTTGGAGGAATCCGAGGAATTTGGGCCCTTTTTTTAATATTATCAATGCCTGCGTTCACGTTTTTGAGCGTTTCGGTTATTCAGCAATTGAAATGCATGTAAACGGAAAAATCAGTGATTTTTTCCGTTTACATGCATTTCAATTGCTGAATAACCGAAACGCTCAAAAACGTGAACGCAGGCATTATAACTCCTAAACGGTGCGCTGCTCAAATTTGGTTCGGTTCAGTAGCGTAGTCAAAATCGATAGTCAAAAAAATGACAATTTTCGAGGCTTCGGAGAAAAATCACACTTTATCACTTTTCAAGCTCACAGATCTTTGCAACGGAAGCTCCAAATGGAAAAGCTTCTCTGTAAAAGTTGAAGATAATTTGATTGTAAGCCTAACGTGACCAATATTTTTCAATTCGGGCTATTTTTAGAGTAGTTATGAGCAAAAATTCGAAATAGCCTGCTCATCGATTTATGCCTTAAAAGCTCTATCTCGGTAAGTATAGCAGCTAGAAGTTTTATTTTAGTGTCAAATTGTAGATAGATTACTCTAGGTTAATAGAGTTTTACAATATTTCTTGTAAGACCAATTTGGGAGATACTAAAACGAAACAGGACAAGCCAAACAATTAGGCACATTTTCAACATGGTGGCGGGGTCCGTGGTGTTGGGGGGTAAATAGAAAACTCGAATTTTCAAACAATGGACCAACTCAAACACTATATCAAAAATCGAAACTACCGTAATTAAATCAACCAGTGTTATAACAATTTGACTGACCAAAGTAATTTAACCTTTGCAAAATCACCGACTTTTTTTTAATAAAAACGCTTCGCGTGAAGAGTATCATACTTTCGGCAGGCTAGCCGAAATGATGATGAAAATAAGTTTAATGTGGATGGTCAAGACAGCCAGTATTATTGGCATTAAAAGAAACCGCAATCCTGGGTTGTGTCATCGTGGAAGCGTGGTTGTGTCATTCATTCATTGAACTTCTAGAGACTGTAATGCTTGCGATTACAGAATGGCATCCTAACAAAATCAGTAACTATTATATCTGTCATGAACATTTCAAGCTAAAAAATATTTCTAGAGCATCACAATTTTCTTTTGATTTATTTTAGCTATTATGCAGGATTTAAGGCATTCCAGGAAAGGGATGATGCGAACATGACCCCAGTGTCTATTGTTCTATACATACAAATCCAATCTCATAGGCAGACTATCTATAATGCAACGCGATGTTTTCATATACACTGCGCGTCATTAGGTTAGCACACCCCCTCGCGTAAGTGGTTTCGGCTCAATTGCAGCCAAACTAAAAGAGCTAAAATTATAAAATTATTGTTGATTATGGCCGATTCAATTATCAGTTAAATAAAACAAAAAGTATTGTTTCTCTATTTTTAAATATTTTTTTATAATTTTTTCGAAAAGTAACACACAAAATAAGAATTCAATTTTGGTCATCAAGTTAGCACACACCACTTTGTTTTCCAGACTCGTAAACTTTACGAACCAGCCATCCCCACACGTTTTCTATTATATTGATATCAGATGATTAAGGCGGCCACTGCATTAAACTGGTATTTTGGTCCTCAAGCCATGACTTAACCACCCGGGCAGTGTAGATCGAAGCATTATCGTGTTGAAAATGCCATGGCAAACTATCAAACAAATTTTTAAAAAGGGAAAAGCAGTTTGAAGTACGTTTTTGCAAGTGTTTGCATTCGTATTTGCTGTCAAAAACAGTAAATCGCACGTACCATAGTAACAGATGGCTCCCCACACTATCACACCCCCACCCGACTATGAAGGCGATTCAACTGGTGTTCCTTCTTGCGAAGATCATGAGAGTGGTATCTGTCTGGACCTTCCAAATTAAATTTCTTTTCATTCGAAAAGACAATGCAGTGCCAATCAGAACTCCATGTCATGTGCGCTCGTGCAAAATTCAAGCACATTTCCTTTCGAGCCAGGTTAACCCTCATCTGCTCCTTGCGTAGAAATCTACGCAAATTCACTATTCTTCTGATTATATTTCCCAGAGCTTCGAATGAAAATTCCTGAAATTTTTTGACTTTGTACCTATCGTTATTCTAAACAAATACATGCGTTTCCTCGAGCAAAAAATGTTTGTTTTTTCAAAATAACCAAAAACTTACGTTGTCGTCCCTCTGCGTAGCTTTCTACGCATATGTAAGCCTACGGTATTTCGGCTCATTTTGCGATGCATCATGCACATGAGTTATGCTATTTATAACCGACGAAATCTTATTGCACAGCCTACCTAAAATTTAGTTGGAGAAATAACAAAATAAGAACAAGTGGTCACCATATGTGAAACATAACACGTGAGTACTATTGCATGTATGAAGAACATAATATCTACTTTGATCTATAAGGAAATATTAGATAAATAGATTGTAGAGCTCAGCCGTAAATAAACACTTATAGAAACAAGTCGGTTTTGTCTTGTTTTTCTCATGCATTGTTTAACGAGTCTGTGTTGCATTCAGTCGCATTTTGAACAAGTTTCGGTAAAATATGTCTAATCCAAAGTTTCTTACAAGTGAGGAAATCGAAACAATCCTCACTGAATGTGACAGTGAAAGTGATTTCTCCGGAGAGAGTGACGACGATTTCCTTGAAGAAGATGATTTCTCGGAGTATACCAGTGATGACGATTTTGAAATGCTAACGGAGCAGCTATACGTTTCGGCCGAAACGCAGGATCCATTATTTGTCTCCAAGGATGGTATTATTTGGAATCCAAAGCCAGTGCAGGTGTCAGGGGGAAGACATCGGAATGAAAATGTGATTGATCTTACTCCTGGAATAACGAGATTTGCGAAATCCCGTGTTAGTAACATCGCTGAAGCATTCATGCTCTATTTTCCACCTCCGGCTGAAAACATGATTCTCACATTTTCCAATGCCTACGCAACATCAGTCTTGGGTCAAAATTGTACGCAAATTACATCAAATATGCTGCGTGCATATATCGGAGTGCTGATTTTGGCAGGAGTTTACAGGTGATATTGTGTTGTTTTTATTATCCAAGTACGCACTATTCTATCTATAAAATTTTAGATCAAAAAATGAATCCATTGTCGATTTATTTGACGATGAATATGGTCGCCCTATTTTCCGAACTATAATGTCGAAAAAACAATTCAAATTTATAAATCGTTTCATCCGCTTCGATGATGTAATGAGCAGACGACAAGAAAAATCTGACGATAAGTTCGCACCGATTCGGGATTTATTTGAAAAGTGGTCAAGCCTTTTGCCTGACTATTTCAACCCCCATGAATGCGTAACCATCGACGAACAACTCCTTGGTTTCCGGGGCAGATGTAAATTTAGGCAGTACATGCCTTCAAAACCCGAAAAATATGGTTTGAAATTTTGGATTTTAGTATGTTCCGAAACCTGCTACGTTTGGAAAATTCAGCCGTATTTGGGAAAAGCAATTGGTGCAAACGGTCCGGAAAAACATCAAGGTGCTCGTGTTGTGCTAGACTTAGTAGATGGCTTGAAAGGCCATAACGTTAAAATGGACAATTTTTTTTCATCCTATGATCTTGGCCAACAGTTGCTAAAGAAAGGAATCACAATGGTTGGAACAATGCGAAAAAATAAACGTAGTATTCCACCAAAGCTCCTTCAGTGCAAGAAACTTCCCTTGTTTCAATCAACGTTTGCTTTCACGGACAACACAACACTGGTCTCCTATATCGGTAGAAAAAACAAGTGCACTGTTTTGCAAAGCACAATGCATCACTCGACTGACGTCGGATCCGGAACAAAGAAGTTGCCTGAAATTATTGAATTTTATAATAAAACTAAAGGTATGATACAAATTCTATTCTATTTTTCAAATAAATCACAATATGCGCTTGTAGGTGGTTTCGATACAGTTGACAAAATGCTGTCTTGCTATAGCTGCAAAAGGAAAACAAATAGATGGCCTATGACAGTATTTTCGAATATGATTGATATTTCAGCTCTGAATGCATTCATTATCCATAAAGAGCTGAATCCAAACTGGCAAACTACCCAAGTGACAACTAGGCGAAGGAATTTTCTTGGTGAACTTGGTCTAGCTCTGTCACAGCCATATATGTTGGAAAGAAGAATTTTGCCACGTTCAACGTCAGCATTGTCAATGATTTCATCTGTAAGTCGCAAATCACGTGACAATTCCCCAAACATGCAGCCGTCCTCGCAATTCAACTGTGAGCCCACAGGTTCCCGAGAAGGATCATTAATTACAAAGACATTAGAAATACCACCAAAACGATCAAAGAGTGTCCCTCCGCAGATAAAAGGCCGATCTAGGTGCTATAGTTGTTGTGAAGAGAAGTCAGAAAGGAAAAACCATATGCATGAAACCATTTGTTGCTTTTGTCAAAAGGGAGTTTGCAAGGCCAAACACAATCGAAACCTTTGTATAAAATGCATTGAAGACAAACTAATTTAATAAATTAAATCCATTTAATAAAATACATATTTGGTCTTGTCATTTCTATGAAAATTCCATATGCGTAGAATTCTACGCAAAGGGACGACAACGTAAGTTTTTTCGAGGGTCAGATGAGGGTTAAGTGGGTGTTTTTTTGAATTTTAGTCTCATTAAATGTGGAGCATTCCTTATCACTTGAATAGTAGATAAGCTCGCTTTAACGTCAACATTTGCCCTGATCTTTGGGGTCGAGTCATGAGAGTTCGATGCTTCTCTCAAAATTGCGCTCTTATCAGCATTGGAAATCACTCTATTATTACCACCTTTATTATTTTTACCATATCCCGACTTATTGCGCTGGAATGCGGATATAACTTTACGACTTCTACAGATTTTTTTCGATATTTCACTTATTAGCAGCCTTGACTCCTTGTAAGCTTCAATTTTTAATTTCTCTTCCACAGATAGTGATTTTCCTTTAGCCATATTAATGTTAATAGACTACTTGAGCAGCAAAAAAAATTTGGTTGTCATACGCGTTCAAATGTTGAAAATCAATTAAAAAGAATTTGCATGTGCTAACCTCATGACACAAAAATAAAGCACACTTTTCCATCGAAAATAAAAGAAAGTAGCAAAAACCATATAACGGGGTCTTTCCGTCGCATGTTCTCTTTGCCAGTGAGAGTGTATACGACAAAAAAAATAGAATACAAAGTAACTGCATATTAACAACAACAACAAGAGCAATTATATTAGTCTGATGGGGGGTGTGCTAACCTGATGACGCGCAGTGTACATTTGTACATATCAAGTGAAGCAACCACCTCAATTTCAGAAAAACTTGGTCAATCGCCTGCGTTCTGACAAAAAAATACTGTAGGGTTGTCAAGACATTACCACAATCCCTAGGGTAGTGGAGGCATGGGGGTAATGTTAAATAAAAATCGTAAATATTTACAGTTTTTGGTGTTTCTGAGATGAATACTCTTGATGGTGTATTTTCTATCATCTTCATGGGTGAGAGGGAGGGGATAAAAAGCCTAATCTTTAATTACAATATCCAGTATGCTGGCAGCCTTAACAAGATTTTTAAAAGTTACGCTTTTGACGCGCGGTAATCTTAGCACGCATTTAATTTTTTTCACTGTATTTATGTAGACATTTAGATGCTCCTCGCTCACATCAATTTCATTAGCTGTTTCATAAATGCTTCCGTTGAGACAACGACAAATTCATACGAGTTATTTGTCCTAATTCTCAATTTGTCACAAATGATAGGCGTCATTATGAAGTGAACTAAGAAGCCCCTAATAGACCTTGACGCGCTCGGTAGCCGTGAGGTCTCGGTCCTCACTCTATTATGCTGCATCTAGAGAAACAAAAGTTTATTCTTCGCCGCGTTAATAAAAATTACCAGTGGGTACTGCTGCTCATAGCGCTTCGAGCTTATCAGTAAAAAGACGCCTCGGGTAGGAGGTGCATACTTGCAACTGCACTCCAGAAAATATGCTATCGAAACGTCAACAAGGCATATGCAAGAGATGTTTACGCGCCCATAACCCTGGAGAAGTCCAGGTAACTAACACAACATAACAAGAGGCCCTCAGAAATAAATTGTTAACATGGTCTGCCCTAATTTCTCCTTATTTAATAATAGCAACGTAGACGTATACCAAATCTTTGTCGACTTCAAGAAGGCATACGACAGCGATCGTAGTGTACTGTACAGCATCATGCTGCAATTTGGTATACAAAAAAATTAGTGCGACTGACAAAGTTGATGATGACCAACTCCGTCTCACAGGTCAGGATCCATAATAAACTTACTGATCTATTTGAAACACGCACTGGTCTGAAGAAGGACGATGGACTGGCGCCGATGTTCTTCAACTTCTGCACACTCTTGACACCGCTGCAAAAGAAGTTGGCCTACGCATCAATGAGGGTAAGAGCTCGCGCTCACGGCAAACTAAACTATTTAGTAATAATTTATTTTTCTGACTAAACTATTTAGTTTGTCTGCGAACTAAAAAGTCTGCCGTGGACACGAGCGCTAAAACTGAAGTAATGATGCGATGGAGGACAAGGACGCCAGCACAACCGAGCATCAACGTGGGGACCTCAACATCGAGTTCGTGAATGACTTCATATACCTGGCTTGCAACCTGTCAAAGAACGCCAACGAAACTGACGAAATCGAACGACGAATGCAGCTAGCTAATAAGACTTTTTTCTCGGTTCTCCCCAGAATGAAATCGAAGCATATCCACCAAAACACAAAGCTCCGCGTGTACAAAACTATCATGCGGCCAGTGCTATGCTTTGACTGCGAAACATGTACCCCAACTCAAGCCTCCGGAAACATGCTAGACACATTCGAAGGCAAGGTTCTGCGGCGAATTTTCGGAGCTGTACCAAAATGGATGGCGCATCCGGTAAAACCATAAGTTGTATGAACTGTACGATGAACTGGAAGTTTCAAAAATCTCCAAACTACAACGACATCAATGGACAGGTCATGTATGATACAACGAATAAACGATGATCGCATGCCAAAGAGAGTACTGAACGCACGACGAATCGACGGTGCGAGACTACGAGGACGACCGAGAGCTCAGTATATGCTGACGCTAAGCAACTACTGTGCTTCCAAGATTGGAGGACGCGGTCACGTGACAGAGATAATTGAAGGACAACGATCCACGATGATGAATAATAGTAATGGTTCAAAGTCTTCACAGGTGCCAAAAATATTGTATTTTCATATATGTGAGAAATTCAGAAACAGAAACAAAACAAAATGAATACAAGCACAGTTTGTTATAAAACTTCAGCAAAGATTTAATTTAACCCTTAATCAAGCGTAATCTAAAACTCTGCATTGAACGGGAAATACTTGTGACTTGGATTAATGAAGCTCCATTTGGCTATACGATTGCCACAATCCATTTTTTCCAACACCTTGATTTCCTCTGGTGTAAGCTCAAAGTCAAAGACTTGAATGTTCTCCTCAATTCTTGAATTAGTAACAGATTTTGGAATCGGTACAGTTCCAATTTGATACTGAAAAAAGATGGAATCAGTATCGCAGAATAAGCAAAACCGATAAAGTAACTCACCAAGTATCGAATGGCAACTTGGGCAGTTGTCTTCTTATATTTCTTGGCGATTGCGATTGTGCGATCGTCATACATGAAAGCTGGTTTCTTTTCAGCAGCATTGTGTTGCGCAAGTGGACAATAGGCTGTGAGGATGATGCCAAATTTGCTGCTAAATTCACGAAGCTTCTTCTGATTGAATTCGATATGGCATTCAACCTGAAAATATTGATTTTAAATTATACTAATTTTAATTATAATAAATCTCCAGAGAATGCTGCTTTTTATGATATTCGCTCTTACCTGGTTGGTTACTGGTTTGATTTCACAGTTCTTGACAACTCTTTCCGTTTGTTCGGCATTAAAGTTGGAAAGGCCAATACTTCGGACAAGTCCTTTTTTTACAAGCTGCTCCATGGCTTTCCAGGTGTCTAAATAATCAACATCACTAAAACAAAATAATTATAAGCATTTATAAGTTTTTTTTTTATAATAAAGACACATTTCGTTGAATCCAGTTTCAGATGGCATGAACGGTATAAAACTCGACACACAAGTCGAAACAAATTGCTTGTGAAAACCATCGAGCCACACCAGTTTCAAGAGAACGATGGAAATTAAGGGATTTTTTTACGCAAGTTCTATGAAGTGGGCGTGGTTGCGTGGCAGTGGCAAACCGTATGGTTCGATCGTCTGTGCCATAAGGGTTTAAAAAAAAGCACAAATAGCACTGAACTGTGTATGTACGATGACTGAATTAAATTGGATAATTGTATATAAGTTACAGCAATAAATTTTGGTAAAAACTTGTTGACCGTGCATGCCGTCCTGAAATTAGTTTAAAGTTCGCCACACATGACAAACATTTTGGTCACGAGCTACCATCGAACCACGTCAAAATCAATAGAACAATGGAAACGAGTTTCCGCACATACTATTGATTTTGACGTGGTTCGATGGTGGCTCGCAACTTAAATGGTTGTCGTGTTTGCCCACCTTAAGAATACCTACTTTGTTATAACCGTGTCCGAGCCTTCCTTCTTTGGTTGAGGTGTAGAATCGTCGACATAGGCGAAACCGACGGGATTGTGCATCAAATATAAATCAATATAATCCAAGCCAAGATTTTCCAACGATTTTCGGCAAGCGTATTCAACTTTTGAGGGTTCGTGGTGGATACACCAGAGCTATGAGAAATTTCGGTCAAATGTTTTTTCTTTCAAGCAAGTTCATTAATAAATGAAGTCAGTTTACCTTTGTAACAAGGTAGATATCAGCACGCTTCACTACACCTTCAGCAATTTTATCCCGGATTGCGCTTCCAACTTCTTTTTCATTTCCATATACAAAGGCTGTGTCAATATGACGGTATCCACAATCGATAGCATGTTTAACTGCATTGGCAACTTCGTTCGGTTTGGACTAAAGTATTGGGGATAGGCAGTTGATTAATGAGTAGATTTGCATGTAGGTTATTTAGATTATAACAAATTTTATATTTTTATACCCTTCACGGATGTGATAGGGTATATTAACTTTGTCATGAAGTTTGCAACGCACAGAAGGAAGCATCTCCGACCATATAAACTCTATATATTCTTGGTCAGTATGCTGAGACGAGTCGATTAAGCTTTGTCCGTCTGTCTGTCTATGCAAACTAGTAGCGACTTGCACTCCATACAAGCTAGTCAAGCGCCGCTTGACTTAACAATTGTAAAAATGTATCTTAACATTTCATTCAAACTATACATGCATTTATAGATTTAAACATTCAATACAATGCAAATACATAACGCATTGCTCTTCTTCAACGAAATCATCTTTACCCCTATCTGTATGATAAATAAATAATAAATAACTGGCGCAACAGTCCAATTTGAACCACGTCCTCGAGATGAGTTAGCATCATCTCATTTTCTAGATCGTGACGGTTTTTGTGCAGAGGTATGTGATCAGCAACACGCTCAACCGAGTTATTTACCCCATAATGGGTACTCATTTAACAGCTGAATGGGCTCATAGTCCGACACGTAAATTCCCGGAATCGAACTGGGGCCCAGTGCGTTGAAGGCGATTGTGCTAACCGTTGCGCCATCCGGACTACTATCTGTATGATAGCTATTTGAATTCGCTCGGTACAACGCATTAAAACCAGTCCGTTGGTTGGGGAACAGAGATGTTAGTTGCGAAACAAAATTTCTCATAATCGGTCTGGACTGCTGGAATCGGTCAACATAATTTTCTTATGTTTTGAACATGTAGCCTGATTCTTTATACATGAAGAAAGATGACATGGGAAAAAAATGTATCTACATATTATGTATATTGCAAAGTCTTCTCATGTATATGGAAAAACTGAATTTTTTTCGGATACTACACATGCTAGAAACTTTATTCTTTTTGCAAATTATAAAGATTTAATTGAACTTTCTTTTGATCAAAGATTACAAAAATGATAATTGTTTATATCTTTTCTTGGCTGATAAAAAAATATTCCAATAATTAATTTATATTTCGACGTATATCAATGTTAGGAAAATAATTTTTAATCAAAACGGAGCTAATTGGTAGGTAATTGGGAGTAATAGCGGAGAATTTACAGTTGGCTAAACTTTATAGTTTTCATTTACTTTTTTCTTTTTGTTTCTGGTATTAGGTATTAGGGTTTTAGATCTGGATCTAAGAACTGAACAAGGGAGTACGTTGCTTCCGAATCATTCGATTCTACAAACGCGAATAAAAAACTCGTAAAGTAAAAACCTGGACCATTATTTCAAATTCAAGTTTTATTGTTTCTGAGAAAAAAGGACCAAAAATGGTAAAACTTGAACTTTTCACGAGAGCTATTTTTGTGACGTCGATCACAAATTCCTATTTATCATGGAGACTTTTACTATCTTTATTGATAACAGGGTTAAAGAGGAATGGAAACGTATGGTAAAATATCCAGAAACTGTTTTTTGATGTTTGTATTGTAGAATGTATAAAAAGTGAGTGTTAGCAATTTTTTTTTACTGCACGGAAGTATAAAGTGCGTAGAAATGTGACCGACCCCGTGGGTTTGTTTTTTTACTTTAAAGTATTTTTTAATAATTTTAAATGCCCACAATATATATAAAATTATTTGGGAAACTTAGAAATTGCTCAAGCCAAAGTTAAAATTTTTTTAAGTTTTTGGATTCCCCTTAATAGGTAGCTGTAATAAATTCCGAAATTCAAAGAGTTTGTCTAGTCCGGGAGAAATATCCGTTGGTAAAATTTGTCCCGTGTTTCGCCCATCTCCTGTATTTGCTAGCAATTTTCCTAAAACAAACATTTTGCAAAGTAGAGAGTTAATATTGCTTATGCAAATAATAAAATTGCAGTGTTCTGTTTAAAAATTGGATTGATATTGATTTTAGGCGGTAGTTGTTTGAAGAAATATATTCATTCATCCAAGAAAGGGGATGCACAGAGTTTGGGCCGAAAACTAATTTACGAGATTTTTTGGGGAAAATAATCGTTTTACTTTCAAAAATTCACAAAAGATTTCAAAATATAAAAAATATCACTGTTGGAGCTTTGTACTTTTTAAAAATTCTCTAGCACTTGACCAGATTAAAAAGTCACTGCAAACTAGTCCCTTAGTTTTAAAGCTATCAAGCTGAAATTTTGTACAAAACATTCTTTCTATTGCACGCTGTATATAGGTATGTCGGAACCAACGGAATCGGACCACTACGTCATATAGCTGCCATAGAAACAACCGGTCCAAAAATTCGTCTTTGTGAGAAAAACTTTTTCATTTCTGAAGATATCTTTTTCATATTTCACAATAATCAATAGTATCTTTAGTAATCACATTTCAGAATTTGGTTGAAATTGGACTACTTTATCATATAGCTGTCATAGGAATGACCGTTCCAAAAGCAAGCTTTTGTTAGAAAAACTTTTATATTTCTGAAGATATCTTTACCGAATTTCATATTATTCAATTACATTGACTGCCAAACCATGTTCCTAAATTTCGTTGAAATCGGCCAACTATTTCATATACCTCTCATAGGAACAATGAAATCGGAACAAGTTTTACTACTAATTTCAAAGTGGCAAATGTACCATAAGTCTTAACGAAAGTATGAAGCGTGAAGGTTATCATACCTTTGTTTTCCTTTAAAACACTTAAAGTTAATAATTAATGGATCCAGTAACGGATGAAAAACTTGGCTAAGCATCACCTGATCAAATAGTTTATAAAAATCATGTAATAATATTTATTGAATAAAAATAACCATTAATTACGTCGACGCATTGCATTTCTCGCGATATTAACATTTATTGGCTTCTGTATCTAAAAGTCTTTATAATGACTTAATTTCATACTTTAATAAAAACGATTCCTTGTTTTTTATTAAAGTTTGAAATTAAGTCATACTCGTATAACCTCGCATAAGAAAATTATTTTTTTCTCCACATTACTTAAAATTGTACTGCCGTTTCTATCAAGCGGCCACACTGTTTTTCTTTTTCACGTAGCTCACATGGCAGTGTGGGCTTGGAGGCAGAAATATAATTATGAAAGTCATTCCGATAACACTGGGGAGTTTGGGAATATTGATTGGATCAAAACCGAAGTCATTAGAGATATGAACATAAATCCACACATCAATCCTATTATCAGCACGAACTCACCTGAAACGTTCCCAAACCAAAAGCCGGCATTTCAAGGCCATTGTTGAGTTTAATATTGGGAACACGAACCATCTCAAAAGCACGAAGAGAACCGGTCACACGCACAAAGTATACTGAACAAATCTCTTCGGTTGTCAAGCTTTTATAGGCACTTGGAATTTTGTGTAATCAACTAAAAAACTGATTTCGAAATTAGAAGAGATAACCATTTTTCTATTTTCTATGTAAATACCACAGAGTGTCCGTCCGACTGATTGAGAAAATAGATATAGTCAAGTCCAAATAAGTTGTCATGTGCCTAATATGTGATACGTTTCCACTAGAAGCCCTTCCTCCTGTGCATGGTCGTGCGAAAGGGGTGACCGCCCCGAGCGGCGAAAACGAGTTTGATATTTGGGAATTTCGATAGCGCCTTTCAAAAAGGACATTTGTACAGATTTTGCAATAGCCACGAGAGTGACATCCAACACCTCGTCATAAACCCTTTTTTGAAATCCACATGCACCTCATACCCCTTCTTCCTGTTTTTAAACCCTAAAAAAAAATAAAATAAATAACTGGCGCAACAGTCCAATTTGAACCACGGCCTCGAGATGAGTTAGCATCATCTCATTTTCTAGATCGTGACGGTTTTTTGTGCAGAGGTATGTGATCAGCAACACGCTCAACCGAGTTATTTACCCCATAATGGGTACTCATTTAACAGCTGAGTGGGCTCATAGTCCGACACGCAAATCCCCGGAATCGAACCGGGGCCCAGTGCGTTAAAGGCGAACGTGCTAACCGTTGCGCCATCCGGACTACTATCTGTATGATAGCTATTTGAATTCGTTTTTATACCCTAGACTTTTAGTTTAGGGTATATTGTTTTTGTCACGACGGAAATATGTAACACCTTAAAGGAGGCTCCGGAGGTATAGCAATGTATATAAAATAAATAAATGATCCGGGTCACCTCCTGATTCGATTTAGCCATGTCTGTCTGTCTGTCTGTCTGTCCATCTGTCTGTCCGTTCGCACGATAACTTTCGATAAAACGAAGCTAGAACCTTGAAATTTTTGGTCAGATGTTGGAAGTATTATCTAGTTGGTTGGTATTGAAAATGGGCATGATCAGGCCAAGAGAACGCCTACCTCCCCTACAAATGTAAAATAATTAAATGTATTTATAACTCCCGATTAAATAAACATGAAAAGCTCTAGCTATGGTACATAGATTGCTCGTGAGGGTAATCTTATACTACTTTGCCTTAACCCCTAGCGGGGCATAGCGCGTCAACTACTCCTGCGCGCCATCGTACTCTGTTCTGGGCAATAGGGCGCAACTCCCCAAAAGACTTACCCAGTACCTGACACTCCTTTGCCACAGATCGACGCCATGTGATTCGAGGACACCCTCTTGGTCGGCCTTGGTTGGAAATGGGGTTCCATTTCATGGCATGCATAGCAATGCAGTTATCACTCTTCCGCAATGTGTGACCTATCCACTGCCATTTTCGCCTGCGTATCAATTCGTCGATTGGCATCTGACCCGTACGCCGACTTAGCTCTTCATTTGATATTGTTTCGGGCCAGAAAATTCTTAAAATTCGACGAAGACATGAGTTGACGAAAACTTGCAGCTTTCTGGTAACTCCTACGGAAACTTTCCATGTACTGCTCCCATACTAAAGCACTGATAGTACCAGGGAGCGAAACAGGCCCAGCTTGGTCTTGATGCTGAGATAACTGCTCTGCCAGATTTTGGACAGCATGCCGTATGCGCGTTTAGCCTGGTTGATACGACGAGCGATGTCCTGCTCCGTACCACCATTTTCGGCAACAATGCTACCCAGGTAGACGAAGTTGTCCACCTTCTCCACAGGCTGCCCATTAATATTGATGGCAATAGGTGTCGGATTTCTTTTTCGCAACGGCGGACTAAGCACCTTGGTCTTGTTGGTATTAATCTTTAGCCCAACCTTGCTTGCCTCCCTCTCGAGATCTAACGCCATTGCGGACAGATCCATGATTTTGTGGGAGAGTAGGCATATGTCGTCGCGTAGTCAAGATGTTGTAGATAAGATGGCAAAGTCCATTGAATTCCTCTGTCGAGTCCGGATAGGGCTGCATGCAACACATCGCCGATCACAATGAGGAATAGGATCGGTGAGAGGATGCACCCCTGCCGAACTCCACTGCGAATCTCAAAGTCCCCCGACACCTTACCTTTATGCAGAACGCGACATTTCGCGCCGTCATAGGTTGCCTTAATAATAGCCACAAGCTTCTCAGGGATGCCTCTCCTGCGCAAGGCCGCCCATATAGAATCCCGGTTCACACTATCGAAAGCCTTTTCGAAATCGATGAAAAGCAAGTGAAGCGGAGAATCGTATTCAGCGCATTACTCGATGATGATTCGCAAGGTGTTAATGTGATCGACACAGGAGAATCCGGATCGAAAGCCAGCCTGCTCTTCATCAATTGTGCTTTCTAAGTGGGCCTTTAGTCTTTCCAGGACGATTTTAGCTATTATCTTGGCAACGGCAGGAAGCACACAAATGCCTCTCCAATTATTACAGTCTGTGAGGCTACCTTCTTTGGAAGTTTGATGATCAAACCTTCCTTCCACTCAGTGGGAAAGGTCTCTGTATTCCACGCTTTATCAACAAGTGGGTGCAGCAAATCGGCAGTTACGCTTGGCGCTGCTTGATAAAGTTCGACAGGGATGCCGTCAAGTCCGGCGGCCTTTCCTCGTTTTAGTGCAATAATTGCAGTGACTATTTCCTCTTTAGTCGGGGCAGTGGACCGTATACGCACATTTTGATGGTTAGCTAGATTATCTATATGAGGGGGAACTTCACCAGAGGTTACACGGTTCAAGACCGCGGCGAAGTGTTCTTTCCACCGCCTCATTTGATCTTCTTCCAAGATAAGTAGCTTTCCATCACTATCTTTCACCGGATGTTGGCAGGAGTTACGACCACCTGTAAACTCCTTGATGACACTGTATACGGCGTTTAAGTTGTTACTTCTTGCGGCTTCTTCTGCTGACGCTAAAAGAGAATCGGCATTAACTCTTTTATCGCGTCGCACACTACGCTGAACTTCTCGAGCTTTCTGACGGTAAGGGAGTTCGATGCTGCTTCGATTGTCGTCTGATGCTGCAGCCAAACGAACTTTCAGCTCCTTTCATTCAACAATCCGCTGCCATGAAGCGTCGGACATCCAGGGCTTATTCCGGCAATCCGGGTTTGGGCCAAGGATGGTATTTGCGCTATCAATGTACGCATTTTTTATGGCATCCCAGTTTTCGTTTATGTCACTATCTGGGTGACTAGTTATCTCAGCCGCTTTTTGCGCAAGATAGTCATTATATTGTTGTAAGACAGCTGGATTTTTTAGTCGAGCGGTGTTGAATTTGCGGGGCCTGGATTTTTCGTCGCTGGGGCGGCGCACGGCTGCAATACGCAATCGAACATTAGCGATCATAAGATAATGGTCTCTTCCCATCCCAATATCGGCACCCTTCTTGTTTCGCACGTCCAGGAGGCAACTCTTGAATCTTTTACTAATGGCAAAATGGTCGATCTGATTTTGTGTTCTGCGCCGATCAACAGAGGACCAACTGATTTTGTGGTGGTCCTTATGCTCAAACATAGTTCCACCGATGAAGAGACTGTGAAAGTTGCAGAACTCTACAAATCTTTCACGGTTGTCATTACGATCACCAAGACCGTGTCTCCCCATCACATGTCTGAGCCCATAGTTATCAGCGCCAACTTTCGCTTTCAAATCACCCATAACCACTATAATGTCACCTTTAGGTGTTCTGCTCTGAACGGCGTTTAGTTCTTCGTAGAAGGAGTCTTTTGCCAAGACATTGTCGGGTTCAGTAGGGGCATAACATTGTATTATTGAGATGTTCCTCATTTTGGTCCGGAACCTGGCGGTCAAGACCCTGTCAGAGACCGGTTCCCAGGATAAGAGACAGTTTCGCGCGGCTCTGGTTAAAAGGAGCCCCACACCTGACTCACGACGACTACCGGTAGCTTTACCGGAGTACAACATTACAGTGCTGCCCGTTGGAGAGATGAATTCTCCGCTGTTCCACCATCTTATCTCACTAACTCCTAAGATATTTAATTTGTACCTCAGAAATTCACTCTCTAATTGAAGAAATCGTGCGTTCTGGGGACCTTCTGATCCATTGTCCAGGAGAGTACGCACATTCCAGAATCCAATCTTTGTCATTGTACGATAGCTAAAAGTCGTAACCGTTGAGTCAGTCCTTATCCGAGGCATAGTTGACGTTTCGTTAGCATATAAAGATTTCGGATAGTGCAAGTTGCTGGCATACACATCCTGTCCTTTGATTGTCGGTTTTAACGACAGGCCCTCAAAGGGAAAGGCCGTGGTATTTTTTTCACACCCCACACCACAGGGGTACCTCAACCAAATCATCGCACCGCCATCACTGGCGGCTTGACGTTGGTTGGCAATGGTCAGTGACCACTGCCGTTCCAGGGGGCGCCCATGCGGAGGACTATGGAAGAGGAGTTTTTACTCCCCTGGAAAAATAAAATCGATCAGTTGAAAACTAACGGTAATTTTCTTACAAAGAGCCCCGTACTACCCTACTTTTCAGGTTTTTCGTAAATAACTCTTGAACCAATTGACGTAGACAGCTGATTTTTGGCATGTAACCCTGAAGTGAGATGCTGCTTAGGTTTTAGTAAGTTGGGCAAAATCAGATCAGAGGAACGCCTACCTCCCCTACAAAATTAAAAAAATTAAATATTACTCAAATTACGATAACTTTCGATAGAATAACACTAGCGAGTTGAAAATTTGGAAAAATGTTGGTAGTAAAATCTAGTTAGTTGGCGTTGAAAATGGGCATGATCCGACCCAAGGAACCCCTACCTCCCCTACAAATGAAACTTCAAATAAGCGAAAATTTTGATAGAATGAAGCCAGTGACTTGAAATTTTGGTCAAATGTTTAAAGTGAGATTGGGTTAGTTAGCGTTAAAGATGGGTTTGATCCAACCTAAGGAATCCCTACCTCCCCTAGAAATTAAATTTTAAATAAGCGATAACTTACGACAAAATAAAGCTAGCGACTTGAAATTTTGGTCAAATGTTTGTATTAAGATCCAGTTGGCTAATACGTAAAATCCAACCAATGAAACCCTTGCTTCTCCTACAAATAAAACTTCAAATAAGCGATAACTTTCGATAGAGTGAAGCTAGAGACCTGACATTTTTTTAATGTTTGTAGAGTGATCTAATTGGTTGGTGGCAATCCGGGGCTCCTGTGAGCACAGGAGCGAGATGTTCGGGGGCGAAATTATCATAACGCAACATATGGATGTTATGTATACAGGGTGTCCCGCGCTGGGTGGGCAATACTGATAGGGGTTGTCCCACTGTTTGTTTGAGGAAAAATGGAACCAATAGAATTGGCATATCTTTAACTGTTACCGAGATATAACTATTTTTGTGATTGTCATTAAAAACCGTGACCTGGCAAACAAAATCAAAATTTGCCACTTCCCCAATCATCAAATCTAGAATTTGACATCATTTTTTAAAACTGCATTAAATTTCATATAAAACGGCCTTTTTCCCGATTGCGAAATTTGTTACTTCAAAGACAAAACTATCCAAATTTTGAAAAAATTTCAAAATCGATTTTTCATCGATAATTCACAAGATAAAATAATACTCGTATTGTAGCCATACTGTTGCGTGTACGGAGTGGGCATCTCTTACGACACGCACTGTACTAAGCTTCATCATAATCTCGAATGATCGATGACAAGTACAAATTGAATGGACACTAGGCGATTCTCGAGTCATCTATAGTCTAGAACCTTCTCCAAACAGAAACATTGATAATCAAGTGGATTCTCGAACCTTCGTTAAGTAGTGGAAAAATCTAGAATCTTCGCTAATTGACGAATTGACTATAAAAGGCTGATGTCACCGAAGGAGGAAAGAAGTAGTCAGACTCGACACTCAGTGGCGGTTGGATCGCTATAAAGCGGGATCGGAAAGTAGTGCCGTCGTTATTGTTATTGCTAGTTTGAACGTTTGTTGTTGGTACGCGTGTGTAGTTCGTTTTGTAAATAAAGTGTGTGTGTTTTTCAATCGAAGTGTTTCATTATTCAGCACAAGAATATCTAACGAACCTGGTTTCGTTTTGGTTTCGCTCAGCAGAGGAAACAATACATTACTTTAAACTGACAATTCTGCAAAGTTGACAAAAGTTCCCTATTATGTTAGCTTTCGAACGGCATGTAAAGATTAAGGACTTAGATTTGAAAATTTGCAAATGTTTCATATTTAAGGGGAAAAAACGTGGTCTTGATGTAAAACAAATCGACTACTAATACGGCGATCTCGCATTACTAGAAACGCAATAACTGCAAAACCACGTGAGCTACAATAGTAAACAACAAGCGTTCGGCTAGCTTGCCGAAGGTATGATACCCTTCACGCGAAGCAGGTGGTGCATTTGCCACTTCGAAATTAGTAGTAAAACTTGATCCGATTTCACTGTTCCTATGAGAGGTATATGAAATAGTTGGCCGATTTCAACTAAATTTGGGAACGTGGTTTTGCAGCAATATGATTGAATAATGTGAAATTTGGTAAAGATATCTTCAGAACTAAAAAAGTTTTCTAACAAAAATTAGCTTTTGGAACGGTCGTTCCTATCACAGCTATATGGTAGAGTATTCCGATTTCAACCGAATTCGGGAATATGATTTAACTGAAAATAAAATTGATTAGTGTGAAATTTGAAAAATATGTATTTAGAAATAAAAAAGTTTTTCCCATAAAAGACGAATTTTTGGACCGGTCGTTCCTATGGCAGCTATGTATATGACGCAGTGGTCGAATTCCGTCGGTTCCGACATATTTACAGCGTGCAATAGAAGGAAAACTTTGTACAGAATTTCAGCTTGATAGCTTTAAAACTGAGGGACTAGTTTACATACTCGTAGAACCAGGCAGACAGACGGACAGACGGACAAAGCTTAATTGACTTGTCTCATCATACTGACCAAGAATATATATAGTTTATGTGGTCGGAGATGCTTCCTTCTGTGCAAACTTCATGACAAAGCTAATATACCCTATCACATCTGTGAAGGGTATAAAAACAAAACAAACTAAACACTTTATTTTAATATTTAAAACTTGTTGCGTAAAAATCAAAGAAATAAATAATTAGCTGTAGCCCCGAGAAAGGATTTTTTTTTTGTTTTGGTTCTTAACATTTTCGCTTTTGATCATTTTACTTTCTAGATTTTCCGCATGCCTAATGCTCGTACCACATTATGCGGGACCACGAGCCAAGTGAATAGTACATTGTGCATACCCAAGCACCGTGCGTCTCTCCCGTCCAGCGATTCATCGGGTGAACAAAATGCTCCACGAGTGGTTACTCGGCATCCGTTGCATTGGATGAAATCCGTTCACTCGTAGGTGCTTGAATGTGCGCAAGCTAGACCTGTTCGGTCCTAAGATTTCAAAACCGGTTTTAAATTTTTATGAAAATCGGTTTTCCTAGCGGTCAACCGGATCATTAAAAAAACCGGCTCATGGTTAAAAAAAAAACCGGGTTAAAAACCGACTCATTAAAAAAATCGACCGAGTACTCAAAACCGACTTGTTAAAAACCGACCGGCTCCGACGAGTTAAAAACCGTTTCACTGAAAAAAACGACTGAGTACTTGAGTACTCAAAAACCGACTTGTTAAAAACCGACCGGCTCATGGTTAAAAATAACCGGGTTTAAAACCGACTCATTAAAAGACCGATTCGCCTAAAAACCTTATTTAAGTAATATATGTTGTGAATTTGAGCCCAATTAGACCATAAATAAGAACTTTGTAAATAACTCCACTCCAGTGACACCTACCGGGTACAAAAAAACCTATGCGAATCGGAGGACTAAACGAGCATATGGTGTGAATATGAGGTGGATAGCTTTAATGGTTCAAGAGTTATAAAAACAGCAACATTTGTACAAACGTTTTTATATAGGTATATACGGAGGTTGCCTTTTATATTTCGGGATTGGACAACCCTAGTGTTGCAATCTGGCAACTGACAGCTCTATCGTAAATTTTGACATTTTTGAGGTTATACGTACTCAGAACGTTTTGACATACGAGCGCTATTTGTGTTTTTTACAGTAACTTAAAAGATTAATCTCGGCCAAATAATGGAATTCAATCGTGAACATTTTCGTGCGATTATTTTTTAGAACTTTCGACGTGGATTAACTCAGCAACAGTGCATGGATGAACTGAATTCAATTTTTGGCGATGAAGCTCCATTCAATCGAGGTCGTAGTTCACTCCAAGACGAATTTCGTAAAGGTCGTTCAAAATCAGTTGTTGTTCCGGAAACCATTGATGCTGTGCGCGAACTGATATTGCAAGATCGTCATGTGACCTATCGTGAGATTGAGACAACCTTAGGCATTAGTGGGACCAGCATACATTCAATATTGCATGAACATTTGACTGTCAAGCAAATGGTCGCCTGTTTTTTCGGAAAAACTGGACATGTCGCAACCGTACCACTAGAACAACGCAGAACAGTCAATTCTGAGTGGTACACAACCATTTGTTTGCCAGTTGTCTTCCAAGAAATCAGGAAAACCAACCGCCGAAGACGGATCACTCTTCACCACGACAATGCGAGCTCTCACACATCAGCTCAAACAACTGCATTTTTGAGCACTCAAAACATAGATTTGATGGGTCATCCGCCGTATAGTCCTGACTTGGCACCGAATGACTTCTTTTTATTCCCGTACGTAAAAAACAAACTGAGAGGTCAACGTTTTTCAACACCTGAAGAAGCGGTTGCTGCGTTCAGAATGCATGTTTTGGAGACACCTCAATCAGAGTGGCAAAAGTGCTTTGACAATTGGTTCAAACGCATGCAAAAGTGCATAGATCTTCATGGGGAATATTTTGAAAAACAATAAAGCGATTTTCAATGATTAATGTTAGTTTTTGTTCTCTAATCCCGAAATATAAAAGGCAACCCTCGTATTAAGATTATAATCAATAAATGAAAAAAACGCTTATAAATGCTTCAATTGTTTTATTTTGCAGTATTCTTCAAGGGATACTTAAAATTCAGCATTGAATGGATGGTATTTGTGATTTGGATCAATAAAAGGCCATTTTGCAACGCGATTGCCACAGTTCATCCCATCCAAAATTTCCATATCCTTAGGCGACAATTCAAAATCAAATATTTGCATGTTTTCCTCGATTCTTGATTTAGTCACTGACTTAGGAATTGGAGCCCCTCCAATTTGATACTGAAAAATAATCAAGTTTTTATACTCTAGATGAAATCTGAGAGTATTATAAGTTTGCCACAAAGTTTGTAACGCTAAGAAATAAGGCTCGCAGAAAAAAATGAATGATACAGAAGTTCATATTATCACTCGAATATCTCAAAACCGGATGTCCGTCTGTCCGTCTGTCCGTCTGTCCGTCTGTCCGTCCGTCCGTCCGTGACCTCTCTAGCTCGAGAACGCGTTGAGCTATGAAGTTCAAATTTTGCACACGTTATTTTTGACCAAAAATGAAGGCTAAGTTCGTGAACGGGCTAAATCGCTCCACCCCTTCTACCCCCTCCCATACAAAATGACACATTTTTGAAAATTTACAATAATCAGATTTTCTCAGAAACTATAAAACTTATTGCTTTGAAATTTTTAATATATCACTTTTATGATAATTGTAATCTATGTTATAAAACTTATTGTAATCCTCACCCTCCTTCTACCCCCTCCCATACAAACTGCAATATTTCATGAAATACGTTAAGCCAATTTACTCATTACTTATACAATTTATCGGGCTGAAATTTTGTATTTAACACTTAATTAACAATATCAGTTAGATTCAAAAAAAGTAATCGATTACCCTTACTCCGTCTACCCCCTCCCATACAAAATGACACATTTTTGATAATTTACAATAATCAGATTTTCTCAGAAACTATAAAACATCTTGCTTTGAAATTTTGAATATATCACTTTTATGATAATTGTAACCTACATTATAAAATTTATTGTAATCCTCACCCTCCTTCTACCCCCTCCCATACAAACTGCACTATTTCATGAAATACGTTAAGCCAATTTACTCATTACCTATACAATTTATCGGGCTGAAATTTTGTACTTAACACTTAATTAACAATATCAGTTAGATTCAAAAAAATTAATCGATTACCCTTACTCCGTCTACCCCCTCCCATACAAAATGACACATTTTTGATAATTTACAATAATCAGATTTTCTCAGAAACTATAAAACATCTTGCTTTGAAATTTTGAATATATCACTTTTATGATAATTTTAACCTACATTATAAAATTTATTGTAATCCTCACCCTCCTTCTACCCCCTCCCATACAAACTGCACTATTTCATGAAATACGTTAAGCCAATTTACTCAGTACGTATACAATTTATCGGGCTGAAATTTTGTACTTAACACTTAATTAACAATATCAGTTAGATTCAAAAAAATTAATCGATTACCCTTACTCCGTCTACCCCCTCCCATACAAAATGACACATTTTTGATAATTTACAATAATCAGATTTTCTCAGAAACTATAAAACATCTTGCTTTGAAATTTTGAATATATCACTTTTATGATAATTTTAACCTACATTATAAAATTTATTGTAATCCTCACCCTCCTTCTACCCCCTCCCATACAAACTGCACTATTTCATGAAATACGTCTTAACGTCTTAACGACTTACATCTTACGTCTTAACGATGCATCCGAGATTGCAACCAAAATTATTTATTGGCTTTAACCAGGTTCAAATTCATCTAGAGTATTGCATGATTGGGGTTTACCCCAATCGTAGTTCTTTTATGTTTTTTTTTTAGTTTTAGTAGTACATATACCACAAAACCGAGAATATTTACCACATATCTAATAGCTACTTGTGCCGGTGTCTTATTGTACTTTTTCCCAATTGCGATGGTACGCTCGTCATACAAAAATGCAGGCTTCTTTTCAGCAACATTGTGCTTGCCCAGGGGTGAATATGCCGTCATCACAATATCATATTTATCACAGACTTCTTTAAGCTTCTTTTGATTGAGTTCAATGTGACATTCAACCTGAATAAAAAGAAAATAAAGTTTAGTGGGGCGGTAAAAATGCTAGGGATTTTCAACCTTCAAATTTTACCTGATTTGTGACCGGTTTAATTTCGCAGTTTTTTAAAAGCCTTTGAATTTGTTCAGCGTTAAAATTGGAGACGCCGATACTACGAACGAGTCCTGTTTTCATAAGTTGTTCCATAGCCTTATATGTGTCCAAGTAGTCAACATCGCTGAAAAGGAGACATTTTGTTAGCATTGAAATATCTATATCCATATATGCATTATTAGCAACAATCAATTGGGGGTTTGAGCATTGGGTGATACTGGTGACAGGGCAAGGAGTTGATTTAATCCGTCTTAGGTATGTAATAAAAACCTCTTAGATTTGCGCAATTAATACTATAGTTGGAAACCAGGATTCAATATAGATATAGATATTTAAATAATAGGAATTGACAACAACGGCTTTCCGCTGAGAAAAATTAATGAAATAAATATAACGATTGACAGCTCCAAAACATCCAACCCATTAAATTTTGCTTTCAATATTTTTCAGTATTTTTTTTTCATTACATTTATAATTATAAGACAATTTCACATGCTCATAGTTAGTTAATACGTATTCTGAACCATCATTCTTTTTTATTAAGGTGTTGTCGTCTACATATTTAAATCCAACAGGATTATGCATTAAGTAGAGATCAATGTAATCCAATCCAAAATTTTCCAAGGACTTCCGGAATGCAATTTCTACCTTAGATGGTTCGTGATATGTGCACCAGAGCTGGAAAAAAATTGCGTCAAAAATTTGCTTTAGTTTAAGCGAGTCTACCAAATACCTTGGTTACAAAAAAAATATCTTCGCGTTTCACAACTCCTTCTGCAATTTTCTCCTTTATGGCTTCACCCACTTCCTTTTCATTTCCATAGTAAAATGCTGTGTCAATATGCCGATATCCTAAGTCAATGGCATGCTTTACAGCTTCGTGAAGCTCGTTTGCTTTTGACTGAAAAAAAAATTGTTAAAAAAATAGACAAAAAATAAATAAATTTAATAAAAAAAAATTTAATATTTAATCTATTGTATATTTGTATTAAAAATGTTCGTATGTCCGCGGTATCTCTCAAACTATGCAACGGATTTTCATAATTTTTTTCTTAAATACTCAATTCCCCTAACCCTTGGTGGGGCACAGCGCGTCAACTGTTCCATGTGGCCCAGTTGACGTTTCGTCGACCACTATAAACTGGTTTCGGAGAATACAGTTGCCAGCATGCACATTGCACATCCTGCACATCTATGGCCACGAACGTCGTCGTGGACGGAATTCGAACCCGAAACGCCGGCAGTCAAACATGAGCCTGATACCTCAAAACACTGCGCTACCGGTCGCAAAAATTATAAAAAAAAAATACTGAGGTGGTTCGCGACTACATACAGTAAAATCCCGTTTAACCGAACACAAGAGGGTGGCGACATTTTGGACAACGAAATGTTGTATAAGTAAGTAAAAATAAGGTGGTTCGTTAACCCAGGATGATTACGACATACATCAAAACACCATTTTAACGAACCAAAGAACACGGCTTCTTTCGGATAACTAAACTTTTTAAATCTACCAATTCAGGACTAGCCTTTGTAAGGACAAGGATGGAAACATCATCAGCGACACCGATAGCAGTAACAAACGATGGGCCTCTTATTTTGAAGAGCTTCTGAACCTACCATCTAACATCCCCACACAAGAAGCTCTCGACGATATTGTTGATCTAGGCCCACCCATACAACCCCCGACAGTAGAGGAAGTTGATCTCGCGTTGCGAAACAAAGTGCCGGGCGCTGACGAGATTCCAGCTGAACTCCTAAAATTCGGTGGAACGTGTCTAGCTAATGCCATACAACAGTTACTCCTGCGAGTATGGGAGGACGAAGAGATCAAAGACGATTTAAATAAACTGCGGTGTGATAACTACAGGGGCATATCACTAGTTTGTACGTCTAATAAAATTTTGACGAAAATTCTGGAAAATTGAATAAAACCGTATGCAGAACGAATCATTGGCGAATATCAAAGCGATTTCAGACCTGGTCGCTCCACAACTGATCAGCTCTTTACGGTCAAATTAATACTCCAGAAGTGCTGGGAATACAACGTAAACGTATACCAAATCTTTGTCGACTTCAAGCAGGCATACGACAGTATCGATCGTGGAGTACTGTACAACATCATGCTGCAATTTGGTGGATGACCAACTCCGTCTAGCAAGTCAGGATCCATAATAGACTTAAGTCCAACATACACCATCCTGTCCGGAAAAACTGATGAGGCCCGGCCTTCCGGTTTGCCTGAATATAGAATACACCATACACCATCCGGAATTCCTTCCGGAAAAACTGATCAGGCCCGGCCTTGAGGAATTCCGGATCGTGTATGGCTGCTTCAGGCCGCCTTGAGGCCGCCGGACAGGCCTTTGAGGCGGCCGGATGGATAATTGCAAATCGATCTTATCGCCGTAGAATGAAAGTATCTATCTATTGCATTGAATTTTATGGCGTTTTACTTTCCATAGCCAAGCTTCAGGTACATTCGTCTATTGAAAAAAAACTGCAGTGAAAATTTCCATAGCCAAGCTTCAGATACATTCCGACCGCCTGAAAGGCCAATCCGGCCGGCTGAAGGCGGCCTGAAACGACCATACACGATCCGGAATTCCTCACGGCCAGGCCTGATCAGTTTTTTCGGAGCAAAAATTCCGGAACGTGGTAGTGGAGGCCTGGCGGGAACGATTTTCCTTCCGACCGCCTGAAAGGCCAATCCGGCCGGCTGAAGGCGGCCTGAAACGACCATACACGATCCGGAATTCCTCAAGGCCGGGCCTCATCAGTTTTTCCGGACAGGAATTCCGGATGGTGTATGTTCGCCTTTACTGATCTATTTGAAACACGCACTGGTCTGAAACAGGGCGATGGACTGCCACCGACGGTTTTCAACCTAGCACTGGAGTACGCTATTAGGGCTATAAATATGGACAACAGCAAGACACTACTCATCAAGTCGACACAATTAGCAGCGTACGCCGACGACATCAACATCATGTCCCGAAGATTGGCCGACGCAGAAGAACTTCTGCATACGCTCGATACCGCTGCAAAAGAAGTTGGCTTACGTATCAACGAGGGTAAAACTAAAATAATGATGTAATCGACGACAAGGACACCTGCACAATCGAGCATCAATATGGGGGATCTCAACATCGAGTTCGTGAACAACTTCATTGTACCTGGGTTGCAACTTGTCAAGGGACGCCAACGAAATTGACGATATCAAGCGACGGATACAGTTAGCTAAGAAGATTTTTTTCTCGGTTCTCGCCATAATGAAATCGAAGCATGTGCACAGAAAAACGAAGCTCCGCGTGTACAAAACCATTATACGACCAGTGCTATGCTATGGCTGCGAAGCATGGACCCTAACTCAAGCCTCCGGATACATGCTAGACACATTGGAACGTTAGGTTCTACGGCGAATTTTCGGGCTGTTTGCGATAGAGATGGATGGCGCATCCGGTACAACCATGAGCTGTATGAACTGTACGATGAGCTGGAAGTTTCGGAAATCGTCAAACTACAACGACTTCAATGGGCAGGGCATGTACAAAGAATGGACGATGATCGCATGCCAAAGAGAGTAATGAATGCAGAACGAGTCAACGGAGCGAGACTGCCTAGACGACCGAGACCTCGTTGGGAGAGCTCAGTAAATGTGGACGCCGCGCAGCTACTGGGCTTCCAAGATTGGAGGACGCAGTCACGTGACCGAAATAATTGGAAGACAACGATCCAGGCGGCCAAGGCCCGACGTCGGGCTGTCGCGCCACGATGATTATGATGGAATTTTTTACAAGTACTCTCGAGAGGTCGGAGAGAAAAGTAAGATTTTTTGTGAACCCACAATGATACCGCACACTGTGAACACCATTTAACTGTAATAAAGAGGTCGGCGTCATTTCCAATTACGAAATTTACTGATAATAAGATAAAGGATGTCCAAAATGGTCGACATTGGTAACAATTCAATTGTTTCCCGGATCACTCAGACTAATGGCCGTGGCATTCTGAAATTTTCTTATGTCCTGGGACTGGAAGTGTTTAGAGAAATGCTTTAAAAAAAACAGCAGCAGGTAAAAGAGCAAAAAAATGTAACCTACGAAAAACAAATACATTTTAAACGGTTTGAACAAGAATTTGGCCTTTCTTTTAATGGGTGATATAGCAAATCATGTGGGACCATGGCCCTAATAATTCTATTGTAGCATCGCTCAATGAATAATATAATTTGGGTTATAGTTACTCTGTGGTAGGTGAAGTAGCACGAAGCCATGTACAACACTTTGTGTGTGGGCATGTGTCACGTAGGTGCAGGCGTAAACAGTTGCACGCACATCTAGTTGCGAGTACAACTATATGCAGTTGTATGTACATGCAAACAAACATCCATTGTTTGCATGTTCATACATATGTATGTCCGTTCCGAATGGGCCGTTGCAATGGTTTATTGCTACCCCGAAAGACAAAACCCACATATATCCCCCACTACGGGAGTATAAATTAACAAAATGACCAAGATTAGTGTCGGATCCCTCCTTTTCGGGGTCATTCCCATACTTTCTAAGCTCAAGTTTAGCCTCATCGTCATGGGGCTGAGTAGGCGGGCAACAAATTATGTGTGTCACAAATAATTGAGATTAGTGTCAAATTGTGAGCGGAGCAAACACTAGATTGGAGAGCGAGTGAATCGAGCTCCCCATTCGGACAAGAATCGAAACTTGATCGATCCTGGATCGAAGACTGTCTACTAAGGAATCGATAACTTTATCGATGACACGTCGAAAACATTTGTATGGGCATGGCCGCTTTTGCGATACCCAAAATGAGGACAGGAACGATCCAAAATCGATGATGGAAGTGGATGTAGAATCGATGACTGGAGTCAACGTAGAATCGACACTAATATCGGATTCGGATCGATGACTAGAAATGTGTAGAATCTATTTAACCTTATATTCGATTCGTCCATTGTCGTGAAATCTCGTGCAAAATTCACCTGAAACCTTTCGCGGAAAAATTCACTAAAATGTTTGTATTGATTTCATTTAACGGCGCATTGTATACCAGACTTATAAAAAAAACATACATATTCCTAATTTGTTGCTACGACAACATGCCTCGCCAAAGATTCTTTAATGAATTCAAATTCCAGGGAAATTTTTTAAATTTTCTCGCTTCGCGCTTCGGAGACAAACCGATGAATGGGACCGTTATGGGATCGAAGACTTTTCGATTCCACTGGGATCGGAGGCAAATGTCTTGCTGGGTCTCGTAGCTATTAAAAAATAAGATAACTTTTTACGAAGTGGTTTCAGCGTTGTTTATGACGCCACGGTATAGGACGGCATAGGCAATTCATTTATCATCAATGATATTAATATATATAGAGCAGAACACAGTAACCTAGCCGAATTGGTTTCGGTAAGTTGTCGAAAATGTTTTACATGTTATCCCAGTCGGACATTTGTTTCCGATGCCAGCGGAATCGAAATGTCTTCGATTCCTTACCGGTTACATTCATCGGTTTGTCTCCGAAGCTGAACAAATTCAAATGTTTTCAATTATGTATCGAGTTAGCCTGAAATTTGAATTAATTTCAAAGTATCTGGCATTTGGCGGCGCATGTTGTCATATATGAAATATGAAATAAGGAAATGTATGTTTTTTTTGTAAGCCTTGAATACGATCCGCCGTTAAATTAAAAGTTCCGTGAAATCCATCACGAAACTTAGTTTCTGGACGGATTGTATATCAGGCTTAAATAGATTCAGCCCATTTATACAGTCATCGATCCGAATTCGATCTGTGTCGATTCCTCGTTGGCTACAGTCATCGGTCCGGAATCGATTCCAGTCATCGATCCGGATTCGATTCCACGTTGACTACAGTCATCGACCCCAGTATCGATTCTACTTTGATTCCAGTCATCGATTCTCCATCGACTACCGTCATCGATTTCGGATCGATTCCTGTCTTCATTTTGGGTATCGCAAAAGCGGCCATGCCCATACAAATATCTCCGAGGTGTCTCCGATAAAGTCATCGATTCCTTAGTAGACAGTCATCGATCCAGGACCGGTCCAGTATCGATTCTTGTCCGACTGGGATAATCCGATTTCTTTTAGTCTGTGTGCAAAAACAAAATACATGTGCAACTTCTTTGCGACTCGGGATTCCGGTGACTTGCAACACGTTGTAAACCGGTTTGCAATTAGTCGACGCGTGTGTCAATCCCCACAGTCATGCACAGGCTTGTTTGCAATGCGAGTTCCAAATCACATCCTAGCAAATAATTTCGTACTATTTGAAAGATAAATCGCCCAGGTGATAAGATGGCGATATCTTCCATACGATAAATTTCTCGCTTTTTTAATGCTTAGCGGATATCCTTTAGGTGAAAGTATTGCGATACGATTTCGCAAATATGTCGTCAAGATGATATTTCGCCAATTTATCCTCCTGCTTGCAAGGTCACGATATCGTGCGATTTAACCCCTTTGGACTTTTTTCTTTGGGGTTAAATTAAATCGCTGATGTATGAAAATAAGCCAGCAACATTAGAAGAGCTGCAGGCCAACATCGAACGCGAAATTCCTGGTATTTCGGCCGATTTGTGTGCTCGAGTCATGGAAAATGGGGCCAGTGCATTCGCTCGTGCCAGCCCTTCCGCAGCAGACATTTGACCGATATTGCATTCCATAATTAATGGCATCAATTGTACTTTTATATGAAATAAAAATCATGTCTATAATTAACCCACAAGTATTTTAAGGGGCTATACCAGCGTGAACGCTGAAAATTTGGATGAGTTTCGGGAATTTTTTGGAAGAAAAGTACTCAATTAAATGTTTCAGAAAATTAAGAATATATTTGGCTATATTTGGCCTATATTACATAATTTTTCCATAGAAAAATATTGGGATCCAAGCGACTTATGCGCTGGATTCGGAAGCCCCAAAGAAAAAAAGTTCCTCCACTGTTGCCATGACTCCGGCCGATTGAGTAGTTAAGACCGAAAAAGGAAAAAATGCCGTTAAACTGGAAGGTATTTTCTGTACAATGACGTAGGATTTTCGAAAAATATTAAAAACTAACAAAATGGCGTGAGTATGAAAAAAAGGATGTTTTCTTCCCTATAAAATGGTCGTTTTTTCAATGCGAAATCGTTAATTTTCATCCAATCAAAAATATCCTACGTCATTGTAGAGTAAATATATTCAATAGTACTCAGTACAAGTTTCAAGACAGTCGGATAATTGCTCTTTGAACTACAATGTCAGCAAATTTGAAAAATTTCATTTCGAGAAAAACGCGTTAAAGATTTAACTAACGAACTGCGTTGAACGACTCCAGAATACCATTTAACTGGCAACGCTGTTTTCAAATGGCCCTATAGTGTATTTCTAGCATGAATAGTGCCCCCTCTTAATGATGTACCGTTTATGATGCCGAAAGATTCAGGTAACAACACGTCAGAGCTCCGCCTCCAGGCAGGTGGAGCATTTTATACCTCTTTTTAGAAGGCTGCCATTCGGGGAGTATTGGAGATACGGCCTTGAAATTTTTACATGATATTCTTGAAAGTATAAACTGTTGATACGAGTAAAGACAAAAAAACAAAAAATTGATTTTTTGAAAGTGTCACACTGGTATAGCCACTTAATTGAAAAAAAAAAACAAAATACGTCGGTCTTAATGAAAAACTCTATAGCTTCAGCAGTTTGTTATGCAAGCCATAGACACACGTACTAATCCGTCGGATTGGTCGGACGTCAACCACGCATGCGCGAACCGTATTCATACAATTTTACTCGAGAAAAGTAGTCAAACAAGTCATTCTCTACCACCGCGACGCGCTCCGCATAAGTGTACAGCGACAGAACGCGCGACTACCTTTTCTGATCCTATATTGTAGTTGTTGTTTGGGTTGGCTGTGAGTTGGTGTCGAGCCGACTCCGAGCTCAGACCCGACCCAACAACAATTTCAATATGGAGTCCGACCGGTATTTGAATAGGCGAATTGTTGTGAATGAACGATTACGGTGTGTGTCGAAATACAGTATGGTCTGCTTATTGACGAATTTTTCAATGCAGAATTTATAGGCACGATATTATACTTATACGTATACATACGTGTACGTTCATTTGTGAGTATTGTAGAAGTCTCGTTGTTATTGAGATTGGGTACATCTTCACCGTCTCCTTAATCAAAGTTGCACAGGTGCAAGAACGATTAGAACCTGCAGGTATGTACACAATGGGAATTGTGCAATTATACTGATAATCGTGGGGAATATAATTTGTTGGTTAGTTGGAAACTTGTACATATTTTGAATTGTGCTATAAATGGTAAGTGTGGGCTTTATTGCATATCCTATATGGTGTGGTATATATGTTATGTATCCTGTATTATTACTTATAAAGTAGCTTCTTTTTATTCCGAAGTCGTAATATGAGATGCAAAATGTAGTAGAGGACCTCATTTTCGAGACCTTTGTATGGGATGATGGTTAAAGGGAGGTGAATGGTATCTCCCCTTGAAACTACCACAGTTATGTGTTAATTGTCAGAAGGTGAAAAAAAAGATACCTGTTAATGATTCGATTTGCACTCGAATTTCTTTGATAGTTTTATTGTTATCCGTGCTACTACTGTCAATGTCTGTTCACGGGCTTCACACATCACAGGTCAACAACTACATCCAGACACTTTCCAAATTATGAATGAAGAACCATGCAAAAGACCGAGAAAGCCATAAAAAATCTAAAATAGTCACGAATTTATGATCGTCAATGCACCTATTTACACACCGCGCTGTGCTTTCCTTGAATTTCATATAATCATAGTTTTTTTTCTAACTGGCCACTTTCTTTATTCATAATTTAGAATGTGTCTCGTTGTGGTTGTTGAAACCCTGTGAATAGATATTAGCTGGTTGTTAGTGTAATATGTGCAATTGTTTTTCTGCACTTCATTTGCTACAAAAACGCAGCTATTATGTACAAAAATTCGATGTTTTGCCTAATTTCTGTAGTAGTTTTAACGTTATCCGTGCTACCACTGTCTCATACAATTAATATGTAACCGTGGTAGCTCCATAGGTCGAGGGTTGGTATGTCAAGCGAGAGGTCCTCACCATGCTGACAGCAAATTCGAATTCTCGCTTTTCACGCCGATTACCAGTCGACTCAGTTGAAAATGAGTTCATTGATTTCATAAGAACTATTGGAGTAAATGCGGGCCGAGCGTGGTTCTGACCATTCAGGTCTTCATTACCATCATCCCGTACAACGGTCTCGAAAATGAGCTCCTCTACTACATTTTGCATATATTCGCTACTTTATGAGTAACATAATCTGTAATAGGTAATATACCATATAGGATCCGCTATAAACCCCACACCTACCATTTACAGCAAAACTCAAAATTTGTGCAAGTTTCCAACCCACATTATTTCAATCATTTCGCAAATTATATCCTACGATTATCAATATACTAATTGCATAATTCACATTTACCTGCAGGTTGTAATTTCTCTTGCACCTGTGCAACTTTGATTTAGGAGACGGTGAAGATGTACCCGATCTCACTAACAACGAGACTTCTATAATACTCAAATATGTACGTGCATGTTACGTATATAATATCGTGCCTATAAATTCTGCATTGAAAAATTCGTCAATAAGCAGACCATACTGCATTTCGACACACACCGTAATCGTTCATTCACAACAATTCGCCTATTCAAATACCGGTCGGACTCTATATTGAAATTGTTGTTGGGTCGGGTCTGGGCTCGGAGTCAGGTTCGTTGTCTTGAGCATCGAGCTCGACACCAACTCACAGCCAACCCAAACAACAACTACAATATAGGATCAGAAAAGGTAGTCGCGCGTTCTGTCGCTGTACACTACTTATGCGGAGCGCGTCGCTGTGGTAGAGAATGACTTGTTTGACTACTTTTCTCGAGTAAAATTGTATGAATACGGTTCGCGTATGCGTGGTTGAAGTCCGACTAATCCGACGGATTAGTACGTGCGTCTATGGCTTGCATTAGATATATCATGGACATGAGAGACAGACAGACAGACGGACGTTTGACCGATTTCACAATGGTTTTGTTTCTACTACAAAACCCTAAAAGTAATTGATCCATTTTCTAATATACAAAATATCCATGGAGGAGCAACAGAAAGCAAAATCATAGAATAAATGCGAATGGAGATAGAGAATGGAAAATAGAAGTAGAAACTTGTTTCACAAGATGATTTGAATGTTGTTCATTTGAAATGTTGTTCATGAAATTTCATTTCGGTTATAATCGGATGGAAGAATAACCGACCGGGTTTTGAAAGTACCGGTTTTCTGGTTTACCCGTCCGGTTTTTGACATACCTAGTTGCGACCCGTTGCGCAGAACCGAGTACGATGGCGCGCACGAGCAGCTGATGCGCTATAACCCACTAGGAGTAAGACAAAGTAGCATACTGCAAAACGAATTGAAGAGTTTTTATTGAACGTTCAGGAAAAAATCTTAAAATGGACTCCGCAAAGACCTGATTTGACGTCTTGAATGCATGGAAAGTCCTATCCATCGAAACTGCTTCATAATTTAATTGATTTAATGCCTGTATGACTCGAAGCTGTCATTCGTGCAAAAGGAGGAAACACCAAGTATTAGATAAAGGTCCCAAGGAACCTTTTATATTTAGATAAACAACCTGTTTTAACTTTCTTGCAGATTTTGTGGAAAAACGAGGTGCAAATCATCATGTGTAAATAATTCTAGCCATACTAATAGCAGTGCAAATAATTTTAGCTATTTCATTTTTAATTTTTGCTCTACGATATTTTATTTTAATTTTGCTTTTGTTAAGTAGTTATGCACTTCCCAAAGAACATATGAATAAAATTTCATTTGTAATAAAATAAATTGAAAGAGTTTTTTTTCATTGTGATTTGCTTTGTGTAAATATTGTAATTGTGGTCACGACTGTATATCTCTTAAACCTAAACATATACAAGAAATGATGTAATACATTCTCGTAGAAAATTTGCTCTTTAGTATTTCTCTATTTAATATTTTGCTCTTAATACTTTTTAGGCTACGGCTAACCGGTTAGCATCATACACGATCTTTTCTTTATCCCTTAACCTGGACATTCACGGACGGTCCAAAGCCAAACAAGCTAGCCTTCGGCTAGCTTGCCGAAGGTATGATACCCTTCACGCGAAGCGTTGCGTTTTGTGGTACATTTGCCACTTTGAAATTAGTAGTAAAACTTTTACCGATTTCACTGTTCCTATAAGAGGTATATGAAATAGTAGGCTGATTTCAACTAAATTTAGGAACGTGGCTTAGCAGTCAATATGATTGAGTACGAGTAATATGTAATTTCATAAAGATATCTTCAGAAATAAAAAAGTTTTTCTGACAAAAATTTGCTTTTGGAACGGTCGTTCCTAAGACAGCTATATGATAGAGTAGTCCGATTTCAACCAAATTTGGGTATGTAATTAACCAAAAGATACCATTGATTAATGTGAAATTTGAGAACGATACCTTTATAAATAAAAAAGTTTTTCTCACAAAAACGAATTTTTGGACCGGTCGTTCCTATGGCAGCTATATGACGTAGTGGTCCGATTCCGTTGGTTCCGACATATATACATAATATACGTGTAATAGAAAGAAGGCTTTGTACAAAATTTCAGCTCGATAGCTTTAAAACTGAGGGACTAGTTTGCATAGAAACAGACGGACAGACGGACAAAGCTTAATCGGCTCGCCTCATCATACTGACCAAGAATATATATAGTTTATATGGTAGGAGATGCTTCCTTCTGTGCGTTGCAAACTTCATGACAAAGTTAATATACCCTATCACATCCGTGAAGGGTATAAAAATCTTCACTGAATCAAAATTTCCCTGTCAAGTTCATACATCGACCGGGCAAATTTTGGCTTCGACCAGGGAAAATTTTTCTCTGGACCGTCCGTGAATGTCCAGCATAACCCTCCCTTATCGGTAGTCGACTGTCCATTGTGGCTATGATTAGGCTTGAATTTTTATGTCAAAAATATAAAAAATCCGATACCCATCCATTATCGTTATCTCAATCATAATGTCTGAGAATTGTTTTTGCAAGTCATTAGGCTTATTATTATGGTGAAACACAAATAAGTTGTTCTGACTACAAAAATGAAAAAAATATATGTATGTACATGTTTGCTTTTAAAGCATACCAGAAATGTACCCAATCCGAAAGCCGGCATTTGAATGCCATTATTGAGCTTTATACTTGGAACACGCACCATTTCAAGAGAGGAAATAAAACACACTGAGGGACTCTGTTTCCAAATCTTGCTATTTATATGATGACAGCCATTTCTTCTTTTTTTTATTGATAACTCAATGGAGAAACACACTCAATTCCTAAAGAAGCTATTAGGCCAGTGAAATTAAGCCAATTTTGGGGCTTTTTAATAATAATGAGGGAAATATCTGGAGATAATTTTAATCCCTTCTATAGATACTGAATACATGGAAACTGAGTTTGCGCGGTCGTAGAAGGTGAGCTTAACTTTTGGAGGGCGAAAATCCGAAAAATTTGAGCCCTTTTTAAATATTATCATTATAACCACTAAACGGCGCCTCGGGTCGAAAAAATTTGCCGGAGTAAATTAAAGACCGTTGAATTCTGCGTTCAATCCACTGCTCCAAATTTAAATTCGGTTCAGTAGCGTATTCAAAATCGATAGTAAAAAATGACAATTTTCGAGGCTCCGCAGAAAAATCACATCGGTCGGAGACCGGATCCCAGGATAAGAGACAGTTTCGTGCGGCTTTGGTTAAAAAGAGCCCCACACCTGACTCACGACCACTACCGGTAGCTCTACCGGAGTGCAACATTACAGTGTTACCCGTTGGAGAGATAAATTGTCCGCTGTAACACCAGCTTATCTCACTAAATCATAAAATGTTTAATTTATACCCCAGAATCTCACTCCTTCTGATCCATTGTCCATGAGAGTACGCACATTCCAGAATCCAATCTTTGTCATTGTACGATGCCCAAAAGTCGTAACCGTTGAGACAGTCTTTATCCGAGCCATAGTTGACGTTTCGTTAGCATATAGAAGATTTCGGATAGTGCAAGTTGCTGGCATACACATCCTGTCCTTTGTTTGTCGGTTTTAACGACAGGCCGTCAAAGGGAAAGGCCGTGGTATTGTTTGTATGCCTCCTCACCACACGGGGAAGGTTTACCTCAACCAAATCATCGCACCGCCATCACTGGCGGCTTCACATTGGTTTGCAATGGTCAGTGACCACTGGCGTTCCATGGGGCGCCCACGCGGAGGACTATGGAAGAGGAATTTTTGCCCCTACTCTTTTTGTCCATGCATGGCTTATTTCATTCATTTTCCGATGGACACTTTCGGTTCAAAACGTCAGTATCTATATGGATTATTTCGGATCGTAGAAAACCACCTCCAATTGTAACGGTTTTCTTTGTAACACACTAGTTTCTTATCTAGGATGAAACCAAGGAATTTTGCTTTATCGGTGAGAACAAGCCTTGTACCGTGTACACTCTATCAACGGTGGTTTAAACGAAGGTACCCTGTATCCCTGTATCTCCTGGTGAAGGAAACAAGTTCCGTTTTAGTCGGATTCAGCCTACGAGTAACCTCACTGGCCCACTTCTCCAGAATATAAATGGCCTTAAGCATTAAATCAACTTACTCGAGACGACAATTGCAATGACCCCATTTATACCGTGGAACTAAAAGGCGATTTAACTAAATCGTTTTAGTGCTAGCACTTGTTCGTGGTGTGTTTATACCGACCATATGAAGAGGTGCTAAACATGAAAGATGTCAGCTGTTTGTTTGTGACTTCGGTGACATTGGTTAAGAAAATGTCAAGAGGCAGTAGCCTCCTAATAAAAACGCGTTTCTACAGCTACAATCAAAGGATAAAACAAATGCAGAGTTTCAAGAAAGGATGAGGTATTTATCTAACAATTAAAAATAATTTTCAACAACAACATTATTAGCGAAGACAGCAACACCACCTAGTCCCAATTTTTCAGTCCAGTTCTGCATCGCAAGTGGAGCTAAAATTCGTACCAAAACTAGCTAGTGCGACATGTTTATGTCGTCGTGAGTTAGTACTAATTAGTTAATCCTCGAAGATAGTTCCGCGGCATAAACAAGGCCAATGTCGCGTATGCAATGGGTTTGCATCTCGACCCTTCCAGCTCCATAAGCAGCCTATTGACCGCCAGATTCCAATTTAAGGGGTTTCCCTTCAAGCATGCCTACATGCAGATGATGTGACCAGATTTACCAAGATCACCCTCAATGTCGGCAGCGTGTTAATAAGCAGTTTGAGACACTTAGATTTGAGAGTCCATCGTTGATAGCCAGTCTTACATTTTTAAAAGCAGCTTCGATATCTTGGTAGGCGACCAAACTATACTCGTTGATATTTTTCAATGTTACCTACCAGAGAGTGTAGTACCGTATCCACTCTCTTCCCTTCTAGTAGGCATACTGGGAGGTAGCCAATAGATGCATAGGAATGTACTTATTGTCCTGTGGCTTTTGATATAGGCTTAGCCCAGATTATTAGGAACACACCGGCTCATTTATTCAATGTGAGCTCGATACATTGGGCAGTCAGAAGGCGAATTTACCTTGTTTTACTTTGTATTAAAAAAAAACTATTCACGGAGGAGAGGAGGGGAGGCGCACATTTTTAAATTTGCCTCGGGCGGCTGGAGAGCTTGCTACGGTACTGTTTTCAACAATTAAAATTTGAATATTGTAAATTAATCTATTTATATGGAAATAAATGAACAGAAATAGAAAAAGAGAACAATGGGCGTATAAGTGGGAGAGAGAATGACCCCGTATCTGCCACTGAATCAAGCGGATCTTTAGAGGGGAAATTGACCGTATAAAAAGTCAGATTGGTTTCCCTGCCTCGATCATGATTTCTAAACAAATATGTACATCTGTATGCGAGATAAGAGAGATAGAGAGAACATTGGGAGATATCAGAATCTCTGTCTCTTTCTTTTTAGTACAATCAGTAAGAGACAGCGATAGCGAAAACAGGTCGGTTGTCATTCTGCTCTTGGGATTCCTATGAAGATAATTTGGCAGGATTCGGGTTCAGATAGTGCGAATACACAATGCTTTACACATCTCTGACACACTGTTTCCGAATCTGAAACATATTTCATGTTCTAGGAACTCGTCCGTTGAATACGGGCGAGAATATTTCGATTTCTGGTAGTTTAATTTAAAGAAAGCATCACTAAATAGAGTGGAAAAAATTTACAAATTGTTCAGGATTTTGGTCCATAAGTCTAGCAACAACGATAGTTTCCAACATCGAAGGAAAGCTTTTTTGGAGTCTTCATATCTAAAGCCACCCATATACGTTCAGGTATGCCTTGAGGTATTTCTACAAAGGTACAACTGTGCAGGTCTGGACGCCTGTGCAGCAAAACAACACACTACGTTAGACCTATGCAGGGATACCTCAAAATGTACCTGCACAGGCACACTTCATGGTATACCCCAGGTATACCTGAACGTATATGACCGGCTTTAGTCTTTTAAAAATGGTCGCATTGAATACCTTTGTTGATATCAAGATACTATAATATTATAACTCTAATATAATTAAATTAGTGAATAAAGGAAACGCTATTCTGGCTTGAACAAAACGCATTTATTTTCATAAATTGTAATCAGTCAACTAGAATATAATGTATTCAAAACTCCACCTTGAATGGATAATATTTATGGCTCGGATCCATTGAAAGCCATTCAACGACACGATTATCACGATTCATTCCATTAAGAAGCTGCATTTCCACTGATGACAATTCAAAATCAAATATTTGAATATTTTCAGTTATTCGCGAAGGTGTTACAGACTTCGGAATCGGTACTGTCCCAATTTGGTACTGAAAAATATTATATATGTTCTGAAAAATTATATTTGCCCGCCGATTAGAATTTTCTATTAGTTTTCAAAATACCAAATATCGAATTGCTACTTGTGCCGGTGATTTACAATACTTCTTTCCTATTTTGATGAGACCCTCATCATACAAAAATGCTGGTGTCCTTTCGTCTGAGTTGTGCTTAGCTAGTGGAGAATACGACATCACTATTATATTCAATTTATCACAGAATTCGCGAAGTTTCTTTTGGTTGAGTTCGATATGACATTCTACCTAAAATTGAGATGAATACAAAAAGGATGGGACAAATGAAGTTTGGTTCAGTCTGCATCGATTCTGGCAAACCTGATTTGTAACTGGCTTTATTTCGCAATTGTTAAAAACTCTTTCAATCTGCTCGGCATTGAAATTTGATAGCCCAATACTTCGAACAAGTCCCTTGTTAACAAGATCCTCCATGGCTTTCCAAGTATCCAGATAGTCTACATCACTACATAAACAGATTATTATTATTTTTTATTTTGTATATTTTTTATATGAACAATAAAAAGATCGTTTAACGTCCGTCAAGTACGTATTCATACCTTGTCGTTGCATACCTCGAATTCTGATTTTTTGGATGGAAAATCGAATCTTTAACGTAAAGATACCCTACGGGATGATGCATTAAATACAAATCAATGTAATTCAATCCCAAATTTTCCAACGATTTGCGACAAGCGTATTCAACTTTCGAAGGCTCGTGATGTATGCACCAGAGCTATGAGAAAAACAATTTGCTTTAATTATAATTAACAATAATCATTGTGCTTGTTGTTGTGTAGTCATGCATGGTCTTCAAGTAAAATTTATCATTATAAAAAATTTTCGTGCACAATACTACGCTTACGCTGGACTCGAAATTTCGTAAAATGGGATTTTGGCGAAATCTCCTTGAAATCCACCGAATTTCGCATATACATATTTTACTGCCGAACGAAATTTTGAAAGTTAGCAAGTACACCATGTGATCCTTCTGAAATCGCGATTGAAATCCTGATCTGATACGGCAATGCCCCACATGCCAATATAAAAGTGCGAAATTTCCAATGCCAACACAATTAATTTCAAATGACAGCTGACAGTTAAACATGATCGCGGTTCCACTACACCAAAATCAGGAACGTGGTCCAGTTCCAATCTACCCCCGGGTCTATTGTCTCAGAAACGGCAATGGGCTATGATCCATCAGCAGTCTGTTTTTATGTTTCTGTCAAACTGAAGAGCTGACGGTTTTCGAATTGAATTACGACTGTGTGCTTATTAATTTCTTTGGTGGCTTTCATCGACTTTAATTAACAGGCGACATAAAACAGATAACTAGTGACCGCGCCACTAAAGGACTCCCCAACAATTGAAAAAAGACGTCCGCATGTATCTGCTATGAGCTGTCAAAAGTTTGGGTAAAATGGACCGATAATGGAAAGAAAAAAATTATGGTCTGAAAAATGGCGTAACCTGAAACATGTTTCATTGTACCGGACAGCGTTTCTGAGAAAACCAGAAAAAAGATCCGCGAACCAGAAAACCGATCCGTTTTAGAAACTCGTCCAATGTAAAATAAAACGGCCAAGATAATGGATCATGTCAGCCGTTGACGTTAAAGCCCAATATAATTTATTAACTGCCAAATAAAATCCTTAGTAGTATCAGCATAAACCCATTCGGGATTTCGGAGTCAACTGGTCGAAATGACGAAATGTTGATTCTAGCGTAAACGTAGTATTAGCTAGGCCCGTCATAAAATTTCCTAAAGACCAACTGGCCCGTCTATTATAATAGATTCGAATATTATTAAACTGACTATTTTATTTCTTTATTAATTATATTTTAATTAAGTAATAGTTTTTTAAAGCCCCTAGACAGACTACCCTATAACGTGTATTGGAAATACGTCTCAAACCTTGGTTGTCAAGAAAATTTCTTCGCGTTTGACCACTCCTTCTCTGATTTTTTCGTGGATTGCGCTACCAATTTCTTTTTCATTTCGATAGATAAAAGCAGTATCTATGAGGCGATATCCTTCATCGATGGCATGTTTAACAGCATTGGCTACTTCGCTTCTTTTGGACTTGAAATAATAAATTAATAATAAAAATAGACATCAGTTTTATTATAGCCATAAAAGGGATTTTCGTCAGTAATAAATAGTATTGTTTATGGCGAGTCTTTTGTACTCCAGTGGAGATTAAATCGGGTTAAGGCTAAGCGCCATACAAAAAAAAATCCGGGTCATTGCACTTGATGACTTAACCGAGTATGTAGGTTAAGTCTTAAAGTGAAATGAACCCCATGGCAAGATTGAAAATATGGAACAAATCCGGAAAAATATCTACGATATAACTTCATATCAAAAATCAAATTAAACTTGGAAATTTTCTAATTTCCCGGGATAAAAACGTCATTTGTTGATAAGCGATATCTGTTGACATATCTATCCGTAGAGTTCTGCAGAATTCCGTGTTGTTAACCTGAATTAACCTAGGCCGAAGTACACAAGAACGCGCCTACAGTAATTCGGTAAATACATATTTGTTACTCTTTTTTTGATTTTACGATTTTATGTATGAGTCAATATAATATCAACTACACTGATACGTTTAGGTGCGACTATGTTGGAGCTCCGACAAACGTTAAGAGCAGGGCCGTGCGAAGGGAGGGGTGAAGGGGGTGACCGACCCGGGCGCCGTCAGCAAGGGGCGCCGAGAGCGATAGCACAAAAATGGAAATTTAATAATAATTCTAAACAAAATAAATAATTTAAAATATTATATTGAATTAACGCCAGTACGTATTTGTCTTTAACTGGCGAAAAATCAACCAACTTTGATGATAAATGAATTAACTATTCAAGCAACAGACTTTGCTCGAAAATATACTCCCGGCTTGAATAGAAACACCAACAACCAGACTGGTTTCACTTAAAATCTCCAGTGCTTTAGTTCAGCGAGTAGTACAGAGTTTCCGTTATGAAAGATTACCTTGCTGCTCACTCCTTTTGGGTGATACGAGAGAGATTTGGGTTACAACAGTTATGTTTCATTAACTTTAAGTAGAGTCGTTGCACCGATAAATTGCAAATAATTGGGCCACTTGAATAGGACTACTAGTAAATTTCTGCTTTCACTCCATAAAAAAGATATATATTGTTTACAATATTTTCGTTAGAATTGGTCCTTCTTCCTTTATTAAAAACTGCATCAAAAATTTAATTCGACTTGGATACTTATACGGATTAAACATATTTTAGTGGGAATTCACCCAGACCACCTTGGATAGCCTCAATTGTCTGTTTTTCGTCCTCGAACTGCATGCTTCCTTCATCCTTTTTTCGACAAATTCATCCTCAAACATTTTGCTGAGTATCTAAAGCTGGGGCACAGAGATCGTATCATAAAATCCACATGACCCTACTGCTATATCCATCTAATAGGCACCTCAGACATGCAATATTTTCTTTAACATAATGGACATAAATTTGAAGACCAAATTATTGTTGAATTGCGAGTGTGAGGATGATTATTGTTTAATAAAAGTGGTATTCAAAATATTTAATGTTTGGCAAAAATGTTCAAGTAGCTTTGAAAATTATTGCGAATCATTCAGTATTTTGCCGCTGAAATTTTCGAGTGGTGGTGAATGGCAGAGTTCCTATTCCATTGTATCGATATGAGTATGAAATCGGATATGCATGTTTTTTGAGGTTGTTGGCGCATGCATTTGAACAAAATATTGAACATAATTTGCTATAGTAGATAAAGGATATAGGATCTTCAAATTTTTATTTAAGATGCCTCCAAGTGGACCAAAAATTTTCAGGAGTTGTGGAAAAAGTACTCGTATCTTCCATATCCTATGTTAAGATTTTGTTGTCAACATGTACGCAGTATCTAGGACGAAACCCCCCATAGCATGACACAAATTTCGCTTCTGAGAGGGCTCGTTAAAAACGCAAATGGTACCTTCGAAGCAAGGCTGCGAGGAAGACCGACAGCTCGTTAGGCAGACTAAGTGGACGCTGACGCCGAGCAACTGCTGGCCTTCCAAAATTAGAGGACTAAGATAATTTTAGGACAATCATTCAGCCAAGGGCTGTAGCGCCACTATGGTGATGAGTTTCTTCGGATAAAAAGGAAGATAATATCAGTGGTCCGGGCGGATTTAGCTACACTACCTGGTATTTGCCAACGGAATTTTTATGAATGCGGCATATATATCCTATTCGTTGAGTCGCCTTTTACTTCTACGAGAAGCCTGTTGCTTGCTCTTACACTCCACTACACAGAAATATTGTATATTAATAATTATATATAGTATATGAACATATATTTTATACGAGTGCATATACAGTGCTGAGAGAGAGAGTCAGAAAAAGCATTTGCAAGTGGCTAAGCAGCATGTTACTTGTTGGACTTAGAAGATGTGGAACACCGCCATCTTTTCGGAAAAGTCAAAATGTAAACTACACGTTGTGGGAACCTTGAGAAAAGGTCAACGACGAATGTCTTCGAAGACTCCCTCCGAAATCTAAAAACGTTATGTTGTGAAAATGTTTTCCCGTCATAAAAGCAGTCGGCTCTTCCAAAAAAATGACAGAGTTTATTACCTTCCGAACTCAAATTGCATACTTTTGAGCCCATTGCACACGTTTTTACCTGACTCTTAACGGAAAGTCTGGCTTATGAACTGGTTTCAATGCAAGTAAGCCGGCTTTCTCAAGTCTTTTTCCCATCTAACTTGATGAGATTTGCTTACCCGTTGTCCTAACTACAGATCGTTCCTAATTTCATGAAGTTTTGAAGTTGTTCCGGCGGCTTTGTGAAAGTAAAACGTGATCTATTGGAGTAATTTTTCTTAACCGTTAAGATTCTTGGTCCCGGTAGGCGGTGCTCATTTCCCTAAACTTTTTGAAGTACCATCCCACAATAAGCTAAAGAATATCCAGTCTTTCACCTATTTCGCGAATAATTAAATTTGCTCGGGCCAAAACCCAAATACAAGTATTATTATACCCTAGACTTTTACTCAACTACTACTACTCAATTGCCCTAACCCCTTGTGGGGCATAGCGCATCAACTGTTCCATGTGGCCCAGTTGACGTTTCGTTGGCATAATCTGGTTTCGGAGAATGCAGTTGCCAGCATACACCCCCTGCACATCCATGGCCACGAACGTCGTCGTGGACGGGATTCGAACCCGAAACGCCGGTAGTCAAACATGAGACTGATGCCTCAACACACTGCGCTACCGGTCGCCCGGGTAGGGTATATTGTTTTTGTCACGACGGAAATATGTAACACCTTAAAGGAGGCTCCGGAGGTATAGCAATGTATATAATAAATGATCAGGGTCACCTCCTGATTCGATTTAGCCATGTCTGTCTGTCTGTCTGTCTGTCTGTCTGTCTGTCTGTCCGTCTGCCTGCCTGTCTGTCCGTCTGTCTGTCCGTTCGCACGATAACTTCCGATAAAATGAAGCTAGAGCCTTGAAATTTTGCTGAAATGTTGGAAGTATGATCTAGTTGGGTGGTGTTGAAAATGGGCATGATCAGGCCAAGAGAACGCCTGCCTCCCCTACATATGTAAAATAGTTAAATGTATCTATAACTCCCGATTTAATAAACATGAAAAGCTCTAGCTTTTGTAGATTACTCGCGAGGATAATCTTATACTCTCCTGGAAAAATAAAATCGATTAGTTGAAAACTAACGGTAATTTTCTTACAAAGAACCCCGTACTACCCTACTTTTCAGGTTTTTTGTCTATAACTCTTGAACCAATTGACGTAGACACCTAATTTTTTGCACGTAGCCCTGAGGTAAGAACCTGCTTGAGTTTTAGTAAGTTGGGCATAATCAAATCAAAGCAACACCTATCTCCCCTACAACATTCAAAAAATTAAATATTACTTTAATTACGATAACTTTAGATAGAATGATACTAGCGAGCTGAAAATTTGGTTGAATGTTGGTAGTAAGATCTGGTTGGTTGTTATGTTAAATGGGTAAGATCCGACCATAGGAACCCCTACCTCCCCTAGAAAAGAAACTTAAAATAAGCGATAACTTCCGACAAAATAAAGCTAGCGACTTGAAATTTTGGTCAAATGTTTGTAGTGGGATCCAGTTGCCTAATGTTGAAAATACGTAAAATCCGACCAACGAAACCCCTACAAATGAAACTTCAAATAAGCGTTAACTTTCGATAGAGTGAAGCTAGAGACTTGAATTTTTTTTAAATGTTTGTAGCATGATCTAATTGGCTGGTGGCAATGATTGACAAGATCCGAACCAAGGAACCCCCCCCCCCCCCCTACAAGTGGAACTTCAAATAAGCAATAACTTTCGATAGAATGAAGCTAGCGACTTGAAAAATTCGACAAATATTTGTAGAGTGGTTTAGTTAATTGATTTTGAGAATGGTGAAGATTCTCCTGAATGAGAGTCAACCTCCTCTATAAAATGGCCGTTTAGGAAACGAAGCGAAGCCTGGTTTTTTTTTACCAAATTGCACCTTCTTGCTTATTACGGTATTATCATTAACTAAATGATTTTCATATAAAAAGCTTTCAATATTTATAGGCAGAATACACATAACTTGTTATTACCTGAGCCAATAAAACATTAGCACTCCAACGACTTCCATGAATTTTGCGAGAAAGGAGATAAAATGGTTTAAACACCTTTCTCTGCCCTGCACTTGGGGGCGCCATTTTAGATTTTCGCCCCGGACGCTAAATTTCCTTCGCACGGCTCTGGTTCAGATAAGAGCAGCGCTGGTGGTGTCGCGATGGAAATGAATGCGTGCTTTTACATAGAGCTGTTAATGTTGAAGTTGCGATAAACGTTTACAGCGTCGCTGAGAGCAGTTCTTATCATAGACCGGAAAAAAGAGAGCAAATGAGTCGTTCCGACATAAACACCTCTATGTATAAAAGCACGAATCCACTTCCATCGCTTCACTTTCACTATCAGCGCTACTCTTAACGTTTGCCGAAGCTCCAACATACCGCACCCTAGTATTTACAAGTTCAAAACTAATACAGTTCATATTGGACTACAAATCCACACAATTGGAAATAGATTTAAATAATTTGTTTTAACTTACTCTAAAAGTCCCCAAGCCAATTGCCGGCATTTGACATCCATTGTTGAGTTTTATAAATGGAACTGAAACACGAGCCATTTCAAGGGTGTAAAGAGAACTGCACGAAAAAGAAAACTAAATAAATCTCTTTAGACACGAAGCTTTTTTGAGATCTAACACACAGTCGAGTGCAAAAGTTTTGTGCCAAACTGGCAGATAATAATATCGTCTAAAATATCTATCTAAGCCACAGTATCTCCCGACTTCTCGCAGGTAGGCGGCTGGGGAAGCAGGTGGGTGCATGCTGGCAACTGCATTCTCCGAAACTAGTTTATACCAACGAAACGCCAACTGGGCCACATGGAACAGTTGACGCGCTATGCCTCGCAAGGGGTTAGGGCAACTGAGTAGTAGTAGTACATTGTGATTATTTTCGCGTTTTAGAAATGGCATGCCGTCTGCCTCATTTGTCAAATGCCATGCTCAGTTTGGCATTTGACAGAAAATTCGAACTTCCTTGCTTTGATGGATCGCAGGTAACACATAAGATATGGTAACAACTTTCTTTCCCACAACAAGGTTTAACAATTACGTTAAAAACACGACAATCGGCCATACACAACACAACCGAGGTTAAAATCGAAATTTTACAATTGTCGCAAATGTCAAATATTGCGCTGAGCCAGAAAAGTGAGAACATTTTAATGATTCACAAACTCGTCGAAACATCTATACACTTATCTCTTCTTCCAACCTAACGGCTAGCCGGACCAACTCTGGATGGCTAAATGGAAAAACAAGGTTTTGAACAACGCCGCTGTGGCCCAGATTGTATACTACATATGTACATGTACATATTTGGACCGCTGTTGTCGCTGTAAAGGCACCAAATCAGAGCTGGTGTGGGAGTCATAACTGGAGCAATGTCTGCTGCAGAAGCTACAGTGACGAGGGAAAGTGGAGGAGGAGTGTATTTCCTATTTCTCCGCGCCTTTTCTGCTCTGGCAAGAAGGAGGAAGACATTTCTTGTATAACCCATTTCTTTACTGAACTGAATGACTTAACTAATGTTGATGGTGTCAAACTCCATCGTTTTATTCGAAGTTCTGTCCGGTTCAAAGATTGGGATTATCAGCCGATGAGATCCTGATGGTAACAGAAATGAAACCGGAATATAGAGGGCTACGCCCGCAATTCGAGGGTTTTGTAGCAAGCGCTTATTTTGGCATGTAAATACTGGCCCCCTGTTCTTCTTGGTACCCCTCAGCTGAATAAAAACACCATAATTAAATGTTTTACCCATGATATAGTATCTTACATGCCAATTCACAAAAAGACTGCATCTGTCACCTCTTAAAGTAATAGTTTTAATACGAGAAGCTGTAGATAGATATGTATGTATACGAGATAAACTGTCCCACTCTTCGAGATGCTTAACCATTCATATTAAGACGACATTGCAAATTGCAAACTTGTGTAACGGCTTCGAAATTCAGGGCGGCTGGGACAAATTACGGTCTAATATTTTTTCCTCCTCCACTGTTCCCCTTTCTACAAATCTCAAGAAAATGCCAAAAATGGAATGTACTCAACATTACCTTTCTCAAGACACCCCACTTGGCTATACCAGTGGATAAAAAAAATTTACCTTAATTTCGCCTCTATGTGGACGCCCCTCCCCCCCCCCTTAAAGTTGGCCAATTACAACACAACGCTATCTCCAGCAAATTATAGCATTTCTACACATTCTCGCCGAATTATGTGTGCAGCTTCAGCCGTTCGTAAGATATTCTATGAACAGACGGACAGACAGGTATTTGACCGATTTTGTAAGATTTAAGACACAAAACCGTAAAAAAATTAACTGTGTGAATAGTTATTGTTAGGATCACCAATCACCAATCTTCACCCTTCCAAAGTTGGTTCATTAAATAACTGCAATTCGCACTACGAAAAACAACATGTAAGTAGTACACGCATATCTATGCGTGAGGCCGGTAGGTGTATTTTTTGTATGGATAGTGTCAAAATGCATAACTTTAAGTCAATGTACTATTATTAAATATCATGTCATTGTAATGAAACTTAGAGGTATTATTGCCTATGATGTTAGTTATCATTAGCCATCAATATTTTTGACTTAGGGTGTGCTTGAGGGGTGCAGGGGTGTGCTAACTGCAACTATAGAAATGTACTATTATTAACCTTTTTGGATGAGATTTGAAAATTCTATTATTTTCGGTTTTCTATGCTAGTGAAATGCCGCTTTTCTGTAAATTTTCATATGTCTAGCTATAACGGTCTCGAAATGCAAGGGGGGGGGGGGGGACAAACTCGGACCACATATTTTCCCCTCTCCCTCTTTTCCCCTTTCTTCAAATTTGAAAAAAATTCCAGAAATGGAATGTACTCAACGGTACCTTTCTTACGGTACCCCACTTGCCTATACCAAACGAAAAAAAAATTTCCACCTTCATTTCCCCTCTATGGCGACCCCCCCTTAAAGTTGACCTATTACGACGCATCGCTTTCTCCAGAGAATTATAGTATTTTTACATATTTTCACCAAATTTCAAGCATGTAGCTTCAGCGGTTCGTGAGATATTTCATGGACAGACGGACAGACAGACGGACAGACGGACAGACGGACGCATGACCGATTTCATAAGGGTTTTGTTTTTATACAAAACCCTAAAAACCCACTCGCAGTCCATGTGTGCTGTGCTGTGCTATGCTGTGTGGGGCGACCGGTAACTCAGTGTGTAGAGGCTTCAGTCTGATGTGTGACTACCGTCGTTTTGGGTTCGAATCCCGTCCACAACGACGTTCGTGACCATGAATGTTTGTGTTGTCTTCCCCCTGTGGTGCGGGCGTAATAATAAGCCACAGCATCTCCCGACTTGTCGTAGGTAGAGGGCTAAATGGGAGAGCAGGAGGTAAATTGCCAAATATTAAGTAAAAAATGTGATAAAGTAGAATATTATTAATATAAAAAACAACGTCGGTATGTTAATGTAGTTGGCTGGTGCCCCAACGAATTAAGCTACCGACCCATTCTCTACCGGTTTATTTTATCTGCACATCAATACTATCTTTATTTTCTCCCTGTGATCTAGAGCGTCGCAGAATGCGACTAATAAACAAAAATATGTATACTAGCAACATGCATCACCCGAAATCGGTTAAATGCTCACGAAACAACAACTAGACTTTATGAGCTATGTCCACAATGGGTTAAGGCAAAAAGTAAATCAATACTAGCACTAGTGAAACTAGTACTTTCTCCCAGTACTACCATCCACATTAAATACATCATGCCATTTTAACTGTATTAGAGTTGTTAACATTTTTCTGGAAACGATTTTGAGTGAGTCATCATTAAAACAATTAGAATAAACATTTAAGATTAAGATTGAAACTTTGATTTACTACGCATCAAACACTTGTTTATTTCAACTAAAATACAGATATACAATACCTTCTTAAAATTCAGCATTGAATGGATAATATTTGTGATTTTTATCAACAAAGTCGAAGTCACAAATTCGTTTGTTGCTATTTAGACTATGCAAATATTTCATTTCATCGGAAGTTAACTCAAAATCGAAAACTTCAAAGTTCTCATCAATAAATTCATTGTCCAATGCTCCTGGAACAGGAACAGTGCCCCGTTGAATCTGTAAGAAACAAAAAAAAAAGATATTGATATTGATGGAATCGGACATTGTGAGTCTAAGTGAAAATGACTCAACCTCGTTATCCACTACCACACAAAAATAATCAGCTAGAAGCCAATTCACCCTGTCGCTTGGTTTCGTCCAGTGATTATGCGCTTATGCAGGAATAAACACAGTCGAAATTTTATTGGATGATAATTCGCACTCGTGTCGTGTATTGCACAATATGTATAGTGTAAGCATTACACTCAGGGACGTATTCCAATTTAGGTCGGAATACAAACCTGACTTGGTCGAGCTTCCCCATGGATTAAGCAGCACCTGATGAGTAGGATCTACCAAATAGTATAGATTCCACAAGAGTTATCACTCCATAGAAGTTTCGCCTCTGCCAGGAGATTTGTATGTATTGACAAATTGTATAAACATAGTATAAACTACACAGTATAGATACACAAGAGAATCAATACATACAAATCTACCGCTGGAGGCGGAGTCAGCTTTCTTGTGAAGTCTATGCAATTTCTCAAAATCTCCTGGCAGAGGGGAAAGTTATATGGAGTGATAACTCTTGTAGAATTATCAATCCTCTTTGGATCTACTATGTGAACGAAACTAAGCGACTGGGTGAATTGGTAGTGGAGAGCGAGGTTGAGTCATTTTACCTTAGACCCACTCCACTCTAATCGTAACCCGTTGATAATGGACGCGCGAACGCGAGCTAATTGGACCTCCACCTAATAGCAGTGATCACGTTTACATCGCCGAACTAAACTAGTATTAACTAGGTCGTATTAGGGTTAGTGTCAGTTCATGGTGTATTTATACCGACCGGTACTAAATACATATAACAAATGTCAGATGTTTGGTTTGTTGAGCAGCGACACCATTCAGTCTCAATTTTACAGTCCAGTATCGCGTCGCAAGTAGAGTTGAAAGTTAATCTCTGATCTAACTAATCCGATATGCTTACACCGTAGTGAGTTAGCTCGGATTAGTTAACACTAGAACATATTCCCGCGATATAAACGTGATCAGTGAGAAAATTGAAACTCAAAGAAACTTTAAGTACTGTACTCGTTCTCGTATACCTACCAGATATCTCAATGCAACTTGAACTGGAGTCTTTTTGTATTTATCCGCAATAGCTTGTGTCCGTTTATTGTATAAAGATTCCGGTGTTTTTTCCGCAGGCATTGGCCGAGCTATTGGACAGTAGTCCATTACGACTATATCGCGATCTTGGCAAAATTTAACCAATTTTTCTTGGTTAAGATCAATATTGCACTCAATCTAAGTAATAACAACATTTTAAAATGATTAAATTTTCAAAATTTAGCAAATTTTACCTCATTTACAACTGGCTTGATTTTGCATTGCTTTAGTACACGTTCAATTTGTTCTGAATTAAAGTTTGATACTCCAATACTTCGGACCAATCCTTTCTCTACCAGCTTCTCCATAGCCTTATACGTATCCACATAGTCAATGTCACTAAAATTGAAATGCATATAATATAATATAAAATATGTTGAAGTTTTCATAGGCTTCTAATTACAATAATACGAGTATGTGTTAACGCTGCCTTAGTCGAGTGCGCATGTGCTTCAAACGTGATCGGTACGCCGCGTTCTTTTCAATCGGATTGAAAAAAATACTTTGGGAGTATTGGGGCAATGCACAAGGGACGTCGATAGCTATCGGAAACCATCGACCTATCTCGATAGGTATCGGGTCTGCCACTGGTTCCTGCCCCAATCTGCGTCATTTTACACCACCAGCGTTTTACTACTGCGCAGTTGAGAATACGTCAGTGCACACATCCCGCTGCATCTGCTCTTTTTTCCTCTTTTACGTTTTAATTAAACCCGTCCGGCCACACACTATCAAATGCGAACTCGAACAAAAACATGGTCACAGTGGTTTTCAGATTTGTGTTAACTTTCTTGAACCATTCACTTGAAACTCGCCTTTCCTCAAGCGATGCGTAAATATTTACTCCGAATGGCTCAATACACTTCACACAAATCTGAAGAATCGTGTTCGACAGCGTGTGGCCAGGTTAATATTATGCAGAATGACGCTCCGTTGTATCACCTCATATGCACTGAAACAATGATAGGTATTAAAGAGATATAATTGAAAAGGACGCGGAGTCCGGATAAATTTTGCAGCTCATGTGCACCGGCACTTATTTTGCAAAGTCCGCGTTTTTTTTAAAGAAAGATTAGTAGAACAGTGCCGCACATTAGAGTTCATGCCAACATGTCAGAAGACCCACTAATCAAAAATTTACACAATTAGTCTGTTTCTTTGCATTCCGTTCTGGGCTAATTGTTTTCATTATACTAACGAATTGCCACCAATAGTTCTATATTGAGTTCTAGTGCAAGGATCTTGTTTTTTAGTGTTCATAGTTGTTGAAAAGTTAGAAGGCAATAAGTATTTTTTTTTTTTGCAATTGCATGGAATGAATAGTGCGATGACCAACTCCGTCTCACAAGTCGGGATCCAAAATACTTTTTGCACTTTTTGGCCCCTCAATCCAAATATCAACAGCCGTCAATACCCGGGCCCCGTGACATGAGAACCCGTGTGATATTAGTCCGAACCATAATAGTATGAGGTATTAAAACTCGTCGTTCCATCTGGTTATACTATAATTTCTCAAGATGCAGTCAAAACTTAATGGATCTTTTGTGCTAGCTACAAATTTCGTGGTCACACAATGCGGAGTCGATCCATTGCGAGTCAGACGTCATTTTAAAAGTCAAGTTCAATGACGAACTCCATTTTCACTTATCCGATCTAATTTAATATATATATTAATATACTATATAATTTGCATCAATACCTTGGTAGCCGCCAACAAGCAAAAACGATTTCCTTGTTGCCATTTAACAGTGACAACACGAAATACGAACAGAATTTGACTCCGTTCGGGTGCATTTTGGGCGAGGCGAATATCCAAATTGGTTCGCGGTGGGTGGGGGTGGGTCGCGGAGCCATCAACCTCAACCTACACACTACGGATTTTGGCTTGGACAGGGAACAGGGACTTAAGACGTCGACTTTTTTCTAGCTAGTGTTATTTATTTATTCCATTCTGTTCGTGGGCCCATCATCAGTCAATTTTTGTAAAAGCAAGAGATACGTTAATTGTTATTTCTTTCAAAAACGGATCCGTTTCTTGTGAGCATATACTATCATACTATTTGCCCTAACCCTTAGTGGGACATAGCGCGCCAACTATTCTCATGTGGCTTAGTTGACGTTTCGTTAGCATAAACTGGTTTCTGCCCATTTAGCCGCATACCTGCGACAAGCCTGGAAAGTTTGTGACTTATTGTTAGGACCCACTCCACAGGGGGGAAACAACACAAAAATCCATAGCCACGAGGTAGACTGGAATCGAACCCGTCCGACCGGTAGCATGAGATATTAGACTAACGCCTGAACGCACTAAGCTTCTGGCCGCCCCAATTCACAAAGAGTTGTGTGTATTTTTTGTATTTATGATATCAAAATGATACCAAATCTAAATGAATGTACTACTATTAAATATTACGTGATTATTACGAAACTTGGAGATATTATTGCACATGGTGTTGGTTATCGTTGGCCATCAATACTCTTGAAATCGGATGAGTTTGAGAAATGCAGGGGTGCGCTAACTGTAACTTTAAAAATATACTATATTGTTAACCTATTTTGAGAAGATATCAAAATTCCATAATTTTTTGGTTTCTGTGCTAGTTGAAAGCCACCTTCCTGTATGTTTTCATATTCCTAAGTGTAACGGTCACGAAATGGTAAGGGGGGTGGGACAAATTATGATCTCATATTTTCCGCTCTACCTATTTTCCCCTTCCTTCAAATTTGATGAAGACGCCAAAAATGGGATGTACTCGCTAGTACCGGGGGGGGTGGCACTTCATACGATTTAAGCAAAAGCGCATTGCTAATTGATGCGCAAATAATCAAATGAAAGTTGCCTTTAGAGGGATAGGGACGGCAATATTTTAAAAAGCTCTTCAAATTCCAACTGCCTAGTACGTTTCATCGTATGAGTAACATACTTGCTATTCCGCATTACCCCTTCGTGTACTGATGGAATCCAACACATATGCGACTACTAGGCAGGCACTCTTAATTCGTAGAGTCCCATTTCTTGTTAGCAATAATCTCTACCTAGTAGTAGTAGTACCTTTTTCATGATACCCCACTTGCCTATATCAAGTGAAAAAAATGTTGACTTTCATTTCCTCTCTGTGGGGACCTCCCCTTAAAGCAGCAACCCACCTACCTACCTCCCCCCCCCCCCCCCCTCCACTTCTCTCCCTTCCCACTCCTATCCCACTAATATTTACCCTTTCAGAAATGGTTAACTCCAATTCACTTTATGAAAAACAATATTCAAGTATGCAGTACTCGTAGTACTAGTACGCAGCAGAGGCCGGTTATGTGCATTTTTTGTATGGATGGTGTAAAATGTCAAAATTTAAATGAATGTACTATTATTAAAGACTATGTGATTGTAATGAAATTTAAAGATATTATTGCCTGTAAATTTTCATATTTCTAAGTATAGCGGTCTCAAAATGCAAGGGGGGGGGGGGGCAAACACGGATCACATATTTTCCCCTCTCCCTCTTTTCCCGTTTCTTTAAATTTGAAAAAAAATTCCAAAAATGGAATGTACTCAACGGTGCCTTTCTTACGATACCCCACTTGCCTGTACCCAACGAAAAAAAAAATTTCGACCTTCATTTCCCCTCTATGGGGACCTCCCCTTAAAGTTGACCTATTACGACGATTCGCTTTCTCCGGCGAATTATAGTAATTCTACACATTCCTACAAAATGTCATGTATGTAGCTTCAGCCGTTCATGAAATATTCCATGGATAGACGGACAGACATTTGACCGATTTCATAAGGGTTTTGTTTTTACTACAAAACCCTAAAAATAAAAGAAAGGCAAACAAATCTTTATTACGATTACAAATATGCTTTGGGAAACGTTTTCTCCAAATCTTTTGTCAATTCAATATCGTAGAAAGGGGTTTCTTAAAGTCTAAGATATCCTTTGGATCGTCGAATACCTTTTAAGATTTCCACATGTAATCGATTTCTTGTCTTTGTTTTATACATAACATCAAATATTCTCTCAACATTTGCTGACGAATTCGGTAAAGTTTTCAAAAATTAATTTACCAATCAAAGGAAATACAATGGGAACATCTCACGTTTATGTTCCGAAATCATCTTCAAAAATTGTTCTATTTCTATATCCGTGGACTCCCCGAAAACAAAAATTCGAAATATCCTGGCATTCATCGATTCTAACTAAATTTAGGAAGAACCGACAACATCGTTTCCTGAACAAAGAAATTGTGACGAAATACATTCAAGAGTGTGTAGCCATCATAGGGGTAGAATTGGAACCATTTGAAAGTGGATTCACAGTGATAGTCTAAGGTGAATGTGGAGATTTTATCTTTAATTGAACTGAAAAGTAAAAATCGTTATCTCGATTTTTCAAAATCGTAAAGTTAGTTCTAGGTGTCGAGAAAAATCGCAAAATCGTATTTGAAGTTGAAAATCGTAAGAAAATACGATAAATTGTACTATTTGCATCGCTGCCTGGGATGAACAGGTTAGACTGTCTCAGGCCAGGGAGATTATACCAGTACGCGCCAGTGTCTACATAGTCGCTTCTATTCTTTAATATGGTTCCTAATCCTGCATAGGGGATACCATAAAAAAGGTCTGGGCTAATGAACGCGGATGCAAATGCTTTTCTAGCCAACTCGTCAGAAATTTTGTTGCCCATAATACCGACATGACCAAGCATCCAGTATATGGTGACTTTCTTAAATGTACTAAGGCACAGCAAAACCTCATAGCAGTCAACTACTGATTATTTGTGAAGATTGGAATGTTTCTTTTACGGTAGCAAGCTTCAATACATGCATTTACACAAGTCCGAATTGCATTAATTTCAAGACCGTTGGGTGCTTCCCCATGTGCGGCTTGCAATTTCAGCCCCCGCATCCTCATCAGTTTTGGAGCCATCAGAAAACCACCTGACCTTATTCGGAGGGAGCGACGAATGCCTCATATTCCATTCCTCTCTAAGCATGGTAGAGATGAGTCGGTTTAAGCGTAACTCCCATGTTATGTGATCGGATGCCATACTCAGCTCATCGTTTTATGGAGCCACTTTTCCTCCTTTAAGCTTCGTTATTGCAAATTTAGCCCGCGCTCTTAGATTGATGTGGAGCGAAGAAAACCCGAGTAGTGCCTCAAGGGCGGCAGTAGGGCAGCTGCGAATAGCAGCAGTGAGGTAGGCTGGCCTTTCAATTTTTCCTAGTGTAATTTTACCCTCCCTGGTACACGATTTCTTCCACCAAATGACAGATCCATAATCAATTATGGGTCTGACGATCGCCTTTTAGATCCCAATAAATATTCGAGGGCTGGTTTCCCTGGTCTGTGGATAGATCCAGAGGGTGGCCTATCCGAAATTGTCCTCAAGTCTTCTATCCAGAGTGGTTTCCTGTCAAGCGTAACACCGAGGTGTTTTACGGAATCTACCTACCATGAGTACATGGTGGGACATCTCATCAACCTTAGTTATTTCTTTATGAAGGGGACGACAGCTGCCTTGACCAGATTGACTGGAAGCCCGTAGATCATTGCATCATGTTTGTACTATACGTTTAGGGCTGGTTGGAAGATTTTCGTAAGGGCTTTTTCGACCTTTTTGCTAACAGTTATCACATAAGTCATACTAGCATATCCTCGTGTTGAATGTCCCATAGCTGTAAGTTTCCTCATCAAGCTGTCTACTACGATGCACCATAGGATAGGATATAGTACGGCTCCTTGTGGACAGCCTCTAACCACTTTTGCTGTTAAAGTACAGTCCCAAATCCCAATACTGCTTATTGCAAAATCACCTGGCTAATTTTATAAAGATGCACTGCAGCGAAGCCTTGGAAAGCCTAAAAAATGCTACGAACGCATCAATTGGGAACATATCTTTAACGGATTGGTTCCGCGATCCTTTAACTTTGTGCTTAACAGAGTACTAGATCGACAGGCTCATAATTTGTAGATTTGATTCATAGACCCGACACATTTCCCCAAAAAGGCAAAAGTCAACTACTTTCTCCAAATTTAGATAATATTCGTGAATTTGTACTTACTTTGTTTCAACCACTTTTGATCCTGGCAGCTTTGGTTGAAAAGTCTCATCATCGATCAGAACAAATCCAACTGGGAAGTGCATTAAAAACAAGTCGATGTAATCCAAGCCCATATCACGTAAAGCTTTTCGACAAGCATATTCGACTTTTGACGGTTCATGATGGATGCACCAGAGCTGCAAAATTGGCCAATTATGCGTGATTCGCCATAAAATAGGAATTTTGAATAAAGTTGAAAAGTACCTTCGTTGTAACAAACATATCCTCACGCTTGATAACTCCTTCTGCAATTTTCTCTCTTACTGCCTGTCCCACATCTTTCTCGCTTAAATATGGTAAGGCTGTATCTATGTGACGATACCCTTTATCAATGGCATGTTTAGTAGCAGCCAAAAATGTAGTTGGCTTTTCCTGAAAGCAGATGATAACGATTTTGTAACATAAGCATATAAATAATAAAAAACCTGCTAGTCGAAACCTTGCTTGCCAAAATTATGATACCCTTCGCAGTTATTTCATAAAAAGCTAGCCGAAAATAAATACGATAGGATAACATCCGGCTAAGGTTGATTTTTAAACAGCAGCTAAAAATATTGATAAAATTGTTAATAATTGTTAAACATTTTTTACTCTGGATTTCAAGATAATTCGCAGAGCGGAGTCTGCTAATTTTGATCCATTCTGAATTTGTCATTTTGAAAATCTCAATTAAGCTTGTTCCGATTCCACTCTTCCTATGGGAGGTATATGAAATAGTGGACCGATTTCAGTCAAATTTCCGAATATGATTTATTGGTATAACATTTACGATTGTTTTGTAGCACGTGCTTATTTTAGAATCTAAATATTGGCTTCCTGCTCTTCTTGGTACCAATCAGCTGAATAAAAACACCATAATTAAATGTTTTACCCATGATATAGTATCTTACATGCCAATTCATAAAAAGACTCCATCTGTCACCTCTCAAAGTAATAGTTTTTATACGAGAAGCTGTACTGTAGATAGATATGTATAGTATGTATACGAGATAAACTGTCCTACTCTTCGAGATGCTTAACCATTCATGTTAAGACGAATTGCGAACTTGTGTAACGGCTTCGAAATGCAGCGCGGCTGGGACAAATTACGACTAATATTTTTTCCTCCTCCATTGTTCCCCTTTCTGCAAATTTCAAGAAAATGCCAAAAATGGAATGTACTCAACAATACCTTTCTCACGACACCCCACTTGCCTATACCAGTGGATAAAAAAAATTTAACCTTAATTTCACCTGTATATGGAGTAAGATTTAAGACACAAAACCCTAAAAAAAGAAATTGCATGAATAATTATTGTTAGAATCACCGCCCCAACGAATCTTCACCCTTCCAAAATTGGTTCATTAAATAACTGCAATTCGCTCTACGAAAAACAATATGCAAGTAGTACTCGCATCTATGCATGAGGCCGGTAGGTGTATTTTTTGTATGGGTAGTGTCAAAATGCATAACCTTCAGTGAATGTACTATTATTAAATATCATCTACCATGTCATTGTAATGAAACTTAGAGATATTATTGCCTATGATGTTGGCTATCACTGGCTATCAATATTTTTGATCTCGGGTGTGCTTGAGGGGTGCAGGGGTGTGCTAACTGCAACTATAGAAATATACTATTACTAGCCTTTTTTGATGAGATTTAAAAATTCTATTATTTTTAGTTTTCTATGCTAGTGAAATGCCGCTTTTCTGTAAATTTTCATATTTCTAAGTATAACGGTCTCGAAATGCAAGGGGGGGACAAACTCGGATCACATAGTTTCCCCTCTCCCTCTTTTCTCCTTTCTTCAAATTTGAAAAAAAAAATCCAAAAATGAAATGTACTCGACGGTACCTTTCTTACGATAGCCCACTTGCCTATACCAAACGAAAAAATTTCGACCTTCATTTCCCCTCTATGGGGACCCCTCTTATAATTGGAGAACGCTTTCTCCAGAGAATTATAGTATTTCTACATATTTCCACCAAATTTGATGCATGTAGCTTCGTCGGTTCGTGAGATATTGTGACATCCGATATTTCATGGACAGACAGACAGACAGACGGACAGACGGGCAGACGGACGCATGACCGATTTCATAAGGGTTTTGTTTTTATACAAAACCCTAAAAATCAAGAAAATAGTGGTGAAGCAGTTGCTGCGGAGCTATAACAATTAAACCGATTGTCTGATTTTCAGGCCGCTTTTAGAAGCTGCGGGCCACCTGCTGTTTACAAATTTACATTGAATTCAAATGGAACGAACTGATTGCATTTAAATTCAATGTAAATTTATAAACGGCGGCAACTGCCGCAAATTGGCTAAACGCGGCCTCACGGCATAAAAATATTGGATCCAAGTACTAGCTGTAATTAGCATTTTATTTGATTATTCTAGCTAGCTTCGTTTTTCAGCAAATTGCTTTTTAATCATGTGAGATAGGCAATTTTCAGGCGGCCAAGGCCCGACGTCGGGCTGTCGCGCCACGATGATGATGAGGCAATTTTCACAAAAAAACATTACGGGCCTAGAGGCATCTGTTTCAAGTCTGACTACCGGCATTTCGGGTTTGAATCCCGTCCACGACGACGTTCGTGGCCATGGATGTTTGTGTTGTCTTTCCCCTGTGTTGCGGGGCGAAATCGCATTTCCCCACTTGTCGCAGGTAGGCGGCTAAATGGGGGAGCAGGAGGTGCATGCTGGCAACTGCATTTTACGAAACTAGTTTATGCCAACTAAACATCACTGGGCCACATGGAACAGTTGACGCGTTATGCCCCACAACGGGTGAGGGCAGTTGACTAAAGGGTTAAGAATTCGAAAACATTTTTACTTATATTTTTTGCTCGCAATTACGAGTGCTTGGGTAATTGTTTGGCATACCACTTATGCGGTAGTTACGGGACACCCTGCATATGGCTATATCTATGGAGCCTCCTTTAAGGTGTTATATATTTTCGTTGTGACAAAAACTAAAAACAATATACTCTATAAGGTTTAGAGTATAAAACTATGTGAAGCAATTTTTTCTGCGGCCAACGTGTATATATGTTTATTCTAGATCAGCAACATCAGGAGAACAACATACATATAATACATACTAAAATTTCAAGAAAAATGAAGGCGAAGGAGTTAATCTGCATAATTATCCGTACCTTATGTACTTCATTTGCGTTGCATTTTAATTAATTTTCCAAATTCAATTTCAATTCAGAGGCAAACAACACGAATTATTTTACGAAAGATATGATTAGTATTATCAATAATATCATAATCTGCGTAGCAAACAGTCTACAAAAATAAATCTGGAAAATTTTATAAAAATCTTACCCTGAATGTTCCTAAGGCAATAACTGGCATTTCATATCCATTGTTAAGTTTCACAGTCGGCGCTAGGACCATTTTTCTATGCCAATTGATCACACTATCACACCATATGAATTGAAAACACTTTGATAACTTCAGAATTGCGACTGAATCGAAGCTACTTTATATGTATGTATATATATATGGCGCGTTTTTTTTATACTCCCGTATATTGCAGGTCTTGTCGCTGTGCAAAAACGTTCCGGGGTAACTACCCAGTTACGTGTCAAAATTGCAGTTTGGCTTCTGTCGTAATTTTTTTATCACTTTTAGTTGTATATATATTGTATATATTGTAAATATCCGCAAAATGTTCTCTAACAAACTTGATATCAACAGTACCTCTCCATAGTAATTTCGCCATTTAAGCTATACAAGCAGAGTATGGTTAAATAACTTTCCGAAAAGTAATAATTATTTAAAATTTAATTACTGTTGTTAATCGAATTTAAAAAATACTAATTAATTACCTTGCGTTATTTACGAAAAGTAATTAAATATTTTCATTTTAATTACTCCAATATCTTGATTTAATAAATACTAATTAATTACTTTGTGTTTTTCTGTGAAAAGTAATTAAACATTTTGAATTTTATTACTTCAAAATGTTGATCTAATAAATACTTAAAAATTATTATTTTGGTGCAGATGAAATGTCGGATTTTGCAATGACATGAAGTTGGCTGCGATTTTTATGTATCAAACTGCCACCAGGCGGCTCTAGTGATATAACATATTGAAGTATAAATACTGTTACCTTGGCTTATGGGCATTTCGGTTTTGCACTTCATGGTGATCGGTGAAAAAAAAGAAAAAGAAACATGGAAGCGAGTCAAAAACGGCTACTTTTCCTTTACAAATTTAATCTAGAGCACAACGCAACGGAAGCAACGAGGAATATCAACAGGGCATTTGCACCTGATACGGTTAACGAACGAACCACTCAGCGGTGTTTCGAAAAATTTTTATCCGGAAATATGAACCTTCGAAATGAGCCACGTGGAAGCCCAGGACCAGTTACAGCTGTTCAACAAATTACTACTAAATCCGACATTTCATATGCACCAACCTAGTACTTTACATTATTTATAAAAAGTAATTATGCAGTAGTTAAATAGAATTAAATAGTAATTACAATATTATAATACTTTTGAGGTATAATTACTTTTCCTGAAAAATTGATTACTACTTTTAAGTTACAATCACTTTTTCTGAAAAAAGTAATTATTACTTTTGAATTATAATTACTTTTTCTGAAAAAGTAATTATTATTTTCGAATTATCATTCCTTTTTCTGGAAAACAACTTTTTCTGAATAAGTAATTATTACTTTTGAATTACAATTACTTTTTCTTAGAAAGTAATTATTACTTTTGAGTTACAATTACTCTTATTGAAAAAAGTAATAAAAAGTATTTAATTATTTTTTAGAAAGAATTTAATTAGTAACAAATTATTGTAACTAAATAATTTTAATACTCTGTATACAAGCAACATCTTTTGACACATCTATGCGGAGCAGGTTTACTACCCCTTTTAACTACACGGGTTTATCCAGGTTATGTTATGTTGTATTTAATTGCTTGACCCCTCCAGGGGCGTAGGCGCGTCAACATCTCTAGCATTTCTATGCCTAGTTGACGTTTTGATAGCATATATTTTTTCGGATGGTGCGGTTGCTGGCATGCACCTTCTATCTGAGCTCGGACCGCAATGGGAGTTCTATTAGCACCCACAGGCAGTTTTCTTCGCGCCGAGGATTGAACCTCCATTCTCTAGCTCTAGAGCGTAGAGTGGTGACCGAACAAACACGGCCACCGAGCGCGTCAGGTTAACCAAGTTAACGCAGACTTAATTGGGTGTTGTTAACCGGAATTAACCTACACTGGAGTACAAAACAACACACATAAACACTCATAATAATCTTAACAGCTTTAATCACTCAAAACCTGAACGAAAATAGAGAGGTATCATCTTCTTCCTTGATAAGAGCAAATCAAATGCACAGACATATATATAAGTAAGTACATTACTTAAGCGCATGTTTTATCTTGAGTGCTTCTAATACATGATGTTGCTTTCTTAGTGGATGTTCACACTGCGTGCGATGCCGAGCCGAGCCGGGTCGAGCGATGCAATGCGATTACAAGCTTTTAAAGCAAGAAAATGGAAAGTCTTCAATTTTAAATGGAATCACGCTTTGAGTGTACACACTGCGCGCGATGCAATGATGAGCCGAGCGATGGCCCGATGTTTTCACAAACTTCTTTGCTTTTTCGTGCGAGTACCGGCTGCTGATTTTTTGCGATGGAATTTAATGGGCTTTGCGATGGAGTTTATGGGCTTTGCGATGCTTTGCGATGTGAAGCTTTTTGGAGCCAGTATGGTGCAAGTACGAGCTGTAAAGTAATATTTGATGTAAGATCACATTGAAAAAAATGCATGTATGTCTGCTTTTATACCCTAGACTTTTAGGCGCGGCGGTGTGGCAGTGTATACATGGAAATTATGAGGGTCATCTCCTGATTCGATTTAGCCATATCTGTCTGTCTGTCTGTTCGTTTGCACGATAACTTTCGATAGAATGAAGTTAGAAACTTGAAATTTTGGTCAAATGTTTGTAGCATGATCTAGTTGGTTGGTATTGAAAATGGGCAAGATCCGACCGAAGGAACCCCTACAAATGAAATTTCAAATGAGCGATAACTTTCGATAGAATGAAGCTAGCGACTTGAAATTTGGTTCAAATATTTGGATTTAGATTTAGTTGGTTGGTATTGGAAATTGCCAAGCTCCGTCCCAAGCAACCTCTACGTCCCCTACAAACGAAACTTCAAATGAGCGATAACTTTCGATACAATGATGGTAGCGACTTGCAAAATGCGACAAATATTTATAGTGTAGGTTGTTAGTTGATTTTGAGAATGGGCAAGATCCTATTGAATGAACGGCAACGTTCCATATAAACGTTAGTTCAAATGTAAATATCCAAAATTCGAATGGATGAACGATGAAACTTTTCATTGGATCCACGCCCACAGCTCAAACTGACCATATGGGAAATTCACTTTTAATGCAATGGCCGTTGTCAGTTGGAAGTTTTGGTATCACAACTAGGTCTGTACAAGTCTAGGGTATATACGCTTTGGACTCCGGTTTTGATTCAGTATGGCTCAAATGAAAGGTTATTAAAACCGTAATAAGGTCGCGTGGTTTCACAAGCGGTTTGAGCAGCGGACACCGCTGCGTATAAAGGCATAGAGCAGAAGCGGCGGTTGCGGTTTACATATTTAGTGCCGGTGCACATCGAAATGCCGTCTGACGCTGCGTCACTTTCAATCGGATAGGAAGAAATACATTACGGGCAATGAAGCGATGCACATGGCCGCAGATAGCTATCCGATAACTATCGGCGCATCGGCGGCATTTTGCCGCCGCGATAGCTATCTGGGATGACGCTGGTTTCTGCTCCTATCTGCGTCATTTCACGCGTCCGCATATCAATTTTTAATAAGCCGGCCTACATACATTCGAACCCGGAACACGGACACGGTCACAATGTCTGATTTGTATAATGTTTCTTAAACCATTCGCTTGAGGATCACTTTTAAGTGCCAATTAATTAATTGTTAATCGTTGATCGTAACTACTACAATTGACAATTACTTTTGAAAAAAAAAATGGTGGGGAGGGAGCTCTCAGCTCGGACGGGGGTTTGTAAGGCGGGTGAAAATGGTGTTAAAGATGCGAAATTCCTTATATTTTAGAAGTTATGGCCAAAAGACAGTTTATTTAAAACTAAAAATAACATAAATTGTAAATTCAGGTTCGCTATTATGTAGCTTGGCTTATATAATACAGAGTGACGCTGTGTACTATCGCATCATGTGAATTGAAATGCAGATAGGTATGTAGGTATCAAGGAGGGAGGAGCTTAAGTGACGATGCGTCCGGCGTCATTTGGACGTCCATGTGTACCGGCTCTTACACTGAATTCAAATGCAATCTCGCCGCTCCACAAACCGCGGCGGTGGTCGCAACGGCGAGTCGAGCGGTTTATACATTCATCGTCCTAAAGCCGCCGCGGCTGCCGATTTTTGCGTTTATACATAGCGGTGCGCCGCTGCTCAATCCGCTTGTGAAACCTCTCGTCTGAGGTCGCGGAAGAGATGATGAAATTCACCAACACTGGGCCTTTCTTCATTAATGGGATGCACCCAATGGCGACGCCCTTCCATTTTGAGAGCACTATTTTGAAACAGAAATAAATTTACTGGGTCAAGCACAAACGACATGATGTCGAACAGATTCTATTCCTTGAACTAAATTGGTCTCTACTCTCCATCATTGCGTGCAGTGAACATCCCGGATCATCTTTGCATCGCAAGCCATCGCTCGGATCATCTTTGCATCGCAAGCCATCGTTCGGCTCGGCATCGCACGGCGTGCAATGTGAACACCCACCACATCGCATCGCTCGACCCGGCTCGGCTCGGCTCGGCATCGCACGCAGTGTGAACATCCACTTAGGCACTGCACATAATCATATATTGCATTATGTATTAAGAAGTTTTCATGTCAAAACTTTTGCTTTGAAATTAAATTAAAAGCCTAGGACTAGGCTAGTAATTTAATCAAGTTGCGAGTGGCTTAATAGCTAAATATGTGGAGTAGTTTAGTAAGTTATTTAATCGAGTCAATTAATTTTATTCTATTTTTCGGGCGAGTAGCGTATACTCAAAGTCGTGCTCGGTGGGCGTGGTCGTTCGGTCACCGCTCTACGATACTAATCTAGAGCTCGGAGTTCAAATCTCGGTGCGATCAAAATCAAAATCAATCGTCTGTGGGTATTAATAGAACTCTAACAGTGCTCCGAGCTTGTCAGTATAAAGACGGCACGGATATGAGGTGCATGCTAGCAACTGCACTTCCGAAAAGTAGATATGCTATCGAAACTTCAACAAGGCATAGAAATGCTAGAGATGTTGACGCGCCCATATCCCTGAAGGGGTCAATGCAATTAACAAAAAAAAACACTAGGAGTATATTACACTAAGAGTCCCCGCCTGCGGGGTGTGAGCTCGCGCGGGTGCAGGGGATTAAACAGGACTTTCTTTGTTTATTTTTGCTTTTATATTAACTATTAACCCTAAAAAAAAAGTCTGAGGCGCAGTTAAAGAACACAAAAAAATACATAAAAAATGTTAGAACCACCTTTTCCATATCTTAAACAGTTTTCAGAATCTCACTTGAAAATTTGTCAAATGCTCGTTTGTTCCCAAAAAGAGTAAAATTCATGGTTTTTGGGATGTATTTCATTAAATAACATGTAAAATACTAGTCCCACGAGTAAAATAAAAGGGATCTATTTATTATAACTAAATAAGCTTTAATTTGATAGAAGTCAAGTGCCCGTAAGTATGATAGTTACTTAGAAAAAAGGAGAAAAAAAAATTAAAAAAAAATACTTCTTCACAAAACACAAATGCAAACATCGCTTAATAACTCCGAAGATATATACTAAACTGCTACAAGGTACCCTGTAAATCGATTTTTCATTGAAAATTCAAATGATGATTTTATTTAAAACGGTACTTTGAACTGACAAATCTGACAAAAGTTGTGTAATGAACCACCTGTAATGAACCATATTATGGTCTGGTAGTGCTGCTCCTACCAGCAGATCCAAACAGCACCTGATGAGTAGTGATCTGTTGGTGGTACGAAACCAGAGGCCGAGGGTCTCATTACAACTGGATCCAGGTACGACCGCGTGGGCGTCTGATCCATCCGCCAACCATTCCATCCTTATCACCTCATTTTTTTTATTCCCTATTTTTACCTCCCTTGTTTGTGTTGTATTCCACAGGCCTATGAATTTTTGTCAATACGTAAAGGACAGGGGCTACGAGGGGCTAAAACCCCGCCCACATCTCCCGAGCTGAGCTACAGCATGCATAGGCCACTGCTTAGCTCGTTGAGGAGCCTTTTTCTTCGCCAGATGGCACAGCCCGACCTTCACGGTCAATTAAGCTGCCTTAGGCTCCGTCCCCACGGGCATCTTCGGATGCCCACCAAACCGTCCGTTACAGTTGCCCCAATTTGTTGGGTTTCCAAAGGTATATTTCTTTGATACGTTTGGATTTGAAAATTTTCGAATAACACTCGTTAAAGAAAAAAAAGCATGGCCCGGAGAAACCTACCCGAAATTTGAAAGAAAAAACTGTAAAAAAGGATTTTTGACCCCCTTTTCCCTAGACTTCCGGACACCCTATCAACAAAGACTTTGGCGTATATACAGAGGACTCTCCATATTAATTGCACCAAATTCCAAAGTATAGGATCTTTTTTTTTCTTCTTTTTCGTTGGTAGCATTGACTCCTGTTGATTTTTTTTGCTTTAATGCGTGTTATTCGAATATTTTAAAATTCAAACGTATCAAGGGAATATACCGTTGGAAAGCCAACACATTCGGGCAACTATTGTCAAACTTGCAAGTATTATAATACTTTGACCGTTGTAAAATTATCATTTGAATTTTCGATGAAAAATCAATTTTGACACCCAGATTAAGCAGCAAATGAAGTAATCTGGGAATAGTGTAAACGTAATATAACAGTGAATTTTGAAACCGGGAAATTTTATAGTTTTGTATGAAATTTTATGTAGTTTCAGAAAGTGACATAAAATCTCGGATTAAATGATTGGAAGAGTGGTAAATTTTGATTTTGTTCGGAAAGTCATGTTTTTTGACACAATTTACAAAACACCCTGTATATGCTTTTTACTTTTATTTAATTGGTTCATTTTGACTGTGAGGTGTATTTTCGAACTTTTGAAGTTTATGTCACTTTTTGTATACTAAGAAGAAAAAATAATTATAAGGCACACTGAAATAAGAGACTTACACCTTAAGATAATAAACTTATTTAAAAACAATTTTAATCTGAATGGTTTTTCAGTCATTTTTTCAGTAATTCTTTCTCTAACATGTGGTTCATTTTGACTGTGACTCACTGTATGTATTTTGTAATTACAATCTTGGCTAACATAAAAGAAAATACGGCAACTTCTCACTAAAAGCTAAGAAAGCTCGTTTTTTACCATAATATTTACTTCGTAAACTGGTTACCATGGTATGGTTTAGTCATCTGAAAACATTGGACAGGTGGACGTGTATCGTGTAGTGTTTACTAGTGGAGTGGAAATGGTAATCGCGCCAAAAATACAATTAAACAATGGCATTCACATGCCAGTTCTCGGATTAGGAACACTATTTGTAAGTACTCAATTAAAATAAGTACATTAACATGCCTTTGTTCTTAAATCTATAGTTTCAACTTCAAGTGAAGCCAATGGCTCACTTACAATGTCTGCAGTCTGTAAATAAGATTACAAAAGCAGTGAATTGAAATTCCTAATTAATGATACAAATGAGACCGTATAAATATATTCGTTTCTTAAACATGTATAGGGCCAATTTCCCAATATCTACCTATAGTTAAAGTTTATACTATCGATAAACGCTCCAGCTACATTTTTTTTAAGTATTTACACTCACTGCAGCAGATACATCAGTACATGGATATGTCTTAAGATCGCCACAAATGAACGCGCACAACTACGGCCGAACTTCCATCGAACCATCAATTTCAAAGAACGTGCGGAAAAAAATTCTCCTCAGTTTCACCGTTCTATGAAAAATGATGTTCGATGAAAGTTTGGTCGTGGTCATGCGCGTTCATGTGTGGCGACCTTAATGCTACCGAATGCGTGGAACATGTTTCGTCGAATGATTTCCGTCAGTATAATTAACGACACTGGAATGTTAATAAAACCTACGTCAATATCTTTGACAAAACATGTTCCACGCAATCGGTAGCCATAAGACATATCGATGTACCGATGTAACTGCATGCACTGTAGACAGTCGTCATCAGTTTACTGATGATGAACCAGTAGGTAAGGGAATACGAGAACTAAGCTGTAGACTACTTTCATCGTAAAGCTGGACCCGTTTGTGTCTTTTGATAGTGTTTGTGATCGCCAATAGTAGTGGTTTTCGGGGTGCAAAATTTTGAAAAACCAATCGAACGGCACCTGGAATTACTGCATCCAATTATTGGTAAAGCGTGGGGCACAGAAACTTTTCCCACTGAGTGGAAGGAAGGTTTGATAATCAAACTTCCGAAGAAGGGCAGCCTTACAGAATACAATAATTTGCGGGGTATTTGTATGCTACCCTCGGTTGCCAAAATAATAGCTTGAATAATCTTAGAAAGGCTAAAGATCCACTTAGAAACCACAATCGATGAAGAGCAGGCTGGGTTTCGATCCGGTTTCTCCTGTGTCGACCACATAAACACCCTGCGGATTGTAATCGAACAATGCGTCGAGTACAGATCTCCGCTGCACTTGCTCTTCATTGATTTCGAGAAGGCTTTCGATATTTTGAACCGAAATTGTATCTCGGTATCCGTGAAAAGCTTGTGGCTATTATTAAGGCAACCTACGTCGACGCGAGATGTCGCGTACTCCATAAGGGTAAGGTGTCGGGGGACTTTGAAGTTCAAAGTGGTGTTCGGCAGGGTTGCATCCTCTCACCGATTCTATTCCTCTTAGTAACTAGTGATGTGTTGCATGCAGCTCTACCCGTGGGATGCCGTGGAATTCAATGGACCTTGATGTCTCACTTACAACACCTAGATTACGCTGACGATATATGCCTACTCTAACACAAAATCATGGATCTGAGCGAAATGGCTTTGGATCTGGAGAGGGAGGCAAGCAAGTTTGGGCTAAAGATTAACACTAACAAGACCAAAGTTCTTAGCTTGGCTGGAAATCCAACTCACCCCATTAATATTAATGGACAACATGTGGAACAGGTGGACGAATTTGTCTTTACCTAGGCAGTATTGTTGCCGTTGATGGTGGCACTGAGCGTGAGCAGGATATCGCTCGTCGCATCAACCAGGCTAAATGCGCTTTTGGCATGTTGTCCAAAATCTGGCAAAGCAGTTATCTCAGTGTTAAGACCAAACTGGGCCTGTTCCGCTCCCTGGCTCTGTCTGTGCTGCTGTATGGGAGCAGCACATGGAAAATAACCGCAACAGTTACCAGAAAATTGCAGGCTATCGTCAATTCCTATCTTCGTCGAATCTTAAAAATTTTCTGCCCGGAAACAATTTCAAAACAGTGTATATACCCTAGACTTGAACAGACCTAGTGGTGACACCAAAAGTCCCAATTGGCAACGACCATATGCATTAAAAGTGGGTCTCCTATATGGCCAGTTCATACGGGAGGTTGGCACTCATTCAGTGGGATCTTGACCATTCTCAAAATTAATTAACTAACCCATTCTACAAATATTTGTCGAATTTTTCAAGTCGCTAGCTTCATTCTATCGAAAATTAACGCTTATTTGAAGTTTGACTTGTAGGGGAAGTAGGGGTTTCGTTAATCGGATTTTACGTATTTTCAATATTAGCCCACTGGATCATACTACAAACATTTGACCAAAATTTCAAGTCGCTAGCTTTATATTGTCGCAAGTTATCGCTTATTTTAAGTTTCATTTCTAGGCGAGGTAGGGGTTCCTTAGGTGGAAACTTACCCATCTTTAATGCCAACTAACTCAATCTCACTTCTAACATTCGACCAAAATTTCAAGTTGCTGGCTTCATTCCATCAAAAGTTATCGCTTATTTGAAGTTTCATTTGTAGGGGAGGTGGGGGTGCCTTAGGTCTGATCTTGCGCATTTTCAATACCAATAAAGTAGGTCTTACTAGCAACATTTCATCAAATTTTCAACTTGCTAGTATCATTTTTTCGAAAGTTATCGTAATTAAAGGAATATTTAATTTTTTTAAATTTGTAGGGGAGGTAGGCGTTCCTTTGATTTGATTATGTCCAACTTACAAAACCTTAAGCAGCTTCTCACTTCAAGGTTACATGCCAAAAATCAGGTGTCTACGTCAATTGGTTCAGGAGTTATAGACAAAAACCTGAAAAGTACGGTAGTACGGGAAGAAGTAACAAAATTACCGTTAGTTTTCAACTAATCGATTTTATTTTTCCAGGAGAGTATAAGATTACCCTCATGAGTAATCTACCAAAGCTAGAGTATTTCATGTTTCTTTAATCGGGAGTTATAGATACATTTATGTATTTTACATATGTAGGGGAGGTAGGCGTTCTCTTGGCCAGATCATACCCATTTCAATACCATCCAACTAGATCACACTACCAACATTTGACCAAAATTTCAAGGCCCTAGCTTCATTCTATCGAAAGTTATCGTGCGAACGGACAGATGGACAGACAGACATACAGACAGACAGACGGACAGACAGACAGACATGGCTAAATCGAATCAGGAGGTGATCCTGATCATTTATATATATACATTGCTATACCTCCGGAGCCTCCTTTAAGGTGTTACATATTTCCGTCGTGACAAAAACAATATACCCTATACTAAAATATAAGTCTAGGGTATAATGAAGAACTTAGTCGGCGAACGGGTCAGATGCCTATCAACGAATTGATTCGCAGGCGAAAGTGGCAGTGGATTGGTCACACGTTGCGCAAGGGCGATAATTGCATTGCTGGACGCGCTATCCGATGGAACCCCTTTTCCCAAAGAGGCTGATGAAGGGGTCGTCCTAGAATCTCGTGGCGCAGATCAGTGGACGATGAGTGTAAGTCATTGGGGAAATCTTGGGGTGAGATATGTGATATGGCTGGAAACCGAACGCGATGGCGCGTAGATGTAGTAGACGCGCTATGCCCCACAAGGGGTTAAGGCAATTTAGTAGTAGTGTAAGAGGATTTGAATCCAACTCACCCGCAAATTAATGTTGAGAAATAGTACAGACGTTGAATCTAGAATGGAATAGAACGGGCGACAGAGTTCCGATAAGAAAATCGGTTGATTTTTCTAATGCATTGTCATATTTTGAACGTTGCATTCGCTAAGGTTTAATTTAGTGTCCCGGATAGCAAATTGCCAGTTTAACCAGACATTGAGAAAACGGGCCTATGCAATTTAACTCTAGAGTACTATAACGCGTTCGCCTGTGAGGCGGAAAATTTTCATTTTTCTTTCACGATATTTCGCGATCGCTTTGATGATATCAAAGCGAGTGTTGTCAATTGGTCCTGTGCGAAGCTTATGTGTTAACGAAATTTCGAATATGCACTTCCGTGATTCAGTCCGTTAGACAGAAAAAACGCGAACGCAGTCAACGTGCGCTCAGCCTAATACCTTGAAATCCATGTATTTCTATATCATACATTACAATGGACAATTTTTTGCGTTAAAATATATTATTTGGGTGACGAAACCAGCTCAATCACTAAGCGAATAGGCTTAGGCTGAACATTTTTGGGTTGGGATCATTGCTAAGTGGTCTTGTTGACTGCTTAGCAATGGTACACTCCACTTTTATTCTCAAAATATATTATTGTTTAATTTTGTAAATGAATAAAAAATAATTCATAGATTTTAAGAAAGTTACGCCTAGTATGCACTGGATAGATTGTTTTGCATCTCTCCAGCCTCGACTGATTGTTGCCGTGAATTTTGTGTGTATTTTCTGCATCTTGCAATGAATCGAGGCAGGCGAGATTCTGGCGAGACGCAAAGGAATCTATTCAAGAGTCCCAATGCGTACTAGGCGTTAGAATGGCAGTCGGTACTTCGGTAAATCTGATGCTAACTGACAACCATACTACTATTAACCTTTCTATCTAGTAATAGACACATCAAGACCATTCGAATAATTTTAATTTTAATTCAATCTGCAGTCACACTCTCGGGAAATCGAAGAAGCTGTTAAGTGTGCAATTGATTGTGGTTATCGGCATATTGACACTGCTTTTTGCTATGGGAATGAAAAAGATGTGGGCCGAGCAATAAGGGCCAAAATCAACGATGGAGTAATTAAACGAGACGACATATTTGTTGTTACTAAGGTATACAAGTCAAATTTTAAGGTTACATTATTGTCATTAATGGTTAAACCGAAATGACATGCGCGAACACCACACTATTTATTATTTTAAAGAAAATTAATTTAAAATTAAACACCTTTAATTTGAGTCCGGAAAAATTATGCGGACTCAAATTAAAGGTGTTTCATTTTAAATTAATTTTCTTTAAAATAATAAATCATTGTCATATTTTCATATGTAAATTGTATATACCCGTACTTTAGCTTTGGTCAACCCATCATGAACCGTCCGCAGTGTTACCTGCATGTCAACAATCTCTGCAAAATCTTGGTCTTCAATATGTTGATCTTTACTTGATGCATTTCCCCGTAGGTTTTTCTCAACGTGGCGGAATGAAGTAAATATGCATGCACTGATCATCAATTCAGAGAACCTTCAATAAATCCTATTTCACTTTTTAGCGATATTGATTATGTGGATACATGGAAAGCCATGGAGCCCCTGGTTGAAAAAGGTCTTGCCCGAAGTATTGGTCTTTCCAATTTCAATAGCGAACAAATCGAAAGGGTTTTGCGAGCCTGTAAAATTCGCCCCGTTGTTAATCAGGTAGAAATCTGAATAGGAATTATTGAGTATTATTAGTTTTAATTAATTTAATTCTATCATTCTAATACGTATTTCCATATTGGTAACAGGTCGAATGTAATGTTGGTTTTAACCAAAAGAAATTAATCTCCCTGTGCAAAGAGCGAAACATTCAAATTACTGCATATTGTCCACTGGGTCAACCAAATCCATCCAAAAAGGACCCGCCCTTCCTATTCAACAAGCGGATTGAAGAAATCGGAGCTAAGTATAATAAAACTACAGCCCAAGTAGCTTTGAGATATCTGGTAAGAAACATTAGCTGCGTTTTTTCAACAGTCCAGATTCACAGAGCAGAACAACAATTACACGCGTTACACTAACAAAATTGTTCTGGATAGATCTAGTCTGCAGTTAATCTGGACTGCAAAAAAATGCAGCTTATATATATAAACAATTTTATTCAATATGCGGAAATCATATTGTTAAATTTCAGATTCAAATCGATACAATACCAATACCTAAATCGGTTACACCGAACAGAATTTCGGAAAACATCAACATATTTGATTTTGAGTTAAGTGAAGAGGATATGCATACCTTAGAAAAGTTCCATACAGGGAAGCGAAAAATATTATTTCATTTTGCCGACAGTAAACACAAGTACTACCCATTTAATATAGAATATTGAAGTTTAAAGAGTTTTAATTGGTTGAAGTGAGTTTTATAAAAATAAAAAAAAAATAAAAAAAAAATCAAATAAAAAAATTCAACATATCGAATATTAATGCAGATTAATTTCCATCTTTCAGGCCCAATTAAGTTCTAGTCACGATTGCGTGTCAGTGCAGAATTCGGAATCTTTCAACTTATAAAAGTCATTGTAACAATTAGGGTGCCCACATATTGCATCGCGTTTGTCTTTTGGTCTGCAAAACGGGTTGAATCTTTGCTTTTTCAGCAAAAAAAATACATTATTTCAAATTGGAATTTCGTTATGGTGATATTTGCGAAGTTCACAATCTACAGTATAAAAGTGAATTTGGTATGTCCGTCTGCATGTTTGCTCCTTCTATACAAAGCTACAATTTATTTCCGATCTTAATGAAATTTTGCACACTTGACCTTCAGAACAAGCGGAAGGTCGCTGTCTAAATGCGTTACGAAAAATCAATTAAATATAATTCGCCTATAAACTGGATATTTATAGCGACCCCAAGGAGTCAAATGACATCGGTCGAGGCCAAAACTCACCGTGTGTGGGGGTCAACTGTTGGCTCTGCCATCCAAGTGACGTTTGCGGAAGCCAAATTGTGTATTCATCTCCCCCAATATCCCGAAGCCAAAGCCACCGAAACGCTCGAATACCCCGCTGCCTGGTGGGCGACACTCAAAGTAAACCGTGTCTAAATTTGTTTGTATTTAGTTTTGGTACGTTACTGCCCACATAAATCGAAAGAAAAAACTAACGGGGCTTCACTCGAAGATACTTGCAGAATGTCGTGCCTTAATTCTACTGATGGGAAGCTCTCTCAACATTACTTTTTGTTGGATTCCGGGTCACAGTGGCTTTGACAGCAACTATAGGGCTGATACACTGGCTGGTGAGGGTACTACTAGTGAGGTCAGTGGTAGTTTTCAAAATGTTGGCATGCCTCTGGCAACTTACAAATTCGCCTTTAAGGCTGAGGCGACGACGAGGGCTAACATCAGGCGGAGTACCGGTAACACATGTCGCGTAGCCAAGCAAATATGGCCTAGGCTGAATCCTAGTCGCTCTTTGGGGTTACTTTCGCTGGATAGAAAGCGAATCAGTAGTGTTGTGGGGGTTATCACTGGTCATTGCCTCATTGGAGAGCATGCCAGGCGACTTAGAATACCGTACAATGATTACTGTAGAAGCTGTGGGGACGAGGATGAGGAGGAGTGTTCATTTTATTTGCTCTGCACCTGCCCTGCTCTTGCAGGTAGTGGGAAATACACCCTTGGCTCTTATTACTTCACCGATGTGGACGACTTGAAGGAGGTGTGTGCGGGTCAGATTCAAAGGTTCATTGTTTGCTCCGGATGGTTCGCAGATTAAGTACTGGTTGGAAAGGCTCTCTGTTGAGTCCATTTTCGTGGTATCACAACGGACCCAGTGGGGGTATATGTGTGCTCCGATTGTCGGAGCAGCCCCTATAGCCTAATCTAACCTTGTCTTCTATTTTTCTAGTACATTATTTCCCCGCTACAATACCCGCACAACCCCCACTTTCAATTCTCCCACGGCCTTGCTGTCTGTTTACACGAACTCACCACTACCTCGAATCATGACAGGTTGGAGCTTGGTCCTTCACCCACCTCCTTTCTTGCATTTAAAAAAAACACTACAAAACCCGCGTTCTTTCCTTATTTCCATTCGAAACAGTCAGTCGTTTGTCATGTGTCTGGTATTGGATCACATCTGGAATAGATTTCAAAGTGAATTGGTTGAACGTCAACCTATTTCTGGGCAATGCGCCCTATTTCTTTATGTACTGAGCCCGCGATTCGCCCATAGTGTAATTAGGGCATAAGGCCGAAATTTTTTACATGGAATATGCAAAGCACAAAAATTTTAATAAGAGAATATCAAATGCGATTATTTCGCCTCTCAATCCATTGCCGAACCCAATGGCGCTTTAATTTATTCTTTTTTTTTCATTATTAAGCACATATAATCGCACTTAAAACTGCGCCACTTGATATAAACTTTCCCACATACAATGTGTTTGCAAACTAGCAAATCTATTCATAAATATGACTAATAAGTGTAAATTAACTCCTTCATCCTAGAAAAAATATAACGGTGTGATAATATAAATATGAGTAAGTTGATTGATGATCACTGGTATATATACAATTAATAAAGAATTATATTCACTATCCAGCAATATTACGAAAAAGTGACAGTGTAGACTTGCACACAGCACATAACCGGCGCTCTACACTACACTTAAATTTCCTCTTCATACTCAAAAGAGAGCGATCGCCACTGTAATGACCGGTTTCCACACAAAATAAAATGCAAAGTAATTGTTTTCACGTGGAAATTGCCCAAAACAGTGTGAAGACATTTGTCTGTGTATGAGATTTTCGTGCGAACCGGATTTTTGACGAACACGAATGGCTAGCATCTCCAGGAGTATGCCAGTTCATCTCCTATTGGCTTCAGGTACTACAAAACCTTCAAATTGCAAGCGAAGTCCTTTACTGTCCGGATTCATTTTTCTTTTCGGAATGTGCGTTAATCTTTTTCTTCCAGGGGAACTGAATTAGTGATTAAAGAAAAAAACTCAACTTAAAAATCCAGGACAACAATAAATTGAAATTTCATAGTATATGATAATGAGTAATCTCTTCATTTTATGTTTATAGTACAATTCTCATAGCATCTCATTTCATGTTTATGGTACAATTCTCATAGCATAACACGCTTAGAATTCTAAAGCAAATGGGTAATATTTGTGGTTCTGCGCCTTTACAAGATTAAATGGATTGATTCGCACGTTGTCGTGGAAACCGTCGATAATCTTAATTTCCTCCTCAGTTAGTTTAAAATCGAAAAGATTGATATTCTCTTCCAACCGTTTCTTATTCACCGATTTTGGAATAGGAACAGTTCCTATTTCGATCTGAAAATAATTTAAAATATTATGTCAGTGTGGAACGTTGATCAATTATTGAATTTTGATTATGAATCTAAAAAATACTAACCAAATATCGCAATGCAATTTGTGATGGTGTCTTCTTGTACTTTTCAGCTATAGCGGCCATTTTATCATCAAATAAGAAAGCGGGTGTCTTCTCAGCTGGATTTGGTCGCGCCAAGGGAGAGTAGGCAGTGATAACAATATCACGTTGTTTGCTAAACTCGATGAGTTTCTTTTGATTGAATCCCGGATGGCATTCAACCTATTCAAGATAACCATCATCATACATGAACAAATTTTAAAAAAAAATTTAATAGTATGTACCTGATTTGTAACTGGTTTAATCTCACAATTCTTCAAAATTCGATCAGTTTGTTCACTATTGAAGTTCGAAATACCAATACTTTTGACCAAGCCTTTCTTCACAAGTTTTTCCATTTCCTTGTAGGTATCCAGATAATCGTAGTCGCTTTATTAGAAAAGATTATATTTTTATAAGATTTGTTCAAAAACTATATATGGGGCGACCGATAGCTCAGTGCGTAGAGGCATCATTCCCATGTCTGACTATCGGCGTTTCGGGTTCGAGTTCCGTCCACGACGACGTTCGTGGGCATGGATGTTTGTTTTGTCTTCCCTCTGTGGTGCGGGCGTAATAATAAGCCACAGCATCTCCCGACTTGTCGCAGGTAGGCGGCTAAGTGGGGGAGCAGGAGGTGCATGCTGACAACTGCATTCTCCGAAACTAGTTTATGCCAACGAAACGTCAATTGGGCCACATGACGAGCTATGGCCCACAAGGGTTAGGACAATTGAGTAAGCTATGCCTACCTGAGTTGCAGAGTACCAGCCTCGTCTTTCGGCAACAAATTTGTGTCATCGATGTACTTGTATCCCACCGGAAAGTGCATTAAATACAAGTCAATATAGTCCAATCCCAAGTTTTCCAGAGATTTCTTGCATGCATATTCAACTTTGGATGGATCATGATAAACATTCCATAACTATGATAGAATGATTTAAGATTATTAGTGAAATTTTAACATGCGTTTAATTCAGCAGTTCTTACCTTTGTAACTACATACAAATCTTCTCGTTTGACAACACCTTCAGCGATTTTCTCCTTAATAACTTGTCCGATTTCTTTTTCATTTTGGTAGAAGAAAGCGGTATCAATATGACGATATCCAATGTCTATGGCGTAACGCAAAGCATCGATTCCTTCATTTTCTTTAGACTATAAATGAAAAAAGGATAATTATACGAGGATTAGTAGTATAATATTGTATCATAATTTTTCAATAACAATAAATTGATATATTTTTTACAGAATCTTTAGGTCGGCTTTGTTGATTTCTTTATGGGAGGAGCTATGAGCTCAATTTATACTTGGGCAGATTGTTTCGTGCTCGAAAACCTAAGTCATATTAGGCGCGTTCTTTTGCAACTATCCAGGTCAAGTATAGTTTAGGTGAACTCATTGCGCAAAAAAAACGATGTAGCTGACATGCATAGTTTAGGAGCATGCATTTGATATGAAATAGATTTTCTCTCATATAAGTTTTGGGTTTTAGATGATAGTCTAATCTCAATGTTATAACTTAAAAATAAACTAAATCAAGGCAAAGCAATTGCGTAGATGGTTTTTTGACGAGGGGCGAGGGATGGGTTGTCGGCACAAATTTTCCTTCTAATATTAAGGAAAACGAGATTGGAGAAATTATAGCGTCAATTTGATTGACTGTGTAATGGCGGCTTTAGACTTGTTAATCCTGAATATTAACTTAGTACGCTTTTATAGTTTACGAGTTTTAGCTTGATAACGCGCTAATTTTTTCGTATTATTCGAAACCGCTTGAAGATCATGCCTCTGGGCAGGACCAATTTTGTTAATTCTAAAACGAATTTGAGAATAAAGTATTTTCCTTAAGTTTTTGATGACTCCATTTGCCTTTGATTTGGTTAGATTCGAGTAGTAGCGGTCAACAGCGCCACCTAACATCGCTGAATTCGCTTTCAGTTGACAATGCCTGCGTTCACATTTTGCAGCGCTCCGGTTATTCAGCAATTGATATGCATGTAAACGGAAAAAATCACTGATTTTTCCGTTTACATGCATTTCAATTGCTGAATAAGCGAAGCGCTCCAAAATGTGAACGCAGGCAATAGCTGCGTTCCTATTTTGGACCGTGTCGAAAGCGCGTCGACACGGTTTCATAGATACTTTGCGAAAACGGTACGATTTCAGATACCGATACCAGAATCTTTTTGAAGGGCAAAAGTATCACGAATTTTTTCCGATCCGATTACCCCTTCAACGATTCCTAGAGTTTTGACAGTTCGCTCTTGACAAGTTCTATCACTCCATTCAGGGGCGGACGCAGGGGGGGGGAGGGGTTAGGGGTTCAAACCCCCCCCCCCCCCCCTCCAAATTCGAGCTAGTAAAAATGTTGACTATAAAAGACCTAAGTTGACTCAAAGCTCTGACTCAAAGCAGTTTGGGTAGGGTTTCCTTGTTTATATTTTTAAGATATTATTTTAATATCATATATTTCGTCATCACCGAACAAGATAACAGTGCCTAAAACTGTATTTCCGATTTGTACAACTTGTTTTCGTACGGGGTGCTAATGCACGAAATATAACAATGCAAAACCAGAACCAAGATCAGTACGTGTACACTAAACTCGCTGCATATTGGACCCAACACAGATACATATTGTATAATAAAAGATAATTCCTATTTTTTGGAAATGGAAAAAAGAGATATTTCGTAAGTGTTAACTCATGTGTGTTTTACCGAACATGCATGTGATCAACATATGCGTTCGCATGCACTTAGAAATAGGATATAATCGTTAAGGGCATTTGTGTAGATTATAAGAATTTGAGTCAGTTGAATAAAGTCAGTCGTAAAGACAAGACTGTTTTATACTAATTAGAACGGAGTGTTTGTGTTGCTGAAATGAGTTCATCAAAAATTACCGGTTTTTTTCAAACCAAAAAGTTCACTGGCTGCAACATGTGCATCTGAAAATGCATTTGACGAATTTCCGCCGGCGAAAAGGCTGAAAAGTGATTATTATTCCCCCAAACGAAAAGTAAGTGATTTTAGATTATATCCTCATTTGCCCGGTTTTGATGTAGATTTCGGAAAACACTTTGTTGATTGTGGTATTTTACAGACTTTGGCTAATGACATTATGAAATTTAGTCGACGGAAATTAAAGGACAATGAAAAGTATGAGCTACTTGTAAAAGCGTGGGCACCAGACGATACCTTCAAATTTCCAGCCTCGGGTAAACGTAATTTAAAGTTCCAACTATCATGGTTACGCGCATTTCCCTGGTTAACATATTCAGCTGGTGAAGATAGAGCTTATTGCCGGTTTTGCGTAGCATTTTGCCAGACAAACATCGGAAACGGATGCCATGAAAACCCAAACATGTTGGTTCAGCACCCATACAAAGATTGGAAAAAAGCTTTGGAAAAATTTAGGGAGCACCAGACTAAAAAGTATCATAACGATGCTTCGGAAGATGCGCAAAATTTTAAGCTTATTTTCGAAAACCAGAAAAACGATATCATAAGCGAAATCGACCAAGGCCGGAAACAAGTGCAACTCGTAAACAGACAGAAACTAGTTCCCATCATTCGTTCTGTTATTTTGTGTGGCAGACAGGGACTTTCTCTTCGAGGACATCGAGATGACGGCTTATTATCAATGACGATGCCACAAAATAACGACGGGAACTTCAGAGCGCTTCTTCGATTCGCTGTAGAAAGTGGCGATCTTGTTCTAAGTCATCACTTGAAAACTGCTGGAGCTAACGCGACGTATCTAAGCCACCGCACTCAAAATGAAATAATTAAAGCTGCGGGCGACGTGATCACGAAGGCCATTGTTGAACGAATCAATCAATCAAAGTGTTTCACAGTAATGGCTGATGAAACCACTGATGTGAGCGGTATCGAACAATTTTCAGTCGGTATTAGGTACGTCGAAGCAATTGACAATATATTCAGAGTCCGAGAAGATTTCTTATGTTTTGCGCCTGTCGTCGAAACGACTGGAAAGCGACTGGCTAATACGCTGCTTACCACTCTAGAGAAACTTGGAGTGAATTTGCTTCACATGAGAGGACAAGGTATATTTTTTATTCTATTGAATTTTTCCCGGCGTATAGAGAATTTCATTTTTGATGTTTTTCTGTTTTCATTCCGAAGGTTATGATGGAGCCAGAGCAATGAGTGGACAGTTCAATGGTTGCGCCGCTGTAGTAAGAAAAACTTGCCCAGACGCTGTCTACGTGCATTGCGCTAATCACAATTTGAATCTAGCCATCACCCACGCATGCGACATTTCATCGATCAGAAATTGCGTGACAACTATTAAGGTGGTGGTGAATTTCTTTCGTCAATCCACCAAAGCGGGATTATTGTTGAAAAAGCACATACAAGCGGCTAACCCTAGTGCTAAACAGACCCGTCTTTTTAAATTCGGTGAAACACGTTGGATAGAACATTTAGATTCACTCAGCTTGTTCAACGAAGTATTGGAGTACATTTGTTTAGCTCTGGTAGAAATAGACGACAATACCAAGAAATCTGATGGTGTACAACCACATGCATTACTCGCCTCTATACGTACGGCTAATTTTATTGTCGCGTTAACAGTAATAAAACCGATCTTCATCTTGACCAAATATCTCAGCCTACATCTGCAACAAGAGACATGTGACCTGAGCCGATGCGTGGAATACGCAAATGATCTGCACGAAGAAATAACAGAGATGCGTTCAAAAGCGGACGAAAAATTCCATGATATTTTCGTCTCAGCAACAGAAACGGCAGAAATAATTGGTGTCGAGCTAAGTATTCCCCGGCGAATTGGAAGGCAGCAACATCGTGACAATTATAAAGGAGAACCGGAAGCGTACTACCGCCGATCAGTTTTCATTCCATTTTTGGATAAATTTTTGGCCGAATTGCAATCCAGATTTCTTGACCATCGAGAACTTCTTTCCAAAATACAAAATATATTACCATCAAAATGCGCTCAACTCAGTAAACAAGAGATATTTCAAACGGTGCAAACTTTGGAAGCTGAATGGCCGAATGATGTCTTTGGATCGACTGAAGAATTCGAAGCCGAGATGAGAATGTGGCAGAGGTAAGCTTACTCATATTAGTACATCGCTGTGCTAATTTTTACGCAATTTTTTTTATACTATAAGCACTGTTTTAAAGTACCCACGGAGAAGCTAGCAAAAACATTCATCAATTCCTTGGACGGTTGCGATAAATCATTATACCCATCGTTACACCGATTTCTAATAATTGGTTCAACACTTCCCGTATCGGTTGCTTCAAGCGAACGCTCGTTTTCTACGCTTCGTCGACTGAAAACATATTTGAGGAACAAAACTGGGGAGCACAGGCTAAATGGACTAGCGCTGCTTAATATTCACAGAGATATAGCCGTGACAAGTGACGACATTTTGAATATTATAGCGAAACAGCCCAGGAGGTTGGATATGTTATTGTAATAGCAATTAATGGAAATACAAAATTTAATAAATTTGTTTGATAACCCCCCCCCCCCCCCCCCAAAATTTTTCAGCGTCCGCCCCTGACTCCATTTGTAAATAACTGCTGGCCTCAAAGTGCGTATGGTGACCACAAAGTCTGTCCTCGCTCGTAATTTTATTTGAAAATTGTGTTTGAAAGTGGAAATATCCCTTATTAAGTGGCGTATGTTTGTGTGAAATATATTCATGGCGGCAAGGGAATCGTGTCGTTTCCCGGAAAAATCACGAATCGGAGAAGGGACAATGGATAAGTAGAGGATTTACGATACTTTTAGGAACGCACCCAATCACACTTAATATCGTAGATAGCTAATGGGGCATACAGACGAGGGTAAGGTGAAAAGTTCTCGACCTGACAATGAAAGACTGCGATTTCAGTTAAAAAATTATTTTATTTTTCTACATAATCTCCCTTGACTTCAACCCACTTGGTCCAGTGTTTCTGCAACATCAGTATTCCTTCCCGGAAGTTACGAGTCTGGAAGGTTGTGAAAATATTCATCTACGGCCCTCTCAACTTCTTCACAGCATGCGAAGCGCTTCTCAGAAACAAATTTCTTCAAGTTTGGGAACAGATGGAAGCCTGGGTGCCAAATCAGGAGAATAGGGAGGATGTTCGAGCAAATCGTACCCCAAATCCCGAAGTTTTCCCATCGCCAACGCACAATTGTGTACAGGTGCGTTGTCCTGGTGAAAGATGATTTTTTTTTTCTTCAAGCCAGGCCTCTTCTCGCGAATTTTGGCACTAGCTGGTCAAGAAGTTTGGAGTAATATTCGCCTGTTATTGTTCTGCCTTTCTCAAGGTAATCAATTAACAGGATCCCTTTCGCATCCTAAAACACGCTGGCCATGACCCACCCTTCCGGCAGATGCGATCGACTTCGCTTTCTTTGGCGCTGAACCACCGGCTTCCACCCACTGCTTCGACTGCTGTTTCGTTTCTGGCGTGTAGTGGTGGACCCAAGTCTTATCCATGGTGACAAATCGCCACAGTAAATCGGTCGGATCCCGATTGAATCGATGCAAAGATTGCTGCGAAAATCATTTTCGCATTTGCTTTTGATCGGCATTCAGCAAATGCGGCACCCATCTTGCGAAGAGCATCTCTAATTATTTGTGCAAGATGTTCGCACCCTTTCTTTTGATATCCCCACAGCCTCAGCAATATCACTCACTTTCATTCGCCTATCGTCCAACACGACGATATCATGCACTTTTTCGGATGAATTTCCTTAGGGGTTCATCCATCCAAAACGAAGAATTTTATGACCGCACGATATTCAAGTTTCTCCATTTTAACGAAAAACACGTAAGACGTCTATTGCAAAAATTCGTGTGAACAAACTACTTGAGAGAACGAGTTGAGACTTGTCATACAAACTAATGACACGTGCACCCGACCCAGGCATGGAGCATAAATTTTTACTGATTGTAACGCTATTTTTGTGTCAGGCCGAGAACTTTTCACCTTACCCTCGTACATCTTTCTTCTGAGATACTTAATTATGTACTCGTATTTACTTATCAGCCTGCGTGTCCTTTACCGGATTTGGCTTCTGATAGTCGAGATACTGATAAATGTTTATATGATTTTCTTTTTAATGAATTTGTTCTTCAATACTTCCTTGACTTCAAAAAGATCTACTGATTTTTGTGAAGTTGAAGGAATTGTGCATTACATACAGTAGTTGAAAATTACCCCTACTTTTAGTTTTGTTTTATTTAAAAACAAAGTAGTAACTAGCGCAACAGTCCAATCAGGACTATAAATAGAAATAAGTTAGCTCATTTTCTAGATCGTGACGGAGTTATTTACCCCATAAATTGGAACACATTTAACAGCTAAGTGGTCTCATAGCCCCCTTTTTTATCGAAAACTACTACATTCGGTAGGAATCGAACCGGAGCCCAGTGCATCTAGAAGGTGAACGTGCTAACCGCTGCGCTATCCGGACTACTGCTTTTAAATTACCTCTAGTTATTTTCTCATTGATTTTTTAAGACTAGCTCCACCTGCCTCCTAAGGGTTTGATTTGGTTAAATAGTAAGCACTCTTAAGGTCGCCACCAACGGCAAGCATTTTAGTCGCGAGCATGCATCGAACCATGTCAAACTCTATAGAAAAAAAATCTCCTCGTTTCCACCGTTCTATGATATTTGATGGTTCGATGGAAGTTTGGTCGTGGTTGTGCTCGTCCATGGGTGGCGACCTTTAGGTAATGCAAGATAACGTTATTGAAACGAGCGACATCAGCATATTTTTTGTTCTGCCTTATATATTTAGCCAGGTACAAAGTATTTAGCTCTAAAATTAAAAATAGAAAGTTCGTGCAAAAACATTGTAAAAAATATACCAGGCAATTATCGTTTAATTTTTAGTTATGTTCCTTTTTTAGCAAGGTTTACTTGGCCTGACTATAGTCCCATCTAAAGTAGTCAGTACAACTGAGATGGCCTCATTTTATTTTTTTACCCCAGCCAAAACTCACCGTTGGCAGCAAAAAATAGTCATGGGTGGGCAGATCTTCTGAATAAAGGCATGGTCAATAAAACTCACAATAGCTGCGTACAGAACAGAGTAGAGCAGGTTAAGCGGCAAAAAACGATCGAGAGCAAATTAGGGTAGCGAACACGAAGAGCAGCTCAGATCAAATTGTTAGTGTAATTGCCTGCGTTCAGAAGTTACCGAAGAGCACGAACTGCTCGCGAGCAGTTCCGGAACTTGTCGATTATGCAGTCTGTGCCTGCTGAACGCGACTCCCGTTGTCACACACACTTCATACGAAAGTCAAGGAGAAAGAAGAAGAAGAAAAGTGCGAGCGGTGAGCAGAAATTTTTCCCGCTCGGTGATCAATTGATCATGATCAGTTGAGCGGAAGTTGCTCAGTATCTTCTGAACCCACACATCTTAACCTGCTCTATATGGCTCTAGAAAAAACGCGCCTTATATGCTTCCCAAACTGTAAACTTCGGCACCTGCGTTTCAAACCGCTGGCTACTTAAGGTCGCCACCCATTGACGAGCACAACCACGACCAAACTTCCATCGAACCATCAAATATCATAGGACGTGTGGAAAAAAAATTCCCCCTATTTCCACCGTTCTATGATATTTGATGGTTCGATGGAAGTTTGGTCGTGGTTGTGCTCGTCAATGGGTGGCCACCTTTAAGCGAGCAGCATTCTTGCACTGACGTTTTATCCAGAGCAGCTCAGATCAAATAGTTAATGTAATTGTGTGGTCTTAAGCTGCTCTGTTCTACATGGATCTTGAAAAAATGCGCCTAATAAAAGGTGGATCTACACCGAAAGTCTCTCTTGTTACGCTTAGAACGCTTTTTTTTTGGTCAAAAGTAAGCCAGTGCGACAGCCATCATACAGCCCTTGTATGTGTTAATAATAAAATACAGCGGCCAGGCGCAAGGTTAAACTGTGTATGTGTAGTACCACTAAAGTTATAAGAAAAAGCGGAAAACCAGGAAACAAACTGTAAAAGAAGCTGTATTCACATCAAATAGAACAAGACTTGATGTCGGCAGAATTGCCGGAACATTCCTACTTGACGAGGCGAGCCTTAGTGGTTCGCGTCTTTGACCAATAGTGGGTCAATCTGAAATCTACGCCACTAAGACAAAGCATTCACCTTGTCAAATGACACTGCGATAAAAGGAACTAATTGATTCCGAGTAGTTTCCTAATATTTCAACGAAAACCATTTTTGCACTCAGAAAAATGTGGAATCTAATTGAATGCAATTGGGGTGGAATGAAGCGAAAACTGAGTGGAACGAACGAGCTTCTAGGGCCAACCGCTAGATGTAGCCTAAATAAGTATCCCTTTCCGACCCGTGATATACAGTTGTGCTATCTTTCTTGAAATGTGCATAATTTTGGCAATTATTTCAAATGACATCGTAGTCCGGATGGCGCAACGGTTAGCACGTTCGCCTTCAACGCACTGGGCCCCGGTTCGATTCCGGGGATTTACGTGCCGGACTATGAGCCCACTCAGCTGTTAAATGAGTACCCATTATGGGGTAAATAACTCGGTTGAGCGTGTTGCTGATCACATACCTCTGCACAAAAACCGTCACGATCTAGAAAATGAGATGAATCTAACTCATCTCGAGGCCGTGGTTCAAATCGGACTGTTGCGCCAGTTATTTATTTTATTTATCGAAACGCCCGAAAGCATCGATTGTGCTAGGCTGTTCTTTTCGTACATGCTTTTCTTTTTGGTTAATACAGACATATCATGATTTCTAACGGCAGTCTTTAATTGCACGTCTCCATTGCAAAACATGGATTCCGGTGAGTTGAGTGTCAGATCTGATGTTTTCCTGTTTCTTGTGTAATTTTTACAATTTGTGTACATATGTTAACATCTGGTTTCATGTTTTGTAGCTTGTAATTGAATGGGCTTGTAATTGTATGGGCGATTTTGTGAGTGGAAATATAAGATAGCACAGTTGTGTCATTTGGGCCACGACTCAATTTATAACATTGCTAACACAATTGTAGCATGTCCTTTTTTGGTACTAAGTTTGTAAGAAGGACGTATCCTTCTAGGATTTCGTTACAATTTAAACACCGAGGCTGGTGTTCAGGCGGTATTGGAGCTTCTGGAAAACTCTGACATTGATTTGTCAGGCGATGAGGATGACGAAAGCTATCTTCCCCCTAATAGGATACTAAACACAAGCACAGACAGTGACATGATTCCGACGAGGGAGAAATAGCTGACGTTGTTGTTCCACAAGAAATCGCTGACGTTGTTGTGGCATCTCGGGAGCGAGCGAGAGAATGTAGAGAGTATCTATGGAAAAGTCAGGACTTTCCATATAACGAATTACCAACTGTCCACACCTGCGAAAATTTAATCCAGCTGGGTACGCCAATGGAATACTTTTCCAAGTATTTCCCCGAAAAGCATTTCGATGATGCCATCAAATATACAAAAATGTATACGTTATTAACATTAGGCGAAGAAGCTGCTATCTCTGGGGAGGATATAAAGCACTTTTATGGTGGTTCACTTCTGATGGGGTGCATTGGTTATCCACAACTTCGAATGTATTGGTCTGCTGATTTTCGAAACCAAACAAAAACCAGCACAATGTCACGTAATAAATTTATAAAAAATAAGGAATACCATCCATTTTACGGATACATCCACTCCAAGTATATTACCTCAAACAAATTTTGGCGTGTTCAGCCAATTATCGATATGGTGCGGAATCGTTGCAACGAGTTGGCATCTAATGTAACATCGTATTCAATTGATGAACAAATGGTGCCCTTTTCGGGAAGATGCCCTGCTCGTCAGGTTTTGCGATTAAAACCTCGGCCAGTCGGCATTAAAAATCTCGTTTGTGCAACATCAAATGGTCTCATCGTTGACTTCGAACTTTTTCAAGGCGCTGGGACTTTCCCGGATTGTGGCCTTGGTCATGGACCTTCAATCGTAATACACTTAACCAAATTTTTACCCAAAAGAAGCCACCTTTACTTTGACAGATTTTTTACTACAATCCCATTGCTTGAAAAATTAGACGAACTCGGCTTCAAAGCCACTGGCACGATTATGGGAAATAGATTGGATAAGCGTATTAATTTCCCATTAGATAGAAACATGTCTCGTGGTGATATGTGTCACTTTGTAAAAAATGACAAAGTTGCGGTGGTAAAGTGGTGTGATACTTGTTACAATCGCATCCACAATCTGCGGAAAACACCCAATAAACGAGGTACAACGATGGAACCGCAGCCTGAAAAGGCGCGTACCTGCTGGTATAGCAGCTATAAGGGATTATAATGTCAATATGGGTGGAGTTGACATCGGGGATCAAATGCTGGAATATTACCGTATAAAGTCGAAAACCCGCAAATGGCCTGTGAAAGTACTTGCACACTTTTTGGACTTAGCTACATACAACAGTTGGATGGAATACAGAAAAGATGCAGTAGCCATGAAGCTTCCAAAATCGCAAATTGAAACGTTTGTGGAGTTCAAAACCGAGATCGCAAAAGTTCTTTGCGCATACCAAAATGCACCTGAACAAGTGGAACCCTTCGAGTTATCAGATGACTTTCATGGGAACAAATATCGACCACATCAAGCGCCAGATGATGTTCGATTCGACAGATACGACCATTGGCCTGTACCTATGGATGGCCCAGTTAAAAGATGCCGATTGCAAAACTGCCTGAGTCGATGTCGTACGAGGTGCCAAAAGTGCAATGTTTATTTGTGCTTGAACAAAGACAAAAACTGCTTTAAACTGTATCACCAAAAATAACAAAAAGGCTGATTTTTCATACTTTAATATGTACGTATTGTAATTATAAGCATAATGTGTGTGCCTCACGAAAAAATAAAAAAATAATTCCAAATACATAATGTAGTTTTAATATAACAAATTAGAATTAGACAATTTCGCGAAATTAAAGGGTTTTTTCCGATTGGGTCGGAAAGGGGTATAATGGCTGAATTATAGTATGCGCGAACAACACGGCTTCTGCTGTCAAATAAAGTTGAACCAATGTATTTTAGATGGCGATAAGTATACTGTGCGCGAACAACACGTCGCTCACGTCGCAAAAGTTGAGACGAGTTCAACTTTGTCGCAATTAACGAGCCGCGAAATATCAATTCACAATAGGCATGTGGTTTAAAACTGTGGGTGATCATTTGTTTTGTTGTAAGTTACTGTTATGCGCTTGGAAGTGCATGTTTCTATTCTTAATTCAAAAAAGTGTTTCAAGTTTGTTAGGAAGCCAGTTTTTCACAGCTCAAATGTGTCAAACGAACGCGAACAAGGGATTTGACTATAACTGGCTGAACAGATGATTTTCGTTGACTGCGACTTGGGGACGTAATTTGCGCACAGTATAATTCCGAGGTAAAGCTTTATGTTCCATCGAGGTCAGGGTCTGTCCCAGATAAGCCACCAGAGCAGAATGTTAACCCATATAGGTTAATGTTTTATAAATTAATTCGCAAAAGAACGCGTCTAATGTCAAGTGAAAGATAAAGTCTTGTGGACGTGTGGATTCAGTCAATGTGTTACATTACTCCGGGGAATAGAGTCTGAAAAGGTGACCTTAGCTTGCAAAAGGTTCAGTAGTTCTAATTTTTTGATATGTTATATAGACCAGTCCCGTAGTCAAGAATCCAAGTTTCTGACCTCCCACCCCCTGTGCGTTCCCTGTGGCACCCCTAAAACCGACAAATTTCCGGCCATTTTTAACTTTATTGCACATATCTTTTTAATTGTGAATCCTAGCGGAAAACTTTCTACCAGAAAGTTATAGAGCATCAAATTTCCAATAACTTTGATAGACTATGTTTTTTCGTCAAGCTACTATCTTAAGAGATACGCGCTGTCAAAATTGCACATTTTTTACAAAAACTATATGTTTTTGATTGTTTTGTCGGGTTTTTGTTTCTATTATCCCGAAAACGGTATTTTTTCGTAGATAAAGTTGTATTGAATAGTATTTAATAATATCTACATCATTATGGTATAGTTTCAATAAGGAAATAATTTCGAAAACCTGTTTTTTCGTACGTTTGCATGGACTTGAAGAATCATGCGGCCAGTATGCCAGTAATTTAATTTTAGTCGTGTAGAAAGTTTTTTTTTTTTCGGATCACACGTGCGTTGCCGTAAATTGCGCATTTACTTTTTTTCTAGTTATTTGTTCATTAACGAACATAAAATAAGTAATGGCTTCATCTAATTTTTGATGGAACAACAATCAATCAAGTGCCACAGGAGAAGTTCCTAGCGAACGAAAACAACAAACTTCGCTTTATTTCACTCCTGAAGGAGACACTCAATCAAAACAACATAAATGTGAAGCAAGCGATTGAAGATGCTGATGTACTTATTGTAACATCTGCAATAAGCCTTGCTGCAGAGTATGATGCTGTGGAGATCGGGGAGGACGTTGATTTGCTTGTTCTCATGACTTCTTTGCCTCAAGATCTCCCCATTTACTTCCGAAAGCCTGGAAGATGTGGTTCCCCTGACATTTTATTTTCCACAGCATCCTATAAGTACTCAGCATCGCAAAATCTGCTTATTCTTCACGCTTTGAGTGGGTGCAACACCACGTCCGCCCTGTTTGGATTTGGTAAAACCAAGTTTTGCACTTTGTTTGAAAACAAACCAACCCTGCATGAATTTGCAAATATCTTCAGAAATCCTAACGCCAGTGTTTCGGCCATTTTTGAAGCAGGAGAGCGTATATTTCTTGCTCTATATGGTGGTGACACAACAAAAACATTAGAAGCTTTGCGATATCAACTATTCTCAAAGTCTGCTACAGGTAACAAGCTGAATCTTTCAAAGCTACCACCGACCCAGGATGCAGCTATGTACCACATCTTTCGGACTTATCACCAAGTTCGGACATGGCAGAGCCAAATTAAAAACCCTCTGGACTGGGGATGGAGAAGGGACAGCCAAGGACTTGCTCTTATCAAAACCACCAGAGATCCGGCTCCTCAATCTATCCTGAAATGCATTTCATGTAAGTGCAAAAAAAGCTGCACTAAGGCCTGTAGTTGCAGAAAGAGCGGTCTAAAGTGCTCCGTAATTTGCAAAAACTGTTGTAGCAACAAAGCGGACATAATAATTAATGATTATAAAGATGATCCGACTGAACTACTTGTTGAAGAAGTCAACCAGGAACAAGCTGAGACTTCAAAACCCCACAAAAAAAGCGTATGAAAATATAAGTTTCCTTAACTATTACTACTACTTTGCCTTAACCCCTAGCGGGGCATAGCGCGTCAACTACTCCTGCGCGCCATCGTACTCTGTTCTGGGCAATGGGGCGCAACTCCCCAAAAGACTTACCCAGTACCTGACACTCCTTTGCCACAGATCGACGCCATGTGATTCGAGGACCCCCTCTTGGTCGGCCTTGGTTGGAAATGGGATTCCATTTCATGGCATGCATAGCAATGCAGTTATCACTCTTCCGCAATGTGTGACCTATCCACTGCCATTTTCGCCTGCGTATCAATTCGTCGATTGGCATCTGACCCGTACGCCGACTTAGCTCTTCATTTGATATTGTTTCGGGCCAGAAAATTCTTAAAATTCGACGAAGACATGAGTTGACGAAAACTTGCAGCTTTCTGGTAACTCCTACGGAAACTTTCCATGTACTGCTCCCATACAAAAGCACTGATAGTACCAGGGAGCGAAACAGGCCCAGCTTGGTCTTGATGCTGAGATAACTGCTCTGCCAGATTTTGGACAGCATGCCGTATGCGCGTTTAGCCTGGTTGATACGACGAGCGATGTCCTGCTCCGTACCACCATTTTCGGCAACAATGCTACCCAGGTAGACGAAGTTGTCCACCTTCTCCACAGGCTGCCCATTAATATTGATGGCAATAGGTGTCGGATTTCTTTTTCGCAACGGCGGGCTAAGAACCTTGGTCTTGTTGGTATTAATCTTTAGCCCAACCTTGCTTGCCTCCCTCTCGAGATCTAACGCCATTGCGGACAGATCCATGATTTTGTGGGAGAGTAGGCATATGTCGTCAGCGTAGTCAAGATGTTGTAGATAAGATGTCAAAGTCCATTGAATTCCTCTGTCGAGTCCGGATAGGGCTGCATGCAACACATCGCCGATCACAATGAGGAATAGGATCGGTGAGAGGATGCACCCCTGCCGAACTCCACTGCGAATCTCAAAGTCCCCCGACACCTTACCTTTATGCAGAACGCGACATTTCGCGCCGTCATAGGTTGCCTTAATAATAGCCACAAGCTTCTCAGGGATGCCTCTCCTGCGCAAGGCCGCCCATATAGAATCCCAGTTCACACTATCGAAAGCCTTTTCGAAATCGATGAAAAGCAAGTGAAGCGGAGAATCGTATTCAGCGTATTGCTCGATGATGATTCGCAAGGTGTTAATGTGATCGACACAGGAGAATCCGGATCGAAAGCCAGCCTGCTCTTCATCAATTGTGCTTTCTAAGTGGGCCTTTAGTCTCTCTAGGACGATTTTAGCTATTATCTTGGCAACGGCAGGAAGCACACAAATGCTTCTCCAATTATTACAGTCTGTGAGGCTACCCTTCTTTGGAAGTTTGATGATCAAACCTTCCTTCCACTCAGTGGGAAAGGTCTCTGTTTTCCACGCTTTATCAACAAGTGGGTGCAGCAAATCGGCAGTTACGCTTGGCGCTGCTTGATAAAGTTCGGCAGGGATGCCGTCAAGTCCGGCGGCCTTTCCTCGTTTTAGTGCAATAATTGCAGTGACTATTTCCTCTTTAGTCGGGGCAGTGGACCGTATACGCACATTTTGATGGTTAGCTAAATTATCTATATGAGGGGGAACTTCACCAGAGGTTACACGGTTCAAGACCGCGGCGAAGTGTTCTTTCCACCGCCTCATTTGATCTTCTTCCAAGATAAGTAGCTTTCCATCACTATCTTTCACCGGATGTTGGCAGGAGTTACGACCACCTGTAAACTCCTTGATGACACCGTATACGGCGTTTAAGTTGTTACTTCTAGCGGCTTCTTCTGCTGACACTAAAAGAGAATTGGCATAAACTCTTTTATCGCGTCGCACACTACGCTGAACTTCTCGAGCTTTCTGACGGTAAAGGAGTTCGATGCTGCTTCGATTGTCGTCTGAAGCTGCAGTCAAACGAACTTTCAGCTCCTTTCTTTCAACAATCCGCTGCCATGAAGCGTCGGACATCCAGGGCTTATTCCGGCAATCCGGGTTTGGGCCAAGGATGGTATTTGCGCTATCAATGTACGCATTTTTTATGGCATCCCAGTTTTCGTTTATGTCACTATCTGGGTGACTAGTTATCTCAGCCGCTTTTTGCGCAAGATGGTCATTATATTGTTGTAAGACAGCTGGATTTTTTAGTCGAGCGGTGTTGAATTTGCGGGGCCTGGATCTTTCGTCGCTGGGGCGGCGCACGGCTGCAATACGCAATCGAACATTAGCGATCATAAGATAATGGTCTCTTCCCATCCCAATATTGGCACCCTTCTTGTTTCGCACGTCCAGGAGGCAACTCTTGAATCTTTTACTAATGGCAAAATGGTCGATCTGATTTTGTGTTCTGCGCCGATCAACAGAGGACCAACTGATTTTGTGGTGGTCCTTCTGCTCAAACATAGTACCACCGATGAAGAGACTGTGAAAGTTGCAGAACTCTACAAATCTTTCACCGTTGTCATTACGATCACCAAGACCGTGTCTCCCCATCACATGTCTGAGCCCATAGTTATCGGCGCCAACTTTCGCATTCAAATCACCCATAACCATTATAATGTCACCTTTAGGTGTTCTGCTCTGAACGGCGTTTAGTTCTTCGTAGAAGGAGTCTTTTGCCAAGACATTGTCGGGTTCAGTAGGGGCATAACATTGTATTATTGAGATATTCCTCATTTTAGTCCGGAACCTGGCGGTCAAGACCCTGTCAGAGACCGGTTCCCAGGATAAGAGACAGTTTCGCGCGGCTCTGGTTAAAAGGAGCCCCACACCTGACTCACGACGACTACCGGTAGCTTTACCGGAGTACAACATTACAGTGCTGCCCGTTGGAGAGATGAATTCTCCGCTGTTCCACCATCTTATCTCACTAACTCCTAAGATATTTAATTTGTACCTCAGAAATTCACTCTCTAATTGAAGAAATCGTGCGTTCTGGGGACCTTCTGATCCATTGTCCAGGAGAGTACGCACATTCCAGAATCCAATCTTTGTCATTGTACGATAGCCAAAAGTCGTAACCGTTGAGTCAGTCCTTATCCGAGGCATAGTTGACGTTTCGTTAGCATATAAAGATTTCGGATAGTGCAAGTTGCTGGCATACACATCCTGTCCTTTGATTGTCGGTTTTAACGACAAGCCCTCAAAGGGAAAGGCCGTGGTATTTTTTTCACACCCCACACCACAGGGGTACCTCAACCAAATCATCGCACCGCCATCACTGGCGGCTTGACGTTGGTTGGCAATGGTCAGTGACCACAGCCGTTCCAGGGGGCGCCCACGCGGAGGACTATGGAAGAGGAGTTTTTGCCTCTTGTGGGATTCACAATTAAAAAGATATGTGCAATAAAGTGAAAAATGGCCGAAAATTTGTCGGTTTTAGGGGTGCCACAGGGAACGCACAGGAGGTGGGAGGTCAGAAACTTGGATTCTTAACTACGGGACCGGCTTATACAACATATCAAGAAATTAGAACTACTGAACCTTTTGCAAGGCCGTATGCCTTTATTCCCCGGGCTACATGCTTGTATTCGTTTTTTTGTGTTCCTCTTAACACCGAGGAAGACGACGAACTATAGCATGTAACACACTCGCATGCCTGCTACAGACAATGGGCCATGACTGACAATTGGAAGCAATTGTCATCGTATACGCGTATAGCGGTTAGTGGCCCTGGCGTTGGACAGAAAATTGTTTTTAAATTTATTATGAGCCACTTGCTGGCAGCCACCATCGTCACAAACCGCTACCTGCCCAAATTCACAATAGCAACTGACGGCGATGGGCCATTCGCCACGTTTAGACCGTGGAACTAAAAGGCGATTTAACTAAATCGTTTTATACCATAGATACATATATATTAAACATATATGAAATAGGCAGAGAGTGGGGGTAAAACTTTGAATATCGAGTTATGACTGACATATCCGCGCCTGCGCAGTGAAACGCTAACACGTATTAATATTTGGCCCAGGGGCCCGAGGAGCGAGGGGCCAAATGCTTCGCAAATGTCAAAATTGTGGCTGAGTGGCCGATGGCGTAACATTTACCGAACGTATGGCGACCGCGTGCAAATGGGTAGCAGTGCGCATGCGCGGCTTGGTTCGAAAATAACCTGAAGCACAGAGTGGGGATAGTACTATTACCGATCTGTTCTATTTAAATCTATGGTTTATACCGACTATACGGAGAGGTACTTCATCTTCTTCTTTCTCCGTTGACAGCACAGATAAATTTGACGGATATAAATTTTACGACAGAAAGACTTTTTCTTGCCCGTGATCACGCACTGCTTTCCTGAAATTGCAAACAAAACAAACGCCGAACAAAAAAAAAGTCAACATTAGCGATAACAGCGACATAGTCCCAATTTTTTTTTAGTCCAGTTCCGCAAGTAGAGATAAGCCAAGTCCAAAACTAACTAAATCGATACGTAGTGATTGTCTGTAACCGCCAACACACAGAACTTGTGACCATTGCTACTACAACAAAAAGCAACGTTTTTTCGAATTCTCCGTTTACCTGCTTACATTTTTTGATTACTATTTTTACTGAAACACTATCTGGAAAACCACGCTAGCTAGTAAAAAAAAAAGTATTGTACATACGAAGTTTATCCGAAGTCTGCTCTGTTTGAAATTTTTGCCGTGAATATTTTATGATCCATACTGTAGGTAAGCTTCTCTCTTAGCTCGTAAGCTTTTCATAAAAGCTTTCCCTAAAATACTTCTCTTATGAATCTAAAATTTCCCCGAAGAGACTCTGGCAGTGGATTCCAATGAACATGAAAGCATGCTTCTGGCGTTGAACGTCTTTTCGGCATTGAATGCATTTAGTCGAATGACACATGGGCCGGCTTTTATCATGAACAAGATTATAAAACTCTTCCTTTCCTCAAAATCAAAACATCTTAACAGAAAACCAATCGACTACTCACCAAATATGTGCCCAAGCCCAGCACTGGCATTTCCGTGCCATCATTCAATTTAACACTTGGTACGGCAACCATCGCAGCACATCTACTTTCCGCGGTTGTAGAGAAACTACTCGAACAAATGCCGCCAAAGCTCCGAATGTGAATGAAATCAGCTGCTGCACTACTACGGTTACGGTAAACTATGGCGCCGGTGGAAAAATGCGAAGCACCGCAAAGACGCTCTACGAGCCCAACTGAAACACTTGAATGACGACGATTAGATGAAGCGTAAAATCGATTGCAAGGATCGCCAAGTTGACGACGAAAAACGCGAGGAGAATTTCCATGCAAGCGCCGGGAAATTTGCATGCTCACTGCTATCTCACGAGAACGAGAAATGCTGGATTTTATGGAGCCCGTCGCGAGTTGTGCCATTTTTATGCATGCAAAGTAATATTACGTTTACACTATCCCCAGATTACTTCATCTGCAGCGTAATCTGGGTGTGGTGAGTTCAAAATTGTATGCATTTGACAGTCGCAGATTATCTCAGCTGGCGCAGATGAAGTAATCTGGGGATAGTGTAAACGTAATATTAGACCCTAGATGAAAGCAGATCTTTAAAGAATTCGAAGACAGATTGAGGAAATCGACAAAAGATTGATTGCACTGGCAATTTTCAGCTAGGTACATACATAGTTTTCCCATACCATCTTATCATTGTGCTTTTTTCCAACGTCTCTACTAAAAGGCGCAAAATTAGAATATGTAGACAAAACAAGAAAAAAGCAGCCTCGTGCGTGCTTTTTTGGAGTGAATATACAAGTACACTAGCCGGCATAAGTATTTTGACGAAACCGTGTTGTGACTATTGAACCTAGCTTTGCTTTGTATCGTTAACTAACGGTGCGAAAATTGTGCGCAAAACAAAGAATCTATTTTTAGCTCTATGCATGCCAAATTGTACACTGTTTACCGTTTTTCTTTCTCTTTCTGCTGATAAGAATGCATGCCGACAACGAATTTTTACGTGGCATAAGTATTTTGACGGAATCTTTCTGTAAATGTTTTTATACTTTCGAGCACGTGAAAACCAAACAACTTAAATGTGTGTGTATGTGTTTAACTTGAATTGATATTAAACGTTGATAAAAAAATAAAAGTTGATTAAAAGTTATTAAAAACCATGGGAAAAACGGCTGAATTGAGTTTAGTGATCAGATCTTCAATGATAGCAAAGTTTAACGGTGGAACGGCAGTAAAAGACATTGCAAATGAGTTTAATGTGTCGCGTCAAACTGTGCACTATCAAATTAATAAGTTTAAAAAGCATAACGACTTAAGAAACTTAACGAGATCCGGTGCTAAGCGAAAAACAACGCCCACTGAAGACCGAGTCCTTCTAAGGGAATTTAAAAAAAAAATATTTTTATGAAGCCTCAATCTGCTGCAGATCAATGGAATTTGACGGACAAGAATCCAATCAGTGAGCGCACTGTCCGACGACGTTTAAAGGAAGGTGATTTTAAGACAATTAAAGCTAAGGACGTGCCGTACATATTAAAGGCAAACAAGCTTAAAAGACTGGCCTTCGCAAAGGAACATTTGCACAAGCCTAAGGAGTTCTGGGGAAGCGTTCTATGGACAGATGAAAGCTCCTTTGAGTTTAACTCATCAAAAAAACAAATTTTGTGTAAGATTGCCAAAGGTAGTAAGACAAAAAAGACGAGCCGCTTGTCAAAAAGTGAGCCATGGTGGAGGCTCTGTTATGCTTTGGGGATGTGTTGCGTATAATGGGCTGGGTGACTTGGTTCCTATTACCGGCTTGAGGAACCAACGTCAATATTTGAGTACCCTAAATGATAATGCCTTTCCTTCCGGAGATATGCTTATTGGGGAATCATTTATCCTGCAACAGGATAATGCCCCATGCCACAAATCCCGGATGATAACTAACTTTTTGAAGGATGTTGGTGTTACCACTTTGGACTGGCCACCTCAAAGTCCAGATTAAAATATTATAGAAAACGTCTGGTCTCTTTTGAAACGCAAAAGAACAGTTTCGTTAAATAAAACCAGAGAGGAGACAATTTCTGAGGTCACTTTCCTTTCGAAAGATATATCTCCAGAGATTCTTCAAAATTTAGTGGACTCAGTACCGAGACGCCTTCAGAAAGTTATCGAAGCCAAAGGAGGTTATACATTTTACTAAATCCTTCTTAATTTCTTTACTTTTGTTAAGTTTAAACTTTGTTTCCTTAGCATTACATACTTGTCAAAATACTTATACCAACACATGAAATTACTAATTCATTTATATCTTTTTAAGTTTCTATGAAAAAACATTTGTTTGCTTATTTTTAAGTTTGTGTTAGTTATAAATAAAAAGGAAAAAATAAACAAGAGTTCTTTATGAAGACATTTAAAAGTTAAACTTAAAAATTCATCATTTTTTATTTCGTCAAAATACTTATGCCGAAAAGTGTACAAGCCAAAATGATATACCCCAGGTAATAAGACTTTCTAGATAGAAATTTCGGTACCACAAAAATGAACTATGGGGTTTTGCATCTTACAGCAAGGACCGATTTATAGTCTTAAACGCCCTGAGAAATTGCCGAAACACGGCATCTTTCTCATACTAAACGACCTCAGACACGCTACAGAAACTACTAATATGTAGTTGCGTTTTTTTGTACAGAGCAGAAAATTTGTGCTAATTTAATACAGGCGAAAAAAAAATATTTCACTGGGATATTTTTAGTTTCCGGGGCCCGGGGTGAAAAAAATCACTCGGATTTTTTGTCATTTATCGCTCGCGTCACCATAGGACTCTCAAATTTACAAAAAAAAAATTTGATTTTTATTTATTTTTTTTTTTTTTATTTTTTTTAAGTTTTTTTTTATTTATTTTTTTTTGTTTTAATAATTTATATTGAATTTTTGGTATGTTTAGAATTGATCAAAACGCTGTTGCACGCAGAGCGAGCGAAGCGAGCGTTCATGTTTGTGCGATACTGAGGGTGGCGATCCCTAAGCGCAGAGCGAGCGTAGAGAGCGGATCCCACGCAAGGGGATTTGCAAATTTTTCAATTTTCCATGCCTCCAATATACCAAACATTCAGTATAAACCACGAAAAAAAAAATTAAAAATAAAAAAAACCTTAAAACAAAAATTAAAAAAAAAATTTTTTTTTACAAAATCTAAACTTTTAGAGCGACGTGAGTGAAAAGTGACAAAAATCCGAGTGAAAAGAGGTTTCCCCAGCCCGGGGCACCCATCTTGCGCAGAGCTTTCGCATCTCTAATTCTTTGTGCAAGATGTTTCGCACCCTTTCTATCGATTTCCCCACAGCCTCAGCAATACCACTCACTTTCATTCGCCTATCGTCCAACATGATATCATGCACTTTTTCGATGGTTTCCGGTGTGGTTGCTGTTTTTGGTCGTCCTTCATGTGGGTCGTCTCCGAGGGACGTGCGACCACGCTTAAATTTATAGTAGCTGCCCATTTTTAGGGGTTTGTAGTAAAAACAAAACCCTTATGAAATCAGTCAAATGTCTGTCTGTCCGTCTGTCCATGAAATATCTCACGAACGGCTGAAGCTACATATATGAAATTTTGTGAGAATATGCAGAATTATTACAATTCGCCGGAGAAAGCGATTCGTTGTAATAGGCTGACTTTAAGGGGAGGTCCCCATAGAGGGGAAATGATGGTCAAATTTGTTTTTTTAATCTGGTATAGGCAAGTGGGGTATCATAAGAAAGGTAACACCGAGTACATTCCATTCCTGGTATTTTCATCAAATTTGAAAGGAGGGGAAAAGAGGTAGAAGGGAAAATATGTCATCCGAGTTTGTCCCCCCCTTGCATTTCGAGACCGTTATGCTTAGAAATATGAAAATTTACAGAAAAGCGGCATTTTACTAGCGTAGAAAACCTAGATTAATAGAATTTTGAAATCTCATCAGAAAAGGTTAATAATAGTACATTTCTCTAGTTGCAGTTAGCACACCCCTGTACTCGTTAAGCATACTCGAGGTCAAAAATATTGATGGCCAATGATAACCAACATCATAGGCAATAATATCTCTAAGTTTCATTACAATCACATAATATTTAATAATAGTACATTGATTTAAAGTTAGGCATTTTGACACTATCCACACAAAAAATACACCTATCGGATTCATAGGTGTGAGTACTCGTACTAGTTTCATGTTGCTTTTCGTAGTGCGAATTGCAGTTATTTAATTCATCATTTTTGAAAGGGTAAAGATTGGTTGGGGGCGCTGTGTTTTAATTGGCCAACTTTACCGGGTGGAAGGGGGGGGGGGGATCCACATAGAGGCGAAATTAAGGTAAACAATTTTTTTTCCACTGGCATAGGCATAGTGAGATGTCGTGAGCAAGTAATGTTGATTCCATTCCATTTTTTGCATTTTCTTGAAATTTGTAGAAAGGGGAACAGTGGGGGAGGAGAAAATATTAGTTCGTAATTTGTCGGCGATATTTATATACCAGGAGGTGATATTTATATACCAAAATAAGCGCTTGCTACAAAACCCTCGGATTGCGGGCGTAGCCCTCTATATTCCGGTTTCATTTACGAGGTAACGGTTGACATCGAAGGAGCAGAGTCCCCGTAAACTTTTGTTAACTTCGGATGAACTTCCTTGGGGGTTAATCCATCCAAAACGACGAATTTTATGACCGCACGATATTCAAGTTTCTCCATTTTAACGAAAAACACGTAAGACGTCTACTGCAAAAATTCGTGTAAACAAACTACTTGAGAAAACAAGTTGAAACTTGTCATTCGAATGAACGACTCGTGCACCCAGGCAGGAAACCTAAATTTTTGCTGATTGTAACGGTATTTCTGTGTCAAGCCGAAAACTTTTCACCTCGTATGCTATCAAAACGGATGTTTATATTATCTAAAGAAGAGATACTTTCTGAGAATAATGTACTCAAGATAACTCAAGATAAATTTGTATGTCGCGATAAGAATTCAAATCAATTCCTTATCTGAACTATGTACTCGTACTTATCTATCAAATAGTGAATGTGAACGTAACTTTATCCTTACACCTAGAGGCTTAGTGGTATTTAAAATAAGGGGGGGAGGGGGGGGGGGGAGTAAGTAAAATATCTGCCGAAACATGGATTATTATGAATCACCACGAAGTTCCAGAAGAATATTTAATTTATAGGGGATTAACGCTCCCTGTTGTATATGTCGTAAACGTCGTATTCGTCGTAAACTTCTGTCATCCCCATAGTAAAATGACAGAAATTTACAACTTTAGGACAAATACGACGTTTACGACATGAGCATGAGTCCCCTATAACATTTTTTTTAAAACAGCTGTTTGCATTCCCGAACTACATTATGAAAGACTTACCAGCCATGTTCCTAATCCTACAAGTGGCATTGCTGAACCGTCACAAAGTTTCACACAGGGTATCTTAGTCATTTTGATATTAACTGATTTTCAAAGCTTGACAATATAACTAAATGACCGGCAATTACCAGACTCTACGAAAAGTATCTAATGAAATAAGGTTATCTGAAACGCTTCCATGACCACTATTAAGTGTAAAATGAAGCTGATAAAAATAATTGCTGCTGTGATAAGGAAATATAACATAATGCTGGCCATTGCAAGCTCAAAATTCGTGGACACTCAAAATAATTTTAAATTCATAAACGACAATAAGTAGTAAACTTGCTTTGATCCGAAGTGAACTGGTGAAATGCGAAAAATTGTATAATATTGATTCGGAATATTACTCATGATGATGACTCAATATAACTTTCAGTTTGAACAATGCTTACATTTATTTCCGGTTTACATACTTACAGCTTTCGAGTGTACCAGTAGTTATTTGGTACCTGTCTGGTACACAGTTCGGATGGTTCGGATGGAAGTCACTGGTGAAAAAGTTTTCTCGTACAAAATGCACGTGCAATTTTTTCACCGGTGAACCGGTTTGAAATTTTTGTATGAATTTGACGTCACTTTTCCTTCACCAACTGTATACCAATGATGCAATCGAGGACTCGGACGCCAGCACAACCGAGGATCAATGTGGAGCACCTCAACATTGAGTTCTTTAACGACTTCATATACCTGGGTTGCAACTTGTCAAAGGACGCCAACGAAACTGACGAAATCAAGTGACGGATCCAACTAGCTAATAAGACTTTTTTCTCGGTTACTTACATTTTTGGGCCGGTAATACCAATGGTTGCTATATGAGGTAGTGGTACGATTTCTGTGGCTCCGAGCGTGCAATATAGAAACTAGAAAGGATATGCGAAATTTCCGCTCGATAATTTTAAAACTAAGAAACCTTGGCAGGGCCGATCTGTGGGCACGGCTTTGCACTCTCGTAGAATACATCGAAAAGTTCCTCGCCTACAAGGAGTATACGCCAGTTGCCTTCCATTACATTGAAGGCGCTTTCAACAACGTTAGACCTGAAGCTATCACTGATGCCCTTTCTGTTCTGCCTCCCCTTCTTGGGAATTTAGCGGTCAAGAGGTTGCTCTTAATATATATTAAAAACACAAGAATTTGGTATTTTCTACTGATTTTTATTATCCCTGGCGCATTTCGCTCTATCGAGTATCTAAGAGGAAATCTTCTGAAGATACTCGAGAGAGCAAAACGCGTCAGAAATAATCAAAATCAGTGGAAAAGACCCAAATATTGTGTGTCTAAAAATATAAAATGAACTCAAAACTGAACTCGTTCTCTTCACTAGGAGATATAGGCTACCTTCAATTGTTAATTGCCCCTGGAGGGGCATGGGCGCGTCAACATCTCTAGCATTTCTATGTCTTGTTGACGTGTTGCCAGTTGATAGAATGCACCTCCTATCCGCGCCGTCTTTATGCTGACAAGCTCGGAGCACTGTGAGAGTTCTATTAGCACTCACAGGAAGTTTTAGATCACGCCGAGATTTGAAATCTGAGCTCTAGATTAGTATCGTAGAGCGGTGACCGAACGACCACGGCCAGCGAGTGCGACAGAAGCCAAATTTATTGGACTTATTTTGGATAAAAAATTATACTGGAAGGCTAACATGTGACAAAGGCAACGATTGCACTATACTCTTGCAAGAGGGCTATAGATAGGCGAAAAATAAGAATTGCAGCCGAAAGTGGTTTACAGGCTATACATATCGGTACTACGTTCCATAATGATGCATAGGGTTGTCGCTTGGTGGACGGCACTTAGCATCGTATCGTACAGAACTCTGTTGGGGAAGGTCCAAAGATCAGAATGTGTTGCCATCACGGAAGTTCTAAAGACAATACCGACTTCTGCCTTCGGCGCACTGTTAGATTTGCTTCCTTTGGACATTTTCGCAGAGGAAATGACGGCGAACATTTCCATTCGCCTCCGTGAAACCGGTCAGTGGACCGCGTCAACCACTGGCCACTCGACTGTTTTGAACAACACTCATAGAGACGGACTACACCTGTTAGACAAGGGCTTTACAAGCCTGATCCCATCAAGAAATGAGTGGCCAGAGAACGCTAATCTGATATATGATGCCATTTGCATTTTCACTGATGGCTCTAAAACTGAGGGAGGGGTTGGGGTTGGTGTATACTCGGAGAAACTGCATTTTGGCTCGTCGGACTCTGTAGCTTTTTTCAGGCGGAGGCTACTGCAATCTCCGAGGCGGTAGCTGGGCTTGCGCATAGTATTACATCTACTAGGGATGTTATAATCTACAGGAATAGTAAACCGCTTGCTCTGCCCTGACGAGACGCAGGAAAGACCACTTTTTTTTATTGATCTAGATGATTTACTATAGAGAAGGGTATAATTACTCACCATTCTTCACCTCTAAATAGCTTACATCAGATTGTCAAAATGTCAGGATAAGTTGGTTGGTTGGTTAGTTGGTCAGAGGAGCTATTTACTACCCAGCAGAAAACATAAGTGTGCGCCATTTCGATACCACACGTGTCATAAGAGGAATAACCGTCGTTATCAGTTTTCTTAATTATTCGCCCTCAGATCCATCCCGTGGAGTTGAGGAAACGTATTATCTCCCAAGCGCTGCTCAATTCTTGATACCTGATTCTGAAAGTCAAATTCGGTTTTTATTTAATTAACGAGCTGAATCTAGGGTTCGCTTCACTCACAACATTGACACTAATTTCATTTTCCACATTCTTCCACGGTCATTCACGCTGGGAGAGGGGACATTGGGAGCGCCACCATTTATCCCTTTTTTTACAGTCTCATTCACCTTCGGGTTTATTTCGTATCATATAGGCCCTTATGCGAATTTATATGTCCTCCGTTCCTACTCGATCCAAAGCGATTCGGAATACACGAACCAATGCATTTTCCGCTTGTAAATGTCTCTGGAGATCAGTCACACTTATGATTTGTTCCAGGAATCTGTTGCGTACGCTGATCCACTTTCTGTGTTCTTCGTTGCCCATGAAATAAATTTGCAAGGAATTGTACTTTTGGTCGGCGAGTGGAAGAAGTGGATCCGATATACCATCAAGTGGGCTGATGGTATATCGGACCCTGTACTTTAGACGTTGGCATGAATTTACCCTCATTAACAACTCCTTTTGCTCTGAACGACGTCATTTGGAAGCAAGCTTTTTACTTCCTGAAATTAGGAGGAAATATTTTGAAAGAGGATCTCGTCCAAAATATTTTGAAAGCGCTTAATTGAAGGCAGTTGAACTTTCCTGTTTGGACACCACATTCTGGGCGTTCTTTCTCCAAATTTTAAAGCATGACAATGTATACACACGTTTTCCATCTTCCAAATTGAAACGCTTGGATGGACCCTGTAATCTAAATTTTCGTCATATTGAAATGCAGCCAGCACCAAATCTCACCGTTGGTTTGATCACGCAATTGATTCAGCGTTTCTCGCAGCAGCTATTCTTATTCTTGCCCCCCCCCCCCCCCCTTAGTTGAGAGCATCACGAACCTGCGGTGTTTCAGCAATTCTACAGGGAACATGCTGCTGACGTTTTTCTGCTGACTCTGCCCGTCTGGCTGTCCTCATCCTTCTGGCACCAGTGTCACTTCCTCCCTGTGATCGTACCATTATTTTTAACTTCTGCATATTTTTGGGAGTGTCACCATACATCTATGCGATCTCGAAACTATTAAATCGTCACTAATTTATGTGACTCATTCCCGGGGGAAGGAGGGAGTAGAAGTTGAGGAGGGGCATTAGGAATGTTATCATTCATCTCAGCGACCCCAAAACCGAATGGTTTTGATACAAATCCCGGTCAAATAATAGGTAACTTCCACGGATTGTCAGTAAATTTCGTAAACCGAGATGACGCCGGTCTCTTTAGTATGGTTGGCCTGGCCTGGCACACACTGTCGAACACGAACTCGAACATGGTACAAATGTCCTCTGAATGGCTCAATACACACACAATTCACACAAATCTGAAGAAAATTGGCCACTTGTACCATGTTCGTGTCCGGGTTCGGCAGTGTGTGGCCGGGCTTAAATTGGATTTTACTGCATGTAAAAACATTATGCAGTCGCTAACCATCTAACTTTCATGCTCGCCTTACCGAATAAACTCAAATCAAATTTTGTTATCCGAAAAAACGCCGTGCCGCTCTCTTGCTTCGGTTAATCGGGGTTTTACTGTATGTTGTAATATTTTCCATTCCGAACCACCTTATTTTCCTCCCCGGTCTCCCGAAAGTAGTTGTGAAAAATTTCGTTTTCTGAAATGTCGCCGCCCTCTTTGGTTCGGTTAATCGGGATTTTATTGTTTGTGGTATTATTTTGGAGTCGCGAACCATCTTATTATCCTCCCCGGCCTCCCGAAATTACTTATGAAAAATTTCGTTACGCAAAATGACGCCGCACCCTTGGGTTCGGTTAAATGGGGTTTTACTGTGTGCGGTCGCGAACCACCTATTTATTCCAGCTCGCCAAATATACTCCTGCAAAATTTGGCGACAATCGACCCAGTGGTTTGAAAGTTTTTGCACGACAAACATACAAATAATAAACTTCACTTTTATATACATATTATAGCAGATTAACAAACGATATCTCATGATTGGATATTGATTTACTGACAGTTTAATATGACTGAAAATTCTAAAACTAGTAAATTAAACAAGATCAACCGGAACATCAATAAAAATTATTGAAAATTAGACAAAGCATTTGTAATACAGAATTTTAAAAGAAGAACTCTGTTCAGAACTCTTCATGGAAAGGATAGTGAGGACTATCTTTAGCATGATCCATGGGAATGAGACGTCGTCCTGTATTCAGGGCATCTATGACACGGTGATCTTCAGCGCTTAATTCGAAATCGAAAATATCAATATTGGCTTCAATTCGACGTTTTGTCACAGATTTTGGTAGTGGCACAACATCGTTTTCGATCTTTAAAAACACAAACATTAGAATATATCCTTTCTTTATATATAGATACGAGTATACAATTATGCATTATTGTCTATAGAATACTTACCAACCAACGTAGGATTATTTGCGCAGATGATTTATTGTACTTTTTGCCGATTTCAATGAGTTTGGGTTCATTTATGTAGTCGTATTTTTTACCTTCGGGACGACCAAGAGGACAATAACCGGTTATTACGATGTTTAATTTTTTGCAAAACGCAATTAGTTTCTTCTGACTCAGTCCTGGGTGAACTTCAATCTAGGGGAAACCGATTAAAGTGACGGTCTAATAGTCCCTTGCTGTAACGTATATACTAGTACCTGATTATGAACTGGTTTGATTGTTGTGTCCTTTAACAATCTAGTTAATTGCTTGGAATTAAAGTTGGAAACTCCAATGCTTTTTGTCAATCCCAAATCAACCAGCTTCTCCATAGCTTTCCAGGTGTCAACATAGTCCACGTTACTGTAAAGATGAATAAAAGTAGTTCCCCTCATTTAACTACGTTTTTTTAGCAGTCCAGATCAACTGCAGAACAACAATCGCACCCATTACACTAAAGGTCGCCACACACGACAACCACGTCAAACTCAATAGACATTTTTTTTCACTGTTCTATGATATTTGATGGTTCGATGGGAGTTCGGTCGTGGTTCTGTGCGATCATGTGTGGCGACTTCAACAATCAGCTCTACCCAGAACTATTTTGTTAGTACGCGTGCAATTGTTATTCTGCTCTGATCTGGTCCGTTGAAAAAACGCAGTTATTGTCTGTCTTTTTTACTTTACTTTTACCTGAGTCTTACGTCCCCCTTATCATCTACGGGAAACATCACATTATCACCTTCATAAGGATAGGAGTAAGGCCAATGCATCAGGTACATGTCAATATAGTCCAGTCCAAAATTCTTCAGTGATAAACGACATGCTTGTTCAACTCTCTCCGGCTCATGGAAATGACACCACAGCTGTGAAAAAGACAAAGAAACTAGTTATGTATGGACGAGTATGTGGCAAAAACTTCAAAAAAAAAAGTACCTTGGTCACTATGTAGACATCCTCACGCTTGATTACGCCTTCGGCAATTTGTTCTCGAATTGCCTCACCCACCTCTGCTTCATTCTCATAGAAGAAAGCAGTGTCAAAATGTCGATATCCCGCGGCGATTGCATCTTTAACAGCTCGCTTGCAGTCACCACCTGTTGACTGTTAAAAAAAAAATTAAATGTGTGTTAAGATTACCGCGCGTCAAAAGTGTAACTTTTAAAAATCTTGTTAAGGCTGCATACTGGATTTTGTAATTAAAGATTTAGCTTTTTATCCCCTCCCTCTCACTCATTTCGTCAAAAATCCGAAATTCCTTATAGTTTAGAAGCTATGGCCAAAAAACCGAATATTAAAAAAACTGGGGTATAAAAACAAAAAAAAATGTAGACTGAGGAGTATAAAAATAGTGGGGATCGATGCTCCTAGGCCCACGGGCATGGGGGTGTCTACTGTTGGAGGGCAAACATTTCGTCAAAAATCCGAAATTCCTTATAGTTTAGAAGTTATGGCCAAAAAACCGAATATTAAAAAAACTAGGGTATAAAAACAAAAAAAAACAGTAGACTGAGGAGTATAAAAAATAGTGGGGATCGATGCTCCTAGGCCCACGGGCATGGGGTGTCTACTATTGTGGGGGGATGTCTACTGTTGGGGGGGGTCTTTGTAGATTTTTAAAACATTATGAATTTATTTAAATTGGATGATGGAGTGAGTAAAATGAATTCACCACACAGGATCGAGCAGAACAACGAGCGAACCCCGATCGAACCATCAATTTTATAAAACGGTGGACCGTCGATGGTAGTTCGATGAGGAGAATTTTTCTCCGCATGTTCTAACATTATTCTCGATAATTCCGATGAAAAGAGCTGGTCTGAGAAACTTGTTGCTTAGGCGAATTTGTAAAGGTCGTCACCCATTGACGAGCACAACCACGACCAAACTTCCATCGAACCATCAATTTCATAGAACGTGTGTAAAAAAATTCCCCCTATTTCCACCGTTCTATGATATTTGATGGTTCGATGGAAGTTTGGTCGTGGTTGTGCTCGTCAATGGGTGGCCACCTTAAGATGAAATATTCGGAATTCGCTGTGGCAGTTTACTTATACACTTCCTGTCATTAAAATGTCAGATTTGAGCAGTACAAATAAAATGGTTCGGCTGTCCAAATAAAATTTGTAAGATTGTATTTGTGCTAATTGGTACATGTGTAAAAAGTATGCGCAGGAGAAACAATCCCAAATACAACAATTATTAAAGAAAGTTGGGATCCATTTACAAACCAAAATATCATCGAAAAATCAAGCAAAACTGAAGGGGATCACGTCTAGGTCTTAGGCCGCAATTACACTATAATATTTATAACATACATTTTTTTATATGGACTTGGGTGTGATTGTCATGACACATAAAAAAATTGATATGATAATATAAATATGATAGTGTAATAGCTCATCATCATCATCGTGACGCGACAGCCCGACATCGGGCCTTGACCGCCTGGATCATTGTCATCCAATTACAATATCTCGGTCACGTGACAGCGTCCTCTAATTTTGGAAGCCCAGTAGCTGCTCGGCGTCCGCATATATTGAGCTCTCCCAACGAACCCTCAGTCGTCTTTGCAGTCTCGATCCGTCAACTTGTTCTGCGTTGTTGTTATTGTGTCGAGGGATAGAAAGTTAGCTGCCTCTATTGGGTTCTCCCACAGCGATCTTGGAGTCAGGTGAGTGGGCGCAGCTGGGCAGTGAAAGATATGGTTTACGTCGTGAGGGGTTCCGTTACAAGCAGGACAGATGTTTGAGACGTCCTGGTCTATGCGAGATAGGTAAGAGTTCAGTCGCGAACACCAGCCTGACCGAAGTTGGGCGAGTGTTGTTCTCATAGCTCTCGGAAGTCTTTCATCTTCCTGAGATATCGTTGGTTGTATGGACGAGAGCACTGGATTCGAACCTAAGCTTGGTATTGACTTGTTGACCTCTTCTCGATGTATTGCTGCGATGGCCGACCTATCTGCGTTACTATCAAATGGTTCCCTTTTGTATCTCTGGACGTCTCTTTCAAGGTCCCTCAGGTCGCGCCTGACATGTCTGGGCGGCGGCGTCTTGTCCATGAGATTGAAATTAGGGTGATCACTGCGATAGCAGCCCACTAGGTATTGCTTGGCAAGAATCTGGTTGTGATCTCTTAAAGGCATCATCCTGGTTTCCTGATGTAGATGGTCCTGGGGTGATATCAGGAGACAGCCTGTATCAGTGCGGAGAGCGGCGTTTTGGCACGTTTGAATCTTCTTCCATTGCGTGTCACAGAGATTCTGCGACCACACAGGAGCCGCATAGTTGGCCACTGATCTTCCGACTGCTTTGTACGTGACCAGTAGAGTTTCTTTGTCTTTGCCCCAGGTGCTACCGGCCAGGGCTTTGAGGATCTTATTCCTACTGCGCATCCTATCGCATACAGTTAAGGCATGGGGTGATGATGTGGCCATGCTATCTAGCGTAACTCCTAGGATTTTAGGATGCTTTATAGTAGGAATAGGATGATTCCCGATCGAGATATCAAGCTGCATCTTGACCTCCTTCGTCCAGGTGGTGAATAGGGTTGCCGAGGATTTGGGCGCTGAGACGGTCAGGTTCTTGTTTATGAAGAACGAGTTTAGTCGTTCAAGATAACCGTTGATGTTTCTGCACATAACCGCTATGTCATTCCCTGTTGCTAGAATGGAACAGTCGTCAGCGTAGGAGATAATATCTATCCCTTCAGGTGGTGCTGGGAGTCCTGAGAGGTATAGATTGAACAAGGTAGGAGATAGAACTCCTCCTTGAGGTACCCCTTGTTTAATCTTCCTAAGCTTCGATTTGCTGTTCCTGAATTCTGTATAGGATTGCCTGCCAGCGAGATAATTGGCAATCCATTTCACTATTTGCGTCGGAAGCGGTGAACAGTTGATGTCAAACAGAAGCGCTGAATGGCTGACAGTGTCGAAGGCCTTCGACAGGTCGAGCGCCACCAATATTGTTCTGTCACAAGGACGAGCCTGGTTGAGACCATTATGGATGCGGGATGTAATGGCATCCAAGGCCGTGATCGTACTGTGCATGCTTCGGAAGCCATGTTGGTGATCAGCGAGCTGGATGTGGGCTGTAAGAACAGGGTGGATTAGTGCTTCAAGCGTCTCGTTCTGCGTTCATTACTCTCTTTGGCATGCGATCATCGTCCATTCATTGTAAATGCCCTGCCCATGGAAGTTGTTGTAGTTTGACGATTTTCGAAACTTCCAGCTCATCGTACAGTTCATACAACTCATGGTTGTACCGGATGCGCCATCCATATCGATCGCAAACAGCCCCGAAAATTCGCCGCAGAACCTTATGTTCAAATTTGTCTAGCATGTTTCTAGAGGCTCCATGCTTCGCAGCCATAGTATAGCACTGGTTGTATGATGGTTTTGTGTACACGCGGAGCTTCGTGTTTCTGTGCACATGCTTCGATTTCATTATGGATAGAACCGAGAAAAAAAAAGTCTTATAAGCTAACTGTATCCGTCGCTTGATTTCGTCAGTTTCGTTGGCGTCCCTTGACAAGTTGCAACCCAGGTATAGTATATAAAGTCGTTCACGAACTCGATGTTGAGGTCCACCATATTGATGCTCGATTGTGCAGGTGTCCTTGTCGTCGATTGTATCATTATTTTAGTTTTACCCTCGTTGATACGTAGTCCAACTTCTTTTGTAGCGGTATCGAGCGTATGCAGAAGTTCTTCTGCATCGGCTAATCTTCGAGACATGAAGTTGATGTCGTCGGCGTACGCTGCTAATTGTGTCGACTTGATGAGTAGCGTCTTGCTGTTGTCCATATACATAGCCCGAATAGCGTATTATAGTTCTAGGTTGAAGAGCGTCAGACCAGACCAATGCGTATTTCAAATATCATACATCAGTAAGTCTATTATGGATCCTGACCTGGGAGATGGAGTTGGTCACCGTCATCTTTGTCAGTCGCACTAATTTTGCCGGTATACCAAATTGCAGCATGATGTTGTACAGATGGTGTACGATCGATACTGCCGTATGCCTGCTTAAAGTCGACAAAGATTTGGTATACATCTACGTTGTATTCCCAGCACTTCTGAAGTGTCAGTTTGATCGTAAAGAGCTGATCGGTTGTGGAGCGACCAGGTCTGAAACCACCTTGATATTCGGCAATGATTCGTCCTGCGTACGGTTTTATTCTATTTTCCCGAATTTTCGTCAAAATTTTATAGGACGTACAGACTAGTGATATGCCCGTGTAATTCTCACACCGCAGTTTTTCTCCCTTTTTATGAATTGGACAGATGATGCTTCTGCTCCAATCGTCTGGGACCACCTCATCCTCCCATACTCGCAGGAGTAATTGATGTATGGCATTAATAGATCCGTTCCACCGAATTTCATCAGTTCAGCTGGAATCTCGTCAACGCCCGGCGATTTATTTCGTTTTAGTGACCGCAACGCGAGATCAACTTCCTCTACTATCGAGGATTGTATGGGTGGGCCTAGATTAACAATATCGTCGAGAGCTTCTTGTGTGGGGATGTTAGATGGTAGGTTTAGAAGCTCTTCAAAATAAGAGGACCATCGTTTGTTAATGCCATCGGTGTCGGTGATGATGTTTCCATCCTTGTCCTTAGCGAGGCGAATCCTGGGTCGATAGCAGTTCGTAATTGTATTTACTAGTTTGTACGCTTGTCTGGTATTCCTATTAGCTAAGTTTTTGTTAATATTCAGTAACTGCTCGTCAAAGTATTTACGTTTGCTACGTCTAATTATTATATTCGATATTCACCGTAGGTCATATTTTTCTTTTGGCTCTGGTTCCTCGTTGAATCCATTGTCTATAAAAATTACTGGCACAATAGTCCAATTTGAGCCATGGCCTCGAGATGAGTTAGCATCATCTCATTTTCTAGATCGTGACGGTCTTGTGCAGAGGTGTGTGATCAGCAACACGCTCAACCGAGTTATTTACCCCATAAATGGGTACTCATTTAACAGCTGAGTTGGCTCATAGTCCGACACGTAAATTCCCCTTTTTATCGAAAACTACCGCATTCGGTAGGAATCGAGCCGGAGCCCAGTGCGTAGAAGGTGCACGTGCTAACCGTTGCGCCATCCGGATCCATTGTCTATACGCCTCGTTTTCCGCATCAAGTGAGTTTTGCATTCTTCGTCGAACCAGTCATTTCGCGCTCGCCGGACTTTATATCCCACGACCTTCTCTACGACCTCTTTGTACCATCAAAGAGGTTCTTCCTAGAACCCATCGACGCCTGTGTTGCTGATGTTGTGTAGCATAGGTGATAGTCTTTTCTCAGAGGTCGTAGTATACCCCACCGCCGTAGCATCGCTCAGAAGCTTATCAACCGCAAAGATTTTGGGAGGGCTGATTCTCGATTGGTGAACTGAGGAAATTCTACTATACATCTGTAGGTCGTCTTCACGAAGTGATGATCTGAGTCGCAGTTTGCTCATCGAAAGGAGCGGACATCCATCACACTAGACGCCCATCTCTTCCAAATGAGGACGTGCTCAAATTCGTTGACGGTATGTGCGTCTGGAGATTTCGAGGTCTGATAGTGAATGCGTCGATGGGGGAAACACGTAGAGCTTACGACTAGATTCCTGCTAAAGGCGAACGTCGTTTGTTGGAAGTGAGTTGAAAAGAGTCTCAAGGCGGGCGTAGAACTCGTCTTTTACTGCATCTTCTTTAACTTCAGTGGGGGCGTGCACATTGATGAGCCAGAGATTGAAGAATCGATTCTTGATGCGAATCGCACACAGCCGTTTATTTATGGGTTTGAAGTCAGTAATGTGCGGTTTGAGGTGATTGTTAACTATAAATGCTACTCCAAACTCCTTGCGGTCCGATGGTTTGCCACTTGTAAAAATTGTGTGCGATTTCTTGTTATTGGTCTCGCTGCCAAACCAATCTGTTTCCTGGACTGCAGTAATGCTCAGTTTGTACTCTTCGACCTGTTGAAAGAGGGCCTTCTCGGCCCCCGGTTTGTTCGGGGAGCGTACATTCCAGGATTCGAAAGAATAGTCCGTCGTCTGTGTGGTCGTCGTTGTTGATCCGTTCAATCCGAGGCTTTTGTTCCAGGTTTCTTGACATGGAGTGGTTTTAAAAAGGACGAGTTGTCAGCACATTGCTTAACCCCATTCAGAGAATGTTACTTTGGTCATCCAATTTTTATACCCTAGACTTTTAGTATAGGGTATATTGTTTTTGTCACGACGGAAATATGTAACACCTTAAAGGAGGCTCCGGAGGTATGGCAATGTGTATACATAAATGATCAGGGTCACCTCCTGATTCGATTTAGCCATGTCTGTCTGTCTGTCTGTCCGTCTGTCTGTCCGTTCGCACGATAACTTCCGATAGAAGGAAGCTAGAGCCTTGAAATTTTTGGATATTGGAAGTATGATCTAGTTGGTTGGTATTGAAAATGGGCGTGATCAGGCTAAGAGAACGCCTACCTCCCCTACATATGTAAAATAATTAAATGTATCTATAACTCCCGATTAAATAAACATGAAAAGCTCTAGCTTTTGCAGATTGCTCGTGAGGATGATCTTCTACTCTACTGGAAAAATAAAATCGATCAGTTGAAAACTAACGGCAATTTTCTTACAAAGAGCCCCGTACTACCCTACTTTTCAGGTTTTTTGTCTATAACTCTTGAACCAATTGATGTAGACACTTGATTTTTGGCATGTAACCCTCGAGTGAGAAGTTGCTTAAGTTCTAGTAAATTTGGCATAATCAGATCAAAGGAACGCCTACCTCCCCTACAAATTTCAAAAAACTAAATATTCATTTAATTACGATACTTTCGATAGAATGACACTAGCGAGTTGAAAATTTGTTAGAATGTTGTTAGTAAAATCTACTAGGTTGGTATTGAAAATGGGTAAGATCCGACTCAAGCAACCTCTACCTCCCCTACAAATGCAACTTCAAATAAGCGATAATTTATGACAGAATCAAGCCAGCGACTTGAAGTTTTGGTCAAATGTTTGAAGTAAGATTGGGTTAGTTGGTATTCAAGATGGGATAGATCCGACCTAAAGAACCCCTACCTCCCCTAGAAATGAAACTTAAAATAAGCGATAACTCACGACAAAATAATGCTAGCAACTTAAAATTTTGGTCAAATGTTTGCAATAGGATCCTGTTGGCTAATATTGAAAATACGTAAAATCCGACTAACGAAACCCCTACTTCCTCTACAAATGAAAGTTCCAATAAGCGATAACTTTCGATAGAGTGAAGCTAGAGACAATGATGGCAATGATGAGCAAGATTCGACCCAAGGAACCCCTACCTCCCCTACAAGTGAAACTTCAAATAAGGAATAACTTTCGGTAGAATGAAGCTAGCGACTTGAAAAATTCGACAAATATTTGTAGAATGGGTTAGTTAATTGATTTTGATAGTGGTCAAGATCCTCCTGAATGATTGCCAACCTCTTCTATAAACTGGTCATACAGGAAACTCACTTTTAATGCATATGGTCGTTACCAATTGGTACTTTATCACCACTAGGTCTGAACAAGTCTAGGGTATATACGCTTCGGACTGGTTTTTTCTTTAGTTGTTTTAAATGATCTACAACTACTCCGGTATCCGCGCTGGTCATTGCTGATTCTGGGGTAAGTAATTTATGATCCCATTAAATATTTACTTTCTTAGTTCCAGTTGGTTTTTTTGTTGTATTTAGTTTAGTTTTTCTGCTTTTCTTTTATTGGGATTTTACTGTTTCTGTATTTTTTGTTTCTCTACGAGCTAAGGGCCTATGCTTGCTGTAGCTCATTTCGGGAGACGTGGGCGGTGTTTTTGTCACTCGTCGCCCCTGTCCTTTACGTATTAATAAAAATGCATAGGCCTGGGGAAAACAACACAAACAGGAGAGGGAAAAATGAGGAACACGAAAATGAGGCGTTAAGGATAGAATGGTTGGCGTACGGCTCAATTACCCTCGCGCTCGCATCGGAGTACAGGTGTAATGGGACTCTCGGGCTCTGGTTTCTGACCACCGACAGATCATTACTCATTAGTTTAGGTGCTGCCATCGATCTCCCGGTGGAAGCAGCACAACCAGAATAGAATATGGTTCATTACAGAACGTCTGGGTCAAAGTTGTCAATTCGCCTGGATTATGAGTAACTCGAAATGACAACAAAAAAATAGCTTACATCGGTAATACTTGGTGGACCCGTCGGTCTGAATACACCAAGAACTTTTTAAGAATAAAGTGGAGTGGGTCATTGCGAGTCTAAGTCAAAAATGACTCAAAATCGCTCTCCACTACCACACAAAAATTATAAACTTAAAGCCAATTCATCCTCCTGCCACTTAGTTCCGTCCACACCATGGATTCACTCTTCAGGAGCTACCTTAATTAATACTTCGATTCTCACAACGGTCTAAACGTAGTCATTGGGTGCATTCGGGAGTCACGGTTGCTAGCTAGCTGTAAGTGCTGCCTCGTGATTTGTACTCCGAATGTTGCGCTAAACCACTGCTAAACTTAGCGCAAATAGCTAGGCGCTAACACTTTTAGGCAGCACAAAATTTGTTCGCTGTCTTGGCTTAGCGGAAATTTGACAGTTCGAACGAATGGCCTGCATTCGCAAATCACAGCGCTACCTGAGCGCACCCATTTTTGTTGTTGTAATTCAGTGCAAAATTGGGACAAAAATAAGAGCGCTCAAGTAGGCATGTCAATTTACAACAGGTGAGCCAACATGCATACCATTCGGGCGTCACAAAAAAAATTGTTTTGTGCTGCTTAGGAATTCGCTATTTCTATGCAGCGCATTACGCTGTTTTCCGTGACGCCCGAATGCGCCCATTGTCCGCTTACGAAAATGTACAATTGCGACGTCATAGGCAGATAGAGCGAAAAAGTTGTACACTTCTTTGCGTAACCTTCTATTTTTGAATCATTAGTTCTATGTATATTTTATTCAGCTCTGACTGTATAAATTTATGTGCCAGAAAGCATTTTTAAATCTCTTAAGAAAAGAGACTTCTAGCAGAGAGATTGTTGGTTCGGAAAAAGCTTTGGGCGGATATAACCTCACAACTTTTTTGTCGTGTTTGTTATGACATTTCAATGTCAAGGTTACTCCACTTTATTTCCACTTTCCTTCGTAAAACCCAGTCTTTATCAGACTTGACTTTTTCTACGTGAAGTTCTAATTAGACAGCAATACACAGCAGCACGGCACCACTTCGGTAACAATAAGGTACAAATTCTACACGTACTTACCGTGTATGTTCCTAAGCCAATCATTGGCATTACAGTATTATCATTTTGTGTAATTGTCGGCACTTTCACCATTTTAACTCACTTTCTAGATGTCCTCTGATTTTCAAATTGCAAAACAAAATATAACAGCAACGGAATGTTAAAGAATCCCCCGACGAACTGGATTTCATTCGAAGTAAATCACTCCATATGAATGACTGGGTGTACTCGTACTGTCCTTTTTAATCGCATTCAGAACTTTATGCGTGTGCATATACGAGAATCAAGTACAGTGTGCGCAAAAACGATAGCACATAAACTTTAAACCTAACGTATACATATCTATTTCTTTCAACAAAGGGTCGTATTAGTCGTAAAGTTGTAAAATTGTGTCATTTTACTGTGGAGATGACAGAAGTTTACGACGAATACGACATTTACGACAGGGAGCGTGAATCCCCCTAATGTCGTTCATTGGGGTATTTTTAGTTTCCGGGGCCCGGGGTGAAAAAATCGTTTTTCACTCGGATTTTTTGTCACTTATCACTCACGTCACCCTAAGACTCTCAAATTTGCAAAAAAAAAAACAAATTTTTTTTTTTTTTAATTTTTAATTTTTTATTATTTTTAATCTTAATTTTTTAATTTTTTTTCCTTATTTTCTTGTTCTAATGATTTATACTGAGTGTTTGGTGTGTTTAAAACTGATCAAAACGCTGTTGAACGCAGAGCGAGCGAAGCGAGCGTTCATGTTTGTGCGATACTGAGGGTTGCGATCCCTTAAGCGCGGAGCGAGCGTAGCGAGCGGAGCCCACGCAAGGGGATTTGCGAATATTTCAATTTTCCATGCCTCCAATATTCCAAACACTCAGTATAAATTATGAAAAAAAAAATAAAAAATAAAAAAAAAATTAAAACTTAAAACAAAAATTAAAAAAAAATTTTTTTTTTTTTGCAAATTCTTGACTTTTAGAGTGACGCGAGTGAAAAGTGACAAAAATCCGAGTGAAAAGTGATACCCCCAGCCGGGGCCCCGGAAACTAAAAGGTTGCCCGTTCATTCATTAAAAAGATTCATTTATTTGGCTAGTTATTGATTCCTTGTTGTAGTTGTAATGTTGCAAGTTTTGCAAAGAAAACAATTTTTTTAGTAAGTTGCAGAAACAAAGATATGAAATTTTTATTGTGCGGACTGTACATGCAAATAGTATTGATAACTTTCAATTAACCTTCAAATGATAATAATACGTCGATAACTTAAAATGTTTAGTACTTCAATGCAGTCATTTTTTAATTTTTTTTTTGCCATGGTCAAACGATTTAACAGTCAATTGAATTTTATCTGCATCAAACAAAACGTCACACTTGACTTATACGCTAAAAATCTGAGTTAAAGTGTATGACCTATCCACTGCAATTTTCGCCTGGGTATCAATTCGTCGATTGACAACTTCCCATGGACTGTTCCCATACAAAAGCACAGACAGTGCCAGGAAGCGAAACAGGCCCAGCCTGGTCTTGATGCTGAAATAGATAGATATATAGATATGTAGATGGAGGGGGTTCGCCCGAAGGGCCACCAAGCACTGCGACCCGAAGGTCTATTGTGCTACACTCTAATGTCTATGCAAATTTGTGATTAATTGTCGAGGCCAATCATTCCCAAAAATCTGCTCAAGTTTCAGTGAGGCAATCGTTTCCGCTTCAGGGAATGCGTCGCCAAAGCATTTCAAGCCATGGAATTGAAGTGCGGCACAATCACAGCGAATGTGCTGGGATGTCTCATCCTCACTCTCACAGAATTGACAGCTTGAGTCAGAGACGATCCCCATTCTGTGCAGAGCCCCTTAAGGTAAAATGACCCGTAAGGAGCCCGCAGATAATTCTCACCCGGTGTTTGCGTAATCTTAGCAGCTCGATGGCACGATTGTGTAAGTGGCCAACTATAAACAGCTTGACCTGTCTGAGACCCGGGGTACCAATGCGGAATGGTTACTGAATTCTCCCATTCCTTGAAACACAGAGTGATTCCACAGTATGGCTCAGAGCCGACGAGTGGGGTTGCAGAAGCCCTCTTAGCCAATTCGTCGGCTATCTCGTTTCCTGGGATCCCGGCGTGCCCGGAGACCCAATAGATAGTGACCTTGTTTGCAGAGCCCAACTTTGTGCAAGGCTTTGCGACTACTTAGCACCAATTTCGACGAGATAGAGAAATTACTTACTGCTTTGATGGCCGCCTAACTGTCTGTGAAGATTGCAATATTCCTACCTCGGTATCTGCTAAGAATATGTTCGCGCAGGTGTCGATTGCGTGAACTCCCGCCTGAAATACCCTTGCGAACTTTCCCATGGGAATGGATACCTTGTGAGACGGGCCTGCGACGCTAAATTTTTTTTTTTTTAATTTTTTTTTATTCTTTTTAATTTTTAATCTTAATTTTTTAATTTTATTTCCTTATATTTTTGTTGTAATGGTTTGTACTGAATGTTTGGTATGCTTAAAACTGATCAAAACGCTGTTGCACGCAGAGCGAGCGAAGCGAGCGTTCATGTTTGTGCGGTACTGAGGGTTGCGATCCCTTAAATACGGGGCGGATTTGCGAATATTTCAATTTTAGATGCCTCCAATATACCAAACATTCAGTATAAATTATGAAAAAAAAAATTAAAAAAAAAAAACAAAACAAAAATTAAAAAAAAAAATTTAAAATTTTTTTTTTCTGCAAATTCTTGACTTTTAGAATAACGCGAGTGAAAAGTGACAAAAATCCGAGTGAAAAGTGATTTCCCTAGCCGGAGCCCCGGAAACTAAAAGGTTGCCAAAAATCAATATCTTTTGAACCAATGATCGTAATGAGTTGAGCTTGGTCTCATTGCATTCAGAAGGACCAAATACATTAGGAATTATACAAAAATGGCACATAAGCCGAGAATTTTAAAATTATTGACGAAAATAACTTAATTATTTAAAAAAAATCGGAAAACAAGCCTCTAACTTTTGAGCTAACAATCGTATTGAGTTGCGGTTTATTTCTTTTGATTAAGGCCCGTTTTCTCAATGTCCGGTTAAACTGCCAGTTAGCTATTTGGGACACTAAATTTAACCTTAGCGCATGCAACGCCCAAAATATGATAATGCAGTCCACAGCGCAGCTAATGCAGTAGAAAGTTAGCTCATTTTCTTGGCGGAATTCTGCCACCTGTTCAATTCTATTCTACGCCTGTGCCACCTCTCAGCATTATTTTGCGGCTGAGTTGGTTTCAGATCCGTTTTCTTCGAATGAATATGCAGAACTCTGTTCCTTGTGACCAGTTTAATTGTCTCATTTCAATGTGCGAACGTAAACAGTTCTAGCTGTCAAAATCTCAACAGTACGTATCAGTTGTTTGGAATTATTGTCCGATAAATTCTTAACCGGAAGATGAGGGCCTGTTAGCGTTTATCTACAGGATAAGATTTAACCAGACATTGAGAAAATGGCCCTTAGAATGATAAAACACATTAGGAATCATCAAAAAACTAACATATAAAATTTGAACTTGGTACTTATTAAAGAAATTATGTTACAGTAGAACCTCGTTAATCCGACCCCCTCGGGACCAGAGAGTAGGTTGGAACGGCCAAAAAGCCGGATTAACCAAAGATTTATAGAATAGTGTGTTTTGCAATTAAGAAAGTATACCTATAGGCCATTCAAATTAAGCCAATTTTGGGGCTTTTTAATAACAATGAGGGAAAGATCTGGAAATAATTTTAATCCCTTTTATGCATACCGAATACATGCAAACTGAGTTTGCACGGTCGTGGAAGCTTAACTTTTGGAGGGCGAAAATCCGAGAAATTTGAGCCCTTTTTTTAATATTATCATTATAACTCCTGAACGGTGCCTCTGGTAGAAAAAGCTTGCATGAGTAAATTAAAGAGCGTTGAATTCTGCGTTCAATGTACTGCTCAAAGTTGAAATTGGTTCAGTAGCGTAGTCAAAATCGATAGTCAAAAAATGACAATTTTCGAGGCTCCGAAGAAAAATCACACTTTATCACTATTCAAGTTCACAGATCTTTGCAACGGAAGCTCTAAATGGAAAAGATGTCTGTAAAAGTTGGGGATAATTTGATTGTAAGCCTAACGTGGCCAATATTTTTCAATTCGGGCCGTTTTTAGAGTAGCTATGTGCAAAAATTCAAAAATGAATGCTCATCGATTTATGCCTTAAAAGCTCTATCTCGGTAAGTATAACAGATAGAAGCTTTATTTTAGTCTCAAATTGTAGATAAATTACTCTAGTTAAATAAAGTTTTACAAGATTTATTATGAGACCAATTTAGGAGATACTAAAAAGAAACAGAACAAGCCAAACAATTAGGCTCATTTTTAACATGGTGGCGGGGTCCGTGGTATTAGGGGGTAAATAGAAAACTCGAATTTTTAAACAATGTACCAACTCAAACAATATATCAAAAATCGAAACTACCCTAATTAAAGCAACCAGTGTTATAACATTTTGACTGACCAAAGTAATTTAACCTTTGCAGAATCACCGACTTTTTTATACCCTAGACTTTTAGTATAGGGTATATTGTTTTTGTCACGACGAAAATATGTAACGCTCGGAGGCTCCGGAGGTATAGCAATGTTTAGCCATGTCTGTCTGTCTGTCCATCTGTCTGTCTGTCCATCTGTCTGTCTGTCCGTCTGTCCGTTCGCACGATAACTTTCGATAGAATGAAGCTAGAGCCATGAAATTTTAGCGAAATGTTGGAAGTATGATCTAGTTGGTTGGTATTGAAAATGGACATGATCAGGCCAAGAGAACGCCTACCTCCCCTACATATATAAAATATTTAAATGTATCTATAACTCCCGATTAAATAAACATGAAAAGCTCTAGCTTTGTCAGATTGCTTGTAAGGGTAATCTTATACTCTCCTGGAGAAATAAAATCGATCAATTGAAAACTAACGGTAATTTTCTTACAAAGAACCCCGTACTACCCTACTTTTCAGGTTTTTTGTCTATAACTCTTGAACCAATTGACGTAGACACCTGATTTTTGGCATGTAACCCTGAGGTGAGAATCTGCTTGAGTTTTAATAAGTTGGGCATAATCAGATCAAAGGAACGCCTACCTCCCCTACAAATTCCAAAAAGTTAAATATTCCTTTCATTACGATAACTTTCGATAGAATGACACTAGCAAGTTCGAAATTTGGTGAAATGGTGCTAGTAAGATCTAGTTAGTTGGTATCGAAAATGGCTAAGATCTGACCGAAGGAACCCCTACCTCCCCTACAAATGAAACTTCAATAAGCTATACCTTTTGACAGAATGAAGCCAGCAACTTGAAATTTTGGTCAAACGTTTAAAGTAAGATTGAGTTAGTTGATATTAAAGATAGGCCAGATCCAACTCAAGGAACCTCTACCTCCCCTACAAATGAAACTTAAAATAAGCGATAACTTACGATAAAATAAAGCTAGCGACTTGAAATTTTGGTTACATGTTTGTAGTAGGATTCAGTTGGCTGATATTGAGAATACGTAAAATCCGACGGGCCAAACCAGTACTTCCCCTACAAATGAAACTTCAAATAAGCGATAACTTTCAATAAAATGATTTAAAAAACTCGACAAATATTTGTAGAATGGGTTAGTTAATTGATTTGAGAATGGCCAACATCATCCTCAATGAGTGCCAACCTCCCCTATAAATTGGGCATATAGGAAACTCACTTTTAATGCAAATGGTCGTTGCCAATTGGTACTTTTGCCATCACTACTAGGTTTGTACAAGTCTAGGGTATATACGCTTCGGACTCAACGCAATTACTCAAAAACTATACCCGCTAGCATATTCTAGTAAACAGTGAATCGCAGGTAATATCCTACCCTAAAAACAGAAAATAGCCTGTCGAAATCAGATAAACTGTTTATTAGATATGGCTTGAAAAAATAAGAAAGATATGTAGCCCACAATCAATATTTTGCTGTTTTATTTTTCTCGAGTTTTCACCTACATATTATACTAAATTTATCAAAAATAAAAACTTCCTGCTTTGTTGTAAATAATTTGTTTTAACATTATATAATACTAATTTTTAAATTTCGAGTCATTCACAGCACTTTAATTAAAAAAAAATATTTTGCTTACACTTTTTTTATTTTGCTTTCCAAGGCCATATCTAATTAACGGTTTGTCTGATTTTTACAGGCTACTTTCTGTTTTTAGGGTAAAATAATACCTGCGATTCACTCTTTACTAGAATATGCTAGCGGGTATAGTTTTTGAGTTATTGCGTTTTTATTTTAAAAAAAGTCGGTGATTTTGCAAAGGTTAAATTACTTTGGTCAGTCAAAATGTTATAACACTGGTTACTTTAATTAGGGTAGTTTCGATTTTTTATTTATTGTTTGAATTGGTGCATTGTTTAAAAATTCTAGTTTTCTATTTCCCCCCTAACCCCACGGACCCCACCACCATGTTGAAAATGTGCCTAATTGTTTGGCTTGTCCTGTTTCTTTCCAGTATCTCCTAAATTGGTCTCACAATAAATCTTGTAAAACTTTACTTAACTAGAGTAATTTATCTACAATTTGACACTAAAATAAAACTTATATCTGCTATACTTACCGAGATAAAGCTTTTAAGGCATAAATCGATAAGAATTCATTTTTGTATTTTTGCACATAGCTACTCTAAAAATGGCCCGAACTGAAAAAAATATTGGCCACGTTAGGCTTACAATCAAATTATCCCCAACTTTTACAGACAAGCTTTTCCATTTAGAGCTTTCGCTGCAAAGATCTGTAAGCTTGAAAAGTGATAAAGTGTGATTTTTCTCCGGAGCCTCGAAAATTGTCATTTTTTGACTATCGATTTTGACTACGTGTTTCCCGCATCGACGCATTCACAAGCAGACCTGGAAGTCTCCAGACGCACATACCGTCAACCAAATTGACCACGTCCTCATTTGCAGGAGATGGGCGTCTAGTGTCATGGATGTCCGCTCCTATCGAGGAGCAAACTGCGACTCAGATCATCACTTGGTGAAGACGACCTACAGATGTAGAATTTCCTCAGTGCACCAGTCAAGAATCAGCCCTCCCAAAATCTTTGCGGTTGATAAGCTCTTGAGTGATGCTACAGCGGTGGCGTATACTACCGCCCTTGAGGAAAAACTATCACCTATGCTACACAACATCAGCAACACAGGCGTCCATGGGTTCTGGGAAGAACTCAAGGGTACCATCAAGGATGTCGCAGAGAAGGTCGTGGGATATAAAGCCCGGCGAGCGCGAAATGACTGGTTCGACGAAGAATGCAAAAATTCACTTGACGCGAAAAACGAGGCCTACAGACAATGGATTCAACGAGGAACCAGAGCCAGAAGAGAAAAATATGACGAGCTACGGCGAATATCGAATAGAATAATTAGACGTAAGAAACGTAAATACCTTGACGAGCAGTTGCTGAACATAAACGAAAACTTAGCTAATAGGAACACCAGACAAGCGTACAAACTAGTAAATACAATTAAGAACGGCTACCAACCCAGGACTAGCCTTTGTAAGGACAAGGATGGAAACATCATCAGCGACACCGATGGTATTAACAAACGATGGGCCTCTTATTTTGAAGAGCTTCTAAACCGACCATCTAACATCCCCACACAGGAAGCTCTCGACGATATTGTTGATCTAGGCCCACCCATTCAACCCCCGACAGTAGAGGAAGTTGATCTCGCGTTGCGGTCACTAAAACGAAATAAAGCGCCGGGCGCTGACGAGATCCCAGCTGAACTGCTAAGATTCGGTGGAACGAGTCTATTTGATGCCATACATCAATTACTCCTGCGAGTATGGGAGAACGAGGAGATCCCAGACGATTGGCGCAGAAGCATCATCTGTCCAATCCATAAAAAGGGAGATAAATTGCGGTGTGAGAATTACAGGGGCATCTCACTAGTTTGTACGTCCTATAAAATTTTGACGAAAATTCTGGAAAATAGAATAAAACCGTACGCAGAACGAGTCATTGGCGAATATCAAAGCGGTTTCAGACCTGGTCGCTCCACAACCGATCAGCTCTTCTCAGTCAAACTGATACTCCAGAGGTGCTGGGAATACAACGTAAACGTATACCAAATCTTTGTCGACTTCAAGCAGGCATACGACAGTATCGATCGTGGAGTACTGTACAGCATCATGCTGCAATTTGGTTTACCAGCAAAATTAGTGCGACTGACAAAGATGACGATGACCAACTCCGTCTCACAAGTCAGGATCCAGAATAGACTTACTGATCTATTTGAAACACGCACTGGTTTGAAACAGGGCGATGGACTGGCACCGACGCTCTTCAACCTAGCACTGGAATACGTTATTCGGGCCATGAATATGGACAACAGCAAGACGCTGCTCATCAAGTCGACACAATTAGCAGCGTACGCCGACGACATCAACATCATGTCCCGAAGATTGGCTGACGCAGAAGAACTTCTGCATACGCTCGATACCGCTGCAAAGGAAGTTGGATTACGTATTAACGAGGGTAAAACTAAAATAATGATGCAATCGGTGACAAGGACACCTGCACAACCGAGCATCAACGTGGGGGACCTCAACATCGAGTTCGTGAACAACTTCATCTACCTGGGTTGCAACCTGTCAAGGGACGCCAACGAAACTGACGAAATCAAGCGACGGATACAGTTAGCTAATAAGACTTTTTTCTCGGTTCTCCCCATAATGAAATCGAAACATGTGCACAGAAACACGAAGCTCCGCGTGTACAAAACCATTATACGACCAGTGCTATGCTATGGCTGCGAAGCATGGACCCTAACTCAAGCCTCCGAAAACATGCTAGACACTTTCGAACGTAAGGTTCTACGGCGAATTTTCGGGGCTGTTTGCGATCGAGATGGATGGCGCATCCGGTACAACCATGAGTTGTATGAAATGTACGATGAGCTGCAAGTCTCGAAAATCGTCAAACTACAACGACTTCAATGGGCAGGGCATGTACAAAGAATGGACGATGATCACATGCCTAAGAGAGTAATGAATGCGGAACGAGTCGACGGAGCGAGACTGCGAGGACGACCGAGATCTCGTTGGGAGAGCTCAGTAGGTGTGGACGCCGCGCAGCTGCTGGGCTCCCAAAATTGGAGGACGCGGTCACGTGACCGAGATAATTGGAGGACAATGATCCAGGCGGCCAAGGCCCGACGCCGGGCTGTCGCGCCACGATGATGATGATGACAATAGAACGATTAGATTAACAGTTTCTTAGCGGCATCACTGATTTCCAGGTGCTTTTTCTTTGGTTCGGGTCTCATGTTCGTGATAAAAGGATCCGAAGTCTCCAATAGCTTGTGGGACGCGTCTTCGTTGGTAGATAAACGAGACATTTTCCGCGAGTTTCTGATCCTGAAAGGCTTGTAATCCTTATTTCTACTTTCTTGTGCCTCTTGCTCTTCCGACAATATTCCGACTGGGAGAATCGATTTCTGCACTATTTCAGCACCATGCAACAAAATCTTATGTACCGTGGATGGCATGTATAGGTAGTACCATGAATACTTCTCAATGGCCATCCCTGCCGTTTCTTTTGAGAAGAGCCGGAATTTTTCTGAATCGATCATTGCATTGCTATTTATGACTTCCAGTATGGTAGCAGTCCGGTGGATTAGAGTTTCGTCGACTCCCGTTATTTCACTTGTGACCTTGCAATCATTGAAAAAAACGTCTGGTTGTGTTGCCATTATTTGAAGATCCGTAACCCTGCTTACAAAGTCTACTTTGATGCCGACTTTCTTAAGAAACTCTTGTTGAATACGTTTCTTTTCGTTTTCGTGCATGACTCGCGTGTCTTTTGCAGTCCTTAATTTTTCAAAATTTTTGTTGTAGGCAATGTGAAGAATGTATTCCATACACTTGATTTTGGCATGTAATGGAGAGATTCCAAATTCCAAAGCATTTACATTAAGAAGTTTTTGTTGGATTTTTGCCAAGTCGTACATTTCGAATGGTAGAGCACTGCATATGGAGCAGGCACTTGCAGACTTCGTATTTGCGATGGCTTGTGCTACCTTGCCGTCCAACATTGTCGTCATCACTAGAATATGTCGAATACGGATGACATTAATGCCGATCACCACTTCGGTAGCTTCCAACTTCTCTATTTCCCAAGGTCTTTTAACGCTTGTCGAATCACCTCGTACTGATATTTTGTCAGATTGGCCTGGAGAAATATAGCTAACGCCTGATCGGCTGACAAAGCTTCGGGTTTATCGTGGTCTTCATGTGTCGCAGCTGCGTTAATCAAGCTTTGTGGGTACGATGCTTGAAGGCTGCGTATTTTAATCCTCTTGCTTCTTTCACCACAATCATCAAAGTCCTTACTTGGTCTCCCAACACATCTTGTGGATTCCTGGTCTCGTATGTTAAAAACATATTCATTTTCCATCCACTGGCTGAATTTTTTTTTTGAAACTCGCCCGGGCCCGATTTACCATTTCTTTTGTTTTTATTAAAATGAGGCAAAAAACTCTTGCTTAGAGTTGCCAGCATTGAAGAAATGTTTTCCTCGTCAAGTCCAGGGTGATTTTGTCGAAGGAATACGTCGAAGTTTATACCACCCCACAAGCACTCATTGGCCTTGTTTATGCCGTGGAACTATCTTCGAGGATTAACTAATTCCAGCTAAGTCACGACGACATAAACATGTCGCACTAGCTAGTTTTGGTACCAATTTTAGCTCCACTTGCTATGCAGAACTGGACTGAAAAATTGGTACTAGGTGGTGTTGCTGTCTTCGCTAATGGTGTTGTTGATGAAAATTATATTTTATTTGTTATATAAATACCTCATCCTTTCCTGAAACTCTGCATTCGTTTCATCCTTTGATTGTAGCGGTAGAAACGCGTTTTGATTAGGAGGCTACTGGTCCTTGACATTTTCTTAACCTATGTCACCGAAGTCACAAACCAACAGCTGACATCTTTCATGTTTAGTACCTCTTCGTATGGTCGGTATAAACACACCACGAGCAAGTACTAGCACTAAAACGATTTAGTTAAATCGCCTTTTAGTTCCACGGCATAAACGTGGCCACTCAAATCGCGGTATTTAATTTTGATAGAGCTCATGACTAGACAACGTTAGCAACTAGACTGAACTCGAATTAAAAGTGTTTTGAAGTGGGGACATGCATAATTTGAGCCAATTGGGTAAACAAGAAAGTGCAACAAACAAAGGCGCACTCTAATTCGTTCCTTTCTTTGCAGTGTTATGATCGGATAGGCAGATAAAGGCAGATGATTTTTGTTCTAATCTTTACTTTAACACGTCTAGTTTGGAAAGTGACCTTCCACATCTCGAAGGAAGCCGGAGCTTTTTTTGTAATCATAGCTCTTCTCAATGCTTATTTAAAATTTATAACTTATAACGTTGTAAAGCGCTCTAATTTTTTTTCCAGTTTGACTGATGTGTGGCTTAGTTGGCTATCGTAGAACAGGGAAAACATTGGATAATTTTTTTTCTCCCTCTTTTACAATTATATATCACTCATTTAGAGTGGTGTGTAATTTGGCCAAATTTCCATTATTCTGACAGTGGGCTTAAATTAATGGGAATACCCTTGAAACAGGAAAAAAATCATGCTGTTCCTAGATCCTGTAGCTTATACAGGGTGTCCCGATACTCAACGTCAAGCGGGCACTGGGTGAGAGACCAGCTTATACCAGTTCTTGAAAAAGCAAACAAAAAATTCAATGTCACTTGGTTAACTGTAAATAGGCTTTTTTGAAAAAAATGTTTAAACCCACGCCCTAGACCACATATTTAGTTACTGTCTTCACAATTTTCCGAATTTTGCAATAATTCTTTTTATAACGTAATTCTAACCAACCATGCTATTGATTGCGATCATTAACTTAAGAACAAATATTGTTGGTTTATTAAAAAAAATAAAGTTTTTGTTAATAGTGTTTTCAAAAAAAATGTCTGCCAACTTTGACAAGTCATATTTTAAGAAAAAAGTATTACAACACCCCAGGCAAGTTAATTCAAAAAACGGCCCATTTTATAGAGATTTCAAAATGGTACAACACTTGCCACTCCCGAAACCACGAAAAATTATTTTGCTTATTTTTTGCAAAAAGACCTAATTTCCAAAATCACACCTAATGTTGAACTTCATGAAAATAAAGCGAAAAAACTATTTTAATACTTGTATTTTTTATTTATAATGAAACTAAATTAAATGTTCAAAATGCTTCCCTCCAGCACGGATGCATGCTCTGCATCGCCTTAAAAAGGATCTTCGCACCAGTCGCGTGAGTCCCCTTTCGTTCAATTCTTCCGCAGCTTCAGTGATTCTGTGGCGCAATTCGTCTAAACTTGGAATAGGTTTTGAATAGACTTTTTCTTTTAGGCAACCCCAGTAGAAGAAATCAATTGGATTCAAATCTGGGGAACGAGGAGGCCACAAAATTGTACCAAGGCGACCAATCCACCTTTCAGGATACTGTCTGTTTAAATAATCTCGAATAGAACGAGCATAATGCGCGGGGCAACCATCTTGTTGAAACCAAATTTCTCTATAAATATTTAGAGGTACATCGTCCAATAGATTCTGCAAATCATTTTGGAGAAAACTTAAATAATTCTCTGCGTTTAAGTTTGCAGGTAGCTCATATGGTCCAATAATTTTCCCGTTTAAAATTCCGGTCCACATGTTGACTTTGATCTGATACTGTGAACGGTCTTCACGAATCAAATGCGGATTTTCCACATGCCAGCTATGTAAATTGTGTAAATTTAAATAACCGTCTTTTTTAAATGTTGATTCGTCAGTCCATAAAATTTTATTCAGAAATTGCGGATCCTTACTATTCCTCGCTAACATTATTCTGCAGAAATTGATTCTAGTGGCATAGTCCCGAGGTAGTAAAGTTTGAGCACGTTGTACATGATACGGGTGATATCGATGTTGTTTCAAAATCCGATGCGTGATACTTTTCGGTATTCCTGTCGCTTTTTCGATCGCCCGAACTGAAGTGCTGGGGTCATTTTGGATTTCATTCAAAACAATGTCGTCGTTGTGTCCTTGAGGTTTCCCACCGGTTCCACGAACATGAGGTAATCGTCCTTCCAAGTACGACAAGTGAACATTGATGAACACTCGGTGATCTGGATGACGTTCTACATTTGGGTACCTCTCGCGATACAATCTAGCTGCTGCAGCGCCGTTACAATGGCATTCACCGTAAATAAGGTGCATGTTTGCATATTCTTCAGCTGTATACACATACGGCATATTGTTTAAAAAAATTACACAACACAAATAAAGATAAAGGAAGCAAAACGAAAATTTTCGGCACAAAGGAAATATAAAATTGAGGGAAACACAAGCTATGTTAAGCACATACAATACTTTTATGATTATGAGAAGGTACGTATTAAACGGAGAAACGCTGCGCACTGTATTTTTGCAAAAATCCGCATTTGATTCGTAAAGACCGTTTACAGTTTTAGATTCAAGTCAACATGTGGTCCGGAATTTTAAACGGGAAAATTATTGGACCATATAAGCTACCTGCAAACTTAAACGCAGAGAATTATTTAAGTTTTCTTCAAAATGATTTGCAGAATCTATTGGACGATGTACCTCTAAATATTTATAGAGAAATTTGGTTTCAACAAGATGGTTACCCCGCTCGTTCTGTTCGAGATTATTTAAACAGACAGTATCCTGAAAGGTGGATTGGTCGCCTTGGTACAATTTTGTGGCCTCCTCGTTCCCCAGATTTGAATCCAATTGATTTCTTCTACTGGGGTTGCCTAAAAGAAAAAGTCTATTCAAAACCTATTCCAAGTTTAGACGAATTGCGCCACAGAATCACTGAAGCTGCGGAAGAATTGAACGAAAGGGGACTCACGCGACTGGTGCGAAGATCCTTTTTAAGGCGATGCAGAGCATGCATCCGTGCTGGAGGGAAGCATTTTGAACATGTAATTTAGTTTCATTATAAATAAAAAAATACAAGTATTAAAATGGTTTTTTCGCTTTATTTTCATGAAGTTCAACATTAGGTGTGATTTTGGAAATTAGGTCTTTTTGCAAAAAATAAGCAAAATAATTTTTCGTGGTTTCGGGAGTGGCAAGTGTTGTACCATTTTGAAATCTCTATAAAATGGGCCGTTTTTTGAATTAACTTGCCTGGGGTGTTGTAATACTTTTTTCTTAAAATATGACTTGTCAAAGTTGGCAGACATTTTTTTTGAAAACACTATTAACACAAACTTTATTTTTTTTAATAAACCAACAATATTTGTTCTTAAGTTAATGATCGCAATCAATAGCATGGTTGGTTAGAATTACGTTATAAAAAGAATTATTGCAAAATTCGGAAAATTGTGAAGACAGTAACTAAATATGTGGTCTAGGGCGTGGGTTCAAACATTTTTTCCAAAAAAGCCTATTTACAGTTAACCAAGTGACATAGAAATTTTCGTTTGCTTTTTCAAGACTTGGTATAAGCTGGTCTCTCACCCAGTGCCCGCTTGACGTTGAGTATCGGGACACCCTGTATAGTGTGAGAATCACAAACTAGATAATCGAAATCAGCGCTTTCGAAAATCGAATTTACTCCGCTCTGGCACCACTGTGCGCCGGCAGGTAAAAGTTGCTCCCGCAAGAAAATAGCACGTCCCGGCGATGGTGTGTCGATGTGTCAGCTATGACGGGTGATAGTAGACTTCCCAGCGATCGCTCTCCCAGCAGGTCGCGACCCTCGATACAACACAGGCATCAGCTGAAAAATCTCGTCAATCGAGTTTCATGCAACGGAATTCTCCGTTTGCATGAAACTCGACATGGAATATCGCTTCCCGCTTGTCTCTCCTATCCCGATGCGAGGTCGATGACACCAGATCAAACAGCATATTCTTACAGGACATATAAGTGTCCATCAGAATATAGCATTTACAAGTGTCAACGATCCACAATGTGATAGAATGACAGAGTCGTCGTTCTTGGAAAAATTCCTGATGGAGAATTCGAATTGTTAGATGGCAAATATTTTAGAGAAATATTTGACAATCAACAATCCGAATAGACCATCAGAAAAGTCATTCATTACAACATTTATTCGGATGTTGTTGGTCTCATTCTATTTGTTCATTTGATATCTTTTTATGAATATAAATCATTGGAAAGAGTTGACGCATTGTTCTATTACACAACATTTATTAATGGACACAAACATACAATTATCGTTTGGATTACATACTAAAGTTTTCTAAAGTTGAGTAATTGTATAACATATGGGAAATTGTAGATATATTATTTAGGATTGGATACATGTGTTTCAAGAGTGACTTGCAACCTACTTCAGTCCTAGACATGCAGTTTTGCAAAATGCTGACATCAAATTTTGTTACAATCCCTAAAGGTGTGTTTTGCTAGGCACACGATCGTCGCACATTGTTCGCGATTAGCGATCAACCCATAGAACACGGAGCACTGTTTATGTGTATCTTTTTCATCGTCGCCTGCAACCGACGCAGAGTGGTGTCTAGCAAAACGCACCATAAGCCATTCATTTCGTCGTCTCTTCACAATCAACGAGCCAAATATCCGACGAAGAATCGCCGCCAGGATAACGCATTTCATGCGGCAACGTGGGACCGTAAGGCTCCTTACCGAAGTCCACCAGGAAATCTTTGTTCAATTTTAATCCGCCCTTTTCGGTGTCACAGTCAATAAGTGCGATCACTCCACCAGCTGCTACCATTCTCGGATAGAACTGAAAGGAAATGACTTAGAAATTTAAAATTATGAACAAATCTACTTTACCTGTTTATCCCAGACTGAGGTTAATGATTGTGACACATACAAACGTTTCCCATCAAGTGATAATTGCATCATTTGTGGACCTCCTTCAATCATGCGTCCTTTAATATACACCGGATCCGGCTGTTCCGAGAGCTCCTCGTCATGTACAACTTTAATTCCACTCTTTTTATGTATTAGGCCACCCATGAACACTTGACCGGTCAATTTAGGGTTACCGGGTTCAGTGATATCGTACTGTCGAACATCGCCATGTAGCCAATTGACCAAATAGAGATACTTATCATCCAAGGACAAAATAATGTCAGACATCATTCCGCCCATCTCACTGCCGCCCGCCCATCCTTCGACTTTTTTCGTCGGAATATCGACGACTTTCTTTACTTCGAACAATTCGGTGCCCGGTTTTCGATAGAACCAAAATAATTTGGAATAAAGTGCAGTTCCAACATATCCTTGACATTGGCGGGGGTCATGAAGGAAACGAACTTCCAAGGGTGCAATGCCCTCTTCGCCGAGATCAACGGTCTGGAAAAGTGTCTGTTCCTTCCATTTGTAGAAATTCAGACGGCGGCCGTAGAGAGTTGAATCGGCTGTATCGGATGGGTTAAAACCTCTATAAATTAAATTCAATATTAAAATCGAATAAACGTGAGAGCACTACTTGTTAGGATTAAAACGTCTTTATAATCGATGACTTACTTTCGGAATGCTTTCGGTGCTCCCCATTCAGATGCAACCATTACGTTGTGGTATGGTTGATACCAGAAATCATAGCCACAAATCGCTCTTTTATCACCTTTAACCCAGGTACCAATAGGTTTGAATTTCGAATCGAGAAGTAAAAACTCTCCTTTTGAGTTCCCTTCACGATCTCCAAGAGTCGAGATCATGATATTTCCATCTGCTAAACAGTGCGATGTGTGGGGAGCTGTAAGATTGAATGACTTCAGGACATCGCCACTTATGACTTTAGCAATTTTTGGTTTTCGCTCGTTAGTTGCCACATCGATAATGTAGATGTTGTCCGAATGAAGGGCTGGCAGAACTAGCCTATCACGTTTAGGGATGTTGGAGCAGTCTTCATCGACCAGATGGCAACTGGAGCAAGAGTTCCATCCTGAATGATGCAATTCATTGCCAGTTCGGTTTGTGAATGTACGATGGATAACCTGAAATTTATTGAAACGAAGAGGTATACCAAATACAAATATTCAATTCTCTTGATCTAACAGAAATTAAAAATGTATATGAAAATAGATAGATAGATAATAATAAGCGGGTAGGCACTGCGACCATAAGAGGTCTATTGTGCCGTAGTCCATTAACCTCTTAAAAGATCATCCACCCTCCTAATGAAGGACAGTATATCTTTAGCAGGAATTAACCTGAGATCTGCAGAGCTGATAGTAGCCTGTCCGAGAAATGACATCCTGTAACGCGCGATAGCGGGACATTCGCACAAAATGTGTTTAGTTGTTTCCACGTCCTCCAGGCAGAGACGGTATTCAGTCTCGCTGGACAGACCCATCTTGTTTAAGTGATATCTGACCAGGTGATGGCCCGATATGTACCCCACTAGAAGTCTTAGATGAGTCCTACTCATTAGACTAGTACCCTTATATTTGAAGGGCATTATCAGCTCCTTCGATTGACGCAGCCCTGGGAGGCTATTCCAGTACTGCTGAGGTAATAGTGCAGACCAGTCGCTGATTCGCAATTTGGCCGAAGACAGTCCCACGTCACAGTATGGCTCTGGTCTATGAAGACGATTGGATGATCCTTGTCTAGCAAGTTCATCCGCAGCCTCGTTCCCCTCAATGCCCTGGCGGCCTGGCACCAAACACAAGAAAACTTGGTTTTCGGTTGCCAACAGTTGGAGGAGTTCGTAACACTCCTTCACCAGTTTCGAGGAGACCCTATATGAGGAGAACACCCTTAGTGGATGTTCACACTGCGTGCGATGCCGAGCCGAGCCGAGCCGGGTCGAGCGATGCGATGTGGTGGGTGTTCACATTGCACGCCGTGCGATGCCGAGCCGAACGATGGCTTGCGATGCAAAGATGATCCGGGATGTTCACTGCACGCAATGATGGAGAGTAGAGACCAATTTAGTTCAAGGAATAGAATCTGTTCGACATCATGTCGTTTGTGCTTGACCCAGTAAATTTATTTCTGTTTCAAAATAGTGCTCTCAAAATAGAAGGGCGTCGCCATTGGGTGCATCCCATTAATGAAGAAAGGCCCAGTGTTGGTGAATTTCATCATCTCTTCCGCAACCTCAGACGAGAGGTTTCACAAGCGGATTGAGCAGCGGCGCACCGCTGCGTATAAACGCAAAAAGCGGGAGCCGCGGCGCCTTTAGGACGGTGAATGTATAAACCGCTCGACTCGCCGTTGCGGCCACCGCCGCGGTTTGTGGAGCGGCGAGATTGCATTTGAATTCAGTGTAAGAGCCGGTACACATGGACGTCCAAATGACGCCGGACGCCTCGTCACTTAAGCTCCTCCCTCTTTGATACCTATCTGCATTTCAATTCACACGATGCGATAGGACACAGCGTCACTCTGTATTATATAAGCGGGGCCACATAATAGCGAACTTGAATTTACAATTTATGTTATTTTTAGTTTTAAATAAACTGTTTTTTGGCCATAACTTCTAAAATATAAGGAATTTCGCATTTTTAACACCATTTTCACCCCCCTTAGGCGGCTATTACACTATAAAAGTTATTTTACAAATATCTTTTATAAAAGACATTTTCAAACAACTTTTCTAGCATAATAGCCGCCTAGCCTAAGATCTGCGACATGAACGTTGCTTGTTTCAAGTACTTTTCTTACAAGCTTGCACCACTTCCCCTTTAGGCGGCCAATATCATTCATAAAAGTTCTTTTAAAATATCGTTCGGCAAAGGTGTTTGTAAAAGAACTTTTATAGTGTAATAGCCGCCTTACAAAACTGAGCTGAGGAGCAAAAAAGTGATCCTCAAGCGAATGGTTTAAGAAACATCATACAAATCAGACATTGTAACCGTGTCCGTGTTCCGGGTTCGAATGCATGTGGGCCGGCTTATTAAAAATTGATATGCGGACGCGTGAAGTGACGCAGATAGGAGCAGAAACCAGCGTCATCCCAGATAGCTATCGCGGCGGCAAAGTGCAAAATGGAGTTTCATTTGTAGGGGACGTAGGAGTTGCTTGGGACGGATCTTGGCCATTTCCAATACCAACCAACTAAATCTAAATCCAAACATTTGAACCAAATTTCAAGTCGCTAGCTTCATTCTATCGAAAGTTACCGCTCATCTATAGGGGAGGTAGGGGTTCCTTCGGTCGGATCTTTCCCATTTTCAATGCCAACCAACTAGATCATGCTACAAAGATTTGACCAAAATTTCAAGTTTCTACCTTCAATCTATCGAAAGTTATCGTGCAAACGGACAGACAGACAGACAGGCATGGCTAAATCGAATCAGGAGGTGACCCTCATAATTTCCATGTATACACTGCCACACCGCCGCGACGAAGCCTCCTTTAAGGCGTTACATATTTTCTGCGTGACAAAAACAATATACCCTATACTAAAAGTCTAGGGTATAAAAGCAGACATACATGCATTTTTTTTCAATGTCTGATACATCAAATATTACTTTACAGCTCGTACTTGCACCATACTGGCTCCATAAAGCTTCACATTGCAAAGCATCGCAAAGCCCATAAACTCCATCGCAAAGCCCATTAAATTCCATCGCAAAAAATCAGCAGCCGGTACTCGCACGAAAAAGCAAAATTGTTTGTGAAAACATCGGGCCATCGCTCGGCTCGTCATCGCATCGCGCGCAATGTGAACACTCAAAGCGTGATTCCATTTAAAATTCAAGACTTCCCATTTTCTTGCTTTAAAAGCTTGCAATCGCATTGCATCGCTCGACCCGGCTCGGCTCGGCATCGCACGCAGTGTGAACATCCACTTATGGCTGTCTGAGTAGATAGCAATGTGAGCGCCGCGAAGTCCAGTTTCCAAGATTACCCTGGCGCAGACCTCAATGGCGTGGTTATCAGCTTTAAACACTCTGGGCGAGATTCCCATTGCAATCGAAATCCAGGTGTTGGGTCCAAAGACACCTGCACCAACACCCTGTTCTGTTTTGGACCCATCGCCGAACCACTTAACACATCTAGGGTCTGTACAGGGTGTGCCATTTTCCCATTCAGTGCGATCAGGAATGAGGGCTGAAAATTTTCTGCCGAGCAAACTTCCGTGATCATGTAATCTGATCTCAAGCAGATCTGCACGTCAGGAATTTGATTCAGAATACTCATGTTACCGCCTTCTCCGCTACGTTTGTTTGTACAATAAGTTAGACGAATTCTGAGAGCATTTTGAGCTGTTGATTCTTAAATGAATATATGCAGCGGAGTAAGTCTAATAATTCAATGCCTCCAGGGCTGGTTGGGTCTCGCAGTTGGAGAGGGGTTATCTTCTGACAGGACGGACCCTGGAAAGTGGGTCTGAACCAACAATTCCAGAGTTTTTTCTGGACCTTCAGTGTATATGAATAATAGTACAATACTATCATGCAAATCGAAATCAAACATTCAACCAGATAAGGGTATTTGGGTTGATGTACGAAATTGTTTGGCTAGTAATTTATTACTAGCATACCCGGCAAGAGGTGTTCCGTTCCGTTCTCACCGCAGACCACAATGCCTACTGCGGAACTTGGACTTCGGGTGGTAATGCACCGACTTATCCACTGATAGATTTAAGCATGGGCTCAAATGAATGTTTCAGATAGTGAGTCGGACATCGGACTCATCGACTGATAACAACGTACCGTGAGCCCATGTTGAATGCCATCAGATGGTGAGTTCATGAGGCCATGAGAGACTCCCGGACTAATCGTTAATTTTAAATAACAAACAGCAGGTTGGTAAATTTTTATTACAGAAAAGTAACGCTTTAACCCGTTTGGCCTTAAATCAGGAGAAATGGATTCATAACCTGGTGCCCCAAATACCTGAATCTTCGGGTGACACCCGGAGTGTTTGTAGCCTTAATATACTATCATAGTTTAGTTGGCTTTAGTCGGTTGGTTAGATCGCTCTATCCGGTGTGAAAGCAACCATTGAGCTATTTTGTGACGTTGGCATGAAGCTTTTGGTTAATTTTGTTCATCAGAAGCTGGTGGGCCACTTTCCATTTCCATCATCTCTGCCGACTTTATATTCACGACACCACTTACGCATTTTTAAAGTCCGATGACACTATATATACATTAAGCCTTGCAGTCTCGATAAATATGTATTCGAAATTGTTATCTTCGGTAACTTTTCGTACATAAAATGATATAAATTGCAATATCACACAATATCTATTTTCATTAATTCCAGGTAGTTAATCTTGGATTATTTTATACAAAAATTGGTTAGTGAAGATAATAATGTAATGAACATGTCCAACAATTCAAATGCTGTATTTGCATGAAGTGAAAACTTATTTAAATGCCAGATTAATTCAATAATTAACGGGAATTTCTTTTAAACCGGATTTTCTGGGGGTATGCCTGTTGTATGGGGGTAAGTGCTTTGAAGCGTCAGTCTAATGTCTCGCCGGCTTTGAGGGTTAGAGTCCCGCCATAACCGTGGATGTTCGTGTTATCTCCCCCCGGTGGTGTTCGGCGTAAAAGCCACAATCTTTCCCGACTTTCTTTCTTTCGCAGGTATGCGGTTAAATGGACAGAAGGTACATGCTAGTAACATGCGCAGTGTTTGAAACCAATATCGGCAGTTAAGACTCATGGCATTAGAGTCCTTTAGTCGAGTCAAAAGGACAGGCTTGGGCATGAAGTGAAACCTATCGGGTATGGGTATTTTCTAATTCAGAGTGATGAGACCATTGCCCAGGAAGACTTTTGCATTTTGAGTTGTTTGCACACGACAAAATGACCTTCTCGATCAAGAGAGAGAATCCAGGCAATACGGGTATCTTCTGGAACGGGATCATGAGGCCATTGCACTGGAGTACTGTTAAAGGCATTTTGAATCTTTTGATCAGGGAAACACCTTTTTTGGGCATGAATTGAAACACAAACCAAACCTAGCAAATATCGGTATCTCATGGATCGGGGTAATGATACCAATCCTCTGGACGTAAGGAACATAGAGATAGTGAATATAAAGGATTCAATTGACATAAAGAACCGAAAGGACATAATGACCTCGAAGGCAAATCAAAGTTATATCAAAGGCACATTTAGAATAGGATGCGCACCAAAAGATTTACTTCATTCATTTAAATCATATGCAAATTGAAAGCAAATGGATAAAAATGTATTTGCATGGGACGAGCCTAAAGTGCCGATGAACATCGCTCTTTTCTCGTCATTTCGTATCTGAAATAGTTTCTTTTTTCATTTGGGAAAACCAATCCTGCCTCTCGAGATTTTGCCGGAAGTGAATGACAGGAGCGGGCAAGATGACGTTTCATGTCGACGAACAACCGTCATCGCAGTTTGCGCTAAATTAGGTGTTAAATCAAAGGTCTTGACGTCGCATACTATTTTCCAAGTTAGAGAATGTTCTCATACTTCGCAACATGCAATACATAACCATACGATTTTGGCGCATGCAATCCGATTGTGAAGAGCTCAAAAATCTGGCGTATCTTCTGTGACAACAATTTTGCGAAAAGTAAAATAGCGAATTTATTTGTAGTGTTTGTGGTGAAAGTGTGAGAATTATAGTTTTCAATTATTAATTTTTTTTACAATGAATATAAAGAAGTGTATGTTCATTACATGCAAAATTTTGCAGAAGGGTTCTCCAAATTCAATTTTCAGGAAAAAACTTATAATCAGTACAGGTTGGAACATACCTGCAATTAACTTAGAAACCAAAATTAGCCAGTCTGTAAAAAAAAATTCACTAGGCATTTTAAAATGGATTTTTATGACAGATTTAACTGGCTAACTAGATGCAGCTTAGTTAGTAAGTTAATTTTATGGCCTTGCTTATTGTTTAATACAAGTGAGAAAAGGCCATGGAAGTCTGGCAGTTTTAGAGATTTGAATAATTTTCATAAAAACACACCTTAACACAAAAGGATATTTAACCGCCGTAATACACGAAAAACTTTTGGGAAACAGCGTTTGAGCATAGTTTAGATTATCAGTTAAGGACTACATAACGAGTTAGTGGCAAAACATCGGAAAGTACTCAAACGACTTATTGACGTCACTCGTCACATGTTTTCTTGGCTAACATGAGCTTAGTTTGATAGGTCATAATAAAAACCGGGATTGCACAAATCAAGGAAATTATGTCGGTTTAATTGACTTGATCGCAAAATATGACGCTCTTTTAAAACCCATTTAAAGAAATCAAATGTTTTCCAAGCAACATCTTAAAGAATCCAGAATGAAAGTAACCAGATGTAGTAAATCAAGCACAGTCGCTCAAGAAAGGTTTTTGCGACTCATAAACATAACATCGGAAGCCATGTTCAATATCGTATGTGATGTCATTGGGGAATTGAATTGTGGCTCGAAACATGTAGGAAAAAGCTGGAGCCCTTCAAGCAAAAGTGAAGGAAAGATGTAAAAGTGAAATTTTCATCCATTGCTTTGCTCATAGGCTAAATTTAATTTTATCATAAGACGTTGGGTTAATTAAGGAATTCAATATCTTCTTTTCAACATTGAGTGGGATGGCAGCTATTTTTTAAATCTTCAATATTCTTGCTTTGGATATTCAAGTTCAGGAATGATTTCTCAAAGTTGCTTCTACTCGTACCCATTGAAATTACATGTGCCAATTTTTACAAACCATGTCTCATCATCGCGAGCCTCTCAACGCTTCATTCAATAATATTTTGGATAATAAAGATGATTGGGATCCCGAAAGTGTAAACTCCTCAATAGTCTACTTTGGACTTATTGAAAATGTCGTCAATTTTAATTCCTTATTGATTGCTTTTGCTGAAATTTTTCCAAACACCGACGTTTTATTCGAAATTTTGCAAACGAAAACAAGGTGATATTGGATTGTGTATGCAAAGTATACATGCATTCGAAAAAAAATTATTAGCAAAAGAACCCGATATGAGCATTTTTGGGAACAAGCTATAAAACTTCAATTTGGAAGCTCTAATAAAGAGAATTAGTGTCGACAATACTAGTGACATAGAGGCCTCCTACCGCGGACTGTACTTCTGTACTGTACTGTAATATTGTGGACAGTATTACGCCCCGCTTTGTTCTCTTCGTAGAGCGTAATTCCCCTGCTTGCCGAAAGATTTCACAATTTTAATTAATTGAAGTTTGTTGATTTTCGTAATTTCGAAAAATACAAAAACTCTCTCTTTCCCAAAGAAATTTCAATAGTCTAAAACTAAATTATGGGAACTTTGTTGATGTCAATCCGTTATACTCCCAACTTAAACTTCAGTAGAACGAAATTTTCAACATCAAAACGCATCAAAAACTTCGTTAGAAATTCTACAGGTGAAGATTTTCCAATTTAGCCATCATTTCCATCGAAAAGGAATGTGTAAGGAATTTAGCACAAAATTCACGTCCAACTAATTATTTGAAAATATTGCATATTATTTACCTATACAAAAAACAATTAACTCATTTGCAATGATAATTATTTATAATTATTCATAGTTTATATACATGTATAACTCTACCATTTACAGCGATTTATACCTACTTACTTATAACCCTGATCAGCTTGATTTAGAATACCTAATATGAACTTAACCTAAGCTTAATGAAATATCAACTTCAAGACTAGCGCTTCCCTTTAGACCATTTTCACCACTGGAAATGGCAGAGATAGCTGCTTATTTACTACTTTGCCTTAACCCCTAGTGAGGCATAGCGCATGAACTACTCCTGCGCGCCATCGTACTTTGTTCTGGGCAATGGGGCGCAACTCCCCAAAAGACTTACCCAGCGCCTCACACTCCTTTGCCACAGATCGACGCCATGTGATCCGAGGACACCCTCTTCGTCGGCCTTGGTTGGAAATAGGGTTCCATTTCATGGCATGTAAAGCAATGCAGTTATCACGCAATGTGTGACCTATCCACTGACATTTTCGCCTGCGTATCAATTCGTCGATTGTCATCTGCCGCGTACGCCGACTTACATCTGCATTTGATATTGTTTTGATCCAGAATATTCTTAAAATTCGACGAAGACATGAGTTGACGAAAACTTGCAGCTTTCTGGTAACTCCTACGGAAACTTTCCATGTACTGCTCCCATACAAAAGCACTGACAGTACCAGGGAGCGAAACAGGCCTGGTCTTGGTCTTGATGCTGAGATACTGCTCTGCCAGATTTTGGACAGCATGCCGTATGCGTATATAGCCTGGTTGATACGACGAGCGATGTCCTGCTCCGTACCACCATTTTCGGCAACAATGCTACCCAGGTAGACAAAGTTGTCCAATTTCCCCACAGGCTGCCCATTAATATTAATGGCAATAGGTGTCGGATTTCTTTTTCGCAACAGCGGGCTAAGAACCTTGGTCTTGTTGGTATTAATCTTTAGCCCAACCTTGCTTGCCTCCCTCTCGAGATCTAACGCCATTGCGGACAGATCCATGATTTTGTGGGAGAGTAGGCATATGTCGTCAGCGTAGTCAAGATGTTGTAGATAAGATGTCAAAGTCCATTGAATTCCTCTCTCGAGTCCGGATAGGGCTGCATGCAACACGTCGCCGATCACTATGAGGAATAGGATGGGTGAGAGGATGCACCCCTGCCGAACTCCACTGCGAATCTCAAAGTCCCCCGACACCTTACCTTTATGCAGAACGCGACATTTCGCGCCGTCATAGGTTGCTTCTCAGGGATGCCTCTCCTGCGCAAGGCCGCCCATATAGAATCCCGGTTCACACTATCAAAAGCCTTTTCGAAATCGATAAAAAGCAAGTGAAGCGGAAAATCGTATTCAGCGCATTGCTCGATGATGATTCGCAAGGTGTTAATGTGATCGACACTGGAGAATCCGGATCGAAAACCATCTTTATCAATTGTGCTTTCTAAGTTAGCCTTTAGTCTTTCCAGGACGATTTTAGCTATTATCTTGGCAACGGCAGGGAGCACACAAATGGCTTTCCAATTATTACAGTCTGAGAGGCTACCCTTCTTGGGAAGTTTGATGATCAGACTTTCCTTCCACTCAGTGGGAAATGTCTCTGTATTCCACGCTTTATCAACAAGTGGGTGCAGCAACTTGGCAGTTACGCTTGGCGCTGCTTGATAAAGTTCGGCAGGGACACCGTCGAGTCCGGCGGCCTTTCCTCGTTTTAGCGCAATAATTGCAGTGACTATTTCTTCTTTAGTCGGGGCAGTGGACCCTACACGCATATTTTGATGGTTAGCTAAATTATCTATATGAGGGCGAACTTCACCAGAGGTTACACGGTCCAAGACCGCGGCGAAATGTTCTTTCCACCGCCTCATTTGATCTTCTTCCAAGATAAGTAGCTTTCCATCACTATCCTTCACCGGATGTTGGCAGGAGTTACGACGACCTGTAAACTCCTTGATGACACCGTATACGGCGTTTAAGTTGTTACTTCTTGCGGCTTCTCCTGCTGAGGCTAAAAGACAATTCGCATAAACTCTTTTATCGCGTAGCACACTCCGCTGAACTTTTCGAGCTTTCTGACGGTAAAGGAGTTCGATGCTGCTTCGATTGTCATCTGATGCTGCAGCCAAACCAACCTTCAGCTCCTTTCTTTCAACAATCTGCTTCCATGAAGCGTCGGACATCCAGGGTTTATTCCGACAATCCGAGTTTGTTCCAAGGATGGTATCTGCGCTATCAATGTACGCATTTTTTATGGCATCCTTGTTTTCATTTATGTCACTATCTGGGTGACTAGTTATCTCAGCTGCTTTTTGCGCAAGATGGTCATTATATTGTTGTAAGACAGCTGAATTTTTTAATCGAGCGGTGTTGAATTTGCGACCCCTGGATCTTTCGTCGCTAGGGCAGCGCACGGTTGCAATACGCAATCGAATATTAGCGATCATAAGATAATGGTCTCTTCAATCCCAATATCGGCACCCTTCTTGTTTCGCACGTCCAGGAGGCAACTCTTGAATCTTTTACTAATGGCAAAATGGTCGATCTAAATTTGTGTTCTGCGCCGATCAACAGAGGACCAACTGATTTTGTGGTGGTCCTTATGCTCAAACGTCGTACCACCGATCAAGAGACTGTGAAAGTTTCAGACCTCTACAAATCTTTCACCGTTGTCATTACGATCACCAAGACCGTCTCTCCCCATCACATGTCTGAGCCCATAGTTATCAGCGCCAACTTTAGCATTCAAATCATGCATAACCATTATAATGTCACCTTTAGGTGTTCTGCTCTGAACGGCGTTTAGTTCTTCGTAGAAGGAGTCTTTTGCCAAGACATTGTCGGGTTCAGTAGGGGCATAACATTGTATTATTGAGATGTTCCTCATTTTGGTCCGGAACCTGGCGGTCAAGACCCTGTCAGAGACCGGTTCCCAGGATAAGAGACAGTTTCGCGCGGCTCTGGTTAAAAGGAGCCCCACACCTGACTCACGACGACTACCGGTAGCTTTACCGGAGTACAACATTACAGTGCTGCCCGTTGGAGAGATGAATTCTCCGCTGTTCCACCATCTTATCTCACTAACTCCTAAGATATTTAATTTGTACCTCAGAAATTCACTCTCTAATTGAAGAAATCGTGCGTTCTGGGGACCTTCTTATCCATTGTCCAGGAGAGTACGCACATTCCAGAATCCAATCTTTGTCATTGTACGATAGCCAAAAGTCGTAACCGTTGAGTCAGTCCTTATCCGAGGCATAGTTGACGTTTCGTTAGCATACAAAGATTTCGGATAGTGCAAGTTGCTGGCATACACATTCTGTCCTTTGTTTGTCGGCTTTAACGACAGGCCCTCAAAGGTAAAGGTGATATTATTTTTACACCCCACACCACAGGGGGAAGGTTTACTTCAACCGAATCATCGCACCGCCATCACTGGCGGCTTGACATTGGTTAGCAATGGTCAGTGACCACTGCCGTTCCAGAGGGCGCCTACGCGGAGGACTATGGAAGAGGAATTTTTGCCCCCCCAAGCTGCTTATTTAAAAAAAAAAAGTCGAAGAATCGTACAGCTCATAATGCACCGTTTCGATAGAGAAGAAAGAATTGCCAATAAATCGAAAAAAAAAATCAGAAGAAAGGCGTTTTCAGAGAAGAATGAGGCGTTCATTGTGCGACAAATTTGGAAAAACTCTCATCTTAGTGCTCGAAATGGTAAACAATCAGCTAAATATCGACATCAACCCTGAAGCAATAGGAAGAAGTCTCAGGAGACATGGCTTTAATGGGCGAGTAGCTCGGTACAAGCCGTTTATCAGCTTGAAAAAACCAGACAAAGCAGTTGGAGTTTGCCCACAAATATGTCCTTAAGAACACTTCTGGCAAAAGGTGTGTGATGTTAAAAACGCTTAACAATTTATAAAATAGTTTTTTTTTAGGTATTATTGTATTTACAGTTCAACTTATTGGCTTAAACGGTAATCAGATCGTGTGGCGGCAAAAGAATACCGAGCTTCAACTGAAGAATCTTTCGACTAATATGCAACACAGTGGTGGCTCCGTCTTGGTGTGGTACCGGAAATATTCAGTACATTCCAGGGATAATAAACCCGGACATTTTTAAGAAAACTGTCTTTGTGAGTGTGGAGAAATGCGAAAAAAACTCTGGGCCTGTCTTGACCAATGCGCTCAAAAACAGCATTTGGCCAAGAAAGGACCTTTTGGATGCCTTACAAGCGATTCCCTCCACATATACATCAAACCTGTTGTCAAACCTGTTGGAATCGATGTTCAAACGGCTGCAAGCATTAGTTTCTGCAAAAGAAGGGCCAACTAAGTATTAATACGAGTACATGGTTTTTATACCCTAGACTTTTAGTATAGGGTATATTGTTTTTGTCACGACGGAAATATGTAACACCTTAAAGGAGGCTCCGGAGGTATAGCAATGTATATATATAAATGATCAGGGTCACCTCCTAATTCGATTTAGCCATGTCTGTCTGTCTGTCTGTCCGTTCGCACGATAACTTTCGATAGAATCAAGCTAGAGCCTTGAAATTTTGGTCAGATGTTGGAAGTATGATCTAGTTGGTTGGTATTGAAAATGAGCATGATCAGGCCAAGAGAACGCCTACCTCCCCTAAATATGTAAAATACTTAAATGTATCTATAACTCCCGATTTAATAAACATGAAAAGCTGTAGCTTTGGTAGATTGCTCGTGAGGATAATCTTCTACTCCCCTGAAAAAATAAAATCAATCAGTTGAAAACGAACGGTAATTTCCTTACAAAGAGCCCCGTACTACCCTACTTTTCGGGTTTTTTTGTCTATAACTCTTGAACCAATTGACGTAGACACCTGATTTTTGGCATGTAACCCTGGGGTAAAAAGATGCTTAAGTTCTAGTAAGTTGGGCATAATCGGATAAAAGGAACGCCTACCCCCCCCCCCCCCCCCCCCCCCTACAAATATCAAAAAATTAAATATTCTTTTAATTACGATAACTTTCGATAGATTGACACTAGCGAGTTGAAATTTGACAAAATGTTGCTAGTAGGATCTACTTAGTTGGTATTGAAAATGGGTAAGATCCGACCCAAGCAACCCCTACCTCCCCTACAAATGCAACTTCAAATAAGCGATAACTTTTGATAGAATGAAGCCAGCGACTTAAAATTTTGGTCAAATGTTTGAAGTGAGGTCGGGTTAGTTGGTATTTAAGATGGGTTGGATCTGACCTAAGAAACCCCTACCTCCCCTACAAATGAAACTTAAAATAAGCAATAGCTTACGACAAAATAATGCCAGCGACTAAAAAAATCAGAAGAAAGGCGTTTTCAGAGAAGAATGAGGCGTTCATTGTGCGTCAAATTTGGAAAAACTCTCATCTTAGTGCTCGAAATGGTAAACAATCAGCTAAATATCGACATCAACCCTGAAGCAATAGGAAGAAGTCTCAGGAGACATGGCTTTAATGGGCGAGTAGCTCGGTACAAGCCGTTTATCAGCTTGAAAAAACCAGACAAAGCAGTTGGAGTTTGCCCACAAATATGTCCTTAAGAACACTTCTGGCAAAAGGTGTGTGATGTTAAAAACGCTTAACAATTTATAAAATAGTTTTTTTTTAGGTATTATTGTATTTACAGTTCAACTTATTGGCTTAAACGGTAATCAGATCGTGTGGCGGCAAAAGAATACCGAGCTTCAACTGAAGAATCTTTCGACTAATATGCAACACAGTGGTGGCTCCGTCTTGGTGTGGTACCGGAAATATTCAGTACATTCCAGGGATAATAAACCCGGACATTTTTAAGAAAACTGTCTTTGTGAGTGTGGAGAAATGCGAAAAAAACTCTGGGCCTGTCTTGACCAATGCGCTCAAAAACAGCATTTAGCCAAGAAAGGACCTTTTGGATGCCTTACAAGCGATTCCCTCCACATATACATCAAACCTGTTGGAATCGATGTTCAAACGGCTGCAAGCATTAGTTTCTGTAAAAGAAGGGCCAACTAAGTATTAATCAATCAGTTGAAAACGAACGGTAATTTCCTTACAAAGAGCCCCGTACTACCCTACTTTTCGGGTTTTTTGTCTATAACTCTTGAACCAATTGACGTAGACACCTGATTTTTGGCATGTAACCCTGGGGTAAAAAGATGCTTAAGTTCTAGTAAGTTGGGCATAATCGGATAAAAGGAACGCCTACCCCCCCCCCCCCCCTACAAATATCAAAAAATTAAATATTCTTTTAATTACGATAACTTTCGATAGATTGACACTAGCGAGTTGAAATTTGACAAAATGTTGCTAGTAGGATCTACTTAGTTGGTATTGAAAATGGGTAAGATCCGACCCAAGCAACCCCTGCCTCCCCTACAAATGCAACTTCAAATAAGCGATAACTTTTGATAGAATGAAGCCAGCGACTTAAAATTTTGGTCAAATGTTTGAAGTGAGGTCGGGTTAGTTGGTATTTAAGATGGGTTGGATCCGACCTAAGAAACCCCTACCTCCCCTACAAATGAAACTTAAAATAAGCAATAGCTTACGACAAAATAATGCCAGCGACTAAAAATTTTGGTTAAATGTTTAAAATAGGATCCAGTTGGTTAATATTGAAAATATGTAAAATCCGACCAACGAAACCCCTACTTCCCCTACAAATAAAAATTCTAATAAGCGATAACTTTCGATAGAGTGAAGCTAGAGACTTGAAATTTTGTTCAAATGTTTGTAGCAAGATCTTATTTGTTTGTGGCAATGATGAGCAAAATCCGACCGAAGGAACCTCTACCTCCCCTACAAGTGAAAATTCAAATAAGCGATAACTTCCGATAGAGTGAAGCTAGAGACTTGAAATTTTGTTTAAATGTTTAATGCATGATTTTATTTGTTGGTGGCAATAATGAGAAAGAGCTGACCCAAGGAACCCCTACCTCCCCTACAAGTGAAACTTCAAATAAGCAATAACTTTCGATAAAATGAAGCTAGCGACTTGAAAAATTCGACAAATATTTGTAGAATGGGTTAGTTAATTGATTTTGATAATGGTCAAGATCTTCCTGAATGATTGCTGCAACCTCCCCTATAAACTGGCCATATGGGAAACTCACTTTTAATGCATATGGTCGATACCAATTGGTACTTTTGGTATCACCACTAGGTCTGTACAAGTCTAGGGTATATACGCTTCGGACTCCGGTTATTATTGTATTTTCGATTTTTTTTCAAGTTTTTATCAATTTTTGTGTACTAAGCGGAAAAGATAATTGTAAAACATACTGATATAAATGATTTATATGTTTAGACAATAAATTTATATAAAAACAATTTTAATCTGAATGGTTTTTCGATCATTTTCTAGATAATTCGTTTTCTAACATAAGGTGGCTTACTTTCACTGTAACTCACTGTATGTATGTACAACGTCCCAAAGTTGAACAATCGATGTGCTAATCAGTGTTAGTAAATAAGTCGATAACGGTGCATATCTGTGAAACTAACAAAAGAGTGATTTCGTAGTTCACTCGATTTTCTACAAACTAAAAAAAAAGATTATCTCGATACGATTATCAAAGACCGATTTCTCATCAAGAGAATGTGTAAAAATTGGGACCAAAATTAACATTTTTGCCGTATTTGGAAAGGAAACGCGCTCACAACATGTTGTAAATAAAAAATAAATAACTGGCGCAATAGTCCAATTTGAACCATGGCCTCGAGATGGGTTAGTATCACCTCATTTTCTAGATCGTGACGGTCTTGTCCAGAGGTGTGTGATCAGCAACACGCTCAACCGAGTTATTTATCCCATAAATGGGTACTCATTTAACAGCTGAGTGGGCCGACACGTAAATCTGCTTTTTTATCGAAAACTACCGCATTCAGTAGGAATCGAACCGGGGCCCAGTGCGTAGAAGGCGAACGTGCTAACCGTTGCGCCATCCGGACTACAATAAATAAAATTGTAAATAAAATTCTCCAAAGTAAATCAGCCCTGGTTTATCGAATCAGGTAATTGTACTCTTCAATGAAAGGCTATATAAATACGCATTGAAGGAAGCACTTCCTATATTCATATACAATATACATACTTTATTGTCTTAAAAAATCAACGGGTAACCTAAAAAAGGAGAATGTACGTTTGTCTGCTCGTCATTTTATCTTCAATTTAACAAAAACACTAGTCCATTTTATTAAAATAAAAAAGTTGTTAAAACGAAACAAAGTCGCTATTCCGCCTCCAACTAAAGCCGAATTAATTCAAACCTAGGTAGCCGCCGCGAAATTTACATTGAATTTAAATGCAATCTCGCCGCTCAACAAAGCGATTTATTCCATTTAAATTAAATGTAAATTGATAAGCCGTAGGTGCCCCCGCAACCTCTGAACTCGGCCTAAGTCTTCGTAAGCCCAAATTATTTTTTTTAATATCCTTAGCAATAAAAATAAAATCGTAGGTATATTTTAATATTTTGTAAGGCAGTTTTTGTAACAGGTTCTCCAGGTGTAGGCGGTTCGGAATTGATTCCACACGGTTTGATGCGGTATTTGACTCAATTTCCGCACACTCCACCTGAGGAACCTCTTTTCCTCCGCATATTCTACAGATGTTCAACCGTATTAAGATCAAGGGGCGACCGGTAGCGCAGTGTGTTGAGGCATCAGTCTCATGTTCGACTACCGGCGTTTCGGGTTCGAATCCCGTCCACGACGACGTTCGTGGCCATGGATGTGCAGGAGGTGCATGCTGGCAACTGCATTCTCCGAAACCAGTTTTTGCCAACGAAACGTCAAATGGGCCACATGGAACAGTTGCCGCGCTCTGCCCCACAAGGGATTAGGGCAATTGAGTAGTAGTACTGCGGTGATGTTTTGAGGAGTTCTGGTGTGTTGTACGAAAGGTCCATTTTGTGCTTAGAGTCATATACTTTGGGATCATTACCCATTTGCCCTAACCCCTAGTGAGTCATAGCGCGTCAACTATTCCATGTGGCTTGCCTGACGTTTTGTGGGCATTAACCAGTCTCGGACGATGCACGTTGCCAGCGTGACCTCCTGTTCCCATTTAGCCGCCTAAATACGACCAGTCGGGAGATGTTGTGGCTCATTATTACACCCCGCACCACAGGGGGAAGACAACACAAACATACATTGCCACGAACGCCGTGGACGGGATTTGAACCCGTAGCGACCATAGTCAGACATGAGACTGACGCCTCTTCGCACCAAGCTAACGGTCGCCCTGGTTTTTACCTTGATGGAAATAATATTTGTAAAAAACGTCTAATTTTCAAACACTGGACTTAATTTTTTGATTAAATATTAATATAGGCACCATGTACCGCCCCATACCAATATGCCACCATCGCTCTTCTTTCACTGTTTTAATTGCAATCTTTGGGCTCAACGCTTCGTCAGGATTCAAAGTCTGTCACCAGACCCAAAAATGTTATATCTCGTCGAAGAAAATAATATTGCCCTAGAACCCTGGAAACACAAAGTGTTAAGAAATCGAAAAATGTCTATTCGTATTTTCTGCTTGTAATTGTATGTATAGAATGGTGTAGAGTAGGATTTAGCGGTATTATCGGTTTTTTTCCCTGGCATTTTTCTGGGCCGATTGCCATTTTTCTAGCCCTTGCCCAATCAAGTCGATCCCAAACTAAATCTGCGACATCTACCTAGAAACATCGATGTTTCAAATAACAAACTTCGATATCCACAAAACATCGGTACAAAAACATCTATCTTTTTATGTTTCCATATTATTTTTTCCAAATATTTTCTTTAAATTTATTAGGGTTAAGAATCAAAATAGAAAGCAAAATGAGAAATTAGAAAATTGATGGGTAAAAACATCGATGTATCCGATGTTCAGTTCAATTTTAGTCTTTAGTATTGTGTGTGAAGAAGAAAATAAAACTAAAATTTGAAAATGGTAAAAACTTCAATGTTTCGCGGTTAAATATTGGTATGCTGAAGAGGCAAAATAAATGTTTTTTTTGTTTCCCTTTTTTTCAAAATTTTATTTGTAACATTAACATACAAATATGAAACGTTGTGGAATTACTAAAATGACTCTCCAAAAAGTAATACGAAGAAACAGAAGAACTACCATCAATAAAAAAATATTGAAGTTTTGTGACTTTCACGCTATTGATGTTTATGCAGTTTTCCGATATTGTCCTTACATAGATATTTTTGTAATGTATGTTATGTACTATATATGCCGATGTTATAATATAAATTCTATGCACTGGGCCCCGGCTCGATTCCTACTGAATGCATTAATTTTCGATAAAAAAGGGGATTTACGTGTCGGACTGTGAGCCCACTCAGCTGTTAAATGAGTATAAATAACTCGTTTGAGCGTGTTGTTGATCACATCCCTGCAAAACCACACTCGGGTAGCTAACCGGTTAATTACCTGATAGCACTACCCGGTAATCTTCAGTTAACAGGTATAGGGCATCGGGAAAAAATTCACTTATATACTTTTCACCGTGCCCCATGTGTGTGACTTTTTATCTCTATTCTTCGTTAGCTGACGAACATAACACAGTCCTCTTCACTCTCGAATACAACAAAGGGGAAAAATGCTGATTCATTTAGATAAAATATTGGTGCAATATCCAATTCGATACGGGCATATTACAAGTAAAATTTCGGATTACAAATGTATGGTTGCACCGAGGGCTATCAAGGTGAGAAGAAAAATAAACGCTCATGGCAGAGCTTGATCCCAGACCGCACGAATTATGAGACCAAATCTTTATCCATTGAGCCAGCATGGCCACTTTCTCCCGAAGGTAATTAAGCCCTCGATGGAAACCTTCGTCAACTATTGCATCATCGAGGGAAAAACAAAATAATTCGTGAGAGTGAGCAATTTATGAAAGTACATAAGCAATCGAAGAGAATCAGGAAATACCGAAAACAATAGTTTTCAGGTATTGATATGGTTATCGGTACCAAAACAATTACCATACATAAATTGCAGCAATCCCTCGGTATTCGTTCGGTTAAGGATACCACAAAAATACCTAGTTTTTGGTAAGTTCATTATATCATTCAGTTTGCTTGTGTTTGTGGTCCCACAAAAAATCGCTTTTGTGTTGGTAGTTTCGGTAGCGATTTCTTGCAGGGATACCTCTGCACAAAACACACCGTCACGATCTAGAAAATGACATGATGCTAACTCATCTCGAGGCCATAATCCAGATTGGACTGTTGGGAAAGTTATTTATTTTTATCATTATAAACAACGATGTCTTTACCATTTTCTCATTAGTTTCATTTTGCATCTTCTCTAGACTAAAGTTTAAGCGAAAAAGGGAAACATCGATGCTTGTGAACATCGATCGGCACTATCATTGTTTTCATCTTCGATGTTGAAAAACATCGGAGCTAAAACGTCGATGTCGCTGCCCTACCTTAACCCAAGCCCTCAAGTAAAATCTCTCAAAACACATTTGATCTCTTCTTTTGGAAACATAATTTACTGACAGTGATAACCTTTGAAGATTCCTCTCTATAAATTACTATAAATTCATTCGATCTATGTATCTGAGCTTTCTGTGGAGCTAATTTAACTCATCGTCATCATCATCATGGCGCGACAGCCCGACGTCGGGCCTTGGTCGCCTTACTTATTTAATTTAACTCACCTGACAATAAGTTGGACTTTTTGGATCAACATCAACGGTGGACAAATAATCACCGTGAGGCTCATGCAGGTTGGGTTGCACGGTTATGGTGTACAACAACTTCTCGCGAGGTCCCTTGTGGAACGCCTCCAAGGGAGTAGCATACCCGGGGCCCAAGGCACATTCTAACAAATATTAATATATGTATATTTATTTGCTAACTTCACATAACGAAAAAGCACATCAATTTAAAACTCACTTTTTCTAACACAAGCCATAATCAACAGTAGACGTTAAGTACTACACCAGAAACCGGCTGCTTATTGACTAGCTTTCAACAGTCGTGGCTGACTCTTTTTGGGTGTTTCCAAAGCGGTTGGAGCTTTTCTTACCATTTATATGGGAGTGTTTTTTTAGAGACAAGTGTATCATTCTATAATTTAATCGTAGACGCTATTATCATCAATAACTAAAACCATTATCACTGAGACGCAATTTTCAAGCCTCCTCATATCCAATGTGCAATATAAACAAAATGTATACATTTTTTAAAAAATCGAAGAAATCAATTTTTGACTGCCAAACAAAAGAATGAAATGTTTATCTGCAAAAAGAAAGCAATTTATTAGTTTATTAAAGCTATTAAATTATTATTGATGCTATCGAAACCTTAGGTACGACTACGTAAGCTTGATGCAATTTTTACCGCCGCGCAATGTGTAGTCAGTTCCATAATTACAATATTTATTATTCATTTTTTTATACCCCGGACTTTATAAAGTATAGGGTACGGATACATTGTTTTTGTCACAACGAAAATATGAACCACCTTAAGAGCTCGCACACACGGCAAACTTTTTAGTTCGCAGAAAAACTAAATAGTTTAGTCAGTCGGTGGTTTATGAGACCGCGCACACAGTACCGACCGGTCCAAGGCTAAAGCGAAACAGGCGGTCGCCTGGGGTGCCGACATCATGGTGTCTGCGCCATCCGCCAACCATTCCATTCTTGTCGCTCCATCTTTTTTTTATTCCCCATTTTTGCCTCCCATGTTGGTGTTGTCTTCCCCAGGCCTATGCATTTTAGTAATACGTAAAGGACAGGGGCAACGAGCGGCGAAAACCCTGCCCACGTCTCCCGAACTGAGCTACAGCAAGCATAATCCGCTGCTTAGCTCATTAGGGCATTTTTCTTCGCCAGATGGCACGGCTCGACCTTCACGGTCATTATGCTAACTTAGGCTCCGTCCCCACGGGCATCTTCGTATGCCCACCAAACCGCCCGCTACAATTGTACTCGTATTTTCACTATTTTCAATTTAAGCTTTCTTTTGTTGTTTGAGTTGAGGGTTAAATGCCAACTAACCTAATGGTTACCACACACGATCGCGCACAACCACGACCGAGCTTCGATCGAACCATAAATTGCATAGAATGCTGGAAACGACGAGATTTTTATTTTCTGCACGTTCTATGAAATTGAGGGTTCGATGGAAGTTCGGTCATGGTTGTGCGCGATCATATGTGCCGAGCTTAAGACCTTCCCTGAACCAAGCAAATACCCCATTTCTCCTAAGTACTCCCTTCACTGTTCTGTTCTGTATCTTTACATAAAGATTTTCTTTTCTTATGAAACATTTATATTAGGCGCGTTTTTTTAACAGCTATGAGGAGCAGAACAGGTTAAGACCACACAATTACACTAACAATTTGATCTGAGCTGCTCTGGATAAAACGTCAGTGCAAGAATGCTGCTTCGTTAAATAGTCAATGTTTTGAAATGCAGGCGGCGCAGGTGTCGAAGTTTTCGGGAAGTTTACAGTTTGGGAAGCACATAAAATTAATTTCCTGTCAATAAAATGTTCATTTTGTGTAATTTTATGGAATAGTAAACATACAAAATAATTTTGCTGCCTATAGGAAATTTGTCGGATTGTACTGTACTAAGGATTTAAGTTTCCTCTTGAAATTTGAATTTACGTTTGAATGCTAAGTAAACCAAGACACACTCCCAGCAAAGATAAACCTCGTTTTCGTGTTCGCTACTCTAATTCGCTCTCGATCGTTTTTTTTGCCCCTTATCCTGCTCTACTCTGCTCTGTACAAAAAAACGCAGCTTTTGATTGATAGAAATAAAAGCAAACATGGTCACTGTTTGTGTTTGCTTTTGTTTCTATCAATCAGAGAACTCACGCAAATGTTTGGCATCCGGTGAAATGGCAGTGGCAGCTTTCTGATCGATAGAAATATAAGCAAAGCGTATTTTTTGTGTACAGAATAGAACAACTAACATATGTATACAAAAATTTGCAGAAGCAAATATCTAAATCGCTAATTTTACAACCGCAAAATTTTTCAAATGGCTTTGACAATTTTTGCGGATACTTAAAATTTTTGCCGACAATTTCAAATTTTTGCGAATGACATTTCATATGAAGGCAATTGCATTCATCCATTCTATCTGTCCGCACTTTTGAGGGGTTCACCGTCAAGCAAATTTCCAAACCACTGGCAAGATTCTAAACGACAGTAATTTTTGTACAAAAATTTGTGCAAATTTTTACTAGTCTGATGCCGGAATTTCATTGCCGGCAGAAGCAAAGCAGCGGCAACAGCAACATCGCCTGTGTCTTGGGTAAGTGTGCTTTCTGAAACCTAGCTCGTACAAAGCTTAAGTTTTTTTGTTACGAAAATCTCCTAGGTACGAACTAGGTACACCTACCCAAGATAGATATTCGCTCTACCAAACTTTTGTATACGGGTAAAGCTCTTACATTTTTGTAGAAAAATTTGTCTAGTGTAAGGGGCCTATAATACTGTCTTATTTCGGTAAAGGTAGGCTGGATTTAAGTCTTTACTAAGCACTCGTTAACTCTGGATCCAAGACACAAAAATATCGTGGGGAAATGCTTGAAATCCTTCCGCAAGAATTAAGAAAAGCACGAATTCGAAAGCTGTCCTTCGCGCGAAGGACATTCAGTGAATACTGGACCGTAAGTTATTTAAATGTGGACAGTGAATTTACGAAAAAGCTTTATTCCAGTAGGTTCAAGCATAACGCTGAAGTTTATTTGATGTTTAAACCGTGTCTTCTTGAAGTTTGACCACATCAAAAGTATAAAACAAGCTGGAACATCCAAAGCTTTAAATTCGAGGTATATGCAGTGGCGGATTTACATTGACCGCCACCCTGGGCATACAAAATTTGCCACTCCAAATTTTTTTCATTACCACTCTTGCCATCACAACAGTTTAGATGTTTCGAAAGTGCTTCCCGAATTTCCTGAGTGAAGAGTCGGAGTTACATACAGTGCACAGAGTCATTGTGCAGACCATTGAAGATATGCTTGTGTGGCATCTGTTGATCTAGAGCCCGAGATAAGAAGAACCATAGATATACGAGTATAAATCCTTTCTTTTCTCTGTTTTGTATTAGATTATCTCTTTGTTTATATATTATATAAAAATGTGTACATTAACGTTTCCCCTGTGGTGTGGGGCGTAGAATAAGACACAACCTTTCCCGGCTTGTCGACTAAAATGGGCGGGGTGATGTATATATATATACTAACGAAACGTCAACTAAATCATGATGATGTTATGTCAAAAAAAATATAAAGTTTACCACTGAGATCCGAATTTTAAATTGGCTGATTAAAAAATGCTTCCAGCTTTTTAGTTTTTGCCGAGATTTTTTCTCTTTTTCGATTTTTTCCGCCGCACTTTTTCTGTTTTCCGAACCACTTATTTTTTCGATCGTCACTAATTTTTATGCGCAAAAATCTCTCGGTTTGACTACGGTTTTATATAAACGCAGGTTGGAGGTCGCGGAACGAATGAACATATGTAGATTGCAGGATGAGACATCTGCGTGTGTATATACTGCGGTCATAAGTTGATTGTCCCGGTGCATGATAGTGGTTCGAAATCAGCTAATGTGAGTAGCTGGCTATGTAACACCTTAAAGGAGGCTCCGGAGGTATAGCAATGCGTATATATAAATGATCAGGGTCACCTCCTGATTCGATTTAGCCATGTCTGTCTGTCCGACTGTCCGCCGTTCGCACGATAACTTTCGATAGAATAAAGCTAGAGCCTTCAAATTTTGGTCAAATGTTGGCATTATGATCTAGTTGATCGGTATTGAAAATAGGCATGATCTTGATCAGGCCAAGAAAATGAAATAATTAAATTTATCTATAACTCCCGACTAAATGAATATGAAAAGCTCTAGCTTTGGTAGATTGCTCGTGAGGGTAATCTTATACTCTCATGGAAAAATAAAATCGATAAGTTAAAAACTAACGGTAATTTTTTTACAAAGAGCCCCGTACTACCCTACTTTACCCGCATATTAAATCGCTTTCGCGTGTTCTCTGTCAACGAGATTCGCAGATAGGTATCAAAGAGGGACCCAACTAACAATTTAGCTTCTATAACAATCCATAGAATATTCTCTTTAGCAGTTATAGTAGTTCATTTCATCGAATAAACTCCCTATAGTAGTTCTATAAGGCGATTTGGCGCCGTTTTTTACTCCTATAAGACCTTATAGTAGCACCAACAATTGTTCCTAAACACATGTACTTCATGTGTGTCAGAGTAGTTTTATCGGATTATTACTGCTCCGATAATATTAATAATAGGAGGCTTATAGGATGATGATTATATGCAGTAAGAAAATATTTAGCAGATTTTTTTTTGTACTAACAACATGTCTCAAATCTTTTTTTACTATATACTTCCGTAATGCTGTAATAGTTAATACTTTATTTTCATTTTATTTAAAATTAAAATTTATTGAATTTTATTTACTTGCTGGATTCGAACCCTGGTCCGTCGGGCTGCCGGTCCTCACACGTTACCACTTCACCAATCTAGAATTTACTTTGCATGGTCTTAAAGCTTAATTGATGCATATATCCTCCAATAAGCCTCCGATAAAATTACAATAAATGAGCTACAACAGCCGTGTTTCTTTCTGAACGACACAGAACCGAACAGCGAAAGGAGAGTTAAGAGAAAAACCTCAACTAAAATATTTTAATGTGTTTTTCCCGACGAGTTGCAATATGGGATTTGATATAATTAAAAACAATAGCGTGGTTCTCACTAAAATTATTTAAAAAAAATTAAATCACGCAATTTGTCTTAATCGTTCTGAACCAAAATGTCAAGAGAGAACTTAAAAATAGATCTGCAAAGGCCGCTTAAGGGTAATATGTTCATTATTCTGCCGCTGCGTTGCATATTGCCTGCAACGAATTTCGAATATCTTAAACTAAAAAATCGTTTTCACATAAAAGATTTCTTATGTGACCTGTTCGTTCATAATTATCGGTAACAATGTTGTTAATGTAATGCAGGCACATTGTTCTATTCTGTTAGCAAAGAAACACGGCTAACACAATTTTGCTACATTAAAAACCCAATAGTTGCACTATATTCCCATTATTGGAGTAACAGCGCAATGTTGCTCTAATTCTACTCCAATAATCCTCCCATACAACAGTCGAAGTTTTGAATATAGAAATACTTGCAGAGTTCGCTTGGTATCTGCCAGCTAGTCACGGGATCAATTCCTGATAGAGCGGTTCTACTTTTTTTTTTAAATATTACTTTTTATTAGCATTGAATAATTGTTTTAGCATTGAATTGGGTTTTCCCAATAGTGTAAAACATGCGCTGGTCCGATTTAAAAACCTGAAACCAGTTTTAATTGATTTTTCAGGCCAGTGAACATTTTTTTATGAAAACCTCTGCATTCATTGGCGATACCTTTACAACCTATACCTACCGTACAAGCTGAAAATGTTTTGAAATTGTGATTTTCACTAAAATGTGAGGTTTCACAATAGTACCTTATCGATATATCTTCTATAAGACAGAATATGACAGTATTATAGGGGAAGTAGCAAAGAGAATCCCCCATAAGAATGTCACTTAAATATTATCGGATGATTATAGAAATACAAAAGAAAGTCATCCGATAAAATTCATATAATATTTGTTTGCCTTACGTCTTAGGAGGAACATTACGAGTAATGCTATAAATATCCTAAGAAAAATTATAGGATGACTTTTGTAGATTCACTTTTAACCGTCTTGATATAGAACTCTTATTCTATGATCTTCATGTTTTACCCCTATAACAATTTTATAGTATGAATATAAAATGATTATTGAAGAATAGAACAATTCGTGGAGTAACACCACTATAATTTACACCACTAAGTGCTTTATGGATTACTTATTGGATCAAATACTCCTATAAGGGAGTTTCACACGTAAATTTTCAATTTGTATGACTATCGGAGAACTATAGGATTAAGTGATACTTTAATACCCGGAATCTTCAGGAAAATTGTTAGTTGGGGAGGAGCTTAAGTGACGCGGCATCCAGCGTCATCTGGACGCGCATGAGCACCGGGGTTAAGACGGCCTAAGCACATTTTACTTCGGTACTCGTCGTCGTTGTCTAAAATGTTACGAGCATTCGTGGACTCGTTTGCTGTTTAAGGCTGGTACTAACCTTTTCATGCGAAAATGTTGCACTTATCTCTCCCCAGACTTGCACACAGCACATACACTTGAATTTCCCCTTCTCACTCAAAAGAAGGCGATCACTATTGTAATGACCGGTTCCCACACGAAATACAATGCAAAGTAATTGTTTCCGCGTGGAAATTGTTCAGAGCGGTGTGGAGACTTTTGTCTGTGTATGGGACTTTCGTGCGAAGAACTAAGTACCGAGAATTGCGAAAATTTTCGTGCGAACCGGATTTTTTACAGTTTTTGTGAGAGATTTCGCACGAAAAACGAAGTTGGTATCTTCCTTTACACTAGACGGGTATCGTGGATTTGTCACGCGCGACCCGTTTACGCATCTCGTGTATCACAAGCTTAACTCTACTTTCATATATCCACTAAGTTAGATTAAACCTTATTTTGATTGCTCTTGTTACATCACAAACTATCAATCGAACGACATTTGGCGGAGCGAAACTTTTTAGGCCGGAGCGGAGCGGTGGAGTGGAACGAGGAGTATAGCGGAAAAATCCGCCGCTCGAATCCCTAGTTTGAACAGGAGTTAGCCGATAAGGCTGCGATGAAGGAACCTTGGTTGGGAAAGTAGGGATCATTTATCACACAATTGAATAAAGAACTTATATTAATTCCACATGCCAAAAATCAACTCTCTATGTGATTTTGGTCAAGAGTTATGATTGAAAAGTAGGGTAGTACGGGGTACTTTGTGTGCACAGTTTTCTTTTTTACAACCTATCGAACTCATTTTAATAGGAGACCTTATTATGTCTTTAAGGAGTCATCCATAGATATACAATGAACAGATAGAAAATAGGTACAGAGTGGGGGTAAAAATATCCAGTTATTGTTGACATATTCCCGTCTGCGCAGAGAAACACGTACAACACGCATTAACATATGGCTGAGGGATCCGGGGAGCGAGGGTCCAAATACTTCGTAAATGTCAAAATTGTGGCTGAGTGGCCGATGGCGTCACGACATTTACCGAATATATAGCGACCGCTTTCAAATGAGTAGCAGTGCGCATGCGTGAATTTGTTCGAAAATAACCAGAAGCACAGAGTGGTGATAGTACTATTACCAATCTGTTCAATGTACGAAGGCGGTCCGATAAGTACTTAGCCTACTCGTACAAAAGAAAAACGAAAATTTTGGAAAAGTGGCGATTTGTTTCTCAACACAGTCTCCTTTTAGCTCGATACACTTGAACCAGCGATGCTCCAACTTCTTTAACCCGTCTGAAAAATACGTTTTCTCGAGGTCTGCAAAGTAGGCCTCCGTGGCGGCGATGACCTCTTCATTCGACTCAAATTTCTGCCCAGCGAGTGACTTATTCCAGTTTGGAAACAAAAAGAAGTCGCAGAGGGCCAAATCTGGAGAAAACGGTGGATGGGCAGCAGTTCGTAGCAAATTTGGCCGTGGCGACGGCGGAGGTGTGAGCCTGTGCATTGTTATGGTGGAAGAGCACTTTTTTCTTCGCCAAATGGGGCCGTTTTTTCTGCAATTCGGTTCGAATCGGCCCAATGATTCGGCATAGTAGAGCCCTGTCACCGTTTTGCCCTTCTCCAGGTAGATCACACCTTGTGTATCGCAGAAAACGGTGGCCATCACGTTTCCGGCCGATAGGACAGTCTTCGCCTTCTTCTGAGTACGTTCGCTGGGTGAAGTCCGCTGTTTCTTGGTCTCTGGTGTGTACCAGTGAATCCATGTTTTGTCGACGGTCACGAAACGACGCAGAAACTCCTTCGGATTGCGCTTAAACAGCGTCAAACACTGCTCTGAAGTGGTCTCACGGTTGCGCTTGTTGTCCAGAGTGAGCAAACGCGGCACCCATCGCGCCGACAGCTTTCTCATACCCAAAATTTAATGTAGGATATGACCCACCGCGGTTTTTTTTGAGATGCCTACTGTCTCAGCTACCTTCAATCGGCGGTCTACCAATACGAGATCGTGGATTTTTATCACGTTATCCTCAGTGATAGCCGTTTTCGGGGCACCTGGGCGTGGCTCATCAAAAACTGACGTGCGACCACGTTGAAAATCGTTAAACCAATTTTTGACGGTTGCCATCGAAGGTGAAGAGTCACCGTACACAGTATCCAAGCGCTCTTTGATTTCGCTGTGCGATTTCCCTTCCAAAAACAATAATCGAATCACCGACCGATATTGCTCTTTTTCCATTTTTCTAAAATCTGCGGACACGAGCGGTCAAAATAAAACTAGGAGTCCGATTCGGTTGAAATTTTGACAGTAGCCGTCTTTGAAGAGAGAGTATATGAGGAAGTGAAAAAGAGCGAGAGAAACGACGCAATTCTGCACAAGTGAGGAAGTAGGAAGGGGGATGAAAATTTGACATCTCTTTTGCTCTATATAGACCGGGCGGGTGTTCCGCGGCAGAGAGACAGACTGGAATGTTATTGTTCCGATTGGAAAAGTAGGAGAGGGGATGACATCTTACGTGCTTCCTGTGCTTTTATATAGACTGCGCGGGTGTTGCGCAGTGGAGGGCGTGTGACTCTCGCTCTACTTTTTACGACTGGAATTGCTTCAAGTAGTTTAGTGTTGAGTATATGCGGATTGCTCCTCCATAGTTATTCTCTGTGGTCTACGAGAATGTATTACACGATAGTCAACTTCTCTTTCGATAGTGGCGCCATGGGGCGGTGAGGCTAACTACTTATCGGACCGCCCTCGTATATCCATGGAGTCATCTGACTAAATGAGTTTCTACGTTCCTCCATTCAAAAGTTTTATACGTATATTTGACCTAACATTTATATAGGAGGTAAGCATTCGTTTGCTCGGATCGGATATTTTACCGATCTCATAAGCGTTGTGTGTTTTCCTACAAGACCCTTAAAAAGGAAGTTGCGTTATAACCTTTCTACTTGCGTTTGCAATTCCACCCGCATATTAAATCGCGTTCGCGTGTACTCTGTCAACGAGATTCGGCTTTGCTCTTTACAGCAAATGCAGCTGCTGCACTCTGCGTGAAGCATCAACGTCGCGCCGGAGACTTCAGCTTGTAAAATAATAAAAATGACTTAAATATATTATATTTATTTATATATAGAAAAATTCACATTTATCTTGTTTTATTGAATTATTGATAGTCAAAACTCTTAAGTCATTCGCTTCATTTATAATTGTAGATTGCGTTATGAATAAAACAAGCAAAGAAGTCTTTTTTTTTGTGCTTCTAAAAAAATCAGCAAGTAGTGTTGTCGATTGAAAATAATTATGTAAAATAATGGAAATTTCATTTAAAAGCATAGCAATTTAGCTCGTAAAACATGTCAACTTGATGAAAAAAATGTATATACCCATAGATCCCCAAACATGTGACATTTCATCCTTGATGGCCATGATCTCGATTTGAAAACGCGTACGATTAAATTTCCATTGAGTACAAAAATCTCAAAAACAACAACCCCCTGGATCTATAGAGGACATGATAATACGTTTAAGATCTAAGCAGAGGTTATCTTTCTGCGTACCATACACTCAACTTGCTAATTAATCATTTGAAATATGGACTAATCTCAATGTTTGTATGTATGTAAGGTGTATATTCTACTAATATAATATACTCGTGTACGTGTATTTTCCCTCTTAACAACACTGAAGAGAGCTTTTTTACCAGCAGCACCTGCATCGCCCAGTCTGCATCCTATCCAGTTGATTTTGATCGGCTTCTACAAACGATCAGTTGCACAGTTGCTCACAAGAAGTGGACATCAGTTTCAATACAAGATGGCAACGCCAAACAAAAGTAAGATAATTGGAAACAAGTATGTTAATTTTCTTCAGTTTTAAAATATTCTATCCTCTTTTTGTTCATTATCAGAGTGTGCTATGGGACCTGGTTATGCGACTCCTCTCGAGGCTATGCTGAAAGGCCCCCGAGAAAAAATCCTTTACACCATTACGGTTCAGCCCAATTTGGAGGAACCACACGGAGACTACATGTCAACAGTGGATGTTGATCCACACAGTCCAACTTATTGTCAGGTAAGGAAATTTTTATGCCCCTGCATTCATAAAAGCAAGGAACTGATTCTGGTAAGCATCCAGTGAGTGATATAAATTAGGCCAGTTAAAATAAAATTCTACTACTCAATTGCCCTAACCCCTTGTGGGCATAGCGCGTCAACTGTTCCATGTGACCCAGTTGACGTTTCGTTGGCATAAACTGGTTTCGGAGAATGCAGTTGCCAACATGCACCTCCTGCACATCCATGGCCACGAACGTCGTCGTGGACGAGATTCGAACCCGAAACGCCGGTAGTCAAACATGAGACTGATGCCTCAACACACTGCGCTACCGGTCGCCTCAAAATAAGATTCAAATAGGTAATATTAGGGAAAGATCTGGAAATAATTTTAATCCCTTACCTAGATCCTAAATATACGGGAACTGAGTTTACACGGTCGTAGAAGGTGAAATTAACTCTTGGCAAGCTAAAATCCGACAAATTTGAGCCATTTTTTAACATTTTCCTTATAACTTCTAAACGGTGGGGGCGACTTCAATATCTGACGCGCCAAATTTTAATGATGAGTTTCAATCAAATTTGGTCTGAATCTGAAGTCGTTTTTCGCGAACTCATAACCATTTTGGAGATATACATATGTATACCTTTAAATTTGGAACTTCTGTATGGACAAATCCAGTTCTAGAATTGTACTATATATAGAATAAAATTCCGCTTTATAATACGTTTACGCTGGACTTGAAATCGCGGACTTCGAATAGCTGGCTCCGAAATCCCGAAAGTGTTTACGCTGATACTTTTCAGATTTCATTTGACAATTAAATTGGGTTTTTACGTCAATTAATAGTCAAGTTCATAGTACGTTAAGGCTGCGCGCAAGTTGGCCCACGTTCGCGTGTCGCGTTCACGTGTTTTATGTCAAACAGTTTGAGTTTATGGTTTGCAACCAAAGATGCGAATCTGTCATTTTGATAGATGCTCGGCTGTTGTCGTATCACCAAATTGGATTCATTATTGTGTATTAACGCCAATAATTTAGTTTGAAATGTGTGTTTATGCACATCCTACTACTCCCCAGTCGTTTGTTTTGCCACTCAATTCTTACTTAATTATCCATTTTAAAGCACAATAATGAACTCAATTTGTTGATACGACAATAGCCGAGCATTTGTCATATTGACAGATTCGCGTATTTGGTTAAAAACCATAGACTCAAACCGTTTGACAGGAAACCCGTGAACGCGACACGCGAACGTGTGCCAACTTGCGCGCAGCGTTACGCTGGACTTGACAGTTGACAATTAAATATTTATTTTTAACTGTCACTCGAATATTCACCACTATAGAATTTTAAGCATTACCATGTCAAATCAGGATTTCAATCGCGATTTCAGGAGGATTTCATGGTGTCCTTGCTAAGTATCAAAATTTCGTTTGGCAATAAAATGTATGCGAAATCCGTCGGATTTCACGGAGATTTCGCCGAAATCCCATTTTACGAGATTTCGAGTCCACCGTAAACGTACTATTATAGCCGCCATACATTATCCGATCCGTCGTCCGATCGATCGGCCGATGGATCGCCACAAAATATCTGCCGATCTCCACTGCACACACACTGAGCGATTTTCGTGCGATGCGATAACGAATGACAATTCAAAAAATAGGTTATGATTCATTCCCAATCCAACCTAAATTAATTTTTGTTAACTATTTGGATGTGTGTGGTATTTTCGTATACCACATATTTGATATTTAAATTGCAGTGCCATCTAAATCATAAGAATCCTTGAAATTTCATAATTTAATAATTTTGTAATTTGACATTCACTTGCGATAATCACATACACTATCCAATCGATCGTCACCGATCGATCGCACGAAAATCGCACAAAAATATCGGCAGATCAAAATTGATCGGCCGATCGGTGCGATTTCCACATACACAGGCCGATCCATCGGCTTACTTAAATTTTTAAATTTTCATACCACTCGTATTTTAGATTTATCGTGAATGAGCCGCCGATAAAATTTGGCGCCTCAGATATTGAAGTCGTGCCAAACGTTGCCTCGGATGGAAAAATGTTATAAGACGTCATAAATCAAAGAGCGTTGAATTCTGTGTCCAATGTACTACTTAATGTCGAATTCGGTTCAGTGGTATAGTCAAAATCGATAGTCGAAAAACGAAAATTTTTGAGGCTTATACTACGTTTACGCTGGACTCGAAATCTCGTAAAATGGGATTTCGGCGAAATCTCCTTAAAATCAACCGGATTTCGCAAACATTTAATTACAAACGAAATCTTGATAGTTAGCAAGCAGGGTGTGCTTGTGCTCCTTCTGAAACTGCGATTGAAATCCTGATGTGAAATTGCCGTATCACACCCAACATGCCAATATAAAAGTGCGAAATACCCAATTCCAATAAAATTAATTTCCAATACCGTTGAAAGTTGACAATTTAAAATTAAAATAAAATGTCAAATAATAACGGGTCATGTCATCCGTTGACGTAAAAGCCCAATATTATTTACTAGCTGTCGCCCGCGGGCTTCGCCCGCGGACAACATCTAGAGTTCGCTTCATGACAAAAATCCGAGTGAAAAGTGATTTCCCCAGCTGGGGCCCCGGAAACTAAAAGGTTGCCCACTTTGGATCGAGTGGGAACTTCGCATAAGGGCCTATGTATATGATACGAAATAAACCCGGAGGTGAATGAGATTGCCAAAAATGGGATGAATGGTGGCGCTCCCAAAGTTCCCTTCCCCCGTTGTAAGTGACCGTGGAAGAATGTCCAAAGTGAAATTAGTGTCAATGTTGTGAGTGAAGCGAACCCTAGCCAGTAGCATATAATAATTGCTTGTAATAACAGACCTTGTCCTTATTTTTTTTATTCAATTTTTTTTTTTGAGGTAAGCAGAATTGTTACGTTCATGATTTGAATACATATGAGGCAATTGATTGTCAAGAAGTCTATAATGCCCAGTTCACATTATTCCAGTAACCAATCCAGTCCAGTAATCCAGTCCAGCGCTGGACTGCTACTGGAATAATGTGAACCGGCACTGGACAGCAATCCAATCCAGCAATCCAGTCCAGCAATCCAGTCCAGTGACTGGATTGTCGGTCTACTTTTTGATTCCAGCTCGCCCAGAAATCATTGTTACTATAGTTACCGAATCAACAACACACTCGCCGGACTACTGGACTGGAATCATGTAGACGAAATGATCCAGTCCAGCACTGGACTGGATCGCTGGACTGGATTACTGGACTGGAATAATGTGAACCGGGCATTAATGCCTGCGTTCACATTTTTGAGCGTTTCGGTTGTTCAGCAATTGAAATGCATGTAAACGGAAAAAATCACTGATTTTTCTGTTTACATGCATTCGAATTGCTGAATAACCGCAACGCTCAAAAACGTGAACGCAGGCAATGTAATTCACTATAAGTTTAACGACGATATTCCTACTGGAAAAACGGACGAAAATAAGGTGTTAGTTCCAGCTCTTTAGTTCTTCCCTTAGAAATATCGTCACTTAAACAGTGAATGGGATCCTTTATACCATCTATGTACTCTCATTCCAATTCAGGTCATTCACCGAACTTTCACAAACAGGCCGAAAGATGAACTCCATCATTTTGCATGGAACTCTTGCTCCAGTTGTCATCTAGTCGATAAGGATTGTGCGAAAATTCCAAAACGCGATAAGCTCGTTGTGCCCAGCTTGAACTCTGACAACATTTATATAATGGATGTGGGAAAAGATGAAAGAAGACCGGAAATTGTAAAAATCATCGATGGAGACGTTTTAAAATCATTTGACCTTACTGCGCCGCATACCACTCATTGCCTAGCCGACGGCAACGTAATGATCTCTACAATGGGCGATCGAAATGGCAACGCCAAAGGAGATTTCTTTCTACTGGATTCGGACTTCAATCCAATCGGGACCTGGACCAAGGGAGAAAAGAGACCTGCTTGTGGATATGATTTTTGGTACCAACCATATTTCAACGTAATGGTAGCATCCGAGTGGGGAGCACCAAAACTGTTTAGGCGGTGAGTTGAAATGGGTTAAATACAGTACTAATCATCTACTATTGAAATACATGCATACTTATTTGCCTATTTATATATTACAGCGGATTTAATCCTTCTGATTCTGGTGATTCATCACAATATGGTCGCCGCCTCAACTTCTACAAGTGGAACGAACGAACACTCTTCCAAACAATTGATTTGGGTGACGAAGGTATCACCCCATTGGAAATTCGATTCCTTCACAATCCGCGTCAATGTCAAGGATATGTTGGAACATTATTGCATTCAAAAGTGTTCCGATTCTATCGCCCCGAAGGTTCTGATTTGTTTGAGGTTCAAAAAGTTATCGATGTGCCCGATAAGGAAGTCGAAGGTTATGCTGGCGGTCCCAAAATCGGCGGACTAATGAGTGACATAATTTTATCATTGGATGATCGATTTTTATATTTCTCCAATTGGCTACATGGCGATGTTCGTCAGTATGACATTAGTGATCCGTCAAATCCAAAACTCACAGGTCAGGTGTTCATTGGAGGTTCAATTCATACGGAAACTGGTGTGAAAGTTGTAAAAGACGAGGAACTGACGGAACAGCCGAAAGCAAGATATATTCAGGGACGCAAAATTGAAGGAGGACCCCAAATGCTTCAATTGTCTTTGGATGGTAAACGATTATATGTATCCACCTCACTGTACTCACCGTGGGACAAGCAGGTACGTCCCCGTTTCATTCACTATTATAAACTGTACAGAGAAAAAAAAACTATATTTCTATTTGCATTGCAATATTTCTAGTTCTATCCTAAGATGGTTGCTGCCGGTGGAACAATAGTCCAAATTGATTGTGACACTGTTAATGGTGGCATGAAGCTGAATGAAAAGTTTTTGGTTGATTTCGGCAAGGAACCTTACGGCCCAACGTTGGCACATGAAATGCGATATCCTGGTGGGGATTGCACTTCAGACATCTGGCTGGCAGAACCAGAGCAATAAATGAAAAAAAAGTTAACATCATATCACATCAATTCAAATTTTCAAATTTCAATAAATGTTTTAATATTTTCATTGCAAGCACAGCTCTATAAATCATCTTAAAATTCCCAACGGGCATACCCCTTAACAACGTCCTTATTCTCACGCCGATGCCGAGTCGTAGCATTCGCTTCCCCTTTGGCAACGCATTTCTTACTCATTTCCTGTTTCTCGCGGAAATCCATATTTTTTTTGACGCGATCTTTAATCACAATCGGAGCAATCGTACTAGCATTTGTGCAAAAGGAACGCATACTGCGAGCATCTGACAAAATCTTTTCGACCATTTTGAAACGATAAAGACAAGAATTTGGATCTAATTCTTTCAACTCGGGACAATCTTCGGTTTCAAGTTCATTCACTACGTTTATACCGCGGGACTATCTTAGGTTTAAATCGATCTACAATAACTCACCGCGATGTAAACGTATCGGTTTAGAGTTTTGGTACTAACTTTTAGCTCCACTTGCGATGCAGAACTGGCCTAACAAATTGGGACTAGGTGGTGTTGCTGTCTTCGCTAATGATGTTGTTGGTGATAATTTCATTTCATATGTTATGTAAATACCTCATTCCTTTCTGAAATTCTGCATTCGCTTCATCCTTTACATTTTCCAAATCAACAACTGACATCTTTCATAATTAGTACCTCTCCGTATCGTCGGTATAAACACACCACGAACAAGTGCTAACACTATAACAATTTAGTTAAATCGCCTTTTAGTTCCACGATATAAATGTGGCAATTGGAACTTATAGTGTGCTCTTGGTTCCTCGTTCATTTATGACTTAGAAGACCTCAACAACGTTAGCGTGGCAAAGCTCAATCGTTTTATTGCTAGCACCGACTGGTTTTAAAACCTAGTTTTAGGGTAAGGTAAAGAGAATTTCTGGAGATATCACAAGGGAACCAATTTGCGGTCTAAGTGTGCTGTGATCCATCATGGCAGCCGCTGCACCTAACCTATAGTTTGCTCGGAGCCGTTGTCGTCTGCATTTTGAGCCTTTTTGTTGATTGTGGAACTCAAATCTGGTGGTGGTGAATCTCCAGTGGCCGCTGTTATTATTACTTGAGATTCATTTTTAGTAGCCACCTACGCCGAAATCATTGATTCTGGCACAGTATCACCTAAATTTACATTTCCAAGATATTGAAAACATGATTCGATGTACTTTTGAATTTAGTAGCTTGATTTCTTGCTTGCAGCCGTTGTTTTCTCTTCTGCGAATCTTAGTTCATTTTCCACCTGCTGGCGATACTCATCCAAATTTCCTGAGAATTTTGCTATCCAAATCATCTTCATTATCAGATTGGGAATCAGCATCTTCCATTCCGTATTCCTAATAGCCGCCATACATTATGCTATCCGTCGCCCGTCCGATCCATCGGCCGATATCGATATCGGACGATGGTTCGGCCGATCGATCGGTGTGTGCATGGCACGTTTAAAAGAATGCATATTGATAAAGATTGCAGTTATTTGTCAATTAAATCAAATGAGAAATAGTTGTTGTTGCCTGCAACAAATCTTTTTCCATCTCCTTTGTGAATGCGTATCCCGTGCAATGCACTTCAGTGTCGAGATTATCTTCCCGAACTACACTACTCACTTGCCCTAACCCCTTGTGGGGCATAGCGCGTCAACTGTTCCATCTGGCCCAGTTGACGTTTCGTTGGCATAAATTGGTTTCAGAGAATGCAGTTGCCAGCATGCACCTCCTGCACATCCATGGCCACGAACGTCGTCGTGGACGGGATTCGAACCCGAAACGCCGGTAGTCAAACATGAGACTGATGCCTCAACACACTGCGCTACCGGTCGCCCCTAACCCGAACTAGATCTTTGAGCATTGGATATGTGCTGCTCTCATATCCAAATTTACGTCTGTATAGCTCCCGAACACAGGCCACATCACGATTGAAAAAGCTTATGAAGAAGTGTATTTATTTTTATAATTTATTTTTACAATCGATCACAATATCGTGACAGCGATGTCGACAGATCGCAAGGTAATGGGGGCTTTACTTTTCACTTTTTGCATATCCGTGTACCGATTAGTGAACACAGCACATACGCAAGTGAATTACTATGGGCAACCTTTACTTAATTTATACTGAGTCCCAACTCTTTCTATTGTTCCTCTATGATTCGCATTTGCTCTTTACAACAAACGAAGCTGCTGTACTCTGCCTGAAGCATCAACGCCGCGCCGGAGAGTTCAGCTTGTAAAATAATAAAAATTACTTAAATATATTATATTCATTTATATATAAAAAAAAATTCACATTTATCTGACTTTTGTTTTATTGATAGTCAAAATTCTTAAGACATTCGCTCCATTTATAACTGTAGATAGCGTTGTGAACAAAACAAGCAAAGAACATTATTTTTCTTTTTTGTGCTCCTAAAAAATCAGCAAGAGTAGTGTTGTCGATTGAAAATAATTATGTAAAATAATGGAAATTTCATTTAAAAGCATAGCAATTTAGCTCGTAAGATATGTCAACTTGATGGAAAAAATGTATATACCCAAAGATCCCCAAACATGTGATATTTCATCCTTGATGGCCATGAACTCGATTTGAAAACGCGTACGATAAATTTTCATTGAGTCCAAAAATCTCAAAAACAGCAGCCCCCTGGATCTATAGAGGACATGATAATACGTTTAAGCTCGAAGCAGAGGTTTTCATTTATCAGTATTGTCACTGGTGATGAACTATTGTTTTTTACAGAAATATTCACTGAATGAATATGAATATTTCTGTAAAAAACTAAGCATAGGTTATCTTTCTGCGTACCATGCTCTCAACTTGCTAATTAATCATTGAAATATGGACTAATCTCAACGTTTGTATGTATGTAAGGTGTATATTCTACTATATAATATACTCGTATATTTTCCCGGTTGACAACACTGAAGAGAGCTTTTTTACCAGCAGCACCTACATCGCCCCGTCTGAATCCCATCCAGTTGATTTTGATCGGCTTCTACAAACAAACGATCAGTTGCAAAGTTGCTCACAAGAAGTGCACGTCAGTTTCAAGACAAGATGGCAACGCCAAACAAAAGTAAGATAATTGGAAACAAGTATGTTAATTTTCTTCAGTTTTAAAATATTCTATCCTCTTGTTGTTCATTATCAGAGTGTGCTATGGGACCTGGTTATGCGACTCCTCTCGAGGCTATGCTGAAAGGCCCCCGAGAAAAAATCCTTTACACCATTACGGTTCAGCCCAATCTGGAGGAACCACACGGAGACTACATGTCAACAGTGGATGTTGATCCACACAGTCCAACTTATTGTCAGGTAAGGAAATTTGTGATGCCTGCATTCATAAAAACATGGAACTGATTCTGGTAAGCATCCAGTGAGTGATAGAAATTAGATTAGACCAGTAAAAATAAGACTCTAATAGGTAATATTAGGGAAATAATTTTAATCCCTTCCATAGGCCTCGTTTATGCCGTGGAACTATCTTCGAGTATTAACTAGTTCATGCTAACTCACGACGATATAAACATGTCGCATTAGCTAGTTATACCCTAGACTTTTAGCATAGGGTATATTGTTTTTGACACGACGGAAATATGTAACACCTTAAAGGAGGCTCCGGAGGTATAGCAATGTATATATGTATATAAATGATCAGGGTCACCTCCTGATTCGATTTAGCCATGTCTGTCTGTCTGTCCGTCTGTTTGTCCGTTCGCACGATAACTTTCGATAGAATGAAGCTAGAGACTTGAAATTTTTGATCAAATGTTGGAAGTATAATCTACTTGGTTGGTATTGAAAATGGGCATGATCAGGCCAAGACAACGCCTACCTCCCCTATATATGTAAAATAATTAAATGTATTTATAACTCCCGATTAAATAAACATGAAAAGCTCTAGCTTTGGTAGATTGCTCGTTGGGGTAATCTTACACTTCCCTGACAAAATAAAATCGATTAGGTGAAAACTAACGGTAATTTTCTCACAAAGAACCCCGTACTACCCTACTTTTCAGGTTTTTTTGTCTATAACTCTTGAACCAATTGACGTAGACATCTGATTTTTGGCATGTAACCCTGAAGTAAGAAGTTGCTTGGGTTTTGGTAAGTTTGGCATAATCAGATCAAAGGAACGCCTAACTCCCCTACAAAATTGAAAAAATTAAACATTACTTTAATTACGATAACTTTCGATAGAACGACACTAGCGAGTTAAAAATTTGGCAGAACGTTGGTAGTAAAATCTAGTTATTTGGCATTGAAAATGGGCAAGATCCGACCCAAGGAACCCCTACCTCCCCTACAAATGAAACTTCAAATAAGAGATAACTTTTGATAGAATGAAGCCAGCAACTTGGGATTTTGGTCAAATGTTTAAAGTGAGATTGAGTTAGTTGGTATTAAAGATGGGTTACATTCAACCTAAGGAACCCCTACCTCCCCTAGAAATGAAATTTAAAATAAGCAATAATTTACGACAAAATAAAGGTAGCGACTTGAAATTTTGGTCAAATGTTTGAAGTCGGATCCAGTTGGCTAATATTGAAAATACGTAAACTCCGACCAACGAAACCCCTACTTCCCCTATCAATGAAACTTCAGATAAGCGATAACTTTCGATAGAGTGAAGCTAGAGACCTGAAATTTTTTTTAAATGTTTGTAGGGTGAACTAATTGTTTGGTGGCAATGATGGGCAAGATCCAGTCCAAGGAGCCTCTACCTCCCCTACAAGTGAGACTTCAAACAAGCAATGACTTTCGATAGAATGAAGCTAGCGACTTGAAAAATTCGACAAATATTTGCAGAATGGGTTAGTCAATTGATTTTTAGAATGGCCAAGATCCTCATGAATGAGTGCCAACCTCCCCTATAAACTGGCCATATAGGAAACTCACTTTTAATGCATATGGTCGTTGCCAATTGGTACTTTTGGTATCATCACTAGGTCTGTACAAGTCTAGGGTATATACGCTTCGGCCTGGTTTTGGTACTAATTTTAGCTCCACTTGCGATGCAGAACTGGACTGAAAAATTGGGACTAGGTGATATTGCTGTCTTCGCTAATGGCGTTGCTGGTGAAAATTGTATTTTATGTTATATAAATACCTCATCCTTTCCTGAAACTCTGCATTTGTTTCATCTTTGATTGTAGCGGTATAAACGCGTTTTTTATTGGGAGGCTACTGCCTCTTGACATTTTCGAAGCCAAAGTCACCGAAGTCACAAACCAACAGCTGCCCTCTTTCATGTTTAGTAACTCTTCGTATGGTCGGTATAAACTCACCACGAACAAGTACTAGCACTAAAATGATTTAGTTAAATCGCCTTTTAGTTCCACGGTATAAACGGGGCCATGAAAACGTTTTTACGTGTTGGCGGCGGCCAGAGTGTTTATGCAAGACCCTGGCAATGCAATTGACGGTGCGTGAAATTAAATCGGATAAGTAAAAATTGAGTTCGTCATCGAACTTGTCTTTTAAAATGCCCTCTGGCTCACGATGGATTGCGATGGATACACTCCCCGAAATTTGGACGGGGGACGCTTGGAGTGCGTACATTTTTTCCCGCGTCCAAATGGACGCTAGTCTGTGCCGGCCTTAATAATTGCCGCTGGATTGTCGTCTTCTTCGTTTCAGTAGGCTCTTCCTCAGATCCTGAGGCAGAATCTGCTTAATCGGCACTCTCCAGTAAATATTCGCTGCCAGATTTCTCAAAACCTGATTCTGTTTCTTAGCACAAAATGCCCATTTGCATCTAAAAATTATATTGGGACAATTAACCCCACAAAAAACATGTTGAGACTGTGTATCCCACGTACTGGGACTATACACTTCCGATCATTTGGATAGGTCCACCCCAAATGTGGCTATTTCTCAGGAATATCATTACCAGGTACACAGTCGCCTAGTTGTTTATTTCTCTAATTGCCTTGACCCCTCCAGGGGCATGGGCGCGTCAACGTCTCTAGCATTTCTATGCCTTGTCGACGTTTCAATAGCATATCTACTTTTCGGAAGTGCAGTTGCTAGCATGCACCTCCTATCCGCGCCGTCTTTATACTGACAAGCTCGGAGCACTGTGAGAGTTCTATTTGTACTCAGGCAGTTTTTTGATCGCGCCGAGATTTGATCTCGGAGCTCTAGATAAGTATCGTAGAGCGGTGACCGAACGATCACGGCCACCCAGCACGACGTTGTTTATATTTTATTTATTAAGTGATATAAAGTCGAAAGTCCCGTTAGGATTTTATTAGTATTTTTTTTTTAAATCGTCAGAAAAAAAAAACAAACATTAGAACAGGTCCACTGGACAATTTTGCTAAAGTCGAAAAAAGGACAACTCCGGAAATATTTAGTAATGCATTTGAAATTTTAGATTTTTTTCTAACGTTTTCAAGTTGGTACATTTTCTCTATTATTAATAGTCAGGAAAAATAACTTTCAAAATAGAAGGTAATGAAAATATAAACTTTAAAAGGAAAAGAGCTCTAAGAACGCAATATTGCGAAACGAGTCGGTAGATTTAATCAAGTGAGAAATACTTTTGATGTTGATCTCGAAAATTATGGAAAAATCGAACGGGACGCTTTCCCTAGGTTTCGACATCTACTGGAAGATGAAAAATTCAAAGGTTATCGGCTGACATTGTGGTACCAGGACTTTTTTTTAAAAAAGCTTTACGCAGGATTTTGAAGGCTTTCCCTCACCTCTTTAATCATCTTTTGTAAGACTGAGCGTGACTGAGGAGACCCTTCCACAATGTTAATTACCCGCATTTTCATACATTTAGCGAAATCCCATGTAAGGACGAAATAATAGCCTATAATAATTGCTTGTAATAACAATCCTTTTTTTTTTTTGAGGTGAAGAGAATCCGTTTTGTTTCCTGAACACACGGACTAGTTATGTACGTTCATGATTTGAATGTATATGAGGCAATTAATTGTCAAGGAGTCTGTTATTAATGCCATTCACTATAAGTTTTACTGACGATATTCCGACAGGAAAAACGGACGAAAATAAGGTGTTAGTTTCACCTCTTTAGTTCTTCCCTAAAGGTCGCCACCCATTGACGAGCACAACCACGACCAAACTTCCATCGAACCATCAATTTCATAGGACGTGTGGAAAAAAATTCCCCCTATTTCCACCGTTCTATGATATTTGATGGTTCGATGGAAATTTGGTCGTGGTTGTGCTCGTCAATGGGTGGCCACCTTTAGAAATATCGTCACTTAAACAGTGAATGGGCTCCTTTATACCAACTATGTACTCCCACTCCCATTTAGGTCATTCACCGAACTTTCACAAACAGGCCGAAAGATGAACTCCATCATTTTGGATGGAACTCCTGCTCCAGTTGTCATCTGGTCGATAAGGATTGTGCGAAAATTCCAAAACGTGATAAGCTCATTGTGCCCAGCTTGAATTCTGACAACATTTATATAATGGATGTAGGAAAAGATGAAAGAAGACCGGAAATTGTAAAAGTCATCGATGGAGACGTTTTAAAATCATTTGACCTTACTGCGCCGCATACAACTCATTGCCTAGCCGACGGCAACGTAATGATCTCTACAATGGGCGATCGAAATGGCAACGCCAAAGGAGAATTCTTTCTACTGGATTCGGACTTCAATCCAATCGGGACCTGGACCAAGGGAGAAAAGAGACCTGCTTGTGGATATGATTTTTGGTACCAACCATATTTCAACGTAATGGTAGCATCCGAGTGGGGAGCACCAAAACTGTTTAGGCGGTGAGTTGAAATGGGTTAAACACAGTACTAATCATCCACTATTGAAATACATGCATACTTATTTTCCTATTTATTATTACAGCGGATTTAATCCTTCTGATTCTGGTGATTCATCCCAATATGGTCGCCGTCTTAACTTCTATAAGTGGAACGAACGAACACTCTTCCAAACAATTGATTTGGGCGACGAAGGTATCACCCCATTGGAAATTCGATTCCTTCATAATCCGCGTCAATGTCAAGGATATGTTGGAACAGCTTTGCATTCCAAAGTGTTCCGATTCTATCGCCCCGAAGGTTCTGATTTGTTTGAGGTTCAAAAAGTCATCGATGTGCCCGATAAGGAAGTCGAAGGTTATGCCGGCGGTCCCAAAATCGGCGGACTAATGAGTGACATAATTTTATCACTGGATGATCGATTTTTATATTTTTCCAATTGGCTACATGGCGATGTTCGTCAGTATGACATTAGCGATCCGTCAAATCCAAAACTGACAGGTCAGGTGTTCATTGGAGGTTCAGTTCATACGGAAACTGGTGTGAAAGTTGTAAAAGACGAGGAACTAACGGAACAGCCGAAAGCAAGATACATTCAGGGACGTAAAATTGAAGGAGGACCCCAAATGCTTCAATTGTCTTTGGATGGTAAACGATTATATGTATCCACCTCACTGTACTCACCGTGGGACAAGCAGGTACGTCCCCGTTTCATTCACTATTATAAACCGTACAGAGAAAAAAGCATGCATTACTATTTGCATTGTAATATTTTCAGTTCTATCCTAAGATGATTGCTTCCGGTGGAATAATAGCCCAAATTGATTGTGACACGGTTAATGGTGGCATGAAACTGAACGAAAAGTTTTTGGTTGATTTCGGCAAGGAACCTTACGGCCCAACGTTGGCACATGAAATGCGATATCCTGGTGGGGATTGCACTTCAGACATCTGGCTGGCAGAACCAGAGCAATAAATGTGAAAAAAAGTTAACATCATACAAAAACTAAAATTTTCAATAAAAATAAATGTTTTTATATTTTCATTGCAAGCACAGCTCTATATAAACATTTTAAAATTCCCAACCGGCATACTCCTTAACAACGTCCTTATTCTCACGCCGATGTCGAGTCGTAGTATTCGCTTCGCCTTTGGCAACGCATTTCTTACGCATCTCCTGTTTCTCACGGAAATCCATATTTTTTTTGACGCGATCTTTAATCACACTCGGAGCAATCGTACTAGCATTTGTGGAAAACGAACGCATACTACGAGCATCTGACAAAATCTTTTCGACCATTTTGAAACGATAAAGACGAGAATTTGGATCTAATTCTTTCAACTCGGGACAATCTTCGGTTTCAAGTTCATTGGAACTTATAGTGTGCTCGGAACCGTTGTCGTCTGCATTTTGAGCCTTTTTGCTGATTGTGGAACTCAAATCAGGTTGTGGTAAATCTTCAGTGTCCGTTGTAGTTAGTACTTGTGATTCATTTTCAGTACCCACCTCTGCCGAAACCATTGATTCTGGCACAGTATCACCTAAATTTACATTCCCAAGATATTGAGAACATGATTCGATGTATTTTTGAATTGAATAGTTTGATTTCTTGCTTGCAGCCGTTGTTTTCTCTTCTGCAAATCTTAGTTCATTTTCCATCTGTTGGCGATACTCATCCAAATTTTCCTGAGAATTCTGCTGAGGAGTGCTATCCATATCGTCTTCATTATCAGATTCGGAATCAACATCTTCCATTCCGTATTCCTAAAAGAATGCATAATGATAAAGATTACAGTTATTTGTCAATCAAATCAAATGAGAAATAGTTTGAATGTTACCTGCAACAAATCTTTTTCCATCTCCTTTGTGAATGCGTATCCTGTGCAATGCACTTCAGTGTCGAGATCATCTTCCCGAACTAGATCTTTGAACGTTGGATATGTGCTGCTCTCATATCCAAATTTACGTCTGCATAGCTCCCGAACACAGGTCACATCACGATCGAAAAAGCTAATGAAGAAGTATAGACATATTTTTATAATTTATTTTTACAGGGAATAAGGGATCAATTTGGCTTTGGCGCTGTCGTTCATACAATCAGGTGTTTGTGTTACTATCATCATTTCCCAGGGAGGGAAAGGGGGATTGGAGAGGTAGAGACAAGTATACTTTAATTGAGAATAAAAGTGGAGTGTACCATTGCTAGGCAGTATAAGTATACTTTAAGGCAGATCAACAAAGATACCAACAAGTAAAACTGATGAGATGTTTTCTGAAATACATTTACCCACCCACATAGTTAATGGGAGAAGAAATCAAGGAACATTCCCAGTTCACCGGGCGACGCATAGAGTGGCGGTACTGGACTACAAAATGGATTAGGTTTGCGTTTCCGTTGTTGACGGTTGTTTTTGTCGGAGTTTGTGTTTTGTTGGAGTCGACGGTGTAAAAGCAAGAAGCTACTGGTTCTTTACATTTCTAAAATTCTCCTTAAACCGAAGTTCTAAGCCAACGTTTGACATTTGCTATATTTAGTACCGGTAGGTATAAACACTCCACGAACTAGAACTAAGTCTTATATGATCCAGTTAATACTTCGTTTAGTTCCGCATTAATCTGGGCGATGATACGATCTAACACCGAGCTGCCTACAGAAGAAAGCTGAAATTATACCGCCAGAATGGGCGAAATGCCAACACCACAGACAGAGCAATGCGAAGCCGTAGAGTGGTATGAAAGGGCAAGGAAGAAGAAGACTTCTTTTAATTCCACGGTGTAAACGGGGCCAAAACATTTGAATATAAAACTTGTTTTGGTATATTCCTATTTCACTAGGCGTCTTGGATTATGAAAAGACTTTAAATCAATTTGGTCACACTGAAAGCAGTAAATATTAGCTGCGTTTTTTTAACAGACCAGATCAGAGCAGAACAACAACTGAACGCGTTACACTAACAAAATTGTTCTTGATAAAGCTGTTCACAGCAACCATCACGCCATTTACTTCAGAACACCACAAGCAATGAACCGAAGATAAAAATGAACCGAAGATGGCCTGCTAAAAACTTGGACGGGGAAGCGTTCATCGAAACCTTGCACCAGAAGGGACCTGCCGAAGGAAATGCAGAACAAAAGGCGTCTCTGTTAATAAAGCAGATAGTAGAAGTATGTGATGCCTCTATGCCAAGAACAAAGTCTTCCAACCACCGGAAAGCAAACTACTGGTGGAAGCCTGAGGCGCAGGTGTCTACAAGCACGCCAAATGTACCAGCGATCAAAAGAGACACCAGACTACGACAACTTGGCACAAGAATACAGGACTTCACGCGTACTAAAGCAGACAATAACCAAACCGAAGCTTCCCTTCGGGCTGGAGTCCGAAGCGTATATACCCTAGACTTGTACAGACCTAGTGGTGATACCAAAAGTAGTATTGGGGCGACCGGTAGCGCAGTGTGTTGAGGCATCAGTCTCATGTTTGACTACCGGCGTTTCGGGTTCGAATCCCGTCCACGACGACGTTCGTGGCCATGGATGTGCAGGAGGTGCATGCTGGCAACTGCATTCTCTGAAACCAATTTATGCCAACGAAACGTCAACTGGGCCATATGGAACAGTTGACGCGCTATGCCCCACAAGGGGTTAGGGCAATTGAGTATTAAAAGTTAGTTTCCTATATGGCCAGTTTATAGGAGAGGTTGGCACTCATTCAGGAGGATCTTGACCATTCTCAAAATCAATTAACTAACCTATTCTACAAATATTTGTCAAATTTTTCAAGTCGCTAGCTTCATTCTATCGAAAGTTATTGCTTATTTGAAGTCTCACTTGTAGGGGAGGTAGAGGTTTCTTTTGTCGAATTTTGCGCATTTTTAATAACAACCAACTAGATCCCAGTACAAACATTTGGTCAAAATTTCAAGTCATTAGCTTCATTTTATCGGAAGTTATCGCTTATTTGAAGTTTCATTTGTAGGGGAGGTAGGGGTTCCTTGGGTCGGATCTGGCCCGTCTTTAATACCAACTAAATCAATCCTACTTCAAATATTTGACCAACATTTCAAGTCACTGGCTTCATTATATCAAAAGTTATCGCTTATTTGAAGTTTCATTTGTAGGGGAGGTAGGGGTTCCTTGGGTCGGATCTTACCCATTTTCAATACCAACCAACTAGATCCTGCTACAAATTTCAAGTCTCTAGCTTCATTCTATCGAAAGTTATCGTGCGAACAGACAGACATCACCAAACCCAAGTTTTTTTTTCATTTCTCAAAAGAAAAATTTTCCAATTGTTGAGACGTTTCTCTGAAAAAAACCTGCATGTCACGTATGGAGATGATTTTTAAATTAAATACTAGTTGAAACAGCTCGCTTCGCTCGCTCTTTCGTCTAGGGTTCGCTCCACTCACAACATTGGCACTAATTTCATTTTGGACATTCTTCCACGGAGACTCACCCCGGGGAAGGGACTTTGGGAGCGCCAACATTCATCCCATTTTTTGCAGTCTCATCCACCTCCGCGTTTATATCGTATGATATAGGCCCGAATTTACATGTCCTCCGTTCCCACTCAATCCAAAGCGATTCGGAATAGACGTACCAGTGCATTTTCCGGTTGTAAATGTCTTTGGATATCAGTCACAGTACATGATTTGCTCCAAGAATCTGTTGCAAATGCTGATCCACGTGCTGTGTTCTTCGTTGTCCATGAAATAAATTTGCAAGGAATTGTAGTCTTGGTCGGCGAGTGGAAGAAGTGAGCCCACTTGATGATATATCGGAACCTGTACTTTAAACGTTGGCATGAATCTACCCTCGTTAACAACTCCTTTTGCTCCGAACGACGTCATTTGGAAGCACGCTTTTTACTGCCTGAAATTTGGAGGAAATATTTTGATAAGGGATCTCGTCAAAAATATTTTGAAAGCGCTTAATTGGAGGCGGTTGAATTTTCCCGTTTGGACAGCACATTCTGGGCAATCTTTTCCAAATTTTAAAGCATGGCAGTATATACACACGTTTTCCATCTTCCAAATTGAAACGCTTGGATGGATGCTTTAATCTAAATTTTTGTCATATTGGAATGCAGCCATCACCAAATCTCTCCGTTGGTTTGGTCACGCAATTGATTCAGCGTTTCTCGCAGCAGCCATTCTTATTCTTGCCCCCCCCCCCCCCCTTAGTTACGAGCTTTACGAACCCGCGGTGTTTCAATAATTCTACAGCGAACACTTCCAACACGCCGCTGATTTCTGTTGATTCTGCCCGTCTGCCTGCCCTCATTCTTCTCCCACCGGTGCCACTTCGTCCCTGTGATTATACCATCCTTTTTAACTTTTGTGTATTTTTGGGATTGTCACCATTTATCTTAGCGACCTCGAAACTATTAAATTGAAACTAATTTATGTCATTTTGGACATTTCCTTCCCTCCCACTCTTCCCGGGGAAAGGAGGGAGCAGGAGTGAGGGGTTTTAGGAATGCTATCAATCATCTAAGCGATCCCAAAAACTAAGGGGTTTGAAACTAATCCCGGTCAGATAAAGATAATAGATAATTTCCACGGATTGTCCGTAAATTTTGTAAACCTAGATGACGCCAGTCTTTTTAGTACCGTTAGCCCGGCCACACACTGTCGAACACGAACTCGAACATGGTACAAGTGTCCTCTCAATGGCTCAATACACACACACAGTTCACACAAATCTGAAGAAAATTGTCCACGTGTACCATGTTTGTGTTCGAGTTCGGGCTCGACAGTGTGTGGCCGGACTTAAATTGGATTTTACTGCATGTTAAAACATTATGCAGTCGCTAACCGCATTACTTTCATGCTCGCCATCCCAAATACAATATATTCGTATCAAATTTTATTATCCAAAATGACGCTGTGCCGCCCTCTTGGTTTGGTTAAATTAATTAATTAATTAATTAAATTTAAATTCCCGAAACACCTTATTTTCCTTATCGGTCGCGTGCAATTTTTTCTCTCGAAACGGGTCGCGACGGCAGAAAGATTGAAAGCCAGAGGGCTTAGTGGATACCCTTTGATGCGAGAGCCCAGCCTTGGCGGGAAGAAAATTAGGATAGTGGGGCTGGGATGGGTTGACTTTGAATGAAGTATCGGTGTCCGTTCCGTTTAAATTTCATAATTGCAGGAGAAAGCAAAAGATGGTAGGCGATTCTACATTCGTGTTGTTCTCGCTCAATTGATCCGCTCTTGAGCGGCTACTTCCAATTCGTAGCAAAAATTGTTCACGCTCTCTGGGCATGGAGCTCGCTACATTTGACAATTCACAGGTTAGCTGAAGTTATTCTTCACAGATTTAACAAGTGACCAGAAGCCTTGACTACCTTTTCGTTCAACAAAATCTTTTTGCCTGATTTTATTATCGAACTGAAATTTAGCTTTATTAACAACAGATTGTAGACCTGTCTCAGTTCGACGTTGTTATTGTTGTGTGTATACACGGTATGATAGCCTCTTTGCAATCTCTGTTAAACCAACATGTGGTAGATGATTTAATGTTCTTAGTTCTCTTAAAACTTGATTTAATGTTCTTCTTGACATGTACATACAGATAAATGGCCCCAAAGTGACAAATGTCAAGATCAAGACAATCGAAGCAGTGAAGGTTAAAGAAAAATAATTATCGAAAATTTTCAGAGGTTCACACACAGAGAGTCACATTGTGATTTTGATCAATAGAAATTAATTCTATTATATTAATTGTTGTCCTATATTCAAAGCAATTCTTACTATCTACACTGTGAGTTCAGTTAGACCTAGTCCTACCGAGGTACAGTTAGAACATTTTTTTACGATGCTTGGAAATCTGATGTTCGGTCATTGTCTGTACATTTTGGGCATATCTCAAGAGTACCCTTTTGCTAAATGTTCATATTTTTACATTTGTAACAACTTCTCACATCAATCACCTCAGCACAAATAGGACTATATTTGTGTGCTAAACTTGATAATAAAAGGCAAACTTACAATTCAGCATTCGGATGAGATGTTGACATCATTTGTGGGAAATCGATTAGCGTCGGCTTTCCCTCATCTGTTATCATCAAGTTGAACTCGTTGAAATCGCCATGAATCACTCCACAATTTCCCAATCGTACAATGAGATCCATGAGTTCATCGTAAAGTGCTTCTGGATCGTCGACTTCATTTATTTGTGTTCTGAAATTGAAATAAAAGTATAAAGGGCTATTTCCCAACAACTAAGGACATCTTAAAACTTACAAAGGGTACCCATTCACGAGCTCCATAATAACACAGTGTCTATTGAAATCGATCGGCTTCGGTATTGGGAAACCTCGATCATGTAATGCCGTCATGTATGCAAATTCGCGTGTGGCCGATATCCGTGATAGGTAGAGCCAGGAAGCCTTATGCCGCTTGCCGTGATAATCACGTTTAGTCTTGACATTTCGAAAGCAAGTACGACCCAATCGATGCAACTTCAAGCATAGAGGATTGCCTTCTTCATCAGCAACGGTGTATATATTTGACTCCTTTCCAATGCCGATTTGATTTCCGAAGGAGGCGACTGAACCACGCAATGACAACGATTTCAATGCCAAATAATCGTAACCCATGTTGGTGAGCCGGTAACCATCATCTGTTTGACAAAAAAAGTTACAATTATGTAGAGCTCCACTAACACCACCACGGCATAGCTCAACTGAGAGTATAGTAATTCTGGACTATATGACAGCACTGTACAATTTTGGCCAGTGGTGTTCTAGACGTCGACGACGGAGCGGCGCGCGCATCTAACTTTCTACCTGAATTACTTTATACTTTGAAGTTATTTATTGTTTGAATTCTTTTAATGAATATTTAAAACGAATTATTCAAAATGCGTATTTAGTCAAATCTCTCTCTCTCTCTCAAATGCCCTAACCCCTTGTGGGGCATAGCGCGTCAACTGTTCCATGTGGCCCAGTTGACGTTTCGACGGTGGTTTCAGAGAATGCAGTTGCCAGCATGCACCTCTTGTACATCCATGGCCACGAACGTCGTCGTGAACGGGATTCGAACCCGAATCAAATCACATTTATTTATTATTTGTAATAAAATGATATAAAACTAAAATTGAATAAAGGTCGAATCATACATCACCGACACCGTAACTTGTCAGGCACTCAGTGCAGAGATGTGCGAAGTAACAGACTAGCACGAAAACTATGTGCTATTCTGTTGTGAGAATTGCTAACGGGATTTCGTCCGTACAGCGGCTTGTGTACAAAGATACTAAAGATTGTTTCGTTTACAAAACACGACAACGATGGTTTTTGTAACATCTTCGATCAATCAAAACACAGAATCTCTACAGGAATCTTGACTGCGATACAACGCAAGGCAGTGACGTGCAGTAGAAATTTTTCATAGTCAAGCAGTTGGGCGCCCTAAAGCCAATTTAGCATAAACAAAAATGGACTGTATAATAGAATATGGACAGTCACAAAAACATTTATACCAAGCGGCTTTAAGCCTTAAAGAAGAAATCAGGAAAGATATAAATAAAATATTGGCACATATATTCGGAATACAAAAAAAAAATAAATAAATAAAATATTACTAATAAAAAAAATGATAAATAAATATTATGTTAATTAAGACTAAGAAAAATTCAGGGGTATTTGAAATAAATAAATATTCTTTCGCCATTGCCATTTATTTGTATTCCAAATCTATGCGCCGTTCTTTAAGTAAAAACTCTTTAATCACATTATCAAAAAAATCGTTTTCTCTTCGCATTTGTATAAGAAGATCCTTTTCAACCGCAATTAAAGCAAGATCCGAAAGTCGTTCTTGGGATTGGCGATTTCTCAAAAATGTGTGAACGCGCTTTAGTGTTGAAAATGACCTTTCCGCAGTTGCCACTGTGACTGGAATTGACGTTAATAATTTTGCTAAAATATGAACTTGCTTAAAACCGTTTGCGACATAAGGCCGTTTTTGAAAATAATCGAGAATTTTACTAGGATTCGCGTTTTTAAACTCATCTGAAGAATAAATAACTTTTAGCTCATTTTTCAACTTTATTCTGTCGAAAAATTGACCGTGATATTCAATAAGTGAGTCAAAATTTTTATCGGGAAAATTTGACTTGAATTTAGAAAAATAATTCGGTTCAAGCAACTCTAAAAATGAAAGATCTTTAAACGTATGGAATCGATCTCGAATTTGCCCGAGAATAACATCTATATTCTCCCGAAATATCCGCCGTCAATTTTGTAAAGGATCTATCGCATTTCTACATTTCTTACGTGGTGGCTGATATTCTGCTGTAACTGTCGAATAGAAATTATCAAACTTTTTAGAAAAGTCATTTTCAAGCCAATTTTCAAATTCAATAATTTTTTGGCTTGCATATGAAATGTTTACCACTTTGCTCTGAATAATATTAAATAATATATCAGTTTTCGAAAAAATTTCAGAAAAAATTAACAGATATAAGTGAAAATCTGACTCTGCGAATTTTTGTAAGTATATATCGGAAAAAGTCAAGGAATCGCCATCCCAGTGTTGAGAACCATTCGAAATTGTCTCAAAAACTGTACAAATTTCATGCTTATGTTCAAATATAACGTTAATAATACGCGAATGATAATGCCAACGCGTTTTGGAAACCGATGGTAAACGACGATTTACTATATTTGCAAAAAGGTCCGACCTTTTAGTGGATGTATTAAAAAATGATGCGATTTTATTGATGTGCGCGAAAAATAATTTAATTTCCGGAATAAACTCAACTGCTTTAGACAATACTAGATTTAGTGAATGAGCGTAACATGGAACGAAAATTGCCGATTTATGTTTTTCCCGAATTAAAGTCTGAACTCCACGAATTTGAGAACTCATTACTGCTGCGCCATCGTAACATTGTGCAATTAATTTCTTATCGATATTAAAATTTTGCAATTGTTTTAAAATGTGAGAGCTTATTGCTGTAGCTGTACGATTAGGGCTTACATACAAAAATCCGATAAATCTTTCTTCAATCTCATTTGATATTGTATATCTAAAAATCATCGTTAATTGTTCCCGACCGCTAACATCTGGCGTTTCGTCGACCATTACAGCTACAAATGGAGCCTCCTTTATTTCCAAATTGATTTTATTTCGAACCACATTAGCTATAGCGGAAACAAGATCGTTTTGGATTCTATTAGACAAACCCGAAAACGCTGCATTTGCTTTTATAGAATCTATGTGGGACTCAATTATCGGATCGTACAAACTCAAGAAATTTACGGTTTCGATAAAATTACCACGATTATTTGAAGAAGAGTCTTCATTATTTCCGCGAAAAGGAAGCTCCTGTTTTGCCAAAAAAATTACAGTATCGATTAAACGTTTCAAAATATTACGATTACGCTCAACTTTTTCATTATGCAAACTAACAGATATTGCCACCTGGTTACTAAGCATAAACTCTATACGCTGAGAACCAAAATTATCTAATTTAATTAACGACTGAAGATGTTTTTCGGAACTTGAATGCTTTGCTGCTGAGCCCGTAAAATTATTCAAATCACTAAATCCAGCTTTATTCCAAACAGATTTTTCATTCGTGAACAAAAGACACGGCCAGCAAAATAACTTATTTAATTTACAGCTTCCCGTTAACCAAATGTACTTTTCATACGTTTCGATATGGAATTTTCGCGTAATATTTTTTAATTTAAACTCTAAACTAAGATCTGGCTTCGGTCTATCCGATTCTATAATTTCTCTTTTCTTGGCAAAGGAAAGAGTTGAAAATCCCGCTTTTAGTACGAAATCCGTCGCGCAGCAATACTCCGACATAATGCGAAAAGAAAACTTACCACTTTTATCACAAATCAAATCAATTAAATCACTACAAACGGTCAAAAAAACTTCAAATCACAATTTAATCAAAATCACCCGATTGCACTGATTTCCTCTTTTAAATTGCAACGGAAAATCCATTACATAACAAAAACAAAAGCTCTACTGGAAAAATCAAATTCCCATAAACATTCCCTGCATTGGCAACATTTCATTAACAAGCATCATTGGGCTTTATCCCACACACAAAAGCAGTCGCGCCAGTGCTTGACTTGTCTCATATAAATTTGCGAACAAAACAAAAAAAATCGTTGCCCAATGTACTACCGAAATCCAAGATTCCCATTTTCTGGAATCAACATGTCTCTAGTATTTGGATGCACACATGGTACATGCATCTAAAAATCTAGGCACATTTTCCTATTCTAAGTTTGGTGTCTATGGTGTGCAAAATGTGGGAGGTTTGAATATTATCTAAAGTAATTGAACGAATGTTTTTTAACCAAAAGAAGGCGCGGATCAGAATTTGAATGTGTAAAGGAATATTTGAATGATAATATGTATTCTTCAGCTTAAAGAAAAACATTGACTGAAATGATGATATGTGTATTGGTGTAAGCAAAGTTTATTATTGAATTGCTTATTTCGGTAAGTCAAGCAGTTTGGAATTGCTTACTACGAGTGCACGTCACCGACGCAAGGTCATCAGTCTCCTGCAATAAGGTTATTGCGAAGTTGCATGGAGCCACCATACATTTCAAGTAATAGACTGCAAAGTATTATTATTATATACTCTGGGGGATAGCCGAAGCAGACCACTAACGTTTGGGTCCCTTTTCGCCCCCTCCCGGTCATCAGTGACTTCCAGATGTCGACTGATAATTGTCGACCTCTTTCTTCATCACTGAGTCCCGTGTTATTGCTAGCATTTGTTTGAAGCTGAGTTCACTCATGGCTTCTACACTTATCGTGTGCCTGCCTGTGATCCTCAACCTCGTGCTAGCCAGTGCTGGACATTCGCACACAATGTGTGCTGCCGTCTCGGCCTCCTCCAGGCATAGCCTGCAAACGTCATCTTCCCCGATTTTCATCTTGGCCAGATGAGCCTTAAAATTACCATGCCCTGTGACCAAGGCAGTTATCCAGCTTAGGGTACTCCGTTTATAACTAAGTACCTTCCTCGCTTCCCTGCCTAAAGGGCTGGTCATTGCATTCCGAGCTTGTTTGCAAGTGACTAGCTCCTGCCATCTTTGTTAATGCATGGAGTCCATCCACTTCCCAACCTTCGCACCAATCATGCCGTTCCCCAGAGCAACTCTGGGTTCTGGGCCAATGAAAGTTGCCGCAGATCCCTGTTTTGCTAGGGCATCCGCCGCCTCATTTCCTGTTGTACCTATGTGTCCTTTTACCCACATCAGCGTAACCTCATTTTCTGAGGCACACGTGTTGAGCTTCCGGACACACTCTAGTACCAGTTTAGAGTTTATGTTCGTCTGCTGCATGCGTCTGATCACCGATTGGTTGTCCAGTGCAATAAGGATTTTCTTCCCCCGCACCTGACCTTCAAGCAAGTGGTCCAACGCATGCAACAAGCCAAGCATCTCTGCCTGGTATACGGACACATACTCTCCTAGACTAAGCGCACATGCTAGGTTTAGCTCTTCAGAGTAAACCCCCGCCCCCGCTTTACCGTCCATTAAAGAGCCATCAGTAAAAATGCTGATGTCATTGTACATACACTCATTATGTATGTTTCCATATGCAATGTGAGTCTTGTGTAGTCTTTCAACTACCCTACGTCTACTCATGCCTTCTACCGGCATTAGAGTCTCCCTGACCTCATCATGAATAATGTCTAGGATGCTCTTATGACCGCTGCTAGTTCCAAAGCGATGCCACATGGCATCCCTTTCCATGCGTATTGCCGAAAGCGCCGCCGTTTTCTTTATAAATAAGTCCAACGGCGGCAGTCCCAGCAATGCCTCCATTGCTCGCGTTGGTGTGGTGCGCATTGCACCACATATGCTTACGCAAGCTATCCTTTGTACCCCAAACTGCAAAGTAACGGATGAGCTACCAAAAAAGGACGTCAAAAAAAATACTAACTTGTTCCCTTCCCGTACATACTTGTTTTGCTTCATTAGATAGCATTTAAAGACGAACCTGGCAAACAGAGTACTGATTTGATTACATTGTATACTGCAGTCATTTCGGGAAATCCCGGCAAATTGTGAATAAAATGCTGCAAACTGCAACTTTACTAAATGCCTAATTTAAGCAGGCTCGTCATTTACTGTAGCATTTGTTGCCGCCAGGTGTGATGCATGTATGCAGGTTTGTACTACCTAAAGTGGAAATCCGAATCTGAATCCGCTTTAGGCAGTACAAACCTACCTTAGTGTCACCACGGAGCGGAGAGTTACGGAGCGTTATTCCAACGAATCTTCTGTCCGTGTCCCAACACGCCTATTGGAAGGGCCGATCTGTGGATACCGCTTTGCACTCTCTAGTAGGCTGCATTGAAAAATCCCTCGCCTGTAAGGAATATACTGGTTGCCTTCATGGATATTGAAGGCGCTTTCAACAAGGTTAAGCCTGTGGCTATCACTGATGCGCTCTTAACCCTGTGCGAAGATGACGCACTTTAGAGGTTTGTGTACCTGATGCTTACATCTCGGGTAATCTCCATTAGTCTCTGTATATCCTCTGTACGCAGGCACGTAAGTAGAGGCACTTCTCAAGGCGGTGTTCTCTCTCCCCTTCTGTGGAACTTGGCGGTCAACAGGTTGCTCTTAAGCCTGGGGAAGTTGGGTTGCCATGTTACCGCTTATGCGGATGACATTGCCATTGGAATTTCGGGCAAATTCCCCTGTGTCCTGAGCGATATAATGCAGAATGCCCTCGGCATCCTGACGAAATGGGCTGGTGAGGTTGGGGTCAAAGCAAATCCGCAGAAAACGGAACTCATTCTCTTCACTAGAAGATATAGTATACCTGCATTTGCACCACCACTGATGCACAAGGCTTATACTCGCTGATAAAGCCGAATTTCTTGGACTTATCTTGGATAGTAAATTATGCTGGAAGGCAAACATTCAAGAACGTGAGTAAGGCTACTGTTGCACTATACTCTTGCAGGAGGGCCATAGGAAAAAAATGGGGAATGCAGCCGAAGGTGGTCTACTGGCTATACACATCGGTGCTGCGGCCCATAATGATACATGGGATTGTTGTCTGGTGGACGGCACTTGGCATCGCATCGTACAGAGCTCTGTTGGAGAAGGTCCAAAGAACAGCAAGTGTTGCCATCACGGGAGCCCTCAACACCACCCCGACTGCTGCCTTGGGCGCACTGTTAGACTTGATTCCTTTGGATATCTTCGCAGAACAAATGGCGGCGAACACTGCCATCCGCCTCCGCGAAACCGGTCAGTGGACCGCGGCAACCACAGACCAAGGCCACTCGACTGTTTTGAACAACACTGGTATTCCCGTTGTGACGGACTACACCTCACCGAAATACCTTTTCGAGAAGGGATTTACTAGCCTCATCCCATCAAGGAATGCGTGGCTAGAGAACGCTAATTTGGCATCTGATACCATCAGCATTTTCACTGACGGCTCTAAGACTGAGGGAGGGGTTGGGGATGGCGTATATTCGGAGAAGCTGCGTATTGGCTTATCGCTCCATCTGCCACGATACAGTAGCGTTTTTCAGGCGGAAGTTTGTTCAATCTCCGAGGCGGTAACCTGGCTTGCGCGTAATGTCATATCTGCTAGAAATGTTATAATATACACGGATAGTCAGCCTGCGATCAAATCGCTCAGTTCCGTCTTGGTTATGTCAAAGACAGTGTTAAATTGTCGCAGCTCTCTCAGTGAGATGGCGAGATTTTTCAACATTACCCTGTGCTGAATACCAGGAGTGCGTTCCATAACGTAACTATAGTCAGAGCTGTAGTCAACTCTGACTACTGTCATAGTCAGCTATAGCTATGGGTGTTATGGAACGACAATAGTCGTAAAGTAGCACAAACACCCGCCATCTTTTTCACTACACACACATTTGCGTCGGTATTTCACTCTCCATGCAAAAATTTGCAACACACAAACACTCTTTCGCACCAATTTTCCTCAAATTAAATTTAACGTGCTCTAAACTGCATAAAACAATTCAAAATTAATGCAATAATAAAGTAATTTTGCACAACATTGACTGTTTACTGTCAGTTTGCCTTCGTGTGTACGTGTGTGTGTGATAGCTATCGATAGCTATCGATAGCTTCCCCTCATGAGCACGAGCTAGAATAGTTGACTACAGAGCTGACTATTGTGTGTTATGGAACGACGATAGTCAACTACAATAGTTGACTATCGGAGTTATGGAACGGCAATAGTCAGTGATAGTTGACTATAGTCAACTATAATTACGTTATGGAACGCACTCCAGGTCATAGTGATTTTTCTGGTAATTGCAAAGCTAATGAGCTGGCCCGGGCTGGAACTACCAATATGACCAGGGAATGCTTTCGTAGTACTGGGATGCCTTTAGCAGCCTGCAAACTGGTCAGTAAATCGTTGGCATACGATAGGGCTAACACCAGATGGTGCAATGGCAGTACGTGTCATGCAACTAGGCAAATATGGCCGAAAATGGACCCCGGCCGCTCTCGCAGGCTATTGTCGCTGAGCAAAAACCATTTGAGAAACGTGGTGGGGCTTATCACTGGGCACTACCTTATTTTATTAGGGAGCATGCTAGGAGACTTCGGCTCCCACACAATGATTACTGCAGGAGCTGTGGGGACGAGGAGGAGGAAGAGAGTCCTTTTCACCTTATGTGTGCTTGTCCTGCCCTGGCGAGACGCAGGAAGGATATCCTTGGATCCTACTTCTTTACTGAGTTGGATGAATTAAAGGATGTTAGGGTTGATCGGCTTCATCGCTTCATTGTCAGCTCTGGCTGGTGTAATAACTGAGGTAGGGTCGGGTTTCTGTACTTAGGGGTATCACAACGGGCCCAGTGGGGTCTAAGTGCGCTTTGATCATTGTTTCGTTAAAGCAGCCCATCTAACCTAATGTCACCACACACTGTCGAACTCGAACACGAACCTGGTACAAATGTCCTCTGACACACACATCTCACATAAACGTGAAGAAAACCGGTCTACTTGTACCAAATTCGTGTTCGAGCTCGACAGTCTGTGATGACACTAACATACACTATCATAACACTCCTTTTGTACTAGTTTTTATTAAATACTAATAATTCCATGGACATATAGTTTCTCAAGATGCCAGCTTATAGTGCAATGGCAATGTTACCATATTTGCCGGTCCTGCAAGGATTATCGCCGGCAAACGACGTGTTTAAATTTCTATAGTATTTGCCGGGCGATTACACGAAATGACGAATTTCGCTAAAAGCCTACGACAGATACACAATCGTCGAAGATGACGAAAATGAACAAGAGGGAGAAACGTAATATGTTCATGTTGCACTACATTGATCAATTGGTGAATCACTGCAAGAATCCATCATGAAATTATTACTTTTCGTACAAATTTTTGAACAACAATATGCAGTATTGTAAGGGATGGATCAAAGGTCGTGCAAAAATTTTATCAAATTTTTTAACAAAAATTTACATTCAAAAAATTGTCTAGTATGAAGTCTCTTAAGGGGCGACTTCGATTTTTGAGGCGCCAAATTTTAATGATGGGTTTCAATCAAATTTGATCTGAAATGGACGAATCTGAGGTCCTTTTTCGCGAACTAATAACCTTTTTGGAGATATTTACCTTTGGAACTTATGTATGGGAAATCCAGTGCTAACATTGTATATAAAGTAAATTTCCGCTTTAGGTAGTTGCGAACATACTATGATACATCATCATTTAATTATTTATATTTTCAGGCCACTTGCATTTGAGATTTAGTGTGAATCTCTTAATTGTCCTAACTCCTTGTGGGGCATAGCGCGTCAACTGTTCCATGTGGCCCAGTTGACGTTTCGACGGCATAATAACTGGTTTCGGAGAATGCAGTTGCCAGCATGCACCTCCTGCACATCCGTGGCCACGAACGTCGTCGTGGACGGGATTCGAGCCCGAAACGCCGGTAGTCAAACATGAGACTGATGCCTCAACACACTGCGCTACCGGTCGCCGCCGATAAAATCTGGCGCACCAGATATCGAAGTCATGCCTCTTCTCTCGGCCAGCAACAATCAATAGACAAAGTGGTCTTAATTCCTTTCTCCAGAACTTACATTTCTTTCCGCGTTCGTATGTCAGCAACTTGTGTTTGCATAGCTCGCGCAACAGCTTATGCACTCCGCCCGCTTTTAAATTAGCTATAGCTGCTGCCAATGCTCCGGGTACGAGTTCATGATTTTTCATTCCCATTTCAACCTAAAATACATCACAATTAGGTTGGACTCAATTTTATAAAAATTCAGAACATACCGCAGTTAACACGCGAAAATCTTCACGCGTTAAATAGCGTAAGATGGTAACATTTAACTTTCCCATAGTGTTCTTTTCGTAGAACTCCACACAGAGTAAAAATTACGAGAAAAGCACAATGCAATAAAGCGCCAGCACGATTAAAAACAACACATGGCTGCCAAAAGAAAGAATTGGAAATGTATGTTCACAATGGAAACGTCAAACTCAATGCGACCTCTGGTTGTGATAGCATCAAAACATGACACTAAAAGGGAAGCCCCCTTTTCAAATATATGGGTACAAGTTTACAAGCTTCTGAGGCTTCAAGATACTTAGGCGGCTATTACACTATAAAAGTTCTTTTACAAATATCTTTGACACACGATATTTTAAACGAAATTTTACGAATGATATTAGCCGCCTAAGGGGAAGGTGTGCAAGCTTGTAAGAAAAGTATGTATTTGAAACAAGCAACGTTCAAGTCGCAAGTCTTTTCTTAGGCGGGTATAACACTATAAAAATTCTTCGAAAATATCTTTCATGAAAGATATTTGCAAAAGAACTTTTATAGTGTAATAGCCGCCTTATTGTTACTTATTATCTAGTGAAACTGAACTTCTGACAGTCAGAGTATGTCAGAAAATACATATATAGTATACTAGTCAACTATCAGTGACTATCGCCGTTCCATAACTCCGATAGTCACCTATTGTAGTGGACTCTCGTCGTTCCACAACGCACAATAGTCAGCTCTGTAGTCAACTATTTTAGCTCGTGCTCTTGAGGGGTAGCTATCGATAGCTATCCTTTGAAGAGGCGTGTTGGGACATCGTTGGAATAACGCCGCCACTGTTGATGTTGTTATTTATGTCAAGTATCAACAAACTTGACGTTGACGCCATCCCAAGTTTCCACTGAACTAACTTTGATGAATCACTGAATTTAACTCTACACTCTTTTAGGCAATTGTATTCTGTAATTAAAATCTGTAAATTGTTATAAAAGCCTGTATTCTGTAAATTAATCAGTAATTGAGTAGAAAATTGGCGGGAACCTGTCTGTCTGGTTGGGGCCGTCGTCGCGAATAGTCTATTTAGAAATTTATTATTAATGATAAATTGCCATTTCAGGTTATCGATGAGCAGCGAACATTCTCCCGGGCGTTGAAACATTGAGTTGTTTCAAGATGAATAATGTTGAAGTGTGAAGTAGCATCTAAGGATTGACATCGCGATATATACGCGGGATTTCCCCCATGCGTATAAGCGATATCCCGGAACTAGGGGTTTTACGGCGCCCCGACTCGCCGATCTCGAACGGAGGAAAGATAGTTTGAAGGAAGGTAACAAAGGATAGGTTTTTGAGAGAGCTTGGCTTACTTTTGGTCTATGGTTGGCACAGATATCAAAGACTGGTTCAAGGTTGGGACTGCATCGGAGTTCTCAATAGCGACTGGTAAGAGTTTAGTATGATCAGTGGGTTGAGCGTTCACGTTCCATATATCGTCCGTAGGTAAAAGACAAATTTTCTGTATGGGACGACGTATACTAGATGACTGCGTCTTCAGCTCTACGACTCTAACCAGACCATCCGAGCCGGGAAAGGTATCGGTTATTCGGGCAATCAACCATTTCATTGGAGGGAGGCGTTCATCCTTCACTACGACCAGTTGACCGATTTGTGGATTTTGATTAACATTAAGCCACTTAGGTCGTTGTTGTAGGCGCGATAAATATTCATTTCTCCAGCGAGTCCAGAAATCTTGTTGCAACTTTTGGACACGAGCCCATCGTTTCAAGGAAGAACACTTTGTGTGGCTGTAGTCGTCTTCCGGAGGAGCAGTTAAGGGAGCTCCAATGAGGAAGTGGCCCGGAGTCAGACTCCCAAGCTCATTTGCATCGTCAGATAGAGGACAAAGCGGGCGCGAGTTAAGGCAGGCTTCGATCTGGGACAAAAGGGTTGCCATTTCTTCGAACATACAAATGGTGTTACCCAGAACTCGGTGTAGATGGTGTTTCACGGATCGAACTCCTGCCTTCCACAGACCTCCGAAGTGGGGAGATGCTGGTGGGACAAAATGCCAATTCACTCCATCATTGGCAATGATTTCGGCAACATCTTTATTGGCTGTTTTGATGGCCCTTTGGTATGATTTCCGGAGTGAGGCGTCTGCTCCCACGAAATTTGTCCCACAATCGGAATATATCTCTTTACACAAGCCTCGTCTTGCCATAAACCGACGTAATGCTGCCAAGAACGAATCAGTGGTCAAGTCCGAGACTGCTTCTAAGTGGATAGCCTTGGTGCACAGACAGACAAATATGGCAAAATATCCTTTCAGTACCCTTGCATTCCTTAAATTGGAAGCACGGAGGGAAATAGGTCCAGCATAATCAATTCCTGTGGCTAGAAATGGTCGAGCGGGAGTGATCCGCGGCTTCGGTAGGTCTCCCATCAATTGTTCGGAAGTTGTTCTTAATTGTCGAAAAATATTGTCGATGAATATGATACTTAACGAGTGGTTTTATTTTTAAAATCCAAAATTTTCTACGAATGTAAGCGATTGTTGCCGTAGTTCCTCCATGTAACGTATTAAGATGGGCATCTCCTACAATCAGCTTAGAAAGGTGACAAGCATAAGGCAAAAGGATGGGATGCTTCTCTTTGTAGGGAATGTCGGCATGCTTAAGTCTGCCTCCAACACGAAGAATTCTGATACCATCCACAAATGGTGTAAGTGCTTTGAATGGATATTTGTTGGGTTTTTCGAAGGAATTTGTTGGTCCCAATTGTTGTCCCAAGAGCGACGCCTGAAAAGGAATTCAACGTTGAATGAGGAATACACCCAGTGTTTAGAAGAATATATTAGTCTGGGTCAAATGGAATTAGTTCCAGACAATGAGATATCGTGCTTTCCGTGTTACTACCTTCCACATCACGCAGTTGTCAAGGCTTCCAGTACTACTACAAAGGTTCGAGTCGTCTTCAACGCTTCATGCATAACTAATCGTGATGTCTCATTGAATGATCTTCTCTACACTGGACCGAGTCTTCATCAAGATTTAGTAGCGGTCCTTATTCGCTTTCGATTTCATCGCATCGCATCGTTTTCAAAATATTAAAAAACGACAGATAAGGGGGTGTTTTTAACTATAACTTCAATTCAGGTTAATGATCAGCACCCCAAAAAAAAAGCGAAAAACGACATCACAATTTGTTTTAAACCAGCGGCCGAGGGTCCCATTACACCCGGACCCAGGTGCGACCGTGTGGCGTCTGATCCGTCCGTCAAACATTCCATCCTTACCGACTATTTATTTTTTATTCCCCATTTTTACCTCCCCTGTTTGTGTTGTCTTCCCCAGGCCTATGAATTGTTAACAAACAAAGTTTTTTGCCGGGCGACGGCCATCGACTATCATACAACGTGCATGATGCTTAACATGCCGTCGCCCTTACCAGCCATTAGTGTGGCTACACGTAATGAAAAAAGAGTTTTTAAGAATGATTTCCCCCTCGAAGGGGGCCCAAAAAGCGTGATTCGCCGGTTTCGACCGCTGGTGCGAAGCGCGTCTCATCAGACGCCTCTGCTCCGCGCATCGCACCAGTGGGAGAGGCGTGACCGGGAATGACCCAAGACAGATGTTGTTTTGCCTTATATAGGCCGACCAACACGACATGGGTGTGAATCCATACCGAATGCAAACTGCAACGTGCAGCTTGTAGGTATAAAATTCATTTCATTGTTCTGGCTTGGCGCCAGTGGCAATTTACAAACAAAGTTTTTTGCCGGGCGACGGCCATCGACTATCATACAACGTGCATGATGCTTAACATGCCGTCGCCCTTACTTTGTTTGTAAATTGCCACTGGCGCCAAGCCAGAACAATGAAATGAATTTTATACCTACAAGCTGCACGTTGCAGTTTGCATTCGGTATGGATTCACACCCATGTCGTGTTGGTCGGCCTATATAAGGCAAAACAACATCTGTCTTGGGTCATTCCCGGTCACGCCTCTCCCACTGGTGCGATGCGCGGAGCAGAGGCGTCTGATGAGACGCGCTTCGCACCAGCGGTCGAAACCGGCGAATCACGCTTTTTGGGCCCCCTTCGAGGGGGAAATCATTCTTAAAAACTCTTTTTTCATTACGTGTAGCCACACTAATGGCTGGTAAGGGCGACGGCATGTTAAGCATCATGCACGTTGTATCATGGCTGAATTATAGTATGCGCGAACAACGCGGCTTCTGCTGTCAAATAAAGTTGAACCAATGTATTTCATATGGCGATAAGTATACTGCGCGCGAACAACACGTCGCTCACGTCGCGAAAGTTGAGACGAGTTCAACTTTGCCTGCGTTCACATTTTGGAGCGTTTCGGTTATTCAGCAATTGAAGTGCATGTAAACGGAAAAAATCACTGATTTTTCCGTTTGCATGCATTTCAATTGCTGAATAACCGAAGCGCTCCAAAATGTGAACGCAGGCTTTGTCGCAATCAACGAGCCGCGAAATATCAATTCACAATAGGCATGTGGTTTAAAACTGTGGGTGATCATTTGTTTTGTTGTATGTTACTGTTATGCGCTTGGAAGTACATGTTTCTATTCTTGATTCAAAAAAGTGTTTCAAGATTGTTAGGAAGCCAGTTTTTCACAGCTCGAATGTGTCAAAAGAACGCGAACAAGAGATTTGACTATAACTGGCTGAACAGCTGATTTTCGTTGACTGCGACTTGGGGACGTAATTCGCGCACAGTATAATTCCGAGGTGATAGTCGATGGCCGTCGCCCGGCAAAAAACTTTGTTTGTAAATTGCCACTGGCGCCAAGCCAGAACAATGAAATGAATTTTATACCTACAAGCTGCACGTTGCAGTTTGCATTCGGTATGGATTCACACCCATGTCGTGTTGGTCGGCCTATATAAGGCAAAACAACATCTGTCTTGGGTCATTCCCGGTCACGCCTCTCCCACTGGTGCGATGCGCGGAGCAGAGGCGTCTGATGAGACGCGCTTCGCACCAGCGGTCGAAACCGGCGAATCACGCTTTTTGGGCCCCCTTCGAGGGGGAAATCATTCTTAAAAACTCTTTTTTCTATGAATTGTTGTTAATACGTAAAGGACAGGGGCAACGAGCGGCGAAAACTCCGCCCACATCTCCCGAACTGAGCTACAGCAAGCATAGGCCGCTGCTTAGCTCGTTGAGGAGCCTTTTTCTTCGCCAGATGGCACGGCCCCACCTTCACGGTCAATTATGCTACCTTAGGCTCCGTCCCCACGGGCATCTTCGGATGCCCACCAAACCGTCCATTACATATTTGGCGCCCAACCTGGGGCCCATTTCTGGTACAGAACAGGACTAAGAAGGACCTCTTTGGGTTCCTTTTTAGTCCTTTCACCGATTTGTATCCCCACAAGCACATTAAGGCTACTTGCTCTAAGTCTTAGGACTTAGCCATTTTTACTTCACGTATTTTCCCTTCAAGTAGCTGTGCTTTCCTCTGTAGCACCCCAATCCTTCCAATAGAGTAGATTATCCTTTTAGAGTCAGTTCAACAAGGCAATCCTGGTGTTGTGTTTGTCTTTTGTGGTTTAGCCACGTATTTAAGGCCTCCATAAATGCTTTGAATTGCCGGCAGTTGGAGCATCTTCGGTGACCGGACGAAGCGCGGAGGAGCCCTGGATACCTTTTTGTCTGCCAGGATTGTCCTTCTAAGTAACTTAAAAAAATTTATTTAAACAGTATTGCATTTTTCTGTTGTTCATCTGCTCAGCAGCTTGCAGAGTTTATGAGTGAATTACGGCAAGGAATGCAGTGTTGCGCCTCTGCTGGCCTCAGAAATCTTTGTAACCTGTTGACCATCTGAATAATTGAGAAATGTAGTATTTTTTCTTGCTTTGCCAATTTTTCCCCTCTACAATGGTTGTCAGCTCCTGTAACCAGCTCGCTTTTGTTTTGTTTAGCAGCACATTTTGTCCTCAGCTTCTTCTTCTTGGCAGGCCTCGAAGTAGAAGCTGCCCTGTAATGAACCACCTGTAATGAACCATATTATGGTCTGGTAGTGCTGCTCCCACCAGCAGATCGAGGCAGCACCTGATGAGTAGTGATCTGTTGGTGGTACGAAACCAGCGGCCGAGGGTCCCATTACACCCGGACCCAGGTGCGACCGTGTGGCGTCTGATCCGTCCGTCAACCATTCCATCCTTATCGGCTATTTTTTTTATTCCCCATTTTTACTTCCCCTGTTTGTGTTGTCTTCCCCAGGCCTATGAATTGTTGTTAATACGTAAAGGACATGGGCAACGAGCGGCGAAAACTCCGCCCACATCTCCCGAACTGAGCTACAGCAAGCATAGGCCGCTGCTTAGCTCGTTGAGGGGCCTTTTTCTTCGCCAGATGGCACGGCCAGACCTTCAAGGTCAATTATGCTACCTTAGGCTCCGTCTCCACGGGCATCTTCGGATGCCCACCAAACCGTCCATTACACACACTAGGCTAATATGAGATCTAGATCAAAGTCCGGATAGTCATTTTGTATATATAATGGACATTGTATGTATTAATGGATCTGAGACCGACCCGGCTTATGCCAAAATCGAACGGTCAATTTTTCGAAAACCTTTTCAGTGGCTACTATACATAACACTGATTTTTTTTCATATGAGCACCTTACAAAGAACTATCCGTATACCAAATAATTCGAATTTTAAGACAATAAGTTTGCATCGACCGTCGAAAATCTTCTTATGGCCTGGAAATACTTGATTCAGAGATATCCCATATCCATAAATCCTAAGACAAAGAAATTGTTTATTCTTGAAGATCCTTTAATTAATTACAACACATTGAATGTAGTGATAGTAGATTCAGTACTCCGCATCGAATGGATAATATTTGTGACCTTGCATTAATGGATAATTATATAGTCGAGTCCCCGTATTTAAACTGTCAATTAGCACGATATCATCGCTGTTCAATTTGAAGTCGAAAATTCGTATATTTTCCTCAATTCGTTGTTTATTTGACGACTTTGGAATAGGTATCGTCCCGATGTCAACCTAATGATAAGCATAAATTAAATTAAAGCTGATTTAATAAAAACTCAATAGCTTAAAAAATATTTTTTAAACAAATTGGATGGTAGACATAGTTCTAAAATGGAAAAAGTTTTTGACACAAATTTTAATATTGTATCTCTTTTTTTTTCGAATTTTACTCTTACTGTGATCAAATCGTGTTATCTTAATTTTTCAATTACTGGGAATAACCTCTAAAATACAAAAAAATAACCAAATGTAAGAATTTTAAATACTTATATTCATAAAATTCACATAAATCACTTAAAAAATTGTTTTCTAGCCCGAGTTGATTGAGAGCAGCTTTTGAAAATTTGAAAATTGACTCTTAGGTACTTTGGGGGGTCTCAGTTGGAATTTTTGCCAATAAATACTTGTGAGATCTAAAACAAATTCTTTCTTATAATCCGAGAGTTAAGACTTGCAAAATCGACACTCCTGGTGATGAGAGAAATTTCTCAATCTGTGTCTCGAAAACCTGCCTACCACTGAAGAATTACTACTACATAATCTTGACACGCCTACAAAAGAAGTTGGACTACGCATGAACGAGGTCGAGGGCAAAATGAACCAGGAGTCCGAATATATACCCTAGACTTGTACAGACCTAGTGGTGATACCAAAAGTATCAATTCTTAACAACCATATGCATGAAAATTGAGTTTCCCATATGGCCAGTTTATAGGGGAAGTTGCAGCAATCATTCAGTTTCACTTGTAGGGGAGGTAGGGGTTCCTTGGGTCGGATCTTGCCCATCATTGTCACCAACAAATAAGATCATGCTACAAATATTTAAACAAAATTTCAAGTTTCTAGCTTCACTTCATCGAAAGTTATCGCTTATTTGAAGTTGCATTTGTAGGGGAGGTAGGGGTTGCTTGGGTCGGATCTTACCCATTTACCAATACCAATCAAGTAGATCCTACTAGCAACATTTTGTCAAATTTTTAACTCGCTAGTGATATTCTATCGAAAGTTATCGTAATTAAAATAATATTTAATTTTTTTATATTTATAGGGGAGATAGGCGTTCCTTTTATCCGATTATGCCCAATTTACTAGAACTTAAGCATCTTTATATTCCAGGGTCACATGCCAAAAATCAGGTGTCTACGTCAATTGGTTCAAAAGTAGGGCAGTACGGGGCTCTTTGTAAGAAAATTACCGTTAGTTTTCCATCGATCGGTTTTATTTTCCCAGGGAAGTAGAAGATTATCCTCACAAGCAATCTACCAAAGCTAGAGCTTTTTAGGTTTATTTGATCGGGAGTTATAGATACATTTAATTATTTTACATATATAGGGGAGGTAGGCGTTCTCTTGGCCTGATCATGCCCATTTTCAATACCAACCAACTAGATTATACTTCCAACATTTTACCAAAATTTCAAGTCTCTAGCTTTATTCTATCGAAAGTTATCGTGCGAACGGACAGACAGACAGACAGACAGACAGACATGGCTTAATCGAATCAGGAGGTGATCCTGATCATTTATATATATACATTGCTATACCTCCGGAGCCTCCTTTAAGGTGTTACATATTTCCGTCGTGACAAAAACAATATACCCTATACTAAAAGTCTAGGGTATAACTAGGGTATAAAAATAATGTGCAATCAAGAACAAGAATGTAAGCAACATCGGCGACTTTAAAATTGAATTCGACGAATTCAAAAATCTGGGTAACCTGACTGGTTGCTTTCAATGGATGCCAGTGAAACAGACAAAATATAGACGGATACAACTAGCAAATAATGCCTGAGAATGAACGCAGAATGCAGCAGCGGCAGCAGCCGCCGAAATGTTAAGTTAGAAAGCATGATTTTCCCTTAAGCGACCTAGATTGAACGCAGCGGCAGCGACAGTGGCGAAGCAGATCTGCCTGTTTGTTTGTTGTTGTCGCTGTCGTGACAAAATATTTGGTTTATAAAGCTTCCTAGTGGAGAGAAAATAATTGAACATAGTTTTTAAAAAATACAGTGAATACAAGAAATACCCTGCAAGGGTGGGATTCGTTGCACTACGCTTACGCATTCATCCTTAATTTTGCTTAATTTAGCGTGTGTTGGCACACTTGTCTGGGAGCTTCATCTGAACGTAGACTTGTAAGCAAGGATACCACGCAAGAGCCACGAGCCTAATTTCTGTTGATAAGGCGAAGTTTCTAATTAGCTGTTTTACTCGTATGTGAGCTAGTTGTATGGTACACTGCTTCAAGTACAGAGGCTAAACGTAGATTGCTGAGGAAGGTTCAAAAATTGGCCTGCGTCGCTTGTTGTGGTGCTCTAAGGATTACTCTTTCTGCTGTCTTCATCACTCTGTTTAGCCTATAATTGACATTGAGGGGTTTGAGTTTTCTCCGATAAACTCAACCTAAACCTCTCTTTGAGTCCCGTGAATACTGCTTTTCATGCGATTACGGAAGCCCGATTCCAAACGGCCAAGATTCGCGTGCTGTAACGCCACAATGATGATGTTTAAGCGATTAGTAGGACCAACCCTCGGACGACCGGTACCTCAGCGCGTAGAGGCGTCAGTCTCATGTCTGACTACCGGCGTTTCGGGTTCGTTTGTTCAATTTGAAATTTAATTCTCTGTTGCGGAGGAAATGAAGGCCGTTTTCCTTATTTTCCTTGTCTAACGGTAGTCAGACGTGAGGTGCCAAATGCAATTTGAAGTAATTACAACGCAGTGAGGAAGCAAAGTCTAGTCTAGTTGATGCCATACCTTAATTACTCCTGCGAGTATGGGAGGACGAGGAGCTCCCAGACGATTGACGCAGAAGCATCATCTGTCCAATTCACAAAAAGGGAGATAAACTGCGGTGTGAGAATTACAGGGGCATATCACTAGTTTGTACGTCCTATAAAATGTTGACGAAAATTCTGGAAAATAGAATAAAACCGTACACAGAACGAATCATTGGCGAATATCAAAGCGGTTTCAGACCTGGTCACTCCACAACCGATCAGCTCTTCACAGTCAAACTGATACTCCAGAAGTGCTGGGAATATAACGTAAACGTATACCAAATCTTTGTCGACTTCAAGCAGACATACGACAGTGTCGATCGTGGAGTACTGTACAACATCATGCTGCAATTTGGTATACCGGCCAAATTAGTGCGACTGACTAAGATGATGACGACCAACTCCGTCTCACATGTCAGGATATATAATAGACTTACTGATCTATTTGAAACACGCACTGGTCTGAAGCCGGGCGACGGACTGGCACCGACGCTCTTCAACCTAGCACTGGAATACGTTATTCAGGCTATGAATATGGACAACAGCAAGACGCTACTCTCTACTCATCAAGTCGACACAATTAGCAGCGTACGCCGACGACATCAACATCATATCCCGAAGATTGGCTGACGCAGAAGAACTTCTGCATACGCTCGATACCGCTGCAAAGGAAGTTGGATTACGTATTAACGAGGGTAAAAGTAAAATAATGATGCAATCGACGACAAGGACACCTGCACAACCGAGCATCAATGTGGGGGACCTCAACATCGAGTTCGTGAACAACTTCATTTACCTAGGTTGCAAGGGACGCCAACGAAACTGACGAAATCAAGCGACGGATACAGTTAGCTAATAAGACTTTTTTCTCGGTTCTCTCCATAATGAAATCGAAGCATGTGTACAGAAACACGAAGCTCCGCGTGTACAAAACCATTATACGACCAGTGCTATGCTATGGCTGCGAAGCATGCACCCTAACTTAAGCCTCCGAAAACATGCTAGACACTTTTGAACGTAAGGTTCTACGGCGAATTTTCGGGGCTGTTTGCGATCGAGATGGATGGCGCATCCGGTACAACCATGAGTTGTATGAAATGTACGTTGAGCTGCAAGTCTCAAAAATCGTCAAACTACAACGACTTCAATGGGCAGGGCATGTACAAAGAATGGACGATGATCGCATGCCTAAGAGAGTAATGAATGCAGAACGAGTCGACGGAGTGAGACTGCGAGGACGACCGAGATCTCGTTGGGAGAGCTCAGTAGGTGTGGACGCCGCGCAGCTGCTGGGCCTCCAAAATTGGAGGACGCGTGACCGAGATAATTGGAGGACAATGATCCAGGCGGCCAAGGCCCGACGTCGGGCTGTCGCGCCACGATGATGATGATGATATACATGTAGTTCGGAAGCAACTCACTTCCTTCCTCAGTACTTTGCTAAAAAGAGGAGTGCATTCTTTATCTTCTCTGAACCTGTCCTGTTCTGACATGAAGGAAGACGACATATCTTGAATCCCATTTCCCAACTGGAAGACTTCGCTATTGTTGTGGCCAATGCTATCATTTTATTGGGAGTCATTTCTAGTTCAATGATTATCTGGTGATGAGTCTCTGGTGACAGAAGAAACCCTACTGCAGTTCATGTATGCTGTTGTAAGCTGTGCTTAGCCCTTGTACTTAACCTAACCTTGGTACGACGTTTTATAAGTGCATCATTGCATGTTTCTTTCAATGAGGAATACACCCACGCTTTCAATCCACACATGCCTTTTGAGGACCGAAAGTTGAATAAGTCGGACCACCTCCAAACTCGATTTCTAGATCCGCCACTAAGACCACCCCATTTAAAGTATTTTAACTTCCTTAACCCAATCAAGTGCTTTGGACATGAAGTGAAACGGAAACCAAACCTAGCAAATATTGGTATCTTTTGAAAAAAAGAACCAAAGGACCTAAAGAACAAATTTGTAAAATACAACTTAACTTAACTCACTAGAGGGGTGGAGAGAGGGTGAGAAGTGGAGATATTTGTTCCCTGGCAATTTTACTTTATGTATTAATATATGTGCTTCACACCATCTAGGCCTCCACGGTCGAGTTTTCAAGTAAAAAAAAAAAAAAAAAAAAAAAAAACACGCCTTCACGGCTTATACAAACAGAATTCTCACACTTTCGTGGTCGTCTTGCACATGGATAGCTGCAAAGATGCAAGACCTGATGAGTGCTACTATCCATACGAAACCACTAAGCTCGGAGAAATTAATTCAGAGGGAATTTGAGAATAAAAAATAATTGGTCCCGTTGCGGGGCGCGAACCGCAGAGACCGTGTTTCGAGTAGCAAAAAATGCCCGGTGCGTTACCGAGCTAAGCTACAGACGCATACTAAGTTGGTGTGCTGAATGAAACCAAGTGTCACAAACAATTCCAATTTAAATTGTCTATACTGATCCCGCAATACGCCCCCACGCAGGGAATTATCTGTATGGTGGCTGTTTGAATTGGCTCGGCACAAATCCAGGCCGTTCGATTCATACTGGATCTTTGTCTGATTGTATCGAACAGGGCTAATATTTTCTATCCGTATGCAATGTTCTCCAAGCGAACAAACGTGTTTTGGGCCGATAGCTCAGTGCGTCGAGGCGTCAGTACGATGTTTCTTTCTACTAAAATAATTCGTGGGTTTTAATCCCGGCGTGAGTACGGTTGATTGTTGTTTATCCCATTGGTGTGAGGCGTAAGAATAAAGGTCTAAACATACTCGTACAGTCCCCGTACCAGGGCAGCGCCGTAACAGCCCGTATACCGGGTTCACTACCGCATATTGTAAGCGAACCCACTCGCTACCCGTACCGGGACCGAACCGTATGTTCCCGTGTGTCGGTTTGGCAACGGTTTGTCTCAAGTGAAATCAAACATTCAACAGGCCATACAATGCAAACGTGTGAACTAGCAGACTGTTCAACATTGGCTGCATTCAGGGAGCATGTAGCAGCTATGTATCAAAATTAGTGATGGGCATAATGACTCTTTTCACAGTGCCAGCACAAAATCTCTAACTATTTCCAATGAGTCGTTCAAAAAGAGTCATGCAAAGAGTCTGAAACTTGGTTAATGTTCAATAAAAGACGTAGTTATTAAAAATTTAGTTTTTTTCTTTATTTTTTACCCCGATCCAAAGTCTGTGACCCCCAATGCCATTTAGCTCGAGCTAACCAGATCGGACCACTATTTCCCATGAAAACGGGGTTGCCAATCTGGGATGGACAACCACAATTTTTTTTTGCCTTTTTTTACCCCAGATTCTGAGTCAACGACTCCCAATACCATTTAGTTCGAACCAGTCATATCGGACCACTATTTCCCATGAAAACGGGGTTGCCAATCTGGGATGGACAACCCCAATTTTTCGTTTGCCATTTTTGACCCCAGATTCTGAATCAGCGACCCCCCAATTCCATTTAGTTCGAGCCAGCCAGATCGGACCACTATTTCCCATGAAAACGGGATTGCCAGCCTGGGGTGAGCTACCCCAATTTTTTTTCTCTGTTTTGACCCTATATTTGGAGTCAGTCAGATCATTCTACTCTATTCTAAAAGCTCCATGCCATGAATTCCTCATTTTGGCGGAGAATTTGAATAATTGGAGTATGCGCTTCGTGAGTGAGACATCTGAATTTGAGTCTATACTGAATTACACAAATAATCAATGTTTATTTATGGGTTATCACCATGGCCCAGTATGTCCCAGTATGAAATATACAATAGAAGTGAGCGGTTTGTGTTAAAAACTCAAAACTCACATTGCGAATAACTCATTTCATGCTACAGTATACAGAGGAAATTGCCTGGTTGTTGGTTTGGTATCGTTTTCGTCTAAAGTTGAACTTGAGATGATGATACAAGACGATTACATTTGTTTTAGGCGGCTATTACACTATAAAAGTTCTTTTACAAATATCTTTGACGCACGATACTTTAAAAGAACTTTTATGAATGATATTAGCCGCCTAAGGGGGAAGTTGTGCAAGCTTGTAAGAAAAGTACTTGAAACAAGCAACGTTCATGTCGCAAATCTTTTCTTAGGCGGCTATTACACTATAAAAGTTATTTGAAAATATATATTATAGGTATAAAAAATATTTTTAAAAGAACTTTTATAGTGTAATAGCCGCCTTAGAATGTATTGCTTGTTTTATGTATTTTGGGAAACTTGGATGTGCGGTGCGACGTAAGCAAATGATTTTTGATTTGCTTGCAGTCAGCATGGGTTGTTGTGTGTATATTTAGAAATATACACAATACGTGCATTGCATACTGCATAGAGATGATTATGAATGGATTTAGATGGGATTGGTTTGGTAGATAGATAATGGTGGTTTTAGTTTAAGATAGATATTAGTATGGGATGTGAATGAAAGTAATACATATATGTAGTCAGAAATTGTGAATGAGCTTGGATTTTCTATGCGTTGCGTAGTATTCATTTTAAAGTGTGTCATTCTTAAATTGAACGACTCGGAAACTATGTCGTTGTGCTAAATCTTTCGCTCATTCTGTTTAGTCGTTCAAAAAGAACGACTCGTCACTATGTCACACATCACTAATCAAAATATCCCCTCCACTACACATTTGGGGAACCGCTACCTGTCACAAGACTTGATTCGTGATTGAACAGCTACATATCAAATACCTGGCAAACAGCTGACACCACAAATATTTGATATTTGAGTCGCGAAAGTGTATTGATTCTCTTGTGTATCTATACTGTGTAGTTTACACTATTTCTCAATACATACAAATCTACTGGCAGAGGGGAAAGTTCTATGGAGTGATCACTCTTGTAGAATATCAATCCTCTTTGGTATGGATAAGTGTGAACTGACAGACTGTTTTATATTGTACAATATTGTACCGTAGATCGCCAGTATACGGGCAACTACGGCGCTGCCCTGGCACGGGGACTGTGTGTTTAGACCTTAAGCTAGGCTTGTCGCAGAATGCGACAATAGACAGGAGGTAAATGTTAGCAATATAAATCACCCGAAACCCATTATATGCTAGAACGTCAAGTAGACTTCTTGGCAGCAATTGACGCACTTTGTCCCACGAGGAATTAAAGCGAAAATAGAATAGTACTTTGACCACTATGACAAACGAGCTAATGTCCATTCCATGGCATTATCGAGTGAATCTGAATCGATAATCATTTTTAAATCAGATATCAAATCAAGCCATCCAGAAAAGCGGATAAAACACTGGGGGTATTTAGGCTGGCAAAGAAAATGTTCCACTCGTTCATTCTTTAGACGTTACCTAAGCTAGTAAAAAAATTTTGCAGTGATTTTCGACGTGCAAAATGCCAAATGCGAACAAATTTGTTCTTGAATGGACCAATTCTCATCAATTCAATATTCGAGTATATAATAGCCTCCATACATTATGCAATCCGTAGGCCGATGTATCGCCACAAAATATCAACTGATCATAATTATATGAAACTGTAAAAAAAAATCGTCAACGATAGGCGCATACACAGGCCGACCCATCGGCCGATATCGATATCTGGCGACGGATCGGCCGATCGATCGCTGTGTCTATGGTTGGTGTAAAGACAAACCGAAATTGTATTCAGTCGAAAATAACGATAAATTGAAATAGATGAAAATAGTTCCGCCGCAATATAATATTATACTACATTTAGTTTTTGCGACACTCACTTTAGTTACTACGAATATATCTTCTCGTTGCACGACACCATCACGTATCTTTTCTTTTATAGCTTCACCAACTTCCGCTTCATTTCCGTAGTACAATGCAGTATCAACGTGGCGGTATCCAGCGTCTATCGCTTGGCCAACAGCTTGTCGTACTACATCGTCCTTCGCCTAAAACAACGCCGAAATTAGTGAATGTTCTAAGCAGTGGTTGTGTAACAATTAAAAATGTTATTTCAAATCGCACTAGACTTTTTACTTGCCTTTTTTGATAAAGATTGTTAAAGAACTCTTCAAACTTACCATATAAGTTCCGAGCCCAAGGACGGGCATTTCCAAGCCATTATTTAGTTTCACTTTGGGAGCTATGGCCAGGACCATACTTCGTACTTACTAGTAAATAATATTATTCAAACTGCAGTACCAATGCAAAAGAGCTTTTTATTTTCTATTGCCAACCAGCGAAAAAGATTATCTTTTGGATATCGGCCAATAATGCATGCGCGACAGACAGTTTGCCTACGTCAAATTAAAGGTGAAATTCAAGGCTATGTTGTTATCAGAATCAAAACAGAAAGTGAAATTACTATTGATCTCATTATATAATGTCAAAGGAGAAACTCTCCCAATGAACGTGATCATTATTTATTATTTATTTGCTTCATGTAGTGTAGATATCAGAATTTTATTAAAAATATAATAATAATTAAGAAAAGACAGCATGTCTTTCTGCAGTTTTGTGTTCAAAAGTCATAGGTTAGAACGTCCATTGCAATCGGAATGTTGTAATAGACAATTATTTGGGATGCCCGAAGGTACCTGTAAAATGCAGTCGACCTGTGCAAAAAGTGATCGTGAAAGTACGGCAGCGCTATGTCGAGGTTCGACTGTATCCCAGACAGACATGAATCGAAACTTGATCGATCCTAGTTCAAAGACTGTCTATTAAGGAATCGATGACTATATCGATGAAACGTTGGAGACATTTGTATGGGCTTGGACGCTTTTGCGAAATTGAAAATGAGGACAGGAATCGATCCAAAATCGATTACTGTAGTCAATGTAGCATCGTCATTGAGATCGAATTAGCATCGATGACTGTAGGCAATGTGTGGAATCGATACTAGCCTTATATATGTAGTAATAGTATCTAGATAATCAAAGAGAATCAACGAAAAAAATAATTCATAGAATCGATGAATAATACGGAATCAAATCACGTAGTTTCAAACCTAACATGAAATCAACTTAATTTTTTAACTACGCTACGCTCACGCTGTTAGCTTCGCTCACAACATTCACACTCACCCCGGGAGAAGGGGGCTTTGGTAGCGCTACTATTCGTCCCAGCGATTTCGGAAACCATTGGTTTGACAAAAATCCCCGTCATTTTCGACATTTTGTTGCACTCTCATTCACTTCCGGGTTTATTTCGTATCATTTCGGCCCCTAATTCGAATTTGCATGTCCCCCACATGTCCGGATGGCGCAACGGTTAGCACGTTCGCCTTCAACGCACTGGACCCCGGTTCGATTCCGGGGATTTACGTGTCGGACTATGAGCCCACTCAGCTGTTAAATGAGTACCCATTATGGGGTAAATAACTCGGTTGAGCGTGTTGCTGATCACATACCTCTGCACAAAAACCGTCACGATCTAGAAAATGAGATGATGCTAACTCATCTCGAGGCCGTGGTTCAAATTGGACTGTTGCGCCAGTTATTTATTTATTTTATGTCCCCCACTCGATCCAATAGGATTAATACGCGTATCAATGGGTGCGTTCCCAAAAGTATCGTGATTCCTATACTTATCCATTGCCCCTTCTCCGATTTGTGATTTCCCGGTGAACGACACGATTCCCGTGCCGCCATAAATATCTTTCACACAAACATACACCAGTTAGGCTGCGCGCACGTTCACGTGTTTTATGTCAAACGGTTCGAGTCTATGGTTTGCAACCAAAGATGCGAATCTGTCGAATTGACAAATGCTCGGCTGTTGTCGTATCACCAAATTAGGTTCATTATTGTGTGTTACAGCCAATAATTTAGTATGAAATGTGTGTTTATGCATATCCTACTACTCCCCAGTCGTTTGTTTTGCCACTCAATTCTTACCTAATTATCCATTTTAAAGCACAATAATGAACTCAATTTGTTGATACGATAATAGCCGAGCATTTGTCATACTGACAGTTTCGCGTCTTTGGCTGGAAACCATAGACTCAAACACGTGAACGCGACACGCGAACGTGTGCTAACGTGCGCGCAGCCTTAATAAGGAATATTTACACTTTTAAACACAATTTTCAAACAAAATGACGAGCGAAGATAGACTTTCCGATCACTATCCACACTTTGACGCCAAGAAAGAGTTGTTTACGAATGGAGTGACAGAACTTGTCAAGAGCGAACTGTCAAACCTCTAGCAATCGTTGAAAAAAATCGTGATACTTTTCACCTTCTCAAAGATTCTGGTATCGGTGTCTGAAATCGTAGCGTTTCCGCAAAGTATCTATGAAACCGTGTCAACACCGTGTCAACACGGTCCGCTTGTTAATGTCTTTGGGGATCAGCCACATTTTACGATTTGCACCGGGAATGTTTTGCAAACGCTGATCCACTTGCTGTGTTCTTCGTTGCCCATGAAATAAATTTGTAAGAACTTGTAGTCATGGTCGGGGAGTGGAAGTAGTGAGCCAATTTGATGGTATAAATGACCCTGTACTTTAAACTTTGGCATAAATCTACCCCCGATAAAAACTCTTTTTGCTCTGAACGATGTCATTCGGATGCAAGCTTTGTACTTCCTGAAATTTGGAGGAAATATTTTGATATTGGATCTCGTCTAAAATATTTTTAAAATGCTTCTGGCAGCTCCATAATTGGGGGCAGTTGAATTTTTACGTTTGAACAGCATATTCTGGACGTTTCTTTTTCAAATTTTAAGGCATAGAGCCATATATACACACTTTTTCCAATTCTCAATTAAAACGCTTGAATGGACTCTTTAATCTAAATGCAGCCATCACCACATCTCTCAATTGACTTTGTCTTGGAATTGATTCAGCGTTTCTCGCAGCAGTCATTCTTATTTTTGCCCCATGGTTGCGCGCCTTACATATTTCCGGTGTTTCAGCAACTCAGCAGCGAACACTTCCAAGACGCCGCTGACGTTTTTATGCTGATTCTACCCGTCTGGCTGCCCTTATACTTCGCGCATCGGTGTACTTCGTCCCTGTGATCGTACCATTATTTTTAACTTTTTTGCGTTTTTGGGAGTATCACAGTACATCTTTTCGTCCTCGAAAACTGTTAAACCGACACTAACCTTTGTAATTTGTGGGGGAGGGGGTCACCATTCTTCTCAGCGACCCCAAAAACAAATAGTTTTAATACTAATCTCGGTTATATTGGTCATTTTTGTCATAGTCACTCAATTGCGAGAATGGTAGGTGCGTTTTTGTGAGTGTCACCTATATCTTAGCGACCCGAATACTATTCATACGAATCTAACCTTGGTCAGTTTGTACATTTTATTCACAGTCGGGGTGACCGGTAGCGCAATGTGTTGAGGCAACAGTCTCATGTTTGACTACCGGCGTTTCGGGTTCGAATCCCATCCACGACGACGTTCGTGGCCATGGATGTGCAAGAGGTGCATGCTGCATTCTCTGAAACCAATTTATGCCAACGAAACGTCAACTGTCAAATGTCGTTATCCGGAATGACGCCACACCCTTAAGTCCGGTTGAACGGGGCTTTACTGTATGTGGTCGCAAATCACCTTTCTAACTATTCCAGCTTGCCAAATATACTCCGGTAAAATTTGGCGACAATCGCCCTAGTGGTTTAAAAGTTTTTGCACGAAAAACATATATTTAAATAATCTTCACTTATATACAGGGTGTCCCATTCATGATGCTAAATATTTAAATGGTAGATAGTATGGCTCATTTGGAGACAATTAATATGAACATGAACCCTCTATCTTTAACTGTTACAGAGTTATAGCATTTAAAAAAAAAACTGTCCAAACCCTTAGCTTGTCCAACAAATTCTAAATTTTCTAAGCCCCCAATTATTCGATCCAAAATTTGATCCTATTTTCTGAAACTACATAAAATTTCATATAAATAAACGTTTTACCGGTTAAAAAATCACCATTATTTCAAAGATACAGCCGTTCAAACTTTGAAAAAATTGTGAAATCTATTTTTCATCAAAAATCCAATTGATTATTTTGTAACGGTACTTTGAACTGACAAATCTGCAAAGTTGACAAAAGTTGCCCCATTATGTTATGTTTTGATGGGCGTATAAATATTAAGAACTGAGATTTGAAAATTTGCGAATGTGACGTTTTAAAAGTAAAAAAAACGCGATTTTCAAGTAAAACACATTTACGCTATTTTCAAAACAATTTTACTTATGTTATATTCTTTAGTTAACGAAATAACAGAAACGAAACAAAACTAATAACAAAGGAATTCAAATCACATCCAAAGTGAAAACTACAAATATTGTTGGAAATGTCCTCCTTCGTGTTGGATACAAGCTTAATATCTTTTGACAACTGATGCGACAGCCCGGAGAACTTCTTCCATCTTTTCTCTCAAATCGCTGCATGCCGTTTCAATTTTCCGAATCAGGTGTCCCCGCGAGGTGATGGGTTCGTTATAAACTTCATTTTTCAAACTTCCCCCAAACATAAAAGTCAAGATGAGTTAAATCAGAACTTCTAGCAGGCCATGCAATAGGCCCATATCGTCCGATCCACTTTCCGTGGAATTCGTTATGAAGAAACTCCATGATAACTCTTCCGTTATGGGCAGGACATCCGTCCATCTGCCACCAAATTTCAGGTCGTTCTGCAATCGCAATACCATCGAGCAAATTCGGGCCGACATCAGTCTCCAACACGTTATGAAACGCGGATGAATTCAGTCGTTCACATTCACCCTTAATTCATGCTGGTATCTAGAAGTTCGAGTTGCGTGGGAGTTCTGATGAGCCCAGACATGCGTATTCCGCGAATTAAACACGCCACTCCGTGTAAATGTTGCTTCATCCGTCCATAACACTTTCCTCGGAAAATTCCGATCTGTTGCAGTTTTATCCAAAAACCACCTACAGAAGGTCGTCCTCCTTTCAAAGTCTGCAGGTAATAGATCCTGAACCTGTGCTAAGTGATACGGATACTGTTCGTCGACGTGGAGTGTCCGCTGAACCGCCATACGCGGGATATTCAGTTGAAGTCCAGCCCTTGGCGTGCTCGAACCGGGGTTCGCATCAAAGTGCCTAAGGATCTCGTCTTGATTCCATGTCGAGCGTTCGCTTTGATCGTTGGTGTTGTGGTTAGGCGTTTTTCCCGTTTCTCTTAAAATTCGGAACGTTCTAGTAAACGTCCTACTGTCCGGAAGTTGTCTATGTGGGAAGCGTGTACTGTACTCCCGAACTGCCTCGCATCTGTCCCCTCCAGCAACGCCATATACAAACACCATATCGGCGTATTCACCATCAGTATATGCCCTTTGCATATCTACTAATCGGGAACAACACTATCCGTATACCAACCAAAGGACGAAGTTATAATATTATAGCATTAATTTCAATATTAATTTTATTACCTGAGCCCTATTGCGCAATATTCTATTAACTAATATTATTAGTAAAACCACTAATAACTTGTAATTTCTGTTGCACAATCTGAAAATATCAGTAGTAATACTATTAGCGAAATAGGCAATATTATTAGCTAGTACTATTAGCTTACGTTGCACAATCGCCTAGAATATATTCAGAAATACCTAGGTGACAGTAAACACTAATATTATTTCTATTAGCGTATTTTCTCTTGTAAATTCAGTTATTAGTCAGTGTCAAGATGTTGGAAGACTTGCTTTTCAATTCTTTTTTTGAAGAAGATGATATCCAAAAACCCCAGAACCTCCGCCGCCGAAAAGTTTATAAAACAAGAATAAACTACGACTTCTTAAGTGATTTTGAATTTAGGGAGAGGCTCCGTATGTCCCGTAACAAAATGCAGTTTATAGTTGATGAAATAGGATCTCTCCTCATTCATCGGTCAAGGAGAAATAGTGCATTGAGTATTCATCAGCAAGTATGTATCACTTTGCACTGGCTAGGCAGTGGAGCACAATACCACACAATTGCAGACATGCATGGTGTGCACAAAACCACAGTGTGCCGCACTGTGAAAAAGGTTTATCACAGCTATCAATGTCCGCCTGTTTCCTCGTATGATATCATGGCCACAAGATCAAGAACAAGGGGTTGTGAACTTTTTTGAAATCGCACGTTTTCCCCGGGTGATTGGAGCAATCGATGGCTCGTTGGTAAAGATCGATGCACCACCACGCCATGAGGCTGCTTTTGTCGACCGTAATGGTAACCACTCGTTAAACTGCATGTTCGTTTGTGGCTATCATGGCCAATTTTTTTATGTCAACCAAAATCGCCAAGCAGCGTACATGATAATCGTGTGCTTCGAAACAGCTGTCTTTATGAACGAATGGAGCAAGGACTGTTTCGGAATTATGTTCTGCTTGGTGATTCAGGCTACGGTTTAAAAAAGTGGCTTATGCTATCGCTTCGAGATGAATCCCGACATGATGCAGAAAGAATTTACAAGAGAAGGCACAAAAGTACAAGGCGCATAATAGAATGTGCCTTGGGAATTTTAAGAGAAAAATTTCCTCGATTAAACAAGCTTAGAATGGGAATCATATTTGCTGTTAACATTGTCAAGTGTTGCATGGCACTATGTAATATTAGTAGAGAAGCGAAAGAAGATCTACATTTGAATTGGAATGAAGATGAGATAGGTGATAATACTCGTAATATAACTGTAGATCAACAACAGCATGACCGAGAAGATGAACCTCAACCCTTTCCCGGCGCCTGCTTGCCGTTCACATCGGGTTGAGCCCATTCTTTTTCTTCTTCTGGAACTTCTTTTTGCAATTCTCTTTGAAATTGATTCTGCTCGGAAATATCGTTTTGATTCTCCATTGATTCTGTAACTGCGATCCTCCCTACGACCGGAGAATCTTGGCCAATAATGTCTTTGATAATGCAATATTTATAATTTTTTTCCCAAGCCTTGATCTTGTCGCTTTTTGTTAAGCGATCGGAAAAAGCGCCAAATAAAACACTCCGCTTCAATTTTACTTTATTGAGAACGCGCAGTTTCAGTTTTCGTTTATCTACACGTTTCATTTTCTATTATTTCACAATAATTAATAATAATTAGCGCTCCTTTGTTTAGCTCGTGTCAACTGATCGAAACCTTTCAGTTGTTATGCCATTGGCATTCTGAGGTACTGGAGCAATTTCTATGAAAAGTAATTCTTACTCTCGTGCGACTCACTTTATGCATTACACCCATTATCACCAGCTGACTAATATTTTCCGGGACATATACTTGTAAAATGTTTCTAATATTATTAGAAACTTGAAAGCCATTATACAACAGAATATATTAGTACTACTAATATTGGTACTAGTAACTTGTAAAATTTACTAATATTATTGGTTGATTTGTGCAATAGAGCCCTGGTATAGTATTTATACAATAACAACAGATTAATTATGTAATAATAACTGACTTTATATACAACAATTGAAACTGGCGGGTCGAAGAACTTGCGAGTAAATACAAGCATGATTTAGAAATAACAAGCATTTACGGTCAAAATAACGGTTAGCTTAGCAAGTACGTTATGATGTACTTGTATTTTTGGCCAGAAACATTTCCAATGTAAAGTTTTTTGCTACATTAATTTGGCACTGTTAGTACATACTTGTTCATATCATGTGATTTGCTGTACATGAAAATCGCGTTTTTTTACCTTTAAAACGTCACATTCGCAAATTTTCAAATCTAAGTCCTTAATATTTATACGCCCATCGAAACATAACATAATGGGGCAACTTTTGTCAACTTTGCAGATTTGTCAGTTCAAAGTACCATTACGAAATAATCATTTGGATTGTTGATGAAAAATAGATTTCACAATTTTTTCAAAATTTGAACGGTTTTATCTTTGAAATAACGGTGATTTTTTTAACCGGTAAAAAGTTTATTTATATAAAATTTTATGTAGTTTCACAAAGTAAGATTAAATCTTGGATCAAATGATTGGGGGCTTAGAAAATTTAGAATTTGTTGGACAAGTTAAGGGTTTGGACAGTTTTTTTAAAAATGCTATAACTCTGTCACGGTTAAAGATAGAGGGTTCATGTCGATATTAATTTTCTCCAAATGAGCCATACTATCTACCATTTAAATATTTACCATCATGAATGGGACACCTTGTATAATCGTGAACGTGAAAATGATAAAACCTTTTCTCGGAAAATATCTGTGAAAACGATTTTTACATACGGGGATTATATTGGAATAAATGAAGAATTCAACAAACTACATTTTGAATATTTTTTCACAATTTTACATTGAGATTTCAAACTATATATTATACTTTTTCCCAATTCCCCGTATATTCCACGATGAATTTTTTTCACAGTGAAAAGAACGGGAAATTTAAAAAAAAATGTATGAAATTTCAACGTAAAATTGTGAAAATATATTCAAAATGTATTTTAGTTTATCGAATTCTCCATTTATTCCAATATAATCCTCGTACATAAAAAGCCATTTTCATAGATATTTTCAAAGAAAACCTTTTTTTCATTTTCACGCTCACGGTGAAGTGTACAGAGGCCTTTAGAAAATAAAATGGGGGGGATTCACGCTGAGTCGTAAATGTCGTAAACATCGTATTCGTCGTAAACTTCTGTGATCCCCATAGTAAAATCACAGAAGTTTACAACTTTACGGCAAATACGACGTTTACGATGTGATCATGAATCTCCCTGATGTAAAATATAATTTACAATATGCTTCATCTCTTAGGACGGCCGCATCTTGGGCGTAGGCAGGGCAGCTCGCGCAGCGCGCACATGGCATTGTTGTTGTAACAATTGTCAAAATCTGATTTATCAACAACAATGCCATGTGCATGCTGCGCGAACTGCCCTGCATCTTAGAACATACAGTACATGGAATGAGCATATCCCGTTTATCGCCGGCTCCAATATCTGGTGAATAAGTCGACAGTCAGCCTACTCAGTTGGCGTTTAATACTGACAAATGTTGACTGTTCTGTAGAATTGTGCATAAACAAATGTCAATTTTTGTCAAATTATCGACAATCAGCCTACTCAGTTGGCGTTTCGATATTGACATAATGTTGACCACAATGTCGAATTGTGCATAAACAAACGTCAATTATTGTCAATATTTGAATTTCGTAAGTCTACTAAGTTAGCTGACTGTCGACTTAGTACCCAGATTTTGGAGCCACTGTTTCTATGGAGACATACAGGGCAAGCTCATGCCATGACTATATATTCAAAGCCCTGCATACGTCCAAGATGCGGCCGGCCTTATTAGTGGTATTTTTAAAAATGTATGTAATTATTGAATCGATTATCTGTCAATTCCAAGATGATTCTTAACCTTGAGCACCTTTTGATATTTTATAATTATAAATAATAGCGACAAATGAATCTTTAAGCATTATAATATGATTGACTAATTTTTAATGATGATTTTTAATTTAACTAAATTAAATGCAGGACATGCGTAACGAATTACACGGAAACAATCAAAACATATTCGGTTGAGTTTATATCTGACAATATGCATCGCCAAGCATACTTTCCAAATAAATTTAAACTTTATTCAAATTGATTACAAATATCTATGTATATGATCGAAGACATTTCAATTCCTTTCACATCAGAGACCAATCAATGTCAAAGAGCGATATATAATCAAAAACATTTTAATTTGTCCAGCTTTGGAGACAAAGCGATGAATGGAACCGCTATACGATCGAAGACTTTTCGATTTCACTGTGTATCGAAGACAAATTCCTTGCTGGGAAGACGCTCTACTTTTCAAGACTCCTTACGAAGAGAAATACACATGAGATGAGTACTTCAAGGCAATTCTCTTTTCATCTTAATTCGAGATGTACCATAAATGTTTCAGCAGCATGTTCCCTAAAGTACAGGAAAGAGAATAAGTCGCCCTACAAATTGATTCTCTTCGGTTTAAATAGACCAGCAATGAGGTAAAAGAACGCGCTGATACTCTTTAAAAACAGTGATGCTTCACACAAATTGGAAGCACTATGCACTCTTGTCCTAAATCGGAGTTCAAAGTAAAAATCGATGATGCCATTTTTTACTCACCTAAAAGCTGAACTACCTTTACTAAATTGAATTTATTGTCCATATTTCTCACAGTTTATCAAATGAATAAAAGATTAGAATCTGTTCCTTAACTTCGTTAGAACTAGCACTGAAGAAGGCAGCACGTGGTTGCCGAAACAATTGTTTGCTATAATAAATAACATACTCGCAGTATAAGGAACAGATTCTAATCTTTTATTCATACCTTTACTACTTCATTCCAGGCCTTCTCCGTCGCATCTTTCCTAGAATAACCTCGTAACTTAAAATTATATAGTTCGGGGAATTTTTCTACTTCCGCCACTAATTTTATATTAAACTCATGATCACTCATAGTTTTAGAGTCGAAAGTGAACGAGTGCGAAATTAACTGCGAAGCGAACTCCTTTATTGTGAGGTGAGCGCTTTTTATTTTTCATATTTTTCGTTCATAGCCTGGACTAATATATGACAGCGTCATATCATGAAAACCATATTTTTCTTGCCGTATGTCAACCTTTCTCGCTATCAACATCTCAGTATGTACACACAAGATCCCGACATGCACAACTAGATGACTGGGCGACTACGCGGCTCGGAGACTAGCATATCGAATCTCCTAGCCTCCAGTCGCGCAGTTGGCGAGTATCCGCGACTGGAATACCTCCGTATGAGTGCCACAGTCTGATTACACATGCCCTTTGAAGAGAGAGTATATGAGGAAAACGACGCAATTCGGCACAAGTGAGGAAGTAGGAAGGGGGATGAAAATTTGACATCTCTTTTGCTCTATATAGACCGGGCGGGTGTTCCGCGGCAGAGAGACAGACTGGAATGTTATTGTTCCGATTGGAAAAGTAGGAGAGGGGATGACATCTTCCGTGCTTCCTGTGCTTTTAATTAATTTGCTCATACGCAATCCCCTCTAAAAAGGGAACGAGATCAACGATTTTCCTCCAAAAAAAGGAACGGGATCATTCACCGATATACACTTGCAACTTTATAGCGTTATAAAAAAAAACAATCTATTTGAAACTTTGACATTCTGTCTCAAATACTATACGGTACATTCTTCGAATAGAGACAACCGCGACAAGATTTGTTATACCCAAAATCTCCAGTGCTTCAGTTCAGAGAGGAAAGGTTACTTTATTGCTCACACCTTAAATGAGCGAGCTTTGGTTGACAAGTTGTTTCATTAACTCCTAGTTTGAAGCAGCAATAAATTGCACGTTCAAAATATGAATAGAGATACTAGTAAAACTCGCCAAAAAACATGATTGTGAAAGCGGATAAAGTATTTTCACCGTCGGGTGTGATTTTCGTATTGAGGCCAGAAACTTAATGATAGAATAATACAAACATAATCCCATTTTTGATAATGCTTTATTTACGGTTATTTATTTGCAATCTCAGTTTCTTGTTATCGGGCTCTAGATGCTTCCTTCGTCCTACGAAGTTTTAACAGAATTTTTACAGACAACCAAATTCGTTTTATTTAAATTGTTAAAAAAATATACCATTCAGTAATTAATGCGAACTCTCTTCGATTCATTTTTGATTATTAGTTCACTATGAAAGAAATTTCTCGTAGATTTTAAAGTGAAAAGAGGATATAATAAAGAATCAAATTCAATTAAAATAGATATTTTGCTCAAAAATATTCAACATATGATATATCAAAAATTTACATTAAAATTATAAAAGTAACCAATCAATTTCCCTTATGATTCATTCCGGTCGAAAACAGAAGTGTTTTCTTGTTTTTCTTATTCTTCTTTCCGCCGCCAACAGTGCCACCATTACCAGTTGGAGCAGCTTGCTTAGCCTGATCAGTGTGTTTCTGCTGCAACGCCTCAACAATTACATCCGCCAAATTATGCTGAAGTGGTTGAAACTCCAACTCCTCAAGGTCTTCAGTTTCCACAATGCGAGTTACAGCCTGGCGATTCGAAGTGGTTCCAATCTTGGCAACAGGTGTAGGTGCTGCAGGCTTTCCCCAAACAGTAGCCGCCCCTAATGATTCTGCAACTTTTGGTTTACCCAATGTCGGCCAAAATTCACGTTTCTGCGGCGAGAGCATTTGAGCAAACGATGTTGAAGCTGCTGGTCGTCCCGATGGAGGTGGCGAACTTGACAATTCGCTCGATAATGAGAGGGGAAAATCGCCAATTGAATTGCTCATCAAGAAATCGTCTGAACCGCACTGTAAATTAGAAAAAAAAATTAACTTGGGATCACACAAAGAGAAGATGGGGGATTTGTACCGAAGGGAATTGTTGAGATGAGTTGATATCAATGTTTGCAGAGCGTGCAATGATTTTTCCCATTTGCCGTTCGTTGATTTCATCAATTTGACGTTCCCGCTTACGCTCTTCACGGGCGCGACGCATGCGTGTCTTCTGACGCGATATTATCACATCTATAAGAATGAAGGAAATATAATTAGTATTTCTCAATTCTATATTGACGTATATTACCTTTAAAACGATCAAGAATTTCAGCCGAAACGGTTGGTGGATCAAACTGCAATTCGACAACGTCAAATTGACATGTCAGAGGCATATGTTGAAGATAGCGCAACTTCTTCCGCAAGTCCTCGTCCATTGAGTAGCTATGTTTCTCCAATATTTTTCCCTCGATCAAGCTAGGGCTTTGCCCCAAAGACCCGTACATGGCTTGAAGAATCTTAACGTTCAAAACATGCATGTATATATTTTGGCCGTCATTTGATTGATAGAAATAGTAATATTTTGATTCGTCTAACATTGGAGTATTCGATGAATCCTCGGAAATATCAAAGCTGCTTACAGATTGTCGATCGGCAAACGACATCTCGCTTAGTTGCTCTCCAATATCTGCGAGTTCTTGGTTGACCAGTTCCCCATTTCCAAATTCCAATACTTCATATTTATCCGCCACCTGAGGTGGTGGCTTCACAACTATTTTACTTTCTCTCTCTTCCAACAAATCCAAAGCCTGTTTGATAAATATCGATTCAGGTGTATCGCCATGGTCCACGGCAACCAGCTCTTTTCTTTCGCGCTCAATAATTGATAGAATTTCAGACGAATCGGCCAATAAGAACTTGGAGAATTTCTTCATATTGTTGTCATCGCGCAAATGGGGAATATAATCAGGCTGTTCAACGTGGCCCACCTGTTCGATAAACATCGAACCCTTTAGTCTACGCATCAATTGCATCGTAACCATATCGCCGACTTTACAATTTTGCAATTGAACGATGCGTGTACTTTTCAAATCGTTGATGTGGACAGCATCGTAGCAAATAGGACATTTGCGCCAGCTCTTATCGGATAAGGCCAGATAATGCAATACGCATGGCCAACAGTAAGCATGGCCGCATCTTGTTAATTTTGCAGCAATCGGTGGATATAAGCAAATGGGGCATTGCGGTTCCTCTGTTGTTTGTATATTAATTTGCTCGATTAGGTTCCAATCAACCAAGGTGTCGGGAGAGGCGATGTTCTGTGTGATATTTTCTTCAGATTTGAGTACGAACTGAAAGCTGAAAGAAATACAAAAAATAGCTATGTGAAATTTTAATTTGGTTTCAATCTTTTTATTGATATGGGTGGGTTCAGAAGTCACCGAGCAACTTCTGCTCAGGTGATAATGATCAAATGACCACCGAGCGAGTAATATTTCTACTCAACGCCCACGCTCACACAAAGTTATGTAACAATGACAGTGGCGTTTAGCAGACACAGACTGAATTATCGAGCGGTTGCGGAACAGCTCGCGAGCAGTGTGTGATTTTCGGTAACTCAGCTCACTCATTGTTGATTTTGTAGGTAATACTCGTATATTCAACTGTATATCGCGAAGTGAACCCAATTTCTCTCCACTGCCAATTTTGAGTGTCACATTCGGAATTTGGTCATTGTTACACGAACCCGCTGTTGGATAGCCTCCCCATCGATGGCAGTCCATGCCACTATCTCGAATGAATAGGTAAGTGTAAGAATGGCATAGGGGTTAATCGCGCTTATTTTGCTTCTTCCAGACAAGCTCGTTTTAACTACCAGTTTCAACATGCACCCCTTCAAGGAGACGAGATTAATACAGGTTTTGGGATATTTAGACACTAGAAAATCGTATGAATTACTGGTCACTGGCTTGGGGATTTTTTGAACACGGTTTTCGAAATACGCAGCTGGGGTGCGACTTGTGATCGCCTTCACGGTCTACATTTGTCTAATTCGAAATTCATTTGAATGTTATGACTGAAGTATTCTGTAATCCACAGCACACTTTTAAAATCTTTATTGCTTCCCGAATATACTTTGATGTCATCCAAATACATCAGGTGTGTTAGCTCGAACTATGACAGCATACAGTGCTTGATGGAAAAGCCACACCGCTCAGTCGAATGCCAAAGTGCTGAAGGCTTCAGAGCCATGCAGAACCAAAAAAAGAGAAACAAAACAAAAAAAAAGTATGGAAACGTTTATACCACAAATCCTAAAACCCAGGCCTTTTCTAGTTTTTTGGCTGCTTTATAACATAGTAAACATGTTTGGGTACGGAACTCGCGAAGCTTTCACGACGGGCGGTTCCGGGTGAGATCCACTCTGCTTGCTGTGTGTGTTGTTAGGAGAAACTCAACATATATCGTGAACCGTGGATCATGTTGAAACCACAAGCACTGCGACCATGGGTCTATTGTGCTGAAGCCCATTCGAGAAGACTAGATCATATGATTTAGTCGACTTTTCTCGATAAATTGACTGATCTGGCCAGGTTTAATAGAGGAAATGTCCTCGGCCAAAGGAAATGTTATGCCGAAGCAGTCTGTGCGTCGTTCCGCAAGTCCTTCGCACTCACAAAGGATGTGCTCTGAAGTTTCATCATCAGCCTCGTAGAAGCGGCAGCTAGCATCTTGCACAATACGCACGGTTTTAAGGTGACCCCTCAGACACGAGTGCCCCGTTAAAATTCCTCAAATCATTCTGACTGTTTTTGCTCAGCCGCAGTAATTCCAAGGTACGAGTTTGCGAGTAGCCCGAGATGAACAGCCTGGCCTGTCTCAGGCCTGAAAGGGCCTCCCATTGGGATGTGGCAAGAGCACTTTCCCAGTCTCTTATTTGGCTTCTGCAGTAGCAGAGTGGAATTCCACAAAAAGATTCTGGGCCGTGGAAGGGGGCTTTGGAGGCTCTGTTTGCTAGCCTATCTGCTAACTCAATGCCTTCGACTCCCGAGTGACCAGGGACCCAGTAAAGAGTGAGTTTGTTTGTTAAACCCTATCCTGACAGGATAGCACCAACTTAGAATTTAAAGTGAAGCTGGTAAGTGCTTTGATGGCAGCCTGACTGTCGGTAAATATAGCAATGTCCCTGTTTAAATAGCCAGCGGTTTGGCACAGCCTAGCGCAGACTTCGATGGCATGTATTTCTGCGTGGAACACGGACGGCATTTTACCCATCGGAGTGAAAACTCGGTGTTCAGGACCAACAACGCCTGCACCAGAACCTTTTTCCGTTTTGGAGCCGTCTGTGAACCATTTGATTGTGTTGGGTCGGAGAGAGTTGTAGCCATCCGACCACCTTCCTTTGTCCCATATGACTGATTGAAACGAGTGGTGGAATCGAATGGTTTTAACAAGGTAGTCAGTTGGCATGCTGAGTACCTTATTACTTTCCAACCAGCCTAATTGATTTGAATTGATCTCTATGTCGCAGGAGTCTAACCGTTGCCATTCGTGCCTCCGCTTCAATATGTGTATGTATCGCTGGGAGGTCGAGTAGAACCTCCAGAGCAGCAGTGGGGCAAGAGTGCATGGCTCCAGTGATGGTCATGCATTCTCTGGATTTTCGTCAGAGCGGTTTTACCGGCTAAGGAAGTGGCCTTTTTCCAACATACAACTGCACCATATTCTACTATAGGTTTGACGATCGCTTTGTAGATCCACAGAATTAAGTGGGGTTGGATCCCCCATACCATGCCGACATATTGTCTGCAGATCCATAGAACCTTAATTGCTTTGTCAAGAAGTGCTTTTATTTTAGTGTATCCAGTAGTTCTCACTTCCTTACAAAATGAATCTTCCAGGCTGGGTTTTGTTTTTGTTTTAAGCCGACAACGTTATCACGGATCATCTGCTCACTAATTCCATGTAGTGTGATAGCCGTCACTGCACCGCTATACACAAGAGATTGCAGTTCCAGTAACGTCGTATCTGCACTTAGTCTGAATACGATTTCGCTATCGACTTAAGAAATACATATATCATGTGTTACGGGTGTAACCGGGGAATGTCAGGTCTGTGCAAGGGATATGTATTCCGTCCTAAAATTCCCAGGAAGCTCTTACAAATGCGAAGATATCACTCCGGATTTTTTGTCATTTTTCGCTCGCGCCACCCTAAGGATGAAAACACCCCGCGTAAGACAAAACGTTTTGTTTTGTCTCAAGAAACAACCGACCATTGCTTTTTATCAGGCAGCACACACCAAAGGGAACGAAACAAAACAAGCGTTTCGTCTCGATGCGTTTTATGACTGGTTTTCGATAATACACGTCTTTGAATATGATCAACACACACCGAATGAAACAAACTCGTTTCAGACAAACGTCGTTGTCGATAATTGCATACATTTCAATAAGCGCAACACACATCGCATGAAACGAAACAATAATACAAGACAAAACAGAAAGACATGTTTCGTTGCCACTAAGCGGCCAGTTGTCTTTCGGAAACAAAAATTCGTTTCCGCTTAATAGCTGTTCATTTTATGTAAAATTTTACAGATTATGGACGTCATTGCAAATTCGTCTTATCTCAACACACACCAATCGAAACAAGACATAAAAACGTTTTATTTTGTTTCACATGTTTCGCTTGGTGTGTGCTGCAATGAAAAACGTTTTCTTGTCTTATGCCGGGTTTCCACCAAAGAGACAGTTTGAAAAAACAGTTTTGTCTTCAAAAACAAAAACAGAATAAGTTTTGTTTTTTAAAAACAGTTCTGTTTTATGTAAACAAACTGTTTCAATTGAACAGACTGGTTTTATTTCTAGTTCTGTTTATCTTGTTCTACAATCTACATAGTGTCCAATAAAAATTTCAGACGACGAGGATTTCATAATTAGCTGTTTTTTTTTAATGACATCCAAAACAGAAAAAACCGAGATATTGGCTAAGTTCATATCACAACAGTTGGCATACTGTTGCCAATTTGTATTATGAACTCTCTCCACTGAGTTTTTGATGGACGCAACATACTGCGGAAATTGTCATTTTCTCCATCACCAAAATTTCTCCGCTGGCTAGGACCAGCATATGATGACAATCCTGAAATGACATTCGCGCTGTCATATTCATACGATTTTTCACAGTAGTCAGTTTTGAACTGGAAATTTGACAATTGATGAATGACTAGATTGCGAGTGCAGTTCAGAACACAACAACGTGTTGCAATGCTGCTTCGATACTGTTGCCACAGCATGTTGCGATTCCGCTGTGTGTTATGAATTTGGCCATTGGGTCAGTTCTCAAAATGACAACTGATAACTGACTGTGTACTTGGGTACTGTCACAGAAAACTAAAGTGCGTGTTTCAACCAACCGGAGAAAAAAACAAGAACAAATGTGTTTTCCTTTGATCTGTTTTAGAAAACAAAAACATTTTCCCGTTCGCGATGGGAAAATGTTTTGTTTCCTAAAACAGTTTTCATGCCGGGTTTCCACCAAGGAGACTTGAAAAACAGTTTTGTTCTCAAAAACAAAAACACAAACAAGTTTTGTTTTCTGAAAACAGTTCTGTTTTATGTAAACAAACTGTTTCAACTGAACAGACTTGTTTTGTTTCCAGTTCGGTTTATCTTGTTCAACATGTATCCCAAAAATTGTCAGACAACGAAGATTTCATAATAAGCTATGGCTTTTTTTAATAAATGACATCTAAAACAGAAAAAAAAACGGAAATATTGGGCTCATTCACAAAACATTGAGCAGCTACGTAGCGACATCTCCCCTCCATGTCACACGGAGCGACTGCTCCCTGTCACAACCGTCACACACCTGTTTTGTGAATACACCGGCTACATATCGAATTTGAGACAATCAGCTGACATGGCAAATGTCTAACAAACGGCTAACGGCTGTCTGTTTAAATTGTTTGGTTTGGCCGGGTTATACAAATATACAATTAATGGAAACACCACTCACCTTTTAATTGTAATTTTGCTGCAAAATTCCCGTAAAATAACACGCAGGACGTTGTGTTGTCAAACACTCAAACACCCAATACTCAATCAAATGACATATGACGCGCGCACCATCTGTGATGCGAATTGTGAAAACAAAAATGTATCACGCTCCAAGCCAAGGGAGCGTGGAAAATTTTCGCTCAAAAGGAGAAGTAGCCGCTCAGCAACGGCTCCATGGAGCGATTGCATTCACCAGACATTGGGACAGTAGCACTCCACAGCGCTCAAGAGGGGAAGGACCGCTCAGGGAGCGATGATGATTCCTGAGTGCAGGCATTATGTCAATTCTCAATTAAAAAAAAAAACTAAGTTATATAACTCGCACCTTTAAAATGACAACTGATTGTGTACTTGGATGATGTCGCAGAAAACCAAAGTGCGTGCTTCAACCAACCAGACAAAAAGCAAGAACAAATGTGTTTTCCTTTGATCTGTTTTAAAAAAACAAGAACATTTTCCCATTCGCGATGGGAACGTGTTTTGTTTCCTAAGACAGTTTTTAGAGACACCAATGTTTTCAAAACTGTTCTGTTTTTACAGAACATTTGTGTTTCGTTCAGAAAAACAGTTTTTGTCCGTGTTTTTTAGAACTGTCTCTCTGGTGGAAACCCGGCATTAGAGACACAAATGTTTTAAAAACTGTTCAGTTTTTACAAAGCATCGGTGTTTTTGTTAAGAAAAACAGTTTTTATCCGTGTTTTTCAAAATTGTCTCTTTGGTGGAAACCCGGCATTATGAGACAAAACCGTTTTGTCTGATGCGGTGTGTTTTTACACTAATTTTTTTTTTGCTTTAATGATTTATACTGAATGTTAGAGAGTAGCTTTTGTACTGAAGAAGGGGGTAAGTCGCTCCCGAAATATATATATATACATATAAATAAAATTTGTAGTTTGGGAAAGCTGCGTCTCCTTTGATTTAGTTGACAACTACAAACGTCGGACGACACCTAACATATTTAGACTGAATGTTTGGTATGTTTGAATTTGATAAAACTTTTTTGCAAATTCTGATTTTACTTTTAGAATGAAGCAAGTGAAAAGTGACAAAAATCCGAGCGAAAAATGATTTCCCCACCCGAGCCCCGGATAATAAAAAATTGCCCAAATGCGTCATGAACTTCAGCAGACTTTTGTCCAAAGCAGATTAAACGCAGAATGCAGAGCAGCGTCACGTTAGAAAGCATGCATTTCCCTTAAGCGACCTAGATTAAACGCAGCAACAGCGACGAAAGCCAATGCGCTATCCGGCAGACCAAACTTATCACAACCTCAGTGGCGTGGCGTCCATGGAAGCAAGGGAAGCATTGCTTCCCTTATATTTGGCGATTGGTGGAAAATTTTCTAAATAATTTTTTCTGAATCGCGCAAAAAAGTCGCGAAAAAAACTCTTCGGCACAGTCTATGTAAATAAAAGTTCCAAAGAAACTAATCGCGAATATCTTACACAGCCGAATTGGTAACACCGCGAAAACCACCACACCACACCAAGAAGAAGACACATGGAAGCATATCAAAATTTGCATCTATGAGAGTTTATTTTTTTCCCCAGTAAAACTACTGTGTCGCGATAAAAAAAAAATTCACGTACACGGTAGGTTGGAAGCACTCAGGAATTTGCTTCCAAGTTCCCCTCACATGTAGTAGAGGAAATTCTTGCCTGCAGCGGAGCTGCTGGCGCATGGACGCTGGGGAACTTTTCTTCCCATTTCCTCTTTGTTCGTATTTTCTTGTGGACTGAAAATATTTGCTGTGTTGCAATGCGTATGTGATGTGCTATATGAGTTTCACAAGGGTTACCAGAGTAGGATAGGAATTGAATTGTGGAAAAAGTTTCGATTTGAAATATAATGGCTTCATGGTTAAAAATTATTATTGGTAAATTCGAGAAGAAGTGATTTCGCATAGAATTATTAGTGTATACGAGTATTAGTAAGAGACGAACTCAATTATAGGGATATTTATGCATATTTCAATAACTTATATCTAATCGAAAACCATTTAACGGAAAATTCCAAGAAAAAATAAGTGGGAGATGGTAATACTGCCTCAAGTCATTGACGTCACAAGGAATTGAATGAGCCGTTAAATTTAAAACTCATTTGCTCTAGTGTAGTGCTTTAGTGTAGTGCGATTTGTGTGCTTTTTGTTGGTGAAAAGGTGAAGGGGTTTTTTAATCGGTCTAGGTGCTTATAATTGCTTATAGTGTTTTGATTTGTTTTTAAAGTAGCATGGATCAATATTGTGTTGTTGATGATCTTTTTCGATTGTCTTTTGGATCTCGATCTTTCGCAGAAAAAAAAGACATTATCGAAAAGGGTCGACCGAAACCGATTTTGGAAATTGTTTCTAAAACAAAAAGATGTACTAGGCATTTTACTGCTAAGATTTATGAAGATACGGAATGGATTACCGGTTGTAAGACCAAGCAAAAATTATTTTGTTGGCCATGCTTGTTATTTTCAAATGATTCAAATGTTTGGCGAACTACCGGGTTTTGTGACTTAAATAATTTACATAAAGCTGTGGACAGGCATGGTACGAAAAGCGTTGATCATTTAAAGTCAGTACTTCTTCTTTCCAAGTTCGGTTCCGGTCCTAGAATTGAAGAATTATTAAGTAGCCAACATAGATCTTCAATAATATTGCACAATGAGAAAGTTTCGAAAAATCGAGATATACTAAAAATGCTAATTGACGTTGTGTGCCATTTAGGATGTCAAGAACAGGCATTTCGTGGTCACAATGAAAATGTGAATTCTTGCAATAGGGGAAATTACGTTGAACTTTTAAATCTTTTAGCTAAATATAATCCGGACTTGCGAGCTCACTTGGAGCAAGCGACTGTTTTTTCCGGAATATCAAATTATATTCAAAACGATCTCATTAGTAGCATTTCTAAAATTTTATTAAAACAGATTTATAATGAAATTCAGCAAACTAAATTTATAGCAATAATATTAGATGAAAGAACCGATGTTTCATGTCGTTCTCAACTCTCAACAACCTTTCGTTACATTACTCCTTCCGGTGAGGTTAAAGAAACTTTCATAACTTTTACAGATATTTCTGATGATCAGACTGCGTCGCGTTTATTTGACCATGTTTTAGATGTTGTTCAAAAATTCAATTGCGGTAACAAACTTATTTGTCAAAGCTATGACGGGGCTTCGGTAATGTCTGGTAAAATAACTGGATTACAAACACGTGTAAAGGATGTGTATAAAAACGCAATATATATTCATTGCTTCGCTCATCGGTTAAATTTAGTTTTATCTAAATCATGCGATAAAATACGCGAATGTCGAATTTTTTTTCAATCTATTACTTGTTTTTCAACATTTTTTAATCATTCAACAAAGAGAACAGTTGCACTAGATTTATTCCTCAAAAAAAGGCTTCCAAAATTAGCTCCAACACGTTGGACTTTTAATGGTCGATTAGTTTTAACCATTTTTGATAATTTAGATCAATTAAAAGAACTCTTTGAATATATCATTGAAAATGAGAGTGGAAAGTGGGATGGCGAGACCGTTAATAGCGCAAGGGGACTTCTTGTTTTACTTACAGATTTTCAGTTTGTTTTCCTGCTCAATGTTTTTTCTAAAATTTTTCCACAAACCGACGTACTTTTCGATATATTTCAAAACAAAACTGATATAATGTACTGCATTCAAAAAATTACAGATTTTGAAAATCAACTTCAATCGTTAAGAAATAGTTTCACGGAAATTTGGACCCAAACCACATCTATTTGCGAAACTCCACAACGCCGGAAAAAAGCCAGGTGCCTTGTTGACAGTAATGAAAATGTTGAACTATTCTTTACACGTATTTATGTCGAAATTATAGATAATATTACCGCAGAAATAAATTCAAGATTTTCATCCTTAGCAAGTTTCACATTTTTAAACCTATTAGATTCTTCTAAATTTAACCAAAAACATTTCCGGACAATCTTTTACTAAATTTAACTAAAACTTATGCTGATATATTTGACCATATTTCATTAAAGACTGAACTCATTGTGCTTTATTCTGATTCTGATTTGCAGGGAAAATCTTTTCAAGGTATTTTTAACTATGTCATTAATAACAAATTAAAAGATAGCTTCACACAATTTTATAAATTAATATGTTTAGTTTTAACATTACCAGTAACCAGTGCGTCCGCAGAGCGCAGTTTTTCTTGCTTAAAAAGGATTAAAACGTATCTTAGAAATTGTACAGGCGAACAACGGCTTAGCGACATGGCAATAATGTCAATTGAAAAGGTTTTCCTTAAATCATGTTTGTGTGAGCAAAGTTTTTATACAGATATTATAGATGAATTCGCAAAAAAAGAAAGACGAATAGAATTAAATTACAAATAATAGTATGTACGGATCTTATTATTTATTTTGACTTGTAATATATTTATTGCCCAATTATTATTATTTTATTTTACTCACTAACTGTGATTTTTTAAATAGTAAATAGTTGAATTATTTTTAATTTTTATTGTATTGTTATTGTTTTTATTATTCAAATTTTGATTCGCTGAACATGATTACTTTCTTTATGAGTGTATGGATATTTATTTTGCAATTTTTTGCTATTGTTGTTATTGTTATAGTAGTTCTAATAATTCGAATATGCTTTATTTATATACTTATAGTTACAGCTTTGCTTTTTTGATAAGTCTACCAACATATAATTTTTACAATTATTTATTTAAAAGTAAATTATTATATATTGGTAGCATGGGAATTAAAATGCTGATAAAATACAGTATACCTACTCTCACGTCCCCGTTCGTGATTCCTGGGTGCTTTTATATTAGAAATGTTAAAAGTAGCTAACGAGAGGGGTTCAATTAATACGCAGTAAATTTGTGGAAAGCATAATAATAGTAAATTTTTAATACCAATTGCTTCCCCTAGTTGAATTATCACGCCATGCCACTGCACAACCTGTCCCTCAACTTCCCTCAACTCCTATGGCAACTTTAACATCATACGGACGGAAGTACAGACTAACCAATGCTGGAAGTGTGCTTACCATCCTCGTTCATCGATCTAATAACACGAGATTATTGTCCCAGCAGTTAACAACACATCGGAAGTACAGGCCATCGCACTAAAATCAGGAAATGTAGACATTGAGATATTTAACTTCTATATACCACCAGTATCAAGCCCTCAGGATTCAACGTAAATCTAAGTCCCATCCTTTAACCCTCATCACGAGTTATGGCACTCCAATCTTGAAAACGACGCCATATCATAGCGGAACAAGTGGATGCATCAGACTTCTGTCCCCTGAACAACGACATTCCCACTCGCTTAACAGGAATTTGCTCTAGTTCCCCCGATATATCGATTACAAGTGCAGGCATCCGATGCGATGCATCCTGACCACCCCACTATAAATCACAATAAAGCCAACTGGGATGGCTACAAAGAATACACAAACGCGGCTTTTCTAGCCTTACCAACACCTTCCGATGTTCCAGTAGCTGAGGCTAACCTAAGGCGTATCATAGTGAAAGCTGCAGCCAGATTTATTCCGTCTGGACGTATTTCAACAGTACAACCACTCCCTACTTCTGTCTGACATCAACAACCCATCGCTCTCGGTGGCAATTGTGAAATTTATCGCTAATTACCTTGCTGGTCGGCAATCTTACACCGAATTCAGAGGAAGGAAGTCAAAGCTCAAAAGGGTTAAGTAAGGTGTCCCTCAAGGAGGAGTCTTGTCATCGACCTTGTTTAATCTGTACCTCGCTGGACTTCCCACACCTCCAACAGGAATCCGGATTGTGAGCTATGCCGCCGACTGTACTATCCTAGAAACAGGGAACGACATCACCCAAATGTGTGTGAGGATAAACAACTATCTTCACGACCTGAACACCTTCTTCGTCAGCAAGAACTTGAAGTTATCAGTTTCAAAATCCACCGCAACACTATTCACATCACTAAAGAGGTAAAGATGCAGCTAAACATCTTTTAATACCCACCACTAACCACCCCTCGGCGTTACTCTCGACAGCATGGCAACATCATCAGCCGTCAACAGTAACTAACAAGATGAGAAGCAGGAACAAGGTCCTTAAGGCTTTAGCCAAAGAGGATTGATATTCTACAAGAGTGATCACTCCATAGAACTTTCGCCTCTGCCAGTAGATTTGTATCTTCGGATACCCACCAAACCGTCCGTTATAACACATCAGCTGAAAACTAAGGGACCTCGAAGAGAATTGCAACGATTTAAGAGGGTTCCCTTCGACAACGCCACTTTAACAACAACAATGTACTTGGTGCTCAACCGTCAGACATTTCACTAACTTGCCCATAACGACCAGGACCACGCTCGCACAGCTTGCCCCGAATCGACCACAGCATCCAAAACACTTGTCCAGCATGCAGTCCCCCCCCCCCCCCCCTAAATTGAGCACATCTTGGATTGCCCTGCAGCACCTAACACCTAGCGCTTTTGGATACCCCCTTGAAGTGGCTGTGTTCCTGCAACTTATTTTATTACGGAGAAAACTGATACGGACGCGCTAATTTTATGACACACACATAATTCTGCGTTGCTATGACAAAAACAAGCAGATCTGCTTGTTGTTGCTGCCGCTACTGCTGGTTTTTGCGTCAATTTTCATATATGTTTACCGCCAAATTTTATGAAAATTAACCTCGCAATATGGATTCGACGCTCGCATAATGTGCAATTCGAAACATGCTACTACATAATCTGAAAGCAGCCTTGAAGGTGACCTAGTCCAATAAAACTGACCTTGCATTTTCGACGTCAGTATTAGCGTTTCTTTTAACGAACCTATCGCACTTACTTAGCTTGCAAAAACTGCTCCTTGTTGTATTTGTGTCGTCTCGTGATCCCACCGCGATTATTGTGACGATTGCCACTACTAAATGCGTTGAATGTCGCTGCATGGGCACCGTCATACTCGCGAGACGCATAGTGGAAGTTCAGCAGATGATTCAGGTTCTGCTTTCTGCTTCCCGGCATGTAAATTGAATTCAATTCAGCTTCGATTAGATCATCAGCATTTGTTGCGCCACCGTCCGCAAGGGACGCGGCCTCCTCCAATGCTAGTCCGGAGCTGGCAAGAGGCATTCTAGGCGACGCCGACGAACCATTGAAGTTGTGTCCAAAGCCACGGGACCGTGGACGTTTGTCGACATTAAGCCGACCCTTAGCTGATTGGGGTTTTCCGACACGGGCCGGATCTTGCTTGCAATTTGATTGGTTGGGGTTTTCACGGCGTCGAGCATTGCGAGGCCACTGCCTACTCGTACAAAGGTCTGAAATGGAATAATGTATTCAGTGAACGTCCGGAGTACAGCTGATCTGCCATTGACCTACCTGAAGACTTGCGCGATACTTCAGACGACTGTTGGGCCTTGCTCGACCCTTGACGTGAATGATTCGATTTCTTGTCCATAACTTAAACTAGTAGAGGTCGAGGAAAGGGAAGAAAGTTGGCTTCTGACACTAAATACGAAATTCGATGAAATTGTGGCGAGTCGGTGGATTTTTCCTCCACATGGAGTTTTCGCTGACAATACTTTGAATTGAGACATCTTTTAATTGGCCATGATTTCTATTCACACACACGAAGAAAATTTGTCGCAATTCTTGCTATTTAATCGAAGAATTCTCGAGCGAGTTTGGAGCGAGGTTAGTGACGGAAGCAAAGTTTTTGGCGTGGATGCGTGGCAAATGTGCTGTTCTTGCTGGTTCTACTAGCGGTAGACCGCTGCCCGATCGCGTGACACAAGCCAAGCAAAACTAAAAATGGGAAAATTCGTTTTTAGGGGCCCTTTAGAGCGTTTTACGTCGCTGCCTTGAAAATGGCGACGATAACACGACACACGGAATAGAAAACCTGGCACTGCACAGCACAAAAAAGACGACAGAGCTTGTCAAACTGTTCTAAAGTGAAGTGCAGTGGGACAATTGTCAGCGGAATGGAGCGATTGGAGATATGCAAAACAAAAAATTAATTTTGAAATAGACGTTTTACCATATTTTTGTTTTTGTAAATCTTTTCGCTCGTCATCAGTCTATGTTTGTGCAATTACCGTACAACCGTAAATTTCCTTTCAGATTTTGTATCTGACTTCCAAATATACGCTGAATATGCATCTATTCGGCGGAAAACATGAGCACTGGCGATCAGCTGATCAGAGCTAATACATAGCCGCGTTCGATACAAGCTGATGTAGATCCAGAATGACTCGAACGGAACGGATTTGCCGTAAGCAATTTTAAACGGTTACCATACAGATACGCCGCCAACGTGGGTGCGAATTGTGGAGTCGTGTACAAATACCTATATAGCGGTGAATTGCCGAGAAACAATATAATCTGGATCAAAGGCCAGTCACCAGCTCTGTATGGGGATAGATGTTGGTCAGGGTGAATCTAACACGGCTTTTGTTGTCTTGTTTGGACTTTGATGTCATGGTTAGAATGGAAACAAGAGGTTTCCCGGGAATCGTATTAATCCGATAGTTCTTCAGCTCATTTTCATATAAACATGAGTCTTTTTCATGGACGAGCACGGCAGCCTGAAGTCATACGTACAGTGCAAAAGGATTTGAGATTCACAAATGAGCTCTCGAGTGATTTTTCCGATATTCTCCGGCTCACGGGGAGCAGGAATTGGATTCGTTACAATCACCTGTGCAAATTGCTGGCCGAAATTGCTTATCACGGCTTCGCTTCCTTGAACAACTTGCAAACGCTTGGCGAAGAGTATACTGGCATAATTCAAGTTAACTCGAGATTCATTTCGTTGCCATCGAAGCTGGTAAGTTCAACTTTTATTTGGACGTACAACGTCGGCACCTACATACTTATGTGCCAATGTGCCTAGCGCAGTCGATTTTTGGAAAAAAATAAATAAACTAGCCTTCGGCTAGCTTGCCGAAGGTATGATACCTTTATCAGGTATCATACCTTCGTTGTGACTTATGGTGCATTTGCCACTTTGAAATTAGTAGTGAAACTTGCTCCGATTTCACTCTTCCTATGAGAGGTATATGAAATAGTGAGCCAATTTCAACCAAATTTAGGGACATGGTTTGGCAATCAATATGATGGAATAATATGAAATTTGGTAAAGATATCTTCAGAAATGAAAAAGTTCTAACAAAAACCTGCTTTTGGAACGGTCGTTCCTACAACAGCTATATGATAGACTAGTCCAATTTCAACCAAATTCGGAAATATGATCTGACTGGACTTCAATTGATTAATGTGAAATTTGAAAAAGATGCTTTAGAAATAAAAAAAATTTTCTCACAAAGACTAATTTTTGAACCAGTCGTACCTATGTTAGCTATATGACGTAGTGTTCCGATTCCGTTGGTCCCGACATATTTACAGCGTGTAATAGAAAGAAGGCTTTGTATAAGCTCAGCTCGATAGCTTTAAAACTGAGGGACTAGTTTACATAGAACCAGACAGACAGACGGACAAAGCTTAATCGACTCGTCTCATCTCAAGAATATATAGAGTTTATATGGTCGGAGATGCTTCCTTCTGTGCGTTGCAAACTTCATGACAAAGTTAATATACCGTATCACATTTGTGAAGGGTATAAAAAGCGAAATTGAAATTGGATACCTCTATTCGACACATATTGCAATTGCATACCACTCGTTTTTGTACCTTCTTTTGACATTGGCCGCCATCGCGAATTTTCCGATTGAGGACTTAGCAAGGAGACATCGATTTCGGCTTTGTCTATCTCACGGTTCGCATCTGTAATAAAATAATAATCTTGTTCATTTCATTCATTTGCATTTCCTAGCCATCATCATCATTGGCGCTCTAGTTCGCATCGGGCCTTGCCTTCTGGATACAGCTCCTCCAAATATCTCGATCAAGCGATCGCGTCGTCCAGTTCGAAAAAAAATCGAAGAAGCTTTCGGCAATCTGTGTCAATTGAGTCCTGCCATCGTACGCGAAGTCTTCTTTGCCGTCGATTTCCTTAGGTTCTTAGGATTCTGCCATCGTGCGTTCACTCGACATGGCCAGTCCTTTCCCGTTTCCGAAATTGGACGTATTTCGAGGTGTATTGTTCGTGAAACAGTTCATGTAACTCATCGTTGTATCGGATTTATTATCTTCCTTCACTTGTCCAAATATCTTCCGCAGAATTTTTCTTTTTTTTTCTCTTCTCCTGTGACTATGCCGGGCTTTGTTCTCGATGTCAGCGCTGATGAAATCAGAAGTCCACGAGTGAGGCTCCAAACACAGTCGGTTAGCTAATCCACAAAAGGGATTGTACTGCCAGTGTTTGTAAATCGATTTTGATATAAAGTTTTGATCGCCTACACCTGCCCTTCTAGACGATTCTGAGCCACTTGAGCCATCAACCAAAAACATCCAGTTACAGACGTTTGTTATTGTACGCTGATTCGCAGCACAATCACTCCACAATAAGGCAATTCACTAATAAATTTTCACGAAGGGAAGTGTTAGCTAGTTTGCTCAAATATGTTAAAGGCTATTGCGCAACAAATTAACAACAGCCACTTCGCTATACGTCCTCCCCAGACGCTGGCTAACGGATGGCTGCAGGATTTTTCTTTCAAACGTATCGACCGTTAAAGTTTTCGCCCGCTGACGTTGAAGGGATTTGACAGCCTTTGGCCATTACTGATGAACGGGTCGCTCCGGTGCGTAGAACCAACTGCCGTAGGAGCGTTTGTGATTTGTAATTCGTAGCTGCATCTTTCGTTACTATCATTTGATTGTTGTTGTTGTTGTGGTAGCGATGCTTCAAATACTGCAATTCTTCTTGCATCGAGGGGGTTTGGCAGCTCTTGGTCGTTGAAAAACGGGTCGTTCCGGTACGAAGAACCGGCTGCCGCAGGAACGACCATCCTTTGGTAGTATCCTTTGGGCCTCCAAAGGAAAAAAAAGACGCTGGCACTAGAAAAAAACAATCCGTAGTGGCCGAAGAGTAAAACTCACTTTCATCATCATCGTGGCGCACCAGTCCGACGTCGGGCTTTGGCCGCCTGGATCTTTGTCCTCCAATTATCGGTCACGTAACCGCGTCCTCAAATCTTGGAGGTCCAGTAGTTGCTCGACGTCAGCATTTACTGAGCTCTCCCAACGAGCTCTCGGTCTTCCTCGCAGTCACGCTCCGTCGACTTGTCGTCAGTTCATTACTTGTTTAGGCATGCGAACATCGTTCATTCGTTGTACATGCCCTGTCCACTGAAGACGTTGTAGTTTGACGAATTTCGAAACTTCCAGCTCATCGTGCTTCGAAAATTCGCCGAAGGATTTTCCCTTCCAATATGTTTAGCATGTTTTCGGAGGCTTGGGTGAGGGTCCATGTTTCGCAGCCATTGCATGGCACTGGTCGTATGATGGTTTTGTATATCCGGAGCTTCATGTTTCTGTGCACATGCTTGGAACCATACTATACGGAAAACCTTTCATAGCGGATACTAAATTTTGCTTTCTGACCTTGATGCAGCTATTCAAGTGGCCCGGAGTGTACATTTGCTCGAGATCAGATTATATGACGGAGCTGTGCTTCGATAGAAATTTCTGGGTATTAATTCAAGACCGCACGGAAAAATGACACCTGATACCTGATTCCAGTTGTACAATGCCTGCGTTCACGTTCTTGAACGTTGCGGATATTCAGCAATTTAAATGCATGTAAACAGAAAAATCAGTGATTTTTTCCGTTTGTATGCATTTCAATTGCTGAATAACCGCAACGCTCAAGAACGTGAACACAGGCAATATGTTACTATTAGCAAATAGTATAGATTCCACAAGAGTTATCACTCCATATAAGTTTCGCCTCTGCCAGGAGCTTTGTATGTATTGACAAATTGTATAAACATAGTATAACTACACAGTATAGATACACAAGAGAATCAATACATACAAATCTACCGCCGGAGGCGGAGTCAGCTTTCTTGAATTATCAATCCTCTTTGCTATTAGTCATAAACGAAACACGAAGTTGGTCCAGGATGAGGTCGTTGGACAAAGAGCTCTCCATCTTTTGATATCTAACCTAGCGTATTTGAAGCCAAAATCCATGCCATTGGCTGCGTTTTGGGAAACTTATAAGATCAGAAGTGTGAAGTATATCCGTAAGTTGAAGAGAGAGTGTCGCTTATCTGAGAGGAGCTTTAGAGGGGAAATATACCGGAAAAATCTTTTGGTTCGTTTCCCCAGCCTATGATTGGTCGCGGTCCTGGAAGCCTGACCGGTTAAGGAAATGACAGTGAGCAACAGAGATGGCGAGCCATTGTGTATCCGTAAGTGAAAGAGAGACGCATTGAACTGATACATTCACACATTCGACGCACACGACTCATGCCAAAGCATCTACATACGAATCCCGAGAGCAGAATGCCAACCAACCAGTTCGGTAGATGTATTTGTTTAGAAATCATGGGCTGGGGAAACGAACCAACAAATTTTTCCGGTAAATTTCCCCACTAAAGATTCTGTCAGATAAGCGACACTCTCTTTTCGACTTACGGATATACAATACTTCACATCTCTGTTCCTCACTGTCAAATTGTTTGATCCTATAAGTTTCCCAGAACGCAGCTATTTCTAAACCAATATGTACATTTACCGGCCTCTCTGTCTCTTTCACTCTAGTACAATTGCTAAGAAACAGGCGTAACGAAAATTGGTTAGTTACCATTCTGCTCTCGGGATTCGTATGTAGATGCTTTGGCATGAGTCGTGTGTGTCGAATATGTGAATGTATCAGTTAAATGCGTCTCTCTTTCACTTACGGATACACAATGCTTTGCCATTTCTGTTGCTCACTGTCATTTCCTTAACCGGTCAGGCTTTCAGGACCGCGACCATTGCCTGCGTTTCTGCGAACGAATCAGGTTTTGACATTTCTCGAATTCTCCTCCATATGCTTTCCCCCTTATACATCATCATCGTGGCGCGACAGCCCGACGTCGGACGTCGGATACGGACAACTGAATTTCCCCTCCGGATCTGAGAAGTATTCTGATTCGTAGGGGAACATTTTCATGACAGTTGTCCGTATAAATTTTACCAGAGGGGAAAGCATATGGAGGAAAATTCGAGAAATGTCAAAACCTGATTCGTTCGCAGGAACGCAGCCAATGCATTGTGACCTGTACCAAGGAAATTCTGGTTTATAAGCCCCAAGACGTACGAGGCTGTTGTAAACTACTTCTATAAAAAGAAACTATACATACTAGATTTTAGCAATTGTCAATAGTCCTCGTAAAGAGGTCGATCCAAAAGGATTTGAATTAAATAAATTATCCCCAAATGCATTACTATGTTGTTTTCTTATGCATAACTTGGGGAAAAAATCTCTGTGGTATTTTTAATTTAACTATTTTCCATTTTCAGCTCCAATTGACATCGATAATTTTGGAATTTGGCGGCGATCATCTCTACATAAAACTATTACAACGCCTCGAAAACGATATTGCACATAATAATGAAATTTTACCCGAAGCCAAAGAAAAACTAACAAAATTGGTAACTTTCATGCGAGCAGCAGCGCCCTACATTAAAGGCCTGCATAAATCATTATTTTATCTTGGATCTACAAAATATCAGCTATCCAAACGATTGACAGGTATTAACTACGTACTGATACGACACTGGATACAACCAGGCTATTCTCTTTATGGATATAAAGTACTTGGCTTTGTAACACTTCTTCAACTGCTCATTTCGTCCACGTATCACATTTACGAAGCAATTTCCAAAGAGAAGGCTAAAATTGAAATAATTTCAAAGAAAACGTTTAGTCGTCAACGCAGTAACACATCTGAATGTAGCAAAGTGCCATCATGTTCATTGTGTTTAGAACCTCGTCAACATATTAGCCTTACTACATGCGGACATTTGTTCTGTTGGGATTGTATCATTGATTGGCTTGATGAAAGGGAAGAGTGTCCAATTTGTCGTGAAAAATTAAAAAAGTCGAATGTTATTCAATTGCAAAATTATATTTGATAATGCCAATGTCGGCAAAATTTTGTACTGTGATTGTTTTTAATAAAGTTGTTAATTTTCACACTGTTTACTATTACACACTTCCAATTTTTACTTTCTCTATACCAGGCAACTGTATATACGATTTAATAATAAAGCTATTTAACTTGATTGAATATTATAAATAAAAAGAGACCCGTACTTTGGAAGTGCTGAGCTATAGCAGCGGCGCGGTAAGAATCATCTGCTGGCTTCACCATCATTATCTCAGACCCTAGTTGTCGCTTCTCCGAGGGTCCTCTTCCGGCGCTTGAAATGTCTTGATGATGATTTGGTGTTCATGTAAAGATAGTCTTTGTAATGAAGTAATATATAGGCAAAGTGCGTATCATATGACTGAGGGTGTTGAGAATGCACTAGATTACTGAGTACATTCTTGCATTCGCCTGATAGATATGGGTATCTCTTTAATCGGGGCGACAAGGACAACATTTTTTAAAGCAAATCATAGACAACTTGAAAGCAAATGGATTAAAACTAAAATGTGCTTGCATGGAAAGTGCCTAAAGTGCCGATGCTCATCGCTCATTTTGTGTAATTTTTTTATTTTACACTTTTTTCTGTGGCGAAAACTGTAAATGGGTTAGCAATTTTTCTCCTTATTATATAGTCTTTATTTATGATAGTTGCGTTATTTGTAGAAAAATATACAATCCACATTTCTTAGTGAGCGCAGAGGTACAAAAAGACCCTTCCGTGTATTGGGTATTTCTTCCACTAATCACTTTAGGATCCTTCTGACCCAGTTTCTTATTAGCCTATGTCCAGGTTAAAATTTTGCGAAGAAAAGAACATTTTATTTGTTGGGAAGTAATGCTCGTACGATGCTGATTTGGAACATTCCTACTTGACCGGGCGAAGCATTGCCGTTCGCGTCTTTGACCAATATGCAGGGCCGTCGAGAGGGGGGGGGGGGGGGGCGGAAGAGGCGAAACGCCCCGGGCCCGTGTTTTTCTCAGGGGCCCGAAAATTTGAAAAATTAAAAAAATGAGAAAAAAAACGTATCTACGCACGGGGTTTTTTATTTTTTTGCTCCTTGCCCTTTCATTCCACTCGACGCACTGAGCTACCGGTCGCCTTATATGGGCCCCTACAAAAAAAAATAGAAAAACCTACGTTTTGACCTTTTTCATTGAGCTACCGGTCTCGCCATATATGGGCCCCAACAAAAGTTGAGTACCGGGCCCGGATTTTCTCTCGACGGCCCTGCCAATATGTAGTGGGTTGTAATTTTAGTGGATTTCTCACTACCCTTGCAACCCTTAGTATACCGCTCTCTGCGCTAGCTCTATATCCCATAGCGGTAAACCCACTATTAACCACCGGTGCATCGCCCGGTGAAATAGGAATATACCATAATCGAGTATTCGATACGAAATTCGAAGCAAATCCTCGATGATTTTTGGAAATTGGGAGTTGATGCCATTTTCAGCCTTTCGAAAGCAATTCGACTCGAATCGAATTACATGATAGGGCCCCACGGTTACGGCAGGCAGGAAGCCTTCTCTTTCAAATGATGTGTCATTTAGTTGAGAAAAACATAACAATCAAATAATTGCGAAATTTAATCAAATCAATCGGTATAAAATTGCGGTAATTAGGATCGTTGTGGCAGGATTTCGGTAGGCAACACAATTTCACTTTATTTCGTTCTTAATTATCTTTCATTTTAGATACATCTCATCTAAAGTGCAGATTTTTGCAGTGGGACCTTAGACTATTACAATAGTCTTAAATTGAATGGTGCAGAAACTTACAGAATCCGTTAATATTTCCATTTGAAAAAAAAACGACATTTGTTTGCTTATTTGTTTTAATTTTATTTTCAGTGCTTGGTTATAAGATATTACATAGTTATCGTAATCAAATATTAAACTCAATATTTACAGTGCAACTCACACTGTTATACACACCCCATTAAAACAATGTATATAAGTAGTTCTTTACAAAAGCTAAAACTTGCCTTAATTACGGATAGTACGAAAATAGGTGTGTTGTGTTATATTAAACGCAAAATGACATCTTATCAATAAAGTTTCTACAAGGTGTCAATATAAACTAATTCTTAAACGAATAGATACTTCAATAAAGCAATAATTTACAACATCCTATATACCACAAACGATTTTTTTTACGTTATTCAAAGCCCCGTGAATGAATATAGTTTTTCTTAGACTTGTTTTCAGTAGTACTTGAAGTACTATCATAAGATTCTACCAGGGTATTATTAAAATTAAACTGTTTACTAAGTGCTAGTGGGATTAAATAGAATGACTTCCAAAATCTGGATTTGGTTCATAAAAATTAACAATATATACAACATATGTATTCCTATCAGCTGCGCAGTCCTTGAATCCAATTTTAGTGTAATAAAAATACACTTGAACATTTCCGATAACTTATGACTGAACTACAAAACAATCCACAACATTGCATATAAGTGCTGTATGGATCCACCATACTCATAACTTAAACAATAGTCAGATAAATTGTCCTGTTGAGGATCTTTTGATGTCTTTTACACTCGAGAGCTGAACGGGCTTGCATTGGTGAACTGAAAGCTACGCGGGCATCACCAGTCGGTGAACCATCGTCATTATATCGTCTGATGACATGGTGCGGCTTAACGTTAAATGCCTTGAAGAAGTCGAGAATATCTTCAATACTTGCCTTGTATGGAACATTTTCCATTCCAATAACGCAACCAGGCTGGCCAAATTGATCGACAGACGTGTCACCTAACACTTGCGGGAAATTATTATCCACATTTCCCATTCCACTTCCCATGTTGTTCATGCCCATGTTTCCGCCTCCCATATTATTGTTTCCCATGTTTCCACCTCCCATACTGTTGTTGTTCATGTTTCCGGCCATGTTCATGTTATTCATACCACTGCCATTGGATACTGAATCCTCCTGATCGGAGAAGCGTGACTGCCGGGGACCGCGACCGCCACGACCATTTCTGTTACCGCCGAATCGATCGTTGTTTGGTCCAGGTCCCATATTACCACTTGGCATACTGTTGCTATTGCTGCCGGCTCGGAAAGGGTTATTCGATGATCCTCCCTTGGAACTACTGAAAATGTCATTAAAGTTGCTTTTGCTGCCACCGTTATTCCCACTAAAATTACTCGAGTTTCTAAAGTTCATGGAATTTTGATTGAAGTTGTTGTTCATTCCAGGATTATTTAAATTCATTCCCATTGTCATTGCGGCACTACTCATCATCAAATTTGGATTCATTCCATTCATATTTCCCATACCACTCATATTGTTCATCATATTCATGTTCGTACTCCCGCCCAATATATTCACCATGTTATTACTGTCTGTAGCGGAAGGACGATCCTGCACAAACTTCTCGCCCAGGCGTTTCGTAACTTCTTGTACTGTTATCAGTTCGATGCGGACACGTCTACTTCCCAAATAAGTGTCGCTCTGAAATATAGCGCGCTCTGCATCAGCACTGCTAGTAAATTCACAGATGCACTCTCCCGATGGTTGATTTCTGGAATTCATCAGAATTTCCACACGAACTGGAGGTATTCCGGCATTCGAGAAGAATTGCATAAAATCACGAGAAGTAGACTTGTATTCACAATTTTTAACCAGAGCGTAATTGGTTTTGTTCTGATTATCGTCTGGTCGACTGAATCTTGTGCCCTGTCTGACACTACGTTTTCGGGGGTCTGTTGGACCGTCATTGGACATTAGAGAAGGGGTATCTACACTGAACAAACTTGGGATATTGCTATCCAATCCTTTTTCTTCAGTCCTTGAATTTGCGACAGAATCGAAATTTTCCTCATCACTTGGTTGCTTGTTGTCCGACACCTGACTATCTTCCTCGTCCTCGTTATCATTTCGATCGTCTTTCACATCGTCGGTGTGATCCATAACTAATTCGTTCATATCACTATCACCGTCATCCCGCTTGCTACCGTCATTTTCACTTTCTACTTCTTGCATTGAATATTTCTCCTTGGCTTTGTCAAATCGCTCGTCGCTACAGGGCGACACAAAAACCTTTTTATGTCCAATCACGTGCGTTCCGCTTTCCTCCAATGCCCTCCTAGCATCTTCTGCTCGGTGGAATTTAACGTAACACAACAATTGTTTTTTGTTATCCCCGTCCATTGTAAGGACGATATCTGTAAGTGTGTATGAGGAAAACATTTTCATGATATCCTGTTCTTTCGCAAAAGCGGGCACTTCCTCCAGAACAAGATTGTTGAAATTCGGTTTGTCCTGACTCTTTATCTCTTCGCTCCTTTGGTGGGGTGGGGAATCCTCTCGTACCTTGCTAGAAGCGTAAGACTCCTTTCTATCCTCATCAAAACGGCTACTAAATCGTCGAGTTGGCCTGAATGAATCGACTGCTTGATCAAATTCCTCTTCAGTAACACTTTCAATTGTAATTTTCTTAGTTTTTAGCATTGCTCCATTTCGAGCAAAAGCCTTGGGTTTGCTCTCTCGTTTCAGAAAACGAATGAACGCTACACCTATTCTTAGACCATGTTTATCGTTAATCATTTTAATGCCGTTGTTAGCAATATATAGTCCTGAGAAAAATCTCCGCAGTTCGCTGTACGTTGTACTCGGGCACATGTTATTGATCTTGATACAATTGCCTTCCAGTTCATCATAATTTATTTCGGATGGTTTCTTTTGATCGGAATCCGAAGTTCCATCTGTTTTCGTGTCTTTTGTGTTAGGGTCGTCCTTCTTCGTGTTATGCGATCTAGAAAAAATTCCCGCAAAACTGGAACCAGAATCGCTCTTTTTGGCAATTGTATATGGATTCTGGAATGCAATTGATTTAGTTCCACTGATGTTATCTCCCGTAGTAAGTACGCTCGAATTAGATTGATTATAGTTGTTTTTGAAGAAACTTTGCAAACTGTAAATTGGCTTGTCTGGATTGAGTGAGTCGATACTTTTGGAAGCTGTCATTTGCATATTACTGGAGAATATTGGCTGTTGTTGTTGAGCACGAATTTCCTCCTGTTGTAGTTTCTGCTGCACAGCTTGTAAAGGATTATAGATGCTCGTGTTCGTTGTTTGCAAGTTTGCGGCAGTCACACTTTTATTGGTATTGATGGTACTGTATCCCTTTGTTAAGTTTGCTTGTTGTATTGCAGCAACCTGTTGACTTGGAGATGTTTCCCACACGCCTAAGTTTCCGAGGGCACCAATAGTACCTACAACTGGCATATCTCCCAGTTCCTTCTTCATTCCCATAATACTCTCCACACCACTTATGTTCCCGAAGTTTTTTCCAACACGATCTCGATCTCTCTGACTGTTGCGATCCGCACTTCGACTGCGATCATAGTCCCGATCATTACTTTCGGATCTTCGATCTCGACGACGATCACGCCTATCGCGACTCTTGCTTCTGCTATCGCGTCTTCTGCGACTGCTACGATCACGTGATCTTGATCGACGACGTTCTCGTGACTTAGATCGTGATCTTGACGATCTACCATAGCGATCACGACTTCGCCGACTACCATTGCGGTAATCGCTATTTCGATCCTTACTGTCGCGTGAATCCATAGAGTTATCATTGATGGTAAATGATTGATAAGATTGCGTGGAGTTTTCGTTAACTGGTTGTGGTTGCTGAAGGAGAATCTTATTCAGCGAGGTGGGGGTGATTACCGGTGGTTGCGGGATTTGCGGGATTTGCTGGAGTTTACTGATAACAATTGACTGCTGTTGTTGCTGTTGCTGAAATTGCTGCTGCTGTTGTTGTAATTGTTGCTGCTGTTGCAATTGTTGCTGTTGTTGTAATTGTTGTTGTTGTTGTAATTGTTGTTGCTGTTGTAATTGCTGTTGCTGCAATTGTTGTTGCTTAATAGCTGCCTGCATCATTGCCAATGACTGTTGGCGTGCATTTTCAATAACCTTTTGCATTTCGGCGCGAGATGAAAGTAGCAGACGTATTTGAATCTCCTTTAATTTGCCACGATCCATTGCCATTGCTTGGCGAGCGTCTTCATCCGTGCTGTAAATTGGAATAAAAAAATAATTCAATTTAATGAAAAATGAAATGAATAAAAAATGAATATTGTGTCTGACTAACAGCCGTTAAATAAAGATGTTCCATCGATACAATTCAGACACTTTTCCACTTTAAAAGAATGCATATGTGCTTATATGTACGAGTATTTATAGGGCGTCCTTCAGATTTGTTTTTAAACTAAAAGAAACACTGCTTTAAATATTGTTTCGCTATGCTCCACAAAGAGTTATGGCAAACTAACTTAACTCCTAGATTTCCGACCCTACTTCTTTTCTCGCCACACGAGACTCTAAAACGTGCCCTTTGTCGGTCTCAATGAGAGAAGCCTACCGGCCTCAATGAAGAACCCTACGTCGACTTAGTTCTTCATTTAATGTTCTTTCCAGTCATAAAATGCTTAAAATTCGACGAACACAGAACTTGACAAAGACTTTTAGATTTCTGTTAACGGTTACTTACTTACGGTCAGTTACTTTCCAGGTGCTCTCAACTCATACATACATACAACATGAACAGCACCGAGCCCTTAAAACTAAGATAACTGCTTGTTTCCTTTAGAATATGGAAATGTATAATAGAATTGATGCGAATTCGAATCCGTGAATGTAAATATGCCATCATTTCGGACCTAGTAATTTCCAGATTTCGAACTAAGCCATCATGTTTTAGAGCAGGGTTTCTTAAACTTCTTTCATTCGCGACACCATTTTAACATAAGTACTGCTACCTTGGCTTATGGAGTCATTTCGGTTTTGCACTTCATGGTGGTCGGTGAAAAAAAAGAACATTTAAGCGACTGAAAAACGACTATTTTTCCTTTACGAATTTAATCTAGAGCACAACGCAACGAAAGCAACGAGGAATATCAACAGGGCATTTGGACTTGATACGGTTAACGAACGAACCACTCAGCGTTGGTTCGAAAAATTTCGATCCGGAGATATTAACCTTCGAAATGAGCCACTTGGAAACCCAGGACCATCGATCGATAACGACGAGCTCCGTGCATTAGTGGAGTCTGACCCCCGCCAAACCATAAGCGGAGAAATTGGGCGTGCACCATTCAACAGTTTGCCGCCACTTGCAACAACTTGGAAAAGTGAAAAAGCTTGACAAGTGGGTTCCACATGCTCTTACCGAGAGAAACATGACGTGTCGAATGGAGATTTCCAGTTCTCTTCTCTCCTGCAACAGAAACGAACCGTTCTTGAACCGAATTGTGGCCTGTGATGAAAAGTATACTATACGATAATCGTCGCCGATCGGCCCAATGGCTAGATGCCGATGAGGCTCCAAGACACATGCCGAAAATAAGCCTTCATCCAAAGAAAATAATGGTGACTGTTTGGTGGTCTGTAGCAGGTTATCCACTATTCGTTCCTGCAACCTGGCGTAACCATCAATGCTGAGAAATACTGCACTGGACGAAATGCATCAGAAATTGACAGTTCAACGACCTAGACTAGTCAACAGGGATGGAGTTATACTGCTTCATGACAACGCACGACCTTATGTATCGAGAACAACGATCCAAAAATTTAACGAGTTGCGCTATGAGACTCTTTCTCACCCGCCATATTCACCAGACCTCTCGCCAACAGATTACCATTTCTTTATATATTTGGATCACTTTTTGACAGTAAAAAAAAAGTATAAAAAGTTACAGCTGTTCAAAAATTTACTACTGAATCCAACATTTTATCTGCACCAACCTAATAAATACATATATTATTTTGAAAACCGCCAACCCTAGCCAAAAAACATTTATTAGACAATGATTGAAAAATCATGAACAGTTCAATAGAAAATGTGCTACTTTTCCAGTGTCTTCAATATTTTTCTAGATACTCTCACTTAAAAAATACATCAGAAAAACGAAGATGTTTTATACCCTTCATCAATGTGATAGGGTCTATTAACTTTGTCATGAAGTCATATAGCTGCCATAGGAACGACCGGTCCAAAAGTCCGTCTTTGTGAGAAACACTTTTTTATTGTATTTCTAAAGATATCTTTCTCAAATTTCATATTATTATTATTTCATATTATCTTTTGCCAAATTAAATTCCCGAATTTAGTTGAAATTGGACTACTCTAGCATACAGCTGTCATAGGAATGACCGTTCCAAAAGCAATTTTTTGTTGGAAAAACTTTTTTATTTCTAAAGATATCTTCACCAAATTTCATATTATTCAATCATATTTACCGCCAAACCACATTCCTAAATTTGGTTGAAATCGGCCCACTATATACTTCTGGTAGGAACAGTAAAATCGGAACAAGTTTTACTACTAATTTCAAAGTGGCAAATGCAACATAAACCAGTTTTTTTGCAAACGAGAATATCTCGAAAACCATTGAAGATACGGAAAAGGTAGCACATTTTTATTGAACTGAAAAAATAGTTTTCCCGCAACTATTCATCAGCATAAACAGTTTTCCGTGTCACTAATATCATTCATGTTTGACATTATCTTTTCACCACTTGCAACCCCATGCGAGACCCTATTTGAGATAAAACGGAAACGGGAGTGTCAAACGACGAGTGCCGCCATACCTATAATAATTGTGTTTGTATGTAGTAATTAAATTTTTTTTTTTTTGAGTGGAAAGTACTCATTATCCCCTTTGATACGATACCCCACATGCCTATAGTCGATGTTGTTTCATCGACAAATTTGAATTTGATCCCCTTTTCGGACCCTTCCGATCTAAATCTTTGCTACAAAAGATTTAGATCGGAAGGGTTAGACTCTTTAACCACTACAGACTACAAATAAACGAAAATTGGAATTAGGATATAAAAATTTTCTAGGTATCTAACCTTTTTCCTTCCCCTTATAGCAAGGGGAAGGAGCGATCAATAGTCAGTTCCCCTTATAGCAAAGGGAAGGAAAAAGGGATGGAGTGGCGTGTCGAAATCTCATGTCCACAGTGACCATATAGTTGCCGTGTGGGGCGAGAATGGGGGGGGGGGGTCATTTCCTGTACACAGTTACCTTCTCCTGGCTTTAAATGTCTCAAATATACGAAATTTCATCAAGATCGGAATTAACTGTTATATACAATATTTGCTGTATGGGTTCAAAATGATGGTTGGGGGTGGTTTTCTCAAATTTCATGTACAAAGTTACCTTTCCCTTGTTTTAAAGGTCTAATATACAAAATTCTGTAAGAATCAGGCGAGGACCAAGAAATTAAACACTTGTTGTCTGGTTGAGGACTTTATTACGACTAACTTTATATTTACATTTGGTATGGTTTATTATATTTAATTCTACATATGTATGTGTCGTATGGTTGTATTGCCAAGTAATGTGTAAGGACGCTGAGAGGCACAAGTAACATGACACCTTATACATAGCTGCGAGGCACAAGTAATGTGACACCTTACAATTCCATCAAGATCGAAATGAATCGGTTGTATATTTTTTCTGTATGGAGTGGAAAGTGTTGGGGCTGGTTTTCAAAATTTCATGTAAACAGTGACCTTCCCCTTGTTATAAAGATCGAATATACAAAATTCCATCACGATCGAAATGGAACCGTTGTATAGTTCCTGTATGGGGTGAAAATAGGGGTTGGGGTGGTTTTTCAAAATTTGGTGTATGTAGGTAGTATTTCCCAGTTGAGTTAATCCGTATCCCAAATGAAAAAATCCCTACCCCAAATGAAAAAACTCCTTCCCAAATGAATTAAACTTTTTCCCAATATAATTAAACTATTTCCCGATTGAATTCAAACAGAGTGAATTTATATGTAGCTTCCGATATGATATGATGGCACCCCACACAACACAAAAAAAAAATAAATTTTTTTACCTTTTTCGCATCCTTCCAGTGAATATTTTTTTTTAAGCAAATTCGAATTTGGACTCTTTAAAGAGGTGTCTGTGACGATTCCGTTTGTAAATTTTACCTCCTGAATCCGTAGTACTTACGAATAGGAATTCAAAAAGTAAACAGTGAGATATCCAGAGGAAAGAGCGTTGCATTCTGCGTCAAAATTGACAATCCAAAATAAATTTCGCACGGAATTAGCTACAAATAAATTCTCTCTGTTTGAATTCAGTTGTGAAATGGTTTAATTATACTGGGAAAAAGTTGAATTCATTTGGGAAGGTGATTTTTTATTTGGGATAGGGATTTTTTCATTTGGGATAGGGATTAACTCAATCGGGAAATACTATAGGAATTCAGAAAGTAAACAGCGAGATATCCAGAGGAAAGAGCGTTGAAATCTATGTCAAAATTAGCAATCCAAAATAAATTTCGCACGGAATTAGGATTGATTGTAGATCCAGTAAAACAGAGCAAGCGTACATCAAAAGATGGAAATTCTGCCCGCAGATTTTTTTTTTTTTTTTCAAATTTCAAAATATCATCCGAAATCACTGGAACCCACGAATGTTTGATTTATAGATTTTCAGTGATCCTTCAACATATTTCATCGGTAAGTTAGTTTTAAATAAATATATGGGAAGCTACAAACAAATTCTCTCTGTTTGAATTCAATCGGGAAATAGTTTAATTATATTGGGAAAAAGTTTAATTCATTTGGGAAGGAATTTTTTCATTTGGGATAGGGATTTTTTCATTTGGGATACGGATTAACTCAACTGGGAAATACTATATACAGTAACCTTCTTCTTGTTTTTAAGATCAAGTGTATACAATTTCATAATGAAACCGGAGAGGACTACGCCCGCAATCCGAAGGTTTTGTTTTGGTATATAAATATCGGCTCCTTGCTCTTCTTGATACCACTCAGATGGATAAAAAAAAATAATAAAAATGTCTTACCCTCTTACAGCTTACATGCCAATTCATATTAAGTGATTGTAACGAAACTTAGGACATATTACTGCCTAATGTGTTGGGTATTATCGTTGGCCATCAGTACTTTTGACCTCGAACGTGTTTAAGGGATGCAGGGGTGTGCCAAATGTAACTATAGAAATAAACTATTATTAACCTAATCTGAGAAGATATACAAATTCCATCATTTTCCATTTTATATGCTATTCGGAACCCACCTTCCTGTAAGTTTTCATAATTCTAAGTATAACGGTCTCGAAATGCAACGGGGTGGGACAAATTACGAATATTTTTTCCTCCCCCACTGTTTCCCTTTCTCCAAATTTCAAGAAAATGCGAAAAAAATGGAATATACTCAACATTACCTTTCTCACGACACCTCACTTACCTATGTATATCAGTCGATACAAAAAAATTAACCCTAATTTCGTTTCTATGTGGACTTTTTAAACGATTTGAAGGCGTTTCGGAAAACTATGGGCGTAGATAGATACAGCATTCGAAATAATTTCAATCGATCATATGATCGACATGCGCCACCAACGTGTAGTGAAGCTCGCATAGTAATCGGAGCCCACCAAGCCGAATGCGAAATCATCTCCATTTAAAATCCACTATTAGTCAAAGACGCGAACCACTATGCGTGGCCCTGTCAAATAGGAATGTTCCAAAATGTAAGCGATACGTATACGTGGTCTAAGCACCGCTCTGGCATATATCTACCGTCATAGCAGCAGCACATCTCGTAACCGTTCCCAGCGGAACAAAGTTTTTGTCCCCTATTAATACATACTTCTAGATACTACTACTAATTTTTGCCTTTTGTCTTAACTTCTAGTGAGGCAAAGCACGTCAACTTCTGCGTGTCATCTTATTCGGTTCTGGGCAATGGGACGCATCTGTACCCACTGCTTACCCAGTAACGCACATTCATCGGCCACAGATCGGTGCCATGAGTTTCTAGGACGCCCCCCTTGGTGGGCCCTTCCATTAAGAGAGCGTGCGCATACTCTTTTTTATCATGTCGTTGTACTGCTGTGCGGAAGCTGAATATTTGGGTCGGGCGGCGACTGGATCTTTCGACGGCGCACGATTGAAATACACAATCGAACATTACTACTACTTTGCCTTCTTAACCTATAGAGGGGCATAGCGCATCAACCACTCCTGCGCACCATCGTACTGTTTTGAGCAATGGGGCGCAACTCCCCAAACGATTTAACCAGCGCCTTACACTCTTTTCCCATATATTGACACCATGTGATTTTAGGACCCAATCTTAGTCGGCCTTGAGTGGAAATGGGGTTGTGTCGCCTGTTTTCAGTTTTTTCACACATTTTCAGTGTTGCATGTTACAAGCCGCACCGATCTGCTGGCTATTGGATAGCGGCGACATTGTTCGACATGTAGCATGCGGCAATTGTTGCCTCAGTGGAATTCCGCCTTAAGATGTTAAAGTACATTGAATCCCTCTGTCTAGTCCGGATAGGGCTGCATACAAGACATCGCCGATCACTATGAGCAGCATCGAATGCTTTGATTTTCGTCTGATGCTGCAGCCAAACGAACCTTCAGCTCTTTTCTTTCAACAATCCGCTGCCATGAAGCGTCGGACATTCAGGGCTTATTCCGGCAATCCGGGTTTGTGCCAAGGATGGTATCTGCGCTATCAATGTACGCATTTCTTTTGGCATCCCAGTTTTCATTTATGTCACTATCTCAGCTGCTTTTTGTGCAAGAAGTTCGTTATATATTGTTGCAAGACAGCTGGATTTTTTAGTTGAGCGGTGTTAAATTTTCGGCGCCTGGATCTTTCATCGCTAGAACGGCGCTCGGCTGCAATACGCAATCGAACATCAGGAATCATAAGATAATGGTCTCTTCCCATTCCAATATTGGCGCCTCTTTTGTTTGGCACATCCAGAAGGGAACTCTCGAATCTTTTACTAATGGCAAAGTGGTTGATCTGATTTTTCATTCCGCGCCGATCAACAGAGGATCAACTGATTTTGTGGTGGTCCTTATGCTCAAACATAGTACCACCGATGAAGAGACTGTGAAAGTTGCAGAACTCTACAAATCTCTCACCACTGTTATTTCCAAACCATTTCTCCTCCATCACATGCCTGAGTCGATCATTATCATCGCCCACTTTCGGATTCAACTCTCCCATAAACATTACAATGTCACCTTTAGGTGCGGGACGACCAGTAGCGCAGTGGGTTGAGGCATGAGTCTCATGTTTGACTACCGGCGTTTCGGGTTCGAATCCCGTCCACGACAACGTTCGTGGCCATGGATGTGGAGGAGGTGCATGCTGGCAACTGCATTCTTTGAAACCAGTTTATGCCAACGAAACGTCAACTGGGCCACATGGAACAGTTGACGCGCTATGCCCCACATGGGGTTAGGGCAATTGAGTAGTAAGTACCTTTAGGTTTTCGCTCTGGACGGTGTTAAGATATTCGTAGAAGGAATCTTTCGCCGCGACATTGTCGTGTCCAGTTGGAGCGTAGCACTGTATAATTGGGTCCAATTTTAGTCTGGTGCCTGGAAGCCAAGATTCTGTCGAGACCAATTCTCAGTATAAGACAGCTTCGTGCGGCTCTGGTCTAAAGCGGCCCTAAACCTATATCGCGAATACTACCGAATACAACATTACAGCCTAGGAGGGAATATATTCTCCGCTATTTCACCATCTTCTCCCACTAAGATGTGTAATTTTTGCCACTGAAATGCATTCTCTAGTTGAAGAAATCGTACGTTCTGGAAAGATTTCACTGTAACTCCTAAAGAATGTGTCCCGCAGAAAAGTTACACCTACCTCTTTGAAAGTATGTATGTATATTGAATTTGCTAAAATTTAATATCGCGCACCTACTGGGCTTCCACAATTGGAGGACGCGGTCACGTGACCGAGATAATTGGAGGCCAAGGCCCGACGTCGGGCTGTCGCGCCACAATGATGATGAAAATTGAATATCAAACTCATGTCTGTACGTCAAGAATTTTCCGAACAATAGCTTTTAAAAAAATCGAAAATTTTCACTGATAAGTGAAAAATCTTTATTTTGATGATTAATATTGCCCAACATAATACCGTTGAAATCTAAAAAAAAGTAGGCATCTCTTTGACAAAGGATCGATCCTGTGGTATCTCTTTTTTGGGCGTGGAGATCCTTTGCCAATCCACTGCGATGACTGGACTTTTCTTTCAATGTCATTTAATTAAATAAGTTCCGTTATTTTTTTTTAACATACCTCGTAGACAATAAGAAACCCAGAACATTCCTAGTTGACCGGGCTACGCATAGTGGTTCGTGTCTTTGACCAATAGGGGTTTTTAAATTGAGATGATTTCACACTCGCCTTGCGTGGGCTCCGCTCGGTAGCCGAACTCGGCTTAACGGGTCGCTACTCTCAGTATACCGACTTAGAATGCTCGCTTCGCTCGCTCTATGGAACATTCCTAGTTGACCAGGCGATGCCTATTGGTTCGCGTCTTTGGCCAATAGTGAGTTTTAAATTGAGATTAGTTCACAATCCCCTTGCATGGGCTCCGCTACCTATGCGAGCTCTGCGGCTTAAGGGGTTGAAGTCCTCAGTATAACGTCCTAGAACGCTATAGCGGTAAAGCCACTATTAGCCAAGATTGGAACCATGATGCGTCGCCCGGTGAAATAGGAATATACCGGATGTTTATGCTAGCAACTATAACATCCGACACTTACAATATAAGCTATCGAAACATCAACAAGAGCATTGCTATGCTACAGATGTTGACGCACCCATACCCCTCGAATAATTAAGGCAATTAACAACAAATTCAGGAAATATTTTACCAAAATTTTTCAAAAACACGTAGTGAACTTTCGATAAAATCTCGGAATACATATCATTCCGCTAGCTACATTCTACCAAAAATTACAATATATATGTACTTATACTTTTATACACTTCTAAATCGACTCAATGGTCTTGCATTTCTCCTTGTGACAAAAACACGCACTAGTGCTAATCTCTATTTATAAAAATCAATCCATTTTTTTGTGACTACCGGAATGGTAATGGTGCTGAAACTACTCGGCTGATTTAGATGAAAATTTCACAGATTGTTCGAATTAGCTGTCTGCAGGATTTGATGGTCGTTTGCGAAAAATCCAAAAAGGATAATATACACCAAAGTAAAACACACCATTTAATGGCCCATAAAAAACAATCTTATCACTTCATTTCATTACTTCGAACAGAATGCTTAGATGTATTGTGGGTTTTTTGTCAAGTGCTTCGCAATGCAAGCCATCCAGTATGCATATTTGAATAGGAATGAACGGTTGATGTTGTTTATGTCAAGTGGTTCGCTATCCATTCCATGCCAGAATGCATAGTTGAAGGAGCGAATCTTAGAGGTGTGTACATACTGATAGTCGGCAAGTAAGGTAATTAATTATTAAAGTCTAGGGTATAAAAAAGCATTATGGTTCCATCTAGAAATGCTTGAAAAATTGTCCTGGACCTTAATAAATAAATAACTGACGCAACAGTCCAATTTGAACCACGGCCTCGAGATGAGTTAGCATCATCTCATTTTCTAGATCGTGACGGGTTTTGTGCAGAGGTATGTGATCAGCAACACGCTCAACCGAGTTATTTACCCCATAATGGGTACTCATTTAACAGCTGAGTGGGCTGAGTATTATTGGGTCGATTTAGATGAAAATTTCACAATTTATTTGAATTAGCCCTCCGAGGAACGTCGTCGTGGACGGGATTCGAACCTGAAACGCCGGTAGTCAAACATGAGACTGATGCCTCAACACACTGCGCTACCGGTCGTCTCCATGACTTGGTTCATAAGCTTTTTCACAGCCAGTCTCGTTCCATTGCACAGTCGAGGTTGATTGATGTTACGCAACATGATGATGACTGAGCCTATGTACTTTCAATTGCAAATTGTGCGGTGGTATTCGGGGCAATTCCAGCGAATTCAAAAATTCTGTTGACTACTTCATCCTGGTTGATAACTGTGTCAACCGATTTGAAGAAAAACAACTGTCCCGGAATGAAATTTTGAATGATCCCGTTAAGATCATCGATATCTTTGTTTTTCGCCGCCAATATGGCTCCTTTGCTCAGCCGATTATGGTTTTTGAAGTTGTGCGCTATGTTCGGAAAAACACGTCAAATGACTCTTCCTAGGTTTACGCTTTTGATAAATAAGTCCATGTTAGCTAACAGGCCAGGTTAACAGGACATTGAGAAAACGGGCCTACGAATGGTAAGTTGGTCTCATTAAAATTTTCCGCAAAGATCTGTGAATGTGGTAGCAATATTCTTCTAGTTTGTTGTTCCTTGTTTTTAAAGTCATTATCTAACCAATTCCAGTCCCAGGACATAACATGAATGGTCTTTTCTAGGATCCCGACCAATGATTGAGTTGGCATGCATAAGACTTAGCTATTGTGTCTGTCTTTCCTTTCGGAAATATCCTCTTACTTGTCGAACACCAGCATGTACACACCTAAAATGGGGTTCACCTATAGCCGCATTACTTCATCTGCGCCAGATCATTTAATCTCAAACTGTCAAATGCATACATTTTAAATTCAACACAGCTAGATTTAGCGCAGATGAAATAATTTGGCTATAGTGTGAATCCCAATTAAGATAAATGCATACATTCAAGTATGCATTCTGATCAATACATATGTTAAACTATGCATTCCGGCTGACATACGCAAACTACAGTTCAGTCCCATTCAATGATGCATACTGGTGGTATCAAAACGGCTCATAAAGCGCTAATTCTGTCTTCCCGCAGTAGCGGAAGGACAGTCACTTGAACCAACCAACCATCATCCCTTAAACGTGCCATACACACACCGATCGATCGGCCGATCCGTCGCCCGAAATCAATATCGGCCGACGGATTGGCGTGTATATGTGGAAATCGCAACGATCAGGCGATCAATTTTGATCTGCCGATATTTTAGTGCGATTTTCGTGCGATCGATCGGTGACGATCGATTGGGTAGTGTATGTGATTATCGCAAGTGAATGTCAAATTACCAAATTATTAAATGATGAAATTTCAAGGATTCTAATGATTTAAATGGCACTGCAATTGAAATATCAAATATGAAATATGTGGTATACGAAAATACCACACACATCCAAATAGTTAACAAAAATGAATCTAGGTTGGATTGGGAGTGAATCATAACCTATTTTTTGAATTGTCATTCGTTATCGCATCGCACGAAAATCGCTCAGTGTGTGTGCAGTGGAGATCGGCAGATATTTTGTGGCGATCCATCGGCCGATCGATCGGACGACGGATCGGATAATGTATGGCGGCTATTATACAATCTGATAGTTGTCTGGGTGCCAAGTATCAGCGTTTTGCAGCATGATGCTTGTCACACAGAACCCTAAGGCACTACTCACACGGGGATTCTCAAATCTCCCAGCGACTGGGTTACTCGGTCATGTGTAATTAGATGATGGCACTCATACGGGGATACTCCAGTCGCAGATACTACGGAAATTCGACATAACCATTCGATGGAGCTCTAATTTTATTAGCTGGCACTCAAAAAGTGTTCTAAACGATGATCGCTGAGACTTGTTGAAAATGTCTGCATCAAGTGTAATTTCGAAGCTTAGTTTTTCAGGTCCTGAGTTCTGCTGGTCCTTCCAGTAAACCCAATATGTATATGATATTTTGATGTGAAAATCCATCGACATTATTGTGGTGAGTTCTGTACACTCACCTCCATCATCATCTCCAGTGAAGGCCTTTTCTTTTACAGAAAACTTCCATCGATGCATTCCATCATTTTTATCCATTCAAATTCTTCCTTTTTTGTTACTCATTATTATGTTATTATTTACATTGTTTTTTTTTTTCTCGATAAAATTAGCATTTCAGCTCACGAAGAGCAACTTCTTGACTGTTGTTTTGTAACCAATTGCTGTTGATTCTGTTTTTTTTTTTACGCACAAACTGACACCACCCTCCCCCTTTTTTCGATTAGATGGACCTCGAGCACTGGAGCGGTGTTAACATATCATAACGAACAACTCGAAATTATACATTCGCAGCTCACCCACAGTTCGAACCCATCCTTCTACAACTCATAGCACATCCCTGCACAGCATTTTCACTCACCCACCAAAACGGCTTAACCCTAACACACCCAACCCTCCGAACACTTAGAATACCCACACTTAGTCTATTCAACATTTTATTTTACGTACAGGACACCTTCGCCATGAGTAATTGCCGTGAACAATTTTCGTGTGTGATCAATGTTATCGAAGAAATCATCTAAGGTCCACCATACGCACAGCGATCGATCGGCCGATCCGTCGCCCGATATCGGCCGATGGATCGGCCTGTGTATGTGCCTATCGTTGACGATTTTTTTGCCAGTTCCACATCATTTTGATCAGCTGATATTTTGTGGCGATCCATCGGGCGACGGATCGCTCCGTCTATGTGGGGTATTACGGATTCATTCATTGTCATCATGATTTGGTCGCTTTCCGATTAACAACTGACGTAAATAAGAACGCTAAAACGGCCGATAACCCGGACCTAAATCTAGTTCTAAGTGGGACTACACACCTTCAGTTTATCGCTCAGTTTATCATGTGTGAAATCAACGCCATCTAGATATACAGACCTCCGCTCAGCTGATTTTGACGGCTAAATTACGCAATTATTTCCTTTTATGACGCCATCGTATCCACAATCCAGTGGTCGGCGACTGATAGCGGCGAGTCCCCGGTATTTGTGCGTTCCGTGTTTAGTTTTCGTTTTCCGCGTTCAGTGTTTATTTGTTAGTAAAATTTCATCTAGTGATCCGAGAAAACAAACACGTGCGCGATGAAAGTGTGTCGTGCGGTCAAAAGATGCATTTTGTCAAGTGTGAACTGTTCCACGATGCTCTGCGACTGATCCCCGGGGCTGCGGGTTCGACCAAATTGCTGCAAGTGTCCAGAAAGTGTGTGTTTTAGAGGACTAAAATGCCGTCTGGCGCAATTCCAATTGTAAACATATGTCGTGCCGGGGACTTCGTCGTGTGCAGTCACTGCCTTGGCAAAGGAATTAATGACGTACACGAACAGCTGAGCGGAGGCCTGTCTATTAAGATGGCAATGGCGACATCACGTCTGAACGATAATCCGTGTGAACTGCACAGTTTTTGCAGATTTTTACGCAGATCTAAGATCTGTGCATTCGGACCCTGTTTTGCAACGATAATCTGCGCAGATTACACAGTTTACCGTCCAGTTTCATCAGTTTTCTACCAAATTTCACAATGACCATGAAAGCACCAATTTGTACAGAGATTTCGCTCTCGTACTGATATGTGAAATGTTTCGTTTTGGGTGAGAGGATGATTGAGGACGGCCAATGGTGTAGAAATATATCTTTTCTTTGGCAATGTTATCTTTTTTGACAATGTATCTTTTTTTCGCGTTTGCGATTTGTGTGGCTGTGAAACGCAGAATTTTTGTAGGCGAACGTAAGAAAGAGGGGAATGTACAATACTAGAGAACAGGGTGGTCTTTCTGGGTTGGGCACCCCCAATTTTTTTTTCTTTTTTGACTTCCGATTCGGAATCAGCGACCCAAAATTACCTTGTAGTTCGAACCAGCCCGATCGGACGAGTATTTCCCCACGAAAAATGGGTGGCCATTCTGAGGTGGGCAACCCCAAATTTTTGACTTCAGATTCGGATTCAACGACCCAAAACTACCTTATAGTTCGAACCAGCCCGATCGGACGAGTATTTCCACACGAAAACAGGGTGGCCATTCTGAGGTAGGCAGCACCAAAATTTTTTTTTCTTTTTGACTTCTGATTCAGAATCAGCGACCCAAAATTACCTTGTCGTTGAATCAGAAGTCAAAAAGAAAAAAAAATTTTGGTGCTGCCTACCTCAGAATGGCCACCCTGTTTTCGTGTGGAAATACTCGTCCGATCGGGCTGGTTCGAACTATAAGGTAGTTTTGGGTCGTTGAATCCGAATCTGAAGTCAAAAATTTGGGGTTTCCCACCTCAGAATGGCCACCCTGTTTTCATGGGGAAATACTCGTCCGATCGGGCTGGATACCAGTCTTTGCACCACTTCCCACGACGTTTTCTCCTCTTTCTTTTTTCTTCTTCTAGCAACAAACTTGCAATTACACAACAAACTGCGGCTCTGTTTTTTCTATTGTCCATTGTTAAACAGCCACGTACGATGTGCACACTTCGTCAAAACTGATAGAATTGAACAAAATATCGGAACTAATTTAGCGAAAATCGAATGTAGCCTACACACCTTCAGTTCGTATAACTACGCAGATATTTAGCACAGATATCTGCGCAGTTAAACTGAAGGTCTGTAGTCCCCATAAAGCAAAACTCACACTGGAAAGATTTTGTTCGAATTTTTGAACAACAATTTTAAAGGTCGCCACACACGACAACCATTCTGGTCGCGAGCATGCATCGAACCACGTCTGACTCAATAGAAAAAAATCTTCTCATTTCCACCGTTCTATGATATTTGATGGTTCGATGGAAGTTTCGGTCGTGTTTCTGCGCGATCATGTGTGGCGACCTTAAGATCTGGTGATTATGCGAAAATATTAACGGTAAACACCTCTATTCTGGTGCAATGTTTATCAACACAGTGTTTTGGTTCAGAAATTTGTACAAAAACTTGCTAGTCTGAGCTGCCTAATGTGCACGGGGTCTGGGCTTCTAAATGCTCGAAGCTCTTTAGACAGGTGAGATTATAATTGTCGCGACGCTAGATCGAAGTGGTTCGAACTGCAAGGTTATTTCTGATTCCGAATCTGAACTAAAAAAAAATGGGGTTGCCCACCGCAGAATGGCAGTCGCTAGATCTTACTATCGACATCCGAACAAACTTTCAATTTGCTAGCTTCATTCTGTCGAAAGTCATCGTAGTTAAACGATACCTTATAAGGTCTAGGGATGGGCAACCCCATTTTTATACCCTAGAGGGGTAGGGGTATAAAAACGAGGTTGCCCATCACAGCATAACAACGCTGTTTTCATGCAGCACGCGAGCTTCCTCGTACATTAACGTCTGGGTAGATTACATATGTACATAATTCAAAGTGGGGACTTTTATATTCACAAGCCAGCAATTTGTGTTTTCTATGGTAAATAAATAGTTGTAATGTAAGAGAAAAAATGCTTTTGTTCTGGTTCTAATCCGTATTTTAGATATGTAATTGATAGAATAGGTAAAGGAATTAACTGTACTAGTGGGAGTAGGCCTGGGTAGATAGATACACTAGCTTTGAAGGAACAGAAGATCAAGGATAGGTCTGCACTGCAGGTCTTAGATATGCACTCATTTAAAATATAAAGAAATTAATAATTGTTTTTTTTTTGCAGATCTGGGTAGATGTGTATTTTTGATTAAATAGATGATGAATGAATGAATTAATGAATTATTGATAGATTTTCTTGTAGGAAATGTACGTTCAATCTGGCTGAAAGACAATAAAAAGATTGTTTTTGGGTCGCTGATCACAAATGTGAATTCAAAATTGCAAAAAAAAATGGAATGCCTCCTAAAACTACCGCGCGTCAAAAGTGTAACTTTTATAAATTGTTGATAACTGTCCGCTTGCTGAATCAAGTGTTCAAAGATTTCGCTTTTCACCTTTCCCCTTAAAAGATGGCAGATACGCCGTGCATAGTCGAACAATATTATTTAACACTAAAATTGGCGGCTAATACCCATATTTACTAGATTGTACTACATTGCCACTACTACTACTGCTACTACATTTTCCCTCCAAAGAACCCAAAATGCTTTCCAATGTACTTCAAGCCATTCACCTCATCACGCCGATTCAGATGACACCCGTATTCCCCAGATTTCACTTCATGTCCAAGAATGCGCTCATGTCAACACAATAGGGTTAAAGATGCCTTCAACAACACTGCAATGCATTGCCCTCATTATCCCGATTCACATGACACCCATATTTCTCAGAGTTCATTTCATGCCCAAGAATGTCCAACACTCCAGTACATTGTCCCATTCAGACGACATCCGTATTTCCTAGATTCCACTTCATGTCCAAGAATGTGTTCATGTCAACACCATAGAGTTAAAAATACATCGCTAATCGACACCCGTGACCAATTGTGCTTACAAGTCTGGCTCGCTAACCACCAAGCCACTAAGTGTCCGTCAAATTCCAAATTCTTTTCGCGTTGTGTAACATGTGTACAGTACAAATATATGAGATTGTTTTGAAGCGACGCGAGCGCCGCCTCTGGTAACACGGTAGTAAAGCCAAATTAATTCATGACATGGTATGACATATCATTTTGTAGGAAATTTATTATATGTACTTTAATTCGGTCTTGGGATATTTTAATGTAGAATCCTTAGTTTTCAAAATAACCAAGGAGAACCGAAATGAAACCGGAATATAGAGGGCTACGCCCGCAATCCGAGGGTTTTGTAGCAAGCGCTTATTTTGGCATGTAAATATTGGCTCCCTGGTCTTCTTGGTATCACTCAGATGGATAAAAACACCATAACTAAAATGTCTTACACGTGATATAGTAACTTACAAGTCAATCCATAAAAAAAGACTCCATCTATCGCCTTTCAAAATAATAGTTTTAACACGAGAAGCTGTACTGTAGATAGATATGAGTATACGAGATAAACTGTCCTACTCTTCGAGATGCTTAAACATTCATGTTAAGACGACATTGCAAATTGCAAACTTGCATAACCCTCCTCCCCCTCCTTCCACTCCCACCAATCTTTACGCTTACAGAAATGGTTCAACTACAATTCGCTCTACGAAAAACAATATGCAAGTAGTACTCGCACATATGCATGACGCCGGTAGGTGTATTTTTTGTATATAGTGTAAAATTGCCAACTTTAAATGAATGTACTATTATTAAATATCAAACCTAGAGATATTATTGCCTATGATGTTGGTTATTCTTGGCCATCAATATTTTCGACCTGGGGTGTGCTTGAGGGATACTTTTTTGATGAGATTTCAAAATTCCATTATTTTTAGTTTTCTATGTCAGTGAAATACCGCCTTTCTGTAAATTTTCATATTTCTAAGTATAACGGTCTCGAAATGCAAGGGGAGTGGGACAAACTCGGACCACATATTTTCCCCTCTCCCTCTTTTCTCCTTTCTTCAAATTTGAAGAAAATTACAGAAATGGAATGTACTCGACGGTACCTTTCTTAAGATACACAGTGTTTCAGAATCCAGAAAACTGTGACAAAATCCAAAAAATTGATATTTTTGTATTGTGTTAATATCCATACAATATTGAAGTGGAGGGTTTGCCGCCAAAAGGCCGGACTCGTAAGTCGTGTAGTGTATAGCTTCAAAGTTGACGCTATCGGAAGAAAATACGGCAATTGCAGTCGGTCGAAAATTTGATAGTTTTTTAAATTGAATAATTTGTGATTGGTGTGCCCGATTTTTATGCGGCGTGATGGAGGGTATTGCTAAAGGTATGTAGAACTTAAATATATGTTACTTTCTCTGTGCCTTTTTTTACCCGTACGAAAAAAATTTTTGAACATTGACGTTTTTTATATTCGGTTTTCAATTAAATGTGTCGTATAGTAGGATTATACTTTTCGGGCGGGCTTTGGCAGCTTTTTTTCCGAATGGGGTAGCTAGGTAATATTGTTTTCTATCGAATGTTTTGAAAATCAGCTGCCCCTATCTGCCTCTGGCAATTGCAATCAACCCAAAAGGAGTTTCGTATTAATTTTATAAATTTATTATTTTTATGTTTTATTTACATTATTTGACTTTCAAATATGAAGGATCAGATACCGGGCAAGTAGTATGTACTCGAAAGGAGTTTTTCCAGATGATTAAGGGCGACTTGCAATTAACTGCGAATGAGATACTTGCAAATGTGGAAAACAAATTGCTTTCAAAGACTGGAATTCCCTTCGAAATTCACCCAAATGAGCAACCCTCATTAAAAAGGCTTGTCAGCAGAATAAGATCAAAATGGCAATTGGCTAAAAGAACAACTGCAAAATTTTATAAAAGTAATGCAGGTTGGCTAAATACAGCTATTACTATTACGGTGAGAAAAAAATTAAATAACATCATCACGCGAAAAAACTATGGTGGACGTGTTTCACTGGCTAATGGTATCTTCAGATCCTGTTGTGTCTAGCGCAAGGAAAATAGCACATCCAAAAGAAACAAAAGCTTATCGCATGAAGCAATAAAAATGTTGATGTCTTCCGATGGTTCTCCATGTGCTGATAATAATGATTCGAGCGTATCGACTTACTGAATCGCTAAAACTATCTTTACCGACGAGTCCTAATAAATGAATTGTCATGACATCTGTCCTTAAGTATCTTGTACTGTATTTTATATTTATAATAATAAATTGAATTAAGCCACTCGAAATCTTTGCTATGTATGTATTTATTTATTATTTTAAATTGAATTTGACTATTTTCCTGGAAAAGATATCCGTTATTTTGAATTTTGAAATTTGGTTTCCAGATTCATTATCAGCACCCTTAAAAACCCTCGTACACGAATTTTCAGTCGAATCCAACACCTCCTTGATATTTCGCCACTTTTTACTCGACTTTGAAACACTGTGCGATACCCCACTTGCCTATACCAAACGAAAAAAAAAATTTCGACTTTCATTTCCCCTCTATGGAGACCTCCCCTTAAAGTTGACCTATTACGACGCATCGCTTTCTCCAGAGAATTATAGTACTTCTACATATTTCCACCAAATTTCATGCATGTAGCTTCAGCGGTTTATTTCATGGACAGACAGACGGACGCATGACCGATTTCATAATGGTTTTGTTTTTTTACAAAACCCTAAAAAAGGACTTCTGGCTTCCTCTCCCCTACACTTCAGGACCCTCTACCTTTGGAACTTTTGAGTACATTTCAGGGGACTGTTTCCTACATTTAAGCCAAATTTCTAAACTACACGTTTTTTTATCGGACTTCTTAGCCTGGACTAATTTAAAGAGAAATCGTAGTCGATTTTCCAATATCGGAGTAGATCATTTTACATGGTCGTTGAGTGTTGATTGGAAAATTATTTGACTGTAATTTCTGAAAAATATACGTACTCTTTAAATGAAGTCATCTCGAAAACAATTTTGAATACGAAAAAAGTTGTCAGAACATTTTTTATAAATTTCCTTGCGATCTTTAATTTTGTCGCAAAACGTTTCCGATACGGTTAACAGTTTTCGAAATACTGTCCAAACACAAAGTATTTATTTTTTTTATTCAAGATTTTTTCCGAAGGTTATATCTAAAACAATTTCAGAAACGAACAAAAATTATTTTTCGATTCTTCTAAAGTTAGACATCACGGATGGTCTAAAGCCAAATTTTCCCTGGTCGAAGCCAAAAATTTCCCTGTCAAATCCATACATTAACCGGGGAAATTTTGGCTTCGACTACGGAAAATTTGGCTTTGGACCGCCCGTGAATGTAAAAAAAAACTAAAGGTCTTTTTTCCGGTGGGAACGAAGCGAACTTTGAACTAGTGTACAAGCAATATGGAAATATATGTTGACTGTTTTGGGAATTGATGCTCGGGACAACTGAACTCAACACCATTCAGAGTAAAAAAAAAAAAATTATTTTAGACTTTTGGTCAGATTTTTGGGATTTCTGGCAACTGCGCGTCCGTTGTAGGCATTATGTTTTTATAGGTGGCGGTAATTTCGGCCGATATGCTGGCACGATATTGTTAAGAGGAAAACGCTCTTAGGACGCTTTCAAACGGTATACATAGTGAAAGAGCTTTTATTGGTAACGTGCTCTGTGGACAATTTCGAATTAAAAAATTGTAAGATAAAGACGTTACGCAAAGTTGCATAAAGCTAAATGTCGTAAATTAAAGGCCTCCAATCGGGTAACTGAATCAGCCTAATTGATCAAGCTGCAATCGCAATGCAACCATGATATGAGAGCTACAACATGTCATCTTAGGTATTGGAGCTATCATTATCGTATCTTCCCCGCATCAGTTCTACACACTTAAAGCCTTCATATCATTGAAGAAATAAATAAATTTGTGTTTCAACAAATACATTTTCTTATTTTTAATTCTTAGGCGGTGTGCCATTCACCACATCTATATAACGAGAAAAAGGCACATGTTTAAGTTCTAATTTCTGAAAAAGAAAATTCACTTAATCTGAAAACCAAAGACTCATCTCATCATCCATCTTCTTGTAATGTTTTCTCATGTTGGATATCATCATGTCCATCAATGTGCTGGCATGCTGATATCATGCCATTCGGGCATATCTACCGATAATTCATTAAATTCGTTATGATTTTGTAATATTTTGTTTAATATTTCCAGATAATGCAGAAAACAAAATTATTCTACTCACATCCTTTTTTACATCGGAGACTACTTATTTATGCATATACGAGTACAATCTTTGATTGAAAGCATGCTTTTCATGTACATATTGCATTTCATCCATTACCTCTGATTTCCTTCATGTCGATTTTCTCCTTATAACTTCTTCTTTGCAATCTTTTTGTACCTTTCGATCAGATTGTCATTCTGTTTTCTACAACTACGAATGTCGGTTGCTCGCTCCCACGGCAGCCGGTTCTAAGCACCGGAGCAGCAGGCGTTACTACCACAACAACAACTGTCGGTTGCTCACACTCGCAGTTCTTTACCGTCCGTCTATCGTCAGTGCGAAGGATTGCAGTTGTATGTCCCTTCAGTTCGCTTTCGTCAGTCCAAATATTTTTTTTAAAGCGGGTGTCATGAACCATATGTTAATAGTGCTGCTTGCACCGGCAGATCGAAGGCAGCACCTGATGAGTAGTGATCTGGCGGTGGTACGAAACCAGAGGCCCAGGGCCCGATGCAAGCGCGATGGCATCAAAGTCGCCCGCCAAACATTCCATCCTTAAAGCCCATTTTTTTAATACTCCCCATTTTTGCTTCCCGTGTGTGTTGTTTTCCCCAAGCCTATACATTTTTAATAATACGTAAAGGACAGGGCAAGCGGCCAAAAACTCTGCCCACGTCTCCCGAACTGAGCTATAGCAAGCATAGCCCGCTGCTTAGCTCGTTGAGGGACCTACTTCTTCGCCCGATGGCACTGCCCGACTTTCACGGTCACCATGCAATCTTAGGATCCGTCCCCACGGGCATCTTCCGATGCACACCAAACCGTCCATTACACAGTTGAAAGATCCGTGGCCTGAAACCATAACTAATGTGTTAGACCATGGACTGTCGAACTGTAGGCGTATAGTCTAGTAAGCTCTGACTCTTTCCAATGAGTCGTTCAAGAAAAGTCATGCAAAGAGTCTGAAACTTGGTTAATAACATATTCAATAAAAGCCGTAGTTTTAAAAAATTCAGTTTTTTCCTTTATTTTTTACCCCCGATTCGAAGTCGGTGACCCCCAATGCCATTTAGTTCGAGCCAGCCAGATCGTACCACTATTTCCTATGAAAACGGGGTTGCCAATCTGGGATGGACGGCCCCAATTGTTTTTCTCTTTTCTGACCACAGATGCTGAGTCAGGGACCCCCCCCCCTGCCCTTTATTTTGAGCCAGCCAGATCGGACCACTATTTCCCATGAAAACGGGATTGCCAATCTGGGATGGACGACCCCAATTTTTTTGCATTTTTTGATCCCAGATTCAGAGTCTGCAACCCCCCAATGCCCTTTAGTTCGAGCCAGCCAGATCGGACCAGTATTTCCCATGAAAACGGGGTTGCCAATCTGGGATGGACGACCCCAATTTTTTTTTCTCTTTTTTGACGCCAGATTCGGAGTCAGCGACCCCCCAATGCCCTTTAGTTCGAGCCAGCCAGATCGGACCACTATTTCCCATGAAAACTGGGTTGCCAATCTAGGATGACACTCTGTGCTATAAGCTCCATGCCATGAATTCCTCATTTGGAAGATAATTTAAGTAATTGGAGTATGCGCTTCGTGAATGAAACATCTGAACTGAATTACACAAATAATCTATGTTTGAGCCCAGTATGTCTCACAGCACAGAGTGAGTGAAATATAGAATGTGTGAATATGTGCTGTTTGTGTTTAAAACTCAAAACTCACATTGGGAATCACTCATTTCGCGCCACAGTATACAGAGGAAATTGTCTGGTTGGTTTGGTATCATTGGATTGGATTTTCTATGCGTTGCGTAGTATTTATGCGGGGTTTAATTTGAGTAGCATTTATGCGGCCTGCAATCCACAATCTTAAGGCCGACTGTAAATAATTAAATACGATTAGCTAACCATCATTTGTTGAATCGTAGGCAATCGTTACTTTTGCACCTAAATTAAGTTAAAAGCAATTAAATATTTGTTTGCGAATGCATACTTGTATGTTAAGTGTAAATAGCGACTGACGAACTAACCATCAGATTTATGCAACTGCTTTGCGGAGACATAACCTTTCCAATGATCCATGGACCTGTGCACGTGTGCTTCCGACGTTCGTGTTTTCCCACTTTGTGCATGATTAACCGTAAGGCGCGATGCATATTATCGACAAGTCATTGCAATGACACAGCAATTCCGACCTCAAATATACAGCATCGTAATAGTGCGGTCGTTCCGGAGTCGACACTTCCGATTCCCTCGTACGCCGAGGAGGTGGCCCAAAAGTCTTCCGTAGAATTTAGTGTGTATGCGGCTGTCACACGTGGTTGGCCTTCTGTCCTCAAAGGTCAAACTCATAAGACGCCTGAGATATCAGCTAAGAATTCCTGCACCCTCTATGGATGTAATATTTCTCCGTAAATCCAGCCAAAACACATATGTATCTGGTATTGAAGAGTGTTAACTGCCCATTGCATTGTTGCCTGATTTGATCGCGTAACAACAAAGGAAGTGACTTTTAATCTACTGCAGAAACGCATTTATCACAACTGATCGACTGATGAGCTGACCTGCGAATTAATCCAACTCGAAAGAAATCTCTACTATTTTAGTACTGATTGAATGTGACGGCAACTGATTGAGACGTCAAATTTTGGATCCGTCAGCATGGGAGAGCACCTGGCACCGATCGATCAAGATAAGCAAGCTGGTCCTCGGCCCATCGGCCGTTTATCGTCAGGCGGCAGGTGAAAACCTGCAATTAGGCGTGAATCCATATCTAAGTAAAAGAAAATCTTAACAAACTACATGATAGAACTATCGTTTTCAAAGGAATGAGTCGGGACAGCTTAGTTCAGATGAAGAAGTTCGTGTTACCGTTGCCATCAAACAAAAAATAAGGCGCATTTTGTTCCTCTCCAAATACGACTCCGTTAAAATAACACTAAATTGTAGTTACGAATAAAAATGTTTCTGTTTCTATTTCCAAAGAAAAGTATTTTTACAGTGAACCTGTTGAAAGAAAATTTTCTAATCCCTTTTCGATTATAAACCAGAAAGAATTATTTTCTCATGTAAAAACATTCAACCGTCAGTGACCTTAGGAGTTTGTAAGACTGATTCGCCCAACGTGATACTTCCGGGTTTCCTACTGTGAACAAATTAAGATTACTTCATATGTATTTGCAGATAATTATTATTCCTCCTACTCGAATAAACTACATAGATAGCACCATTTCTTTATTCTTTATTATCCACTCTACCCTACCTAAAGTAAATAAATTAGTTTCCATTACATGTTAATTTTCCTGAAACCGGCTACCTCTTTTAATGGTAACTGTCACTTAAAGGCTAGAACCATCGAGAATATATTAATTAACGCAATAAATTAAACGGACACACTTGTATTGATATCTGGCAAACAGGACAGCCGTCTCTTATCTAAGTATTCGCTAATACTAATAAGTAATAACTAATGAAAAGAGGCATTGTTTAACAACACCACTTTGTGCAGAGTGGATCAGAATCATACATACTCCGTACGAACTGCAGTCAGTCAATTATTGTAATTTAATGACCTACCTAGAACCATACAAACAGCGGTGAGCACTATCATTCAAATCAATTCTAGAATTTTGTTTTCAATGATATTCAACGTCGTAACGGCTAAATCCTTCAATTATTACGTCCGAAATTAACGCGCATTTGAAATGGAATCCATAAGTATCATCCCTTATACCAACCACCATTGGTCTGGGAGATACTACTCGTATTACGTAGAAATATACATATGTAGTAATTTAATCGACGTTATATATTGGTCTACAACTTAATAATGAGACTTTTTTTAGAGATGGCAACACCGATAAACCAATGGTAGTCCATCTTTGACATACATACCATTTGAAGTTTGTATTCATAAGCTGTCAATGTCAGTATAAACATTTCGTGTTGATTGTTGACAACGTATTTTACCGGACCATGGAAAGTTTCGAAAATTCACGAAAAAAACAACATTTGCGGGAAGTTTTACTTGGACATTATTTTGCTAAGAAGACTGCAGCTCAGAGTCATAAATTGCTCGTGGAAGTTTACGGTGACGATGCTTTTTCGCGTGCACAGTGTTTTCGGTGGTTTCATCGGTTCAAAAATGATAATTTCGACATTACCGACGAAGAGCGACCTGGCCAGCCAAAAAAGTTTGAAGACGAAGAATTGACGAAATTACTCGAAGAAGATTCGTGCCAAACTCAAAAAGAGTTGGCAATTTCGTTGGAAGTGACTCAGCAAGCCATATCGAAGCGGTTAAAATCACTGGGAATGATCCAAAAGCAAGGCCACTGGGTCCGTACGAGTTGAAGCCAAGAGATGTTGAGAGGCGCTTTTGCATGTGCGAACAACTGCTTCAAAGGCAAAGACGGAAGGGTTTTTTGCATCGTATTGTGACCGGCGATGAAAAGTGGATTCATTATGATAACCCAAAGCGAAAGAAATCATGGGGACCGCCCGGGCACCAATCAACATCGACCGCGAAGCCAAATATTCATGGTTCCAAGCTTATGCTCTGCATTTGGTGGGACCAGATCGGTGTTCTTTATTATGAGCTGCTAAAACCGAATGAAACCATTGACGGGCAGCGCTATCGACTGCAATTGATGCGTTTGAGTCGAGCATTGCGTGAAAAACGGCAACAATTTGCTGAAAGGCACGACAAAATAATTCTTCAGCATGACAATGCTCGCCCTCATGTTGCGCAAGTCGTGAAAACGTACCTGGAAACAACCAAATGGGAAGTGCTACCCCACCCGCCGTATAGCCCTGACATTGCTCCATCCGATTACTATTTGTTCGCTTCGATGACTCATGCGTTGGCTGATCAGCACTTCACTTCATATGAGGATACTAAGAACTGGCTCGATTCATGGATAGCCTCGAAACCCCAAGATTTTTTTCGCGACGGAATTCGTAGACTTCCCGAAAGATGGGAGAAAGTTATCGCTGCTGATGGCCAATATTTTGAATAATTTAGTTATATGAATAAATCTATGAACAAATGCCCAAAATTCCAAAAAAAGTCTCATTATTAAGTTGTAGACCAATACAATACTTTGTAAAGTAGTGCAGTAAGTGTATTGTAAGTGTAATCTTTTTTCGGAAATCATGAGGTGCAATGAATTGCGTTGATAAATAGGTCTTTTTTTTTGTTTTTTAATCTTAATAAATATTCATGCAAACATAATATTATACATACAACGTTATCATAGAAACACTTGAGAGTAATGAAACGTGTATAAGTGGAAGGTGACGAGAGAAAAAAAACACATGGAATGTTCCCTACACAGCCGTGTGTATGCGTCATAATAGTTGTCGTTGTTGTGGTAGCGATGCTTCAAATACTGCAGTTCTTCTTACATCGAGGGGGTTTGGCAGCTCTTGGCCGTTGAAAAACGGGTCGTTCCGGTATGAAGAACCGGCTGCCGCAGGAACGACGTCATAATAGTGAATATCGATGGTGGAGATACACAACCTCCTATGTAAATTTTTGGAAATTTTTTTTTCTCTTTTTCTAACGTGTTTTTAAAATATTTATGTGTCAATTGCTCAACCGCCTATATTGTTATTTTCAGTGAAAAACCGTTAGAAGCAGCAACATCCAAACCCTCTATGTCAATGTTGTGTTTTATAACTTTTACAACCTCTTATTGTAAACTAGGGATGATGAGGATATCCACATCCGAATCCGCAATTGCGAATTATCGCCATAAAAATATAGTAGACCTCCTCATCCGTTTGCACTTCCCCAACTTTTCATTATGAAATATCCCATAAACATCCTCATATGAACACGAAGATTGCGTATGAGGATGAGGATATTTAATAATGAAAAGTTAGGGATTTGGAATAGCACAATAGACCTCAAGGTCGCAGTGCTTGTGGTTCCAATACGACCCACCTCTCTTATCTATGTATCTATCTAGGGATGTGGAAACGGATGAGGAGGTTTATTTTTATGAGGATAATCCGCAATTGATGATGATTATGTGGATATCCCTTACATCCCTATTGTAAACTGACTCCAAAAATGCCATTTTTGACATAGGAGGTTGGCTACCTTCACCATCGATATTTATAATTATTGAATGTCTCTACCCCTTTTTTATTCCAAAACTTATATTAACATTTTCCGACTAGATAAGCCTTTTTGTCGCTAAATCAGCCCGAAATATTAGACTCGCAGCGCGTCTAATCCTCACACACAAGTTGTTCGCAGCAAGTCCCGCAATGTACTTTCACTACAAGAGACAAATCTATACCATCGGCCATTTAAGTCGCATTCAGACACACGCCAACTAGTCGGCCAACATCTTGATATTTTCTCGCAGTTCATATTGGCGCCCCTTTTGTTAATAATTTTTCTTCACGCCTTTGGGGGTTTGGGGTTCATCTATAGAGAGATCAATAAATTACACTTTTGTTTAAGAAGCGCAGGCAAACAATTTTCCAGGACGACAATTGACACAATGATTTTATGCTGTGTATTCGCACTTCGCAGTGTCAGTTTCCAGTTAATTTTAAATTTCGCCTGTTCTTCGCAAGGGCGCACATTTTTTCCAGATGGGAAGTTGGTGAATTAGTTGTCGTGTGTCTGAATGCGCCATTACACACAGATCGAAATCATAAATTCCTAAGATGCCAGCACACCCCTCCTCAAGACTGTCGCTAGTCGCAAGCTGAAATTAAGCTTGAGGCTTAAAGCTCAGCGATCACCGCTACAAGGAACTTAGAAGGAACTAAGTAGCTTGAACCATACGTATATATAAATATACATACATACCATACCCCCCGCCCACCTTCCACCCCCTCCACGCTTCACCGTAATACCCTAATCCAACACCCATTAGCCCTGTTCCCAAAAGTGGTACTTCGTTTTACTTTTTATAGTACCAGAATCGAGGTTCACATATCATCAATAAAACCGGCCCATGATTAAGAACTAAGTCATCAATGTCAATTTAATGTAATCTTCAATCACACCCAAAACCATCTCTTCAATAATTTCATCCCGTACGAGAATAAGGTTCGAGGTAAAAGTTCTCGGCCTGACAATGAAAGACTGCGACTTTCAGTTCAAAAATGATTTTATTTTTCTACATAATCTCTCTTAACACACTTGGTCTAGCATTTCTGCAATATCAGTATTCCTTCCCCGAAGTAAGAATCTGGAAGGCTGTGAAAATATTCACCTACGGCCCTCTCAACTTCTTCATTGGATGCGAAGCGCTTCCCAGAAACAAATTTCTTCAAGTTTGAGAACAGATGGAAGTCTGAGGGTGCCAAAACAGGAGAATAGGGGGGATGGTCGAGCAAATCGTACCCCAAATCCCGCAGTTTTCCTATCGCCAACGCGCACTTGTGTACAGGTGCGTTGTCTTGGTGAAAGATGATTTCTTCTTCTTCATGCAAGGCCTCTTCTCGCGAATTTTTGGCATTGACATCCAGCTTGTCAAAGAGTTTGGAGTAATATTCGCTTGTTATTGTTCTGCTTTTTTCAAGGTAATCAATTAACAGGATCCCTTTCGCATCCCAAAACACGCTGGCCATAACCTTTCCCGCAGATGCGGTCGACTTCGCTTTCTTTGGCGCTGAACCACCGGCTTCCACCCACTGCTTCGACTGCTGTTTCGTTTCTGACGTGTAGTGGTGAATCCAAGCCTCATCCATGGTGACAAATCGCCGCACAAAATCGGTCGGATCCCAATCGAATCGGTGCAAAGATTGCTGCGAAAATCGTTTGCGCATTTGCTTTTGATCGGCATTCAGCAAATGCGGCACCCATCTTGCGCAGAGCTTTCGCATCTCTAATTCTTCTTTGTGCAAGATGTTTCGCACCCTTTCTTCCGATATCCCCACAGCCTGAGCAATATCACTCACTTTCATTCGCCTATCGTCCAACACGATATCATGCACTTTTTCGATGGTTTCCGATATTGTTGCGGATTTTGGCCGTCCTTCACATGGGTCATCTTCGAGGGACGTGCGGCCACGTTTAAACTCAGCTGCCCATTTTTTAACGGTTGACATCGAAGGAGCAGAGTCCCGGTAAACTTTTATTAACTTCGAATGAATTTCCTTAGGAGTTAATCCATCCAAAACGAAGAATTTTATGACCGCACGATATTCAAGTTTCTCCATTTTAACGAAAAACACGTAAGACGTCTACTGCAAAAATTCGAGTAAACAAACTACTTGAGAGAACAAGTTGAAACTTGTCATATCAACTAATGACACGTGCTCCCAGGCAGGAAATATACATTTTTGCTGATTGTAACGATATTTATGTGTCAGGCCGAGAACTTTTCACCTTACCTTCGTACCATACCATCCCCATACAACATTTGATTTTCTCAGCACTGGTACTGATGTCGACTTTTTTATGCCTTTTTTTCGGCTTTCCAGTACCGATTTTGCATGGATCGGTCTAAGTTTCGATTTTATAAATGTGGTTTTTGATAAATCGGTAAATTACGGTTATTTAAATAAACCTTTTTAAATAGCAATCATTCAAATAGACTCGGTTTCTTAAAAACGGTTAATTGCACAGCAATGAGCTGTTTTTTATGATCCGGTAAACTCGTTTGTGAAACCGGTTATCGCGAAAACCTAAAACGGATCTCAAACCCTTAGGACCAATTATCTAGTCTCCATGATGCCGTGATTTAGTCAACCTAAGCCCGTCCACAGACCGTCGAACACGAACACTGGTACAAATGTCCTCCGAATAGCTCAAGCCATACACTTCACATATGTAAATGTGAAGAAAACCGGTCCACTTGTACCATGTTCGTGTTCGAGTTGGAGTTCGACCGTCTGTGGACGCAATAAGACCCGACATAAACGGTGCGATCCATCGTCAGATCGATCTGACGATCGAAATTATATGGAACTGTAAAAAAAAATCGTCAACGATAGTCACTTACACTGTGCGATCGATCTGACGATCACAATATCGATATCGATCTGACGACGGATTGCATCGTATATGTGGGCTATAACACTGACAGTAACAGTTGATGATAATTTTTCAAAAATCGTAGTTTTAAACCAATTTATTCGTCTCATTGGTTTACAGTAAAGAAGAAATTAAGCTAGGAAGTCTCTTATAAGATACGTTCAAAGGGAAGCTTACCTGGAAGTAACACAAACAAACCAAAACTATGCCTTTTCAAAACATATGCCCTAGAACCGTCAAAATTTCCAAAACAAAGAAACAAATTCATAATCACTTTCAACATAAAACTAACGAAATAAACATATTCAATTCAACTGTTTCGATATGCATTCAAATTATCTGGGAAAGGTTTTAATGATTCCTTCGCATGTAACCATGTCAATAAAAACAGAAATCATTCTTTTTCTTTTTTATTATATATTATTTCTAATTTTCTTTCATGAAACATCTTTATCGCTGCTTTATTAATTTTCGATGAAAGAAGCACGAGATCAAATTTATCGATCCACTATCCTAAAGTAAAATAATTTAAAATAATAATAAAAACTATTTATACCTGAATGCAATGAATGCATCGCCCATTTCTCCGCCTACAATATGAACACCGCCATCGGGAATTGAAAGTCCCTGGAAGAACTGTCGAATATCCAAAGCATTTGCAGACCACGGTAGATTCTGCAGTCGAATTATAACACTCATCTTGATGTGATGCGGTAATGAAATTCACGCGTAGACTACGATGAAATTACGTCGAAATTATGTTGATACCTGCAACCGAAATAGGGAAGAAAAATATTGTTCAAGTGAAATGGTTAAATCTTGCATCGTTCCAGATGCATGTATTATTATATGGATGGATGTATTATTATATAAGCCCAAATAGTCAATCATTCAATATTCATGTTTTTGGCAGACAATCAAAATAGTGGCGTTATCGCATTTTTATTGCTATAGCAATGACCGTATTCAAAGACATTTTCCGGTAGATCTTGGCAATAGAGTGCAACGAATGAATTTTATATGTGAAGAAGTAACAATTATCGAGAGAAAGCGATCACGATTCGCTCAAGTGTTATGCGATGAATAAATAGTTAAACAAAAAACAAGGAAAAACTTTTTCATTCAATTGTATGGATGAATGGAATTTTATTACAAAATCTATTCTTCTAGCTGAATCTAGGGTTCGCTTCGCTCACAACATTGACACTAATTTCAGTTGTTTTGGACATTTCACAGTCCCCCCGAAAACCATTGGTTTGACACTAATATCGGTCATTTTCGGTATTTTTGCACTCTCATTACCCCACGGGTTTATTTGGTATCTAATCGGTCCTTATCCGAATTTACATATCCTCAGTTCCCACTCGACCCAATGCGGTTCGGAATAGGCGTACCAATGCATTTTCCGCTTGTAAATATACAGGTCTTTGAAGAGTTCAGCTGACTCTATGCATGGACACTTCAAAGCCGAACATCATGTATAGAAGACTGTGACGATACGCATTTGCCCTAACCCCTAGCAGGACATAGTGCGTCAACTATTCCATGTGGCTTAGCAACACTTCGTTGGCATAAACCAGTTTCGGACTATGCACGTTTACCAGCATGCACCTCCTGCTTCCATTTAGCCGCTGACTGATGCCTCTACACACTGAGCTACCACCGGTCCCCCCACCCCTATCCTTATTATTACTAATTACAACTGTGTACAACTTTGCTTCCGCCGTTTTTTCCTTAATTGTCAAAAAGTACTTACAGATGTATTATTCAAAGTACTGTCCATCGCTAGCGACAACTTTCGCCCATCTCTCCGGAAATTTTCGGATTCCATCTCGAAAAAAGGAGGCGTCTTTCGACGCGATCCATGATTGGATCCATTTTTCGACTTCCTCGTACGAACGAAAATTCTTATCAGCCAGGCCGTGCGCCATGGAACGAAACAGATGGTAGTCGGAAGGAGCGATGTCTGGGGAGTACGGCGGGTGGGGCAAGATTTCCCATTTCAGGGTTTCCAAGTATGTCTTGACCACTTTTGCGACGTGTGGCCGAGCATTGTCATGCTGGAGGATGACTTTGTCGTGTCTCTCTTGGTACTATGGTCGTTTTTCCTTTAATGCTCGACTCAAACGCATCAATTGCGTTCGGTACCGATCTCCTGTGATAGTTTCATTCGGTTTCAGTAGCTCGTAGTATCACACCGAGCTGGTTCCACCAAATGCAAAGCATAACTTTGGCCGTGAATATTCGGTTTTGCCGTCGAAGTTGGGCATTCCCCATGACTTTCTGCACTTGGAATTATCGTAACGGATCCATTTTTCGTCGCCGGTTACGATGCGATGTAGAAATCCCTTCCGATTCTGCCTTTGAAGTAGTTCTTCGCATGCAAATAAGCGCCTTTCAATATCTCTCGGTTTTAACTCGCACGGAACCCAATTTCCTTGTTTCTGAATCATGCCCATGGCCTTGAGGCGTTTCGAGATGGCTTGCTGAGTCACTCCCAGTGATTCAGCTAATTCTTCTTGCGTTTGACACGAATCTAAACGAGCAGTGCTTCCAATTCGTCGTCTTTGAAAATGTTTTCTCTCCCACCACCATGCTTGTCCTCGACATTCAAATCGCCACTTTTAAAACGTTGAAACCACCTTCGACAGGTTCTGTCACTCAGGGCAACCTCACCGTAAGTATCTGAGAGCATTCGATGAGCCTCAGCTGCTGTTTTTTCAAATGGCAGCAGAAGATCAAAACTTCCCGCAAATGACGAGAACTTGGCTCGAAAACAGACATTTTGAATCGCAAATCTTATTAAAAATGCGAACAACTTTTACTAATGCGGGATGTCGATACATTCACAGACGTCTAAACTCACTTTGTGACATTTTCGAACTACGTATTTTGACCATGTAAAGGGTTAAGATTTCAAAAAAATGTCCCTTATTATTGGGTTGGCAACTAAGTACTTTCGGTTTTGTAGTATAAAATAAAACACTTTTTTTTAACAAAGAATAGTTTTTAATCAATTATATATTTTCCATTTTGCTCAATGACCTTTTGCCATCTTTCTTTCAGCTGCATGATTCCGCGCTCATAAAATTTCTGGTCCTTATCAGCAAAAAACTGAACCAGGTGCGAGTGAAGGTCATCTTCATTTGTGAAAGCTTTACCATTCAAAAAATTCTGCAAACTTCGAAATAAATGGTAATCAGATGGTGCCAGATCAGGGCTGTATGGGGGATGTGGCATCACTTCCCAGCCAAGCTCCAATAGTTTCCCACGAGTTGCCAAAGATGTGTGAGGCCTTGCATTATCATGGTGGAACACTACACCTTTCCGATTTGACAATTCTGGCCGTTTTTCTTTGATTGCTTCATCCTGTTTCGTTAGTTGTTGACAGTAAACATCAGAATTGATCGTTCGGTTCCTTGAAAGCAGCTCAAAAAACACAACACCTTTGTAATCCCACCAAACTGACAGCATGATCTTTTTTGGATGCAATTCAGCTTTCGATGTGGTTTGTGCTGGTTCATCGTGTTTGCTCCATGATCGTTTTCGAACTTTGTTACTGTACAGGACCCATTTTTCATCACCAGTGATGATTCTTTTTAAGAAAGGGTCGGTTTCATTTCGTTTAAGGTGCATATCGCAACAGTTGATTCTTTGTGTTAAATGAATTTCTTTCAATTCGTGAGGTACCCAAATATCAAGCTTCTTAACTAGCCCAAGACATTTTAAATGTTTTTCAATTGTTGTGTGCGATACATGGAGCCTCTTCGCAACCTCTCGAACAGTTATATGACGATCCTCTTCAATTATGACTTTGATTTGGTCATTATCAACTTCAGTAGGCCGACCAGAACGTTGCTCATCTTTGAGGGAAAAATCTCCAGAACGGAATTTCTTATGCCAATTCTGACACTTTCGCTCTGTTAAGCAATCAGCACCATAAACTTCACATATCTCTTTGTGAGCCGCAGCAGCTTTCTTTCCTTTACAGAAATAAAAAAGTAAAATATGCCGAAAATGTTCGCTTCTGCACTCCATTTAAAATTAACCCGCAACTAATAGCTTTAATAAAAATCACGCACTACTTGCTTCTAAAGTTACGTCAATGTTACAAGTATCACGTGACAAACGGCAAAGTACAGCACTAACATGTTATACAAAAAATAAAGCAACGCTATCTATCAATGAAAAGCGAAAGTACTTAGTTGCCAACCCAATATTTTTTGTTGGGAATTGCATGAGGAATGCACTGGCCGTGTGGTCATTACAGGACACCCTGTATAATATTTTGGTCAGTATGACGAGAGGAGTCGATTAAAGGTCGCCACACATGATCGCGCAGAACCACGACCGAATTTCCATCGAAGTGTGTGTGAATCCCAATTAAGATAAATGCTTACATTCAAGTATGCATTCTAATTAATACATAATGTTAAACTATACATTCTGGCTGACATGCAACGCAAACTACAGTTCAGTCCCATTCAATGATGCATACTGACCTGCACGGCAAACCACTTAAGATGAAACCAACCGCTCGTCTATGCATTTTGTTCGAAGTTGTGAGATGAGTTGATAAGTGTTTAGTTTTGCTTTGTGTTTTATGGGCCATTAAATGGTATGTTTTCCTTGTGGTATATTATCCATTTACTTTTTTTTTTGCAAACCACCATCAGAACCCTCGGATGGCTAATTCAAATAAACTGAAATTCTCATCTAAATCGGCCCAATAGTTTAGGCACCATTTCGGTACTCACAAAAAATGAATTGATTGATTGATGATGGACACTTTTAGTTTCTGAACGAATTGTATATCAGGCTTAAATAGATTCTACACATTTATACAGTCATCAATCCGATCTCAGTGTCGATTCCTCGTTGGCTACAGTCATCGGTCCTGATTCGATTCCAGTCATCGGTCCTGATTCGATTCCAGTGATCGATCCTGATTCGATTCCACGTTGACTACAGTCATCGATCACAATTCGACCGCAGTATCGATTCCAGACATCGATTCTCCATCGACTACCGTCATCGATTTTGGATCGATTCCTGTCCTCATTTTCGGCATCGCAAAAGGGGCCATGCTCATACAAATGTCTCCGACGTGTCCTCGATAAAGTCATCGATTCCTTAGTAGACAGTCTTCGATCCAGGATCGATCAAGTGTCGATTCTTGTCTCACTGGGTATATATTGTAGATTGGCATGTGGGATGCCTTGATGAAAATTTTAAAAGTGATCATCACAACGAGGCGACGAAAATCGCACGGCGAATCCACCGCGTCTTATGAGGATGCCCATACTGATTTTTTTTACGTCGGTGTGATGGTTACTTAATGTATCTATATGAAAGGGTATCAAGGGGAGTGAGGAGTCAATATTTGCATCTCAAGTTGAGCGGTTGGCTCGAACTAAAGGTCGCCACACATGATCGCACAGAACCACGACCGAACTTCCATCGAACCATCAAATATCATAGAACGATGGAATTGAGATTTTTTTTTTCTATTGAGTTTGACGTGGTTTGATGCATGCTCGCGACCAAGATGGTTGTCATGTGTGGCGACCTTAAAGGGCAGTGGGGGTCGCTGACTCCGAATCTGGGGCCAAAAAAGAGAAAAAAAATTGGGGTTACCCATCCCAGATTGGCAACCCCGTTTTCATGTGGGGATCAAAAAAAAAGGAAAAAAAAAAAAGAATTTCTTTAAAACTACAACTTTTACTGAATATGTTATTAACCATGATGGATGACTCTTTTTGAACGACTCAGTGGAAAGAGTTAGACATTTGCCGGGACAGTCAAAAGAGTCAACCCATCACTGCAGTGCAGAAAGGCGAACGTGATAATCGTTGCGCCATCCAGACTACTGATTCTACTACGTCAGTTATATTTTCCATACAGAATACATCGAGGTTTGAGTTTACTGTCGGTTTTTGTATTGGTGTAATGATGGTCTGGTAGTGCTGCTCCCACCGGCAGATCGAAGCAGCACCTGATGAGTAGTGATCTGTTGGTGGTACGAAACCAGAGGCCGAGGGTCCCATTACACCCGGACCCAGATTCAACCGCGTGGCGTCTGATCCGTCCCCCAAACATTCCATCTTTATCGATTGTTTTTTTTTTATTCCCAATTTTTACCTCCCCTGGTTGTGTTGTTTCCCCGAGGCCTATGAATTTTTGTTAATACGTAAAGGACAGGGGCAACGAGCGGCGAAACCCCCGCCCACGTCTCCCGAACTGAACTACAGCAAGCATAGGCTGCTTAGCTCGTTGAGGGGCCTTTTTCTTCGCCAGATGGCACGACCCGACCTTCACGGTCATTATGCTACCTAAGGCTCCGTCCCCACGGGCATCTCCGGATGCCCACCATACCGTCCGTTACATTTAAACCGTCCGTTACATTGGTTCGTGACATCTTGGCAACAACTCATAACATGGTTCACGCACAACTCTGTGTTGCTACTTTGATACGTACATAGTTGTTCTGCACAATTGTGTTGCATAAAGAAATGGGGCTATATTAAATTCTTTAATATGAAAGAATAAATGTAAATATCTTAAATTCAGTGTAGATATCAATAAACAATTCCAATATACATACGATCAATTCATTTTTCTAATATGTTCATCCATTCACGAGACAAGAATATAAAAGAGATATTAACAGAATAACTCAGATATTATTCGATCGAAATTTACCAAATAGGTATCAGGCCTGAAAAACCAGTACACACATCACTTTCTTCCAATCAATTACATACGAGTATATATAATCGCGATTGCCATTCAATCCTTCTGCCAACTATCTGCTCATTAGTGCTAAAAGAAAATGCCACAAATGAAAACTCGGAACTCTTGTTTACGATAAACTACAAAGATCGTTGTTGTCGTCTACCGTTTGTCAATTATTATCGTTACCATATAACTGTGCCGCATCAAACTAAACTGATAACATGTTTAGCAGAAAATGCCTTGGTAGGAAGAAAGTGCAAGTCTATTACGAGCTTGTTGCATGCATTTATTAAAGTTTTACTAATGGTAGGGTGTAATAGTCGACACGGATATAAAAAGCGTTACCCGTTTTTTAAAATCGTTAAAATAACTTTAGCTACGCTTCATTGAAGGACCTAAATACGGAATAACGTAGGAATAGCCGCATTATGCATTCTTTTGTAAGTTATTAATTATCGGAAATGTGATATAGATATTGTGTTGTGTTTAGAAAAAAACTGTATAACTTACAACATTATCATCATGGATTATAATAAAAAGTGTGGCCTAAGAAGTTACCGGTATCGAATGTTCGTTAATGGAAAAAAGAGCAAATTTCAACGCTGTAAACCATCGACTCTCGTTTTTTTTATATCCTTTCAATAGATAAAAAAATGGCATAAAATGTCGGGCATTTTAGCTATAAAACAAATTAATCAGTAAAATTATCTCATCGTTCTCGTGGAACTTAAATTTCAAATAAACTTCCACTGCATCAGATGATGTATCATTATCATTATTGGGGATTATAAAAAATGTTTTTATAAATTTTAAATGTTGATCATTCCTTTCACTGTTCGATGTCTATACGAAATCATCCAAAAAATGTATTTCATATTTAATCATCACTTAATTGATTAGTCTAGACTAGAAATAGTTTTTCTTAAATAAATCTATATTTATGTACATATTCTTTGCAGACGCTGATCGTCCTAACAATCTTCTTCCTATTTAATCAAGCCCGTACAAATGAGGTAAAACCGGCAAATGCTAACCTTAGCAAACGAAATTTAGAAGAGCTCAGTTACAGTTATGCTGCAACAGACATTGGATCCAAATCAGGAACACGAATTAAAACAATAACCGTAATTAAAAATCTGGCAAGCAAAAAACACAAAACACTTAAAATTAATCCAGAATTACATAAAAATGAAGATTGGGGTACCGAGTTTCGCGATAATTTTGACAAAATAGCTAAAATCCCAGATATACCAGATGTATTTCAAAAAGATGCAGAAAGTGGGGAATCTGAAATGAGAAATTCCGGCGAAGTAGTTATGATGGGACAACCAATGCAAATGGAAATGATGCAGCCAGAAGAAATCCCGATTTATGAAGAACCCGAGGCTGCCATTGATACAGAAGCAGAAGCCGCAACAGAATCAGAGCAACCTCAGGAAGAGATGGCGCAAGAAATGCCTAATCAAGAAGCAGCCATGCCCGGACGCGTCATTCAGAAACTTCCCAAAGATATCGAATTAGTCGACATTGGCCCGATCAGTTTAAAACAAGCCGAACAAAGTGCGAAATCCCAGGCGTTACGATACAAGAGTTATCATCCTGAAAAAGAAGGGCTTAAAGAATACAGAACATATCCGTTTCCGGAGAGAGTCCCACAAAACTATCAGCAAAGCAGCAACTCCGCAGAATCGGATTCACCGCCTATGTATATACCTCAGCCTGCTAGGAAGTACACAAACGTTCAGTACGTTTCCTCGACGACCGCCGCTACCCCATATATAGCGCCAAATAAAAAACAGATTGTTATTAGACAAACCCAGAAGGTCGCTACTACACCCGAACCATATTTGGCACCGTCTTTAAGGAAAATATACACAACAGTGAAACCTGTTACTTTGGCTGCTCAATATTCAAGGTCAAGTACCGATACGGTCAACAGCAATTCGTACCAAATGCAAAGATTCCGAGGAGTGAGATACTAGGATGCAATAATCGATTATAATGTAATTTCTTTAGTTCGTATATTAGTAAAACAAAGCAACAAATATATATATTTTAGTTAATAAAAAAGTTATCGTCAAAGTCAGTTTCTTTTTTTTTTTAAATGGAAAATTATGCCTAATGATAAAATGACAATAATATATATTGGAAGTGTATGGGCTATTCATATTTTTTTACGGAATTATCTCAACTGTACTATGCACCAAATGACTATTTACAGCGGAGAACAGGCTTCCATACGATGGGGTAATGATCAGTCCCTACAATAGTTTTAAAACCTAGATTTCAACACTTTGTGGAAAAACATGAAATCATGCATATATAGTATTTACTCGCATATCCACGTCCCAAATACCCAAAGATGATGTAATGCGACAGTTCTTTTTTCATTAACTCTAAAGGAATTCCTTTGCCACGACTAATGACCCCGCGTCCTTAATCGTCACATAGGAATTACTCCTTAAGACCCACCATAGACCAAGCAATCGATCGGCCGATCCATCGCCCGCTATGAATATCGGCCGATGGATCGGCCTGTCTATGTGGAAATCACACCAGTTTTGCTCATCGGCAAATCAATTTTTAACTGCCGATATTTTCGTGCGGTCGATCGATTGTATTGTGTTTGTGATTATCTCAAGTGAATGACAAATTAGTAAATTATAATATCTGATGATTTAAATGGGTCTGCAATGGAAATATCAAATATGTAGTAATGAAAATATCACACAAATCCAAATAATTAACAAAAATTCATCTAGGTTGCATTGGAAATGTATCATAACTAAAGACCGGATTTACGTGCAATTGCACGTGTCTTGTACGTTTTTGAGGTTATTGCACAAAACTGCACGTATGGGGGTTACTGCATAAAATTGCATTCTTTAGTTTTCATGAGTAACTTAGGACTAAGAAAAAACTAAGGAATGTGCAATTTTATGCAGTAACCCCCATACGCGAATTTTGTGCAATAGCCTCCAAAACGTGCAAGACACGTGCAATTGCACGCAAATCCAGTCTTTAATCATAACCTAGTTTTATACCGCTCACGAAGTTGGATAAATTAACTTTATCATGAAATTCGCAACGCACAGAAGAAAGGAAAGATATCCAACCATACAAAGTATATTTCTTGGTCAGTATGATGAGATAAGTCGATTAAGGTTTGTCTGTCTATCTGGTTCTACGCAAACTACAATAGTTTCTCTTTCTCTTGTAGAAAACTTTCTTTCTATTGCATGCTGTATATATGTCGGAACCAACGAAATCGGACCACTGAGTCATAAAGCTGCCATCGGAACGTTAGAAAAACTTTTTATTTATAAAGATATTTTACCAAATTTCACATTAATCGATCATATTTACCGCCAAAGCACATTCCTAAATTTGAGTGAAATCGGTCCACTACTTCATATACCTAGGCCTGTTCCAAATACCGGGATCCCGGTTTGGTACCAGTTTTTTTCAGTACCGATACCAAGAACTAAGAATACCGGTACCGATATTATGGACATTGGTGGGACGGAAATGACGTAAACATACGAGTATTATTACAGGATGTCGTCACCGAATTATCGGATGTGGTCGTTGCCGTTTAACGTACGTTGCTATTAGCGTAATTTTTGCGTTGGGACACGAGATGTCTTGTATATTTATAGAGTCGTGCATTGTATGATGAGTATTTCCCCATGAAAACAAGGTTGCCATTTGTTGATTTTTTTTTTCTTTTTTGACTTCAGATTCGGAGTCAGCGACCCAAAGTTTCCTTGTAGTTTGAAACCAGCCCGATCGGACGAGTATTTCCAGACGAAAACAGGGTAGCCATTCTGAGGTGGGCAGCCCCTTTTTTTTGACTTCAAATTCGGAATCAGCAACCCAAAATTACATTTTAGTTCGAAACAGCCCGATCGGAGGAGTATTTCGCTATGAAAACAGGGTGACCATTTTGTGGTAGGCAACTCCAATTCCGTGTTTTTTTTTTTACTTTTTTGACTTCAAATTCGGAATCAGCGGATGTGACGTACCCGGTGGCTCGCTGTGAGTTCCTCGTGCGTGGTCAATTACGTTGACGAACCTGACTAAGCACTTATGATATGTGCTTTTACGCGAGTGGCACACGCAGTCATGATCGCATATGTGCAGTTTCACTATAATGTGAACGTTGCGCGAGTATGTTTCAGGTGAGGATAATTTTGATGGGAAGCACTCGTCCGACCTGGCTGTTTTCAAAGGAAATACTCGTCCGATCGGGCTGGTTCGAATTAGAAGGTAATTTTGAGTCGTTGATTCCGAATCTGAAGTCTAAAAAGAAAAAAACATTTTGGAGTTGCCCACCTCAGAATAGCAACCCTGTTTTCATGGAGAAATACTCACCACACAATCATACGAGGGTTAAGGTGAAAAGTTCTTGGCCTGACAATGAAAGACTGCGATTTTCAGATAAAAAACCATTTTATTTTCCTACAAACCTCCCTTAACTTCAACACACTTGGTCCACCATTTCTGCAAAATCAGTATTCCTTCCCGGAAGTGAGAGTCTTTAAGGCAGTGAAAATATTCATCTATGGCCCTCTCAACTTCTTCATTGGATGCGAAGCGCTTCCCAGAAACAAATTTCTTCAAGTTTGGGAACAGATGGAAGTCTGAGGGTGCCAAATCAAGAGAATAGGGGGCATGGTCGAGCAAATCGTACCCCAAATCCCGCAGTTTTCTCATCGCCAACGCAAACTTGTGTACAGGTGCGTTGTCATAGTAAAAGATGATTTCTTTCTTCTTCAAGCCAGCCCTCTTCTCGCGATTTTTGACATCCAGCTGGTTAAGAGGTTTGGAGTAATATTCGCCTGTTATTGTTCTGCCTTTTTCAAGGTAATCAATTAACAGGATTCCTTCCGCATCCCAAAACACGCTGGCCATGACCTTTTCGGCAGATGCGATCGACTTCATTTTTTTTTTTGACGCCGATGGCTGTTTCGTCCTGGCGTGTAGTGGTGGATCCAAGTCTCATCCATGGTGACAATCGCCGCACAAAATCAGTCGGATATCGATTGAATCTGTGCAAAAATTGCTGCGAAAATCGTTTGCGCATTTGCTTTTGATCGGCATTCAGCAAATGCGGCACCCATCTTGCGCAGAGCTTTCGCATCTCTAGTTCTTTGTGCAAGATGTTTCGCACCCTTTCTTCCGACATCTCCACAGCCTCAGCAATATCACTCACTTTCATTCGCCTATCGTCCAACACGATATCATGCACTTTTTCGATGGTTTCCGGTGTGGTTGCGGTTTATGGCCGTCCTTCACGTGGGTCGTCTTCGAAGGACGTGCGGCCACGTTTAAATTCAGCTGCCCATTTTTTAACGATTCACATGGAAGGAGCAGAGTCCCCGTCAACTTTGGTTAACTTCGGATGAATTTCCTTAGGGGTTAATCCATCCAAAACGAAGAATTTTATGACCGCACGATATTCAAGTACGTACACGTAAGACGTAACTACGAAAATTCGTGTAAATAAACTACTAAGAGAACAAGTTGAAACTTGGCATACGAACTAATGACACGTGCACCTAGACAGGAAACATACATTTTTGCTGATTGTAACGGTATTTCTGTGGCAGGCCGAGAACTTTTCACCTCACCCTCGTACAATGCACAACTCTATAACTATACAAGACATGTCGTGTCCCAACGCAAAAATTACGCTAATAGCAACTGGTCCACATGGAACAGTTGACACACTATGCCCCACAAGGAGTTAAAGCAATTGAGTATGTCAAATGTTGAAAGCTTGCGATTTTAATCTCGAATGATTGGAATTTTACCGCTTAGTTATATTAGCTGCTTTCGATTCATTAACCCGGCGAATTGCGTACTCCGGGAGTTAAAAGCTTAATTACCAAAAAGTACTTACAGATGTATTATTCGAAGTATTGTCCATCGCTAGCGACAACTTTCGCCCATCTCTCCGGCAATTTTCGGATTCCATCTCGGAAAAAGGAAGCGTCTTTCGACGCGATCCATGATTGGATCCACTTTTCGACTTCCTCATACGAATGAAAATTGAGTGGGTTCAGGTCGCGCAACGTTTTAAACACAAATGCAAACAGTTCGACTGATTTTGCTCGTGGACGGTCCGTTCCAGTTTGCGTTTAATCTACCACACATCGGGGAAATTAACCAGAAATTTTTCCTGGTTGATTTCCGTTTAATGGGGGGTAAGGGGTATTAGCGTATTTGACAGTTCTTAGTTGACGTATTGCATGTGACTGTGAGATGGTGTGGATTTTCGTTTTCGGGTTCTTGATTTGTACATGGCGTCTTATGTGCTTATTTACACCGAAGCAACACAAATTTGTGGCGATTTTGCAGTGCTTTTCATTTTTCCTGAAACCGTCGCGAATTTAATTGAAGTTTTGTTTGAAACTCAATAGCGAATCGGCTGTCAGCTGTTTAATACATGACAACTACAAAACAAGTCGTTCGGGTAAAGAGTTTATGGTTGAGTGGAGGGAACATTTTTACCGCAATTAAAACGTTGCAAACGTGAACGCAGGCATTCTGATCAGCCAGGCCGTACGCCATGGAACGAAACAGATGGTAGTCGGAAGGAGCGATGTCTGGGGAGTACGGCGGATGGAGCAAGATTTCCCATTTTAGGGTTTCCAAGTATGTCTTGACCACTTTTGGCACGTGTGGCCGAGCATTGTTATGCTGGAGGATGACTTTATCGTGTCTCTCTCGGTACTGTGGTCGTTTTTCCTTTAATGCTCCACTTAAACGCATCAATTGCGTTCGGTACCGATCTCCTGTAATAGTTTCATTCGGTTTCTGTAGCTCGTAGTATATCACACCGAGCTGGTCCCACCAAATGCAAAGCATAACCTTGGCGGGTTTTGCCGTCGACGTTGAGGCATGTCCGGGCATTCCCCATGACTTTCTGCGCTTGGGATTATCGTAACGAACCCATTTCTCGTCGCCGGTTACGATGCGATGTAAAAATCCCTTCCGATTCTGCCTATGAAGCAGTTGTTCGCATGCAAATAATCGCCGTTCAATATCTCTCGGTTTTAAATCGTATGGAACCCAATTTCCTTGTTTCTGAATCATGCCCATGGCCTTGAAGCGTTTCGAGATGGCTTGCTGGGTCACTCCGAGTGATTCAGCTAATTCTTCTTGCGTTTGGCACGAATCTTCATCGAGCAGTGCTTCCAATTCGTTGTCTTTGAAAAATTTTTCTTTCCCACCTTGTCCTCGACATTGAAATCGCCACTTTTAAAACGTTGAAACCACTCACGACATGTTCTGTCACTCAGAGCAACCTCACCGTAAGTATCTAAGAGCATTCAATGAGCCTCAGCTGCAGTCTTTTTTTTTCAAATGGAAGCAGAAGATCAAAACTTCCCGCAAATGACGAGAACTTGGCTCGAAAACAGACATTTTTAATCGCGAATCTTATTAAAAATGGGAACAACTTTTACTAATGCGGGAATGTCGATACGTTCACAGACGTCCAAACTCACTTTGTGACACTTTTGAACTACGTATTTTGACCAGCCCTCACCGACGCAGCCGTCTGTCGGAAAACGGCGGAAGCAAAGTTGTACACCTATATGGATTTTGTTGTGATCCTTCATCTGGCCTCAGAAACTTTTTCGCTATGATTAACCATTTTTGAAATATCACCATTATCTCGAAATCCATTTGAGACACGAAAAAGCTGAATACCAGATTTTTAAGAGTTTCCTGGTGATCTTTCATTTTGTCTTAGAATGTTTTACACTGCAGTTAACCGTTTAAAAAAAATTTAATAAAAGGGTCCTTTTTTGTAGTTTTTCAGGGCTCCTAAAGAAAGCCTACTTCGTATTTACGAGAACTTACAGTAGAATCCTCTGAACCCCTCTACAAAAGTAGAAACTTAAAAATATCCTGGATAATTAGTATCTTTCACAATACAAAGCTGCAAACTTAATAAAATGATGTAATTTTAACGTTTTTTTTTTTGCAAATTTTAAGTGTCTACGGCCGCCAAACCCACCCTCGGAGGCTTGCCAGACTTCTCATTTTCGTATTCCTGCATTACAAAAAAGCGATGGTGAAAGTTCGTAACCAAACAGCCACCACTATAAGTCGAGACCGATATTTTCTAGATTTGGTTTCTGTTTCATTTTATGCCTAAGAAGATGCTGCTCAAACACCACCAACAGTACTCTAGTGCATTCGCACCACGACTCCCAGTCGTATGACACCTATAATGCCTAGTTATCGCTTCCTCGCCGAGAACATCCACTTTCCTCTCCACAGGACTCAAAATGCCTTCAACAGTAGTCTACTACATTCACCTCATCACCCCCAGCCATATGATAACCATCTTCCCTTGATATGGCTTCTTTCCAAGGATTATCCTTTTTCCTATCCAAAGGCCTCACAATGCCTTCAACAGTAGTCAACTGCATTCACCTTATGTTAATTACCCCCTCCAGGGGCATGGGCGCGAAAACATCTCTAGCATTTCTATGCCTTATTGATGTTTCGACAGCATATAAACTTTTCGGAAGTGCAGTTGCTAGCATGCACCTCATATCCGCGCCGTCTGACAAGCTCGGAGCACTGTGAGAGTTCTATTACTACTACTCACAGGCAGTTTTTGATCGCACCGAGATTTGAACTCCTAGATTAATATCGTAGAGCGGTGACCTAACAACCACGGCCACCGAGCGCGAACCCCCACGACAACCCGGGTCCGCAGCTACAGAGGTCGGAAATTCGAACTTGTTGTGTCGCGTAAACATAGTCTTGGTCACTTTTTCTCGTTTTCGCCATTTTCGATTTCTTCGTTTTTCTTTGGCGGGCGGCACCCTCCCACGTTTCAAGATAATTAAAATCTCTCATAGACTGTGAACATTATTTGACTGTAAACATTGTTTGACTGTTAATTGAACTTTTTCGGTTCTGGAAAGCCAGTAAAGTTTTTCCGGAGAGGATTTCTGAAGTTTTCCAGGAGAGAGTTTCCTGAACGGCTCCAGCCACCTTAAGAAACTGTTCGTAATTTTCTTTGCATTTCCTAGTCCAGATGAGATACTTTTGGATGCAACCTGATAATGAGTTAGTCACGTCATCCCTGAAGAGAAAATCATAAATATAGCCTTTCCGTAAACGGTGCGGAATAGCTTTAGTGCCTTCGTCACTAGACCTCTCCATACCTCAATGAACGTTATTTGTCGTAATAACTTTAACTGAAGTCCGACGCATTATATTCCGAATTCTATCATTCCAACCAGTCTAATACCATTTTTTCTTACCTAGTAAACCTCTTTCCTTGTTTATTGATATTTACTGAATATAGTAGATAAGCCAGCACATTAAACGAAATTTTTTTATTCCAGCTATCGCTAACGCTAAGCCTCTATCGCTAAAAATCTCTAAATTCTCTTTGACTTGAAACAAATCGCTAACTTTGATCCTATTAGTTTCTAAGTTGTAGCGATGAATAAATTAAATCGAATAAATGAAGCAAATTAGCGATGTGTTTCAAATCAAAAACGGTTTAGCCAATTTGAACGATGCAGTTTTAGCATTAGTGAGAGGTGGAATAGGGTCCCGATCTCCATTAAATAAATATTCCATACACTTCCAATACTTTTCTCCAGGCAGTCCCCCGGTAATTAATCAACTGTCAGCGTAATACTATATTTAAACTATTATTTATTATTTTTATTATTATTAAAATTAGAGACGGTAGCGTATTCCTCAAACCTGTGCGAAAATACAGGGAAACGTGTACCTGAAAAACAAAATGCAAAAACACATCTTGAGGGGTACAACCTCGACAATAAATTGGTATAATATTCTAGGATGCTGAAACGTAAACGGTTAAAGCTCACCACTCACTATTGTGCCGAAACTTTTTTTTGGTTCGATCGAACTACGTCAATTTCATAGAACTTGCGAAAAAAATCTCTCATTCCCATCGTTCCTATGAAAATTGCGTGGTATGATGGTGGCCACTGGCGACCTTAAGGAATTTAAGATCTAATATTACGTTCACACTATACAGCCTTTAATCTTATTATTAGTAAGAGGATGAGACATGACGGATTTGCAGCCAAAGTTGGGTGATGATTTCAGACGTCCAAGGTTGGAATGCCCGAGTCCTGCGTAGATTTTTGCTAGTTTTTCTAGTTCTGTAGAACACATCTCATACCGGTGTTTGAGTTTGCATCTTCTTTCTCTTTCACCATGTAACAGCTGGACCAATGAGTGGACAAACATTTCCAACTCGTAGAGCCTTCCCCTCTGAAGGTACCTGACCTTCCCTTGCATTACAAAACCTCTTTGTCACCTGACACTACATAATGAGTACATTATCTACGAGCGAAAAAAAGATAACTCCAACATTTACGCTAGACACGCCAAGTGACCTGGTTTCGTAGAAGTTTTAGACGATCATATCAGTTTCAGTACTCCATCCATTTTGCTACCCGTTCTCAATCCGTTTTGCTGCCCCTTCCCCATCAATTTTTGTGGAATGCATAATGTGTAGGCGACGACTGAGAGAAATTCATTCCATTTCTCTTTCCACTTTCAGTCATCTCCGTTGATTCCAGCGAATACCCAGTCCCAATTTCCACAGGATTCCGTTGCTACATTGAAACAAATTGATGCTTCTGATTTCTACCTGAATCCCAATCGTATCGTCGACACCTGTTCCAGTTCACTTGATATCACGATTGCCAGTGCCTCGTAAATAAAGCTCACTGGAAGTCAATTTTCCAATCGTCATAAGGCTTTACGCACCAACAGAACGTCCAACCTGCAGAACACCGCACTTTTCTCAACCACAACAAGGCTAACTGGAACAACTTTAGATCCTACAACAATGGAAAATTTCTCATTCGGTCAACTCTAGTTGACGTACGCAAGGCTGAATTCAATTTGAGAAAAGTTCTAAAAAAAAGCGGCCTAACTTTCCCAGCTTAGAGCACGCACCTTTTAAGTTCGCCAAAAACTACATAGTTTGGTCAGAACACACGGCATTTTATGCGACCGCGCATACAGCAGACTAAACTATTTAGTTATCGCAGTGTGCTCTCTCAATTGCCCTAACCCCTTGTGGGGCATAGCGCGTCAACTGTTCCATGTGGCCCAGTTGACGTTTTGACGGCATAAACTGGTTTCGGAGAATGCAGTTGCCAACATGCACCTCCATGACCACGAACATCGTCGTGGATGGGATTCGAATCCGAAACGCCGGTAGTCAAACATGAGACTGATAACTGACGATGAACCACCGTGTTCTGACTAAACCATTTAGTTTCTTTCGAACTAAAAAGTTTGCCATTTGTGCGGGCTCTTAGCCGCTAGGTTGACAGACGAAAGAGATCACAACAGAAACATAAACCCGAATAATCCCAGAATTCATGAACTTAACTGCAAAATACATAAACAAGTAGCAACAAATGGAGCACTCAACTGAACAACTGCAACTTGAAAACAGGCGCGAATAAATTGTGGTAAAATGTCCCCGCCCTTTCCAACCTACCAAAACAGAAAGAAAATGTCGCTTTCCGATTCGGCAACATCACGGTAAACGATCCTACTCACTGCGCTAGTCACCTCCATAGGGAATTTTTGAGCACCCAGCACCTGACAGACTCAAGCGTATAATCCGTAGAAAAATCCGCAACCGAACCGCCGACCACATACCTCTTTTCACCTCGGACGAAGTATAGCTGTAGAAATCAGGGAAGCAAAATATTCCAAAGCCTTGGGACCTGATGGCATCTCAATGGTTATGATCAAACACACAACTTGATATGCCAGCAATTGATCATCTTACGGCTACATTCAACCTGTTCATCACCTTGCTAGTGATTCCACAATACTGGAAAAAGGGAAAGTGATCCCGATTCTGAAATCAGGAAAAAAGCGACACTTAGCGATCACCAGTTGCCTAAACACTAGAAGCACTAGTCCATTCTGTTCTTGCCGCCCATATTCAGTTAGCAAATCACCAGCACGGCTTTCGAAGGATGCACATGCACAGTATGACGACGGCCTTGAATGCCATTACATCCCGTATCCACATTGACCTTAAACAGACCCGTCCATGTTATAGAGCCATATTAGTGGCAATTGACTTGTCAAAACCTTTCGACACAGTCAATCATTTATCGCTTCTATCCGACAGAGGTTTTTCATCGCTTCCAATGCAATATATTAAATGAATCGCCCAATTATCTCGCTGGCAGGCAATCCTACACAGAATGCAGGATGATTAAACAGGGCGTTCCTTAAGGAGAGGACTCTTATATCCCACCTTGTTTAATTTCAATTTATCAGGACTCCCGACACCACCTGAAGGAATCCAAATCATTACGTGTGCTGACGACTGTTCAATTCTGTCAACAGGGAACAACATTACTCACATGTGCGAGGAAGGAAGTTAAAGTGAAGCTTAAGATCTCCATAGGCAGCTAACGTATTCCAACTACAAATCATCCTTAAATTCTCGAAATCACCCTGGACAACATGGCCACTTCATCAGTCCATGCCTTAACTATATGCGTACTTCCGGCCAGGGCTTTAAGGATTTTAATCCTATCACATCATGGTATCCTTAAAGCCCTGACCGGAAGTATTTTGGGTAAGGATAAAGAAACTTTACTGGTTACATAACGCAGACGGAAGATCCGTGGCCAACTATGCAGCTCCTGTGTGGTCACAGAACCTCTGTAATACACAGTGGAAAAAAATCCAATCTTGCCAAAAAGCCGGTCTCCGTACTGTCACAGGTTGTCTCCTAATATCATCCCAGGACTTGCTACATCAGGAAACTAAAATGCTGCCTATAAGGGATCACAACGACCTCCTTGTCAAGCAACATTTGATGGATTGTTACTGGAGGGAACTGATCTGAGAGACCTTGAGAGAAATGTCCAAAGCTACAAATGGATTCCTTTCGGCAACAATGCTTCTAAATCAGCCATCATAGCTTATAAATCAGCCATCATAGCATTACATCAACATCTCGGCCCAACCACCTGCCGTACCAGCTGAAGAGAAACCAACACATTGAAGCAAATGACATGCAATACACTTGCGTCTTTTTGTTGAAAAAGTTGACGCGTCTTTTCGTTGCTTTGTCGTAATGACGGGGAAACATCTGCGCTGCGTACGACATTACACTTGCGTTTTTCCGACGCAAAAGCAAAGCAGCGAAAAGACGCGTCAACTTTGCGTCGAAAAAAACGCAAGTGTAATTTAAGTCTTAGATGACAATCAGGTGACGTGTGGAAAGAACATTTCGCCACGGTTTGAACCGTATAATTTATGGCAAGTTCCCCCTCATGTAGATAATTTTGCTGGCCATCAAAGCGTCCTTCCCACCGTTACCTAAATACACAGAGCAAAACAATTAAAAGGTCATTTAAAAAAGTTCATAATTCTTCCTGCTGAAAATAATAAGGAAACCAAGACGGCAATTTTATATAACTGTAGGGAGGATAAAAAGTATGAAACATTTTTTTAAAAATTAATTTCTGACAACGGTATATTTTAAACAATTTGCACAAACTCTTCAAACAAACGAATATCCAGCAATATTTTATGTTTTTTTTCTGTTTTAAAATGTTTTATTCTGCTTCTTCGACTGCTTATTAGCGCATATTGTCACCATGACCTCAAATAACAGCCCAAGTTCACTTAAGCATATTTATTATAAGACGCCTGGTATCCTCCTGTGAATTTTTCGCCTATTCTTCCATCCTTCAGGACTTGTTCCAGCTCTCGTAAGATCTGAGAAGGGTTGGCACGGGTCCCAATGCGTTGCCCCAGCTGGTCTCATAAATGTTCTATGGGATTTAAATTTGGGCTGCACGCTGGTCAGTGAAGATGGTCGACCGATAGCTCAGTGCGTAGAGGCATCAGTCTCATGTCTGGAGACCAGCGTTTCGGGTTCGAATCCCGTCCACCACGTTCGTGGCCATGGATGTTTGTGTTGTCTTCCTCCTTTGCCCCGCATCACAATAATGTAATAATAAGCCACAACATCTCCCGATTTATCGCAGGCGGGAGGCTAAATGGGAGGAGGCGCATGCTGGCAACATGCATCGTCCGAAACTGGTTTATGCCAACGAAACGTCAGCTTAGCCACATGGTTGACGCGCTATGCTACGCTAAGGATTAGGGCAAATGAATATTTAAGCAAATAGCGCCCCATACCATAATAGATCCACTGTCAAAAGGTGATGTGGATTGAAGCGCACAGGGTAGGAAACATCGCAGCAAACCAAATGATTCGTAAACGACCCATAAACGATTCGTTTTCTACGAATGACGATTCGTTTTCTACAAATGACGATTCGTTTTCGACAAATAACGATTCGTTTTCAGATCCGTAAATGATTCGATGAGCGGACTGAAATGGTCTGATGTTTATGAACCGAAAATGAGCTGCACATAAGAATCGTTTGCGAGCCGTATTGAACGAATCCTTTTCGTATGAAAATACGCATCTATGGAAAAGATACCTTTTTGCGTTTCGGCCAAAGGCGTACAAAGACGGATGACGCCTTCCGCGGCTATTATTTTGTTTATTTAGACAAAAAAATATGCCGAGGATACTTGGAACCCAGAGCTGAAAAATAAACATATAATACTCATAGATCTTTCTGGTATCTCCGGGCACGATGCCAGATGAACACTGAGTTACTCGCCGGAGGATTATCGCTTAGCTTGCAGTTTGACTTGAGATTAATACTGAAACCATAGCGGAAAGACATCCGCGGAATCTTCTTTTCTCGCTATGTTTCGTTTCTTGGTTTGCTGGGATTCGTTTCCTCTTCTCCAGACGCTTAGCTCGACCATAATTTCCACACAGGCAAAATCTTGACTCATCAGAAAAGAAAACTCTCCGTTCATACTCCAATTGCGGTGATTCTTGACAAACCGATGTCGGGCGAGCAGGAAAGCAGGCCAGCAACAAAGTAATCAAACGATTACACACGGTTTGTTTGGAAATAACGGTTCATGTGGAGTGTCTGAAGTTGTTTGGAAGATTTCTGAGATTGTTACGACGATTTCTGAGGGCGTTTAAGCGTATAAATCAGTCTTCATTGTAAGATGTTGCTCTTGATCGGCCCTGTCCTCGTCTTTTTATGAAATGTCCTGTCTCCTAGAACACTGTCTCACTGCAAGCCGGCGGCTCATTTCCCGGAATACGCGGCCTTCCTCTAGTAATATCACAGCCCTACACACTTTAAATTTGTTGAGATGTCTTCTAATGCCTTGTGCAGGATCCGTCACTTGCTAAACAATCAACAATCGCAAACTTTTAAAAAAAACTACACAACGGACCGATTAAAATTTAAGTAACGAGACTCTTTCATGTTTAGGTTAGGTTAAAGAGGCAGCTCCGCACAAACACAGCACAAATAGACCACCACTGGGTCCGTTGTGATACCTCATAGGCACAAAAACGCCATGTGAGCCTAGTCGTCAAACCACCCGGATCTATCAATGAAACGATGCAGATGACCAGCATTTACGTCCTTCAGGTCATCGAGGTCAATAAAGTAGAGGGAGCCTAAATTATTCTCTCTTCTACCGGCCAGAGCAGGGCAGGTGCACAGGAAGTGATGTATCGTCTCCTCCTCTTCTTCGTCCCCACAGCTTCTGCAAAAATCATTGTATGGAAGCCGGAGACGCCTAGCATGCTCACCTATCAGGCAATGTCCCGAGATGATCCCCACAACCTTTCTGAGATGCCTTCTCTCCAGCATCATCAGCCCTGAGGAGCGCCGAGGATTGAAGTGCGGCCAAATTTGCCTCGTAACGTTGCAGGTATTACCATTTAGCCATCCGATATTAGCACGGCTTATTGCGTTTGCCTTAATTAGCTTTTTGCATGCTGCTATAGGCATTTTGACATTGCGGAAACATCCCATGTCCATAATGGCCGTACCTGCCCGAGCCAGCTCGTCGTCTGCCTTGCAGTTTCCGCTGAAACCACTGTGAGCCGGAATCCAGCACAAAGTGATGTTGAAAAAGTTGCTGAGCTCCTTAAGAGCGGTGCGACATACCACCACGGTTTCCGAAGTATGTAGTAAGTTTTGCGTCCAGGGACTTAATCGCCACCTGACTATCGGTGTACATAGTAATATTCCTTGCAGATATGATATTACGACCCAGAACTTCGGCAATCGCAGTGATCTCCGCCTGCAGAACGCTACAGAAGGCTGGAAGACGAAGTGACAAGCGAATGTCCACTTTCTCTAAGAAGATGCCTACGCCCACACCCGCTTCCGTTTTCGAGCCGTCAGTAAAGAAGATTATGGCTTCCTACTCAGGGGTATTATCTGTATCCCACTCCTGCCGCGAAGGTATTAGTCTCGTGTACCCTTTGTCGAAAGAGTATACCGGAGAGGTATAGTCCGTCTTCTGGAATATCCAGATTGCCCAGTATCGCCGAGTGGCCGTTAGTACATAGACTCTTTCCACTGCCTTATTTCCCTAAGACGGATGGGCGTAATCGCAGCTATCTGCTCAGCCAGGATGCCCAAGGAGAGCAAATTCAGCAGTACACCAAGAGCAGCGGTCGGTGTGGTTTTCAGAGCACCAGTGATAACAATACAAGACAATCTTTGAACTTTATCCAACAGATTCCTGTATGATGCTTTATTGAGCGCCGTCCACCATACAACTACCCCATACATTAATATGGGACGTATGACTGATACGTACAACCAGAAAACCACCTTCGGTCGCATGTCCCATTTCAGGCCAATAGCCTGCCTGCAAGAGTACAGAAACTTTTTCATGTTTAGTTCTATTTAGCCAAATTTACCGACATGTTGGAATCTGATGCTTCGTTTACACGTGGGGGCGACCGGTAGCGCAGTGTGTTGAGGCATCAGTCTCATGTTTGACTACCGGCGTTTCGGGTTCGAGTCCCGTCCACGACGGCGTTCGTGGCCATGGATGTGCAGGAGGTGTATGCTGACCACTGCATTCTCTGAAACCAATTTATGCCAACGAAACGTCAACTGGGCCACATGGAACAGTTGACGCACTATGCCCCACAAGGGGTTAGAGCAATTGAGTAGTTACACGTGAACGCTGAGCCAAGCACCGAATATTGAAAAATTGCATTGAAAAGCACCAACAACAAGAGGATACCATGATACCTCCCACAAGAGATGGGAACGACTCAAATGCTCATGAATTCATGTTGGCCATGTAAGAGCAGAAAAAGTATATTCTGGTTGTTGGTGCTTTTCAATGCAATTTTTCAATATTCGGAGCTTGGCTCAGCGTTCACGTGTAAACGAAGCATAACATCTTACCCTTACCAACAACTACAGTCTGGGCTTCCTTATTCGTATTAACCAGAAGAATTCGATCCTTTAATTGTTTTGCTGTGTGTAATAGCTAAAAATATCCATATTAAAAGACCTCTTAGTGTGAAAACACACCGCATCAGACAAAACGTTTTTGTCTCATAAGACAAGAAAACGTTTTTCATTGCAGCACACACCAAGCGAAACACAGTGAAACAAAACAAAAAGTTTTTTTTTGTCTTGTTTCGTTTGGTGTGTGTTGAGATGAGACAAAATTTAATTTGCAACGACGTGCAAAATTTTACATAAAATGACCAGGCATTAAGCGGAAACAAATTTTTGTTTCCGAAAGACAACTGGCCGCCTAGTGGCAACGAAACATGGCTTTCTGTTTTGTCTTGTCTTTTTGTTTCGTTTCATGCGGTGTGTGTTGCGCCTATTGCAATGTATGCAATTATCGATAACGACATTTGCCTGAAACAAGTTTGTTTCATTCGGTGTGTGTTGATAATATCCAAAGACATGCATTATCGACAACCAGTCATAAAACGCATCGAGACAAAAACGTTTGTTTTGTTTCGTTTGTTTTGTTTCGTTTCTTTTGGTGTGTGCTGACTGATAAGAAGCAATGGTCGGTTGTTTCTTGAGACAAAAACAAACGTTTTAAGTCTTATGCGGTGTGTTTTCAGCCTTAGAAAGCACAGCTGGTGAAGAGCAGGCCGACTTTCGAACCGGATCCTCCTGCGTTTGTTATAATAAGGCCTTGCGAATCATCATCGAGTAATGAATTGAATACGATTCTCTGCTTTACTTGCTTTTCATTTGATTTCCAGAAGGCTTCGGCAGTGTGAATCAGGATTCAATATGGGCGACATTGCGCAGGAAGAAGTTTGTGGCTATTATTAAGGCAACCTACGATGGTGCAAAATTTCGCGTTCTACATAAAGATAAAGATAAGGTGTCGGGGGACTTTGTGATTCGGAGTGGAGTTCGGCAGGGGTGCATCTTCTCACCGACACAAAGGAATCACAAAATCATGGATCTGAGCAGAATGATTTTAGATATCGTGAGGGAGGTGAGCACGGTTGGGCTAAATATTAACACCAACAAGACCGAGCTCCTTAGCCCGTTGCGAAAAAGAAATACATCGTTCGTCATATCAACCAGTATCTAAGGGGAAGTCCTGCTGGGTAAGTCGGGGGACAGATGTTGTTAATTGCCCTGACCCCTCCATGGGCGCGTCAACATCTCTAGCATTTCTATGCCTTGTTGACGTTTCGATAGCATATCTACTTTCTGGAAGTGCAGTTGCTAGCATGCACCTCCTATCCGCGCCGTCTTTATACCGACAAGATCGGAGCACTGTGAGAGTTCTATAAGTACCCACAGGAAGTGTTTGATCACGCCGAGATTTGAACTCCGAGCTCTAGATTATTGTCCTGAACCGAGTACGATGACGCGCTATGCCCTACGATAAAAGAATAGATCGTTGGCTATGCCCCACTAGGGGTTAGAAGAAATTAGTAGTCTCTTAAGAATACGTACTCACTGTAACATATGTAGCTAGTCTAGCCATAAATACTGTTACAAACTTTTTGAAGCACTGTTCAATAAAAGAGGTGTTATATGTTAAGAAATCATTGTTTATTTATTAAATGCATTGTCAACAACGGAAATTGCAACAAGTTATTCGAAGTGATTGCCTTTTGCCTTTACACAAGCCGTTAATCGAGCTGGCCACTTATCTATGGAAGCACGCACGACTTCAATCGGAAAGTTGGCGACTGCATGTGTAAGAGACTTCTTTAAGGATTCGATATTAGAATGTCTTTTAGAGCACATCATTTGCTCTAAGACAGACCATAATTCGTAATCCAGCGGATTCAGGTCTGGGCTAGAGGAAGGCAAATCTTCAGCTTTAATAAAATCTGGAACATTTTCTTCAAGCCATTTTTGGGTTGACTTCGCCTTATGACCTGGTGCAGAATCTTACTGGAAACTCCAAGGCTGATTTTTGAATAATGACGTGTTGAGAGGTTTCACTACACTTTCAAGGACACTTTCTTGATAAATTTTGGCAGACGTTTTGACGCCCTTCTCACAAAAATGCAACTGTGTCACCCCGTTGTAGCTAACACCCCACCAAACCATTACTGAGGCTGGATGATGACCTCTTTGAACCTTTTGGGCAACTTGAGAAGCTTCTCTGGCACTGCGAGCATAAACCCTATCGTTTTGTTTATTAAATGGGTGGTATGCATAATAATGAGGATATACTCAAGAGTGAAGTCTATTGAGGACATTCCTGAGTCTGCTATGTTCGGTGAATCGAGTGAAAAAGTTGTATGCGTAAAACTACTCTCCGCTCCATAGTAAAAATTGAGTGGAATTCTGTCAACTCAGCTTTACTCCACTCGACTCACTTTATGCATACCACCCATTGTTTCTTCGACAGTAAAAATTTTTTCGTCCGTAAACAAAATTTTACGGCGTTCTTGGTTTGCGTACCGGCAAAGTAATCGTTTTGATTTTTCCACTCTATTTTTTTTAACGAATCTGTTAGTAAATGCCCGGTAGATCTACGATAAGCACCCAACCCCAAGTCACTTTTGGTGATACGTGAAATTGTTCTTTGGGGTATTTTCATCTTACGGCATAAAATTTTTTGTTTCCGAAGAGGATTACGGCGAATTCTCTCGCGCACGGCTTTAACCGCTTGAGGTGTTCGAGTAGTTCGCGGACGGCCACTTCTTTCACGGTCACTTATTTCAGACGTATCATTAAGCCCGATATACAAACATTCGGCTTATACCAAGGGTATGCAGAGTCTTAAAAATATCACTTGGTTGCATTCCTACTTTATGAAGTGCAATCACAGCAATTCTATTTTCTTTGTCACCCCAATCCATGTTCACTACACTAAAAATTAAACTCAAATGATGACAAATGCATCAAGCACAAGGGTACTATAGCGATTAGCTCAATTTTTATGAAATGCAATATAACGGTTCCTTTCTGCAGGGTTGCCAAACCTTGTAACAATATTTATGGCTAGACTAGGTATTTGGAAACATTCAGGGGAAATGCAAAAAGAACAAACACAAAGGCATGCACAAGCGGTTTTTTTATTATTGCATTTGTCTGAATGACCCCAATAGTATTTAGGTGTGTACGAAGCATAAAACTACTGGGATTAGATTAACAATAACAAATTCTGTCAAAATCATTACAAAAAGCAAGTTATGTATGTTCTTCCTGCTCGTACGTCCGATACAGGGATATTTTTGGTTTCCGGGGCCCAGGGTGAAAAAATCGTTTTTCACTCGGATTTGTTGTCACTTATCACTCACGCCACCCTAAAACTCCTTGTTTCCTTGTTTTAATGATTTATACTGAGTGTTTGGTGTGTTTAAAACTGATCAAAACTCTGTTGCACGCAGAGCGAGCGTTCATGTTTGTGCGATACTGAGGGTTGCGATCCCTTAAGCGCGGAGCGAGCGTAGCCCACGCAAAGGGATTTGCGAATATTTCAATTTTCCATGCCTCCAATATTCCAAACACTCAGTATAAATGATGAAAAAAAAATGAAAAATAAAAAAAAAATTAAAACAAAATAAAATTTTTTTTTGCAAATTCTTGACTTTTAGAGCGACGCGAATGAAAAGTGACAAAAATCCGAGTGAAAAGTGATTTCCCCAGCCGGGGCCCCGGAAACTAAAAGGTTGCCGCCCCTTCTTATCTATTCGATTGTAACTGTTTTGATGAGTAATCGACCTTAATGCTCGCCACACACGGTCGCGCACGACCAAACTTCTGCTGAACCATCAATTTTAAAGAACAGTGTAAATAAAGATAATTTTCTTTCCGCACGTTCTATGAAGTTGGTGGTTCGGTCAAAGATTAGTAGTCATGTTACTCACACATTGAAACTTTGTAGGCAGTTGCCATTACTGAAGTGTTGTCGTCTCTATCTCTCTTAAGGGAATTTACCTTTGAATTATTGGCAAAGATTAAACATGAGTGCATCCCGTTCTAAAAATTAAATCGTACTAAGTGAGGTATCTTAGTAATGTTTAATCTTTGGTTCGGTCATGGTCGTGCACGATCGTGTGTAGCGAGCATAACGGCCGACCAACATGATCGAGCACAACTCTATCGAACCATAAATTTCAATAGAACGGTGGAAAAGAGAACAATTCAATTTCTCGTCGATAGAGCTTGTTAGTGTAATGCGTGCGATGCGATTGTTGCTCTGCACTTGATCTGGAATGCCAAGAAAACACTAGTGAATAAGATTTCACACGTCGCTGCGGTACTGATACCAATGGTAAACTCCTTGTATTCGAACAGAAGTGGACGTACAGCAGCAACAAAAAATCTGCCTGCATCGGCTCGTAATGTGACTGTTCAAGGGTGATAACATGAAGTTGATACGTTGAATGTAGAAATTTTCCAGCATATGATAAATTGAAAGGCAAAATCAGCACGCAGTGAGTTCCTATTTATTTTCCGACGCGGAGATAAACTTACTGCGTCGAGGTAATTCCGAGTCTACTTTCTATGAGCGACTTCCCCACGCGCACCGGATCACTTCGTTTTTTTCCTCCAGACGCAATCAAAATTACCTAGCAATTGCCACAACTGATCTCGTGATCAGAAAACCCCCCAAAACACTTTAAAAACCAATTTAAAAGCCACATTGCCACCACAACAAATTTTCACGTCAACCATCTTGCATGAAAAATATGTGCTATGGCAGAATTGCATTCGCCATGGAACCAAGAGCCAACTTACCGCGAAACAAAAACTTCTAAATTCAATCAAATTCTTAGCTTCACTTTAACATAATAATCACAAAAATCTTCTTCATTTATTCAGGTTTTCTTTTCAATTATAAATAAGGGAGAAATATCAACCAGATTTTACTAAAATCTTTTTTCCTGTCCAATATCGCGACAACAAACGCCAACTCCGTGATGAAGTCGAAGACAAAATGGCGATTGGCGAAACGAGTGCGGAATGGAACACAGTAAATTGAAACGTCAATCGATACACCGATAATGCAGTTCAAACATATGTTTCTGTAGGGAAACGTTCGGTAATCAGGGAAGTACGCAGCCGTCAAATCATTTTTGTTTACCATACCATAAGCTATAGGCGGGATTTTCACGGAATGCAAAATATGTTACCATTTAAACATTCATTTACGGTAATTGAATATCTAACTTCACTTACAGTCAATCATTTACAGTAATTCAGTATTTGCTGCCTTACAAATAAAAGTATTTTTCTTGTAGTAACAAATTGTCTTCATGTCGTCATCAGAAGAGGATACGAATCAAAATCCTGCAGAAATATCTTGTGATGATTTGGAATCAAAAATTGTATCACATATAGTTCGAAAATCGTCACGAATGAGTGACAAAGATGCAAGCGGCGTGCCAGAATCCAACAAAGAATATTACAAGTCCTGCATACCACTCTTGATTGAGGACATCCCAAAAATACATTTCGAATTAGGAAAGTTTTCTATTTTTGGAGAACGCTTTAAGAATGTTATGATATACGGCCACTTGGAGCCGGACAAAATTAATCGCAAGGGCGAGCGCAGCTATTTCGTAGACGATGGGACGGGCAGGATTAACGTTCTTCACCAATACAAAGATGCCCAGAAAATAGCCGGAAAAATTAATCAATTGAGCTTCGAGGTAAAGCAATTAAAAAAAACGGGATATAAACAATGGGGCGCTAAGTACGAGAAGCCCAAAAGCAAGAGTTGCAAAGAGTTGATTGACTGCATGGAAATGCTCTTACGAAAAATTAGGCAGCAAAGCAATTTGCCCCAGGAATTTCATCGACTTGGCTCTAAGGCTGCAGTTATTGGAAGGCCGTATAAAATGTCGAACGGTGAAATAGTTCTTTATGTTCAAGAAATTACTTTGGACCATGGCCCAAATAGAAGCAGAGAGTTGCTTTTTAAACAATGTTTAATTGAAAAATACAACAAATATCGTATGAATAGCTAATGACAAACTATGCAATGTTGATGTCATTCGGTACTTTATTAATAAAAAGCATAATATTGTTATCAAAAAGTCTTAACTATAATATAAAACTGCAACAATGAGTACTTGTCGTTGTCGTGGCGCGACAGCCCGACGTCGGGCCTTGGCCGCCCGGATCGTTGTCTTCCAAATATCTCGGTCACGTGACTGCGTTCTCCAATCTTGGAAGCCCAGTAGCTGCTGTTCGGCGTCCACATATACTGAGCTCTCCCGACGAGATCTCGGTCGTCTAGGCAGTCGTACTCCGTCTACTCGTTTTGCATTCATTACTATCTTTGGCATGCGATCATCGTCCATTCGTTGCACATGCCCTGCCCATTGAAGTCGTAGTTTGACGATTTCCGAAACTTCCAGCTCATCGTACAGTTCATACAACTCATTGTTGTATCGGATGCGCCATCCATCTCGATCGCAAACAGTCCCGAAAATTCACCGTAGAACCTCACGTTCAAATGAGTCTAGCATGTTTCCGGAGGCTTGAGTTAGGGTCCATGCTTCGCAGCCATAGCATAGCACTGGTCGTATAGTGGTTTTGTACACGCGGAGCTTCGTGTCTCTCTGCACATCGATTATTTTAGTTTTACCCTCGTTGATACGTAGTCCAACTTCTTTTGCAGGGGTATCGAGCATATGCAGAAGTTCTTCTGCGTCGGCCAATCTTCTGGACATGATGTTGATGTCATCGGCGTACGCTGCTAATTGTGTCGATTTGATGAGTAGCGTATTGCTATTGTCCATATTCATAGCCCGAATAGCGTATTCCAGTGCTACGCAACGCGAGATCAACTTCCTCTACTGTCGGGGGTTGTATGGGTGGGCCTGGATCAACAATATGGTCGAGAGCTTCTTGTGTGGGGATGTTAGATGGTAGGCTCAGAAGCTCTTGAAAATAAGAGGCCCATCGCTTGTTAATGCCATCGGTGTTGCTGATGATGTTTCCATCCTTGTCCTTACAAAGGCTAGTTCTGGGTTGGTAGCCGTTCTTAATTGTATTTACTAGTTTGTACGCTTGTCAGGTGTTCCTATTAGCTAAGTTTTCGTTTATATTCAGCAACTGCTCGTCAAAGTATTTACGTTTCTTACGTCTAATTATTCTATTCGATATTCGCCGTAGCTCGTCATAGTTTTCTCTTCTGGCTCTGGTTCCTCGTTGAATCCATTGTCTGTAGGCCTCGTTTTTCGCGTCAAGTGAATTTTTACATTCTTCGTCGAACCAGTCATTTCGGGCTGGCCGGGCTTTATATCCCACGAACCGGGAAACATCCTCACACCATAACTCCTTCAGATTTCGGAGGGAGTCTTCCTGGTTCCTGCCGCACGCGAATTGTTCCTACGCCTACAATGAATAATGTACTTTTGCATGCGCTCGAACCAACTCTGGAAGCAGTTATTCCACTCGTTTGTTGGTTCAGTCAAAATTGCGTTTTTGAAGGCGTCAACTGCTTCTTCTGGTGACTGGAACCTTTGACCACGCAGTCTGTTCTTTATTTTCGGAAAGGTAAAGAAATCGTTGGGGTTTAGGTCAGGACTGTACGGAGGATGTCTAACAATTCGACGTTTTGTTGCTTTAAAAATGCAATTGTGTTGCGAGCTGTGTGCGAACTTGCATTTTCTTCGTCGTTCGGGACTAGTCTTTCGAAGCTCAGTGATGACTTCTAGCAAACAAATGATTGTATACCAATCGGCGGTAACTGTTCTTCGATCTTGCAGAGGAATTGTTGCTACATGACCTGCTTTTGAGACAAATGTCGCAACCATCTTTTTGGAGACACTTCGAGAACGGATGACTTTTGTCGGCTTTTCTTCATTTTGAAACACCCAAACAGACGACTGGCGTTTATTTTTGGGTTTATAAGAGTAAATCCACGATTCATCACCACTGAAGATGCTGTACACGTTGTTAGAGTTTCCAGTGTTGAAGCGGTCTAAAGTTTGTTGACACCAATTGACGCGAGCTGCTTTCTGTTCCTCGGTCAAAAGATGCAGTATCCAACGGGAAACTATTTTTTTTACACACAATTCTTCATGTAAAATTCGTTGAATTGGCGTCTTTGGAATACTCAATGATGCCTCAATCTCGCGATATGTCACATGTCGATTTTCCGTAATGAGCTTGCGCACAGTATCGACGTTTTCTTGGGTGACTGCCATTTCGGTGCACCTGCCCTTGGATCGTCACTAAGACTCACCCGTCCACGTTTAAGTTCTGCATACCAACGAGAAATAGTCGACTGGTGTGGGGCTTCATTGCCGAAAACAGAAACCAACTTGGCGAGGCATTCTTTTTGAGATAATTGTCTTCGAAACTTGTTAAAAATTACTGCGCGAAAATTTTCTCGGTTCAATTCCATTATTCGGATAACTCGACGATTTTGACACTTCGCTGTAGCTGTAACACTCTACGTATCGCACTTACACTTTGGATTTCAGTTAACTAAGGATGCAGGTTAATGTTTAGTAGGGACATTTGATTCTTGGGACACTGTCCCTGTATGCAAAACTTAAAAGTCAGCCCTCGTATTATTTCCCGCAAATGCGGCCCAGCGAATCTAAAAGGTTGGACCCCTGCCTTAAACAATGAAAGCGTGTTTACAGATTTCAATTGGTAAGGGAGATTCTAAAAATTTTGGCTATAATTCAATTCAATTCCAATAGCAGGAATCTTTGACAGCTCATTCCCCTTAGAAATCATATGCTGACCTGATCGATTGATTTCGTGCGGCAGTGTAGGTTTTCTTTGTTATACTTTTTTGTCCTAGGCTCATGATTGAATTCAAATCTAATGGCTAGGGTTCAACATGCGGGTAACACCCAGCCCATCACTCACGAGCAGAGCAGCATTCAGCACGCGCCACCTGCTGCTTGTTGAAGTTTTTTTTTGCCATTATGGCCAGTTCACATCTTCACAATTTCCTTATTCTTTTTTTTTCTCCACTTCGATTTCCCTACTCCGCCTCATTTATATACAGAAAAGGCCATTACAAGGCCCTTCTGGAACAGATCAAACAATACAAACTGCGCATCACTACAGTCTAGGAAACTAAATCGTTTATTAACGAGATCAAGGACATGAGATTGCACACAATTTTACAAAGTGGAAAATAATCACGAGACGGGGAGTTTGGAGTTGCATTCGTTGTTTTTTAACATGCATGCTTCCGAAATTAAGGAAGGAGGAGCTCAAGACAACTATCTGGAGACGTTTTTCAGCTTAAAGCCAACAAATGACACCAAAATACAGTTGTGCGATTTTTATGTGAAAGCTAACAACGAGCTTTGGCAACGTGGAACCACTGAAGGGCAAAGCGTCCAAGATGAAACCAGTGCCAATCACACTTAATAAGTTTCGCATGAAGTAAAAACCTTGTCGAAGCTCAACATGCTTCCCACACCGAAGCAGCACTAATAAACAAACCGTATTCCTGACAACCGCTACACTCTCCGCGGTAAATGTATTTGTATATTATTACAAGTTGAATAATAATAGATCGATTGATATTAACGTTAAGATTTTTTTTATTAACCAAAATAGTGTATTGTGTTGATTGCTTATATATTATCAATTATTATTAAAAACTCAGTAAATAATATATATATTTCAGATTTGCTAAATTGGTACATCGGTTCTTCATAAATTTATGTTGACATTAATATTGAAATTAAGACAGCGACAAAATCTCCATCAAAGTCACGTTGTCATTGCAAAATGAATAAAATCTTTTTGAGTAAGGGAAATAGATAAAAACACTTGATATACACGCCACGCTTATATCTCCATTTATACATAAATCTAGGCAGTTTTTGCACGTATAGCAGCACGTTTGCTGGTAACAGCTTGGAAACCAGATTTGATACTAGCTACAGAACAACGCGAACCGCACGATTCACATTGCAAGAAGAATAAGCGGGTATCTTTCTGAAGGATTGTTTCGGGCGATCGACACGTATGACATGTAACGTATTCCTTAATATAACGCCGCAAGACATTTTCAATTTGTTTCGGCTGGAAGCGACCTTTAATGATCAACTGTTGATTTCCGTCCATTGAGCCGCTCGTACCCAATTCAGCAAGCAAGAAATCGAGTAAATGCTTCGGTTGTCTGTGCAACGTTTTGCAGATATCCGTAAAATTGGCGAATGATGTTTTTTTCGTGCCAACACGTAAAACTTGCGGCGGTCTCATCACGAATTTTGGCTTGCGTCCGGCTGCCATATCGGGATTTTTGTCAAGAATTATTTCGAATACGCGACTAAGAAGTTCGTCGTAGGTGTAATCACGATCAGAACCGGCCCAAGTGGAGTTGTTCTCATCGACTGAAAAAAAAACGGCAAATATTGTTATTAGCGATGTAAAATAGGATAAAAAAAGTGGGACATTGATAGTGAAATATAGAAGCTATGGGGTGTTGCTTATTACCAAATTCAAAGATACTCGTTTCCACATCGGTAAGGCATGTAAGAGAATTAGATCGTTTTAAATTTACGTTAAATACGCTGGAATCGAATTGCATACATAAATAAATTATTTTTTAAACTCAATGGATTTTATTATTTTACATACTGTCTGAAAATTTTTAAAATTCGACGAAGATTTTCATCTTACTGGTAGCAACACAGAATGAAACCGGAATATAGAGGGCTACGCCCGCAATCCGAGGGTTGTGTAGCAAGCGCTTATTTTGGTATCTAAATACTGGCTCCTTACTCTTCTTGGTACCACTCAGATGCATTAAAAAACCATAAATAAAATGTCTTGCTCATGATATAGTATATTATAATACAAGCCAATTCGTAAAAAAAGACTGCATCTGTCACCTCTGAAAGTAATAGTTTTAATACGAGAAGCTGCACTGAGATATGTATGTACACATACGAGATAAACTGTCCTGCTTTTCGAGATGCTTAACCATTCATGTTAAGACGACATTGCAAATTGCAAGCTTGCATCAAAACGATAAACATAATAGGGTCAGCGACCAGCCTACTCTGGCTGGACTATCCATACAAAACATGCACAATAATGCCCAAATTTAAAAGAATGTATTATTATTAAATATTATGTGATCGTAACGAAACTTAGACATATTATTGCCTATGGTGTTGGTTATCGTTTACCATCAGTAAGTACTTTTGAGCTCGGATGTGTTTTAAGGGATGCAGGGGTGTGCTAACTGTAACTATAGAGATAAACTATTGTATTATTAACCTATTTTGAGAAGATATACTATACTATACAAAACCCATAATTTTCCATTTTCGATGCTGTTTGGAATCCACCTTTCTGTAAGATTTTATATTTCCAAGTGTAACGACCTCGAAATGCAAGGGGGCTGGGACAAATTATGATATAATATTTCCTCCTCCCCCACTGTTCCCCTTTCTAAAAATTTCAAGAAAATCCCGAAAATGTCATGTACTCAACCAGGGCCGTCGACAGAAAATCCGGGCCCGGTACTCAACTTTTGTAGGGGCCCATCGTACATTGGGGGGCAAAGACCTTTTCCATAGTCCTCCGCGTGGGCGCCTCCTGGTAACGGCAGTGTATCAATTCGCTGACGGCCAATGTCTTAGCGATAAGACAGTTTGGAAAAGGCAGATAGCTGTAGCCTGAATGGCTGACAAACACCTAAGCGTCTCAGGTCTAGTAGGATGGAATGACTTGCGTAGTTGGACCTGCTACATAGTTGTGTGGGCTCCAGCACGTTTATTAAACCATCTGAAGCAGCTATCTCCGAGGCCATCCCCCGAATGGGGTTAAGCGACGTGCTGACAACTCGTCCTTGTAAAAACCACTCCATGTCAAGAAACCTGGAACAAAAGCCTCGGATTGGACGGATCAACAACGACGACCACGCAAACGAATAAAGGATTATTCTTTCGGATCCTGGAATGTACGCTCCCTGAACAAACCGGGGGCCGAGAAGGCCCTCCTTCAACAGGTCGAAAAGTACAAACTGAGCATTACTGCAGTCCAGGAAACAAATTGGCTTGGCAGCGAGATTAATGACAAGAAATCGTACACAATTTTTACAAGTGGCAAACCATCGGGCCGCAAGGAGTTTGGAGTAGCATTTATAGTGGACAATCACCTCAAACCGCATATTACTGACTTCAAACCCATAAATGAACGGCTGTGTGCGATTCGCATCAAGACTCGATTCTTCAATCTCTGGCTCATCAATGTGCATGCCCCCACTGAAGTTAAAGAAGACGCAGTAAAAGACGAGTTCTACGCCCGCCTTGAAACTCTGTTCGACTCACTTCCAACAAACGACGTCAAATTGCTGCTGGGAGACTTTAACGCGAAAGTCGGGAATGAAAGTTGGCATCGGGGGACCTCTGGAGGCCACAGCCTCCATGAAGAATGTAACGATAACGGCCAGCGACTTATCGACTTCGCCTGCAGCAGGAATCTAGTCGTAAGCTCTACGTGTTTCCCGCATCGACGCATTCACAAGCAGACCTGGAAGTCTCCAGACGCACATACCGTCAACCAAATTGACCACGTCCTCATTTGCAGGAGATGGGCGTCTAGTGTCATGGATGTCCGCTCCTATCGAGGAGCAAACTGCGACTCAGATCATCACTTGGTGAAGACGACCTACAGATGTAGAATCTCCTCAGTGCAGCAGTCAAGAATCAGCCCTCCCAAAATCTTTGCGGTTGATAAGCTCTTGAGTGATGCTACAGCGGTGGCGTATACTACCGCCCTTGAGGAAAAACTATCACCTATGCTACACAACATCAGCAACACAGACGTCCATGGGTTCTGGGAAGAACTCAAGGGTACCATCAAGGATGTCGCAGAGAAGGTCGTGGGATATAAAGCCCGGCGAGCGCGAAATGACTGGTTCGACGAAGAATGCAAAGACTCACTTGACGCGAAAAACGAGGCCTACAGACAATGGATTCAACGAGGAACCAGAGCCAGAAGAGAAAAATATGACGAGCTACGGCGAATATCGAATAGAATAATTAGACGTAAGAAACGTAAATACTTTGACGAGCAGTTGCTGAACATAAACGAAAACTTAGCTAATAGGAACACCAGACAAGCGTACAAACTAGTAAATACAATCAAGAACGGCTACCAACCCAGGACTAGCCTTTGTAAGGACAAGGATGGAAACATCATCAGCGACACCGATGGCATTAACAAACGATGGGCCTCTTATTTTGAAGAGCTTCTAAACCGACCATCTAACATCCCCACACAGGAAGCTCTCGATGATATTGTTGATCTAGGCCCACCCATTCAACCCCCGACAGTAGAGGAAGTTGGTCTCGCGTTGCGGTCACTAAAACGAAATAAAGCGCCGGGCGCTGACGAGATCCCAGCTGAACTGCTCAGATTCGGTGGAACGAGTCTAGTTGATGCCATACATCAATTACTCCTGCGAGTATGGGAGAACGAGGAGATCCCAGACGATTGGCACAGAAGCATCTTCTGTCCAATTCATAAAAAGGGAGATAAACTGCGGTGTGAGAATTACAGGGGCATCTCACTAGTTTGTACGTCCTATAAAATTTTGACGAAAATTCTGGAAAATAGAATAAAACCGTACGCAGAACGAGTCATTGGCGAATATCAAAGCGGTTTCAGACCTGGTCGCTCCACAACCGATCAGCTCTTCTCAGTCAAACTGATACTCCAGAGGTGCTGGGAATACAACGTAAACGTATACCAAATCTTTGTCGACTTCAAGCAGGCATACGACAGTATCGATCGTGGAGTACTGTACAACATCATGCTGCAATTTGGTATACCGGCAAAATTAGTGCGACTGACAAAGATGACGATGACCAACTCCGTCTCACAAGTCAGGATCCAGAATAGACTTACTGATCTATTTGAAACACGCACTGGTTTGAAACAGGGCGATGGACTGGCACCGACGCTCTTCAACCTAGCACTGGAATACGTTATTCGGGCCATGAATATGGACAACAGCAAGACACTACTCATCAAGTCGACACAATTAGCAACGTACGCCGACGACATCAACATCATGTCCCGAAGATTGGCTGACGCAGAAGAACTTCTGCATACTCTCGATACCGCTGCAAAGGAAGTTGGATTACGTATTAACGAGGGTAAAACTAAAATAATGATGCTATATGGCGACCGGTAGCTTAATGAACAAAAAAAAGGTCAAAGCGTACGTTTTTCTTTTTTTTTTTGGTAGGGGCCCATATATGACGACCGGTAGCTCAGTGCGTCAGAGTGGTATGAAAGGACAAAGAGCAAAAAAAAGCTGTCAGCGTAGTTTTTTTTTCAATTTTTCAAATTTTCGGGCCCCTGAGAAAAACACGGGCCCGGGGCGTTTCGCCCCTTCCGCCCCCCCCCCCCCCCTCTCGACGGCCCTGTACTCAACATTATCTTTCTCATGACACCCCACTTGCCTATACCAGTGGATAAAAAAAATTGATCGTAATTGCGCTTCTATGTGGTAAGTTCGTCAGTTACAACACATCGCTTTCTACAGCGAGCTATAGCATTTCTACATATTCTCAGCGAATTTGATGTGCAACTTCAGCCGCTCGTGAGATATTCTATGGACAGACAGACATTTGACCGAATTTGTAAGATTTAAGACACAAACCCCTAAAAAAAGAAATTGTATGAATAATTATTGTTAGAATCACCGCCCCAACCAATCTTTACCCTTCCAAAATTGGTTCATTAAATAACTGCAATTGGCCCTACGAATAACAACATGCAAGTAGTACTCGCACCAATGCACGAGACCGGTAGGTGTGTTTTTTGTATGGATAGTGTCAAAATCCCTAACTTTAAATGAATGTACTATTATTAAGTATTATGTGATTGTAATGAAACTTGGAGATATTATTGCCTATGATGTTGGTTATCATTAGTCATCAATATTTTTGACCTCCGGTGTATGTATGTATGTGTAACTGCAACTATAGAAATGTACTATTATTAACCTTTTTTGATGAGATTTCAAAATTCCATTATTTTTGATTTTCTGTGCTAGTAAAATGCCGCTTTTCTGTAAATTTTCATATTTCTAAGTATAACGGTCTCGAAATGCAAGGGGGGGGGGGCAAACTCGGATCACGTATTTTCCCCTCTCTCTCTTCTCCTTTCTGCAAATTTGAAAAAATTTTTTAAAGTGGAATGTACTTGACGGTACCTTTCTTACGATACCCCGCTTGCCTATACCAAACGAAGAAAAAATTTCGACCTTCACTTCCCCTCTATGGGAACCTCCCTTTAAACTTGACATATTACAACGCATCGCTTTCTCCAGAGAATTATAGTACTTCTACATATTTCCACCAAATTTCATGAACGTAGCTTCGGCGGTTCGTGAGATATTTCATGGACAGACAGACAGACGGACGCATGACCGATTTCATAAGGGTTTTGTTTTTACTACAAAACCCTAAAAAGCCAATCGGTAAGCAGGCAGTTTTAAAAAGGGGACCTATCGAATAAATGTTCTGCAACAACAACTGAATAGCTCTCTTTTTGATGAAACAACATCTGGACTTCCAGCATAATTCAGCATCTGCACTTAAAGATTGAAACAACACACAGTAATTGGAAAAAATCTCAAAGTTCCATAAGGCTTCAGAGTGACTTTCGGAAAGCTTAGAAATAAGCCATCTGTAATATGTTGACATTCGAAGTAGATAAAAAAAAAATTAACAGTCCACAATTTGAACCAAGGTGTTGAGATGAGTTAACATCATTCCATTTACTACATCGTGACGGTGTGTTTTGTGCAGCGGCGTGTGATCACTGCTCAACAATACGCTCAACCGAGTTATTTACCCCAAATGGATACTCATTTAAGAGCTGAGTGCTGGGTGGGTTCTGTTATGATTAAGGAAGTTAATTTACAAGACGGCAATTCGCATTGTGCTGACGAATATTCTAAAATAATTGTTTTACTTCGTTAAATAACTATTCTCTAAACTTAAATGCTTTTTCAGAATTATTCAACGAAGTTAAATAAATATTTTCGACTAAAATTCCACACAAGTTCCAGTCTGGAAATTCGGCAGTTGGGAGACAAAAACGGCATGACCAGTCTACTTGCTTCCTAGACTGTACCGAGATCGGTTCTCACCCACTGCAAATGCATCCCAGGTAATCCATGTGTTCGGGTTAAATCCCATTTTTATCTTTACCATCGTCTGATATTTCCTCATTTAACAGATCGGGATACATACATATAATATAAATTATATAGTAAAAAAAACCCGCATTCGGAATAACCCGGCCATCAGGGTAAAGAATTGACAGACTTCCGGCTTTCCCTAAAAAAATCTAAGGATAAAAAAAGGGCAATTCAATCAGCATCAGCAATAATATGCATTCGGAATATCTACCTGAGTAAGTGACAACTTCCAATATCATTAACATGCCGTCAAATACAACAGGTGAAAAAATTTATCTTTGTTTTGTTTATGTTCAAGTGATTTGTCGACGATAACAATTTATGTCTTGTGGGTAGTCGTGTCGGACTTCGCTGAATCACTTGAGCATAAACAGCCTAAGACCAATAATCCCTAGATTGGTGAATTTTGGACGAATTTAGGATGTCAAATTTTGAAATTCGTGTTGTGCCGTGTGTAAAAGTGGACCCGGGAATTAAGAAGTTTAGTGCCAAAGTGAAAACAATAGTGTAGTGTAGACTACACAACCCGTGGGGTGACGGGTTTAGAATATGCACCCCTAGGTGAGTCCTACCTTGATATCGTAAGAGGCGACTAAAAGGACCGATCACGTGCAGGCAATAATAACACCTCTAGATGAGCCTGCGGCACTATTCGACATCTTTAAGACCTCCCACAGGTCAGTGTGTGTGAGTGGGTTGCCGGGTCTGGAGACCGCCGCCGGATGTAAAAGGAAAGTCCATATAAATTTATTTTCCACACACTATAGGTAGTGCCACCCAACTCCACCTTTCTCCAGATAGGTGTAAAAGAATGGACATAAGGCCTTATGGTAGAATTCGCTAGAAGCACTACCCCGCTGGGCACTACTTTTGATGCACAGTTGAGTGATCCCAGGGCGAACATTGTTCGTGCCAGTGCGAACATTGTTCGTGCCAGTGCGAACATTGTTCGTGCCAGTGCGAACATTGTTCGTGCCAGTGCGAACATTGTTCGTGCCAGTGCGAACATTGTTCGTGCCAGTGCGAACATTGTTCGTGCCAGTGCGAACATTGTTCGTGCCAGTGCGAACATTGTTCGTGCCAGTGCGAACATTGTTCGTGCCAGTGCGAACATTGTTCGTGCCAGTGCGAACATTGTTCGTGCCAGTGCGAACATTGTTCGAGTCAGAGCCCGACGGATTCCGGGGGCGGGCGCTATGAGGCAGTCCATGTACACTATAGAGAAGCTGAGGGTTGCAAGCTGGAATGTCGGATCCATGACGGGAAAGAGCGAAGAACTCGAGGACGTCATGAAACGGAGAAGGATAGACATATGTGCGTGCAGGAGACCAAGTGGCGAAACGACCAAGTCGACCGAGCTCGTTTTTTGACGAATTCCAAAAAGTACAAATTGTACTATTATGGAAACTCGAATGATAGAAACGGGTTTGGTGTTATTCTGACATCGGCTTTACTTAGCAGCATCGTGAGTATCTCGAAGATAAGCGACCGCTTGATGAGTATCAAATTGGTTATCTGCGGAAGAGTGTGGAATGTCATAAGTGCCTACGCCCCCCAAGTGGGCTTACAGCAAAGGGAAAAGGAGGCATTTTGGAGCGACGTTGACACACTACTCCAAAGTATACCAGATACCGAGCTGGTTTTTTGCGGAGGGGATTTAAATGGCTATGTGGGGGAATCGAACTACGATTACGAGGACTGTCATGGTGGGAAGGGTAGCCAATCTACAGCCAGAAACGACGAAGGTGAGGCTATCCTGACTATGTGTAGATCACACGGTCTGGTCAGGAGAAAAAAAAGCATCGCATGTAGAGCTAAAAGTTAGTCCCAATCTAACTAATCCGATACGTTTACACCGTGATGAGTAAGTGTCACCACAGACTGTCGAACTCGATCTCGAACATGGTACAAGTGGACCGGGTTTTCTTCACGTTTATGTGAAGTGTGTTTGTGTGTCTTGAGTTATTCAGAGGACATTAGTACCATGTTCGACAGTCTGTGGTGACACTTAGGTGGAATTAGTTTATTTAATTACTGTTCAACAGGACAAAAATACTGGAACATAGCCCCGCGATATAAAAGTAGTGAATAAGTTTAAATGCTAACATAGACAACTTACCATTTTCCTTGTCCTCGCTCTTATCATCCTCCACTGCAGCCGACACCAGCTCGTCCAAGTCCTTCTTCTTCTTTTTCTTCTTCTTGGTTTTGGAGAAGTCCATGTCCAAGTCGAGTTCTTCTTCGGCATTTCCATCCTCGCCGACACCCTCACCAATGCCTGAATCGTCTACAACCGGCTCCTTCGACGGCAAAGCATTATCCAAATCATCTAGATTGAAAGGCTTCTTCTTTTTCTTCTTCTTTTTGCCGAAATTCTCCAAGTCCAAGTCGTCGTCATCGAGTTCTCTGGCATCTCCGTCGGCCTGTTCATCCTCAGCGTTATCAGCACCCGGGGTTGTATCGTCTCCGCCACTCAGGGCAGCGTCCAAATCGAAGGTAGTCTTCTTTTTCTTCTTCTTTTTGGTCAAAGTTGGGTCAAAATTCTAGCCGAAGGATAAAAAGATGCAGGTTACTTTCACCAACCAAAAAAATATGCCAGGTCACAGATCCGCTTGACGTCTCCAACCAAACTCGCCCATATGTCCTAACCTCAATACGAGCGAGCTCAAGAAGCATGGGCGAATTATCCACGAAAACTATGATAAAACACGAATAAAATTTAACTGGTACTTACAGCGTCTTCTTCCGACATGATTTCAGCTATTTTTCAAAGGGTTGATACCGTACTTTTTCTATAATTCGCGAGATGCTGAATGGCAACTATTGCATCAGAAATCCAATCGCGGAGCCACGGAAAAGTGACAGCACCAAATGTCAATCGAATCTAGTGTGGACCTGGATGAGTGGTTTTATGGGTTGCACGATGAGTGTATTTTTGCAGTGTAAATCCGTTTGAGCGGGCAAGGTGATTTTAAAATTTCTTTTTACAAAATTCACATCGGGAGATTTCAACAAGTAGATTTCGAAATTATCATGCACTTGTTGTTGTATCGATGGGTACGCAGCTGGCAAATCACTTCAAATATCTGTAAATTTGTCTGTTTTGGAATAAGTGGCATCTTCTTTGAGAGGGATACATGGAGGAGCAATCAGCATAACACCCCACATACACGGAGCTATCCGTCGCTTGATCGATCGGCTGATGGATCGTCACAAAATATCAGCTAATAAGAATTATATGGAACTGTCAAAAAAATCGTCAACGATATACCCATCATACACGCAGCGATTGATCGGCCGATCCGTCGCCCGATATCGATATCGGCCTGTGTATGCGCTTAATCGTTGGCGATTTTTTTGACAGTTCCATATAATTTTTGATCAGCTGATATTTAGTGGCGATCTATCGGCCAATCGATCGGGCGACGGATCGGACCGTGTATGTGGGGTAATAAGCGCATACGCAGGCCGATCCATCGGCCGTTATCGAACGACGGATCTGCCGATCGATCGCCGCGTGTATGGCACGTTTAAGGCTGCGCGCAAGTTGGCACACGTTCGCGTGTCGCGTTCACGTATTTTATGTCAAACGGTTTGAGTCTATAGTTTGCAACCAAAGATGCGAATCTGTCAATTTGATAGATGCTCGGCTGTTGTCGTATCACCAAATTGGATTCATTATTGTGTATTAACGCCAATAATTTAGTATGAAATGTGTATTTATGCACATCCAACTACTCCCCAGTCGTTTGTTTGGCCACTCAATTCTTACCTAATTATCCATTTTAAGGCACAATAATCAACTCAATTTGTTGATACGACAATAGCCGAGCATTTATCATATTGACAGATTCGCGTCTTTGGTTGGAAACCATAGAAACAAACCGTTTGACATAAAACACGTGAACGCGACACGTGAACGTGAGCCAACATGCGCGCAGCCTAATGCACACTAAATTCTATGACGTAATTCCACAAGTAAAAAGTAAACAGAGAGATATGCGCACTCTGCTCGCACCATCCGCCCGGTTCACATGATCGTCCCTCCACCCCAGTACACACGCACAGTCCACATCGAAATTAGACCAAAATGTAAAATTCACCTCATACTTTTCCCTGTGGGAAAATTGCTTCATTTCTTTTGCTCTATTTCATTTCCTTTTATCTCTCTCTTTTCAGGGCAACTTATCACTGCCATCTAAAAATATTAAGTAATCGAAAATATTAATGAATCAAAATGCTATCGAGTATGAAAATGGTATTTTATAACTCAAACACGGATTTCCTAATTATTAAAATGGGTAAATTGATTTTCGAGTTACAAGATCCCATTTTCATTCTTTCGATAACAATTTTATTCGAATCGAATTACATGATAGGGCCCCAGAGCCAGCTGCCACTGGGCATTAATAAGGGCAATGTTATGAATGTAGTGCACTACAGCCCATGACCAATCGATGTCGGGAAATACTCGTCCGATCGGGCTGTTTCGAACTACAAGGTAATTTTGGGTCGCTGATTCCGAATCTGAAGTAAAAAAATAAAATTGGGGCTGCCCACCCCGGAATGCCCACCCTGTTTTGTGGGGAACTACTTGTCCGATCGGGCTGGTTCGAACTAGAAGGTAATTTTGGGTCACTGATTCCGAGTCTGAAGTAAAAAAAAAATCTGGGGCTGCCCACCTCAGAATTGTCCACCCTGTTTTCGTGGGGAAATACTCGTCCGATCGGGCTAGTTCGAACTACACAGTAATTTTGGGTCACTGATTCCGAATCTGAAGTCAAAAAAAATGGGGCTGCCCACCCCAGAATGGCCACCCTGTTCTCGTGGGGAAATGGCATAGATATATATTGAACAGATCGGTAATAGTACTACCCCCACTCTGTACTTCATGTTATTTTCGAACCAACTCGTGCATGCGCACTGCTACCTATTTGCACGCGGTCGCTATACGTTCGGTAAATGTCGTTACGCCATTGGCCACAATTTTGACATTTACGAAGCATTTGGTCCCTCGCTCCTCGGGCCCCTGGGACAAATGTTAATACGTGTTGTGCGTGTTTCACTGCGCAGACGCGAATATTTCTGCCATAACTCGATATTCAAATTTTTACCCCCACTCTGTGCCTATTTCCTATCTGTTCAATATATATCTATGGGAAATACTCATCATACAATGCACGACTCTAGACATCTCGTGTCCCAACACAAAAATTGCGCTTATAGCAACGTACGCTAAACGACAACGACCACATCCGATAACTCGATGACGACATCCTGTAATACATACTCGTATGTTTACGTGATTTCCTTCCCACCAATGTCCATAATATTCAACTAAAACTGGTTCCGTATAAACATTTTCAATGTTAAAACCTGAAGACTCGGTGAAAAACCTTCACTTCGGCAATGAACGTGTCTTTTTTATGGAATCCCGGGTATTTTTTTTTTTTATTTTTATCAGGTACTGAAAAGAACAGGTACTCATATCCCGGGATCCCGGTACTAAAAAGAACAGATATTCAAATTCCGGGATCCCGGTACTGAGTAGCGGTACTCAAATTCCGGGATCCCGGTACTCAAATCCCAGGATCCCGGTACCCAGTACCGGTACTCTAATCCCGAAATCTCGGTACTCAGTACCGGTACAGAAAAACACGGCTCATGGTTGACCAGTTGAAGTCCGAAGCGTATATACCCTAAACTTGTACAAACCTAATGGTGATACCAAAAGTACCAATTACAAACGACCAAATGCATTAAAGTGAGTTTCCTATATGGCCAACCTCCCCTGGTTGGCGATCATTCAGAAGGATATTGAACATTCTCGAAATCAGCTAACTAACCCACACTACAAATACAAATATTTGCCGAATTTTTCAAGTCGCTAGCTTCATTTTATCGAAAGTTATCGCTTATTTAAAGTGTCGCATGTAGGGGAGGTAGAGTTTTTCTTTGTATGATCTTGTGCATTTTGAATAAGAACCAACTAGAACCAATCTAGTACAAACATTTGACCAAAATTTCAATTTACTAGCTTCATTTTATCGAAAGTTATCGCTTATTTGAAGTTTGTAAATTTGTAGGATAAGTAGGGGTTTCGTTCGTCGGATTTCACATATTTTCAATATTAGCCAACTGGATCCTACTACAAACATTTGACCAAAATTGCACTTATTTTATGTTTCATTTGTAGGGGAGGTAGGGGTTCCTTGGGTTGGATCTGACCCATCTTTAATACCAACTAATAAAATCTCACTTCAAACATTTGACTTAAATTTCAAGTCGCTGGCTTAAAGCGCGTTGACACGATCAAACTACGGTTTGACAAACCACCTACTTGAACGTGTCAACCCCTTGTCAAACTGGTTTGATGTCTTGTGCTTCTGTCAAACCGTAGTTGGACGGTGCTCAACTTTTCATCAAATGCTAGTTTGTCAAACCGTAGTTTGATCATGTCAACGCGCTTTTAGTTAAAGTTTCATTTGTAGGGGAGGTAGGGGTTCCTTTGGTCGGGTCTTGCCCATTTTCAATACTAACTAACTAGATATTACTGTCAATATTTTAGCAAATTTTCAACTTGGTAGTGTCATTCTGTCGAAAGTTATCGTAATTAAAGAAATATTTAATTTTTTGAAACTAGGGGAGGTAGGCGTTCCTTTGATCTGATTATGCCCAACTTACTGTAACTCAAGCAGTTTCTCACCTCAGGGTTACGTGGTAAAAATCAGGTATCTAAGTCAATTGTTTCAAGAGTTATGGACGAACAACTTGAAAAGCAGGGTAGTACGGGGCTCTTTGTAAGAAAATTACCGTTAGTTTTCAACTCATCGATTTTATTTTTCCAGAAGAGTATAAGATTACCCTCATGAGCAGTTCTACCAAAGCTAGAGCTTTTCATGTTTATTTCATCGGGAGTTATAGATACATTTAATTATTTTACATATGTAGGGGAGGTATGCGCTCTCTTGGCCTGATCATGCCCATTTTCAATACCAGCCAACTAGGATATACTTCCAACATCTGACCAAAATTTCAAGGCTCTAACTTCATTCTATCCAAAGTTGTCGTGTGAACGGACAGATAGGCAGACATGGCTAAATCAAATCAGGAGGTGACCCTGATCATTGAGTACGTTTAGACCGTGGGAACTACGAGTACTTGGGGAATTAACTAATACGAAGAAACTCACCGCGGTCTAAACGTACCAGATTAGTTAAGGCTACGACTAACTTTAACTCAATTTGCCTTGCGGTACTGAGCTGACTACAGCTGTCATCGCGTGTAACGTTTGCGTTTTCCGCTGTGAACTTGAATCCGAACGTGTGGCTCAAAGTTAGCAATTCACCTGGTGGATTATGGCCAATCCCAAAATGACCGAAAAGACAATAAAATCACAGCTGACATCGGTAATACCTGCTGCACCCGTCGGTCTAAACACACTAAGAACTTGTACTAGCCCGAATACACCACAGTTAGTTCTACCATTCTTACCACGGTCTAAACGTAGTCAATTGGCCCCATTTATACTGTGGAACTAAAAGGAGTATTAACTAGATCATATTAGATTTAGTTCTAGTTCGTGGTGTGTTTATACCGACCGGTACTAAATATGGCAAACGTCAGATGTTGCCTTGTCACTTGGTTTTGAAGAGAATTTTAGAAATATAAAGAGCCCAGTAGCTTCTTGTAGAAAGCGCTTTTATACCACCGACTCCAACAAAACATAATCATCGACAAAAACCAGTCAACAACGAAAACACAAACCTAATCCAAATTTTTTAGTTCAGTACCGTATTGCAAGTAGAGCTAAGAGCTAGTCCAATCAACTAACCTGACATGTTAACATCGTGGTGAGTTTGATGTAATTAGTTAATACTGAAACATAGTTCCACGGCATAAACGTAGCCATTGCTATGCCTCCGGAGCCTCCTTTAAAGTGTTACATATTTTCGTGACAAAAACAATATACCCTATCCCTATACTATAAGTCTAGGGTATAAAAATACCGGTACTCAAATCCCGGTACTAAAAAAACCGGGATACCGGTACTCTTGGTTTTTGGTACCGGTACCCGGTATTAGGAACAGGCCTATGTCATGTAAAGACATGTGATGGTTCTCCTTCATCCAGCTGCCTTTACTACTTAAAAGGCATCTTTTTTTTATTATCTTGAGAAATGAAGGGTGGCCTATTTCGCAATTTTAGCCTCTCCAAATTAAGGTGAAAACTCAGAAATAGGATTTACTAATAATTTCTCGTTCCTGCGGCAGCCGGTTCTTCGTACCGGAACGACCCGTTTTTCGACGGCCAAGAGCTGCCAAACCCCTTTGATGTAAGAAGAACTGAAGTATTCGAAGCATCGCTACCACAACAACAACAACTAATAATTTCTTACTTTATGAAAACGTGTCCACTGCTTTTTTTCATTTATAGTCAAATTTTATATAATCTCCTTAACCATTCCAGACATAATTTCATCTTAATTCTTGATTTTCTATCGCATCCTTACATATCCAAATTTACAAACCACCCAATGAGTGGGTTCAGGTCGCGCAACGTTTTAAACACAAATGCAAACAGTTCGGCTGATTTTGCTCGTGGACGGTCCGTTCCAGTTTGCGTTTAATCTACCACACATCGGGGAAATTAACCAGAAATTTTTCCTGGTTGATTTCCGTTTAATGGGGGGTAAGGGGTATTAGCGTATTTGACAGTTCTTAGTTGACGTATTGCATGTGACTGTGAGATGGTGTGGATTTTCGTTTTCGGGTTCTTGATTTGTACATGGCGTCTTATGTGCTTATTTACACCGAAGCAACACAAATTTGTGGCGATTTTGCAGTGCTTTTCATTTTTCCTGAAACCGTCGCGAATTTAATTGAAGTTTTGTTTGAAACTCAATAGCGAATCGGCTGTCAGCTGTTGAATACATGACAACTACAAAACAAGTCGTTCGGGTTAAGAGTTTATGGTTGGGTGGAGGGAAAATCTTTACCGCAATTACAACGTTGCGGAACGTGAACGCAGGCAATAACAAAACCATAAACCTCGTCACACACGACGAACCAAATGGTTCGCGACCACCATCGAGACACATCGCTTTTATAAAGATCGTACGGGAAAAATCTCGTCACATTCCTATGAAAGTGACATGGTTCGGTGATGGTCGCGAACCATTAGGTTCGTCGTGTGTGACGAAATTTGAAGAATCGAGTATGGATCCACAAAACAAAACTGTTTTAAAACTGTTCCTTGATTGACAGGAATGTATAATGTTGTGCAAAATGAATAAATAAGGAATTAAAATTGGTGCGGAGAGTAAGGCCCGAACCAGATTGAATGCAGAAAGCAGCAGAAAAGCAGCAGCGGCGACCAAATGTCAAGTTAAGGTCGACATACACGACAAGCATTTTGGTCGCGAGCATACATCGAACCACGGCAAAATCAATAGAACAGCGGAAATGAGGAGATTTTTTTCTATTGACTTTGACGTGGTTCGATGCATGCTCGCGACCAAACTGCTTGTCGTGTATGTCGACCTTTAGAAAGCATGCGTTTCCCTTAAGCCACCTAGATTGGACGCAGCGACAGCGGCGAAAGCTGATCATCCTTTTGTTGTTGTTGCTGCTGCCGCTGCTGCTGCATTCAGCGTTCAATCTGGTTTGGGCCTAACCTGCTGTTTTTAGCGTGTAAAATTCTTGAGTACCAAGTATTCGAAGTAATTGGCAGAAAATCAGTTGATACCATATCACCTATCCCTACTTTAAACGTACTGATTTCAGTTAAAGGTTCGGCCACATATTTTCCTTGACAGCGACCAGAAACTGTGAATTCACTCCACTGACATCACCTGTACCTGTCACAATAAAATAAAAAAAAAGTACTGTACATACATATATGTAAATAAAAGAAAGCAGCCACTGCTATACGAATTTCGGTTGTGTTTATATTTAGATTTTATTTTAACTGCTTTTCATCACCGTCTGTAACTTCTGTTATGAAATATTCTACATACATGTTAAGGTAAATTCTCTTCACTTTTGATTACATTTCCATTTTATCTCATAATTTGTCCCAAAACACAAAAAAAAAATGTCTTCTTTGCATAATTTTGCAAAAATTCTACACTTGGCAGTGGAATGCAAATTCAACAATTACTAAATAGCAGTTCTCTAATAAATTGATATAAAATTCAATATTCATTCAATAGTCAATAAGTTATTATGTTCCATTTCTTTTGGCTAATCTCATTTTATTTTTTTAATGTACATTAACATGTTAAAAGTAAAAAATAGAAAAATTGTATAAAATTATCTTCTTAATCAAAATCTGTTTCGAGTAGTAGAATTTAATTTTACATTATAATGAAATTCGTACGCATAGATGATTTTAAACACGAAGTAAAGCCGCTTATTACTTTGTTCCTACAATATTGGTTCATATTTGATTATTATATCAAAAATGCATTCTGATGTTGTCAATGATTCGACTTAAATGTGAGCAATGATCTTTTTCTCGGGCGCTATAGGTTCTGGTCCAACACCACCAGCCATTTGATGTACAAGTATTCCAACTTCGTAAGCGAGTCGATCAGCTTCCTGCAAAAAAAAATTGTTAAACGATAAAGAATTGATATTTTCTATTTAAACAAAATAATTAATAAAAAGAAGAAAAAAACGGCTATCTACTTAGGATAATTTAATTTAGATGAAATACAGTAGATTCAGCCGGGGATGGACATGAGAAAAAGCCATAGGGGGCGACCAAAGGCGCAAAGTTCCTGCGGCAGCCGGTTCTACGCACCGGAGCGACCCGTGTATTACGGCCAAGAACTGCCACAAGGAAGGAAGATATGTGTGTGTGTTACACTCTGGCTATCCACCGTTTTTCCTGGGAATTGGGAGCAACACGTGTCGGCGTAACTGCTCTCAATACTCATCCCTAAAACGCGAAGGATCTCGCACGTGATGTCTAAGGACCTGAGACCGGTCAGTCTCTCCTCTATTCTGCTGAAGATATTGGAAAGATTAATTGATCTTCACCTACGAAACAGCATTCCACCGCATCTGCTGTCAGCCTCTCAACATGCTTACTGGAAGAGGAGGTCCGTCGACACTGCTCTACATTCTATCAGTAGCTTTATTGAGAGCGCATTGAACATCAAGGAGTATACTATGATTGTTTTTCTGGATATAGAGGGCGCATTCAATAATGTTAAAGCGGAGGCAATCGTGGAAGCTCTGCTCACCTTGGGGCTGGATTTACCGCTCACCACTCTTATTAATCTACTACTGACAAATAGAATCGTCTCTTCTAAACTGGGCGGGTGCACTGTTCGTAGGAAGGTTTTGTAATAATGGATACCGGAGGACGAGGGTTGGTTTGGCCGTGAAGGCCTGTGTCAAGAAACCACTCTCTGAGGACCACCTGTGACGTGCGCTGGCAGACCAGCTCAGCTGTCGGAAGTAGTGGGGTGGGCTAAGCACGGCAGTCACCGGCCTCCTCCATTATCAACAAAAACGATATCGCACGTCTGCCCGTAACTCAAGAAAAAAAAACGAAAGAAACTATCAAAAGAAAAGACAAGATGCCAAAAAGAGAAACCTAACGATGACGACGAACGTCAAACTTCCAAAAATACGCAAGAAAATTCACAAAGTCCCGTGCAGGGACACAGGGCTGCATCAGCCAAACTACAAACAGGCACAGGGCCGAAAATTTAACAAAGACGGGAATACCGTCCAATCAGGACAGATCCTTCACCTCTACAAGCCAGGTGAGCCTTGAGGTCTTAATTGGCCCCCGATGTTGTGGGCCCGGCGCGGCCTTGCCCTCCCAGCCATGGCTTTCGGGCGCCAATGTTCTTTGAAACCCCCTATAAAATACTCAAGTTGGGTGGAGAGAAAGCAGAGGAAGGCTTTAAGTAAAAAAAATAAAAATATAAAATAGTTCTTCTTGAACTTATTGCTCATTAAAGGAGCCAACAAAATTCACCATTTTAATTCCCTTCATTCAGAGGAATGTCATTCACCAACAAAATTTACTTATGTCCGATCGCGGTTTAATCCATGTGTGCGAGGGACTAAGTAATCGTTATAACGTACTACAAAGGAGGAGAGGTTTGATCTAGATTAAAGTGCAAGATCAGCCCCGATTCCAACCCATAATTCAAACACCAAAAAAAAGGTCCAGTCGTAAAGTCCGTCGTTAAGTACGCGTTGGTCAGCAGGTCCTTGCTATTCAGTCCTCGGTCCGCTGTCCGTTAAAGCCCGTCATTGTCGCATGCCACTGGGCTTGGCCTGACTAAGTGGGCGGGACGTAGCCAGTTTGCCAATGCGGGGATCAGTATATCATAGTCCAGGTAGTATGCCGCTTCACCAGCGTTGGTCCGCATGCTGGGGGGGGGGAGGCGTACAAATCGCCAAGAGCCAGTTGTCTGTCCCAGGTTCGTCTGTCAAGTATGTCCGCGTCAGGGGCTCTACCTTGCCGATTTGGAATCTCGTTCTCTCTCTCCTTCTCCTTTTATCACGTATAATTCAATCTTTTATTCCTCATACATATATATATTGTATATATATGGTTTTTTTTTTCTTTTTTTTTTATAGTTATAGTTTATATGTATAGTGTATAAAAATTAAGAAAACCCAAAAATTAAAATATTGCCTTCTGCAATTGGTGTTTGTTCATTTATATTTGCCATGCTCTCAATTCGAGTCTTGGAGTATGACTATCACGTTCGCGATTCGTGAACGTTGAATGCGATTGTTCAGACTTGGAATAGTCCCGCACTAGAGATTCTGTCACTCTTGGAATGGCTTTCGCAGCTGAACTCGATAAGATCCCGGGGTATTTTATAACAACATCCTGATCCACATTAACATTCTCCACATCGCCCTTAATTTCGATAATGTCCACTCGGTTAAAAGTTAAACGATGACGAAAGGAAGCGAAATGCCGTCCACTGATAGATATCAAGTAGTCAGTATTTGTGACTAGAATCTGTATTTTGAATCGCGCTCCGCGAGACAGACTGAACGGCAGAGCTGAAGTTACTTCTTCTGCACCCCAAACATCTCGGATACTATTTTACAATTTCTGACAATGTAGTTTTGAGGTAGGCGAGGATTAACATGGAGGGCGACGTCGCGTGTAGCGTTGTTTAACACAAGATTCACGGAAAACCTTTCACAATTAACTACTAGCTTGCCACTTATTGTAAAACAGGACCACTCCTTGAGCTCGTTGACATTCGAATTTGAAAATACAACTCTCGGTTCTATCTGGTCGTAAAAAGTATTCTCGTTGATTCCTTCGTCACTTTTATCGAATATGCATCGCGTAAAATATTCGTAAAATTTTCGAAAACCCATTGTTTGCACATACGACTTCAATGGGCAGGGCATGTACAAAGAATGGACGATGATCGCATGCCTAAGGCGGCTATTACACTATAAAAGTTCTTTTACAAATATATTTGACGAACGATATTTCAAAAGAACTTTTATGAATGATATTAGCCGCTAAAGGGGGAAGGTGTGCAAGCATATAAGAAAAATAGTTGAAACAAGCAACGTCCATGTCGCAAATCTTTTCTTAGGCGGCTATTACACTGTAAAAGTTCTTTGAAAATAGCTTTCATAAAAGATATTTGTAAAAGAACTTTTATAGTGTAATAGCCGCCTAAGAGAGTAATGAATGCAGAACGAGTCGACGGAGCGAGACTGCGAGGACGACCGAGATTTCGTAGGGAGAGCTCAGTAGGTGTGGACGCCGCACAGCTGCTGGGCTCCCAAAATTGGAGGACACGGTCACGTGACCGAGATAATTGGAGGACAATGATCCAGGCGGCCAAGGCCCGACGTCGGGCTGTCGCGCCACGATGATGATGATGATTGTTTGCACATATATTTATTATTAAAATGGTATCTTCAAATTTCATAAAGAAAGGTTGCTTTCAATTGGATTGTATACAATTCATACATACGTACATATATACTGGTATATACAAGATTTCCAAACAAAAATTGAAGGGAAAGGTATTGGTACGCAAGCAGTAAAACAATTGCATTGAAACATATGCCGGCTGTCATATTCTAGCGAGACTATGTGCGCTACCCGCAAACAGAGACCCGCAATTTGACACTTGAGTGTCTCAACCTAACCGTCACCGACAACGCTAAAATTTGGCGCTTCACCAGGCTCCGCGGCCCCGACCGATTACCCTGCCCTTCTCCCGCTTTAGCTACGCATACTAATAAAGACACTTTTCCCGGAGTAAGGCGATGCGCAACACCAGGGGGGTGGCGCTTCATACGATTTAAACAAAAGCGCATTGCCAATTGATACGCAAATAATCAAATGAAAGTTGCCTTTAGAGGGATAGGGACGGCAACATTTTGAAAAGCTCTTCAAATGCCAACTGCCTAGTACGTTTCATCGTATGAGTAACATACTTTGCTATTCCGCGTTACCCCTTCGTGTACTGATGGAATCCAACACATATGCAACTACTAGTCAGGCACTCTTAATTCGTATAGAGTCCCATTTCTTGTTAGCAATAATCTCTATTCTTTGGCAACACGATGAGTGAGTTGCAGCTACTAAGGAGTTCTGTCTGCTGTTCCCGCGAGTGAGCGAGATGGCTGCTCCAACCGTTATCGCACTGCCTTACCCCGGGAAAAAGCGACCAAAGCACCTGTGGGGCACTCGTGGCGGAGCACCCCTCCACTTTTCCCACGATGATCCGCTGTAATTCTTTTCAGGCACTGATCCCTAAATCGATACCGCGGACTTACTGGGCGCCGGACGAACAAAAAAAACTGCACTTTTTATTACTTTACCGATTAGATACTACTTAGAGCGGTAGCGCAACCCAGCTTTTCAACTCAACCGTCTCGGTCAATCGCGGAGCGCACACACACGTATTCGCTCTCTTGCACGCACGCGTCGCACACTATCCACACATTACGGAAGAAATTTTCGTTCATTCTGCACACATACAGAGGTACAATACCACGCACTTTGTTGAGCACTCTCGCTCACTCTCATAGCTAATGCGAATAAATCTTGACTTCGATTGTGTGTGGGGGTGTGTTGCTCGTGTCACATTTTAGAAATTCGTTGATTTTGGTGCAAGCGCATTTTAAGGCGCGTTGACATGATCAAACTATGATTTGACGAACCCCGTTTGACAACCTACTTGAACGTGTCAACCCCATGTGTCAGTTGCAGTCTTGTGCTTCTGTCAAACCGTAGTTGGACGGTGCTCAACTTTTCAACAAATGCTGATTTGTCAAACCGTAGTTTGATCGTGTCGACGCGCTTTTAAACACATGCAAAAATGTGTTCAGCAGACCGCTGTCCATATGTTTATGAGCTAAATGCATTGCCGGCAGAGACAATAGCAGCCGTTTATGCATATATGCCTAGGGACCGCGATTGCCTTTGTCGGCAGTCTAATATTACGTTTACACTATCCCCAGATTACTTCATCTGCTGCTTATATTACGTTTACACTATCCCCAGATTACTTCATCTGCAGCGTAATCTGGGTGTGGTGAGTTCAAAATTGTATGTATTTGACAGTCGCAGATTATCTCAGCTGGCGCAGATGAAGTAATCTGGGGATAGTGTAAACGTAATATAATATTACGTTTACACTATCCCCAGATTACTTCATCTGCAGTGTAATCTGGGTGTGGTGAGTTCAAAATTGTATGTATTTGACAGTCGCAGATTATCTCAGCTGGCGCAGATGAAGTAATCTGGGGATAGTGTAAACGTAATATAATATAATCAACCCATTTCAGTTTCCAGAGGTACACCACAGGGTGGTGTGCTCTCACCTCTCTTATGGATCATCGTTATCAATAGCTTGCTTATTGACCTGAAGAGGATGGGTTTCAAGGTCACTGCTTACGCATATGATGTGAGGGTGGCAGTGTCTGGTAAGTTCCCTGACACTCTTAGTGAACTCCTGCAGAGTGCCCTTTTAGTGATCACCAGATGGACTAATATGTGCGGTGTTGGCGCGAATCCGACCAAGACAGAGCTCGTTCTGTTCACAAGGAAACTAAGGATGCCTCCAGTGGAGCCTCCATCGATTGGAGGCGCAGTACTCACTTTCTCCGATAAGGCTAAGTTTCTGGGAATAATTTTTGATAAGAAGCTGAGCTGGAGGCTTAACATCCAGGAACGCGTCAATAAAGCGACTGTTGCACTGTACTGCTGCAAAAAGGCTGTGGGGAAGAGATGGGGCTTACTGCCTAAAATGATGCACTGGCTGTACATTGCTGTGATAAGACCGATACTGATGTACGGAGTGATCGTTTGGTGGAAAGCCCTTAGTACCGGGACAAATCAAACTCTGTTGGGGAAGGTTCAGAGAGCGGCTGCTCTGGCTATCAGCGGTGCCCTACGGACAACTCCTTCCGCTGCCTTGGACGTGTTACTCAACTTGCTACCTATCGATATTCTAGGAGAGCAAATAGCTACTAACAGTGACCTAACCTAACCTAGTTCCTTCATCGCGCCAGAAGTTGAGCTCGATCCAGGTCCCAGAACCTGCTGGATATGCTGTGTCTGTAACAAACCACTGCACTACTAATGCTATCACATAAAAATGTACATGCTACGACGAATGGTGCTATTTGAGAAATTGCTCGGGGCCGAAGCACCACACCCAATAGAATTCCTCCTTTACTGTGAGCCTATGTAGGGATAGAGAACAGCTATCATAATCATCACAAATGCCTATCGTACTTCCATCAGTTAGTGTCTAAACGGATTCCCAGCTGTCCCCCACGACTCCAGTGAACAACATTACCAACAGGATTGGATTACTCAATTGCCCTAATCCCTTGTGGGGCATAGCGCGTCAACTGTTCCATGTGGCCCAGTTGACGTTTCGTTGGCATAAACTGGTTTCGGAGATTGCAGTTGCCAGCATGCACCTCCTGCACATCCATAGCCACGAACGTCGTCGTGGACGGGATTCGAACTGGAAACGCCGGTAGTCAAACATGAGACTGATGCCTCAACACACTGCGCTACCGGTCGCCCCTAACAGGATTGGTTTGCAACACAATCTCACACCTGCACCATCCGTCTCCAAGCTCAGCACCGACTCACGTGCAGCGGGTTGCAGCGGAAAGTCGCAGAAGTATCGGCATTCATGGATATACACCGCACCATGATTGAAGCTATTCAAGGGACGAACACTAATTCTTCAATCAACTGCTATGGTAACTACGACATCATCAGGAAGGATAGAGCGTCCAATACTGGTGATGGAATTGGAGTTCACCGCTCAGTACTGTATCGTGAAATTGACTTCGCAGTGGCCGACAATATCCTGGAGGAACAGCCCATAGCTATTCAGTCGGGCAATGTCGATATTGAAATCTACAACATATACATTCCACCTGTATCCAGTTTTCCCTCGGGAAATCAGTCAATATCAGTACACTGCTCACTGGCCAATATCGCCTCCAACTTGGTGATTTGAATGCTCATCACGAATTGTGGCACTCAAACGATTCGTATTGCTGGAACCTGTTCCAGCTCGCCCGATATTTCGATTGCCAGTGCCGGACTTATTATGATGCACGATGGGAACCAGTTCTGACGCTATCCTCGGATCATGCCAATTCTTATAAAACTGGATAAAACATCCAACATTCAGTTTGCTGATCACCGCACGTTCATCAGTCACAATAAGGCCGATTGGGATGGCTTCAAAACCTACACCAATTGGTTTTTTACGGAATGTAAGGCACATACTCCAGAAAGCGGCTATAAAGTTTATTCCAGCTGGCCGCATACCCAAAATTCGACGCAATTTCCCTACTTCAGCATCCATATTGGCAGACGAACGAGACCGCATATACAGCACCAACCCGGACGATCCTCGTTTCAAGGAATTAAATCTTGTAGCAGATCCCAGGAGAATGAAATGGAACTCTCACCTCGACAATTGCAGTTTAACAGTCGTTAACAAGCTCTGGTCTACGGTTAGGGCCGGTTGACACGTTCAAAGTACACTTTGGCAAAGTACGTTGACAACCTACTTTGAGGTTACTTTGAACGTGTCAACCCCCTTTCAAAGTACTTTGAAGTCTCTAGCGTCCCATCAAACAGAGTAGGATGGTGCTCAACTTTCCATCAAAGAATTGATTGTAAATCGATAAGTTCACAGAAAAAAGTTGTTGGAGCGGGAAGTATTGAGGTGTTGGTGGCTTTTATTCAATTTATCGTGGGCTGAATAATGTGTTTTGGTGTGAATTTCCTAGAAATGCTAAATCCAGCGTTTTTGGCAAGTGGGAAAGTGGTAATTCACAATGGTGGATATTCATTCCAAAGCATACTTTGACAAAGTGTACTTTGAACATGTCAACCGGCCTTTAGAGCCCTTACAAACCCAACCAAACACGAAGGGCATGTTCCAATTCAGTTTGGCAACACCACAGTTAACGATTCTAAAGGTTGCCACACATGACCGCGCAGAACCGACACCGAACTTCCAACGAGCCACCAAAAATCATAGAACAGTGGAAATGAGGAGATTTCTTTCTATTGAGTGTGACGTGGTTCAATGCACGCGACCAAATTAGTCGTGTGTGGCGACCTTAAAAAATGCGTAAACAGTTTATCGAGCATCCGCTACCTGATAGACTTAAGCGCATCATCACTAGGAGCATCCGTAACCGCTAAGTTGACCAGGCACTTCGATTTTCATTCGGAGAAATTGCCACAGCTACTAAAAAGGCAGAGTTCCCAAGCCCTTGGACCAGATGGTAGTTGGGAAGAAAGGCTAATACCAGGGAAGAAACCAACGCAAGGCGAATAATACCATCCCACCACACTTTTGTCTTCTGTGGCCAAGACTCTCGAAGCGCTACTCCATCCTATAATGGCGACTCACATCCAATTAGCCGATCATCAACATGGCTTACGAAGGATACACAGCACAATGACGGCTTTGGATGACATCACATCAAGAATACACAATGGCCTCATTCAAGCACGTCCATGTCAACGAACAATTCTAGTGGCTTCAGACTTTTCAAGTCTTTTCAAGTTCCCCGTCCCCGAGGAAAGGGACCGTAAAAAAGGTCCAACGACTGAAATAATTGTCAAATTGTGAGCGTACCGAACCCTATCGGCTAATATTTATTAGGTGTCACTGGTCAAAATACGTAGTTCAAAAGTGTCACAAAGTGAGTTTGGACGTCTGTGAACGTATCGACATCCCCGCATTAGTAAAAGTTGTTCGCATTTTTAATAAGATTCGCGATTCAAAATGTCTGTTTTCGAGCCAAGTTCTCGTCATTTGCTGGAAGTTTTGTTATTCTGTTTCTATTTGTAAAAAACTGCAGCTGAGGCTCATCCAATGCTCTCAGATACTTACGGTGAGGTTGCTCTGAGTGACAGAACATGTCGTGAGTGGTTTCAACGTTTTAAAAGTGGCGATTTCAATGTCAAGGACAAGCATGGTGGTGATAGAGAAAAAATGTTCAAAGACGACGAATTGGAAGCACTGCTTGATGAAGATTCGTGCCAAACGCAAGAAGAATTAGCTGAATCACTGGGAGTGACTCAGCAAGCCATCTCGAAACGCCTCAAGGCCATGGGCATGATTCAGAAACAAAGAAATTGGGTTCCGTACGAGTTAAAACCGAGAGATATTGAACGGCGATTATTTACATGCGAACAACTGCTTCAAAGGCAGGATCAGAAGGGATTTCTACATCGCATCGTAACCGGCGACGAAAAATGGGTCCGTTACGATAATCCCAAGCGTAGAAAGTCATGGGGAATGCCCGAACATGCCTCAACGTCGACGGTAAAACCGAATATTCACGGCGCCAAGTTTATGCTTTGCATTTGGTGGGACCAGCTCGGTGTGATATGCTACGAGCTACTGAAACCGAATGAAACTATCACAGGAGATCGGTACGGAACGCAATTGATGCGTTTAAGTCAAGCATTAAAGGAAAAACGACCACAGTACCAAGAGAGACAGCGTGACAATGCTCGGCCACACGTCGCAAAAGTGGTCAAGACATACTTGGAAACCCTGAAATGGGAAATCTTGCCCCACCCGCCGTACTCCCCAGACATCGCTCCTTCCGACTACCATCTGTTTCGTTCCATGGCGCACGGCCTGGCTAATCAGAATTTTCGTTCGTACGAGGAAGTCGAAAAATGGATCCAATCATGGATCGCGTCGAAAGACGCCTCCTTTTTCCGTGATGGAATCCGAAAAATGCCGGAGAAATGGGCGAAGGTTGTCGCTAGCGATGGACAGTACTTTGAATAATACATCTGTAAGTACTTTTTGACAGGAAAAAACGGCGGAAGCAAAGTACACCCAATACATACGCGTGATGCGAGAAAGCTCACTGTACAAATCATTTCATTTCCTCATAGTTATAAATACAGCGCGACGATATGTTTTAGCAGTGGATGGGAGCGAACAGAAGAAACCTCATATTGGAAAACTTCTCCGGGTCTAAGACTGGCAAAGCGGTTTATTTTAGACCAAATTGAAACGTAAAAAATAACTGGCGCAACAGTCCCATTTTTGGACAAATGCCTCCAGATGAGTTAGCATCATCTCATTTACTAGATCGTGATGAAGTGTTTTGTTTTAACCGAGTTTTTTTTACCCAAAATGTGTACTCATTTAACAGCTTTTTTTTATCGAAGGCTACTGCATTCAGTAGGAATCGAACCGGGACCCAGTGCATAGAAGGACTACAAATTGAAACATAAAAATTCTAGGAGCAAGGCCTTGTGGGACCCTAAGAAGTTATCTTGAGATATTGGGCCTTTTATCGGATGCAACCTGTCGTTTACGTGAGACGAAAAAGAGGCTAACCGAGAAGTTACACATAAGTGAGAGCGGCGAGTCAATTGGCGCGACGTTTGACGAGACGCATTTGATCGCTCGAAATCGCCCTTTGTCACGTCAAACAGCTGGCAGCGCGTAATAAGCGCTCGTCGCGAGCTTATCGACGAGACGAAACGCAAAATCATAGTTTACACATATGTCGAGCAATGAGTGCTCCACTAAACTGCGCGCGCGCTTTACAGTTTTGCGAGTGTTGAAACGAATCACTCTTGAGCATGTGCTCAGGCACTATAACATATTCCCTGTAATACTCATGCAATGCATGCCACCGCTGGGAAAATTTATGAAGTGCATTGCCGGAGGCGAAGGAAATACGGTCAAGTTAATTATTGTACAATCAGTTAAGATCATGCAAAATAATAATGTTATACTTACTTCCTTCATGGCAGCTTCAGCATAAACTCGTACAACATCTTCCGTTCCTGATGGCCTAACGAATGAACGTCCCTTCTTATAATTGGCTACAACCTTGCCAATGGCATTCTGCAAACCTTCTGGCGTTACACACACCCTCTCTGCATCACTGGTTGTAATAACATTTCTATCTTGTACTTTTACTTTAAGCTGCAAATTAGGAAGATCCGTGTATGTTGCAAGCCATTGTTTCAGATCCCAGCCTTTAGCATGCAAAATAGTTTCGACTAGAAGCATATCGGATATGGCATCACCGACTGTTTCATTGATCAAATCAATGATTTTCAAGAATCGAGTTGCACTCGCCTTCTGTTGATTATTTTCCGAATTGTCTGCTACATTTTTGATTTGTTGTTTGGCATTATCACTAAACACGACCGTTCCATGGCCATTTGCTTCAAAATAGACACCAATATCATAATCGAGTGCCTTGTGATGTAAATGCTTGACGCCAGTGGGTACACATGAGACGGGGATTTGTAATTCATTTACAATATAGTCTGTAGATGCACCATTGGCGTATGCGGTTTGTACAAGACCTAGATTCAATTCAATTCCGCACTCTTTAACCATGTCCATGAGGTAGCCGGCAACCAATGTTGCTATTCGATCTCCATCTAAAAGATGAAACACTCCGTTCTCATCCGTGAAAAAGTACATTACGCGATCTGCGTCTCCATCAACCGACACACAGCGGGTATTGGGTTCTGCTATTGGCATTCTAGCCGGTGAACATTGCTGTACTTTTACATAATCCGCACCGCATTCATAATTGATTTTCCCTTCGCCACTGTTGAATACATTTACATTTAACGAGTTTTTCATTCTCTTAAGAAATTGTATCATTTTCCTAGCTCCCACGCCATTCGCACCATCGAATAAAATTAAATTCTTATAGTTGCCATTTTCCAGTGTGTCGCCACGCAATTCCTCGAAAGCGGTTATTAGTTTCTTATAGTAACCTTCCTCTGTAGGTATTCCATAGGCACATTTGGTATTTGCACAGACCACCGCATAGTGCAACATTGGTGTGGTGAGGATTCCGAACTCTCTGACGCCTCCTTTCAATGCAATCACACCGTCGGCAACGGCTTTCATCAAACGAGGACTATGATATCTATTATCCATGGCGACGTACACATGCGAAGATTGCGTTATGGAGATTTGTTTTTCGGCTATGAGTTTTGTCACTTGTGCTTCCAAATCGTTATCGCTCACATTGACCAGATCGGTTGCAAGCTTTTCCCAGCTAGCTTCAAGCATTTCACCTTTTGGATCAATGAGTTTTACGCCATTGTCCGGTTCTGGATTATGTGAAGCGGTAACCATAACGCCAATAACTTGACCATTCATTTCACGGGAACGCAAGGTGGCCAGTAAACCCATCCGGTACATGACATAGTCGAGGTCTTCTGCCCTGAAAAAGATTTGACGAACAAATTAATTAGTTATACGTATTATTATATGCAGAATTTTAACAAAAAAGTATTGAAGTTGATGGAGAAGTGAGGTGTACTTAGGGCCGCTGCGCCGGTCAAAAGACATAGACAGGGAAATATTGACGCCCCTCTTCACATTTTTTCCAAAAAGTTATTTTTGGGGGGTAAGGGGGAGGGGAGAACGGCTGTGAGGGCACGACTTCAATATCTGAGGCGCCAAATTTTATCGGCGGCTCATTCACGCCAAATCTGAAATACGAGTGGCCTGAAAATATAAAAAAACTAGGGTATAATTAAATTATGCTGGATCATAGTAGGTTCGTAACTACCCAAAGCGGAAATTTATTCTATATCCAATTCTAGCACTGGATTTTCCAATATAGAAGTTTCAACCTTAAAGGTAAATATCCCCAAAGCGGTTATGGGTTCACGAAAAAGGACTGCAGATTCATCCATTTCAGACCAAATTTGATGGAAACCCATTATTAAAATTTGGCGCCTCAGATATTGAAGTCGCCCCGTTGTGAGAATAACTTTTCAAACGCTATTCTAATTCGGGCGGGTTGACTTGGTACTAATTTACTGTCGCCAATAAATCACTCTCGCTGGAGAATGAATCCCAAGATTCGAAAGAGAATCGTTTGCGCGCGTAAATTTGAACTGCGAGAATTACATTCGAGGATAACTCGCGAAATACCCACAGAAAAACAGTTAAAGTTGAAATATATGTAGACGTTGAAGGACGTGGATGGACAACGGATGAACTTTTTCCCAAATTATGCCAATTTTACAACAGCTAGTGCTTGTAAACAAAAACTTACAAATTTCATTGCTCTCTGCGAAAAGGCGACGAACACGATGCACAGTGAGTTTCTCATCAGTGCTTAGTAAATGCAAGCACAAAGTTTTGAAATGTTTGCCTCGTGAGGAAGTAGCATATTTCCCAACGTCCCGCATCTATAAACGTAATTAACTTTTGAAAATTTTTGTTTCGTGAGCGATGCAAGAAGAAACAATTGATTGCCGTTGAATGAAATTGAAAAGAAATGAGTTCAATTGAAATCATGCACGTCTGCCCCTGGCCCCGTGATAATACCCAAAAGATAAATACGTCCGTCCGTCCACGTCTTCATGTATTTCGGCCTTAAAGGGACACTTTAACGACGAATTTTTCCGGTTATTACGAATAAGGAAGCCAAAATTGTAGTTGTTGGTATTAATGCAGAAAGAGCGAAAAAAAAAATTTAGTTTCCAACATAACGGTAAATTTGGCTACACAGAACTAAATATCAAAGATTCACTTGTTTTTTTTTTGTCGTTACATATTTTCGATACCTCTGTTAGTGTTTAATGCTCATTGTGTAGTTTTCTTAAAAGTTTGCTATTGTTCAGCAAGTGATGGATCCTCAACGGTATTAGAAGACATCTCAACGAATTTGAAGTTTGTAGGGCCTTGACATTACTAGAGGAAGACCATGGATTCCGGAAAGTAAGCCGTCGGCTTGGAGTGAGACATTAGGCGCATTTTTTCAAGATCTATATATTGCAAAGCAGGTTAACACCACACAATTACACTAACAATTTGATCTGAGCTGCTCTGGATAAAACGTCAGTGCAAGAATGCTGCTCGGTTAAGTAGTCAGCGTTTTGAAATGCGTTTGTGTATTTGCTCTCGATCGTTTTTCGCCGCTTAACCTGCTCTGCTCTGTACGACAAAAATCGCACCTATTCTGTCATGCAAAGAGTTTGGGAAAGGTTCCAGGAGACGGGACAATTTACAAAAACACGAGGACAGGACATGTCAACTGATGTTGCACCCAGAGCGATCCAAGGGAGCGTTGAAATCACTTAAGCGCGCAGCGAACGTAGCGAGGGAGGCCCACACAATACACTATTCCGCACTATAATTATCCTCAAAAGGGACTATTCATAGTAAATGTTCCAAAAACACGAAAATACAAAGACTATTGTTACTCAACAGTCTCTTGTGTGAGCTACGCTCGTTCCGCGCTTAAGGGATCACAACCCTTGGTATTCCACAAACAAACATATAATAGACCACCTGGGGCAACGCATCAGGACCCATGAGGAGATTTTTTTCCATTGAATTTGACGTTGGTAGTCCGGATGGCGCAACGGTTAGCACGTTCGCCTTCAACGCACTGGGCCCCGGTTCGATTCCGGGGATTTACGTGTCGGACTATGAGCCCACTCAGCTGTTAAATGAGTACCCATTATGGGGTAAATAACTCGGTTGAGCGTGTTGCTGATCACATACCTCTGCACAAAAACCGTCACGATCTAGAAAATGAGATGATGCTAACTCATCTCGAGGCCGTGGTTCAAATTGGACTGTTGCGCCAGTTATTTATTTTTTATTTTAATTTGACGTGGTTCGATGTGTGCTCGCGACCAAAATGGCTGTCGTGTGTGGCGACCTTAAGGAAATATACGCTCCTAACCTTCAAAAATAATACAAAACCAAAACTGGAGTCCGAAGCGTATATACTCTAGACTTGTACGGACCTAGTGGTGATACCAAAAGTACCAAGTGGCAACGACCATATGCATTAAAAGTGAGTTTCCTATATGGCCAGTTTATAGGGGAGGTTGGCACACTCATTCAGGAGGATATTGACCATTCTCAAAATCAATTAACTAACCCATTCTAAAAATATTTGTCGATTTTTTCAAGTCGCTAGCTCTTCTTCCTCTTCCTTACCCTGTCATATCACTCTGCAGCCTCGCGTTGCTCTGTCTGTGGTGTTGGCACTTCGCCCATTCTGGCGGTATAATCTCGCTAGCTTCATTCTATCGAAAGTTATTGCTTATTTGAAGTCTCACTTGTAGGGGAGGTAGAGGTTTCTTTTACCGAATCTTGCGCATTTTTAATAACAACCAACTAGATTCCAGTACAAACATTTGACCAAAATTTCAAGTCATTAGCTTGATTTTATCGAAAGTTATCGCTTATATGAAGTTCCATTTGTAGTGGAGGTAGGGGTTCCTTGGGTCGGATCTGGCCCATCTTATACTAACTAACTCAATCTTACTTCAAATATTTGACCAAAATTTCAAGTTGCTGGCTTCATTCTATCAAAAGTTATCGCTTATTTGAAGTTTCATTTGTAAGGGAGGTAGGGGTTCCTTGGGTCGGATCGTGCCCATTTTCAATACCAACCAATTAGATCCTACTACAAACATTTGACCAAAATGTCAAGTCTCTAGCTTGATTCTATCGAAAGTTATCGTGCGAACGGACAGACATGGCTAGATCGAATCAGGAGGTGACACTGATCATTTACATAGATATACATTGCTATACCTCCGGAGCCTTATTTAAGGTGTAACATATTTTCAATTTCGCCTTAAGGTCGCCACATACGACAACCATTTTGGTCGCGAGCATGCATCGAACCACGTCAAACTCAATAGAAACAAGCTGGCCTTCGGCTAGCTTGCCGGTCGATAGTCTGTGTGTATCAATTTGATCCATTCTGCATTTACCAGGTTGAAATTAGCAGTAAAACTTGTTCCGATTCCACTGTCCCTATGAGAGGTACATGAAATAGTGGGCCGATTTCACTCAAATTCAGGAATGTGGTGTGGCGGTAAATACTATACAACGACTTCAATGGGCAGGGCATGTCCAACGAATGGACGATGATCGCATGCAAAACGAGTTGACGGAGCGAGACTGCCTAGACGACCGAGATCTCGTTGGGAGAGATCAGTATATGTGGACGCCGAGTAGCTGGGCTTCCACGATGGGAGGACGCGGTCACGTGACCGAGATAATTGGAGGACAACGATCCAGGCGGCCAAGGCCCGACGTCGGGCTATCGCGCCACGATGATGATGCACACAGACTTTTGGACAGACAGTGGTCCCATTCCGTTGGTTCCGACATATATACAGTGTGCAAGAAGGCTGTGTACAAAATTTCAGATAGCTTGAAACTAAGAGACTAGTTTGCATAGAAACAGACGGACAGAAAGATAGACGGACAAAGCTTAATTGGCACATCTCGTCATACTGACCAAGAATATATATAATTTATATAGTAGGAGATGCTTTTTTCTGTGCGTTGCAAACTTCATGACAAAGTTAATATACCCTATCACAAGGGTATACAAAATCTCCTGATTTCCACCGTTCTATGAAATTTGATGGTTCGATGGAAGTTTGGTCGTGGATCTGCGCGAAGTTAGGGTAGCGAGCGGAGCCCACGCAAGGGGACTTACCCAGCGCCTTGCACTCTTTTGCCATACATCGACGCCATGTGATTTTAGGACCCCCTCTCTGTCGACCTTGGTTGGAAATGGGGTTCCATTTCATGACTTGTAAAGGAATACAGTTATCATTCGCCTGCGTATCAATTCACCGATTAGCATCTGACCCGTACGCTGACTTACTTTTCATTCGATATCGCTTCGGGCCAGAAAATTGTTAGAATTCGACGAAGACATGAGTTGACGAAAACTGGTAACTTCTGGTAACTCACGGAAACTTTCCATGTACCGCTCCCATACAAAAGTACAGACAGTACCAGGGAGCGCAACAGGCCCAGCTTGATCTTGATGCTGAGATAACTGCTCCACCAGATTTTGGACAGCGTGCCTTATGCGGATTTAAGTGTAGGATTTCAGCTCATTTAAGCTGGCAGAGCAAAACTAGCGGATATAATTGAAAGAAGTGTACTAAATTCGGGCCTATTTAGTGCTAATTTCGTACAGTCGAAAAAATTTATTACACTTTACTTTTAAAAGTTAGGGTAGTGTCTGCCAGCTTAAGACTTAAGCACAGACACTATCGTAAACACATTTTTTGTCACTAATTGCTCGTTATCCCGACGTCGGGCCTTGGCCGCCTGATAATTTCGTATAGTCGAAAAAATATAATTACATTTTTTCTAAAAAGTTACGGTAGTGTCTGCCAGCTTAAGACTAAAGTTTAAGTCTTAAGCTGGCAGACACTACCGTAGTACTAAATTAGCACTAAATACAACAAGTAATTTTTAACAAAAAAAAAAACGGTTTTTTTTCGGTGCTCTGCCGGCTTAAGTCTTAAGCTAGCAGACACTACCCTAACTTTTAAAAGTAAAGTGTAATAAATTGTTGTTGACTGTACGAAATTAGCACTAAATAGGCCCGAATTTATAATAGTACACTTCTTTCAACTATGTCTGCTACTTTTGCTCTGCCAGCTTTAAAGAGGTTTGGATTTATTTTTCGCAATGGCGGGCTACGAACCTTAGTCTTCTTGATATTAATCTTTAAAATAGCTCAACCTTGATTGCCTCCCTCTCGAGATCTAACGCCATTGCGTACATTCATGATTTTGTGGGAGAGTAGGCATATGTCGTCAGAGTAGTCCAATGGTGTAGATAGGATGTTAAAGCCCACTGAACTCCTCTGTCTAGTTCGGAAAGGGCTGCATGCAACACATCGCCGATCACTATGAGGAATAGGATCGGTGAGAGGATGCACCACTGCCGAACTTCACTGTGAATCTCAAAGTCCCCCAACACCTTACCTTTATGTACAACGCGACATTTCGCGCCGTCATAGGTTGCCTTAATAATAGCAACAAGCTTCTCAAGCATGCCTCTCCTGCCCAAGGCTACCCAAGGCCGCCCATGTAGAATCCCGGTTCACACTATCTTAAGCCTTCTCGAAATCGATGAAAAGCAAGTGAAGCGAAGACTCGCACTCAGCGCATTGCTTGATGATGATTCGCAACTCTGCCGCTCTTCATCAATTGTGCTTTCTAAGTGAGACTTTAGTCTTTCCAGGACAATTTTAGCTATTATCTTGGCAACGGCAGGAAGCACACAAATGCCTCTCCAATTATTAGAGTCTGTGAGGCTACCCTTATTCGGAAGTTTGATAATCACACCTTCCTTCCACTCAGTGGGAAAGGTCTCTGTATTCCACGTTTTATCAACAAGCACAAGTGGGTGCAGCAACTTGGTAGTTACGCTTAGCGCTGCTTGATAAAATTCGGCAGGGATACCGTCGAGTCTGGAGTCCTCGTTTTAGTGGAATAATTGCAGCGACTAATTCCTCTTTAGTCGGGGCAGTGGACCGTATAGGGCTGTTCCTAATACCGGGATCCCGGTTTGGCATCGGTTTTTTCAGTACCGGTACCGAAAACTAAGAGTATCGGTATCCCGGTTTTTTTAGTATCGGTATTGAGAATCGGGTTCCTGGGATTTGAGTATCGGTATTTTTAACCATGAGCCGGTTTTTTCAGTACCGGTACTGATCCCGGGATCCCGATACTGAAAAATACCGGCTCATGGTTTAAAAAACCGGTACTGAACGAATACCTGTGAGTACCCGGATATCGCTTGTGGTACCGGTACTTAAAAATATTAACTATCGGTACTGAAACCTCAGTACCGAACAGGCCTAGGACCATATACGCATATTTTGATGGTTAGCTTAATTATCTATATGAGGAGAAACTTCACGGGAGGTTACATGGTTCAATACCATGGTAAAGTATTCTTCCCACCGCCTCATTTGATCTTGCTGCAAGATAAGTAGTTTTCCATCACTATCCTTCACCGGGTGTTGGCAGGAGTTACGACCACCTGTAAACTCCTTTATGATACCGTATACGGCGTTTAAGTTGTTACTTCTTGCGGCTTCTTCTGCTGAGGCTAGAACAGAATTCCTAAACTCTAAACTAAACTCTTTTATCGCGTCGCACACTACGCTGAACTTTTTTTATGGTATCCTAGTTTTGATTTATGTCACTATCTGGGTGACTAATTATATCAGGTGCTTTTTGCGCAAGATGGTTGTTGTCGTAGGACAGCTGGATTTTTTAGTCGAGCGGTGTTGAATTTGCGGCGCCTGGAGCTTTCCTCGTTAGGACGACGTACGGCTGCAATACGCAATGGTCTCTTCCTATCCCAATATCGGCACGCTTCTTGTTTCGCACGTTCAGGAGGCAACTCTTGAATCTTTTACTAATGCCAAAATGGTTGATCTGACTTTGTATTCTGCGCCGATCAACAGAGGATCAACTGATTTTGTGATGGCCCTTATGCTCAAACACAGTACCACCGATGAAGAGACTGTGAAAGTTGCAGAACTTTACAAATCTTTCACCGTTGTCGTTACGATCCCCAAGACCGTGTCTCCCCATCACATGTCATGGAACCCATAGTTAACAGCGCCAGCTTTTGCATTCACATCTCCCATAACCATTATAATGTACCTTTTAGGTGTTCCGCACTGGACGGCATTCAGTTGTTCGTAGAAGGAGTCTTTCGCCAAGACATTGGCGGGTTCAGTTGGAGCATAACATGTATTATTGTGATGTTCCTCATTTTGGTGCGGAATCTGGCGGCTATAATTCTGTCAGAGACCGGATCCCAGAATAAGAGACAGTTTTGTGCGGCTCTGGTTAAGAGGAGTCCCACACCTGACTCACGACCACTACCGGTAGCTCTACCGCAGAACAACATTACAGTTGGAGGGATAAATTCTCCACTGTTCCACCATTTTATTTCGCTAACTCCTAAGATGTTTAATTTATACCGCAGAAATTCACTCTCTAATTGGAGAAATCGTACGTTCTGAGGTCCTCCGAGAGTACGCGCATTCCAGAATCCAATTTCTGTCATTGTACAATAGCCAAATGTCGTAACCGTTACCATTACCATTATTAAGTTTCGTTAGCATATAGATTTCGGATTGGAAGTTGCTGGCATACGCATCCTGTCCTTTATCGGTTTCTACGACAGGCCGTCAAAGGGAAAAGTCGTGGAAGTATTATTACGCCCCACACCACAGGGGAACTGCTTACCTAAACCAAATCATCGCACCGCCATTACTGGTTGCTTGGCTTGGTTAGCAATGGTCAGCGACCACTGCCGTTCCAGGAGGCACCCACGACGAGCACTATCGAAGAGAATTTTTGCACCAAAAAGATTTTGTCCCCCAGCGGGAAGGGGACGAGGTGGAAACGGGAAGTTTTTGAGTATAATGAAAACCATATTAATGAATCCGAAAATGTATTTTCGGAGAAAAGACAGCTACGAAGTTGCACTTTTGCCGGTGACTGATTCAATGTCCACCACGGCAATTGAGTTGGGCTTTGCTAAAAATTTGTCATATCGAATCACTCCACGTTTTGATAAAAAAAAGTTTCCGTTTAAACCCTTAAATTTTTGTTGTAAAATTTTACTAGGGGCAACCGGTAGCTCAGTGCGTAGAGGCGTCAGTCTAATGCCTGACTACGGTTGTTACAGGTTCAAGTTCCGTCCACGGCGTTGCGTTCGTGGCCATGGATGTTTGTGTTGTCTTCCCCCTATGGTGCGGGGCGTAATAATAAGCCACATCAACATCTCCCGACTTGTCGCAGGTAATCGGCTAAATGGGAACAGGAGGTGCATGCTGGCAACGTGTATCGTCCATAACTACACTTGCGAGCAAAAATACTGAATCAAACCGAAAGCACGTGCATATTTTGAAAAGTATATTATGTATTCCTACAAATCGTATATCATTAGAAAACTTGAAATCTTAGCTTTACATTAATACCATTTTTAACAATATTTGAAGATAGATTTTAAAAGAGTGGGGCTTGAAATCAAAAAGTAGGAAAAATGGGGATTTTAGAAAATGGAGTGTGGTCAGGTTTTTGTTAAATAAAACAAAATTTTTTTTAAAAATAACAAAATTATTTATTTATTAATATCTGGTATTACCACCTCTTGCTCTAATCACAGCTTGTACTCGATTTTTAATTGAAATTATTAATTTTTTAATGGTATCTTAAGGAATTTCGCTCCATTCCTCTATTAAGGCCTCCTTCAATTCGTCGATAGTCGAAGGCGCGGGATCTCTGTGTCGGACTTTTCTTTTGAGCTCGTCCCACAAGTGCGCAATGGGATTTAAGTCTGGACTGCGTGCAGGCCAGTCAATTGTCGCAATATTAGCTTCGTTCAGGAACTGCTGTGCTTGACGCGATGTGTGACATCGCGCATTGTCGTGCATTAAAGTAAAGTTGTCGCCAATAGATGCTGCGTAGGGAACAACATGGCCACGTCGAATACCGGTAATATACCGTTCGGCTGTCAGTCCTCCTCCTCGGCCTCCAGAGGGCACGAATACAATTTCCGTTTATGAATCCACAGAGATACCGGCCCACACCATACACGAACCGCCCCCGTTAGCTACCGCTTTTATGATACAGCGTTGCGCAAAGCGCTCACCTGGACGCCTGTATACCCGACCTCTCCTGTCACTGCCATGTAGACACACTCTGGTCTCGTCGGTGAACAATACAGACCGCCATTGCTCGAGGGTCATATTTAAGTGATTCCTGACAAACGTGAGTCGCATTTGTCGGTAATGTGGGGTCAATTTTGGGCCTGTGGCGGGCCGTCTTGGGAGTCAAATTCGCTTCCTTTAGTCGTCTCCTCACTGTCCACTCGCTTACAGCTACGCCGCGAACGTCCCTCAGATTCTGCTGCACGTCAACTCCCGTGAGGTGCCGATTTCGTAGCATACTTGTCACAATAAAACGATCGTCTCTATCGGAAGTGCACCTAGAGCGGCCGGGTCGGGGTCTCTGATTGTAGCTACCTTCCCCCCGAAACACTCTTGACACAGTAGACTGACTCATTCCTAGGTGACGAGCGACTGTTCTCTGAGTAAGCCCTTCGGAATAATAGGGCGACAACTTGAGCCGCCTGCTGAGGCGTGGTACTCATGAATGACAAAACTCTGACTTTTATTGCTTTAAACTTATTCAATCGACCTTCCAGATTCAACTGACCATTGAAATCCCTTTGCGGATGCACATTACACACACATTACACAAACAACAAGGGTATGTTGTTTGTGTAATATGTGTAAGTTAACCCGGATAACCCCCAATTAACCTGCACTGCAGCACAAAAAAACACGCCTATTGTAAAGCTAAGATCTCAAACTTTCAAATGACATACGATTTGTAGGGATACATAACGTACTTTTAAAAATATATGTACATACAAATACACGTGCTTTCGGTTTGATTCAGTATTTTTGCTCGCAAGTGTAGTTTATGCCAACGAAACGTAAGCTAGGCTCTGCTAGGCCACATGGAATAGCTGAGCTGACGCTCTATGGCCCATTAAGAAAATGAGTATGTATTAGACGAATTGTGAGATTTCCCAATTGCGGGTTAATTTAGAGACAAAATTTTTAAATGTGTGAAATAGAGCACACAGGCACTTGAAGCACAAAACTGAACCATTTAACGGATTTACCAGCTACAGACAAGAACTAGAAGTTCCATGCCCGCATCATTCTAAATGCTGCATTCGTCACAGTGTTATTGCTACTTAAATGATGTCAAGTGTTTCAAAGAGCACGATCAATTAATTTTCATTAAATGTTCCCATATCAGCTGGGACCATTTCCGTCCACCGCAAATGAACTTCCCATTCAGTTTAGCCAGTTGCATTGCCTTTCGGATTCACCTCCCATTTGTCGCAATCTGTATTCCTGCTAAATTAACGAGCCCAGCAAACAATGCAATAATGCATAACAATGCACCCATTTATCCAATAACGCAATTTCCTACTTCTTTCTGGCGCTCGTCGTCTTATCGCCACCCCATTCACACTCTTCCGCCGACCCAATGCCCTTAAAAAACACTTTCCATGCAATGACAGAACTTCACGGATTAAACGCACTATAGCTGAGCCGCTGTATCCTAGGCAATCCTATGCACACACTCACACATACACACACTTGACTCATGATTCTGGAATGATGGGAACGCGCTTCGGAAAAGGAGTGAGACATGCGTCAACATGCACCAATAGGAAAGAGAAAAGGCGAAAACAAGAAGGGGTGTGATGACGTTTCCACTTCCGCATTAGGGAATGGGGGAATCGGTTGCGAAATGTCAAATTGGAGACCAGGGAAAAAACCATCTATGGATCTAAGGGCGATTCAATCTTATCACAAACTTTAATTGGAATGAAATTAATGCTCACTTTCCACGAAAACCGGCCGTTCCGTACTGGATATCTTTGGTGACCCGTTTTGGATACATTTCGCGAGCAAATGCATAGACTGTCCGTAAATTGACTGACATGCTTGCGGCTGCTGTGCTGGCCTTTTATAACTTTTCACTGTCGCGACGAAGGGAAATGCACTAGACACGGTCAACGGGTTTTATAACACAATTCACTTTCTTTCGAAAATTAATCCGTCCGGCAACGGTCGAGTGGGAGCACAAAAAAAAACAACCAGTCTGCTCGCCGAGTCACAAACGGCGATGGAAGACTCGAAAAAGCAGCGAAGAACAACGACCGCGCGCTGTCCACCCAGCACCGCGAAAATGCTCCAACAAATTACCGCAACACACCCACCCCGACGTTTTCAGCGAGACTGAAATTCTTTTAACGAGCAGCGGGAGAATTCTTGACGTTTTCTTTGGCCAGTGTTGGCGTAATGATCCACATGCGATTCATTCGTGTGGTTGCATCTCTTTCGAGGAATCTGTGCCAGATACACCGGCCCGGTTGGAGTGACGAGACAGGCATACGATATGCACATAGAGATATGCAGAACAGTAGTGTTCGTCACACTGACTACGTTTATATCTCAAGTCTATGTTCCTGTAATCCAGGCGGCCAAGGCTCGACGTCGGGCTGTCGCGCCACGATGATGATGATGTTCCTGTAATAAATAACCAGGATTGGTTAGATTGGAACTTACTTTTAGCTCCACTTGCGTTGCGGTACTGCACTGATAAATTGGGACTAGATGGGTGTTGACGTTTGTTTCGTAAGGCGGCTATTGCACAATAAAAGTTCTTTTACAATGAACGATATTTTAAAAGAACTTTTATGAATGATATTATAGCCCCCATATACGATCCAATCCATCGTCAGATCGATCTGACGATATAGATCGTCAGATCGAACTGACGATCAAATTTTATCTGCGGATTTTTTGGAGCGATTTTACTGCAATCCGTCGGTCTGACGATCGATTGGACGGTGTATGTGATTATCGCAAGTAAATGTCAAATTATTAAATTGTTCAATTGTGAAATTTGACCGATTCTGGTGATTTTAATGGATCTGTAATGCAAATATAAAATATGTAGTATACGAAAATGCCTCACAAATCCAAATAGTTAACGAAAATCAATTTTGGTTATATTGGGAGTCATAACCTATATTTTTTGAATTGTCATTCGTTATCGCATAGCACGAAAATCATACAGTGTATGTGCAGCGGAGATCGTCAGATATTCTGTGGCGATCCATCGTCAAATCGATCTGACGACGGATTGCATCGTGTATGGGGGCTATTAGACGCCTAAGGGGAAAGGTGCGGAAGCTTGTAAGAAAAGTACTTAATACAAGCAACTTTCATGTCGCAGATCTTTTTCTATGTGGCTACTATACTATAAAAGTTAATTTAAAATATCTTTTATAAAAGATATTTGTAAAAGAACTTTTTCTTGCGTCGTAGGCAGCTTGTTGTAAAATCTAATTTTTGGCAATTGTTACAACAACAAAACCATGTGCGCGCTGCCCGAGCTGCCTTGCCTACGCCGTAGGATGCTGCCGGCCTTAGAATCGGCGGTATAATGCTAGACACTCACGGACCCAAGCCAAATTTTCCCTGGTCAAGTCCATACATCCACCGGGAAAATTTTGGCTTCGACAAGGGAACATTTGGCTTTGGACCGTCCGTGATTGTCCGCCTTAGAAGCACTTTTATCAAGAAGCTACTACCTCTTGATACTCTAAAATACTCATTTGGCATTTGTCGTATTTAGTACCGGTCGGTATAAACACACCACGAATTAGTACTACCCCAATGCAACCTAGTTAATACTCCTTTCAGATCCACGGTATAAACGTGGCCACTGTCGCAAGTGAAAGTTGACTATATATTTAAAAAAAAACATTCGGGGGAGCATGATATTGAATTAAATAACAATGGCTGGACAGGCGACCGGTCTCTGCATCTCAAATCGGTTGCATAAGTTTATTTGAAGGGAACCAAACGGACAGTCAGCTACGCCAATATCGCCACTTATCACACGAGACACATATTTAACGGTTATGCGCTAGTAGGGGCATTGTTCTATTAGCGACTGATTTGTCTGGTTGTCATAACGACCGTGTCACTCCATCAACTACAATACAATTCATTTAAGTAATTTGGAGTTGGTTCCTTCGAGCTTTAATTATTTTTACTCTGCTAGCGATTTGTGGCTTTGGACAGCAATTCTCAGTGGCCGGCGTGTTTCAGATATTCGCCGAATCTTTTATGAGGCTCCGCGAACTAAATATTTACATTCACCATCTTATTTTCTAATTGGAAGAAGCTGCTGATAACGGAAAATAATTAACTGATATGGACGTTTTATAGTACAATACATGTCAGTGAACTGGGTATAATGTGAATATAAATGACTGGGTTCATAAGATAACGACCAACTTCTGCTGATCATGGGCTGTGTTCAGACTATATTGAGCCACTTCTATTGGATGGGTTCAGAAGTTACCGAAGAGCACGAACTGCTCGTGAGCAGTTCCGGAACATGTCGATTATGCAGTCTGTGCCTGCTGAACGCGACTCTCGTTGTCACACACACTTCATACGAAAGTCAAGGAGAAAGAAGAAGACAAAAAGCATGAGCAGTGAGCAGAAATATTTCTTGCTCGGTGATCAATTGATCATGATCAGTTGAGCGGAAGCTGCTCACTATCTTCTGAACCCACACATTATTCACTTCACTTCACTTCTTCTGATCATAATCAAACTATCACCGAGCAAGAAATAAAGAAATATTTCTGCTCACCGCTCATGCTTTTTGTCTTCTTCTTTCTCCTTGACTTTCACATAAAGAGTGTGTGACAACAAGAGGCTTTTAGCAGGCAGAGACCGCATAACCGTTTAGTTGCGGAACTGCTTACGACCAGTTCCGATTGCTCGGTACCTTCTGAATCCAGGCATGATCAAATGATCACCGAGCAAGAAATATTTCCGCTCTTCGCTCAGGCTTTTCTTTATATTTTTTTCTCCTTGACTTTCATATAAAGAGTGTGTGACAACAAGAGTGACGTTCAGCAGGCTCGACTGCATAACCGATTAGTTGCGGTTCCGATTGCTCGGTACCTTCTGAACCCAGCCAATGTGTCCCGTTTCATATGGTAAATACTTCAATGGTAGATAGTACTGTTCATTTGTGGAAAATTGACACCTGACATGGACACTCTGTTCTTAACCGTTTACAGAGCTGTTGCATTTTTTTTTTGTAAATTATGTCAAAAAGCTGGACTTGCGGACATAATCAAGATTTGCCACTCTTTCAATCATTTAATCCGAGATTTGACCTCACTTTCTGAGACTACATAAAATTTCACATAAAACAACTTTTTCCAGCTAGGAAAATCACCGTTACTTCAAAGATACAGCTGTTCAAAATTTAAAGAAATTTCACAATCGATTTTTCATCGGAAATTCAAATGATTATTTATAATGAACCACCTGTAATGAATCATATTATGGTCTGGTAGTGCTGCTCCCACCGGCAGATCGAAGCAGCACCTGATGAGTAGTGATCTGTTGGTGGTACGAAACCAGGGGCCGAGGGTCCCAGCTTAAGTAGTTTAGTCGAGTGGCGAGTAATTTAGTAAAGTAAATGTCTGAAAAAAGACATAGTATTATAGTAAACATACAAAATTATTTTGCTGCGGTGCTGCCTAAAGGAAATTTGTCCGATTGTAACTGTACTATGGATTTAAGTTTCCTCTTGAAATTTGAGTTGACGTTTGAACGCTAAACTAAACCAAGACACACTCCCAAAGACATACCCCGTTTTCGCCTTCGCTACTCTAATCTGCTCTATGGCTTTTTTTGCCGCTTATCCTGTTCTGTACAAAAAACGCAGCTACCCAGCAAGACATTTGTCTCCGATTCCAGTGGAATCGAAAAGTCTTCGATCCTATAGCGATTCCATTCATCGGTTTGTCTCCGAAGCTGGAAAAATTCAAATGTTTTCGATTATTATATGTACCTATATATCGATTCTGGTAATCAATTAACCTGAAATTTGATTTCATTTGAAAGTATTTGGCATTTGGCGACGCATGTTGTCATATTATGGAATAGGGAATATGTTTTTTTTCTATAAGCCTGGAATACAGTCCGCCGTTAAATTAAAAGTGCCGTGAAATCAATACAAAAAGAGATTTCACGATACTTTTACTTTCTGAACGAATTGAATATCAGGTTTAAATAGATTCTACACATTTATACAGTCATCGATCCGAATCCGATCTCAGTGTCGATTCCTCGTTGGCTACAGTCACCGATTCTACATCGACTACCGTCATCGATTTTGGATCGATTCCTGTCCTCATTTTCGGTATCGCAAAAGCGGCCATGTCCATACAAATGTCTCCAACCGTGTCATCGATAAATTCATCGATTCCTAAATAAATAATAGTACATTCCTATAGTTGCAGTTAGCACACCCCTGCACCCCTTAAGCACACTCGAGGTAAAAAATATTGATGGCCAGTGATAACCAACATCATTCATTACAATCACGTAATATTTAATAATATTACATTCATTTAAATTTTGACATTTTGACACCATCCATACAAAAATGCACATAACAGGTCTCTTGTGGGTACTACATTCTAGTGCTACGAGTACAACATACTTGCATATTGTTCTTCGTAGAGCTATTTGGAGTTAACCATTTTCAAAAGGGTAAAGATTGGTGGGAGAGGAGGGAAAGGGAGGGGGGGGGGGGGGGGGGTTTGCTGGTCGCTAACTCTACTTTCTATAATTATTCAAACAATTTATTTTCAATATTTTTTACGCAAGCTTGCAATTTGCAATATCATCTTAACATGAATGGTTAAGCATCTCCAAGAGTAGGACAGTTCATCTCCTATTGGCATGGGATACTATACAAAACTCTCGGATTGCGGGCATAGCCCTCTATTTTCCGGTTTCATTTAATTTGGGTAATTGGTTACATCCAATTGTTTTTTTTAAATGTAATGAAATCCATCGATCAACTCAACTATACAAATATACGAGTAAAGTTAACTATTATCGTAGTATAGATAACAGGTATCTTCCTATCAATCACTTTCAGTCCTAAACGAAATATCCTGTGACAAATCCCTTGCTATGAATCATATTATTGCCCCTTGCCCTATTAGCTCTACTCACAACAAAGAGGAACAATTATACGATTGATTTACTTTGCTCCTTTGCTCGTATAGAGAAAGCCAATTGCATTTAGCACGCAAACATGTCTACCAAAACGTTTTGTAGGCGACAGACAAAATTCAATTAAGAGGCTTTTGGCAAAGTGTTCCAAGTTTTTATAATCGATAAAATCAGAGTTTAATTGAGTTCATTCGTATATTTCGTATCTTATCGTTTGTGGGGAAAAAGTATGTCAGACTGTCGTCATATGTTCGTAATCAATTCTTCTCTTTCCATTAAATACTCACTCGAACTGGAACACTTTGGCTCGTAGCATTTTTAACAATAAATAAGTCATGTTTGGCTTTTCATTTCTGGATTTTCGGGTATATCTCCTATATTCAGGATTGCTGATTTTTGAGATCCATTAGCCCGGCCACACACTGTCGAACACGAACATAGTCTCAATCAATAATTTTCTTCAGATTTGTGTGAGGTTTCTTGAGCGATTTGTTTAAGGCTGCGCGCATGTTGGCTCACGTTCGCGTGTCGCGTTCACGTCAAACAGTCTGAGTCTATGGTTTGCAACCAAAGACGCGAATCTGTCAATATGACAAATGCTCGGCTATTGTCGTAACAACAAATTGAGTTCATTATTGTGCTTTAAAACGGATAATTAGGTAAGAATTGAGTGGCAAAACAAACGACTGGAGAGTAGTAGGATATACATAAACATACATTTCATACTAAATTATTGGCGATAACACACAATAATGAACTTAATTTGGTGATATGGCAACAGCCGAGCATTTGTCAATTTGACAGATTCGCATCTTTGGTTGCAAACCATAGACTGAAACCGTTTGACATAAAACACGTGAACGCAACACGCGAACGTGTGCCAACATGCGCGCAGCCTAAGGATTACCTTTCGGTAATAAGCCATTTGGAAATTAGCCATTGATGGACAATTTCGGCTGAATCCGAAAGTGGCTATGCATGGCCTCATTCCATTCGCATTCAATGCTCAATTTCGTTTAAAAAAGAAAGTGAGTATTTGTACATGCCTATTTTCGCTTTCTTTCGGATACCTTATTTCGATTTGAAACTGAAATTGCGCATAGACAAAAAAATGCATGATGCAGATATGCTAGGACGAAGCGCATGCTGGTACATATAGAAGGAGTCAAACGAGCGACGAGCTATACACGGGGGGTCGCAACCTGGAGCTAGCCCAGCTCGTTCCAAACCGAAATTGGTTATGAATCAACAGTCCCTTGTGTGGGCTCCGCGCTTAAGGTATCGCACAAACATGAATGCTCGCTTCGGTCGCTTTGGGTTCAACAGTCTCTTGTGTGGACTTGGATTGTGAATCAACAGATCACAACCCTCAATATCGCACTAACATGAACGCTCGCTTCGCTCGCTCTGGACACCGTATGGCTATTTTGTTTTTCTTTTCCATGCTTTATTTCGATTTGAAACCGATGTTGTCCATGCATGGCTTATTTCGTTTATTTTCCGATATACGCTTTCGGTTCAAAACGTAAAAGTCGCCACACACTACCAAAATTTTGGTCCCGAGCAAGTATCGAACCACGTGAAACTCAATAGAAACAAAATCTCCTCATTTTCACCGATTGATGGTTCGATGGAAGTTCGGTCGTGGTTCAGCGCGATCATGTGTTGCGACCTTAGGTTTGGTAGAGTGGCAGCCTAACGGCTCCGCATAGACCGATGGGGTCCACAGTGATACCACATATTTCAGTAGTAAGCTCGTAGACACTTTAATTTTCTTTTAGCGAGTGCAGGACATTCGCATAGAAGGTGCTTTAGAGCTTCTATCGTGTTTGGTACCTGGCAATTCCTGCAGCCATGGCTAGTTATTATTTAGCTTTAATTTGCACGAGTGTTCCCCTATCAGGCGGTGACCTGATGCCCACTAATAGTGCACACTGACTTCTGGGTAGTCCTAAGAGTTTTTTTTCTTTATTTGTCAGAACTTCGAACTTCAGAATATTTTCGTTACTCTGGAGTCGTTTGTGTTAAGCCAGTTAGCATTGGCTTTTTCGTGCATACTGTTGTCCAGCATCTTCTTGCATGTTTGTATTGGCATCGACAGCCATAGGGCTGTCCCTCGTTCGAGGCTAGTCCCCTGTTTGGCTAGTCCGTCCGCTATTTCGTTACCTAGAACTCCGCTATGGCCCGGAACCCACCAGAGTTCCACAGTCCTAGCTGATCCCAGTGCTTGTAGAGCTGTTAGGCAGTTATGAACTGTGTTTGACTTGATAGTAACGGACTGTATCGCGTTTAGTGCTGCTTGACTGTCCAAGTGTATGACGATTCTACCCTTTTTCCGGCTGCCTTTTGGATCGCAAGCACCTCCGCCTGGAAAATGCTGCACTCATTCGGCAGTCTGTAGGATACGTTGCATGGAAGTTTCGACGAGTAGACTGCTTCACCAACTCCGGCTTCCATCTTGGAGCTATCCGTGTAGAGGTTCAGCACTTTTCTGCGTCCATGATCAACTACCGGGATCTCTTCCCTATCGGGTATACTGCCCTCGAAGTTTGTGTTGAAACCTACTTGTGGTTTCACATAGTCAGTATTAATAGATGGCAACCTAATACTGCGGTGGCCGTATGGCCTTTCTTTGAAGTGTCCTGCCTCTTTAAGCCTTAGGGCACATTAATCAGCCTCATTCTTCAGATATAGGTCAATCGGAGGCAGGTTTAGAAGGGTGTTCAGAGAGAGCGAATATACTGTTCTTAAGGCACCAGTGGTCCCCAAGCAACATAGTCTCTGTTCCCTCTATATTTTCTGTAAGATTATTTTCGTTTTGAGTGCTGTCCACCAGACCACCAGTCCACAGCTGCGGACGTTAGTGTAGGACTTACGACAGCCGTGTATATCCAGTGACTTATTTTCAGTTTGAGGCCCCACTTTTTACCAAGCAAGTTTTTGCAAGTGTAAAAGGCGATGTTGGCCTTCCTGTTTCGTTCCTCGGCATTACGACCCCAGTTAAGTCTACTATCCAGGATCATCCCTAAGTGCTTTGCATGGATTGACAAAGTGTCACTAATCTTTGGATAAATTCTTGAATTCTGGTTCCCCTTGTGAAGAGGACTCGTCGTCGCGCTGTGGCCGTGATCGTTCGGTCACCGCTCTACGATACAAATCTAGAGCTCGGAGATCAAATCTCGGCGCGATCAAAAACTGCCTGTGAGTATACTAATAGAACTCTCACAGTGCTCCGATCTTGTCAGTATAAAGACGGCGCGGATAGGAGGTGCATGCTAGCAACTGCACCTCCGAAAAGTAGATATGTTATTGATACGTCAACAAGGCATAGAAATGCTAGAGATGTTGACGCGCCCATGCCCCTGGAGGCGTCAAGGCAATTAGAGAGAGTCTTCTGAGGATTTACACTTATACCTCTTCTATCCGCCCACCTTAGTATCTTACTGAGAGCCATAGTTGTAAGTTCTGACAGTGTGCCCATGTGCTTGCCTGATAGGCTACCGCACGTTTTCCGGAAGATTCGAGGGATGTTAATAAATTATTCAGTACGAGTATCCACAGGACCGGCGATAGCACTCCTCCTTGCGGAGTGCCTCTCATCGTACTCTTGGTGGCTTTAGCACCTCCCCATTCAGACGTTATCAGCCTGTTCGAGAGTAGAGAGTGCTTCGATCCATTTCCTTAGAGTTTTATTCACCTCAGCAAGTTTCAGGGCCTCTCTTATAGCCTTCATGGTGACATTGTTGAAAGCGTGGCGGCGACCTTAAGTATCCATATGGACTGTTTCGGATAGCCACTTTCGCCATGGCTTATTTCGGTGCCCCTTACCTTTCCTTATGCGATGCATTAAGAATTCCTCTGAATGGCTCAAGAGACATCATATACGTTTGAAGAAAATTGTGAACTGGTCATTTTTGAGTTCGTGTTCGACAGTGTGTGGCCGGCCTTTAAAGTTAGCATACATATTCTAATTAAGCACATATTTTATTAGAAATCATATTTATATAATTTAGGTTTCTTCCCTTATAATACAAACTTTATTTATTAAATGGTATACAATAGTTGTGGAAGCAACGTGCTTCCTTTTTCAGTGTGAACCTACATAATTCTATAATACTCGTAGGTGCCTATAGGTATCTTCTATCTATTGTATATACTCGTATATAAAAATGGAGTATTTGTTTGTTCGTTTTTTGCGACCAAACGGCTCGATCAATTTCCATCAAATTTCATAAACATATTCGTTATGATCCAGGATAGGTTCTAGCACTTTGAATTTTTCGATTTGGCCAGATCCACCAATCCCGGCCCCACATGGGGGTGAGTGAGAGTCAATAAAATCTTCTTCAGACTGACAATGAGATTAATCTCGAAACATTGGTTTTTGGGGTCGCTGTGATGAATGGTGACACTCTCAAAACACCCCATCCCTCCCCCTTCCCCCAACTCTCGCGGCTAAGTGACCGTGAAAAAGTTGCCAAAATGAACAAAATTAGTGTTGAATTAATAGTATTCGGGTCACTAAGATATATGACACTCCCAAAACTGAGTGACTGAAAAAAATGACCAATATGGAAGGGAGTTGTATTAAAATCATTGTTTTTTTTGGGGTATGAATGAATGATATAGTAGCATTTCTAAGTGGGCTCACATCTTTCACCTCCCGACCAAGACTACAAGTTGCACATTTATTTCATGGGCAATGAAGAGCACAGCAAGTGAATAGGCGTTTGCAAAACATTTCCGGAGCAAGTCACGAATTGTGCCTGATCTCCACAGACATTTACAAGCGGAGAATGCATAGGTATGCCTATTCCGAACCGCATTGGATCGAGTGGGAACGGAGGACATACAAATTAGAATAAGGGCCAATATGATACCAAATAAACCCGGAGGATTACGAGAGTACGAAAAATGCCGAAAATGACCGAGATTAGTGTCAAACCAATGATACGGGGTCGCCGGGACCATTGGTGGCGTTCCCAAAACCCTTCTCCAACGGGGTGAGGAATCGTGAAATTATTTCCAAAGTTATCGAAATTAGTGTTAATGTTGTGAGCATAGCAAACCCTTTCATCTAGTAGTAAATAAAGCTTATAGTCCATGTTTCAAAGTTCCAATTGATACGAAATCCGGAAGTATAGGGGATAGGGTTGAAAACCAAGCTACCCCAAATTGACCTAGGAAAATAAAATAGTGCATTCTTGAAATTTGGCAAAATTTATGAAAATGGTAATCCGAATATATTCTTCAAAGTCGGCATTTATAGGTCTCCGGGAAGTCAAATCAATTCGTCGTATTTTGCATACAAATTTCGGTTTTTAGGTATATCCATCGAATGAAAAACTGAAAGAAAAATCGTGCAGTTTTGAAATTGGGCACAATTGATGTGGAGAGTCCTCGGAATTGAGTATACTCCAAAGTCCTCCTTGAAAGAGAGTCCGGAAGTGTGAGATAAAGGGGCTTAAAGGAAAACAGATCAAAGTTTCTCTGGAATATTTACATACAACGGACACCTTGTATGTGAAGTAGTTGTAGTTTTGGTTTCAAACCGATTGGATTTATTTCCATAGATGAGTCCAGTAAGGTCCTAGGCATTCCACCTGAATTCGGCGTGTCTAAAAGTGCCTAGCAAAACACACCTTAAGAAGACAAAAGACTAATTGTTTAAATTACATTAAATTAACTGCAAGAACGATGGACATCATTATAACATATTCATACTTCATGTTGATCCCGTCAATTTTGGAGGCCCCTTGATATTTGATTGGTTTAATATTGTTTCGTATACAACTATAATAGGCGTATTAGATTCGCCCGGATCTCGTTGGATCTTCATACAAATTTGCAGACCGGTCTGCCAATTTGTATGGAGATCCTACGAGATCCGGGACGAATCGAATAGGCCTAGTATCGTCTCAATAAGGCCGGCCGCACATTCTCTCTCTCCGTCTGGTTCCTGTCAACCCCTTGTGGGCATAGGGCATTAACCACGCCGACTTTTCACCTTGTCCTGTTCGCCGCCATCGCCTTCAACTGACTCCACGATTTGCGTAATGACTTACCCTCAACCTCAACTGATCTTCTCCAGGTGTTTCTAGGTCGTCCAACGCAGCGGCTTGCATTGGTTCCCTGTGGGTTCCAATCGAGGGCCTGTTTAGCAATGTTTTCCGGCCCTTTTGGAAGTGTGTGACCTATCCATTGCCACTTTCGCCTTTTTATGGAGGTGTCTATCCTGTCTTGGCCAGTAATGGACAGGAGGTCGTCGTTAGAAATGACCTCCGACCAGCGTATGTGTAGGATGCGCCGTAGACACTGGTTCACGAAAGTTTACAATTTAGTTGCTATCGCCCTGGTCACCTTCCAAGTTGAACAGCCATAAAGAAGCACAGATTTTACATTGGTTTCGAAGATCCTGAGTTTGGTACGTCTGGAGATGTTGTTCTTTTGCCAGAAAGGAGTCAAACTGAAAAAAGCTGCTCTAGCCGTGTTGATGCGAGACTGTACATCGGCATCCGCTCCACCATCTGCTGTAACTATACGCTTCCGAGATAGCAGAAATTGTCAACTTTCTCGACTGCCTGCCCCGAAACACAAATTTCGCTCTGTCTTCCTGGATCCAAGCTTAAGTACTTAGTTTTGGCAGCATTGATTTTAAGCCCCGCATTACCACTTTCGCGGTGCAGGGCATCCGTCATTTGAACTAGATGATCCGATATATTTGAAAGAAGACATATATCGTCAGCGTAATCTATGTGTTGAAAGTATTCAAACATCTGATACCTTTGCTCTGGTGTCCATGAAGCGCACTGCAGAGTACATCTTTAATTGCAATCAAAAACAATATAGGTGACAAAATGCAGCCTTGTCTCACTCCGCTATATACCTCAAAGGGGTCTGAAAGCTTACCCTTGTGTAATACGTGACATTCGGCTCCGCTATAGGACTCCTTGATGATGGATATGATTTTATCTGGTATACCTCTCCTATGTAAGGCCTTCCAGATGTATTCCCGGTCAACGCTGCCAAACGCCTTCTCGAAATCGATGAACATGAGATGTAATGGGGATCTCCACTCTGCGGATTGTTCAATAATAATTCGGAGGGTGTTGATGTGGTCGCTACATGAAAAGCCCTCGCGAAAACCAGCCTATTCATCGTTCAGTGTGCGGTCAACGGCATGCTTGATCCGGTTTAAGACTATCTTTGCCATCAGTTTGGAGACTGCGGGGAGGAGGCAAATTCCACGCCAATTATTACAATCCTTCAGGTTACCTTTCTTCGGGATCTTAATAATGACGCCCTTCTTCCATTCCTTAGGGAGAGTTTCGGTTTCCCAACACTCTTGGATAAGGGGGAGAAGAATATCCGAAGTAGCGTTGGTATCCACCTTAAAGAGTTCCACCGGAATTCCATCGATCCCCGGGGCTTTACCCGCTTCCATCGATTTAATAGCCACAGTTAATTCCTGTTTAGATGGTGGGCTGGTATCAACTCTGGCTATTTGCGGAATATTTTCTACTTCTAGTGAAGATGAGTTCAAGCGTCCAAAGGTGTTGTTGAGGACCTCAATGAAGTGCTCTCTCCACCGTCACAGTTGGTCTTCATCAGTGACCAGTAGGGACCCTTCTTTATCTTTCACGGGATGTTCAGTTGCAAAAGATTTGCCAGTTAATGGCTTGATAAGTTTGTAAAGGGTCCCACTGTCACCACGGTAAGCCGCTTCCTCTGCCTTCTCCGCTAATGCATTAATGTTGTTGCGTTTGTCCCGGCCGCACATTGCGCACATTTAAATAAATAAAATAAAGTAGGCAGGGCACACGATGGACACAACAATGCCATGTGCGCGCTGCGTGGGCTGCCCTGCCTGCGACGCAACGTGCGGCCGGCCTAATAGGTGCGTTTTTTTCAACAGTCTAGATCAAGAGCAGAACAATAATCGCACGCATTAAACTAGCAACCCGCTCCATATAGAACAATTTTGTTAGTTTGGCGCATTTAATTTTTGTTCTGCTCTGATCTGGACTGTTGGAAGAACGCACCTAATATCAGCGCTCGACCAGTTGCCAAATTTTCTTAATACCGCAAATAAAAACTAAAAACTCTGCAAACTCAATCTTAAAAAAATAACATTAACCTCTTCGACACGAGCACTTTTCATTCTCTCGAGGAAGTATTTTAGGTAAGTATATATCAACTTTAAATAAATTTATTTGAGAAAGAAAGGAAATAAGAGACAAAATATGTATCTATACTCGTATATAAATACTCTGGCTGGTAGCCATAACTATAGGAAGTGCAAGAAAAATACCCACGTACAGATATCTTGGAGGCATAGGACTTTTCGGGAATATACATACATATTTCAAAATATTCACCTTCCTTCCATTCATGAAGTCTCCAAATATACATTCCTTCTACTAGAGATTTTCATTGGGTGGGTTCAAAAGGCGCAACCGTTGCTCATTGGTTGGGTACATTTCTCCTGCCTCCTGGCTACCGCATATTGTGACAACAATTTGAATAGTTCACATATGATATCCACACTGTCAGTTTGCAGAGGAAGAATCAATTTTTGTGAGCACACACCCAAAAATTGTGGCAATTGGATAGAGTCAAAACAAAAATTGCAAAGCTGGATGGATCATGCCATTCGGTGTTCAGAAGGCGCAAAATGTATTACTAAGGTTGCGTAACTGCTCCACAACAGTGTGTACCTTCTGAACCTACCCAATGTCTTTGTTTCATGTGGTTCATCTTCAGTGATATGCGACGAAAAGATGATTTCAATTTTGTCCAGAAATAGATTTTCGCCTGCATCGTAACTAAAGCACCATGCTATCTATACTTATAGGCTAATCAAAGTGGTAAATCACGGCACAGCCAATCCTCAGCCATTCCCAATTCATATTTCATGTAGAGTTTCACACTCATCAGACTCTTGATTTTTCTTTTTTACATTTAAAGCTTCTTACACTCTATACGTGTAGATATTACTATTACTAAAACAATTGTGGAGAATATTTTTTTGTGGTTTGTATATATAATTTATATTCAGGTGGAGGAAGGTTCCACTATTCTCTTCCTATGAATTTGAGTTATTTTGGCATTTTGGAATGTTGAGAAATGCATGTTTAAATATAGACATACAAAAAAAATGAGCACGCGTAAAGCTACAATACAAGTATAGAGATACTCGAACTGGAACAGTTCCGCTTTTCATTTGGGAAAATTTTATTGTTTTTGATTGTACGTGTCGGCAACCAGTTTTATGAATTAACAAAAAATGTATTGAGTTGTTTTCCTTGAAGAAATATTTGAAGATCAATTAAATATTGAGAACTTACACTTGTAGCTAATGGTCAATTTGTTTTGAAATTAAATTGCTTGTTTCGTTAGAGCTGATGTGATGGCATGATGTAATAATTCAATGCGATAATAATTTTTCTTACATCCACGTTAATGCCTTCGATAGAGAAGTAAGCGAGTTTTGAGTGTGAAACTAGATCAAATAAAAGTATGTAAGCCGCACCCCCTTGCCAACTTAAGTGGTTACATTCAAATACTCAATATGGGGTGCGAAGAACGGAAAACAGGTTTGGAGTGCAATGCGATTATATTTGAGATGGTAAGTATCACTAACACGATTCGTCCCGCCTTCATTTTCATCGTTTGCTTTCACAAGAGTGTAAAACAGCTCTCGAAATGCAATAATTTAATTATGTGATTTTCCGATTCTTTAAAATTTCTAGGTAGTACGTTGTATCTGTCTGCCGTTCGTGGGTTCGAATCTAGCCAAGGCCATCTTTTTGTGTACTTTCGTGTTACCTAAGCCGGCGAAAAGTTATGAGACCGAAATGCTTATAATTCTTTCATAAGCTCACAATTTCGGCCAAAAAACTTGATCTGGCGAGATCATATTATCTGAAAGACACATACAAATTTCAGATCAAGTGATCTGACAAACACATTTAATCTAAGTGTTTTGACCGCAAGTGTAAATTTTTTATTACGCGTCCTTTTAGGGTTTTGTAGTAAAAACTAGCAAGAAACCCCTACCTCCCCTACAAATGAAACTTCAAATAAGCGATAACTTTTGATAGAATGAAGCCAGCAACTTGAAATTTTGGTCAAATGTTTAAAGTAAGATTGAGTTAGTTGTTATTAAAGATAGGCCAGATCTGACCCAAAGAACCCCTACATCCCGTACAAATAGAACTTAAAATAAGCGATAACTTACGATAAAATAAAGCTAGCGACTTGAAACTTTGGTTCCATGTTTGTAGTAGGATTCCGCTGGTTGATATTGAAAATATGTAAAATCCGACCAACAAAACCCCTACTTCCCCTACAAATGAAACATCGAATAAGCGATAACTTTCGATAGAATGAAGCTAGAAATTTGAAATTTTGCTTAAATGTTCATAGCATGATATAATTGGTTAGTGGCAATGATGGGCAAGATCTGACCCAAGGAACCCCTACCTCCCCTACAATTGAAACTTCAAATAAGCGATAATTTTCGATAAAATTAAGCTAATGACATGAAATTTTGGTCAAATATTTGTACTGGGATCTAGTTGGTTGTTATTAAAAATGCACAAGATTGGACAAAAGAAACCTACCCCTACAAGTGAGACTGGGGGGGGGGGGGGGCAAAAGCTCCTCTTGCATAGTCCTCCGCGTGGGCGCCCCCTGGAACGGCAGTGGTCACTGACCATTGCCAACCAACGTCAAGCCGCCAGTGATGGCGGTGCGATGATTTGGTTGAGGTACTCCTGTGGTGTGGGGTGTAAAAAAAAATACCACGGCCTTTCCCTTTGAGGGCCTGTCGTTAAAACCGACAATCAAAGGACAGGATGTGTATGCCAGCAACTTACACTATCCGAAATCTTTATATGCTAACGAAACGTCGACTATGCCTCGGATAAGGACAGACTCAACGGTTACGACTTTTGGCTATCGTACAATGACAAAGATTGGATTCTGGAATGTGCGTACTCTCCTGGACAATGGATCAGAAGGTCCCCAGAACGCACGATTTCTTCAATTAGAGAGTGAATTTCTGAGGTACAAATTAAATATCTTAGGAGTTAGTAAGATAAGATGGTGGAACAGCGGAGAATTTATCTCTCCAACGGGCAGCACTGTAATGTTGTACTCCGGTAAAGCTACCGGTAGTCGTCGTGAGTCAGGTGTGGGGCTCCTTTCAACCAGAGCCGCGCGAAACTGTCTCTTATCCTGGGAGCCGGTCTCTGACAGAGTCTTGACCGCCAGGTTCCGGACCAAAATGAGGAACATCTCAATTATACAATGTTATGCCCCTCCTGAACCCGACAATGTCTTGGCAAAAGACTCCTTCTACGAAGAACTAAACGCCGTTCAGAGCAGAACACCTAAAGGTGACATAATGGTTATGGTGATTTGAATGCGAAAGTTGGCGCTGATAACTATGGGCTCAGACATGTGATGGGGAGACACGGTCTTGGTGATCGTAATGACAACGGTGAAAGATTTGTAGAGTTCTGCAACTTTCACAGTCTCTTCATCGGTGGTACTATGTTTGAGCATAAGGACCACCACAAAATCAGTTGGTCCTCTGTTGATCGGCGCAGAACACAAAATCAGATCGACCATTTTGCCATTAGTAAAAGATTCAAGAGTTGCCTCCTGGACGTGCGAAACAAGAAGGGTGCCGATATTGGGATGGGAAGAGACCATTATCTTATGATCGCTAATGTTCGATTGCGTATTGCAGCCGTGCGCCGCCCTAACGACGAAAGATCCAGGCCCCGCAAATTCAACACCGCTCGACTAAAAAATCCAGCTGTCTTACAACAATATAATGACCATCTTGCGCAAAAAGCGGCTGAGATAACTAGTCACCCAGATAGTGACATAAACGAAAACTGGGATGCCATAAAAAATGCGTACATTGATAGCGCAAATACCATCCTTGGCCCAAACCCGGATTGCCGGAATAAGCCCTGGATGTCCGACGCTTCATGGCAGCGGATTGTTGAAAGAAAGGAGCTGAAAGTTCGTTTGGCTGCAGCATCAGACGACAATCGAAGCAGCATCGAACTCCTTTACCGTCAGAAAGCTCGAGAAGTTCAGCGTAGTGTGCGACGCGATAAAAGAGTTTATGCCAATTCTCTTTTAGCCTTAGCAGAAGAAGCCGCAAGAAGTAACAACTTAAACGCCGTATACGGTGTCATCAAGGAGTTTACAGGTGGTCGTAACTCCTGCCAACATCCGGTAAAAGATAGTGATGGAAAGCTACTTATCTTGGAAGAAGATCAAATGAGGCGGTGGAAAGAACACTTCGCCGCGGTCTTGGACCGTGTAACCTCTGGTGAAGTTCCCCTTCATATAGATAATTTAGCTAACCATCAAAATGTGCGTATACGGTCCACTGCCCCGACTAAAGAGGAAATAGTCACTGCAATTATTGCACTAAAACGAGGAAAGGCCGCCGGACTTGACGGTATCCCTGCCGAACTTTATCAAGCAGCGCCAAGCGTAACTGCCGATTTGCTGCACCCACTTGTTGATAAAGCGTGGAATACAGAGACCTTTCCCACTGAGTGGAAGGAAGGTTTGATCATCAAACTTCCAAAGAAGGGTAGCCTCACAGACTGTGATAATTGGAGAGGCATTTGTGTGCTTCCTGCCGTTGCCAAGATAATAGCTAAAATCGTCCTGGAAAGACTAAAGGCCCACTTAGAAAGCACAATTGATCAAGAGCAGGTTGGTTTTCGATCCGGATTCTCCTGTGTCGATCACATTAACACCTTGCGAATCATCATCGAGCAATGCGCTGAATACGATTTTCCGCTTCACTTGCTTTTCATCGATTTCGAAAAGGCTTTCGATAGTGTGAACCGGGATTCTATATGGGCGGCCTTGCGCAGGAGAGGCATCCCTGAGAAGCTTGTGGCTATTATTAAGGCAACCTATGACGGCGCGAAATGTCGCGTTTTGCATAAAGGTAAGGTGTCGGGGGACTTTGAGATTCGCAGTGGAGTTCGGCAGGGGTGCATCCTCTCACCGATCCTATTCCTCATTGTGATCGGCGACGTGTTGCATGCAGCCCTATCCGGACTCGACAGAGGAATTCAATGGACTTTGACATCTTATCTACAACATCTTGACTACGCTGACGACATATGCCTACTCTCCCACAAAATCATGGATCTGTCCGCAATGGCGTTAGATCTCGAGAGGCAGGCAAGCAAGGTTGGGCTAAAGATTAATACCAACAAGACCAAGGTTCTTAGCCCGCGCCGTTGCGAAAAAGAAATCCGACACCTATTGCCATCAATATTAATGGGCAGCCTGTGGAGAAGGTGGACAACTTCGTCTACCTAGGTAGCATTGTTGCCGAAAATGGTGGTACGGAGCAGGACATCGCTCGTCGTATCAACCAGGCTAAGCGCGCATACGGCATGCTGTCCAAAATCTGTTAGCAGTTATTTCAGCATCAAGACCAAGCTGGGACTGTTTCGCTCCCTGGTACTATCAGTGGTTTTGTATGGGAGCAGTACATGGAAAGTTTTCGTAGGAGTTACCAGAAAGCTGCAAGTTTTCGTCAACTCATGTCTTCGTCGAATTTTAAGAATTTTCTGGCCCGAAACAATATCAAATGAAGAGCTAAGTCGGCGTACGGGTCAGATGCCAATCGACGAATTGATACGCAGGCGAAAATGGCAGTGGATAGGTCACACATTGCGGAAGAGTGATCACTGCATTGCTTTGCATGCCATGAAGTGGAACCCCATTTCCAACCAAGGCCGACCCAGAGGGGGTCCTCGAATCACATGGCGTCGATCTGTGGCAAAGGAGTGTCAGACACTGGGTAAGTCTTTTGGGGAGTTGCGTCCAGTTGCCCAGAACAGAGTAGATGGCGCGCAGGGGTAGTTGACGCGCTATGCCCCGCTAGGGGTTAAGGCAAAGTAGTAAGTGAGACTTCAAATAAGCAATAACTTTAGATAGAATGAAGCTAGCGACATGAAAAATTCGAAAAATATTTGTAGAATGAGTTAGTTAATTGATTTTGAGAATAGTCAACATCCTCTTCACTTTTAATGCAAATGGTCGTTGCCAATTGGTACTTTTGGTAGCACCACTAGGTCTGTACAAGTCTAGGCTATATACGCTTCGGACTCCAGGTCGAAGCGAAGCTTCGGTCTGTTTTAAAATTATTTTCGAGCGGTCAAGTAAAATAGTAATTTGCGTGTAAAAACAATGTCGAACAACAATGAAAATTCTGGACTGAATTTTTCTAATTATATAAAAATTCCGTAAAACTGGGTTTATCCATTCTCAGGAAATTGTTATAATACAGTATCGATGTATTTTCTAGTTGTTTTAATAATCTGCAGTAGCCAAATTCACTTCTTTTCATAAACCACTCTTTACACCAAATTCTTTTTGTCTTCCTTCTCTTTCTCCTTTCTTTTTTTACAGCTAAAGCGATTAGAATTCCAATGCAAGCAGCGTCCGACATGGTTCACATTTAAATATTGAATGAGGAATGTGCAATTTGCATGCCACGTGTGTAGAGAAGGCATGATTACACATTCATGCATGAGCATGTATGGGCCGTATAAGACACTATCGACTAGATTCATTCTCCAATTCTCCAAGTATAACCTTCTTTCTGATGAGACTGAAGATTTCAGTACTAAGATGAAACATTGGCCACGTTTATGCCGTGGAACTAAAAGGCGATTTAACGGGATATTTTTAGTTTCCGGGCCCGGGGTGAAAAAATCACTTTTCACTAGGATTTTTTGTCATTTATCGCTCGAGTCACCCTAAAACTCGCAAATTTGCAAAAAAAAATTTTTTTTTAATTTTTATTTTGTTTTTATTTTTAATCTTAATTTTTTAAATTTTTTTTCCTTATTTTTTTGTTCTAATGATTTATACTGAATGTTTGGTGTTTAAAATTGATCAAAACGCTGTTGCACGCAGGGCGAGCGAAGCGAGCGTTCATGTTTGTGCGATACTGAAGGTTGCGATCCCTTAAGCGCGGGGCGAGCGTAGCGAGCGGAGCCCACGCAAGGGGATTTGCGAATATTTCAATTTTCCATACCTCCAATATTCGAAACATTCAGTATAAATTATGAAAAAAAAAATTAAAAATTAAAAAAATTCAAACTTGCAAAAAAATTTAAAAAAAAAATTAGATGATTTTTTTGCATATTCTTGACTTTTAGAGTGACGCGAGTGATAAGTGACAAAAATCCAAGTGAAAAGTGATTTCCCCAGCCGGGGCCCGGGAAACTAAAAGGTTGCCGAAAACAAAGGAACTAATACGAAAATATACTACTACTACTGAGGAGGCAGCCTATTATAACATATTATGATGGGATGACCACAGTAGATACCCTAACGGATGAATTTTAATACCTGCAAAGCGCTTAAACATCAGAATAGAGAAAAAAAATAACAAAAATACTCATTTTAAAAACTAGATCATGTCTTTATTACTTTAAATTTCATATAAACAAAAGATTCATTTAATTGTTGTTAGACAAAAATGTTGTACCGATAGTATGTGCTAGTGTGCATTATACAAATGTAAAAAAATGTAAACTTATGTCTTAAAAGTGATACAACAGTATTGAGCCATGTTCCGATGTATTGTAGGTTCGCCTTGGCAAGCTGCATAGCTCAAATGGACGGAATGCGTAAACAATGTATATATATCTGCTATATATTACTATATACTAAAAAATTGTCAATATGTATATATTTTTTTAGGACGGAATCGTTTTCGAGACTTTGTTCATTATTTATTACCTTTTTAACCAATTTTATCGGCTTTGTTCTTACACATTATTATAATGGTTGCCGAATGCTTTCAATCAATATTTTTCTTAAAATACAGCCATGTAGCTAATTACAATTAAACTAAAACTAATTAGAATATTTTTGGAAATGCTTAATGGATTTGCGCCAGCATGACAATCGGTAATACGACGGGCTCTCATGAAATCGCTACCCAGATATAGATCATATCGTCGCATCGTCGCATTGATTGTACGCAGCTGTCGAGTAGCATCTTGGAAAATTAGATCATAGAACGGTGGCGTTGAATAGAACATGCTGAAGCTGTTGAAGAAATGTACTTAGAATTCAGTGCGCAAAACTCATCATTATTTCATTGTTCTGTCTTACCTGAAGGCATCCACCTCTTTTCTTCCATATAATTGTTGTGCGTATGAGAACAAATTGATGTAGGCATTTATTTGCGTGTCGTTGTAGGCTTCGCCACCTCGGGTGACAATTGCATTGGCCTTAACCTTACCAAGATTGCATCGTTGGTAGTCATCCAGCTCGGCACGCGTTCCTGAGTGACGGGTAGAATAACAATTAGCATAATTGTTTATTCACAATATGAATCAGTGGAGAAAATTTGGTATGGTTTAATGAACGGATTTTCTCACTTGGTGGGTGAATCATATGAGTATTATTTTAGAATTCCATTTTAATTGGTGCCAAAGTATACAATAGTCTATACCTGCGCTATTTACGATTGCTGTTGATGAGTTTCGATAGCAAACATACTCATCATTCTAGATTTCATATGAACAAATGAACAAAATGATATACCATATGCCTTTCAAGGTCTATGGCAGGGGTCAAAAAAAGTATCTTTAGGCGGACCGCACATTGAAAAAAGTATGAAGTATCAGTGCAAGAAAGCAGACCCAAATTCCATTGCTAACACCACAAGCACTTTTGAAAATTGGAAATATATTCTTAGTAGTAACTAAGAAATTGCCTGTAGACATCACGAACAGCGTAAAAAAAAGAGCCCAAGTCAAAACATTTTCTTATTCTTGATTCGAATGGAATATTATTCAGGATACTTGTGGCAGTGCACAAAACAGCAAGCCTAAATTCCATTGCAAACTGAAATTCCGTTGCCTAATTGCACAAAATGTTGAAAATAGGAAATATGGTAAGCGCTGCCAACCTGCCAACGTTATTATAGTAAATCCGCGAGTAAATTACCGCCAAGTTATTTGTTTAACGTTGATACGAACGGCATTTTATATAAAACGCTTCCCAGCAGTGCTCGATAGTACGTTTTATTGTATTTTATACAATTTTAGCATCTAATACGGTGCAACGATTTTAGAACATAGAACAAAATTTTGCGATTGCAAAAAATTGAAAATACGGTTTACGATTTTTGAGTTAGGTTCCTAAAAATGTGTATGCATACTTCACATAAATTGAGTAAAATGTAAAATTTTCAAATTATAATAATCTCTCTTATGATTCTTGTCTAGGGAGTGTGAATTACGTTAATTTAGATGATGCTGATGTTGTGTAGCATAGACGATAGTCTTTCCTCAAGGGCGGTAGTATATGCCACCGCCGTAGCATAGGTCAGAAGCTTATCAACCGCAAAAATTTTGGGAGGGCTGATTCTCGATTGGTGCATTGAGGGAATTCAACATCTTGTAATGAACCACCTGTAATGAACCATATTATGGTCTGGTAGTGCTGCTCCCACCGGCAGATCGAAGCAGCACCTGATAAGTAGTGATCTGTTGGTGGTACGAAACCAGAGGCCGAGCGTCCCATTACACCCGGACCAAGATTCGACCGCTTGGGCGTCTGATCCGTTCGCCAACCATTCCATCCTCATCGACTATTTTTTTATTCCCCATGTGTTGTCTTCCCCAGGCCTATGAATTTTTGTTAACACGTAAAGGACAGGGGCAACGAGCGGCGAAAACCCCGCCCACATCTCCCGAACTGAGCTACAGCAAGCATAGGCCGCTGCTTAGCTCGTTGAGGGGCCTTTTTGCTTCGCCCGATGGCACGGCCCGACCTTCACGGTCATTATGCATCTCCGGATGCCCACCAGACCGTCTGTTACAATCTGTAGGTCGTCTTCACCAAGTGATGATCTGAGTCGCAGTTTGTTCCTTGATAGGAGCGGACATCCATCACACTAGACGCCCATCTCCTGCAAATGAGGACGTGATCAATTTGGTTGAAGGTATGTGCGTCTGGAGATTTCCTGGTCTGCTTGTGAATGCGTCGATGCGGGAAACACGTAGAGCTTACGACTAGATTCCTACTGCAGGCGAAGTCGATAAGTCGCTGGCCGTTGTCGTTACAGTCTTCATGGAGTTCCATGGATTCTGGGAAGAACTTGTAACGGACGGTTTGGTGGGTATCCAAAGATGCCCGTGGGGACGGAGCCTAAGGTAGGATATGACCGTGAAGGTCGGGCCGTGCCATCTGGCGAAGAAAAAGGCCCCTCAACGAGCTAAGCAGCGGCCTATGCTTGCTGTAGCTCAGTTCGGGAGATGTGGGCGGGGTTTTCGCCGCTCGTTGCCTCTGTCCTTTACGTATTAACAAAAATTCATAGGCCTGGGGAAGACAACACAAACAGGGGAGGTAAAAATGGGGAATAAAAAAAAAATAGTCGATAAGGATGGAATGGTTGGCGGACGGATCAGACGCCCACGCGGTCGCACCTGGGTCTGGGTGTAATGGGACCCTCGACCTCTGGTTTCGTACCACCAACAGATCACTACTCATCAGGTGCTGCTTCGATCTGCCGGTGGGAGCAGCACTACCAGACCATAATATGGTTCATTACAGGTGGTTCATTACAGGGCAGCTTCTACTTCGAGGCCTGCCAAGAAGGAGAAGCTGAGGACAAAATGTGCTGCTAAATATAAAAAAAAAACAAAACAAACGCGATCTGGGTACCGGAGTCAACCGATAACCATTGTAGAGGGGAAAAATTAGTAAAGAAAAAAAAAATACTACATTTCCCAATTATTCAGGTGATCAACAGGTTACAAAGAATTCTGAGGCCAGCAGAGGCAGAACACTGCATTCCTTGCCGTAATTCACTCATAAACTCTGTAAGCTGCTGAGCACATGAATAACAGAAAAATGCGTTACTCTATAAATAATTTTTTTTAAGTTACTTAGAAGGACAATCCTGGCAAACAGAAAGGTGTCCAGGGCTGCTCCGCGCTTCGTCCAGTCACCGAAGATGCTCCAAATGCCGGCAATTCAAAGCATTTATGGAGGCCTTAAATACGTGGCTAAACCACAAAAAACAAACACAACACCAGGATTACCTTGTTGAACTGATTCTAAAAGGATAATCTACTCTATAGGAAGGATTGGGGTGCTACAGAGGAAAGCACAGCTACTTGAAGGGAAAATACGTAAAGTAAAAATGGCTAAGTTCTAATACTTAGAGTAAGTAGCCTTAATGTGCTTGTGGGGATACAAATCGGTGGAAGGACTAAAAAGGAACCCAAAGAGGCCTTCTTAGTCCTGTTCTGTACCAGAAATGGGCCCCACGTTGGGCGCCAAATATGTAACGGACGGTTTGGTGAGCATCCGAAGATGCCCGTGGGGACGGAGCCTAAGATGGCACGGCACGGCCCGACCTTCACGGTCAATTATGTTACCTTAGGCTCCGTTCCCACGGGCATCTTGGGATGCCCACCAAACCGTCCGTTACAAACTCAAGGGTACCATCAAAGATGTCGCAGAGAAGGTCGTGGGATATGAAGCCCGGCGAGCGCGAAATGACTGGTTCGACGAAGAATGCAGAAATTCACTTGACACGAAAAACGAGTCCTGTAGACAATGGATTCAACGAGGAACCAGAGCCAAAAGAGAAATATATGACGAGCTACGGCGAATATCGAATAGAATAATTAGACGTAAGAAACGTAAATACTTTGGCGAACAGTTGCTGAATATTAACGAAAACTTAGCTAATAGGAACACCAGACAAGCGTATAAACTAGTAAATACAATTAAGAACGGCTATCAACCCCGGACTAGCCTTTGTAAGGACAAGGATGGAAACATCATCAGCGACACCGATGGCATTAACAAACGATGGGCCTCTTACTTTGAAGAGCTTCTGAACCTACCATCTAACATCCCCACACAAGAAGCTCTCGACGATATTGTTGATCTAGGTCCAACTAAACAACCCCCGACAGTAGAGGAAGTTGATCTCGCGTTGCGGTCACTAAAACGAAATAAAGCGCCGGGCGCTGACGAGATTCCAGCTGAACTGCTAAAATTCGGTGGAATGGGAGTAGTTAATGCGATACATCAATTACTCCTACGAGTATGTGAGGACGAGATGATCCCAGACGATTGGCGCAGAAGCATCATCTGTTCAATTCGCAAAGAGGGAGATAAACTGCAGTGTGAGAATTACAGGGACATATCACTAGTTTGTACGTCCTATAAAATTTTGACGAAAATTCTGGAAAATAGAATAAAACCGTACGCAGAACGAATCATTGGCGAATATCAAAGTGGTTTCAGACCTGGTCGCTCCACAACCGACCAGCTCTTTACGGTTAAACTCATACTTCAAAGGTGCTGGGAATACAACGTAGACGTATACCAAATTTTTGTCGACTTCAAGCAGGCATACGACACTATCGATCGTGGAGTACTGTACAACATCATGCTGCAATTTGGTATACCGGCCAAATTAGTGCGACTGACTAAGATGACGATGACCAACTCCGTCTCACAAGTCAGGATAATAGACTTAGTGATCTATTTGAAACACGCACTGGCCTGAAACAGGGCGATGGACTGGCTGGCACCGACGCTCTTCAACCTAGCACTGGAATACGTTATTCGGGCTATGAATATGGACAACAGCAAGACGCTACTCATCAAGTCGACACAATTAGCAGCGTACGCCGACGACATCAACATCATGTCCCGAAGATTGGCCGATGCAGAAGAACTTCTGCATACGCTTGATACCGCTGCAAAAGAAGTTGGACTACGTATCAACGAGGGTAAAACTAAAATAATGGACACCTGCACAACCGAGCATCAATGTGGGGGACCTCAACATCGAGTTCGCGAACAACTTCATTTACCTGGGTTGCAACTTGTCAAGGGACGCCAACGAAACTGACGAAATCAAGCGACGAATACAGTTAGCTAATAACACTTTTTTCTCGGTTCTTCCCATAATGAAATCGAAGCATGTGCACAGAAACACGAAGCTCCGCGTGTACAAAACCATTATACGACCAGTGCTATGCTATGGCTGCGAAGCATGGACCCTAGCTTAAGCCTCCGAAAACATGTTAGATAGTTCTACGGCGAATTTTCGGGGCTGTTAGTGATCGAGATGGATGGCGCATCCGGTACAACCATGAGTTGTATGAACTGTACGATGAGCTGGAAGTTTCGAAAATCGTCAAACTACAACGACTTCAATGGGCAGGGCATGCATGTACAAAGAATGGACGATGATCGCATGCCTAAGAGAGTAATGAATGCAGAACGAGTCGACGGAGCGAGACTGCGAGGACGACCGAGATCTCGTTGGGAGAGCTCAGTAGGTGTGGACGCCGCGCAGCTACTGGGCTTCCAAAATTGGAGGACGCGGTCACGTGACCGAGATAATTAGAGGACAATGATCCAGGCGGCCAAGGCCCGACGTCGGGCTGTCGCGCCACGATGATGATGATGATGAATTCATAAATAGAATACAGAGTGTGTCGTATACTTCAGGGGTGGTGTGATATAAATGTCGTTTTATAGGAAATTTTATGACGTTTTCAGGAAATTGGTTCAATGACCCAGAGTCTGGTATTGTTTTCTTAAAGACTAGCTGTTTGACACCAACAACAAAAAATGCGAATACTCCGGAACAGTTTAAGATAGACTGACCATTTTGGCGGTTTTCTTCGAAAAAATAGTCAATCCTTGAAATACAGACATTTCGAAGCGAGAGGCGACCGGTAGCGCAGTGTGTTGAGGCATCAGTCTCATGTTTGACTACCGGCGTTTCGGGTTCGAATCCCGTCCACGAAAACGTTCGTGACCATGGATGTGCAGGAGGTGCATGCTGGCAACTGCATTCTCTGAAACCAATTTATGCCAACGAAACGTCAACTGGGCCACATGGAACAGTTGAGGCGCTATGCCCCACAAGGGGTTAGGGCAATTGAGCAGGTTAGGGTATCTGCAAGCAATACAACAACAACTTAAACCCGCACTCGATAGACTGTACAATTGCACCAAAAAACGCGCCCATAGGTACGCTTGTCGTTTATTTCACAATTGGTGTCAAGTTCCGACGATGATACGTTAATCCATTCGAACAGTTCATTCCCAATTTAAAATTGGACGAGTTCTGAAATCAACTGTCAATTTTGAAGCTAATCAGGGTAGACACCATGACATTTAAAAATGTACAATAACTTGGATAGCTGTCCTCGATCGTCGAACCCGTTGTACAGAAAAACGACCTTATGTATCTCGAAAGCATTCACGAACGAAATTCATTGAACCGTTCTAAAACAACATCGCAACGATCCAAATCCTCTATGAAAAACGTGGAAATTGAAGACCAACGAAATGAAATTGATTATACTTTTCGCGGGCCCCTGACCTTGTCCATGTACCCCCAGATTCACTTTAATTTGCCACGAACCCCCTAAGCAATCTCACGGACTCCTGGCGGTCCGTAGGCACCACTTTGGGAACCTATGGCTTAGAGCATGTACTTCAAGTTAAGGTAAAAAAGGATAATAGTACATACACAAAAAAGTACTACTATTTTTAAAAATATGATTAAATGGAATACAATAAAAACTGTTACTTACCATCAGGACACAACAACTCAAAATCATCATTTAGCGTGTTTCTAGCCCACCATTCCTTCCTCTTTCCGCCCGTACTTTCACTAACCGTTGTATGCTTAACAAATGCTACCTGACCACCTCCTTCCACTAAACATCTAAACGCGCCCGTATGACCATAATAATCTTCGGAAGCATCGCGACGACAATATTTCGAACTAATTCCGTGACACAAATCACACATAGTATCATAAGGCACCCCTGTATTATATTCCGAGCTGATAGCTCCCGGAACGCAAGATTTTGTAAAGTATTCGGCTGCAGCACGTACACTGTCACATCCATATGGTCTTATCCAACCATTCGAAACCAAATAAGCCATTGGATATGTCCAGCCGGCTGCCGTGTTTATGCCCGAATGACACGTGTATTTTCCCTTCAAATAGGTCAATTCAGTATCGGGGTCTTCTTCTTTTCCGACAGCAACAACATAGTATTCAGGCTCTCCCAAATTGTAGACTTCCGCCATGATTGGAATTAGGTCGTGCTTCAGGCCACCTGTATAAACATCGCCCGCATCAAATACAGCAACATCTGCAACACCTGAGGCAATAGCTTGCATGCAGTTTATGTGTGAATGAGCGCGGTAGCAGGAGAGTTCTGGCTCGAGGAGTTGTGCTTTTAGAGCAGTCTAAATTTAGAGTGGAAAAATTATTCAATGTATGAAATTCATTTTTGTTTCTTTACCCTCATCTTAACACATTTTTCCATTTCAGGATCGGATGTAATGCACAGTGACATTCTGCCGACGGGGCATTGACGAATACCATAAATATAGTCCAGAGCTTGTTTTAAATAGATGGTGTAAGACTGATCATCTAAATCGATGGGTTTCAGAAGTCGAGCGCTATCCTGGAAAACGAAATATAGACATAAGTCAAATGCTAAAATAACCAAGTCAATACCCTACCTGGAATAATAGATTCAATTTTCCGTATCTGTTTGATTCAAATAAATCGAATTTTTCGTAGAGTGTTCCATTTTCGTCGCGGTTCAAGGGATTTGATGTTGATGTTGTGAACGAACTATCGATCCTACCAAATCTGTCATCATTAGTGAAACCACTATCCCGATTGTATTGGCCCTGATTGTAGAAATTCGGCTCAGTTTTGGTGTTGTACGCACTACGATCATATTCATTATTAAAACCGTTGTTATCATATCCACCGAAATTATTCAAGTTTCGATTCGTGGCATTAAAGGTCATTGGTTTATGCGAGTAAAGTTGGACTGCTTTTGCTAAGAAATTTTGGTATTTCTTCCGTTCCTCAAAGCGCCGCCCGGAAGAAGTCACAATTGCATCAGAGGGCACCACACCCCAATTACATTGGCGATACTCAGAGAGCGGACGCTTTGAGCCATCTTTGCACAACAATTGAAAACGGTCTGGAGAAATGCTTTCTGGAAGATTCATATAATTAGCAAGAGTTACTTTAAATGTATAGGCCACGGCTTACTAAATTCGTTTCCTTGCACCATTTCAAAGACAGTATTGTGCTTAAGAAATGCAACATCTCCGGCTTCAAGCAAACACCTGAAGGCACCATCATATCCATAATAGGGATCCGTTGGAGTGCACTTGCCGCCCGGAACAACGCCAGTACATAATGCGCAAAGTCTGATAATAAAATGAATTATTAGCTCTACGCAACATAAATTCTATGTAAACTTACTTGTCCGAATTATCTCCAATTGGATTGTTTTTGTCTATGAGTGAATTTACAGCACATGAACTATTGAAGAATGCCGTAGCCGTTTTCACATGATTGTTGCAGTCCACAACTTCCATACCACCTTCTTTCTGGAGCTGTTAATTTGAATGAAAGAAGTAATTAATACTTCAACTAGATTCGATTAGACTGAGAGAAGGGTAGGAGGTCAGGTAAGCCCACAAGCAACCAGACCAAACGATTTACTGTCCTATTACTAACTACCAGGAAATCAATTCGACCTATTACCATGTAAATTGGAATAATCCATCCAGATAGACTGCCGACCCAGGGAAAACATGCTTTCTTCATCCTCAAATCTCTTAAGCTGTTAACTTCATTAAGAGTATCGGTTTTCACAACAGCCACAGAATAATAGTGTGAGAAACCTCCATCGTGGTGTTCTTGCATAATTGGAATCAACGAATTATATCGGCCAGCTGTGAAAATATCTCCTGCATCCAAAGTCGTAATATGAGCTTCCTCGCGATCAATGTGATGGATGCATTCGTCAGCATTGTAGGCACGAAGGCATTTCACCTCCAGATAATCATCGTCGAATAGCGCCTTATCACGTTCAACAGCTTGCGTGAAATTACCACATTTATAGAATTCTTCCAAGTTCTTGGTGCACCATGTCATACTGGTTGGCCGGTAGTCGGTGAAATGATGTTGTGCTGGAAGTAAAAGAAACAAATAATTATAATTATCCATGTAATGCGCTATGCCCCACTAGGGGTTAAGGGAAAATATATAAAAAATCTGTTAATTGCATTGACCCCCCAGGGAAATGGGCGCGTCAACATCTCTTGCATTTCTATGCCTTGTTAACGTTTCGATAGCATATAGATTTCGAATAGTGCAGTTGCTAGCATACAGCTATCCGCGTCGTCTTCATAATACTGACAAGCTCAGAGCGCAGTGGGGGTTCTATTAGTATCCACAGCTTCTGTTCGCACCGAGGATCGAACCTCCGTCTCTAGATGTAGCAGCATATAGCGGTGACTGAAAGAACGCGACCACCGCGGGCGATGCAATAATTATGACGATTTTCCCTAAAAACATTCGTGTCCATCCACTACAAATGTGTGGTACGTTTAAGCTTTTTTGCCCAGTTAGGGATATGCCTTCAATTCGATTGACGTTTTTCTGTTGTTAGTCTATTCAAGGTGTGGCCAACCCTGTGACGCCGTGATATTGTGATGATGCATACATACAATGGGGGGGTTATTCTCTTCCATAGTCCTCCTCGTGGGCGCCCCCTGGGATGGCAGTGGTAGTTGACCATTCCCAACCAAGTCAAGAAGCCAGTACGGGCGGTGTGATGATTTGGTTGAGGTAAACATTCTGACTCAACGATTACGACTTTTGGTTATGGTATGATGACAAAGATTGGATTTTGGAATGTGCGTACTCTCCTGGACAATGGATCAGAAGGTCCCCAGAACGCACGATTTCTTTAACTAGAGAGTTATAATTTCTGCGGTATAAATCAAACATCCTAGGACTTAGTGAGATAAGAAGGCGGACCAGCGGAGAATTTATCTCTCCAATGGGTAGCACTGTAATGTTGTACTCCGGTAGAGCTACCGGTAGTGGTGAGTCAGGTGTGGGGGTCCTTTTAACCAGAGCCGCACGAAACTGTCTCTTATTCTGAAATCCGGTCTCCGACAGAATCATGACTGCCAGGTTCCGGACCAAAATGAGGAAAATCACAATAATACAATGTTAAAAAAATAATAATAATAAATAAAGGCAGGCTAAGGTACCCAGCTGGTTTGCACTGCGACCATAAGATCTATTGTGCCATAGCCTTAACTAATCCAAAAGACCCTCAACCAACCTGATAAAGGCCAGTAGGTCCTTTGTAGCAGTACTCTTAGAGCTCGCGCCCACAGCAAACTTTTTAGTTCGCAGAAAAACGAAATAGTTTAGTCAGAAAAATGGAACACACGGCGGTTTATGAGACCGCGCACACAGCAAACTAAACTATTTAGTAATCGCTGTGTGCGCGGTCTCATAAAACACCGTGTGTTCTATTTTTCTGACTAAACTATTTAGTATTTCTGCGAACTAAAAAGTTTGCCGTGGGCACGAGCGCTTAATGACACCGGAGCTCACGATGGAATCTCCAAGAAACATGAATCTGGCGCGAGCAACCGTGGGGCATTCACAGAGAAGGTGTTTGGTGGACTCAATATCCTCCAGGCAAAGTCGGCATTCCGTCTCAGTGGACAGGCCCATTTTGTTTAAGTGATATCTCACCCAGTGGTGACCCGTGAGGAAACCAACGACCAGTCTCAGGTCATCTCTGCCCAATCGTCCGGCTTCTGTGAGACCGTAGGGGTTGATAAGATCTTTGGACTGTCGTAGTTCCAGTGCCGCAGCCTTTCGCCCGCAGACCAATCCGTCACCAGCGCCCTGGCTGTGGCCCAGCTTAGACCGCAGTAGGGATCAGGTCCGAAAAATTTCTCCGATGAGCCCTGCCTAGCAAGTTCATCTGCAGCTTCGTTGCCATGAATGCCCCGATGCCCAGGTACCCAACAAAGAGTGATACAATGTTATGCTCCAACTGAACCCGACCATGTCTTGTCGAAAGACTCCTTCTACGAACAACTAAACGCCGTCCAGAGCAGAACGCTTAAAGGTGACATTTTAATGGTTATGAGGGATTTGAACGCAAATTTGGCGCTGATAACTATGGACTCATGTTTAAGCATAAGGACCACCACAAAATCAGTCAGTCTGGTCTTCTTTTGATCGGCGCGGAACACAAAATCAGATGGTCCACTTTGCCATTAGTAAAAGATTCAAAAGTTGCCTCCTGGACATGCGAAATAAGAAGAGCGCCGATATTGCGATGAGAAGAGACCATTATCTTATGTTCGCTAATGTTCAATTGCGTATTACAGCCGTGCGCCGTCCTAATGACGAAAGATCCAGGCGCCGCAAATTTAACACCGTTCGACTAAATAATCGAGTTGTCTTACAACAATATAACGACCAACTTGCGCAAAAAGGAGCTGAGATAACTAGTCACCCAGATAGTGATATAAATGAAAACTGGGATGCCATAAAAAGGTGCCTACATTGACAGCGCAGATACCATCCTTGGCACAAACCCGAATGGCCGGAATATGTCTGGATGTCCGACGCTTCATGGCAGCGGATTGTTCATAGAAAAGAGCTGAAGGTTTGTTTGGCTGCAGCATCAGACGACAATTGAAGCAGCATCGAACTCCTTTACCGTCAGAAAGCTCGAGAGGTTCAGCGTATTGTGCGATGCTATAAAAGACGTTACATTTTATGGATTCTGGAAGCAACAACCTAGCAACTGCTATCAACCGTTCCTGCAGCAGCTGGTTCGACGCACCGGAGCGACCCGTTTTTCATCGGCCAAGAGCTGCTAAACCCCTTCAATGCAAGAACGATGTGTGTCAATGTGTTACATTTTTTTTTTTTTTTTTTTTTTTTTTTTTTTTTTTTTTTTTTTTTTTTTTTTTTTTTTTTTTTTTTTTTTTGTGTTTATTGGGAGCAACACGTCTCGGCGCAACTGCTCTCAATACTACTTCTCCGCGTGGGTATTGAAAGCAACCCTAGTAAATGGATTTGTTGCGTATGCAACAGAGAACTGCACCTCAATGCGACGTCAGTGAGATACAACTGCTGCGACGAGTGGTGTCACCTGAGGAACTGCTCCGGACTAAACCATCACAGGCATTGGAATCCTTCATTTACTGTCAGTCAATGCAGGAACAGAGGACCACAAGCAGCGAGCTCGTCAAACACACCTCACCTTCTTACACCAGCGAGCACCCACACGAGCTTTCAGTCAACTCCAACGACCCCTGCGAATAGACCCAGTAGGATTCCCAAACAAAACAACCTTACGCCTGCATCACCGTTCGCCATTTTCGATACGCTCTCACTCGTCCACCTAAACTGCAACGGGCTGCAGAACAAAATTGCTGAACTCGCTTCATTCATGGACAGACACCGTATTCAAGTTGGAGCCATCCAGGAGACGAAACTACATCAGAATTCGTCCCTCAACGCTCATGGAAATTACATAATCATAAGGAAAAACAGGTTGACCCACGCTGGAGGAGGACTTGCCTTCATCATTCACCATTCCGTACAATACCGGGAAATAGATGTCACCACATCACCATGGAAGTGCAAGCCATCGCCATAAAATCAGGCAATGTTGATATTGAAATTTACAACATATATATTCCACCGGTATCCAGTTGTCCCTCGAGTTACCATATAAATATCAACACTTTCCTCACTGGTCAACACCGTCTCCTACTTGGTGATTTTAACGCTCACCATGAACTCTGGCACTCACATCTTAACAATGACGCCAGAGTTATCGCCGTTGCAGAACAACTTGATGCTTCAGACTTCTGGACACTGAATGATGATACGCCCACCCGTATTGCCGGTACCTGTTCCAGCTCTCCAGACATCACGGTTGCCAGTGCTAGCCTCATAAACGAGACACGATGGGAGCCGGTCCTTACACTATCATCGGACCACCTACCAATCGTGAGAAGGCTTGACAAACCGACAGTTGTATCTGTCGAACATCGCACTTTTGTCAACCACAACAAGGCTGACTGGAATAGGTTTACCGAATACACTAGTGCTAAATTCCTCGCCCTTTCAACTCCCACCGATGTACGTAAGGCCGAATCCAACATCAGGAAAGTCCTTAATAAAGCGGCTGCGAAATTTATTTATTTATTTCAGCAGGACGCATTCCGAAAATTAGGCCTAACTTTCCTACTTCAGCCACCAAGTTGGCAGACGGGAGAGACAACATCAGGAGCACGAACCCAGACGACCTCAGAATTCACGAAATGAACTGCGAAATTCAAAGACTAGTAGTCGAACACAGGAGGTTAAAATGGAGTATGCACCTGAATGATTGCAACCTGACCACAGGTATAAGCAAACTATGGTCGACAGTCCGTGCCCTCTATAATCCACCAAAACAGATAGGGAATGTCGCCATCTAGTTCGGAGACAATTCAATCAGCGACCCTACTCACTGCGCAAGTCGCTTCAATAAGCAATTTATTGAACATCATCCACCAGACAGACAAAAGCGCATAATCCGCAGGAGGATCCATAACCGAACCGCAGACAACACCTGCCTTCATCGCGGACGAAGTAGCTGCAGCAATCAGGAAGGCGAATAGCTCGAAAGCCTTGGGACCTGAAGGAATCTCAAGGGCAACGCTTAACTCACACTCGGCGAGTCCTATCGTTCCAAACACACTTCTATCACTAGTTGCCAAAGCGCTCGAAGCACTAATCGACCCTGTTCTTGCGGCCCACGTCCAGCTTGCGAACCACCAGCACGGCTTCAGAAGGATGCACAGTACGACGACGGCCCTGGATGCCATTACAACTCGCATCCACAATGGCCTTAACCAACCTCGTCCATGACATAGAACAATTCTGGTGGCACTTGACCTGTCGAAGGCCTTCGACACAGTCGGCCACTCAGCACTTCTGTCCAACCTATACAATGCATCTCCTCCGACGCATACTACAAAATGGATTGCCAACTATCTCGCGGGCAGGCAGTCCTACACCGAATTCAGGAGCAAGAAGTCGAAGCTAAGGAAGATCAAACAAGGTGTGCCACAACGAGGAGTTTTATCTCCCTCCTTGTTCAACCTTTACCTATCCGGAATTCCAACTCCACCTGAAGGAATCGAAATTATCTCCTATGCCGACGACTGCGACTGCTCCATTCTGGCAACAGGGAACAACATCACGTAAATGTGCGAACGATTAAATGATTATCTGGAAGAACTTAACTCCTTCTTCACGCACAAGAATTTAATCGTATCAGCGCCTAAATCCTCGGCAGCCTTATTTACAACCTGGACGAAGGAAGTCAAGATGCAACATGGGATCTCAATTGGCAATCAATTTATTCCGATCGTAAGCCATCCTAAAATTCTAGGAGTAAGCCTGGACAGCATGGCCACGTCATCCCCCCATGCTTCAAACGTATGTAACAGGATGCGCGGAAGGAATAAAATCCTTAAAGCCTTGGCCGGTAGCACCTGGGGCAAAGATAAAGAGACCCTACAGGTCACATACAAAGCAGTCGGAAGGTCAGTAGCCAACTATGCGGCTCCAGTGTGGTCACAGAATCACGGCGACACACAATAGAATAACATTCAGGCTTGTCAAAACGCCGTTCTCCGTACTGTGACTGGCTGTCTCCTGATGTCATCACAGGACCATCTGCATCAGGAAACAAGGATGATGCCTCTAAGGGACCACAACAATCTACATGAAACAGTATCTGGTGGGAGCACCCCAACACCGATCTCATGGACAAGACGCCGCCACCAAGACATGTCAGGCGTGATTTAGACGTCCAGAGGTACAAAAGGGTTCCCTTTGACAACAACGCATATCGATCGGCCATCGCAGTAATACATCACGAGGAGGTACAAACATCAATCGCAGGACTAGGTCCAAATAGAGTTTTCTCGACACAACCACCAGCCATTTCTCCCGATGAGAGAATACTTCCGAGAGCAGTGAGGACGACACTTGCCCAACTTCGGTCGGGCTGGTGTTCGCGTTTTAACTCCTACTTATCTCGCATTACCCGGGATGTCACGAACACATGCCCCGCCTGCAATGGTACACCTCATGATGTGAACCATATTTTCAACTGCCCAGCTGCACCCACACACCTGACCCCCAGGTCGCTGTGGGAGAGCCCTGTAGAGGCAGCAATTTTCCTGTCGCTTAACACCGAGAAAGACGAGGAACAATAAGAACATGTAACACACTCACACAACAAACTTCCGACCATTGCTACAACAACAACAATATCCGATCCTATTCCTCATAATGATCAGCGATGTGTTGCATGCAGCCCTATCCTGACTAGACAGAGGAGTTCAATAGACTTTAACATCTTACCTACAACATTTTCACTACGCTGACGACATATGCCTACTCTCCCAAAAAATCATGGATCTGTCAGCAATGGCGTTAGATCTCGAGAGAGAGGCAAGCAAGGTCTAAAGATTAATACCAACAAGACCAAGGTTCTAAGCTCGCCATTGCGAAAAAGAAGTCCTACAGCCTGTGGAGAAGGTGGACAACTTCGTCTACCTGGGTAACATTGTTGGACGGAGTAGGACATCACTCGTCGTATCAACCAGGCTAAATGCGCATACGCCATGATGTCCAAAATCTGACAGAGCTGTTATCTCAGCATCAAGACCAGCTGGGCCTGTCTCGCTCCCTGGTTCTGTCTGCGCTTTTGTACCCTAAAATCACATGACGTCGATCTATGGCAGAAGAGTGTGAGGCGCTGGGTAACTCGTTTGGCGAGTTGCGCCCCACTACCCAGAACAGAGTATGATGACACGCAGGAGTGATTGACGCGCTATGCCTGACAGGCAAAGTAGTAAGAAACTTGTTCTGAAGGCGACTTTTTAGGTTAAAATATTCGGAAATCAGATCGATCAAAAGTTTATTTCCTGTGAATAAAATGTTGATTTTGGGTAATTATATGGAATAGGAAACAAACAAAAAGATTCGCCCGCCCAAACAAAATTTGCTAAACTGTTCTTTCCCTAAAATTTAAGTGTTCTCCTGAAATTTGATTTTGGATCGATTCCTGTCCTCATTTTCGGTATCGCAAAAGCGGCCATGCCCATACAAATGTTTCCGATGTGTCCTCGATAAAGTCATCGATTCCTTAGTAGACAGTCTTCGATCCAGGATCGATCAAGTGTCGATTCTTGTCCGACTGGGATGTTAAGGAAAGACCCGCTATAAAATATCTGACCCTGACGACCGAAATTATATGGAACTGTCAAAAAAAATCGTCACATACACTGTGCGATCGATCTGACGATCAAAAAAATATCGTCAGATCGATCTGACGACGGATTGCATCGTATATGGGTGCTAAAAGATTGTTTTTCACAGAGAAAATAAAGTAGTACACATTCAAATTTGTTTACAGCAAGAGATTTGTTTGTAAACAAAACAACATTAGCGGCTTCCACAGCGGATGACACATGTCGCATTCCAATCGTAAATGTTTTTCGATTGGTAGCCATGACACCTGTTGACTCCCTTTGGGTGTGTATAATTCTGTCAAAAGAAGCATTACTCATGAAATTGTTTAAAATTAACACAAATTGCTTCTTTCTATTGTAAAACTTCACGTTATTTTAGTGCTACAGACAATTGTCAGTACTTTGACAAATGGGGCCTAAGTTAAAATTGGGAAATACACTGCAAAACATTCAAAGCTGAATAGACGCGTCCACCGTAATCAAAAGCAGTTATCTGCACAATTCGGACACTAACCATAGACATTTTGCACTGCACATACAATAATCGACACAATAAACAAATAGAACATGTTATCAGCGTTTGATAACACCATTTTTAGATAGAAAATCGTAAAACAACGCGGAGCACGACGTTAACACGACATGACACACTACACCACAGACACGCCCAACGCCCATGAACACAGCAACGATTTTCCAATTCGTGAAACTTGTCACGTTGACAGCTAAAACAAAATATTGAGAAGCGCTGATAAAAAATGGTTGGAGTCGGTGCTAAAAGAAAAAACTTCGAATTCCCATTTTACGTTTTCCGATAAAATCAATTATTACAAAAACATTTAACAATTATTCTCCTAATCAGTGTCCATCTCGGAATCGGAATCATCGTCATCGCTATCATCACTGTCCTCGTTAGACGAAGTTCCGCTCTCTCCGCTTTCGGAATCAACCCACTCGTGCGCGCCAGAATTATCAGCAATAGCTTTCCATTCGTCCAATTTGTGCAAATCGAGAGAATAGAAGTCGCCCAGTGTGTTCTGTTTCTTATCCTCTTCGTATATGCCTCCGTACAGATAGAGATTTCCCTTGCAAACGGCCATTCCGGCATTCATTCGTGGATGTGGGCCCGGCTTTGGCTTCAGCTTCGCAAACAGTGACGAGATTTTGTTTTCACTACTAGCGCTGCTTGAGCTACCGCCAACGGTGACGGTAAATATGCCATCCGTTGTAACTGTAGGAGCTGCAGCCGGTGACGATTCTTCAGTCATTTCTACTTCCTCACACTCTTCCCCTTTCGACGATTTGCTGCTTTTTCCTTTTTTCGTGACCTCAATAAGGCGAAACGATGTCGAAGCCAAGTCCAGTGAGTACAAGTCATTTCCAAATTGCCCGCAAATATTTTCCTCATCCTCGTCAACGTCCATTACTCCACCAAAACAGTAGGCCTTTCCATTGGGAGCCGTGGTAAAAGCAATGCCACTTCGTGGGTGAGGTCGAATTCCACTCGGTTTCACACTGACCCATTTGAACTTCGACAGAGGGTCGGATTCTGAAAATCGGAGTGAAGTTATCAACAAAATTAAGATGAAAATGGTTGACTATTGTGCTTACTGTCTGGGACTAGTGCGAACATATCCGTGTGCGTTACTCCACGATCAACATCCTTATTAATTTTCGACTTTGTGTATCCGCTCCATATCAGAATGCGACCATCGGGAGCTGCCGCCATGCAACAACCCGACCGGGGCGATGGCGGAATGGCGCCTCCAACTTCGACCTTTAACCAAGCGTATGTTTCCAGCGAGAAGATGTGAATGTCGTTAAAGTACTGATAGGTAGTGTTGTTGTCGTGAAAGCCGCCGAATACGAAAAGTCTCTTTTTCGCGGCCACCATTCGGTGTCCACTACGAGCCGACGGACCATTGGGGGCGTTTATTTTCTCCCATTTCTTGCTGGCCAGACGGAAGACCCACAGATCCTTGAAATGGTAGAATTGTAGTTGCGAAGGACTGGCATGTTCGCCGCCAAAGAGCTAAATAAAGTGAATAGATTGTGGTAAAAAAAAAATTCTTTCAATTTAGAGACCATTTTATTTACCCATAGTTGACCGCCATCCGACGCGACTGGCACCATTTGATGACTACTTCGCGGAGCCGGCCCGCTTGGCGATTTCACCAATTTCCATTCATTTTTCGGGATATTGAAGAAGTACAAATCGTTGTAAATGCACACCTTTTGCCCGTTGAAGAATTCGCCGCCGAACAGGATGAGCTCCTCTTTTTCGGGATGCGCGCAGAGCGAAAAATTGGAACGTGCTGACGGTGGAGGACAAACAGTTTCTGTGACTTCCTTCAACCGCTTTTCCTCAGCCTCAAGTTGTGCTACAACTTCTTGGATATCTGACTAAAGAGAGGATGCTGCTTGTCAACACTGAGATGTTGACGGGACAGAAAACTTACCTCCCCGATTTTCGAAAGCAATTTCTTCTGTTTGGCTGCCAGTTTTTTGTCGGTTTTCATTTGGGTCTTCTCCGCTCCCTTCCCTTTCTTCTTATTTTTATCTTTCTTGCCCATTTTGGATGGAACAACGTAGAATTACAGAGAGACAAATTCTATTCAAGTCGTCCCGGTCGGCACTTTTGACGTTTATGTTTTCAATTTGTAAACTTGAGGAGCACGTGGTATAAACGTAATAGAGTGATGTACTAAAAAATGGGTGAAATAGATACCAATACTGGAGGAGGCCAAAATCAGCAGACATGCATTTTATCTGTCTGAGTTTTTTTTTAACAGAAAGTCGAAAAAAGTGCGAATTTATACTTGCGGTTTGCCGTAAAAGAAAAGCGGTTTTCCGCAAAAAAGATAACCAACGCGCATTACAAAAACAAAAAAACATTAAACCACATTTTCTCCTGGGGCAAATCGCAAGTATACATTGCATATCCCCATACAGTCGAAACTCGATAACTCGAAACTCGTTAACTCGAAATACCCGATAACTCGAAGACAATCCCAGTTCCCAACGCAATTACATGTAAAAAAATCAACAATAAACTTGTTAACTCGAATAGAAAACTCTATAACTCGAAGCGAAATTTTCTATTCAAAATCGTAAGAGACTCTATAAGTCGAAGTGTTTTATGTGGAAACTCTATAAGTCGAATTTTCCGATTAAAACTTGAAACAGAATTTTCCATCCAAAACTGTGAGACTCTATTAGTCGAAGTGTTGCATATTGAAACTTGATAAGACGAAGTTTTCTACTCTTCTGCATTCTAGGAAAGAAAACTAACGGTTGTTTGGGTAAACAAGTTCTTCTGTTTGCGTTGAAAATTGGAGTTTCGGTAACGTGTGTGATTTGGTTAGTATTGAGTGGAGAATTTACTCGGCTGTATTTTGTTTTCATTCGACTAATCTCACTTTCAGAATAAGCTTTGGGACGATGTCAGGCACGAAGAGGAAATTAGGAACTCTCACACTACAGAAAAAAAGAGAGGTCATCAAGGCGGTTGAAACGGGTGGCAGAAAAAAAAGGAAGTGGCCGCGGAATTTGGGATACCAGTAACTACTCTTTGAACAATTTTAAAAAACAGAGACAAGATTATGTCGTCGACTGGGAAGGATAGAAAAAGAGAAAGGATGGCTGAGTACCCGAAAATTGAAAACTGCACCTTTAAATGGTTTCTGAATTGCCGAAACAAAAATATTCCTCTAAGCGGTCCCTTGATCCAAGAAAAAGCTCTCCAGTTTGCGAAATCACTAGGTCATCACGATTTTAAAGCAAGTTCTGGATGGCTAGGTAACTTTAAAAAACGGTATGAAATCGCATGTAAGGTGGTTTGCGGAGAAAGTATTGCAGTCAGCGAGGAAGCATGTGATTCTTGAAAATCAAAATTGTCATCAATTATAAAGGATTATTCTCCGAAAGATATATTTAACGCTGATGAGACAGCTTTATTTTTCAAATGTCTGCCGCAAAAAACATTAACATTTAAAAACGAAAAATGTCACGGAGGAAAACACAGCAAAGAGAGATTGACTCTTTTGTTAGCTGTTAATATGGAGGGCAATGAAAAATTAACCCCTTTGATTGTTGGAAAGTCGAAGAAACCGCGATGTTTCTCAGGAATCAAATCCTTACCTGTCGATTATACAGCAACTTCACGAGCCTGGATGACATCAGAATTATTCACTGATTGGCTGATAAAGTTGGATAATGTTATGAAAAAACAAAAGAGGAAAATTTTGCTAATTATTGACAATTGTCCAGCGCACAACAACATTCCACATCTATCGTCGATAAAAGTGCAATTTCTTCCACCCAATACAACCTCTAAGCTGCAGCCTCTGGATTTGGGCATTATACAAAACTTTAAAGTTTTTTATAGAAAGGAAATCGTAAAAATAATAATCTTTGAACTAGAAGAAAAAAAATCAATCTCCAAGATTACCATTTTGGATGCTCTCAGATTAACAGACAAAGCTTGGAGAAACGTTCAAAAGCAAACAATTATGAATTGTTTTAAAAACGCAGGCTTTTATTCAACGGATTTACCAGATTCTATCACCAATCTTCTCAATGAAGAAGCCGATGAAGAACTTTGGAATTCCCTTCTTACAAGATTGGAAATACCTGCAGAGGTTACATTCAATGAGTTTAGCATTGTAGACGACGACGTCCAAGTATGCAGGGACTTAACAGATGATGACATCCTTGACGAATGTATGGCTGAAAAAACTACAGACCTGGTTATTGATGACGAGGAGGAAGAAGAAGAAAATGTTCACCAAGCAATAAGTGTAAAAGAGGCACGACGCGCATCAGAAATTGTTCGGTTGTTTGTAGAACAAACGGAAAATGCGTCATCAGATTGTTTCTCAGCGCTTCATGTGATCGAAAAAACTATAGATTCAAAAAACACTAATTTAATTCAAAAAAAAGTGACTGACTTTTTTATGCAAAATGCATAGTTTATGTTTTTCTTTCGAATGTACAATTTATAAACTCTCCAAGTTATTTTGTTTTGTACTTTTTTTAAGTAAAAGTTCATTTACATATATCTATATTGAATTTGTTTACTTTATGTTTTGTGTTCAAATACAAATTTCATATTTTAAATAAATATGTAAAAGTGTATTATTGACTACTGTTGTTTTAATAAACTGCGATTTCATGGACAGGGAGTACCCTAAAATAAAAATTAAATGTTAAGGATCAAAAACTAAAATAACCTCGATATCTCGAATTTACTTAAACTGCAACTGGATAACTCGAATTTTGATATCTCGAAATTTTGATAAGTTGAAGTAAAACCGCCTTCCCTTCAAATTCGAGTTATCGAGTTTCGACTGTATCTGAGCGCAAGTTGATCGCGTTCGCGTGTTTTATGTCAAACGGGTCGAATCTTTGCTAGAAGGACACTCCGCCAGTTTGACGAAGAATCCGGCGGTTTTCGTTTCACCGATTGTGTTAACTCTTGTGTACTTAAACGAGCAATTAGGTAAGAAATGTGTGCTGATATATATATGTATGTCTTATAGCCCCCATTTACGATGCAATCCGTCGTCAGATCGATCTGACGATGGATCGCCACAAAATATCTGACGATCTCCGCTGCACATACACTGTACGATTTTCGTGCGAAGCGATAACGAATGACAATTAAAAAAAATAGGTTATGATTCACTCCGAATCCAACCTGCATTAATTTTTGTTAACTATTTGGATTTGTGTGGCATTTTCGCATGCTACATATTTGATATTTCTATTGCAGAGCCATTTAAAATCATCAGAATCCCCCAAATTCATAGTTGAGTGATTTGAAAATTTGACATTCACTTGCGATAATCACATACACCATCCAATCGATCGTCAGACCGACGGATTGCAGTAAAATAGCACCAAAAAATCGGCAGATAAAATTTGATCGTCAGATCGGTGAAATCGTCAACGATAGTCACATACACTGTGCAATCGATCTGACGATCAAAATATCGTCAGATCGATCTGACGACGGATTGAATCGTATATGGGGGCTATTATTCTGTCCGGTCGTTTGTTTCGTCGCTCATTTCTTGCCTAATTATCTGTAGCAAAGGACAACAATCAACCTAAAATTTTGACACAATTATGCCCAAGTATTTGTTAAACTGAGGGAGTATCCTCCTAGCAAAGATTCAAACCATTTGACATAAAACACGCGAACGCGATCAATGTGCGCTCAGCCTAATTGTACTGGAACTCGTGAAGAAAAGTTTACGTCTATACCGAGAGACTATTTTCGAGGTTTAACTAAATCGATCTAACTCACGACGATGTAAACGTATCGGTTTAGTTAGTTTTGGTACTTATGCCCGGTTCACATTATTCCAGTAACCAATCCAGTCCAGTAATCCAGTCCAGCGCTGGACTGCTACTGGAATAATGTGAACCGGCACTGGACAGCAATTCAATCCAGCAATCCAGTCCAGCAATCCAGTCCAGTGACTGGATTGTCGGTCTACTTTTTGATTCCAGCTCGCCCAAATATCATTGTTACTATAGTTACCGAATCAACAACACACTCGCCAGACTACTGGACTGGAATCATGTAGACGATATGATCCAGTCCAGCACTGGACTGGATCGCTGGACTGGATTACTGGACTGGAATAATGTGAACCGGGCATAACTTTTAGCTCCGCTTGCGATGCAGAAATGGATTAAAAATTGAGACTAGCTGGTGTTGCTGTCTTCGTTAATGGTGTTGTTGGTGCTAATTATGTTTTGGCCCGTTTTCTCAATATCCGATTAAACTCTTTGCTAACTAAGGGCCGTTTTCTCAATGTCCGGTTAAACTCTTTGTTAACTAACAGGGACACAAATTAATCGAAGCTATAAACAGCCCGATAAGCATTTCCGTTTTCTCATACGTCGATCAAATGATCGAGCCATAAGGTGCGGAACTTATCTCAGACCACAATTATGGCAAAATCAGCTGATTTTCATGGTGGAATTCTACCGTCCACAAATCTATTTTGTATTAGTACGGTCACTCAGCATATTCATTTGCAGCTGAGTTTGATCCAAATTCTCTTCCATTGAATAAATTTCCAGGAACTCTGTTCTTTATGGCCACTTTCATCGTTTTCATTCGATTTTGCAAAAGTGAACAGTTCTAGCTGTCAAAATCTCAGCATCCGATATCAGGTGTTGGGTTTTTGTTTAGGATACATTTTAACCGGAAGCTTTGAAGAGAGAGTATATGAGGAAGTGAAAAAGAGCGAGAGAAACGACGCAATTCGGCACAAGTGAGGAAGTAAGAAGGGGGATGAAAATTTGACGTCTCTTTTGCTCTAAAATATATAGACCGGGCGGGTGTTCCGCGGCAGAGAGACAGACTGGAATGTTATTGTTCCGATTGGAAAAGTAGGAGAGGGGATGACATCTTGCGTGCTTCCTGTGCTTTTATATAGACTGCGCGGGTGTTGCGCAGTGGAGGGCGTGTGTCTCTCTCTCTACTTTTTACGACTGGAGTTGCTTCAAGTAGTTTAGTGTTGAGTATATGCGGATTGCTCCTCCATAGGTATTCTCTGTGACCGGAAGTCAGGAGTTGGGTTTTGTTTTGGATAAGAGATTAATCAAAGACTAGGGGACGGTTAGCGTTTACCCAATCAATAACGCTAAATATATATTGAGAAAATCAAATTGTGCTAAAGCCCGGTTCCCATTAGGCGATTTCTGTGGAAAGAGACTAGCCGAGACGCAAAAAAAACAGCAGAAAACAGCACTTCTAGAAGTGTTAAAAACCATTTCAGTCGAGAGACAAAAGGCGTGTTTTTTGGGAAGTTATTGGGTTGTAGCGAATTCGTAGTGGATGCTTCATCAAAGATTGCCTTTGAGGCAATTAACTGGGTCAGGTGTCAACTCTTGCATCGAATTTATCAGCCGACAGGTGCTTGTAAGTTAGCTCAGCTACAGAGAGAATTGGGGCAGGGTAAAAAAAAAAGCTGGAGTTTAGGCACTACGACACGACGCTAGGTAATTCACCTGTCAACCCGTGTATCGAAATGTGAGAGAAGAAAAGAAAAAAACGCTAATAGTCCAAGAGCAACAAAAACAAATTTAAAGGTCAAAAATAGATCTGAATTCTATGTCCTCGTCTTCCAACTATCCCAAATATATCATTATTTGAGCCTTTGATGTCGAGAGGGCTCTGTCGCAATACAAATTCTTCCTCCCACCCAATTGCTAGAGCGCGCGACAATATTTTTAACTGCTCTTGCACCCAAGTTAGCACAGATACGTGTATTAATACCTCACGGTGCACTGTCACTGTAAGGAAAGTTCAGGATCACTGATAACAACCCTCTATTTTCTACTCAAACATTGTGTATTTAGATATTAAACGTTAGATAAATTACACAACAAGTTTTGGCATACAAAACATGGCAATTTTGTAAATATGAACTAGAATTCCAATTCAAAATTTTACCTTCATAAACATAGTACATACTTTACCGCTTGTACGAGTATAATTATTAATAACCCAGTGCAATCAAGACCCTACCTAACCTCTATGTGCGCACAAAGAAACGTAGGGGGAATACCACAAAAGATTTATGGCATATTAGAATGTTGATATGTATTATGTTTTAAGGCGTTCTACTTAATGACTTAAATCTAAAAAAATATAATAATAATAATATAAAATAATATAATATGCTTTTGTTTTAAATATATTATCATTGGATAAATATCGGTAGGTATATATGTATAGGAAAAATCCTTTTTTTTTTCCGAATAGTATTTAGTGAGTATGTATGCAAATTATTGAAACTCGTTGCTTTGCTCTTGTTTCGCTCGAGTAGCGTTACTCGTATATTGCGACAATCGTAACATACTGATAATTCCCAATCGTGCTAGGATATTGTGTCGTGGTCTCATCCAACAAAAAAAAAATTTTTGCGCCGAGGTACAGAGCCTTTTAGTATCTTCGTTTTGCTATGCGCGTACAATATAGCACTGCACTAATTTGAGCTGCATAATATGCGTATTATATGCCTTCTGCTGATGCACTCTGTGTACGCATACACTTGCGGTTGAACCCCGGCGCCAAAATTACGTATCACTTTTCACGCGACGGTCCTTTTTTTTTTATTTTTCGTTGCCCTTTCCCGTAAATTGCTACACTATAATCCTCAGTTTAAGTAATCATCTAGCTCTCACATCTCAGGTAACTCGTAAATCGCCATTTGTTGGGCCCCTTTTGTTGATTTTGTTTTTAAAAGTTTTTTGTTTTGGCGTACCTAAAAACTGGATTGAGAGATTGTTGTTGAACACAAGTACGAGTACTTATCCCTTGGGCGTCCGGCTAGCAAATGGGCCGAGACCCTTGCAATTAACCTGAACGAACGAGTTTCGAGTCTCGAACGTATAAAAATGATTGATTCACAATAGAAAGGTTGAATCTGTTCGGACAGTTGCTCAAAAATAATGCAATTTGAATTAACAAAACTCAATAAATCAAAAAGTCATTATTTTTGAACATAGGCCGCAGACTCGTATTTCTATTATTTTATGATGCAATCATTCTTTACTTATTACAGGGTGTAGGGTAAAATAACACGCGCGTTACACCAACAACATTAACCTGGATAGCTTAGTAGGGTGGCTGCCCTACACTCGATAACCCCTCCATAACTTCCACATGCATGACAGATAGTGTCGTGTGGAATCTAATGTGATGATGTTGGCACGCTTTTGTTTATGTCACTCAGCCAAATTCATTGATAAACTAATATTACGTCTTGCTCTGATGGACCCGTGCCTATTATTAAATAATATTTTACATTTTCAATAGGATTACTAAAAATATCAATGGAACAAAAAAAGGAAAAAAAGATAACAATTTACTGGGGATCGAACCCGCGATCCATTTGGATAGAGTTGCAGTTGTAGCTGCCACTGATAAATAACTCGTTTGAATGATGTTTGTTAAGTTAGAGCGGTACGCCAAGTTTATAAATGTCCGCTGTCGATCCGACAATCAAATTGATATTTCATTCGAATTTGTAATTTATTTCCACCACATATGAGGCGCACCACTTGAAGTCAGTATAGACAACTTCACGATTCGGAATTTAACCTGGATGCTGCCCTAGAGCGTTTTTTACTAGAGCACTAAAAAGGAAGGTACACTCGACGCCATTTCGAGTGACAGGCATGTAAAAATGACAGCTCCCAGCTAACAACATTAGTGCTGTCTCTCTCTCTCATATGTCCATTCGATGGGTACAAATCTCCATTCGATGTCAACAAAATGGCCGCGAGCGTACTCTCCTTTTTAGAGCCTTATTTTTACGCAACCAGGGCAGGGACCCTACACGGTTACGCAAAAAAACACACATATTGTTTTAATTTGAATTTGCAAATGTAAACTCTAGCTTTCAGCATCCGGTATCAGGTTTTGGGTTTTTGTTTATAAATTTTCAACCGGAAACCAGGAGTTGGGTTTTGTTTTGGGTAAGAGATTAATCGAAGGCTAAGGGACGGTTAGCGTTTATCCGATTAATAACGCTAAACAGATATTCAGAAAATTAAATTGTGCTAAATGGCAGTTAAGATAAGGTCTTAAGATAAATTTTAATCGGGCATTGAGCAACTGTAATGGACGGTTTGGTGGGTATCTGAAGATGCCCGTGGGGACGGAGCCTAAGATAGCATAATGATTGTGAAGGTCGGGCCGTACCATCTGGCGAAGAAAAGGCCCCCTAACGAGCTAAGCAGCGGCCTATGCTTGCTGTAGCTCAGTTCGGGAACCGTGGGTGGGGTTTTCGCCGCTCGTTACCCCTGTCCTTTACGTATTAACAAAAATTCATAGGCCTGGGGAAGACAACACAAACATGGGAGGCAAAAATGAAAAAAAAGGCGATAAGGATGGAATGATTGGCGGACGGCTTAATTGCCTCGCTTTCGCAACGGGGTCCAGCTGTAATGAGACCCTCGGCCTCTGATTTCGTACCACCGACAGACCATTACTCATCAGGTGCTGCTATAGATCTGCCGGTAGAAGCAGTACTACCACACCAGAATATGGTTCATAACCCAACCGGCGCTTTGTTATATAAATACCTCATTGTTCCCTGACACTCTGCATCCGTTTCATCCTTTGATTGTAGCTGTATAAACGCGCTTTTATTAGGAGATTACTATTCACCAGATTTCACCCGATCTATGTACCGGTGAAATGAAACATGTCAAACATTAAAACGACTAATTTGTTTTCTTATCTATCGCCCAACTGTAAACAACACCGGGAAAACACAATACAACCTGAATGACACCGATAGAGACAGCTGAGCTGTCAGCGAAAATTTTTCTCGTACATTTGGTCGTGAAATCTACAAACTTGACACGCGATTTGTGAAGTGAAGTTTAGCTTCCACACAATTTCACGTCTGTTTTCATCGGCGAGGTTTTTCTTTTTGTTTTGCTTTGGGGGCGGTTCCACGTTTAATTATAAGAACAACAATAAGCGTGTTTTTTTTTGGGATTTATCGAGTGTAGGGTAAAATAACACAAATAATATGAAAAACAAACGAAATTCTTCTACATAACAATTATACTGTTGTATGTACGAAGTACGTCTCTCTTACGACACACACTGTACTAAGCTCTAGCGGATTCTCGAACCTTCGTTGAGTAGTGGAAACCCGAGACTAGAACATCTCGAAAAATCTAGAGTCTTCGCTAATTGACGAATGCATGGATTTCCAACTATAAAAGGCAGATGTCACCGAAGGAAGAAAGAAGTAGTACGACTCAACACTCAGTGGCAGTCGGATTAGTATAAAGTATCCGCTCGGAAGTCGAAGCGTCGTTATTGTTGTTATTGCTAGTTTTGATGTTGGTTGTTAGTACGCGTGTGTAGTTCGTTTTGTAAATAAAGTGTGTGTGTTTTTCAATCGAAGTGTTTTCATTATTCAGCACAAGAATATCTAACGAACCTGGTTTCATTCTGGTTTCGCTCAACAGAGGAAACATTACAATACTATATGACATGTACTGAAGTACAGCTGCGAAACTTGGACCCTGACCCAAGCCTCCGAAAACATGCTGAACACATTCAAGCGGAAGATCCTTCGACCAATATTCGGAGCAGTTTGTGATTGAAAAGGCTGGCTAATCACCTGAGCAACCATGAGTTGTAAAACCTTTACGACGAGCTGGATGCGTATGTATCGAGAATTGTCAAAGTGCAATTCGTCGGGGCGCCCACAACACGACGACAGCTGATGGTCTAATCGGATTTTGAAACATAACATTAACATCATCAAGGCTGAGAGGAAGACCTAGAGCCTGATGGGAGGGTCAGTTTAAGTTTATGCTGATGCCGAAAAACTACTGGTTTTCAGAAATTGGAGAACGCGGTCATTGGACCGAGACAATTGGAGGAAAACGAATCAGACAGCCAATGACCGACATCGGGCTGTTGAGCAGCAATGATGGAGAGATACTCTTTTCTTACCAACTTACCTTCTTCGTTCTAACTTCAACGAATGAGCACAGATGACAACGCTGGGTCACAATTATTACACTAACAATCCAACGTTCTTACGAATTACGACTGAAAACGCTAACTGCTTATCCTGACCATATTCAGTAAAAGAAACAAACTGTAAAGGGATTAAAACGAGTAACAGCGGTGGGTGAAAGAAGTGGGGAACGCAGGTTTCAAGTTTTAATAGAGGCCAAACTTAGAAAATATGGACACTATCGGAATCAAGGTGATTATTGATGGAACATGAAACCAATGTTCTGGATAGAACAGGACTTAAAGAACACAGTGGTCAAAAAGATACAAAATAATGGACAGGAAGAATAATAAAAGACAAACTTACTAGAAAGCTTCCTTGGATGACCGTACGCACTATACGGCGGTACCGGTGGGGTTTAAGGTACCGATGTGTCATTTAGAGAGGGTTTCGTTATAGAACAACTGAGCAATTTGCCACCATTAAGCTTAAAAATATAAGGAATTGCTGTAAACAACACTAAAAGGGACTATTTGCTGATAAACTAGAAGAGCTACGCCAAAAAACCTATCAGACATATCATTACATATTTCTTCCCTTCTTCTTATTTCAGTTTGAAGTTTGTCAATAATGAGGTAGAATGTTGTCACGCGAAATTTATCCCCGACAATTGTGGTGAATCCCCATAATTGAGCATTTTCTCCTAGTGTATTTTCGAGTTTGAGAATAATCCACTTCTGCCAGCATTTCTTTAGCAGCGACTTCAAATTTCTCGCAGTGCAAAGTTGATCAGTCAAAGATGTTTACAGATATGCATTTGTATGTAAGTTAACATCCCCCTTCCGAAGAATTTTGCTTATTTTTCAGAAATTTTACAAAATATCATTTCAAAAATTTGAGTGATTGTGGTGACCCCTTTTGATGATGCCCTAAGCACGTGCTAATCTTGCTGAAGGGTAAATCTAGGGCTGGTCAGAACGACCAGGTTACTTACTTTCGATAACAAAATATTCACATTTTTCATATCAATCTAAACTCTGAATGAAAACAATATACTTTTTAAAAACTATCTTTTTATTCGTAAAAAGTAATGACTTTTACAAAAACATTTAAAAAAAAATATTCGAGTCAAAAAATGTTGGAAAAGTAAATTACATGCGTGATGAATAAAATACGTTACTAAAATGCGATGTTTGCTAGATATAAGTGGGAGGCTTCTGCGCAAGGACAGCTCCATCAGATGAGGCTACGTTACTACCTCTCTTCACGGACCAGCTGGAATCAAAGCCGAAGGCCGAGTCGGAATCGGAATCAGTTGGTTGTTCCGAAAGGCTTCCGATTGGTGATCGTAGTTGATTGGGGGTAGCCGGCATGCTACTATATCCGGCCGAATTTTGATCAGTGTCTGTTGTTCGTTTGGTGCGTCGCTTCTTCATGGAACCATCCTTGGGTGGTGGCATCATATCCTTGTCATTATGCGGTATATTATCAGCAGAGCCCCAACTCTTGTGAATCTTAGTCGGATCGTAGAGGTTCCCCGTAGGCGGAGCACTCGCTCTCATGTGGGCTGGGAGGTGGTGGTGTCCTGGTCCTCTCATTTTCGCTGTCCCCGTCATCATACCACCGGACTGATGGGATGGATGGTGATGGAGACTTGTCGTGATTCCAGTTCCAGTCGATGTCGTGTTGCCACTCCCCACTCCCAAGAAGTTGCTGAATGCTTCGGTTGTTTTCTTCACTCTCACATTCAAAGAACCAATCCGTAGGAATCCCAAATCTTTTTCTATAGTCGAAATGATAGAGAATGTAAACGTTAGTTACTTGGTAATTGATAATGGTTTAGTTTCAGAGATGCAACATAAAGTTTTAATTCAAAAGAACGGTTGAAAAGTTCATGATAGTTGCATATTTCTCAATGAATGCAAAATATTTGAACTTTTATAATTAAGATTGGGTTAAATACGAGTAAATTGCAAAACGTTCTCTACTTGGACTGCACTACTAGATAATGAATTCAATTCAACATCTCCTAGATGGAAAATGGAAATATACATTTTGTCTAAAGGACAAAAACAAATTTGTATTCACGGCATACATTTTGAAATAAATAAATATATGAATAAAAAAAACATCTGGCAAATTTTGGACCAAGGCTTCGAGATGGGTTAGCATCATCTCATTTACAGAGGTGTGTGAGTGTGACTAACAACACGCTCAACTGAGTTAATTACCCCAAATGGGTACTCATTTAACAGCTGAGTAATAGTCCGACACGTAGATCCCCTTTATATAAGCAGCCCAGATGCAAAACTCTCTAATTACCTTTTTTTAAGTTAGCTGTATAGAATTGCCCTTCAAAACGAAGATTATGACCTGATTTATTAATATTGCACTTTATCCCCACCCCTTTTGTGGAATTCTCACTCAAAAACATTAATTTGTTTCTAAACTCCGTAATATCTTCGTATGTTCTGTTGCAAAACTGTTCAATAGAATGACCTATATCAGGGGTCGGCAAACTTTTGCTGAAAAGAGCCAAATCGTTCCAATTTTGAGCTCAGTGGGCCGGATAGGAGGCGCAAATTGTAACTGTTCACCAGTGGAATCAACTCTCAACCAACTGTTAAGTGAAGGTTTGGCGGAAGCACTTCAGTCTATTTGACTGCATAAAATAGACTACCGCAGGACCTGTTTTTCGGGCGACGACCACCGATCACTATACCACGTATATGGCGCCTAACATTCCGTCGTTCTTAGCAGTCGCAAGTGCGACTACACTTTTAATTGAATGAAAAAATTAGACTTTACTAGTTTGCGTTAACACTTAGTTTGGCATGGCGCGTCAGCTACTCATACGCGCCATGCTGATAGGTTTCGGGCTATAATCGCCCTGTTATCCTGTAAGAAAGCAGTAGGCAGAAGCTGGGGTCTGTAACCTAATGTCCTTCACTGGCTTTACGTATCTGTTGCACGCTCAATACTCTTCGTATGGAATTATTGTCTGGTGGCAGGCTGCAGGTACTGCAGCTCGCTGAGCAAAGTCTAAAGACTAACCAGTGTGCTCATTACTGGAGTCCTGAGAACCGCTTCATCTGCTGCCTCGGGTATGTTGCTCAACCTGCTTCCTCTTGATATTTTTGGAGAGAAGATTGATGCAAACGCGCCCATCCGCCATCGAGAATCAAGTCACTGGTTGTCGTCAGCCACTCTGCAATACGATATCGCATAATTCCAAGACGGATGGGGATTAGGAGCGGCGGTTTGCTTGATTAACTGGACCTACGCCTGTCGTTCCGTCTACCCGACCACTGCACTGCTTTCCAAGCGCTCGTCTCATTTTACAATATATCCTTGAACAGACTGTACATTAGTTCGGTCGTGGGTGTTATCACTGGACACTGTCTTGTTGAAGATGATGAAGAGGAGACTTTGTCTTCCTTAAAATCATTTCTGTAGAAGCGGTGGAGACGTAAAAGAGGAGGAAAGCTGCTTCCATCTTCTGTGATCTTGCCCGGCTTTGACTGGAAGGAGGATGTCAAATTTTGGATCTTCCGTCTTCTCCGAGTTAGATGCCCATTGCCCAGTAGTTTGGTAGGGCCCACCATTCGGCGATAATTTGGTCAACACTCGCCAGTATTTTGGTAGCACCGTTATTCATGCGGTGCAAATCTTGAACACAATAAAATAACGCTTTGACGAAAAACTTTGTTTTACACTACAATACATTTATGTATTTAACTTTTTTTGTACATACATATATAATTGTTTCATATCGAAAACAATATTAACTCGCGGGCAGGATGAAAACCAGAGGCGGGCCGGATTTGGCCCGCGGGCCGGAGTTTGTCGAACTCTGACCTATATTGTTGTGAAAGCTTCGTAATACTTTTGCGTTTTATTTACAAAACTCGCTATTTGTATACCCTAGAAATTATAAAGATATAGAGTATATTAGTTTTGTTCCGACAAAAATATGTGACACCCTAAATGAGGCTTCGGAGGTATGGCAATCTATATACATATATAAATGATCAGGGCCACCTCATGAGTCGATTAAGCCGTGTCTGCCTGTATGTCTGTTCGTCTGTCGGTCTTTCTGTCCGTTCGCACGATAATTTTCGATAGAATGAAGCTAGGGACTTGGCCAAATGTTTGCACATAGTTGGTTGGCATTGAAAATGGATAAGGCCCACCAAAGGAACTCCTACCTCCCCTACAAATGATACTTCGAAAAGGCGATAGCTTTAGATAGAATGATGCTAGCGGCTTGAAATTTTGGTCAAATATTTGTAGTAGGATCTAGTTCGTTGGTATTGAAAATGGGGTCAATAAAACGCCTCCCTCCCCTACATCATCGTCATCATTGTTGCGCGACAGCCCGACGTCGGGCCTTGGCCGCCTGGATCGTTGTCCTCCAATTATCATGGTCACGTGACCGCGTCCTCGAATTTTGGAAGCCCAATATATGAAGTTGTTCACGAACTCGATGTTGAGGTCCCCCACATTGATGCTCGGTTGTACAGGTGTCCTTGTCGTCGATTGCATCATTATTTTAGTTTTATCCTCGTTGAGACGTAGTCCAACTTCTTTTACAGCGGTATCGAGCGTATGCAGAAGTTCTTCTGCGTCAGCCAATCTTCGGGACATGATGTTGATGTTATTGGCGTACGCTGCTAATTGTGTCGACTTGATGAGTAGCGTCTTGCTGTTGTCCATATTCATAGCTCGAATAGCGTATTCCAGTACTAGGTTGAAGAGCGTCGGTGCCAATCCATCGCCCTGTTTCAGACCAGTGCATGTTTCAAATACATCAGTAAGTCTATTATGGATCCTGACTTGTGAGACGGAGTTGGCCATCGCCATCTTTGTCAGTCGCACTAATTTTGCCAGTATACGATCGATATTGTCGTATGCCTGCTTGAAGCCGACAAAGATCTGGTATACGTCTATGTTGTATTCCCAGCACTTCTGGAGTATCAGTTTGACCGTAAAGAGCTTATCGGTTGTGGAGCGACCAGGTCTGAAACCGCTTTGATATTCGCCAATGATTCGTTTTGCGTACGGTTTTATTCTATTTTCCAGAATTTTCGTCAAAATTTTATAGGACGTACAGACTAGTGATATGCCCGTGTAATTCTCACACCGCAGTTTTTCTCCCTTTTTATGAATTGGACAGATGATGCTTCTGCTCCAATCGTCTGGAACCACCTCATCCTCCCATATTCGCAGGAGTAATTGATGTATGGCAGGCATTAACTAGACTCATTCCACCAAATTTTAGCAGTTCAACTGAAATCTCGTCAGCGCCCGGTGCGTTATTTCGTTTTAGTGACTGCAACGCGAGATTAACTTCCTCTACTGTCGGGGGTTGTATGGGTGGGCCTAGATCAACAATATCGTCGAGAGCTTCTTGTGTGGGGATGTTAGATGGTAGGTTCAGAAGCTCTTCAAAATAGGAGGCCCATCGTTTGTTAATGCCATCGGTGTCGCTGATGATGTTTCCATCCTTGTTCTTACAAAGGGGGGCAAAAACTCCTCTTCCATAGTCCTCCGCGTGGGCGCCCCCTGGAACGGCAGTGGTCACTGACCATTGCCAACCAACGTCAAGCCGCCAGTGATGGCGGTGCGATGATTTGGTTGAGGTACCCCTGTGGTGTGGGGTGTGAAAAAAATACCACGGCCTTTCCCTTTGAGGGCCTGTCGTTAAAACCGACAATCAAAGGACAGGATGTGTATGCCAGCAACTTGCAATATCCGAAATCTTTATATGCTAACGAAACGTCAACTATGCCTCGGATAAGGACTGACTCAACGGTTACGACTTTTAGCTATCGTACAATGATAAAGATTGGATTCTGGAATGTGCGTACTCTCCTGGACAATGGATCAGAAGGTCCCCAGAACGCACGATTTCTTCAATTAGAGAGTGAATATCTGAGGTACAAATTAAATATCTTAGGAGTTAGTGAGATAAGATGGTGGAACAGCGGAGAATTCATCTCTCCAACGGGCAGCACTGTAATGTTGTACTCCGGTAAAGCTACCGGTAGTCGTCGTGAGTCAGGTGTGGGGCTCCTTTTAACCAGAGCCGCGCGAAACTGTCTCTTATCCTGGGAACCGGTCTCTGACAGGGTCTTGACCGCCAGGTTCCGGACCAAAATGAGGAACATCTCAGTAATACAATGTTATGCCCCTACTGAACCCGACAATGTCTTGGCAAAAGACTCCTTCTACGAAGAACTAAACGCCGTTCAGAGCAGAACACCTAAAGGTGACATTATAATGGTTATGGGTGATTTGAATGCGAAAGTTGGCGCCGATAACTATGGGCTCAGACATGTGATGGGGAGACACGGTCTTGGTGATCGTAATGACAACGGTGAAAGATTTGTAGAGTTCTGCAACTTTCACAGTCTCTTCATCGGTGGTACTATGTTTGAGCATAAGGACCACCACAAAATCAGTTGGTCCTCTGTTGATCGGCGCAGAACACAAAATCAGATCGACCATTTTGCCATTAGTAAAAGATTCAAGAGTTGCCTCCTGGACGTGCGAAACAAGAAGGGTGCCGATATTGGGATGGGAAGAGACCATTATCTTATGATCGCTAATGTTCGATTGCGTATTGCAGCCGTGCGCCGCCACAGAGACGAAAGATCCAGGCCCCGCAAATTCAACACCGCTCGACTAAAAAATCCAGCTGTCTTACAACAATATAATAACCATCTTGCGCAAAAAGCGGCTGAGATAACTAGTCACCCAGATAGTGACATAAACGAAAACTGGGATGCCATAAAAAATGCGTACATTGATAGCGCAAATACCATCCTTGGCCCAAACCCGGATTGCCGGAATAAGCCCTGGATGTCCGACGCTTCATGGCAGCGGATTGTTGAAAGAAAGGAGCTGAAAGTTCGTTTGGCTGCAGCATCAGACGACAATCGAAGCAGCATCGAACTCCTTTACCGTCAGAAAGCTCGAGAAGTTCAGCGTAGTGTGCGACGCGATAAAAGAGTTTATGCCAATTCTCTTTTAGCGTCAGCAGAAGAAGCCGCTAGAAGTAACAACTTAAACGCCGTATACGGTGTCATCAAGGAGTTTACAGGTGGTCGTAACTCCTGCCAACATCCGGTGAAAGATAGTGATGGAAAGCTACTTATCTTGGAAGAAGATCAAATGAGGCGGTGGAAAGAACACTTCGCCGCGGTCTTGAACCGTGTAACCTCTGGTGAAGTTCCCCCTCATATAGATAATTTAGCTAGCCATCAAAATGTGCGTATACGGTCCACTGCCCCGACTAAAGAGGAAATAGTCACTGCAATTATTGCACTAAAACGAGGAAAGGCCGCCGGACTTGACGGCATCCCTGCCGAACTTTATCAAGCAGCGCCCAGCGTAACTGCCGATTTGCTGCATCCACTTGTTGATAAAGCGTGGAATACAGAGACCTTTCCCACTGAGTGGAAGGAAGGTTTGATCATCAAACTTCCAAAGAAGGGTAGCCTCACAGACTGTAATAATTGGAGAGGCATTTGTGTGCTTCCTGCTGTTGCCAAGATAATAGCTAAAATGGTCCTGACTAAAGGCCCACTTAGAAAGCACAATTGATGAAGAGCAAGCTGGTTTTCGATCCGGATTCTCCTGTGTCGGTCACATTAACACCTTGCGAATCATCATCGAGCAATGCGCTGAATACGATTCTCCGCTTCACTTGCTTTTCATCGATTTCGAAAAGGCTTTCGATAGTGTGAACCGGGATTCTATATGGGCGGCCTTGCGCAGGAGAGGCATCCCTGAGAAGCTTGTTGCTATTATTAAGGCAACCTATGACGGCGCGAAATGTCGCGTTCTGCATAAAGGTAAGGTGTCGGGGGACTTAGAGATTCGCAGTGGAGTTCGGCAGGGGTGCATCCTCTCACCGATCCTATTCCTCATTGTGATCGGCGATGTGTTGCATGCAGCCCTATCCGGACTCGACAGAGGAATTCAATGGACTTTCACATCTTATCTACAACATCTTGACTACGCTGACGACATATGCCTACTCTCCCACAAAATCATGGATCTGTCCGCAATGGCGTTAGATCTCGAGAGGGAGGCAAGCAAGGTTGGGCTAAAGATTAATACCAACAAGACCAAGGTTCTTAGCCCGCCGTTGCGAAAAAGAAATCCGACACCTATTGCCATCAATATTAATGGGCAGCCTGTGGAGAAGGTGGACAACTTCGTCTACCTGGGTAGCATTGTTGCCGAAAATGGTGGTACGGAGCAGGACATCGCTCGTCGTATCAACCAGGCTAAACGCGCATACGGCATGCTGTCCAAAATCTGGCAGAGCAGTTATCTCAGCATCAAGACCAAGCTGGGCCTGTTTCGCTCCCTGGTACTATCAGTGCTTTTGTATGGGAGCAGTACATGGAAAGTTTCCGTAGGAGTTACCAGAAAGCTGCAAGTTTTCGTCAACTCATGTCTTCGTCGAATTTTAAGAATTTTCTGGCCCGAAACAATATCAAATGAAGAGCTAAGTCGGCGTACGGGTCAGATGCCAATCGACGAATTGATACGCAGGCGAAAATGGCAGTGGATAGGTCACACATTGCGGAAGAGTGATAACTGCATTGCTATGCATGCCATGAAATGGAACCCCATTTCCAACCAAGGCCGACCAAGAGGGGGTCCTCGAATCACATGGCGTCGATCTGTGGCAAAGGAGTGTCAGGTACTGGGTAAGTCTTTTGGGGAGTTGCGCCCCATTGCCCAGAACAGAGTACGATGGCGCGCAGGAGTAGTTGACGCGCTATGCCCCGCTAGGGGTTAAGGCAAAGTAGTAGTATATTCGTCGTATAGAAGCTCGCCCTATTTTTCTCTTCTAGCTCTGGTTCCTCGTTCAATCCATTGTCTATAGGCTTCGTTTTTAGCATCAAGTGAATTTTTACATTCTTCGTCGAACCAGTCAATTTGCGCTCGCCGGGCTTTGTATCCCACGACCTTCTCTGCGACATCCCTGATGGTACCCTTGAGTTCTTCCCAGAACCCATGGAAGCCTGTGTTGCTGATGTTGCGTAGCATAGGAGATAGTCTTTCCTCAAGGGCGGTAGTATACGCCACCGCCGTGGCTTCGCTCAGAAGCTTATTAACCGCAAAGATTTCGGGAGGGCTGATTCTCGATTGGTGCACTGAGGAAATTCTACATCTGTAGGTCATCTTCACCAACTGATGATCTGAGTCGCGGTTTGCTCCACGATAAGAGCGAACATCTATGACACTAAACTCCCATCTCCAAATGAGGACGTGATCAATTTGGTTAACGGTATGTGCGTCTATAGATTTTTAGGTCTGCTTGTGAATGCGTCGATGCGATTCCTACTGCAGGCGAAGTCAATAAGTCGCTGGCCGTTGTCGTTACATTCTTCATGGAGACTGTGGCCTCCAGTTGTTCCCCCGGTGCCAATTTTTATTTCCGACTTTTGCGTTAAAGTCTCCCAGCAGTATTTTGACGTCGTTTCTTGGAAGTGAGTCGAAGAGAGTCTCAAGGCGGGCGTAGAACTCGTCTTTTTCTACGTCTTCTTTAATTTCAGTGGGGGCGTGCAACTTGATGAGCCAGAGATTGAAGAATCGAGTCTTAATGCGAATCGCACATAGCCGTTCATTTATGGGTTGTTCACTATAAATGCCACTCCAAACTGTTTGCGGCCGATGGTTTGCCACTTGTAAAAATTGTGTGCGATTTTTTATCATTGAATTCGCTGCCAAGCCAATTTGTTTCCTGGACTGCAGTAATGCTCAGTTTGTACTTTTCGAATTGTTGAAGGAGGGCCTTCTCGGCCCCCGGTTTGTTCAGGGAGCGTACATTCCAGGATCCGAAAGAACAATCCTGTAGTCGTTTGCAAGGTCGTCGTTGTTGATCCGTTCAATCCGAGGCTTTTGTTCCAGGTTTCTTGATGTGGAGTGGTTTTTACAACGAAGAGTTGTCAGCACATCGCTTAACCCCATTCAGGGGATGGCCTCGGAAGATAGTTGCTTCAGATGGTTTAATAAACGTGCTGGAGTTCACACAACTGTGTTGCAGGTCCAACTACGCAAGTCATTCCATCCTACTAAACCTGAGACGCTTAGGTGTTGGTCAGCCATTCAGGCTACAGCTATCTGCCTTTTTCTAAACTGTCTTATCGCTAAGACTTGGCCGTCAGCGGTTTGACACACTGCTGTTACCAGGGGGCGCCCACGTGGAGGACTATGAAAAAGGTCTTTTGCCCCCTCCCTTCCCTACATATGTAAAATTATTGATGGTATCTGTAACTTCCGATCGAATAAACTATAAAAGCTTAACTTTGGTAGATGAAAGGGCCATATTACTCAATTGCCCTAACCCCTTGTGGGGCATAGCGCGTCAACTGTTCCATGTGGCCCAGTTGACGATTCGTCGGCATAAACTGGTTTCGGAGAATGCAGTTGCCAGCATGCACCTTCTGCACATCCATGGCCACGAACGTCGTCGTGGACGGGATTCGAACCCGAAACGCCGATAGTCAAACATGAGACTGATGCCTCTACATACTGCGCTACCGGTCGCCCCCAAAAGTAGAAATCAGATCGATCAATTGGAAACCAAGAGTACCCTTTTTACATGTGAATAATAATCAGATAAGAAGTTGATTCAGTTTTAGCAAAATGTGCAAGTTTGGAGAAAAGGAACGCCCACCTCCCCTACAAATGTCAAAAAATAAAATGTGTATATAACTACGGTAACTTTTGATAAAAGGAAGCCAGCGAGTTGAAAGTTTGATCGAATGCTGGTAGTATGATCCTGTTTGTTGGTATTTAAATGGGTGAAGGGGAAGGGGTGTAATGCAATATGACCTGCCCAGTAGGAAACCCACTTTTAATGCAATATGGCCTTAACTTATTCGTAATTTCGGTGTCGCCATTACGTCTACACAGGTCTAGGGTATATACGCTTCGGACTTGGGTCTCGTTTTTTTGTTTAAAAAAAAAAACTGAATATTTTTTTTTATGTTTTCAAATGAATAGATTTTATTTTGGTCGCAACACTACGTCTTTTTGATAGCTATTTCATCAAAACTTTGTTATTTTGAAGTATTGCTGCAAAACTTCTTTACTTAAAATTTTAAATAGCTCTGCAGCAATATTGAAGTATTTTTCATGAACGGAATTTTTTTTTTCAAACTCATATTCTAATGATCTAATGCAACAAGGAAAAACAAATATTTAAAAGATAATGTAAAACTCGTATATTTATTGTTTTTTCGATTCCTGCAAAATTACTAAAACTGTAATTAGAAAGTTTTGAGACTAGGCTCCTCATATCGAAGACTACTGCTTCAGTAGGAATCGATCCAGGGCCCAGTGCATAAAAAGCGAACGTGCTAATTATTGCAAATTCCGGACTACTATATAAATACTATATATCTGACTTTATAAGGATTTTTCAACCGTTCTTTCTAAGGATTTACATTTTTGAATCAAATTGCTATCTTTTGATTTAATTTAAAACACATATCTATTTTAGAGTCAACTTCATATATTTTGTTTAATCAAAGTAATTTTTTCGAAACTATTACTTTCGTTTAAAAGTTGTAAGTAAATCAAACAAAAATCCAAAAACTATAAATCAAACGAGAGTTTGTTCAGCACACACTCGTAATACTAATAAATTAATCCAATTTATTACATTATTTCCGTTAAGATAATTGGTGATGTAAAGTCGTTTTGTAGGGAAAAAGTTAATATATGTACATATTTTGCATTCGATTGCATTTACGATTTCAACAAAGAAAAAGACAGTTCGCGTGCATCTTTTAATTTAATATGATTTTGATTGTATAGTTGATGAATGTGTTTTGACGTTTGTAAGACCTGCGTGTGTTATATTACATTAAAATAATAAATAAATAAAAAGATAGTTGCAGCCCAATTAAAATATTTCTATTTCACAAAATTCGGACTTACCTGATTGTTTTCGACGCGCTTTGATTTCTGCAAAATGCATATATGATAATAAGTTTTTCTTTAAAGAAACTGCATTAGACTTATGCTAGGTTTAAGATATCTAGGAAGCAACGCTACTATGTATAAACTTATTTTACATTCATACGTATCTGAGATATTTCGTGCATTTGTACGTGTTAATTGTATCAATTTGAAATGTTGTTGAAAGTTAGATGAATAAAAGTCATGGTACATTGCAAGCATTTATAAATACGAGTGTGTTTATTCGAAAAGGGATTTAGTTGAGTTATTTTAATGAGAATGTCCATATGGCATACAGTGGATGTGCGCGATGCATGTGCATAAGTGATGTGATGCAATATTGTTTGGTTTGTTTAATGTAAACTTTCATTTTTTACTTAAGCTACAAAAAGTTACCTCATTTGTTAACCATCCACTCAAAGTCATATTGAACTTTGTAAAAGAAATCTAACTTAAATGAAATATACATTCGGTAGAGGAATTATTGTAATAAACATTTACCATTAGCAGGCCTTCTTAATCCCCGTCAGCTCTTTGAGTGTACTTTGAAATATTGTTATACTTATTTGCCGATATTGAAGATTTTACCGAGTTCTCTATGCCTACTAGTAATTCAGCCTTAAGATGCCCACACCACTGTGAGCACATGCATACTCGTTTTCTTTGAATTCCTTTAACTCGGTAAATGGAAGCTTTGTATAAGATCTGCAGATGTTGAAAAGCAATCAACCCCTTTTGGTAGACCTCTAGGCAAAATTTGACTTTGGAGCGTTTTGGACAGCGACATTTCATCTTTTCTTGTTGTTGCTTTATCGTTGACAGCTCCTACAGGAGTCACTGTAGGGAGGCCGAAGTCTCCTGGCATGCTCCTCAATGAGATAGTGTCTAGTGATAACACCCACTTACGAGCCCAAATGCTTTTTGTTTAGCGACAGTAGATTTTTCGATCGGCTGACGTCACCCGTCTGGGCTACAGCGAACTAGTTGTATGGCCGGTATTGTCATCAATCCATCTAGCATTGGCCCTGTTAATCGCCTCAGATTTTAAGCAACGGACAAGTAAATAATACCATACTGCTGAAGCTCGTTAGAAGAACCCAGTCTGGCAAGATTATCAGTCACTGTGGCTAGAGGACCAGCACAAGATAAAGTTAAAATCACTCCCCATTTCGTAGAAGGATAATCGGCAATCTGCCACTATCTTAAGCTCGACACACACCACAACCATTTTGGTCGCAAGCTACGCCAAAATCAATAGATCGTGCGGAAACTCATTTCCACTGTTCTATTGATTACTAAGCAGGTTCCAATAGGCCGCAATACGAAGGGCTTTCCACCAAACCACAATACTATGAAGTCGTATGGGTCGAAACGTAAAGCCACTGCACGATTTTTCAGTCCGCAGCTTCTACCTATAGCTCTCCTACAGGAGTACAAAGCAATAGTAGCCTTTTCACTCGTTCCTTAATATAGGGTTTCCAACCCAAGTTTTTGTCAAGAATGAGCCTCAATTTGAGTATGATAGCTCATATGGAATTTTCAACCCAAAACAGACAGACACCCAAAATTTATAAACTATAAACCCAAACCCTTTTTTTGTAGAAAGACGAAAAATCGCTCTAAACTTTGGTACTGCCTAAAGTGGGAATTTCGCCTGTGATCTCTCGGAGTAAATCTTACGGAAATTCACTGGAAGAGGATTTCCGCTTTAAAAAGTACTAACCCATGACAATCCACCCTGTAAAATCATAAAGAGGATTGCCGATTTAGGCAGTACGAGCATAAGTCCCGAAATGAACTTTTCTCACATAATTTCGCCATAAAGGGTTATCCATTTCGTGTTTCGGAAAGTAAAGCCCTGCCATTCGACATCTGTCAAATGTCAGTGTATTCAAAACTGGTATTGGTTTAGTTGAAGGTTTGCCATTTTACAAGATGGAACGTTTTACGACTGAACAACGCGTTAAAATTATTAAATTATTCTACCAAAATGGTGAATCTGCGGTGGCCACGTTTCGTGCATTACGCGCAGATTATGGTCGACATAATCGTCCCAATGAGCGCACAATTGCCTACACAGTGAAAAAATTTGAAGAAACTGGATCGGTGACAGACATTTATACACCTGTGCATCATCGTTTTGCTCGTTCGACCGAAAACATCGCCGCTGTGAGTGAAAGTGTGGCCGAAGACCCGAATTTGTCGATTCCGCGCCGATTCCAGCATTTAGGCCTATCTTACGGCACATTGTGGCGCATTTTGCATTTGGACTTTCATCTCCATCCTTATAAAGTCCAGCTCACGCAAGCATTAAAGCCGACTGATCACAGATTGCGTCGTGAGTACTCAGATTGGGTCCTCGAACAGCAGGCCACCGATGCCGATTTTTCGAAGAAAATCTTCTTTAGCGATGAGGCCCATTTTGCGCTCGGCGGCTATGTACACAAACAAAATTGTCGCATCTGGGGCAGTGAGCAACCGCAAGTGACCGCTGAGAAACCGTTGTACTCGCAAAAAGTGACTGTTTGGTGTGCATTGTGGGGCGGCGGCGTCATTGGGCCGTTTTTCTTCGAAAACGATAGCCGTTACAGTCAATGGCCAGCGCTATGGCGCTATGATTCATGACTTTTTTTGGTCGGAAATTCAAGATATGGATCTCGACAATATGTGGTTTCAACAAGACGGGGCCACATGCCACACCACGCGACAAAATTTGGCTTTATTGCGCGAGAAATTCCCAGGACGCGTATTTTCGAGATTCGGCGATGTGGCTTGGACAGCAAGGTCTTGCGATTTAACGCCGTTAGATTTCTTTTTGTGGGGCTATGCGAAGGACCGTGTTTATGCGAACAATCCCACGACGATTGGTCAATTAAAGGACGAAATCCGTCGAGTTATAGCCGAGTTATTGCCCGAAATGTGTGAAAAGGTAATCGAAAATTACCTCAAAAGTATCGAGTCCTGCAAGCGGTCCCGTGGGGGACATTTGACAGATATTGTATTCCACGTATAATGGCATAATCCAAACTTTATTATGAAATAAAAATTCCATCGAAATTCAAATATTTACTGTGTTTAATTTAAGTTTACTTTCCGAACGAGAAAATGGATAACCCTGTACTATATTGCCCTGAATTTGGGATAACATAATGGAGAATCGCCCAAACTCATAAAAAATGTTTGGGGCGATTCATATAGTTGTATGAATGGTCCCTCGGGAACTATCGCCTCAAAACGAAAATGAACAATCGCTCCGATGTCGGGACGAGTGGCGGAGGGCCCGGATTGTGTGATGTTTCAAGTTTCATTGTCACTATAGAATTAGAGCTAGATAGTGGGAGACACACCTTGTAGGTTGTCATGCTCTGGTTGTAGAGGAAGAGTAGGGTTTCGCTGAGTAAGACCAAGGCCGGCGGAAGGTGTGGGTAGTATTACCCACTCTGAAAATTTGGCTATGGATAACTAGCGAGAAGTGTGGCTGTGGTTGAAGCGAAACGTGGACGCGGAGCTTTGTTTCCCCACGAGTGTTGTTCAATCTCAAACTATTTTTCTAAAACTTCATTCATGCTCGTATGTCAGATTGTCATCATCGTGCAATAACAAATGGGATCTTGAGCTTTAACAATACTCTTGGGTCATGGGGAACAAAAGCTCCATCATTACTGCCTCAGGAGGCGAGCAGGGCGCGAGCTGAAGCTGAGAATGGTTACGCTTCTCGCTCAGCTTCGTTGAATCACTTTGAGAAATGTTACTTTATAATATTATTATTATATTCTGGGGGATAGCCGAAGCAGACCACTAACGTTTGGGTCCCTTTGCGCCCCCTCCCGGTCATCCGTGGTTTCCAGATGTCGACTGATAGTTGTCGACCTCTTTCTTCATCACTGAGTCCCGTGTTATTGCTAGCATTTGTTTACGGCTGAGTTCACTCATGGCTTCCACACTTATCGTGTACTTGCCTGTGATCCTCAACCTCGTGCTAGCCAGTGCTGGACATTCGCACACAATGTGTGCTGCCGTCTCGGCCTCCTCCAGGCATAGCCTGCAAACGTCATCTTCCCCGATTTTCATCTTGGCCAGATGAGCCTTAAAATTACCATGCCCTGTGACCAAGGCAGTTATCCAGCTTATGGTACTCCGTTTATAACTAAGTACCTTTCTCGCTTCCCTACCTAAAGGGCTGGTCATTGCATTCCGAGCTTGTTTGCAAGTGACTAGCTCCTGCCATCTTTGTTGATGCATAGAGTCCATCCACTCCCCAACCTTCGCTCCAATCATGCCGTTCCCCAGAGCAACTCTGGGTTCTGGGCCAATGAAAGTTGCCGCAGATCCCTGTTTTGCTAGGGACTTTAGAATATTAAGTACAGCAAATATTTCCCAATTTCTCTCCACCATCAGCGAACCAACAGTCAAATGTGAATGGGTTTTGGGATTTGCAAATCTATCTAGATTTGGGTATGTGGTGTGCAATTAATACAAAAATTCTTCTTTCTAGCATGAATGAATTTTCAGAAGAAACGCGTCTTACAATTTCTTCACATGGGGTCTACGAACGGTGTAATTATAACCCAAAAAAAACTCAACTTTCCAGAAAAGCCAAAAACCGTTACAAACAATACAAAAATTATTTGATGATTTTGAATGTTTTTAATTTCTTCTATTTAATATTAGATGTCTCCCTGCTGAATTACGCATTTTAGGTTTCACAACACAGCTACTAAAGGTTGCCACCCATTGACGAGCACAACCACGACCAAACTTCCATCGAACCATCAATTTCATAGGAAGTGTGGAAAAAAAATTCACCCTATTTCCACCGTTCTATGATATTTGATGGTTCGATGGAAGTTTGGTCGTGGTTGTGCTCGTCAATGGGTGGCGACCTTAAGAACTTGCAATTCGGACCAATTTATAGCCTGCGTAGTGACATATTGAATTATTGTGCAAATTTTCACGTCATGCTGTGCAGCCACTTAAAGAGTATATAGAAGATATACTAATGAGTTTACTTAATTTTTTCTCGTAATTTAACGTGTTTATGTTGATAAAATTAATATTATCGGGGATAATATTGGGGTGTTCCCAGATATTTCATCACAAAATATCTCATATCCGATATAAAGATAATACCTGGGATACGAGTTAGGGCCTTCGTCCACAGACGCAACGCGACTGCGATCCAACTCAAAAACGAGTTGCATGGGCGTTGCACGGGAGTCGCATTACAGTCGGACACGTGTTATTGCGGGGAACCTCGTCCACTGGTGCGACTGCAACGCAACTCGGACGCGACCGACTCCAAAGCGACTTGGCTGTCCGGTTGCATGTCGACTTTCGTGCGACTTTTTCTTGGTTTCTGGGGTTTTGATATTTGAGTGAGTATGAATTTCAGCTGTAGGTGAGGGATTTTTAATTGTACGCGAGGAGAATGTTTGATAAGTGAATGATAATGTTGATAATGAATGATAAGGGAATGCACCAGACTACTCTTGAAGTAAAACATTGGCAATATGGGTGGCATATGAATCGGGGGATGAATAATAAACTGGAATATGGACAAGATGGATGTCATATGAATTGGAGTGATAAGGCGAATGCTCGCTCTGGAGTACTGTTCATGGCATTTTGAGTCCTTTGGCTAGGAAAAAGGATATTCCTGGTAAAGAAGGGGAATATGGGCAAGATGGGTGTCATATGAATCGGGGTGAAGACCCGAATATCCAGGAGTAGTGCAGATAGCATTTTGAGTCCTTCGGAGCGAAAAACACATTCTTGGAAGTCAAGTGAAAAATGGGCAATATGGAAGTCCTTCGGAGCGAAAAGGGCACTCTTGGAAGTCAAGTGAAAAATGGGCAATATGGGTGTCATATGAATCGGGGTGAAGAGGCGAATGCCTAGGAGTACTATGGATGACATTTGGAGTCCTTCGGTTTCAACAAGGACATTCGAGAGGATATTTTTGGCAGCGAAGCGAAATATGAGCAATATAGGGTATCATATGAATCGGGGTGGAGATCCGAATATCCAGGAGTGGTGAAGATGGCATTTTGAGTCCTTCGAAGCGAAAGGGACATTCTTGGAAGTCAAGTGAAAAATTGGCAATATGGGTGTCACATGAATCGCGGTGAAGAGGCCAATATCCAGGAGTACTGAATATGATATTTCGAGTCCTCCCGTGACGACAAGGACATTCGAAAAAGGATATTTTCGGTAAGAAACTGAAATAAGCGCAATATGGGCGTCATATGAATCTGAGTGACGAAGCGAATGTTCTGGTGTACTTTTATCTCGTATCTCTTATGAGAACCTGGAACGTAGCTCGGAAATTAAGTTAATTTAAGAAGATTTCCTCGAGGGCATAAAAAGTATGATACACATTTTGCCTATGTTTCGCCTCATTGCCAAGAATGTCCTTTTAGATCAGCAAATGACTCAAATACCCTTATAAGTACACCAGAACATTCGCCATCCATAGTACTCAAAATGACATGAACAGTACTCTACAACATTCGCCTTATCACTCCGATTCATGTGGTCTATCTTGCCCATATTCCCCTTAATTATCAGGAATATCCTTTTTCCTCACCGAAGGACCTCAAACTCAAGGATATCCATATTGCACATATTGACTTCACTGCTGAAAAGTCCTTTTCCTCATTGAAGGACTCAGAACGCCATCAACAGTAGTCAATACACTCCCCTCTTTCATACGTTCGCCTCACGTACCTACATACTATACAAAAATCCTGCATTTCACAGCCACAAATTGCAAACGCAAAAAAAATACATTGCCAAAAAAAAGATACATTTCCATACCATTGGCCGTCCTTATCATCCTCTCACCCAAAACACAACATTTCACATATCAGTACGCGAGCGAAATCTCTGTACAAACTATTGGTTTCATTTTATCACAACACGAGTCGCAGAAGAGTTGCGTCAGTAGACGAAGAGCATGCAACGCGACTTTCGTGCACCCGTCGCAAACACGTTGGGTTGCAGTCGCGTTGGAGTCGCGTTGCATCAGTGGATGAAGGCCCTTATTCTTTCAATTGCCCTAACCCCTTGTGGGGCATAGCGCGTCAACTGTTCCATGTGGCCCAGTTGACGTTTCGACGGCATAAACTGGTTTCGGAGAATGCAGTTGCCAGCATGCACCTCCTGCACATCAAGGGCCACGAACGTTGTCGTGGACGGGACTTGAACCCGAAACGCCGGTATAGTCAAACATGAGACTGATGCCTCAACACACTGCGCTACCAGTCGCCCCATACGAGTTATGGATACGAGATATATTTCTTACAATAATATTGTACTAAAACTATTGTCCTGCGACTCACGAGGTATTATTTATTTGATTTAGCGCCATGAGAATAGCTCATATCCCCAAAATCAGAAAAATGTAGATTACGAAGTATTAGAATTACATCTTTGAATAGCTCCACGGCTACGTTACGCTTGGGAGTGAGGTTCCAGCTCGATCCAGCATTGGTTTTCCTCTAGCATGGCATTCTCCATAAATCTATGGGCGGAGACTTCTCACATTCACAAAGTTCAAGGTCGCTCTGGCCGTAACCGCGGTCTTAGGGGCACAAATTCATTTTCCAAAGTCCCTCTCTTCCACAACCCCTTTAATATACTTATACTTATTGCCCACTCCGGTTGAACGTGTTTCGCCACCCCTGAGTAAGGCGATGAAAGTCCTATCTCGGTGCCTAGTGCAGTCGCAATTTCGACAATGATAGCCGTGTCTTGTAATCAATGTGATTTTCTTCACAGTAGAATAAAACAAGTCGTATGTGGGTTTTATATTGTAAAACTTATTAACACCAATGACGGAAAAAAAGGCACATTTATCCCGAACAACCACCAGAAATGGAATGCATTGTTGTGTACAAGTAGGCCAACATAATTCTGCATGCACCACACAGACTTATATTTGTGCCTTTTACTTGTACTTTGTATAATGTACTTTTTACCTTTAATGGTTACGCTTGAAATGGTTAAGACTACTATAAAAGTGTAAAATTGTTAAACCATGTACAAATGAAAACCAGTTAGCGGGTTTTTTTACATCCTTTTACGACATCCTTGCCGAGGCTAATGCTTGTGTTTTATTTATGTTTATGTATTCAGCAAAGGAAATAAGTACCGGTTCTTCACGGAGTGAAATGAACAAAAAATCCATTTCTTTAGCCTACATTTTGTATCAGTTATTGTTAACGAGTATTTTCTTACCTGATATTTTTTTGACATGCTGCCCGAACAGAAAATTAAAAATCCTAAATAAAATTAGCAAAACTAGCAGAAATCGTAAAACGAATTTTATTTGAAGAAATACGCCATTCATAACTATTTCGGACTAAACTCAGCAATGATCAAACAACTCAAACTTGGCAAAATAACACTCAAGCTACTTGCACTTGCCTCCATGATGAGGATCCATTCAATACTTGTAACCGCATTGCTTGGATTTCTTTAGTTCGGAATCCATAAAATCCGTTTATTTGTTGTGTGAGGAAAGTAGAGATTAAAGTTTTTTTTCATAAATATTCAAATTATATAATATTTAAATTTAAGACTTAAGTAGGATCCACAGTTGGTAGATGGTTTGTTACATTTTTCCCCCTAAAGTCAAAATATATGCAATTAAGAAGCGAAAAACGTTAAGTAAATCACAAAAATAGTTATTAACCACAGGGTTAAAGTTATAATAAATAAATACGTTATAACTCAACTTAACATTTTAAATTGTTAGTTACCATATCAGTAATATTCAAGTTTTATTGGTCAATGAATTAATGAATATCACTTGAATGCATTTTTTTGGTTAAGGAAGGTACCAACCTCCGTTTTTCGTGCGAAATTTCATACAAAAACTGTAAAAAATCCGGTTCGCACGAAAATTTTCGCTCTTCTCGATACTCAATTCTTCGCATGAAAGTCCCATACACAGGCAGTTGTGAGCAAGTTCCACGCGAAAACAATTACTTTGCATTTTATTTCGAGTGGAAACCGGTCATTACAGTGGAGATCGTTTTCTTTTGAGTGAGAAGGGGAAATTCAAGTGAAGTGTAGAGCGCCGCGGATATGTGCTGTGTGCAAGTCTACATTGTCACTTTTTCGTGGGAGAGAAAGTGCAACATTTTCGCATAAAGAGGTTAGTATCAGCCTTAGAGGGAATAGTTGAGGCGAAAAACTGAATAAGGATACAAATCAAGCTTCAACAAGCAGATGACTCATACTTGAACGAAAAAGTTGTATTGGGTCTAACTTTTCTTGATTCACTAAGATTGATCAACTCGATTTAAACAATCGTCCTCCTTCAATATAGATTCCATTGAGGTTTTATCCTTCTGAAAATTGGTCAACTAAGTGTAACTGAAAAATAAGAACACAAATTGTGTTGGTGCTAAATGCAAGTACGAGCGAATGTGTAAGCACAAACGTATTTGACATTTACTTGGAGCTTGTGTACTTGATGACGGTTTTTAGTTGGGACGCTAAGCGATTTGACCTTGCAAAATATGATAGAGAAATGCCGTAAGGTATGATCATTGGTGGTCCCCATACATTCATTTTAAGAGATGGAGCCATCTTGGACCCCGCGGCAGAGCGGCGGTGCGGGCGAAAAACCGAAAAATGTGAATCCCTTTTTTAATATTCTCCTCATAATTTGTAAACGGTGCCTCGGATCGAAAAACTTAATAGGATTTAAATTGAAGAGCATCAAATTCTACATCCAATGCACTGCTCAAAATTGAAATTCGGTTTAGTAGTATAGTCAAACCCGATAGTCAAAAAACGTCACCTTTCGAGGCTTTGGAGGAAAATCACACTAAACCGCTTTTCAAGCTCACATACATTCTGTCAAAAAAATATCGGGAATAAATTTTTAAAAAAGCCTACCCGACAGGATTGTCAATATTCTTTTTGTCACTAAGTTGGCACAACTGTCCTCTATACTGTCACGGAATTTGACAGTCATCTGTCATTTAGTTTGTTTACAGTACTCGATATTGTCAGTTCATCTCAAGTGTGTTCGGCGAATTCTGTTTTATGTCTTCTATCGACTGAAAGCAGGTGCCTCGAAGTTGTAATTTCAGTTTCGGGAAGAGAAAAAAGTCGGACGGAGCCATGTCAGGTGAATACGGTGGTTGTTCAATGGTATTTGTTGAGTTTTTGGTTAGAAATTCCTTCACAATGATAGCCTTATGTCGTGATGCAAAATCCAAGAGTTTTCTTTCTACAAATCTGGCTTTTTTCGACGAATTTGCTCTCTCAATCGCCGCATAACGCTCAAATAATATTCTTTATTAACCGTCTGACTTTCGGGCAAGAATTCTGAGTGCACGACACCACGGTAATCAAAGAAAACTGTCAACATTAGACTTTTGATCGACTTTGACGTGGTTTTTCCGGTTTCGGCTCAGTTGGAAGGCGCCATTCCGTTTGGTTTGCATGTCAAACTTGTAAACCCATGTCTCATCACCAGTCACAATGCGTTTTATGAATGTGAGGTCGGAATTGCAACGCAAAATTTAAGACAAACTTTTTGTTCGATAATGTCATCCATTGCAAAAATCGCAGAACACACTTGAGATGAACTGACAATATCGAGTACTGTAAACAAACTAAATGACAGATAACTGTGAAACTCCGTGACAGTATAGAGGACAGTTGTGCCAGCTTAGCCACAAAAAGAATACATATTGACAATCCTGTCGGGCAGGCTTTTTTAAAAATTTATTCCCGATACTTTTTTGACAGAATGTATCTCTGAAACCGATGCTACAAATGGAAAAACTCATAAGACAAAACTTGAAGATATTTCTATTTCAAGTTTAACTAGCCCAATACTTTTCACATCAGCCCGTTTTTAGTGTAGTTCTGATCGAAAATGCAGAAATGTTTTTTTTAGCGATTTGAGCCTTAATAGCTCTATCTCGATAAATATAACAGCTAAAAGTTTTGTTTTAACCTCAATTCGTAGATATTTTAACCTCATTTACTATATAAAAGTTTTTTACCAGACTAATTTTATTAATTAAATAATTAGTTAATTAAATGATTTAATTTCTTACATAATTGCAAAGTCCAGGTAACTTCAATGACACTTAAGGTGAGGTTGGTTTCTCATGTATTTGGTCATTCTGAGTCAAATGAAATCAACCGCTATTCCATACGGCCATTAGCTCAAAAGATATTCAGTTTTTCCAGATTTTGTTATTAATTAAATGAGCTTTTTTATTAAAAGCGTTAAAATGAAAAGCTTTTGTGCCAGTTTTAGGATAGTCCCTTATATATTTCAGCGGTATCGAGCGTATGCAGAAGTTCTTTTGCGTCGGACAATCTTCGGGGCATGATGTTGATGTCGTCGGCGTACGCTGCTAATTGTGTCGACTTGATGAGTAGCGTCTTGCTGTTGTCCATATTCATAACCCGAATAGCGTATTTCAGCGCTAGGTTGAAGAGCGTCGGTGCCAGTCCATCGCCCTGTTTCAGACCAGTGCGTGTTTCAAATATGTAGATCAGTAAGTCTATTATGGATCCTGACTTGTGAGACGGAGTTGGTCATCGTCATTTTTGCAAGTCGAACTAATTTGGCCGGTATACCAAATTGCAGCATAGTGTTGTACAGTACTCCACGATCGATACTGTCGTATGCCTGCTTGAAGTCGACATTGTATATAAGTCTACATTGTATTCCCAGCACTTCTGGAGTATCAGTTTGACAGTAAAGAGTTGATCGGTTGTGGAGCGACCAGGTCTGAAACCGCTTTGATATTCGCCAATGATTCGTTCTGCGTACGGTTTCTATTTTCCAGAATTTTCGTCAAAATTTTATAGGACATACAAACTAGTGAAATGCCCCTGTAATTCTCACACCGCAGTTTACCTCCCTTTTTGTGAATTGGACAGATGATGCTTCTGCGCCAATCGTCTGGGATCACCTCGTCCTCCCATACTCGCAGGAGTAATTGATGTATGGCATTAGCTAGACCCGCAGCAGTTCAGCTGAAATCTCGTCAGCGCCCGGCGCTTTATTTCGTTTTAGCTACCGCAACGCGAGATCAAGTTCCTCTACTGTCGGGGGTTGTATGAGTGGGCCTGGATCAACAATATGGTCGAGAGCTTCTGTAGGTAGTGTGGGGATGTTAGATGGTAGGTTCAGAAGCTCTTAAAATAAGAGGCCCATCGTTCGTTAATGCCATCGGTGTCGCTGATGATGTTTCCATCCTTGTCCTTACAAAGGGTAGTCTTGGGTTGGTAGCCATTCCTAATTGTATTTACTAGTTTGTACGCTTGTCTGGTGTTCCTATTAGCTAAGTTTTCATTAATATTCAGCAACTGCTCGTCGAAGTATTCAGGGAGCGTACATTCCAGGATCCGAAAGAATAATCCTTTAGTCGTTTGCGTGGTCGTCGTTGTTGATCCGTCCAATCCGAGGCTTTTGTTCCAGGTTTCTTGACATGGAGTGGTTTTTACAAGGACGAGTTGTCAGCATATCGCTTAACCCCGTCGGAAGATAGCTGCTTCAGATGGTTTTAGAAACGTGCTGGAGTTCACACAACTATGTTGCAGGTCCAAATACGCAAGTCATTCCATCCTACTAAACCTGAGACGCTTGGGTGTTGGTCAGCCATTCAGGCTACAGCTATCTGCCTTTTTCCAAATGTCTTATCGCTAAGACTTGGCCGTCAGCGGTTTGAAACACTGCCGTTACCAGGGGGCGCCCACGTGGAGGACTATGGAAAAGGTCTTTTGCCCCCTTGCAGCCAAACGAACCTTCAATTCTTTTCTTTCAACAATCCGTTGCCATGAAGCGTCGGACATCCAGAATTCCCATGTCCTCCGTTTCTACTCAATCTAATACGGTTCGGATTAGGCATACCAATGCATTTGCTGCTTGTAAATGCTTTTAGAGATCAGTCAAAATTCATGATTAGCTCCACAAAAATGGTTTGCAAACACTGAGTCACTTGCTGTGTTCTTCGTTGCTCCTGAAATAAATTTGGAAGGACTTGTAGTCTTGATCGGGGAATGGAAGGGCTCACTTCTTTCACTCCACGACCTAAACTACAAGTCCTATCAAATTTAATTCAAGGGCAACGAAGAACACAGCAAGTGGACCAGCCACCACTCATCTCAACGACCCCGAAAACCAATGTTTTGACACTACTGTCATTTCTAAGATTATTTTTTTGGCGCTCACTCACCCCCATGTGGGGGTCGGGATTGGTGGCTGCGGACAAATCGAAAAATTCGTAATACTAGCACCTATTCTGGATCATAACGGGTATGCTTATGAAATTTTCATGTAAGCCGATCGCGTTTGGCCACAAAAAAACGAACAAACACACAATCCATTTTTTAATATTATACATATATATATAGTAGATAGAAGATAGTTATGCCCGGTTCACATTATTCCAGTCCAGTAATCCAGTCCAGCTATCCAGTCCAGTGCTGGACTGGATCATATCGTCTACATGATTCCAGTCCAGTAGTCCGGCGAGTGTGTTGTTGATTCGGTAACTATAGTAACAATGATTTCTGGGCGAGCTGGAATCAAAAAGTAGACCGACAATCCAGTCACTGGACTGGATTGCTGGACTGGATTGCTGGATTAATGCCCGGTTCACATTATTCCAGTCCAGTAATCCAGTCCAGCAATCCAGTCCAGTGCTGGACTGGATCATATCGTCTACATGATTCCAGTTCAGTAGTCCGGCGAGTGTGTTGTTGATTCGGTAACTATAGTGACAATGATTTCTGTATGAGCTGGAATGAAAAAGGAGACCGACAATCCAGTCACTGGACTGGATTACTGGACTGGATTGCTGGATTGGATTGCTGTCCAGTGCCGGTTCACATTATTCCAGTAGCAATCCAGCGCTGGACTGGATTACTGGACTGGATTGGCTACTGGAATAATGTGAACCGGGCATGAATTGCTGTCCAGTGCCGGTTCACATTATTCCAGTAGCAGTCCAGCGCTGGACTGGATTACTGGACTGGATTGGTTACTGGAATAATGTTAACCGGGCATTAAAGAGGAAATTTAATTGATTTCGCTAAATCAATTTTAACCGCTGAGTACAAAATCAATTTCCCAGGTGCCATTTAAATCCCTGGCTGTGATGCTAGCCTATCGAATCGAGTTTAAGCTTGCGCAAAATATTGTTAATATTTCGTCGATATACATATCACTGCAAACTGAACAATTTCTCAAGTTAGAATTAAGAGAAGACTCAAACCACAAAATATGTACTATTTATCTAATCTATCGAAAATTAAAAATTTTTGTCATACGAGAAAACTGAAATTATTACTAGAACACAAAAAATCTAAACAAAAAGAATAAGATACAAAATGAATTTACAAACAAAATTTAATGAAGAAATATATGTATATATAATAAACATGCATAAAATAGGTTTACAAAAAATTGAAAAAAGATACAAAAATACAAAAAAAAAACTATTAAATTTAAACCAAACAACTGCCATGCACATAATAATTAACAAACAATTTCGATGAATTATTATAGTAAATACTTTAAGTAGTGCGAAAGATCAGTTGCAAACATTTTTAAAATACTTTTTTTTTAATACTGTCAAGAGAATAGTAGTAGTAGAAACCAAACTTGTAGGCAAAAGTCCCTACTAACGAATTTAGCTTTGGACATGTGGATGCTTATAAGCCCAGACCACTTTAAGGGGCTTCTTACACGTTAGACCAACCAGCCGTCAGATCACACATTAGACCACCTATTAAGACCACATATCAAAGCAGCTTAACAGGTGGTTCAATGCGTGGTTTAATGACTGGTCTGAAAGGTTTTACATTGCTTGTCATATTCGTATCATAAGCTAATCTCCCATCGAACAACACTATTAGTCCAGGCTAGGAATGAAAAATAGGAAAAATAAATAATGTAGTTTGTCCAGAATTATTGGCGACAGTCCCCTGAATAAGTCCCCGATAGTAGAGAGTCCAGAACTGTAAGGGAGAGGGGGGGGGGGGGGGGGTCCAAAAGTAATTTTTTCAGTTTTCCTTGATTATTTTGAAAACTAAGGACTGTAGAAAAATAAGTCCTGGGGCTTAATCAAAGTACATCAAATTTCCTACAAAACGGTACATCATACCCTATGCCATAACTCCCGATAGAATACAGATAGCGACATGGAAATTTGGTCGCATATTCTTACTAAGATCTTATAGTCCAGCCATTGCGTGATTTGGGGATACAAATTCTGGTGGAGAATTTTTTTCTCTCATTTTTTATGTTTCTTGGGGTGCTGAACATGAATCCGGAGCTTCCCACCAAAAAATGTTTGCGGAACATGGTCAAAATCTCAAAAAACCTCAAAATTTCGGTACTTTTTTTGGTTTTTCGATTATAACTTGAAAACCGTGGATCCTAACTAGAAAACGAGTAACGTCAAAAGAAAATAAAATTATGCGTTGAATGAGTTACCTAAACGTTAAATTCGGTCCATTGGTGTAGCCGCAATCGACAGTCGAAAAACGTTGATTTTTCACAACTTTACGAAAAATCCTGTTAATGTCATATTTGAACGTCTGTACCTTGAAAACGGCTACTAATACGTAAAAATGCCACAAGTGAGAGTTGGAGAGCAGGAAATTCTCCGTTCAGGAAGTACCCAATCTTTTTAATTTGATAAAACGAAAATTCAGGAATTCGAAATAACTATAATCACGTTTTTGAACGAGTGTTCCATTATAACATATTTTCGTTCTTTTTTTTTGTGGGTGCTGGTAATTCTTCAACAATTAAAATATTGAAAGTTGTATTTACATGTATATATTACAAAAAGTTGGTTAAAAATACACTACAGGTTCACAGCCTTAGTATTTTGGAAGGACCGGTTTGTTGGAATGGTGGTCTGGGTTCCGGTGGATGGGATTCGTCGACTGACTCTTCCAACATCTCTTCGGGGTCATCGTCTGCTGCAGAGAGGTCCACATTCTCATACTAGCCCTCACAGTTGGCACAAAGCGGGAGTAATGTATATCCGCCTTTTTGCAGCCACAGTGTCGTACACATGTCTTCGTGCACAGTAGGGCATCTGGTGCGGCATTCCTCGTGATTGTTACAGGTAGGAGTCCACTTTTGGTGATTTTCCACCCCCATTCTTCGGGCCTTTGTCAAAACAAAGCCACTTCTGCACTTGGTGAATGCTACTGAGCTGCATTATCAGTTGATGGAAGTGAGGCGATGTTGAATCGCGCCTTGAAGGAGGACGTCACATAGCTTTTGTTTCTCAGCAGATTTAATGAGGTGTCGTCTTTTTGGTCGTACAGCGCCTTCAAGAAGGCCTCTCCTGCCGTAGCTATACTTGAATGAGCTTCCTGGGGATCTTGGGATCTTTTATGACGGCTATCAAATGTGAATTTCTCTGGAGAACGTTAAGAAATTTCTTCTTCTCCTGGTTGAACAGCGCACTGGTGGAGTCGCATGTAAAAATAGTATGTTTTGGGGCCAAGAAGAGAGCTGTCGTGATTATGAGGGTATCTGCGTCTTCCCTGGCTTGCTCGCAACAACAATCGTCAACAACGGAAACACAAGCCTAATCCATTTTTTTGGTCCAGCACCGCATCGTAAGTGGAGCTAAGAGCTAGTCCAATCAACTAATCCGATATGTTTAGATCGTGGTTAGTTTGCTGGGATTAGTTAATACTGAAACATACTTCCACGGTATAAAAGTGGCCAATGCAAGAGGCTTCACTCGATAAGCTCTTTTGAATTTATTTTAACTGCCAGAAAATCGTCTCCAGCTATGCGGTTTATTCCTTGCACGCCCACCTCTTTAGCCCAGTGGCAGTCTATCCTTTCATCTCCGAAAATGCCAGTACTTATTAGTATGAGGTCTGCTGTTTCTGGGGAAGGGGGATGTTCATGAAACCAATCCATAAGCTTTCCTTTGATTGTCTCGCTTGAGTCTCAGAAATAAAAGTTGTTCACGTGCCAGATTCTAGAACCGAACTTTCGGTGACCTGACCTTCAGCAGGTAGGGAACAGATGGCTGGGCTCTGTGTTAGAAGGATGGAGATGGAAAGTAGGGGGCCCGAACAAAACAATAAATGGGTGGAAACCTCTGGAAACTGTAGAAGTTTTTAACTGATCACAAATTTCACTCACATAACTTTTTCCGGAAATTGTTACTCGTGGAACCGCTACCGAGAACGTTCCAGGGAACTTCTGGATGGAACTGTGACTGCGGTAACTGGAAATGCAATGTTTCTGGTGGTCAGAACAGTGAACTTTTAAAAAATGCCCGAAAATGTGTTGTATGAGCACATTCGTTTAAAAGAAGATTTTAGTTATTTCGAGTTTCTGAATTTTCTTTTGACCGAATTAAAAAGATTGATTACTTTCTAAACAAGATTTCATGCTCTACAACTTATACTTCTTGCATGTTTACGTAATAGTAGCCGTTTTCAAGTTACAAACGTTCAAATGTGACCATAACAGGGTTTTTCGCAAAGTTGAGAAAAATCCATGTTTTTCGACTGTGGATTGCGGCTACACCACTAAACCAAATTTGATGTTTAGTAGCTCATTTGACGCAGAATTTTATTCTCTTGAATTTATCCTTAAAAGTTTTCTAGCTAGGATCCATGGTTTTCAAGTTATAATCAAAAAACCAAAAAAAGTACTGAAATTTTGAGGTTTTTTTGAGATTTTGACCATGTTCCGCAAAAAAATTTTGGTGGGAAGCTCCGGATTCGTGTTCAGCACCCCAAAAAACATAAAAAATTAAAGAAAGAAAATTCTCCACCAGAATTTGTTTCCCCGAAGCCCTTCAGAGCTTCTAATGACTGGATTATTATTGGTTGACACCGCAATAACGCTCCACCGAATAAAAGTAGGCGGGTCAAATTTAAGTGGATGTCTGCCTCGGACCTTACTACACCCCTTTGTAAAATTAATTCCTAGCCTGAACTACATATATGCCCTATTATTGGTATTTGCCGCAAATCACTGAAGGGATGTTTGTCATTGGGACACTTATGATGGGAGCTAGAAATAGAAAACCATGGACGTAAGCACCATGGTGCATGGTACCTCAAGAATATAAGCCAATATGTATGTATATCTTGTAGTGCGGGGATTATCCATGCTCACTGAGTCAAATTAAAGGTTGAGAGCCGAGTTATTCAATCGTTTAAGATTATGAAAAATAATCTACCAGGTTACACAATCATACAAGTCGTTATTTCAATAGAGGACATTTACCAACTGAAAGTTATACTGTTTGCAACTGATACAGACATTTCAACAATGAACAAAACCCTAAAAATATGAAAATTAACATCTGTACATCTGATCATATAAATTGTTAGTGAATTAGTTTTTTTTTATGAATTTATGCTAAAAAATCAAATACTCGCAATTAGTTAGCAACTGCTGTTATAAGTATTATAAACAATAAATTTAACAATAGCTTTCTTCTTTCGAATTTTTTCTACTCGCGGTAGTTTTCAATTTCTTCTTAGCCAAAATGCTGTCAGTACGCTTCGAACGTGGTGCCGTACTATATCTACTAGCTGTTATAAATTGTTCGTTACTTCCGATTCCAGTATCAGCGGAAGCTGCGCCAGTGGCGGACAAATTATCTTTAACGACAGGCGAACTAAGGGAACGTTCGCTGGCCAAAAACATTTCGCATTTTTCTTGTGCCGATATTGCGTCAACCGACAAAAGCATCGATTGCGCTCTCGCTTTATTGTCGAGGGCAGTGGCAATTGTCGCGTTATTATTATTGTTGTTGCTATGGATAACGGCCGTTTTACGATTATCACGCTTACGACGCGCCAATGAAACAGTGCCGCTAATTATAGTAGAACGATATTGACCCGGTCCGCGTGACATCTGTTGATCGGAAGTCTTCGGTCTAAGAAGCTCATACTCACTGCTATAGGTTGATGCGGAAACGCTGGTTTTCTGTTGACTATAGTCCAATGGTTTGTTGCCACTCCAGTCGGTCAGATCACGATTTGCTTCTAAAATATAAATTAAAAATACAAAATCGTTAGATTTGGACCAGATTTAACAATGTAAATATGGAAATTGTATATAAGAGTATGTACTAACTATTATATACTATGGCTACTTTTACACCGAACAGACCGATATAATTGGCCGACCTAAAGCAGATTTTGTAACTTGCACAGAGAGATTTGGATAAATCTCGAGATTTAAGCAAATCTACCCCCAAATCTCAAAGATTTACCATACATTTATTAATCTAGATTTCGACCGAGATTTAAAACAAATCTTGTTGAGATGTTCTCGCCTGAATATATGCTTTTTACATTTCACCACACTCTCCGCGGTTTGTTCAAGTGAAAAACGTGTACATGTACAGCACTTAATCTTGGTGGCGGAAGAAAAACGGATAGTGTGCATGGGTTTCGGGATTTGCAAATCTATCCAGATTTAGGTGTAGGTATTAAACTTATATGGTTGCACATATGTCTATAACAAAACTGATCACATAATTTTAATTTAATTTGGTTTAGGTATGTATTTTGGGGTGCTGAATCCGAATTTTAACTTTGCCGCCTGGAAAAAGTGAAGTGTTTTGAGAAAACTGCCTGAAATTGCTCGAAAAATGCTCTTTTTCCACCTTTTAAATATTTATACTGGAATCTAGTTGGTTGTGATTAAAAATGCGCAAGATTCGACAAAAGAAACCTCTACCTTACCTACAAGTGAGACTTCAAATAAGCAATAACTTTTGATAGAATGAAGCTAGCGACTTGAAAAATTCGACAAATATTTGTAGAATGGGTTAGTTCATTGATTTCTAGAATGGCTAAGATCCTCCTGAATGAGTGCCAACCTCCCATACAAACTGGCCATATAGGAAACTCACTTTTAACGCATGTGGTCGTTGAAAATCGGTACTTTTGGTATCACCACTTCACCGCTAGGTCTGTACAAGTCTAGTGTATATACGATTCGGACTGGTTTTGATCTACACTTGCGAGCAAAAATACTGAATCAAACCGAAAGCACGTGTATTTGTATGTATCTATATAGGTATATTAATATTTTTAAAAGTACGTTATCCCTGCAAATCGTATGTCATTTGAAAGTTTGAGATTTTATTTTAGCTTTACAATGATACCTTTTTTTATCACCATTTAATGAGTGTTTTATGAATGAACGCTACCTGGAGCTAAAAAGTCAGGAAATTGAACATTTATGAATGCGTTATTACAAGGCAAACTAACCCTATAAATGCATCTGCAAAGGGGTTTCAATGGTCAATTGAATCTGGAAGGTCGATTGAATAAGTTTAAAGCAATAAAAGTCACAATTTTGTCATTCATGAGTACCACGCCTCAGCAGGCGGCTCAAGTTGTCGCCCTATTTTCGGAAGGGCTTACTCAGAGAACAGTCGTTCGTCAGCTAGGAATGAGTCAGTCTACTGTGTCAAGAGTGTTTCGGGGGGAAGGTAGCTACAATCAGAGACCCCGACCCGGCCGCTCTAGGTGCACTTCCGATAGAGACGATCGTTTTATTGTGACAAGTATGCTATGAAATCGGCACCTCACGGGAGTTGCCGTGCAGGTGAATCTGAGGGACGTTCGCGGAGTAACTGTAAGTGAGGAGACGACTAAAGGAAGCGAATTTGACACCGAGACGGCCCGCCACAGGCCCAAAATTGACCCCACATCACCGACAAACGCGACTCACGTTTGTCACGAATCACTTAAATTGGTCCCTCGAGCATTGGCGGTCGGTATTGTTCACCGACGGGACCGGAGTGTGTCTACATGGCAGTGACAGGAGGTCGGCTATACAGGCGTCCAGGTGAGCGATTTGCGCAATGCTGTATCACAGAAACGGTAGCATACGGGGGCCATTTGTGTATGGTGTGGGCCGGTATCTCTGTGGATTCAAAAACGGAAATTGTATTCGTGCCCTCTGGAGGCCGAGGAGGAGGACTGACAGCCGAACGGTATATTACCGGTATTCGACGTGGCCATGTTGTTCCCTACGCAGCATCTATTGGCGACAACTTTACTTTAATGCACGATGTCACACATCGCGTCAAGCACGGCCCTTCCTGAACGAAGCTAATATTGCGACAATTGACTGGCCACAGTCCAGACTTAAATCCCACTGAGCACTTGTGGGACGAGCTCAAAAGAAGAGTCCGACACAGAGATCCCGCGCCTTCGACTATCGACGAAGTGAAGGAGGCCTTAATACAGGAATGAAGCGAAATTTCTCAAGATACCATTAAAAAATTAATAATTTCAATTAAAAATCGAGTACAAGCTGTGATTAGAGCAAGAGGTGGTAATACCAGATATTAATAAATAAATAATTTTGTTATTTTTTAAAAAAATTTTGTTTTATTTAACAAAAACCTGACCACACTCCATTTTCTAAAATCGCCATTTTTCCTACCTTTTGATTTCAAGCCCCACTCTTTTAAAATCTATCTTCAAATATTGTTAAAAATGGTATTAATGTAAAGCTAAGATTTCAAGTTTTCTAAAGATATACGATTTGTATGGATACATAATGTACTTTTCAAAATATGCATACAAATACACGTGCTTTCGGTTTGATTCAGTATTTTTGCTCGCAAGTGTACTTAACAGAGTAGAATTTTTGCACTAACCTTCTATCCAGAGCAGCTCAGAGCAAATTGTTAGTGTAATTGTGTGGTCTTAACCTGCTCTGCTCTGCATGGCTGTTAAAAAAAAACGCCTATTATAAAGGATCTTCCTCCTCACTTTGCCTATTATATGTGGATGATCTTAAATTGTTCAGAACCGTTACATCGGTTGAAGAGTCCTTATGACTTCAATGTGATTTCGATGCTCTGAATAACTGGCGGATCATCTATTGGGTTGTCCGGAAAGTCATTTCGCTAACTTTCAAGGGATAGCACTGTTATTGAAAAAAAAAATTACAGTGGCGTTTGCCAAGATTTTTTTTTTTGCAGTTTGACAGCTGACATTTCAAGCTATAATCAGTCACAAATTGGTGGTCCTCTGTTTACAAATCTTTATTTGGCATCGACTTGAAAATGCAAATTAAAAGTGAACACTTTCGACATATTTTGATTTTTTACTACCGAAAAGGAAAAAAACGCAATGCAAGCGCGGAAAAAGTTGTGTGATGTTTATGGTGAAGACTCATTAACAGAACGCCAGTGGCAGAATTGGTTCGCTCGTTTTCGTTCCGGAAATTTTGATGTCAGTGATGCACCATGCTCTGGTCGTCTAACAGCTGTCGATGACGACAAAATAAAAGCAATGATCGAAGCTAACCGGCGCAGTACGACATGTGAGATAGCGGAGAAACTCAACTTATCCAAATCAACCGTTCACGAACATTTACAGAAGCTGGGATACGTTAGCAAGCTCGATATTTGGGTTCCATACGAATTGAAGGAAATTCACGTCACCAAACGAATTAACGTTTGCGATTTGCTGCTGAAACGTAACGAAATCGACCCATTTTTCAAGCGATTCATAACGGGCGATGAAAAATGGGTTGTTTACGACAACGTCGTATGAAAACGATCTTGGGGCAAGCGAGATGAACCTGCACAATCGACATCAAAAGCAGATATCCATCAAAAGAAGGTTATGCTGTCTGTTTCGTGGGATTTCCAAGGTGTTATTTATATGGCAAAAGGTCATCGAATAAAATGGCCAATATATAATTGATTAATGTTTGTTGCTTGTATTAATAAAAGAAATTTGAAAATCATGAAAAAAAATGAAATGACTTTCCAGACAACCCTTTATATCTTAATGTGAGCAAGTGCTTTTTCATGTTCTTTTCGTTGAAGCCTTACCGAATATTCTTCCTAACGCAATCCAGAGCACTACCCTTCCAAAAGTGGATCGGTTCAAGGATCGTGGTATTACATTTGACACTAAATTAAAATTCGCTCTTCGGATTATTGAGATTAACGTAAAAGCGTCCCATATCGCGGATTTCCAGAGTTTTCAGTAACCGATTCACCTGGCTTCATCTTCATAACATCTATCATTATACCTCTACTTGAATCAGACCGGGTTCACTTAACTCAAATTCCTTTATACAACTCCCATTCTTCAGAGCGGTGATAGAAACCGGTCTTTCTATTTAAAAAAAAATCAAAAGTTTTCTTTTTGACGGAGTTTGACGTTCCAAATTACTCTCTTTTTAGCTTGTCATTAGTTCTCCTTTTCTATATTTTTCACCTTTTTATTTTGAATTATTTTTTGAATTGTTATTCTATATTTTCGAATTTGTTTTATTATTTTATATTTCTTTATATAGTACATACATTAATTGGGAGTTTAGTTCTGTTGAACAGAAATTAATATTAAATAAATAAATTAAATTAACCAACAAAGATTCACTTCTTATAAGTGTTGTCCCTATTGCACATTTCATTTTATTTACTTTGCTATCAACTTTGTTCTAAAGTTCTATTGTCACTAGACAATCGTCAACAATCCCATCAAGATACTATAAGTGAAGATTAAATACAAATTGATCGGCAATTTCTTAATGTTAACGCGATACCCTTCAAAATACAACGAACTAATCTTTCTTTGACCTGAACACCGCCTTATTTGGATAACGATATCAGCTGTCAATCAATCAAAAGAAGCCAAGGTATGAATCAAGAAGTATTAAGGGATCAAGGTGCATGGCCATGATGAATGCTATCAGATCCACTAGTGCGACCGTGCGTGGTCGTCTTCAGAGGATACGACATACTGTTCAAAGAAAAAACGTCGGAAGGGATCAAGATAATTGACTGTTTGAAGTGACTATTTGATCTGTTTTAGAGTGTGGAAAGGTAAATAATATTAAGGTAATAAAATGGATTAATACTTACTGTAAACATTGACGAGCAGATCGAATATATTTTCCTTTCCGAATTGCATAGCCAGGTGCAACGGTGTGTAGCCCTATAATTGGACAAAAAAAAGATAGCCGATTAGCGTGATTATGGTGATTATTGTGATTATTAGGCTTGCATTCGGTTAACTCGATAAATGAATACATTATTAATTTAATCGTTTTATGAGTTGGTAGGTAGACTTTCAGACAAATGATGGAAATACCATTATGGGTCATGTGTCGTGCCGGTGGGCGAAACCAGGAACCAAACGCAAAAAACAGCATAGCCTTAATTTCATTATTTCTTCTAAAAACGAGGGATGCGACATCGATGCCGATGTTTTAACATCTATACAGGGTGTTACTAGTACTGAGGCTCAAACGAAAATGGGAGATAGAGGAACTTGTCTTGAGTGGAAAATCGTTCCACACATACTTCCGTTTTTGCACCATTAAGGAGATAGCGCGATTTTAAGAACGAAGGATTTTCATCGTACCTGTGATCACTGTTTGATCTCTAACTTCTGCTGTACTTAGCGTAACGTAATAATTCTGGGCTCGTTGGAAAGGACACAAATTGTTCTTTCTAATTGCTATCAACTGTGTCAATCAGTGTTATACTTTTTGAGAAAAATTAATTTAAATGACACAAACATATTAAAAAAATAGAAAAAAAATACAAAAAAGTCCTGTTTTCTCCAAAAAGGACCTGATTAACCACCAAATTTTATTACATTTTTGGAAAGCCCATAAAATTTCACAATAAGTTTGCAAACAGAATTTCTTGATAGGTTGAATTGTAAAGGAGCGGGGCTAACAGTTATCAAGCACGTTCCCTTCAAGTAAATCTGGTTTGACACCCGTCATTCGCCGAAGGAGTATGATTAATAATAGTGAGGACGAAATAAAAGAGTTGAAGTATGTTTATTACGTTTATTTAGCTTATTACGTTTACAAATAATTTTAATCGGTCCGGTATTTCTTTCCCCATTTCTCAATTCCACCAATTATGCCGAATTTTTGGAGAAAACTTTTTCCAGACCTCATAGAGGATATACCACTCTGTGTACTGGTCAGATTTTGGTACCAGCACGATGGAGCGCCAGCGCATTATGCTGCTAATGTCCGTCGGTGGCTCGACGCGAATTTTCGGGATCGATGGATTGGTCGTGGCGGTCCCATTGCATGGCCTCCGCGATCTCCCGACTTAACTTCCATGGACTTTTATGTCTGGGGGTATTTGAAAAGCATCGTCTACGCAGAGGAAATTCATACACGAGAACAGCTCATTTCCCGTATCACCGAAGCATGCGATCAGTTACGAGCCCAACTACTGCGTGTGAACCCCACCAATGCCATTCATCGGCGATACCACTTGTGCTTGCTCCACAACGGCGGACATGTTGAGATTATTTGTAAACGTAATAAACTAAATAAACGTAATAAACATACTTCAACTCTTTTATTTCGTCCTCACTATTATTAATCATACTCTTTCGGCGAATGACGGGTGTCAAACCAGATTTGCTTGAAGGGAACGTGCTTGATAACTGTTACCCCGCTCCTTTACAATCCAACCTATGAAGAAATTCTGTTTGCAAACTTATAGTGAAATTTTATGGGCTTTCCGAAAATGTAATAAAATTTGGTGGTTAATCAGGTCCTTTTTGGAGAAAACAGGACTTTTTTGTATTTTTTTTTTTCTATTTTTTTATTATTTTTGTGTCATTTAAATTAATTTTTCTCAAAAAGTATAACACTGATTGGTACAGTTGATAGCAATTAGAAAGAACAATTTGTGTCCTTTCCAACGAGCCCAGAATTATTACGTTACGCTAAGTACAGCAGAAGTTAGAGATCAAACAGTGATCGCAGGTACGATGAAAATCCTTCGTCCTTAAAATCGCGCTATCTCCTTAACGGTGCAAAAACGGAAGTATGTGTGGAACGATTTTCCACTCAAGACAAGTTCCTCTATCTCCCATTTTCATTTGAGCCTCAGTACTAGTAACACCCTGTATATTGGGGCCGATGTATTTCAACATCGGTACTTTTGTCGATATTTTGAGCTTAATGATTGATTTCGACTTCAGGTAGAAGTGATCCCAATTAGATTATCATTGTTTTTTTTTTTTTTTTTTTACAAAATTTACTAGTGTGTTTCTCTTGGAGAATGATAGCCTCTAACTCAAACTGTGTTGTGCTGACTTCTGGGAATACCTCCTAATGGCTCTCGGTATTTCGCAACTAGAAACTCGCCATCGTCAAGAAAACATTGATATTCAATATGTCTCAAAACATTCGACATTCAAATATGAAAACAACTACATACGAATACATACTCTGTTATGACTCCTTAATATCAACTAAATCACTCATACATCTGGGTATAAGCCTTAGGGCAACCATTAAGCACTAGGAAGTATTCTCAGTAGGTAGGTACAGTTTAAGAATGTTCTCGCCTAACTGTCAGAAACGCGCCAGCGGATTTAATCCATGTGAAAACCATGAATGATATCTTCTTATATATAAAAGAAAGCCGTCTACGTATGTACAGGGTTGACGTCGTTATCCTTTATCTGATTTGCTTCAAATTTTTTGCATTCGGTTTCTTTACACTCCACTTGAAACCTTACGTCATTCAAAATTAGAAAATTTTCCCGGGAAATTCGGGAAATTCCATTTTCCCATACATTTTGTATGGAGACATGTTTTCCCTTCTATCTCCCTAGCCCTACATACGATTTGCTTCAAATTTTTTCCCTGTTGACCCTTCACGCTCAACTTACATGTTCACCGAGCCTAAAATCCAAAAAAAAGGACGACCCACTGACAATAAAGGACATTTTGTTGTCCTTTGAGGAGATATATCCAGTACGTTGCAAGTACTCGTACTTTACACATGTTCTCAATGCAATTAATATTTTTTCCCGTGGTCTCTCCTAAAAAGGACGACCTCTTGCCTGAAGTGAAAATTGGCGTGTGTCCGATTTGCCTGAAATTTTTTTTTTGATCTGTCTCTTTACGCTCAACTTGGATCCATACCCAGCTCAAACTCCAAAAAAAGGACGACTTTGTACGAAGAAATATTTTTCCTTTCACTTCAATTATCCTACATCCGATTTGCTTCAAATTTTTTCAGCTGTGCTCCTTTCCGCTCAACGTGCATTCTTACCGAGCCCAAATTCCTAAAAAAGGGTGGCCTGTTGCGAAAAAGGACGACCTGGTGTGAAAAAGGACGACCTGGTGTCCTTCGTGCAAATACATCCAATAGTTGCATGTGTACTTTATACATTTCCTCAATGGAATTTGTTTTTTGTTGTTTCCACTGGTCTCTCGTAAAAAGGACGACCTCTTGCCCGAAATGAAAACGGTCGTTCATTCGATATGTCTCACATTTTTCTTTCATTTTCCTTCCGCTTCTTCACGCTGAATGTGATCCTTATCCACCTAAAATTTCCTAAAAAGGACAACCTGCTTTAAAAAAGGGACGACCTGTTGCCTGTTGTCCACCACGTCCACCATATTTTCTTCTTATTCTTCTTCTTCTTCTTAAAATATAAAATGCTTCATATGAAATCTATATGACATACAATTTCTATACACTTCACTCGCCGCCAATATTTGCTTGCTCTTAATGGGCTCTTCATATAAAAGGCCAAATTGCTCCCTCTCGCACTCGCGCAATATTGCAATCTTCCGTCCCAATTATCTGGATGTGCAAGGCATCGGGCTGCAAATTTTCTTGGTGTGACGACACACGTTCTCCATGCTCCATATGAAATTCAATTTCAAAATTTCAATTTCACTCGGTGACAATATTTGCTTGCTTCAAATGGCCTCTTCATATAAAACGTCGAATTGCTCCCTTTCGCACTTGCGGAATATGGCAATCTTATGTCGCATTAATCTGGGTGTGCAAGGCATCGTTTGGAAAATGTTTCGCGTGATTACACAAGTTGTGCTGGTAAGCAGGTGGGTGGTGGTGCACATTGATAATTATGTGCTGCATGCACAAGCGTACGAATGGATCGCCATGATCAAGGTTTATGTGGTTAGGATCGTCAGGAGCAAGTTTCAAGTGGTGAAGGATAAAAAAAATTGCATGCGCTACTGACCAAGTCCATAAGTTTCATGTGATTAAGGAGTACAAATGGACCGGAAGGACCAAGTTTCCGGTGTTCAAGGATAACAATAAAAAATGCTCCATATAAACAACGCGAGCGAAGTGAGCCGACGCAGCTAGTATTATTATTGTATCACCGATGTTACATCTTCAGCCCACACCCAGTCTCCAGTGACTTTATTGATACTCGTACATTTACTGAAACATCAATGTTTCTATATCAGAACATCGATGCTTTCAAACATGAAAAACTGAAAAAAAAAAAAACTAGAAGACTGGAACATTAATCTATTTTTCTATCGACGTCTCATTACTACTAAAAATATATTTTATTTTCTATGTAAAATACTAATCTTTTGAATATCCCAACACACATTGTTGATTTACTCAAAATTACAATATAATGTTACCAGTAATAGATCAGACAAGGTAATGTAGGTTAGGTAAAGGGTCTACCAAGATATATCATATCACATATATCACTTATACCACTTATGTGTCCGTTGGGTTGCTACCAATATGGTTTCACCTCATTAAAAACCTAGGACCCGAATCAGCCTGTACTGGCAATGTAGCCGTTAAGCTGTGTCGCGCTCACATCTTTGAAGTCCTTCAAGTCATAATAAAACCAAGAAGCCAGGAGTTTCACTCCTTTTTTCATTCCAAGGCTGGACAATGCAAAAGAAGGTGTAGAACCCTCTTCTTCTTATCCACATTCCCACAACTCCTGCAGTAGTCGGTGTGAGGAGGATAGAGCCCCGATGGAACAGTGCCCTTTGATGATAACCCCCACTACTCTATAATATACCTATATAGGAACCACATTGGTAGAATGGTGGGCACTGACAGCACCCAGCAATATGGCAGAGTGACTAGAATTGAGTTGTTTGACATGTGCTGCCTTTAAGCCATCTAGTCTGGATGTTCACACTGCGTGCGATGCCGAGCCGAGCCGAGTCGAGCGATCGATGCGATGTGATGGGTGTTCACATTGCACGCCGTGCGATGCCTAGCCGAACGATGCCTTACGATTCGATGCCGATCAGAGCGATGGCTTGCGATGCAATGATGATCCGGGATGTTCACTGCACGCAATGATGAAGAGTAGAGACCAATTTAGTTCAAGGAATAGAATCTGTTCGACATCATGTCGTTTGCGCTTGACCCAGTAAATTTATTTCTGTTTGAAAACAGTGCTCTAAAAATGGAAGGGCGTCGCAATTGGGTGCATCCCATTAATGAAGAAATGCCCAGTGTTGGTGAATTTCATCATCTCTTCTGCGACCTCCGACGAGATGAAGAAAGGTTTTGGAGTTATTTCCGTATGAGCACTACCACCTTCGATTACATAGTAGCGTCAACTTTGAGCAGCCTACAGAAACAAAATACGAATTTCAGGAGGGCTATTGCTGTTGAAGAGAAGCTTATGGTGATTATTAGGTAAGTAAGTACGAGTAGCGTATTTAAAAAAAAAATTTTATTTAAAAGTTTTGTTTACATAGTAGTATTTTCATAGTATATTATTCAGAAAATTACAAAGTAAAGTAGTTCTTTTCATTTATTTTTATCTTCGTTTCTTTCCCACGTTCGTTCAAAGTTGAGTCAAATTGTCAAAATTATAGGAATCATGATGATAAAATATCAGAATCTCGAACGACGCTAGTCATTCCTCCTTTCGGGAAGACGACGACCTCATATTGGCTGAATTGGATTATCGTCCTAATTCGGCGAGTAGAATTTGTTCCATTTTAATTCGGCATCTCATTCGAGCCTCCGAAGACAGTTTGCACATAGTAGGTGCCAAACTAACTAGGAAGAGATAGCTATCATCTTGCTTGTCTGTCAGACATTGTGACCGTGTCCGTGTTCCAGGTTCGAATGTATGTGGACCGGCTTATTAAAAATTGATATGCGGACGCGTGAAGTGACGCAGATAGGAGCAGAAACCAGCGTCATCCCAGATAGCTATCACGGCGGCAAAATGCCGCCGATAGCTATCTGCGGCCATGTGCATCGCTTCATTGCCCGTAATGTATTTCTTCATATCCGATTGAAAGTGACGCAGCGTCAGGCGTCATTTTGACGTCCATGTGCACCGGCACTAAATATGTAAACCGCCGCTTCTGCTCTATACCTTTATACGCAGCGGTGTCTGCTGCTCAAACTGCTTGTGAAATCACGCCTTCTAAACGCGACCTTATTACGGTGGTAATAACCTTTCATTTGAGCCATACTGAATCACAACCGGAGTCCAAAGCGTATATACCCTAGACTTGTACAGACCTAGTTGTGATACCAAAACTTGTAACTGGCAACGGCCATATACATCCATTAAAAGTGAATTTCCCATATGGTCAGTTTGAGCTGTGGGCGTGAATCCAATGAAAAGTTTCATCGTTCATCCATTCGAATTTTAGATATTTACATTTGAACTAACGTTTACAGGGAAAGTTGCCGTTCATTCAATAGGATCTTGCCCATTCACAAAATCAACTAACCAACCCACACTATAAATATTTGTCGCATTTTGCATTTGAAGTTTCATTTGTAGGGGACGTAGGGGTTGCTTGGGACGGAGCTTGGCCATTTCCAATATCAACCAACTAAATCCAAACATTTGAACCAAATTTCAAGTCGCTAGCTTCATTCTATCGAAAGTTATCGCTTATTTGAAATTTCATCTGTAGGGGAGGTGGGAGTTCCTTCGGTCGGATCTTGCCCATTTTTAATACCAGCCAACTAGATCACGCTACAAACATTTGACCAAAATTTCAAGTTTCCAACTTCATTCTATCGAAAGTTATCGTGCAAACGGACAGACAGACATGGCTAAATCGAATCAGGAGGTGATCCTCATAATTTCCATGTATACACTGCCACACCGCCGCGTCGAAGCCTCCTTTAAGGCGTTACATATTTTCTGCGTGACAAAAAGAATATACCCTATACTAAAAGTCTAGGGTATAAAAGCAGACATACATGCATTTTTTTCAGTGTGATCTGATACATCAAATATTCGTATTACTTTACAGCTCGTACTTGCACCATACTGGCTCCATGGAGCTTCACATCGCAAAGCCCATAAACTCCATCGCAAAGCCCATTAAATTCCATCGCACCAAATCAGCAGCCGGTACTTTCCATTTTCTTGCTTTAACCGCTTGTAATTGCATTGCATCGCTCGACCCGGTTCGGCTCGGCATCGCACGCAGTGTGAACATCCACTTAGCTCAGTCTACCACAACAGAGTTAATTGGTAATTTACATCATGCAATATCAATTGAGCCCTCATGAGTAAACTCATTCGCGCAGCAAAACCACTGGCTCGGTATCCAGCAGACGATAATATTGAAGAACAATCCCATCCCTGTGAAGGCTGACCGGCACGTCTCAGTAGTTTTCGATGTATTAAGAACAGATTCAAATGAGCAACTAGCAGTGACAACATGACTCCCTTGTAAAGTCAGAGCTTCCAAAATCGCCGAAACCTCTGTCCATAGAAAACTACAAAAATGGGTAAGACGGAAAGATAAGATAATCCCTAGTCTCACCGTGTATTAACATGTGCCAGCTACCAGCCCCAATCCCGTCATCCATGTATATGATCAAGAAGTAGGGTGTAAAGGGTATATTGCCAGCCCAAATGCTGCTCGATGGAATCAGGCTGGTGTAGTTCCTGCCAAAAACGTGGTTTGGAGAAGTGAAATCAGTCTCCACAGGGAAATCCATGTTGCCTAGAATAGCTGAGAGTCCAATATTCAGCGCACTCCACCGGCCGTATTCGTCACCAGTTGTTCGCCAAATGTACATCAACCGGAAGCAAGTTAAGCAGGGTATCTAAGCTGGCTGATGGAGTTGTTCTAGAAGCCCCCGAGTACTGCAATCGCTACTTGTCTTTGCACTTTACCTAACAAGTTACAATAAGACACTACTCTAAGTGCCGTCCAACACACACATATGCCGTGCAACCGATTTGGCCGCACAACCGCTGTATAGGTATATAGCCACTACATCGCTTTCGGTTGCTAGCCTCAGTTTTTGCAAATGCCGTCCTGCATGAATAGAGTGCAATTGTGGCTATGTTCACCCGCTCAAAAGCTATCAACTATCAAAAACCCCACTATCAATAAGCTAGTCTTCGGCTCACATCAGATGTTTTTCGGTATACACAGCACCCTGCTGGAAGACGAACATTCAGGAGCAAGCGACAAAGGCAACCGTTGCACTGTACTCGTGCAAGAAGGCGATAGGCAAGAAATGGGGCTTACAGCCTAAAGTATTTTAGCTTACTGGCTTTATGTATCGGTATTGCGTCCCATATTGAGGCATGGAATTATTGTCTGGTGGACGGCAGTCAGCATCGTGTCATATAGGTCCAAAGATTGGCATGTATTGTCATCACGGGGGGTCCAAAGGACAACATCGGCCGCCGCCTTAGGAACATTGTTAAATTTGCTTCCCTTGGACATTTTCGCAGAGTAAATGGCGGCGAACACGGCTGTATTGGGAAACATTGACATTCCCGAAGTGATAGACTGCACCTCTCCGAAGTACCTGATCCCATCGAGGAATGAGTGGTCAGAGACCGCAATAATGCTATCTGCTGCCATCAGCTTTTTTACTGACGACTCTAAGATTGATGAAGATGGGATTGGAGCTGGGATATACTCGGAGAAGTTGGTTTGTCGTTCCACCTTCCGGAATAGAGAAGCGTCTTCCAGGCGGAGGTTACACCAATTTCTGAGGCGCTAACTTGGCTTGCACACAATGTTTTATCTGCTAGGGATATTGTAATCTATACACGGATAGTCAACCGGCGATTAAATCGCTTACTCCTGTCTTGGTTATGTCAAAGGCGGTACTGGACTGTCACAACCTTCTCATGCTGATGGTAGGTTTTTTTCAATATATCGGGCGGGTACGACCAATGAGATCACGGAGTGCCTACGTAGCACAGATATTTCTCTACCAGCTTGTAAATTGGTTACCCAAGTTGTGGCGTGATAGGGTCAACGTGAGATGGAGTAGTGGCACTACATGTCACAACAACAACGACAACTAGGCAAATGGGGGACAAACACGGATCACATATTTTCCCCTCTCCCCCTTTTCTCTTTTCTTCAAATATGAAGAAAATTCTAAAAATGGAATGTACTCGATGGTACCTTTCTTACGATAACCTACTTGCCTATCTCTCTCTAATTGCCTTGACCCCTCCAGGGGCATGGGCGCGTCAACATATCTAGCATTTCTATGCCTTGTTGACGTTTCAATAGCATATCTACTTTTCGGAAGTGCAGTTGCTAGCATGCACCTCCTATCCGCGCCGGCTTTATACTGACAAGCTCGGAGCACTGTGAGAGTTCTATTAGTACTCACAGGCAACACTTGCCTATACCAAACGAAAAAAAAAATGTCGACCTTCAATACCCCTCTATGAGGACGCATCCCTTTCTCCGGCGAATTATAGTAATTCTACCCATTCCTACAAAATTTCATGTTTATAGCTTCAGCCGTTCGTGAGATATTCTATGACGGACAGACATTTGACCGATTTCATAAGGGTTTTGTTTTTGCTACAAAACCCTAAAAATTTTACCCGGTACAAAAATTTTTTATGCAGGTTTGAAGTCAGAGCACAATATTACATAAGAAACTTACATAAGAAACAGCCATTTAAATTTATTTAACGGACGAAAAGTGAAATTTTGTTGTTCAGTGTTGTTAGTTCTTTTTATATTCCCGATGAAGAACCCGTTCATGTACATTGGGAATAATGCTAATTGGGATTAAACGTTCCTAACCTTCCCCTAAATGAATCCATTCTCTAAATTAGCGTTATCATTGGATAAACCTTGAAAAAAAATATTTATTACACTAATTAGCTTAATCACCATTATGTACCTTAACATACGAAAATTTCTTAAATATGCCCAAAACTTTTCGCGTCAAGTCATAGGTAGCACTTATGGGCATAATAATTAATTTCTTCAGAAAATTCTCAAAATATTTCGGCATAATTTTGAGGTCGACCGTCTTAGAACTTGCCTTGTCTCCTTCACCAGCCCCAGATGTAACCCATCTTGTAAAATATTCTCCATGGTACATAATATGTAAATTTCTGCGATTCATTTCCATGAGATAAAAGACTTGTTGAGTTAACAACGTTTTGTTGTCTTCAGTTACAATATACTTTTCTAATTACATTCAAACCTGCCGAAAAAGATATTCTTCGCGTTAGTTTTTTTCTTTCTTGTGTTTGTTTCTTTCGGTGTTGTTGATTTCGCCGGCACTAACTTCAAGGATAATTATAACATTTTCGCTGGGAAATGTCTAAAACTTATGCATAACGCCTGGGTGAAAATTAGGACCATTACTTGTATTACACGTGTTTTCGAGATGAATATTAAATTAATGTGGAGGTCTTTACGCATCATAAAAGTTAATTAGAGTAAACATTGTAGACATGACCACGCGTGTGCAAGAAAAATATGTAAGATAAAACATTATAACACTCTTTATTCTCATTTTTTTCCACAGTGAGTTTCATAATATTTTTTTCATTTTTTTCCCAAGTAATGGGTCTTTTATAAAATTCTCATCACTTTTTTTTTATCTGCACGCACAGTGCTGATGATAAGGAGGTGGAGCGTAGACAACGCACTCAACTTTGTACTCGCTATCTTCTTTTAATTTATCTACAATTCATGCATAATGAATGCCGTATGATTTATATCTTAATTAGATTACAAAATATGCAAATATGTACATATTTTGTAGATTCTTAATAGACTCAGTAGTGCTTCTGAGCTACATGCCAGCGACTCATCCAACGGATGGATTAATTTGTATGCAACAAGTGCAGAAAGCAGTCGGTTACGGTCGTAAATTTGTGCTTGAATTTTTGATTTGTGAGAAATTCCGGAAAATATCGTTTAGTAAACACAAATAATGACCGAAATAATCTTATTCTAGATACTTTCGATGGAATTTGTAATGTGAATCTGAGAACAATGTTTGGATAGTAAAGTATGATATTTTTTGTTTGAAAAATACAGCTTGTAAAAAAGGCGAACTTTAAGTGTCACCACAGACTGTCGAACACGAACCTGGTACAAATGTGCTTCGACACACACACACACTTCACATAAATGTGAAGAAAACCGGTCCATTTGTACCAGGTTCGTGTTCGAGTTCGACAGTCTGTGGTGACACTACGATATGCATATACAATCCGCGACAAATGCTTAGGTTCATGTTTCCTGTCAGGAAATGGTAAAATAAAGACTATCTAGCTATCTAGCTTTTTGGAAACTGATGATGTTGAAGAACAAGGGACCCAATACACTTCAACAAGAAATTCTTCGGTGTCACTAGCTGTGCATCTAACCTTAGTTGTTTTGTGTTATCTTGACATGTGCCTCGGGGACCTTAAGTGCTCCCAGGGCCACCCATATCAGATCACGAGGAACTCTGTCGAAGGCTTTTTCCTCATCGATAAACACAAAGTGCAAGTCCGTCCGTGCATCACGATGCTTTTCCATCGTAATACGTAAGCACTGAATAGTATCGGCTGTAGACGCATTGATTGTCTTCCAACCGTACAATGTCTCTCAATCGGTTGCAGACAACTCGCCCGTAGATTTTCAATGTGTGAGATGTTAACATAATCTTCTTCTCCTTTGGGCTGCGACCGCATAAATCCTGGCATTGTCTTTAGGTTTCTCTTGCAGTGGCGATCTCTTATCCGGTTATTCGGTTATCAGTCTGATATTCCAATTCTTGATAGAACTTCTCAGCTGCCATCGCCTTTGCTTGAGCCACCTTACGCTTAACTTCCTCCTCATATTCCTCCGGAAGTTAAATTTTCTCGGCTTCACTGGTTGACTCGGATGTTGTCCAAGCCTTTGACTTGCACTGAATCTTAAGTTTCGTTATTTATCCGTCACATTTCCTTGTTCGTGTGGAGTGGGCCTTTCGAAACTACTAGCGTCTTTTCAGCCTCACCTACTAGCCTTTCATCCAAAGCATTCCACATTTGTGTTGGACTCTGCTCGTCGCAGTTGGTATTATTTCGAATCCACCTTTTGGTCTTTGGACCCAACACTAGGATTTCGATCGCAATGGGAGCCTCATCTACCGTTTTTCAAGCTGAGATCCACGCCATTGAGGTCTGCGCCAAGATTATCTTGGCAACTGAACTTCGCGGCGCTTACTATCATATCAGTTATAAAAGCACTCTCCTTATATAAGGTTTCTTTAAAACTGGTAAAAGGGTGTTTCGAACTCCTCCAAATGTTGGCAACCAAAAACCGAGTCTTCTTGTGTTGGGTGCCAGATGCCACTAGGGCGTTGAGGGGAATGAGGCTGCGGATGAACTTGCTAGACAAGGATCATCCAGCCGTTTTCATGGACCTGATCCTTACTGTGGTATTGGGCTGGCCTCGGCAAAACTGCGGATCATAGACTGGTTTGCACTATTACGTCATCAGTACTGGAAGAATTCCAGGGCTACGTCAATCAAAGAAACTGATAATACTCTTCATTCACAAGGGTACTACTCAAATGAGTAGAGCCCATCTAAGATTTCTAGTTGGGTACTTATCTGGACATCACCTGGCCAGATATCACCTGAACAAGATGGGTCTATCCAGCGAGATTGAATGCCGTCTGTGCCTGGAGGACGTGGAAACGACCAAACAAACCTTATGCGAATGTCCCGTCATCACGCGATTTAGGATGTCAATCCTCGGGCAGGCTACAGTCAGCACTGCGGACTTCAGGTGGATTCCTGCTAAAGACATACTATCCTTTATTAGAAAAGTGGACGATCTTTTGACTTAATGGGCTACGGCACAATAAACCTAAAAGGTCGCAGTGCCTTCCTGCTGGGTCAGTAGCTCGACTATTTTATCTTATCTTATCTTACAACAGGTTCAAAGGTCTTATAGTTGCGATTATACCATTTGATTTTCTCGACTGGGTTGGAGATTGCTTTAGATCGCGTTCCTCCTTTCAAAATAAATTCTGTCCGGAGCAACCGGTGCTGGGTAACTGCGGATTCACAAGATCACTTTGCAGTCTTTTACCCAACGTCTCATGAAATTCAATCTGTGTCGCATGAGCTCCACTTCAGTATGTGATCAGGCGTCTTTGGTTCTTAATGAACCATGAATTAAGGATGACTAGATGGTGTGCTGTACACATAGTCAGGATAGCTTCACCTTCATCATTTCTGACTGTAGATTGGCTACCATTCCCACCATGGCGATCCTCGTAATCACAGTTCGATTCACCCATATGGCCATTGAAAACCCCTCCGAAAAACGCCAGGTCGGTATCTGGTACACTTTGAAGCAGTGCCTCACCGTCGTTCCAAAATGTCTCTTTTTCACTTTGCTGCGAGAGCGTAGGCACTTATGACATTCCACACTCTTTCGCAGATAACCAATTTGTTACTCATCAAGCGGTCGCTTATCTTCGAGAAACTCACGACGCTGCCAAGTGATGCCGATGACAGAATAACGCCAACCCCGTTTCTATCACTCGAGGTTCTATAAAAGTACAATTTTTACTTTTTGGAACTCACCAAAAAACGCGCTTGGTCGGCTTGGTCATTTTCAACTTAGTCTCCTGCACGCACATAATGTATATCCTTCTCTGTTTCATGACGTCCTCCAGTTCTTCGCTCATGGATCCCCGTCATGGATCCGACATTCCATCTTGCGACCCTCAGCCTCTATACAGTGAATTTGGACTGCCGCATAGCGCTCGTCCAGGGATACCGTCGAGCTCTGGAACTGCGTATCAGAAGTAGCGCCCAGTGAGGTGGTGCTTCTAGCGTGTTTTACCATAAGGCCTTACATAAATTCTGTTACACCTACCTGGAGAAAGGTGGAGTTAGTTGGCACTAGTGTGTGGAAAGTAAGTTTGTATGATCTTTCCTTTTACACACTGACGGGCAAGATGATGGGCAAACTTTTAAAGTTCGTTGGACTGGCCTAACACTTGCCATTAATTTCATTTTCTCCGCAAGTTGACGCGCAGTAAGGGGTGAACTGGATGCTTCTCTTAATAACCGTCCTTTTAATTGGGCACGAATCGCCTTTTTTTACCTCCTCCGTGTCGTTGGCTGTAATTCTCGCGATCCCGGATGTCATTATTAACGACGTTCAAATTACGATGTATCCGTTGTGAAATATGGCGATTTGAATAGCCTTCCTCTTTCAATACATCAATTGTAGCTATTTCGTCAGAAGTCAGTCGTTTTTCTTTCGACATTATTTTTCTGTCGGACTTCAGATCACCAAGAAAAATATTACTTCGAAAAAAACATTGCTTACCCACGCGAAGCTACTCGTTAAAGTAAGTGAACTTATACAATTGTCGCACTGGCATAAGTGTTTCCATTTAAAAAAAATCAGATTTGAAACATTTAGGCCCGTTTTCTCAATGTCCTGTTAAACTGCCTGTTAGCTAACACGGACTTATTTATCAAAGGCTTGAACCTAACTCATATACAACACCCAAAATACGACAAAATGTGGGGATTTTCTCCCCTTATTTTCGAAATGCATTATCGTATTTTGGGTGTTGGAAATGATTTAGGATAAGGCCTTTGATAAATAAGTCCCTGTTAGCTAACAGGACATTGAGAAAACGGCCTTACCATAATAACCGCAAATCGAAACAGTATAGCTAACAATTGGCTGCGTTCCTAAAACGCCAGCGCTGAGTCAACTCTAAGAAGCGATTAGTGCTGCATGGCAATTCGTCATAGAAACGCTGCATTGAACTAAGCGCTGACACTAAGCGCTTGCACTTTTAGTCAGTATAAAATTTTCTCGCTTTCCTGGCTCAACGCAATATTTGACATTTGCGACAATTGTCAAACTTCGATTCTAACCTCGGTTGTGTTGCGTATGGTCGATGGTTGTGTGTTAAACGTAACTGTTAAACCTTATTGTGGGAAAGAAAGTTGTTACCATATCTTGTGTGTTACCTGGGACTCACCAAAGCAAGAAGTTTCGAGTTTTCTGTCAAACTGGCATTTGACAAATGAGACCGTCGGTATGCCGTTTCTAAAACACGAAAATAATGACAATGGGCTGGCTGGTCAGCAACTGTGAAGCGCTGACTCAGCGATTTTTTTAGGAACGCAGCCATTGTGAAGTTGTGACACTTATGAGCAGTGTTGCCAAAATCTTATCATCAAAACGGCTAAATTTAGCCATTAAAGCCGGAAATATTTTTCTAAAAACGGCTAAAAATCCGGCCGGAAAAATTTCCTATTTGGAAACGGCTAAAAAAACGGCTGAAGAACTAGCCCCACCGAAAACCCCTAATTCTAAAATATGTTTTAAAAGTAAAGTTTAAAACCAATAATATTTAAATATATTTCAAAAGAAACAAGCTAGCCGAAGGCGAAGCGTTGTGTTTTGTGGTACATTTGCTTTTTTGAAATTACATAGTAGTAAAACTTGTTCCGATTTCACTGTTCCTATAAGAGGTATATGAAATAGTGGGCCGATTTCAAACAAATTTATAGGAACGTGGCTAAGCAGTCAATACGATTGAATAATATGCAATTTCGTAAAGATATCCTCAGAAATAAAAAAAGTTTTTCTGACAAAAACTTGCTTTTGGGACGGTCGTTCCTATGACAGCTATATGATAGAGTAGTCCGATTTTAACCAAATTCGGAAATATGATTTTACTAAAGATACTACAATATCTTTAGAAATATTGTAAAAAACAGTTTTTCTCACAAAGACGAATTTTTGGACCGGTCGATCCTATGGCAGCTATATGACGTAGTGGTCCGATTCCGTTAGTTCCGACATATATATTGCGTGCAAAAGAAAGAAGGCTCTGTACAAAATTTTAGCTCGATAGCTTTAAAACTGAGGGACTGGTTTGCATAGAAACAGACGGACAGACAGACAAAGCTTAATTGACTCGTCTCATCATACTGACCTTCACATCCGTCAAGGGTATAAGAACGTGAATTGTCCGAACATGCATAGAGAATAACCTTGGGCAGGAAAATCGGCCGTGAAAAATTAGATCCGGCTGGTCGGTTTTTGATTTTTGTGCCGGCTAAAAAAAAGTGATTTCCGGCTAAATTTAGCCGGAAAACGGCTAAATTGGCAACGCTGCTTATGAGTCAAAATAATCCTGAACCTAAGCGGAGATACTAGTCAACTTTTGAAGTGACCCACCTTCACTTGTTTACTACGAACCAGTTATACGAGTTCTGTTCAAAACATAACAGAACTCTCTTAATTATAGTGAAACCTCGATATCTCAAACCTCTTTATTGCGAATTTTTGATATCTCCAAATATTCCTTCGGTGCCGATAATTTCACATACGATTTATATCCTTACTTGATATCTCGAAACCATTTATCAATTTAATAACAATTTTATTTCCATGCGGTCAAGGCCCGACGTCGGGCTGTCGCGCCACGATGATGATGAAAGAATTTATCAGTCCCCAACCGTTTTGTGACTTCGAAAAATTTGCCAAAATAAATCCCACAAATGATGACTGTTAATTTTGTTATTCGAACGAAGAGAACTTCGATTAAACTTGAATTTTACAAAATATCGGAACAATTTACCGGTCTTAAATCATTTTTTGGCTTCGAGTAGACAAATTAGAAAATGAAACTGAAAATAAATATATTAAACCAATGGTCATCGACTATTCGATTTATCGACGAGTTTCTTTTTCATTATTTTTTTTATTTTTGATTTGATCGTTTTTTCGAACAATTTTTTCGGTCTCTTGGCACTTCGAGATATCGGAGTTCGACTGTATATGAAGATGGATGTAGCCGTTGACAGGACTGCAATTGTCTAAATCTTCCGTGTAACTGAATGTTTACAGATTGTTTATATCTCGTGCAATTTTCGAGTTATTGCTATTTATATTTTTCTTTTTAATCTGGGGAACATATTCATACAAACAAACAAAAGATTTGTTGGATGCTCTTCAGAATCGATGCAAATAACATCGGTAAAACCCCACAATATGTCCCAAAACAGAGACAACTACATATAGCTAAATTTCAATTTTTTGGTACCGAGCAGACACTATAGAGCAGATTAGTGTAGCGAAGACGGAAACGGTCCATGTCTTTGCTGGGAGTGTGTATTGGTTTAGTTTAGCATCGGAACGTCCACTCAAATTTCAAGAGGATCCGAGCTGGACGCTGGCGTTTTGATCGTGAACACTCAGCGAAGAGAAACGTTCACGTAAAACGTGCTCATGGAATTATCCCTGCCCATGCTATTGCTAAAGCTCAAGATCACATTCGTAATTATCCGGTGATTTTCCATATAAAATCCATTCATACAACACAGAAAACGACATACGAATACAGCTCCATGAGCACGTTTCACATGAACGTTTCTCTTCGCTAAGTGTTCACAATGAAAACGCCAGCATCCACCTCGGCATCAGCTTTCATTGTGTGGTCGCCCCAGAGAAGAGAGAGAAATAATGAGATGAAATTAAACGAGATATATAGTATTTTTCTTTCTTTTCTCTTCGTGATTTTTCTCCTCTACAATGGTTGCCGGCTAACTCAGGAGCCCAGTTTGTTTCTTTTTCCTTTTTGCAGCATACCCTGTTCTCAGCTCCAAGGATATGGTCTGGTAATGCTGCTTCCACCGTCAGATCGATGGCAGCAGCTCGGGTTCGCTTGATGAAGGCCTATTTCTTCGTCAAATAGCACGGCCCGAACTTCACGATTATTATGCTACCTTAGGCTCCGTCCCCACGGGCATCTCCGGATGTCCACCAAACCGTCCATTACATATTATGATGCAATTTGGTATACCACCAAAAGTAGTACGACTAACAAAGATGACGACGATCGACTCCGTCTCACAGGTCAGGATCACAATCAGGTTGATTACTCCTTTTGAAACACGTACTGGTTTGTAGTAGAGCGATGGACTGGCGGGGACCTCTTCAACCTAACACTTGAATACGCCATTCGAGTAATGGATACGGACACAGCGGAACGATGCTCATCAGGTCGACACAATTGACAACGTACTCAGACGACATCAACATCATGTCCCGAAAACTGACCGACGCAGAAGAACTTCTGCAAACTCTTGAAACCGCTGCAAAAGAAGTTAGACTACGTATCAACGAGGATAAAACTAAAATAATGATGCAATCAAGAACTAGGACGCCAGCACAATCGAGCATCAACGTAGGGGACTTTAGCATCGAATTCATAGACGAATTCCCTTCCCTTCGTGGGAAGCAACCAGCCAAAGGACAATAAGACTTTTTTCTCGGTTCTCCCCTTAATGAAATTGGAGCATGTGCCCAGAAACACGAAGCTCCGTGTATACAAAACCATCATTCGACCAGTGGTATGCTACGGCTGCGAGACTTGGACCCTAACCCAAGCCTGCAAAAAAATGCTTAACACATTCGAACGGAAAGCCTTTCGGGGAAATTTTGGAGCCTTTTACGGTCGAGGTGGATGGCGCATCTGGGGCAACCATGAGTTGTATGAAATCTACTATAAGCTGGAAGTTTCGAAAGTCGTCAAACTGCAACATCTTCAATGGGCAGGGCACGTACAACGAATGAACGATGTTCGCATGCCTAAACAAGTAATGAATGGACGAGTCGACGGAGCGAGACTGCGAGGATGGAGGAGAGCTAATTGGGAGAGCTCACTATATGCTGACGCCGAGCAACTACTGGGCTTCCAAAACTGGAGGAAGCGGTCACGTGACTGAGACAATTGGAGGACAATGATCTGACCCGACGTCGGGCTGTTGCGCTACTATGACTATGATAATATAACACTATTATACACCCAGTGACAAAAAAAAACCCGAAATAGCAAATTTGCCGAAACTTGTTTTTTTTTTTCATCCGAATGTCAAAAATTATTGTCAAATTGTGGAAATATGTATTTCTTTTATGTTTGCTATACTGAATTGATGTTTTGACGATTAAAAAAATCCAATGTTGAGACTGGGTCTGAAAATACTAGAGAGAGTGACTTTTTGGACAACAGTACTTCTTTATAAATAATTTTATCTAAACACGTATTTGAGAGATATTGTTTTATTTTAGGAGAATTTAGTGAATGCGTATAAACTTTGATTTTCTTAAACAAAAATTATTGACAGCATATTAAAATTAATACATGTAAAAGCTGTTAATAATTAATGTGGCCGCCTTTTACTTTAATGACAGCTTTTATTCACCTGTTCATACTATCATATAGCGTGGTCAACGTATCTGCATTTATTTCGTTTTCCCATGCTTCTTGGATGACGTGTTTTATTGTTCTAGGCTCTTTTTTCTTTATTCACGATCCCATTGTCTGCCATAGATTTTCAATAGGGTTCAATTCGGGGCTATTTCCGGACCAGGGTAGTATACATATTTTATGCGCGGTGAAATTATTACCGGGTTCGCATGTCATTACTTTCAAATATGCATTTCTAGCCTATTATGTAATAACTCAATGTTGGGGGTAGGGTAGGTAGGGTTTCAATCTCGAGTTGCGCCTTAAATTGCGTGATCTGTTATTGATAAATGTTACGATAACAGCGAATTTTGATTCAATGTCAAAAAAAACTTACAGAGCGAGCTCGATGTGTCGGAGCAGAGTCATCCTGAAATATCGAATTTTGAATATTTTCTGTTAGGTCCCCAATTGCTGGGACAACACCTTCATTTATTATTTTCTTGTATGCTAATGCACTCACAGATCCTTCTAGAAGGATAAGAGGCTCTACGCGGTTGTACATGATGCATCCCACAACCATAAGTGTCACCATACACTGTCGATCCCGAACTCGAACACGAACCTAGTACAAGTGGACCGGTTTTCTTCACACCTATGTGAAGTGTGTGTGTGTGTCAGAGGACATTTGTACCAGGTTCGAGTTCGAATTCGAGATCGACAGTGTATGGTGACACTAACGTAGGGGGAATGCTTCACCAGAATAACGCTCTCCTATGCTTTACGGTGTACTCTGGCTGATCCATCGGGCCCAGTCAAATTGAATTTGGATTCATCGGAAAAAATAACATGTTTGCAATCCTCCAAAGTTCAATTTTCCCGCTCCTTGCACCATTGTAGTCGAGTTTTCCTCAATCGTGTTAGCAAAAGGGGCTTCTTGGCAGGTCGACGGGAGCGTAAACTCATCTCATTTAGCCTTGTTGGGATAGGTCGCGTACTTCAAGGCTTCTTCATCGAAGGTTCCAGATCAGCTCTTAATTTTACAGCCGATTTGAAGCGATCCTAAAGTGACAAGAGCTTCAAATGGCTCTCCTCTATTGGCGTAGTAACCCGCCGCCTGCTTTCCTCTCAACAGTGCCTCTTTCCTTCTGTTCCACCCATGGCATCCAACTTCACGAGCGATTTCGGATTTCGATTTGTTTTGCTCGAATAAACAGCAGATTCGCAACTTTTGCACCATAGTCAACTGCTTATGTTTTGACATTTTTATCGACTACTTGTTAATACAAAAGACAGAATAACACTGATGCAGCTATTATACATTTTCTGGCTTATGTAGAGACCCTAATTTATACCTGTAAAATTTCAACCGCCTACGAAAAAGATAAAAGGGTCATTACCTCATTTACCGGGAAACCCCTAATTCGGGTTTTTTTTGTCGTTGGGTGTACATTAAGCATTAATTAAACATTTCGATTTGTTTTATAGAAAATAATTCTGAATGGACTAGTATACATATTTTATGCGCGGTGAAATTATTACCGGGTTCGCATGTCATTACTTTCAAATATGCATTTCTAGAGTATTATGTAATAACTCAATGTTCAAATTCAAAAATAAATTGATCGAATTCTCAATTTTTAATCCCAGATCTAATGAGATCGACCGCAAGTCGGTACGAACATATTTGAAAAGCAATAACCGCGTACTACATATAGTGGTTTTGCATAACTGCCAATCTGTTATAAAATAACGTGCAAGTAAAATAGTTTAACACTGGCATGCATATTATCTCGTCAGTAGCATGGGTAAAAAGCCGCTTTAAAATGTAATAGGGCGATTTTTTTTCTTAATATTCCTATACTTGTCCTCAATGTTGTTTTCCTTGTTCAAAACAAACGTATTCTGTCTACAAGAATAGTGTAGTTTTTCATGAATATTCCATGATAATTTCCATGCTCAAAAAGATCGGAAAGCAACATTTCCTTAAATAAAAATAAACGATGTTCGATGTTCGAACTTCAATCCCAACAGAAAACAATCCCATTAATAAAAGGACAATCCGATATAGGCCGTTAACAACCCCTTTCCTGTAGGGACTGTTTGTTTCATTTTTTCCCCCGAAAATTATTTCCGACATCCTTCCATTGCATACAGACGTCTATCACATCTGAGCCTTTGTGACATTTCACTTGTAACAAAACAACGTGGCTTTCATGCTTGCCAGTCCTCAGTCCTGTTAATAAAAAACGCCTAAAAGGAAAATTTCCATTTAAAATTTTAAAATTTTGTACCATGTTCGATTCGATTCGCGCGACAAAGGATTGAATATGGCTCGTAGTTTTGTGCGGACGAATTGTATTCCGATTTCACTTAGAAGCTAATAAAGTGTTTGTTCTATTGTTGACGCAATGTGTCAATCATGTTGAAATGTTGCGTTGAATTGAGACGTGTCGCGTCGACTTGCCTTTCTGTTGGGAAATTCAATTCGTCCTGGAGTTTGAAGACATCCGCTGGGTGATTGTTGACAAATTTTTGTGGGATTTCTTTTCTTCGGGTTTTCGACCAGTGAAAGGGGTGACATAAATTTAGAATATTCTTTAAGTGGAACAAATTGATTGAAACCACAGATTGGAATTAAAAATTTAAAATTATTTGAAATATGGGGAGGTTTTTTAGTCAGTGGTTTACGTTCTTATTTGAGTTTTTATGCGATTGGTAATGATCCAGTAACAAGTAAAAAATAGTACAACAAATTAAATATTTTTGTTGAATGTAATATAGGATTCATAAAATTTCTCAACATTCATGAGCATTATGATTTTCTAATAGGATAGCGTCCCATTCAGCTAAAGGAGGAATTATTTTTTATTCCTTTGTCTGATTATCTCCAACATTTTTTTTTAATTAAATTTAAATAGCAAAGTAAATAAGGTGTTATTTAAAAAACTTTTAATGAAGGAGGGTGATCAAAATGAGCGTTTGACTAACAGTTTTATCACTTAGTAGTCTTTTTTATTCTTGCAACTTAAACCTAAAAAAAAAACAGGGAAAACAGCGGTAGAGCAATATTACCTTTTGAAAAAGAAAAAAAAATTATTACTAAAAAAGTTGCGTTCCTGTGATCAAAAATTTCGTTAAACAAGAACGCCCGTTTCATGAACGATTTTTTTTTATATTGACTACTCTAAGCGATGAACAATACAGGGAAATGTCAAACCATGAAAACACATTTAATAGGAAAATTACGGTTATATTAAACGGTTCATGCATTTCTACGATGAAGACCAACTGGTCTACGCACCGCGCAGCACTTTTACAAGGGCTACCTCCTATACTAAGTGAGCCCACTAACGAACAGGAGTAGTATGACTTGGTGAATAGGTTAGGTTAGGTTAGATGGATTGCCTAGAAGAGAAAGGCGCACACTGGGTCCGTTGTGATACCCCCTAGATACAGCATACTTGAGCTTATCTCAATCGTTAAACCAGCCAGAGCTGGAAATGAAGCGATGAAGACGACAGACACTAACTGCCTTTAGGTCGTCCGGATCGACAAAAAAGTAGGACCCAAGGATATCTCTCCTACTTTCCGCCAAAGCAGGGCAAGTACACAGAAGGTGATGACAGCTTTTCTCCTCCTCCACGTCCCCGTAGCTCTTACAGTAGTCATTGTGCGGGAGTCGAAGTCTTCTAGCATGCTCCCCAATCAAACAGTGTCCAGTGATGAGCACATTTCTCAAATGCCGTCTGCTCAGCATCAGCATCCCGTAGGATCGGATTGGATCCAGCTTAGGCCATAATTGCCTAGTTGCATGACATGTGAGTCCACTACTCCATCTGGCGCTGGCCCTGTCATACGCCACATTATGGGTAATCATTTTGCAAGCTGCTAGAGGCATCCCTGTTCTACGCCACCACTCCCTGATCTCGTTAGTCTGACTTGGTGAATACTCTGGCGGCTTCAATTAATACGGCGAGGTCAATATCGTGTCCTGTCAGCTCACATCTAGGAAAGAGAAAACCAGTCTGGTACAACGCCAGTATCTCTAATCTAAGGGCTATGTGCAGGAGGCTAAGGTTACCAGACTGTAGTCGGACTGGAAATCCTAAGAAAGTCCCTTAAGTTCTTTTAAGAAAGAACTGAGCGTCGCTAAACGCAATTCATGGAGGAATTTGTGCGAACGCATAGAAGGGCCCGGAGAGGCATCCAGATTTCGCAAAGTCTTGTCGTCAAACCCATCTATGGCTAGCTTCATTCAAAAGCCAGGTAGGATGTGGAAGTCTCCGAGCAAGGAAACTGTTGGGTTCCTGCTTAACTTGCATTTTACCGGTAGCTCGATGGTTCCCTTGCTCGAAGATAATTTTACTCAGTAGATAGCGCCGTGTGACTTTGCATCCATTCTCTCCAGTTTCGTACCTTTCAAATCTGCTGAACCCAGCGGCATAATTCCGGCGGATCTACAGCACTCTTCAGACATTGTGCAGAGATGATCTATGTTCCTCCGACCTGGACGGAAGTGTTGGTCGTGTTCATCCCGAAAGCTGGAAGGAGTTCGCACGCCCGCCCAAATCACTTCAAACCCATTAGTCTCTCTTCCACTCTGTTAATATATCTTGAGAGACTGATTGACATCCACCTTCAAAGCACCATTCCGTCACGTCTTTTCCACTTCGCAACATGCCTATTGAAAAGGTAAATCAGTATACAGGGCTCTACACTCTCTGTTCAGCCTTATTGAAAATTCTCTTGATCACAAGGATTTAACCATGGCTGTTTTCTTCGATATCGAGGACGCGTTCAATAATGGCCGACCCAGAGTGATTGTGAAGAAACTATTTAGCCTCCACGTCGTCAGGTTGCTCTGCAAATTAATAAATAAGCTGTTAATATCTAGGCTTATTCCCACCACTTCGGGCACATCTCTGTGTGTAGACGCGTTCGCAGATGGACTCCCCAAAGCGGTATATTTACTCCACTGCTTTGAAATCTGGTTGTGAATAAACTGTGTCTGGACGTGGAAAGGATGGGGAACAATGGCACTACCTATTCGGATGATGGTAAATTTGCAAACGTTGTCAGTGAGGTACTGCAGAATGCCCTATCTATTCTAACCGAATGGGCAAAACATTGTGGTGTCGTGTTTAACAAGACAGAGCTGGTGACTTTCACCGCCGGGCGGTATACGCTCTGTCCTGGCGGAAAGAAACTGGTTTTACTGATAAATCCAAATTTCCCGGTCCCATTTTCAGCCTTATTCTCTCTAGGAATCCTTGGGTAGATAATATACCCTGAATGTATGACTCCATGGTCATCTACAAGGATGGCTATAAGATGCATGACGAGGTTGGGACTGGCATATAATCGGAAGGGTTCGGTTATTATTTATCGTTCCGTCTTCCTGATTTTTGCACCGTCCTAAAGGCGGAGGTTTCGGCGACTTCGGATGCTCTGATCTGGTAGGGTAGTCACGTAGTGACTGCCAGAGCTGCAATACGTTCACTTTAATCACCACAGGGCATTACCACATTGGGAAACTCGTCTAACGACTGTGCCTCGCCATGCCTACTGTGGAAGGTGTGAGGATGTCGATGAGGCGAAGAGCTTTATTCACCTTCTGTGTTATTCTAGAGCTTTGGCGGGTAGTAGGAGGAGATTTCTTGGTTCCCCGTTTTATTACGACTTGGAGGACCTCAACAACGCTAGTGCGACTCGGCTCAATCGTTTCATTGCTAACCCCGGCTGATTTAATACTTAGATTTTAGAGTGAGGTAAAGAGATTCTATCAACGAAGGTAAAACTAAAATAATGATTCAATCGACGAAAAGGACACCTGCACAATCGAGCATCAATGTGGGGGACCTCAACATCGAGTTCGTGAACTGGCTTGCAGCTTGTAAAGAGACGCCAACGAAACTGACGAAATCAAGCGACGGATACAGTTAGCTAATAAGACTTTTTTCTCGGTTCTCCCCATAATGAAATCGAAGCATGTGCACAGAAACATGAAGCTCCGGGTGTACAAAACCATTATACGACCTGTGCTATGCTATGGCTGCGAAGCATGGACCCTAACTCAAGGGTCCAGAAACATGCTAGACACATTTGAACGTAAGGTTCCACGGCGAATTTCCGGGGCTGTTTGCGATGGATGGATGGCGCATCCGCTACGGTGTTGCATGAACTGTACGATGAGCTGGAAGTTTCGATAATCGTCAAACTACAACGACTTCAATGGGCAGGGAATGTACAACGAATGGACGATGATCGCATGCCAAAGAGAGTAATGAACACAGAACGAGTCAACGGAGCAAGACTGCCTAGACGACCGAGATCTCGTTGGGAGAGCTCAGTAATGCGGACGCCGAGCAGTTACTGGGCTTCCAAAATTGGAGGACGCGGTTACGTGACCGAGATAATTGGAGAATAACGGTCCAGGCGGCCAAGGCCCGACGTCGGGCTGTCGCACCACGATGATGATGATGAAAGAGATTCTGGCGGTATCACAACAAACCCCTTTGTGGCTCAAAAAATATGAATATGATTAATATTTTAATAATCGCATAACATGAACCCCCGCAAACGCCAACGTTCGTTGTTTTTAATAGTTCACGTTTTCGCGAGTCTACTTTACATAGCAAACAAACAAAACGACTCTACTGCCTAAATAAAACTTCTTATGCCGGGTTTCCACCAAAGAGACAGTTTTGAAAAACACGGACAAAAACTGTTTTTCTGAACAAAAACACAAATGTTCTGTAAAAACTGAACAGTTTTTAACCCTTATCCTACCATGACTTTTTTGTAACACAAACTACCAACGGGGTCCATTGGACCCCATTCGGTGTTTTGAATGAAAATCTACGGCATATTCGTTATATTATGGCTAGGTGCCCTCCGCATGGTAGGTGGATTACTGCTCCATTTCGATCCGTCCATTCCATGGTAGTACTCCGTCGATGATCCATTATTTGAAGCGCATTGTGCCGAGTCCTCTTCAGAATATTCTAGTTCGTCTTCAACATCTGACGCTTCGCTTACATGATCCTCTTCGGAATCGGAATCCGAGTCGATGTCCCCATCATCAGAAGCTTCAAGGGCGCGAAGAATTTCTTCATCTGTCAGCATCTTTTATTGACAAAGCTGTTGTAAAATGTCAAACCCACTTCTCATTTCTCGGAATTTATAAGATAAAGAATTCACTAATATTACATTCCTTGAATTTTCTGAAAAAACTATCGATCACAAATGACTGGAAACTCAATTGAACTGAACTGCCCTTTGTAAAGACCACGCACTTACGGTTTTATGGTGAGATAAGAAAATTTCTGTTTCAACGGTTTTTATTTCAAACGATCTCATTCAACTATTGGAATGGGGTTCTGTATAGAACGACTTGTTGGTGTGGGGCGTGCGTTTCTTGTTCTGTTCTCTGTGAACGGGGGAAGCACAGCTATTGTTCTTTTTTACAATATTATACTACTTTGCCTTAACCCCTAGCGGGGCATAGCGCGTCAACTACTCCTGCGCGCCATCGTACTCTGTTCTGGGCAATGGGGCGCAACTCCCCAAAAGACTTACCCAGTACCTGACACTCCTTTGCCACAGATCGACGCCATGTGATTCAAGGACCCCCTCTTGGTCGGCCAATATTATGCTGAGCGCAGACTGCACTTTTATTTGGCGTTCATGTTTCTAACACTTTTTTGCAGATACTATAAATCCGTGTTTATATCGAACACGTCTTACCTATATGCACATAAAGCAATGCATTCAATACCATATGTTCCACAGTTTTTGTGTTTTTTTCGCATGATTATTCAGCACTGCAACCACTTCTAGAATGTAAAATACAGTCAAATTACTTTCACTGCAAGAAAATAATGCAATACTTCATAGAACGCTAAGGGGTCCAATGGACCCCTTTGGTAGTTTGTGTTACAATTTCCGAAAATTCCAAATTTCAGCCATCGTACAAAAATTTTCTCTAATAGCACTTTTATTTCGTATTTAGAGAAGCATAATAGTAAAATACATAGGGGCATTGGAAATGAATTGTGGACAAGGACCTAGATATTTTAAAAACAAACAGTCCCAAGGGTCCAATGGACCCCAACGGTGGTTTGAGGGTTAAAACATTTGTGTCCCTGAAAACTGTTTTAGGTAGCAAAACACTTTCCCATCGCGAATGGGAAAATGTTTTTGTTTTCTAGAACAGATCAAAGGAAAACACATTTGTTCTTGTTTTTTTGTCTGCTTGGTTGAAACACGCACTTTTGTTTTCTGCGACAATTCTACACAGTCAGTTATCAGTTGTAATCTTAAAGGTTGATGTGATATAAATTTAACATTTTTTGTGTTTTTTAACTTAAAATGTGTTCAAACAAGAAGCAGTTAACTGAGTGCAATTATAAAATCCTCGTTGTCTGATATTTTCTGGGAACAAGATAAACAGAACTAGAAACAAAACCAGTCTGTTCAGTTGAAACAGTTTGTTTACATAAAACAGAACTGTTTTCAGAAAACAAAACTTGTTTCTGTTTTTGTTTTTCAAAACAAAACTGTTTTTTAAAACTGTCTCTTTGGTGGAAACCCGGCATTAGATTTGCACTGAGGATTAATCCTAAACGCTGTTTAAAGTTAAACGGTGGTAGGTTACCGTTTAATCTATTGATTAGCTAATGTCATTCTGTCGTTCACTCGATCTCGTAATACTCATCTGCCCCTAGTGGGCATACCGCGTCAACTATTTCATGTGAGCTGGCTGGCGTTTCGTTGGCATAAACTAGTTTCGGATGATGCACGTTGCCAGCATGTAGGTTAGGTTAGGTTAAAAGGCTGCCGCGGATGACGCAGCACACATAGGCCACCAAAGGGCCCGTTGTGATACCAACTAGGATAAACACCTATCCCGTTGAAATTACTATCCACTGAACCAGCCAGAGTTGGCAATGAAACGATAAAGCCTGATCGGACTCATGCCCCTTAGCTCTTCTAAGTGAAGGAAGAAGGGTCCCCCAGAAAGACCCGCCACCTCGCAGCCAACGCAGGACAGGTGCCAGCATGTTACTCCTGCCCCTATTTAGCCACCTACCTACGACAAGTTGGGAGAAGTTATGGCTTATTATTACGCCCCGCACGACAGTGGGAAGACAACAAAAACATCCATGGCCACGAACGCCGTGGATGGGACTTGAATCCGTAACGACCGTATCCAGACATGAGGTTGACGCCTCTACGCACTGAGCTACCGGTCGCCCCAAAATTCCAAAGTATACATGGATAAGCCGGCTACGATTAAGGAATAGGAAGCCAATATTACTCGCGTAATTCGCCAAATACCAAAGCTAAATATTAGCACTTATCGGCATGGGAGTGAGAAGGGTTGCAAATCATAATACCTAAAACGCTCGAGATTAGTGTAATGTCAATAGTTTTTGAAGTCAGAAAGGAGATTTGTTAAACTTTTGATGAAATTTTAATCAGGGTTCAGCCTGTATCGATGGTCAAAACAGATGACAAATGTCGAAAATGCAATACTATATTTATATTGCTTGTAATTCCATTCTTGTTGGTTCAACGCCCAGAATTCATGCTGAAGTGTCCATCGTCCAACGGTAGCAAAACTTGGATTTTGTTTTACCACAACCCCGGCGCGGCGATAATCAAGATTAAATTTATGTAGAAGTTACTCAGCCAAGGAGCACTATAAATTGTCACTACATATTTTTTTGGTTTTATTCCCAGAGTTGATACAAACACGCCTATCCACTTTTAATACTTTAATAAAAATCCTTCCTCTTTGCTTCAATACATGAGGCATATCACATTGATTGTATCCACGAAGCGGCCTTATACGGAAATATAACCCTGCCCAATCTTCCATGATTTGGAATTAGAAGTAGCGTTCAAGATTGAACCCATCATGCAGGGAATTGAGCTGTCCATCATCAATATTAGGAATGAATCAGAAAGAACAAACTAAATTTCGTATTTGAAGTACAGTTTAACAATCTTAATTTAATGATATATAATTTTCCTCATTTACTAAAATATATTATTAATAATAATCATAAATTTATCTAATTACATTTCTGGATTATGTACTACTAATAATGTGCATGGTATGACCGTTCCTCAATGTTGCAAGTGCATCGAATTGGTTTTCAATGCACGTTCAAAACACCCTATGCAATGCATTTGTTATATGCAGTGAGGAAGGGGTTAAATGTTGTTTTGCAGCTTTAAAATCGTTTAATATCACGACACTACGAGAACCCGACTTTAATAAAATTTTCAAATTTTGAAATATAGACGCAATAAAAAACATCCTTTTTGGTGGTTTAAAATAACTTCTCTCTGCTCTGTTGAAAATATGTAGGTACATTGCCTACTAGAGTTTATTGCATTTGTAAAGGATTCGATTTTAAATCCCGTGCCATTCTCAATTGCCGAGATTTTCTTGAAATTACGGAATACTCGTATATGTAGCGCATGAACTGGGGATGACAGTTTATCATAAAAGGGCTTTTCACATATGACTGAGGACACATGTTTCAACATTTTTTCTTTTGTGCAAGAAAATGACAAAAATCGTTTCAAGGAGTACATTGTACGACCACGGTTACGGTGTCTGCAGAAAATCTCACACACGAGTGGAACAGCCGGAAAAACACGATTTCAAATCGCGAGAATATTAGAAAATATAAAATGAAATATTTTATTACGTACAATTGAAGTGTGTGAATGGAGAACATGTGTATTGTGACAGCATGTGATTTTTCTAACATTGAAAAAAAAATGTATTTCATTTGGGGAATTGTTAGGAAACTGATTGAGAATGCGGGAAATAAAATACACATACATACATATGTAGAATTGTTTGGCTTGTTGTACATTTTCGCGTTTGTAATGTGGTTAAGAGTGTGGAAATTATTGTAAGTTACAAGCTCGATCCGCTAGAAACGGATCTTAGATTAATATGCACGTAGAGATGCGTCAATATTAGCCCCGTTCTTTTCGCTGGATGAAAAGTTCATTCCCATACAAAACGTCTGACCGTCGATGGTCCGTATGGGATCAGATCTGGATCAGAGCTGAAAGTGAATTGGTTGAACGTCAACTTGTTTGTCGGCAATTCGCTCTGTACATTTATATACGAAGTCGGCAATTCGCCCCCACGCGGCGAACCATCTGTATGGTGGCTATGGAACTTCGACAGTCGCATGATCCGTGCTATTCTATTCACTTTTGATCTTTGTCCGAATGAAAAGAAAACGCGCCTAGTATCAGTGTTTCCCGGAAAGTTAATGGCGAAGGTGTAACTACATGATGTCAGGTTGGTATACTGCGGAGCGTAGCGAGCGGAGCCTATGCAAGGGGATTGCGAAATCATCTGAATTTAAATCTCACTATTTTTCAAAGGGGGGCAAAGACCTTTTCCATAGTCCTCCGCGTGGGCGCCCCCTGGTAACGGCAGTGTATCAATTCGCTGACGGCCAATGTCTTAGCGATAAGACAGTTTGGAAAAGGCAGATAGCTGTAGCCTGAATGGCTGACGAACACCTAAGCGTCTCAGGTTTAGTAGGATGGAATGACTTGCGTAGTTGGACCTGCTACATGGTTGTGTGGGCTCCAGCACGTTTATTAAACCATCTGAAGCAGCTATCTCCGAGGCCATCCCCTGAATGGGGTTAAGCGACGTGCTGACAGCTCGTCCTTGTAAAAACCACTCCATGTCAAGAAACCTGGAACAAAAGCCTCGGATTGGACGGATCAACAACGACGACCACGCAAACGAATAAAGGATTATTCTTTCGGATCCTGGAATGTACGCTCCCTGAACAAACCGGGGGCCGAGAAGGCCCTCCTTCAACAGGTCGAAAAGTACAAACTGAGCATTACAGCAGTCCAGGAAACAAATTGGCTTGGCAGCGAGATCAATGACAAGAAATCGCACATAATTTTTACAAGTGGCAAACCATCGGGCCGCAAGGAGTTTGGAGTAGCATTTATAGTGAACAATCACCTCAAACCGCATATTACTGACTTCAAACCCATAAATGAACGGCTGTGTGCGATTCGCATCAAGACTCGATTCTTCAATCTCTGCCTCATCAATGTGCACGCCCCCACTGAAGTTAAAGAAGACGCAGTAAAAGACGAGTTCTACGCCCGCCTTGAAACTCTCTTCGACTCACTTCCAACAAACGACGTCAAATTGCTGCTGGGAGACTTTAACGCGAAAGTCGGAAATGAAAGTTGACACCGGGGGACCACTGGAGGCCACAGCCTCCATGAAGAATGTAACGATAACGGCCAGCGACTTATAGACTTCGCCTGCAGCAGGAATCTAGTCGTAAGCTCTACGTGCTTCCCGCATCGACGCATTCACAAGCAGACCTGGAAGTCTCCAGACGCACATACCGTCAACCAAATTGACCACGTCCTCATTTGCAGGAGATGGGCGTCTAGTGTCATGGATGTCCGCTCCTATCGAGGAGCAAACTGCGACTCAGATCATCACTTGGTGAAGACGACCTACAGATGTAGAATTTCCTCAGTGCACCAATCAAGAATCAGCCCTCCCAAAATATTCGCGGTTGATAAGCTTTTGAGTGATGCTACAGCGGTGGCGTATACTACCGCCCTTGAGGAAAAACTATCACCTATGCTACACAACATCAGCAACACAGGCGTCCATGGGTTCTGGGAAGAACTCAAGGGTACCATCAAGGATGTCGCAGAGAAGGTCGTGGGATATAAAGCCCGGCGAGCGCGAAATGACTGGTTCGACGAAGAATGCAAAGACTCACTTGACGCGAAAAACGAGGCCTACAGACAATGGATTCAACGAGGAACCAGAGCCAGAAGAGAAAAATATGACGAGCTACGGCGAATATCGAATAGAATAATTAGACGTAAGAAACGTAAATACTTTGACGAGCAGTTGCTGAATATAAATGAAAACTTAGCTAATAGGAACACCAGACAAGCGTACAGACTAGTAAATACAATTAAGAACGGCTACCAACCCAGGACTAGCCTTTGTAAGGACAAGGATGGAAACATCATCAGCGACACCGATGGTATTAACAAACGATGGGCCTCTTATTTTGAAGAGCTTCTAAACCGACCATCTATTTTAACATCCCCACACAGGAAGCTCTCGACGATATTGTTGATCTAGGCCCACCCATTCAACCCCCGACAGTAGAGGAAGTTGATCTCGCGTTGCGGTCACTAAAACGAAATAAAGCGCCGGGCGCTGACGAGATTCCAGCTGAACTGCTAAAATTCGGTGGAACGAGTCTATAGGTAGTTGATGCCATACATCAATTACTCCTACGAGTATGGGAGAACGAGGAGATTCCAGACGATTGGCGCAGAAGCATCATCTGTCCAATTCATAAAAAGGGAGATAAACTGCGGTGTGAGAACTACAGGGGCATCTCACTAGTTTGCACGTCCTATAAAATTTTGACGAAAATTCTGGAAAATAGAATAAAACCGTACGCAGAACGAGTCATTGGCGAATATCAAAGCGGTTTCAGACCTGGTCGCTCCACAACCGATCAGCTCTTCTCAGTCAAACTGATACTCCAGAGGTGCTGGGAATACAACGTAAACGTATACCAAATCTTTGTCAACTTCAAGCAGGCATACGACAGTATCGATCGTGAAGTACTGTACAACATCATGCTGCAATTTGGTATACCGGCAAAATTAGTGCGACTGACAAAGATGACGATGACCAACTCCGTCTCACAAGTCAGGATCCAGAATAGACTTACTGATCTATTTGAAACACGCACTGGTTTGAAACAGGGCGATGGACTGGCACCGACGCTCTTCAACTTAGCACTGGAATACGTTATTCGGGCCATGAATATGGACAACAGCAAGACGCTACTCATCAAGTCGACACAATTAGCAGCGTACGCCGACGACATCAACATCATGTCCCGAAGATTGGCTGACGCAGAAGAACTTCTGCATACGCTCGATACCGCTGCAAAGGAAGTTGGATTACGTATTAACGAGGGTAAAACTAAAATAATGAAGCAATCGGTGACAAGGACACCTGCACAACCAAGCATCAATGTGGGGGACCTCAACATCGAGTTCGTGAACAACTTCATTTACCTGGGTTGCAACTTGTCAAGGGACGCCAACGAAACTGACGAAATCAAGCGACGGATACAGTTAGCTAATAAGACTTTTTTCTCGGTTCTCCCCATAATGAAATCGAAGCATGTGCACAGAAACACGAAGCTCCGCGTGTACAAAACCATTATACGACCAGTGCTATGCTATGGCTGCGAAGAATGGACCCTAACTCAAGCCTCCGAAAACATGCTAGACACTTTTGAACGTAAGGTTCTACGGCGAATTTTCGGGGCTGTTTGCGATCGGGATGGATGGCGCATCCGGTACAACCATGAGTTGTATCAAATGTACGATTAGCTGCAAGTCTCGAAAATCGTCAAACTACAACGACTTCAATGGGCAGGGCATGTACAAAGAATGGACGATGATCGCATGCCTAAGAGAGTAATGAATGCAGAACGAGTCGACGGACCGAGACTGCGAGGACGACCGAGATCTCGTTGGGAGAGCTCAGTAGGTGTGGACGCCGCGCAGCTGCTGGGCTCCCAAAATTGGAGGACGCGGTCACTTGACCGAGATAATTGGAGGACAATGATCCAGGCGGCCAAGGCCCGACGTCCGGCTGTCGCGCCACGATGATGATGATTTTTCAAAGACTCGAACCAGTATGCGTCGCCTGGTCAACTAGAAATGTTTCCAATCCGGTGATGGCTTTTTGCATCAACGTCGTTTTAGTGGTGCTGCAGGTGCATGTCAGGACAACAGGACCTTCTAGAGTATGGAGCGAAACGGAAACCATACCAGGCACATAGCCAGGTGGGTGCCTTAGGTACTGAAGCACCCCTCTCCCTCCCCCAAAACTACAAACGAAATAACAATATAAATAATCTAAGCAGTGTTTTTTTCAGATTTTTGTCACACAATCAAAAGCGTAGCTTGAGATTGAAAACAGGCGCGAAGAATAGAACTTTAAAAATATGTTCCCTTAACGTAATGTTGAATTGCTCCTCCATTCCATAGAATTTTAACTATTCCCTTTTTGATTTTAGCTTCGAATAATTAGGGACTCACTGGAAAAAGTTTAAGCGGCTTCATCACACTGAACGATTCGTCAGCCGATATTGTGATCACCCTATGGAACTGTTTTGAGGTGTATGCTCTCAACTGCATTCTCCGAAACTAGTTTATGCCAACGAAACGTCAACTAGGCCACATGAAACAGTTGACACGCTACGTCCCACAAGGGGCTAGGGCAATACAGTAGTAGTATGGAAGGGTTTTGTGCCTATGGTAGACAAATTCCATAATAATTTCGATTAAATGTAATATTATGACACCAATTCTGCTGCCAAAAGGAGCGGATAAGGCTTATATTACGAAGGCGGTCCGATAAGTACTTAGCCTCACCGCCCGATGGCGCCACTATAGCAAGAGAAATTTACTATCGTGTAGTACATTCTCGTAGACGGATACTGTCAAAATTTCAGCCGAATAGACCTTGTGGTTTTGTTTTGACCGCGTGTGGAAGCGGGCGTGTCCACGGATTTTAGAAAAATGGAAAGAGCAATATCGATCGGTGAAGGTGGAAGGGAAATCCCGCAGCGAAATCAAAGAGGGCTTGGATGCTGTGTACGGTGATCTTCTCCTTCGATGGTGACCGTAAAAAATTGGTTTAACGAGTTTTAACGTGGTCACACGTCGGTTTTTGATGAGCAACGCCCAGGTGCCACGAAAACGGCTACCACGGAGGTGATCAGGCCTGGACTTGAGGAATTCCGGATCGTCAATGGCATGTGCAGGCACCTTGAGGCCGCCGGACAGGCTTTTGAGGCGAACGGATGGATAATTGGAAATCGATCTTATCGCCATAGAATGAAAATATCTATCTACTGGATTGAATTGTACGGCATTTCACTTCCCATGGCTAAGCTTCAGATACATTTGTCTATTGAAATAAACTCTAGTGAAAATCGATTCTAGTCACGCGGCCGGCCAGGCCGCCTTGAGGTCGCCTCAAGGCGGCCTGAAGCAGCCATACACGATCCGGAATTCTTCAAGGCCGGGCCTGATCAGTTTTTCCGGCAGGAATTCCGGATGGTGTATGTTCGGCTTAAAAGCTGCATAGGTTCACACAGGCTTCGATGTCATATACCTCAGCTTGACAGACTTTTCAGTACTCCAATATAATGACATAATGTTCTTTGAATTGAGCCTACGATATCCACACCCACACCTATGCCCTTTTTCGAGCTATCAACGAATCATGTAATACTGTCAGATGGAAGACTGCTGTGTAAGACGTCCCATTTTCATTTGTTCCAGGTTGTGGCAGAGAATAGAATGGTTAAAGAGCATCATGGAACAATGTTATTAGCCGTTATGGAACCAGTTTCTGTTTTCTCTAATGAATTTTTATTACCGAACTACTCGTATGTCTGGCTACTGGATTAAGTACATATATGAATTGACAAATTGTACCATCGGTACATATCAAATGAGAACAATATACGTACTCAAGCTGACGTCAGTGAATTTGACATTTTACCCATATTTTCGAAAATTCAAAGACCCGGAATGCAATCAGACTTCTCAATTATTGCAATTGCACGTTATTATAATATCAACATCGGATGACAACGACGTCATATAGAAAACCAGAGCTCATATACGTAATAAAACATTAAAAGTAAGTCATTGTTGCATATTGCATTCGGCATTGCACATTACGACCGTTTCTTTATACGCTTGTCGCCATCGTTGCAACCTACTGAAGTAACCAGCCATCTAACTTAGTGGTAGACCACTCACGAGACTGCTCATGAGCCACCGTAACATGGAAAAAACACGACTTAATGCCATTTTGTCAGGTAAATCGCCGAGATAAACCACTTCTTGACGACGACCTACCTCAGCGTCTTTGGTCAAAGGTTTCCTCCCAAGGCTTATTGGGGTTTGGGTTAAGTGGAGTATACAATGCACTTCCCAAGTCATGAAAGATAGAGCGTCGTGGTTCATGGAGTCATTCAAGAATGGTTTGCAATAGAGAAGTTTGTCGGTCGATTTGGTCGGTGGGTATGTTTGTCTGTCTGTCTGTCTGGCTGGATCCATTGCAATGTACGCGGCGGCGTCTGGGAAGCGGAAAATAAGATGCAAAAGCCTTCCGATTATTATCGAGTCCATAATCTTTGTGCCGCGACATAAAGTCGTACGGCGTGCAATACAGCCATGGATATGATTTAAACTGTAGCAGCGACTGCATACTTTCGAATGGTGGACACGTGAATGAAAGTCATTTAAGAGTTTGAATGATGAGAACTGGGTCACAGTTGAACGTGGTATGCTAATGAAGTATTTGATTCAGCTCAGGGAAGGGTTAAACAAATATAGTGGAAGCACCCTAAAGCGCAGGCGAAAGTGGCATAAATATAAAAATATGAAATCAAATAATAGTTTTCCGATTTGAAGGATTGATTTAATCTGGGCATTTTGAAAGGATAGTCGTCATTTTAATGAATGACGTTAATAACAATTAATTAACCACATCTTTGTACAAAGCCAAACACCAACTATGTACACCCTAGACTTATAGTATAGGGTATATTGTTTTTGTCACGACGAAAATATGTAACACCTTAAAGGAGCCTCCGGAGGCATAGCAATGTATATATATAAATGATCAGAGTCACCTCCAGATTCGATTTAGCCATGTCTGTCTGTCTGCCCGTTCACGCGATAACTTTTGATAGAATGAAGCTAAAGCCTTGAAATTTTGGTCAAGTGATGGCAGTGTGATCTAGTTGGTTGGTATTGAAAATGAGCATGATGAGGCCAAGAGAACGCCTACCTCCCCTACAAATATAAAATAATTAAACATTAGGGCGACCGGTAGCGCAGTGTGTTGACGCATCAGTCTCATGTTTGACTACCGGCGTTCGAGTCCCGTCCACGACGACGTTCGTGGCCATGGATGTGCAGAAGGTGCATGCTGGCAACTGCATTCTCCGAAACCAGATTATGCCGACGAAACGTCAACTGGGCCACATGGAACAGTTGACGCGCTATGCCCACAAGGGGTTAGGGCAATTGAGTAGTAATCTTATACTCTCATGGAAAAATAAAATCGAGCAGTTGGAAACTAACAGTAATTTTCTTACAAAGACCCCGTACTACCCCACTTTTCACGTTTTTTGTTTATATCTCTTAAACCAATTGACGTAGACACCTGATTTTTGGCATGTAACCCTGAGGTGGGAAGCTGCTTCAGTACAGTAAGTTGGGCATAATCAGATCAAAGGAACGCCTACCTCCCCCACAAATTTCAAAAAATTAAATATTTCTTTAATTACGATAACTTTCGATAGAATGACACTAGAAAGTTGAAAATTTAGCAGAATGTTGGTAGTAAGATCTAGTTAGTTGGTATTGAAAATGGGCAAGATCCGACCCAAGCAACCCCTACTTCCGCTACAAATGAAGCTTCAAATAAGCGATAACTTTTGATTGAATGAAGCCAGGGACCTGAAATTTTGGTCAAATGTTTGAAGTGAGATTTAGTTTGTTGGGAATAAGGATGGGCCAGATCCGACCCAAGTAACCCCTACCTCCCCTATAAATGAAACATAAAGTAAGAGATAACTTTCGATAAAATGAAGCTAGTGACTTGGAATGTTGGTCAAATGTTTGTAGTAGGATCCAGTTGGCTAATATTGAAAATATATAAAATACGACGAGAGGAACCCCTACTTCCCCTACAAACGAAACTTCAAATAAGCGATAACTTTGGATAAAATGAAGCTAGTGACTTGAAATTTCGGTGCAAATGTTTGTACTGGGATCTAGCTGGTTGTTATTGAAAATGCACAAGATCCGACAAAGGAAACCTCTACCTCCCCTACATGTGAGACTTTAAATAAACGATAACTTTCGACAGAATGAAGCTAGCGACTTGAAAAATTCGACAAATATTTGTAATGTGGGTCAGTTAGTTGATTTTGAGAATGGTCAAGATCCTTCTGAATGATCGGCAATCTTCTGTATAAACGGGCCATATAGGAAACTCACTTTTAATGAATATGGCCGTTACCAATTGGTTATCTAACTATCAGGTACGCGGATGATTTAACTATCATAGTCAGGGGCAAATTCGAATCCACTCTTACGGAGGTGATGAGGTCGGCCCTTGACAGAGTTCTACACTGGTGTGTTGCTGTGGGCTTACACAGAAAACTGTTGTTGTGCCGTTCACGCGAAAACGATATTTAACATTGGATCCAATTTCGTTAGGCGGCACGACCTTAGATTATTCCACTGAAGTTAAATGTCTCGGGGTAACTCTAGACTCGAAACTCATCTGGAATACTCACAAAGATAATGTACTTAGCAAAGCCACACGCACAATGTGGGCTAGCAGAAGTCTTTGGACGGACATGGGGGCTCACCCCAAAGATAATTGAGTGGTTATATACCATGCTGGTACGGCCCATGGTGACCTACGCAGCGCTTGTGTGGTGGCCGAAAACTCAGCAATCTTCTGTCTTACTGAAGTGCAATAAATTCCAACGCCTTGCCTGCCTTGGCATCACTGGAGGTATGCGCACTTGTCCTACGCCAGCCCTGGAGGCGATTATTGGACTTACTCCGCTGCATATATTCATTCAAGAATCAGCAGCTCTAAATGCTCTTAGACTTCGTTTAACTTCCGACGTGCGCAGTGAAGAAAGCGGTCACATGAGCATTCTGAATCAAATCCCTGACGTGCAGATCTGCTTGAGATCAGATGACATGATCACCGAAGTTTGCTTCGGCAGAACATTTTCAGCCCTCATCCTTGACCGCTCTGAATGGGTAAATGGCACACCCTGTCCAGACCCTAGATGTATTAAGTGGTTCACTGATGGGTCTAAAACTGAACAGGGCATTGGTGCAGGTGTCTTTGGACCCAACACCAGGATTTCGATCGCAATGGGAGTCTCGCCCAGCGTTTTTCAAGCTGAGATCCACGCTATTGAGGTCTGCGCCAGAGTAATCTTGGAAACTGGACTTCGCGGCGCTTACATTGCTATCTACTCAGACAGCCAAGCAGCTATAAAAGCGCTCTCCTGACAACCAAAAACAGAGTCTTCTTGTGTTGGGTGCCAGGCCACCAGGGCATTGAGGGGAACGAGGCTGCGGATGAACTTGCTAGATAAGGATCATCCAGTCGTTTTCATGGACCTGAGCCTTACTGTGGCTTTGGACTGGCCTCGGCCAAACGGCGGATCACAGATTGGTCTGCACTATTGCGTCAACAGTTCTGGAATAACCTTCCAGGACTTCGTCAATCAAAGGAGCTGATAATGCCCTTCAGTCACAAGGGTACTACTCGAATGAGTAGAAGCCACCTAAGACTCCTAGTGGGGTACTTATCTGGCCATCACTTGGTCAGATATCACCTGAACAAGGTGGGTCTGTCAAGCGAGACTGAATGCCGTCTTTGTCTGGAGGACGTGGAAACGACCAAACACATCTTGTGCGAATGTCCCGCCATCGCGTGGTTTAGGATGTCACTCCTCGGGCAGGCTACTATTAGCACTGCAGAATTCACGTTAATTCCTGCTAAAGACTTACTGCCCTTTATTAGAAGGGTGGACGGTCTTCTGGATTAATGAGCTACGGCACAATATATCTTTTATGGTCGCAGTGCCTTCCTGCTGGGACAGTAGCTCGACTATTTTATCTTATCTTATCTTACCAACTTTTGGTATCACCACTAGGTCTGCACAAGTCTAAGGTATATACGGACTCCAGGACGAAGGTTTTCCAACTAGTTTACTTCATTCAGGAAAAGGATTGTAACTAAGGAACATTAATTTCATCGGTCGAAGTTAAAGAATTATTATTTAAGAACATGAAATCTCTCTCTCAATTGTCCTAGCCCCTTGTGGGGCATAGCGCGTCAACTGTTCCATGTGGCGCAGTTCTGGTTTCGGAGAATGCAGTTGCCAGCATGTACCTCCTGCACATCCATGGACACGAACGTCGTCGTGGACGGGATTCGAACCCGAAATGCCGGTAGTCAAACATGAGACTCAACATGCCTCAACACACTGCGCTAGCAGTCGCCCCAAGAATTTGAAAGAAAAGACGATTTCTGAAAGTTCATCCAAAGCAAAGCGATTTATTTAAATATCTAGTCTAGTTGTAACAATTCAAATTTATTCGAAGAATATTTACAAACCTACTTTGAAGCGTTTCTCTTAAAATGAAAAAAAAAACATTATCCTATTCAGTACATAACGTTATTGCATTGTGTTCCTTTTAGTTTCCCAGTGAAAGAAGGTTGTTTTCAGGGTGCGGTTACAGATTTGAAACCTCATAAAAATCTGTCAACCTTCGCCGTTGTTAGACCGAAATAAATTGGCCATCTAAATTCACATATTTCATAGAGAACGGCGCCCAAATTTGAATTTCGAATAAAATCTGATTCATTGCCGTCGATGACCTTCTCGAATTACCGAGAAAACTTCTTACCTCGGAAAGTCAAAAATTCATCCAGCCCAAAGATACTTGGTATAATTTCGAGAAATTAATTACAGAAAAAAGACAATTTGTACACTGCACGCCTCGGAAATATTAATGGATACCATTGTGGACGTGTCTTTAACGTTCACCGGTGAGACCTACCTGTTTGATTGCTACTGCCTTGTCCATTGATCGTGTCGCAGTATTCCACGCCGCCAGTTTCTGTAATTCACTAGAAAACCAGTAGCCAAGTATGCAACCAGCATGGTTCATATTTGAGATGAGAAATGACAGCTCATAATGCTTAAGCTGAAATATCGCCCGGTAAATCATTGGGGGCCTGATCTGAGACTGTTGTGTGTGCCAGAATTGAAGGAATCGCAGGCAATCAAATCAACAGTCAAAATCAGGAGTGGCCATCAGCATCGTCATATCACACTCGAGCTGGCTGAAGCGGCGTTTGTTCAAAATGAGACTCAAAAATTATGACCCTCATTCCTTTTAGGTGGTGGTCATTAATAATCGAGCGCGCAGGTTGGACTATTTTGATCTGTGGACTGCCCAGGAGCGCGATTATTCTTTTGCTTTAGGGGGACCCAGTAGGAGTTATGGCACGGATAATCGTGTGTTGGCGATTGAGAAGTTTTGGGAAGATTTAGTTCAAGTTTTAACTCATGTTCCGGCAGTTATATTTTTAACTTTTGATCGTATCTCGCATTAGGATTAATTAGAAATTTCTGATTAATATGCAAATTTTAAGAACAACTAGCAATACAAGTCAAGCCATGTCGCCGTACTATATCTATGGATGGTAACTCTACTTCAACTTTTCAAAACAAAGAAAACCAAACCGAGACTCGGTTTTCACAGAGAGAGGATTTAATCTTTCCTTTAAAGATGAAAGTTATCTAAGATCTGAAGATCAGATTAGCGAGATGAATGGTCCTGAGTTGAGTTTGGTCCCAGGGTGAAAAATTTCTCGAGGATGTTGTACGGGTCAAGCACGGTAGCAGCGCTACCTCAATCTGTAGCACAAACAAATTTAGAGACGACGTTGAAGAAAAAACAACAAAATTGTCGTAAAGGCAGTCACAGTCCCTTGGTTGCATGGCAAAAAATGCCACAAGTTAAATTCCTGACTCTTTTTTTTATCGTCGGTCGTTTGGATATTTTTATTCGGCTTGTCTTGCGCGTTTTCATGGTGACATTATTTTTTTTTAAGCTGGAGGAAAAAATTCTCTTGGAGTATTTTACGATGTGGCACGTCGAGGAGAAATTCAAAGAACTCCCCAAACCACTCGTAGATTATGTGGCGTGGAGAAAATATTTAGGTAATTTCACATTTGGTAGAGATGCTACTGTTATAGCCCCCGGGGTTTCTTTTTTACGATACGAGTCAAGATAACGAGGATTATTTCGGTATCCAGTTACACAAAACTACACATGGAAGTTATGGTGGATCATCTGGAATATTCACAGCAATCGGAATTGCAGTGATAGTATTCGAATGGAAAGATCTTATCATATGAGTGCTTCGCTTAGGCTGCAGGACTGTACGCTGATTTGGACACTCAAATAAATGAAATAAATTGTTATTATATTGCATAGAATAGGTCAATTGCGATCCGTATATTAGTGGTTTCTACGACAAAAGGTGAAAAATTCCTTCATTCACAGGTCATGGCCAGGACCGTCGAGAGATAATCCGGGCCCGGGACTTTTATGGGGCCCCTTAATATGACATAATAATAACTAATGGAAGTTATAGCGCGCATTTTTATTTCGTGTTTAAAAGAATTCGGAAAGTTCATGCAATTTTCAATAAATAATTTTTGCATTAAAAATTCAGCTTAAAAAAATTTATTAAATGTTTATTACGAATTCATTCAATTCAATTTCCCGATAAAATTTTAACTTCCAGGGCATCGCTTTTACAGCGCGTAGTCGGCGATGAGATTTACAAAATGAGACTTTTTTTTACATTTATTTAGGTGTATCGGCGATTTTGTGGCTTTTCAAAATGTTTGAAAGAATTTTTTTTTTACTATTATTGAGTTTTCCTGGGAAGCTATCACTTTTTCGCCAGTATGATATGATAGAACTGTATATAGAGGTACTCCGCAAGGGGGTGTGCTTTCCCCGCTACTTTGGAACATAGTGGTCAATAAGCTGCTGTTGGACCTAGAGCAGGCGGATTGCAAAGTGACGGCATATGCGGATGACATCTCTATTGCCATCTCAGGAAAGTTCCCAAATACTTTGAGTGAGGTAACACAATATGCCCTCACTATTTTGATGAACTGGACCAAAAACTGCGGTCTCAGTGCTAATCCGATCAAAACTAAGCTTGTTCTTTTTACTAGGAAACATCAGGTGCCTCCTGTTGAACCTCCTGTACTGGAGGGAGTGAGACTATCCTTCGTGGATAAGGCGGGTTTTCTAGGCTCAAATATAAGGCCTAGAAAACCCGCCTTATCCAGAAAGCTAAACTGGAGGCATAATATTCTAGAACGGGCCAACAAAGCAGCCATAGCACTCTATTGTTGCAGGAGGGCCATTGCAAGTGAACAGATACCTACCAACAAGGCGATTCGCATAAGGGAAACAGGTCAATGGACCGACACATACTTCGGTCATGCTGCGATCCTAAGCAATATTGACATCCCCTCTTTCACGGACTACTGTATTCCAAAACACTAGTTCAGTGCAAACTACACATGCGTTATTCCATGACGTAGTCAATGGGAAATGGTCGACCCGACGGCACTAAATCCTCTCTGTATTTACACGGATGGCTCCAAAACCGATGATGGGGTGGGCGCCGGAGTCTTCTCTGAGTGCCTTCAACTTGCTACGTCTTTACGCCTCCCAAACTACTGTAGTGTTTTCCAGGCGGAGATCCGTGCAATAAAAGAGGCAATGATATGGCTCGGGCAAAATATCATATCTGCAAGAGATATTACGATTTACACGGACAGTCAGGCCGCTTTGCGATCCTTGGAATTCGTAATGGTGTCGTCAAAGTGTGTGGCAGACTGTCGTACATGCCTTATGGAAATGGGAAATTTCTTCAACATAACCCTGTGTTGGATACCAGGCCATAGTGACTTCATTGGCAACTGTAGAGCAGACGAGCTTGCTAGAAGGGGAACTGCCGATGGAAACCTGCAAGTATGTCGAAACATTGCTATACCTCTCCATACACGTAAGTATGGCACAAAGGTAACCTCTATCAACAAGGCCAATTCGAGATGGCTGAATGGAGATACGTGTCATAAAGCAAAACTGATATGGCCTAAGCTGGATGTTAAACGATCCACTAAACAGCTTTCTATGAAGAAACTCCACATCAACCTTGTTGTGGGAGTCATCAGTGGTCACTGCGACATCGGCGAACACGCCAGAAGACTCCGACTTCCATACCGCGATTTTTGTAGAAGCTGTGGTGATGAGGAGGAGGAGGAGAGTACTTTTCACCTTCTCTGCGATTGCCCAGCTTTGGCACATAAAAGAAGACCTACTTTGGGGTCCTTTTTTTATGCTCATCTGGGACACTTAGCTAGTGCGGATGTGGGTCAACTTCTTCGTCTAGCGATAAGCTCTGGTTGGTTCAATCAACAGATGACGACGAGGGGTATGTTTTTAATAGGGTATCCAAGGGACCTATTTTTGGTCTAAGTGCGCTGTATTATGTTTATTTACGGCAGCCCTCCGTACCATACCATACCATACCATGATATGATACTTTTTACGATGATCATTTGTCAACTAACGATTAGTTTCCTTCTCGCCAACCATCCTTCCTCTCATCTCCCTCTTGAACTTCCCTAAACACTTTTCCGGCAGGCACCCAAAAGTTTCCAACCCGACAAAAAAACCGCGGTTCGCGAGTTTCGCATACTCTGCTTTTCTTGTATCTTTTCCTATGGGATTCTGAGGCTATTTTAGTGCTTTTTCAACTTTAATCGAAGTTTCCGGCAAACTATCACTTTTTCGCAAAAATGTCTACTAAGCAAAATTGTACAGAGGACTAACATCTGAAGAATTTGATATTAAAACTTTCTACGATTGTCCAGTTGTGCAGCTCCGAGCGATTTTGGGAAAGCATCCAGCTTGACCGTCTGATGTTCTTTTCCCTCGTATTATTCACTCATTGCCTCGCCCTCGGCTGCAATGCACTTATGCCAGCGAATTTTCCACTCATCAAAACACTTTGAAAAGCCCTGTTTCGGTATGGCCTTCAGCACATTCTTCGATTCGGCTTGAATCTCTTTTATCGTGTCAAAACGGTGTCCCCGGAGCGGTCTTTTCATTTTGCTGAATAAATCAGGCGAATACGGCGGTTGCGGAATAATGCCGGGGACACACCTATCCGATCATACTCCGATCATACAGTCGGACGAGTATATGAGAGGGAAATTAAATGGGATTTCGGACGCGTTGTGGCCCGGGCTTTAGTTCACACTTTTCTGATACGCGTCCAATCATACTCCGTTCGAAACCCAATACCATTTCCTTCTCATACAAGAGTTCGACTGCATGATCGGAGTATGATCGGATAGATGTGGCCCTGGCTTAATATGGGTGGAATTTTTGGCGAAATGGTCACGAATAACGAGTGCAGTATGAGATGTTGCGTTGTCGTGGTGCAAAAGCCAAGAGTTTTCTTTCCACAAATCCGGCCTTTTGAGGCGAATAGCTTCACGCAAACGATAGATAGATAGATAGATAAATATAACAATACGAGCTACTTTCCCAGCAGGAAGGCACTGCGACCATAAAGATCTATTGTGCCGTAGCTCATTAATCCAAAAGACCGTCCACCCTTCTAATAAAGGGCAGTAAGTCTTTAGCAGGAATCAACCTGAATTCTGCAGTGCTGATAGTAGCCTGCCCGAGGAGTGACATCCTAAAACGCGCGATGGCGGGACATTCGCACAAGATGTGCTTGGTCGTTTCCACGTCTTCCAGACAAAGACGGCATTCAGTCTCGGTTGACAGACCCATCTTGTTCAGGTGATATCTGACCAGGTGATGGCCAGATAAGTACCCCACTAGGAGTCTTAGGTGGGTTCTACTCATTTGAGTAGTACCCTTGTGACTGAAGGGCATTATCAGCTCCTTTGATTGACGAAGCCCTGGAAGGTTATTCCAGTACTGTTGACGCAATCGTGCAAACCAATCTGTGATCCGCAGTTTGGCCGAGGCCAGTCCAAAGCCACAGTAAGGCTCAGGTCCATGAAAACGACTGGATGATCCTTGTCTAGCAAGTTCATCCGCAGCCTCGTTCCCCTCAATGCCCTGGTGGCCTGGCACCCAACACAAGAAGACTCGGTTTTTGGTTGCCAACAGTTGAAGGAGATTGTAACACTCCTTCACCAGTTTTGAAGAGACCTTAAATGAGGAGAGCGCTTTTATAGCTGCTTGGCTGTCTGAGTAGATAGCAATGTGAGCGCCGCGAAGTCCAGTTTCCAAGATTACCCTGGCGCAGACCTCAATGGCGTGGATCTCAGCTTGAAAAACGCTGGGCGAGACTCCCATTGCGATCGAAATCCTGGTGTTGGGTCCAAAGACACCTGCACCAACACCCTGTTCCGTTTTAGACCCATCGGTGAACCACTTGATACATCTAGGGTCTGGACAGGGTGTGCCATTTATCCATTCAGAGCGGTTAGGGATGAGGGCTGAATATTTTCTGACGAAGCAAACCTCCGTGATCATGTAATCTGATCTGAAGCAGATCTGCACATCAGGAATTTGATTCAGAATGCTCATGTGACCGCTTTCTTCACTACGCACATCGGAAGTTAAGCGAAGTCTGAGAGCATTTAGAGCTGCTGATTCTTGAATGAATATATGCAACGGAGTAAGTCCAATAATCGCCTCCAGGGCTGGCGTAGGACAAGTGCGCATAGCTCCAGTGATGCCAAGGCAGGCAAGACGTTGAAGCTTATTGCACTTCAGTAAGACAGAAGATTGCTGAGTTTTCGGCCACCACATAAGCGCTGCGTAGGTCACCATAGGCCGCACCAGCATGGTGTATAACCACTCAATTATCTTTGGGGTGGGCCCCCATGACCGTCCAAAGAAACTTCTGCAAGCCCACATTGTGCGTGTGGCTTTGCCAAGTACATTATCTATGTGAGTATTCCAGGTGAGTTTCGAGTCTAGAGTTACCCCGAGACATTTAACTTCAGCCACACACCAGTGTAGAACTATGTCAAGGGCCGACCTCATCACCTCAGGGATGGTAGATTCGAACTTGCCCCTGACTATGATAGTCAAATCATCCGCGTATCCGATAGTAAGATAACCGCGCTCATTAAGCATGGAAATCAGCTCGTCCACGACAAGGGACCACAAAAGGGGTGACAGAACGCCACCTTGTGGACAACCCTTTACGGCATTCACGTAAATGGATGTACTGCCTAGAGTTGAGTGAATATCCCGTCCCCGGAGCATGGCATCTATCCATGCAATGGTAGCGGGCGGGATGTCCCTGAGTTCCAGTGCTCTGGAAATGCACTCGTAGCCGGTATTATCGAAAGCCCCCTCAATGTCAAGAAACGCGCACAGCGCGATTTCCTTTTCACTGAGGGACTTTTCGATTGTACTGACAAGGCTATGCAAACGATGCATAACACTCAAATAATATTCCTTGTTGACAGTTTGGCCCAGTGAAAGGAATTCGTAATGCACAACACCACGATAATCGAAGAAAACCGTGACCCTAATTTTTGAGTGACTTTGACGCGATTTTTTCGGTCTTGGCTCACCTCTGGTCGGTTGTTTCGAGGTCGTAAGCACAAATCCAAGTTCCATCGCCCGTAATAATGCGTTTTATCTTATCCTGATAGTCGGAAAGCATTTGTTTCACACACATCAATGAGACGCTGGTTTTCCAAAAAAATTGAGGGTTTTTGGAACCAAACGAGATTTGACTTTTTTGAGGCACAAAACTTCCTTCAAAATGGTGTTGACTGATCCATTTGAAATACCAACGATATCAGCAAGCTCTCTAGTTGTCAATCGACGATTTTGGAGCACCAATTCCATAATTATCGCGACGTGCTGGTCGTCAGTTGACGTTCTTGGTCGTCTTTGATGTGATTCGTCTTCAACGCCTTCACGACCCTCTTTGAACATTTTATGCCATTCGCATACTTGTGTTTTCGACATAGCCTGTTCATCGAAGGCTTTTTGTAACATTCTGAGCGTTTCCGCAGCAGAAATATAATTTCTAACACAAAATTTAATCGAACTTCTTTGTTGAATATTTTCTGACATGGTAAAAATCGAAAAAGCTAATTTTGGTTGTTTACGGAAACGAGCGTCACTCTTCAACTAATCAAGATATTAACCTAAAATTTGACACAGATGGCAGTATAGGACTGTTACTGCCACCTGTGTCAAACTTAAAAATATAAAGGTTTGTGCCCAACGAAATGCCCACGCAGTTTAATTTAAAAATTCCGTTGTTGTGTTATATTTGTACACAGTAGTAGTTTAACAATTTCTGAAAGGGTAAAAATTGTTGGGAGAAGAGAGAAGGGGGGGAAGAGGTTAGGCTGGTTGCCTACTCTACTTTCTATAATTTTTTACACAATTTTTATTTTCATGTTTAACATGAATGTTTAAGCATCTCGAAGAGTAGGACAGTTCATCTCTGGCCATTTTAAAATTATTGCTTTGAGAGGTGAGAGATGGCTCATCAAAATCGCAACTTGAACCTACCCAAGTGTACAGTTTAGATTCGAATGGTATTCAATTCAGGACAGTGCCACAAGTGTCTGTGCTAAAAGGCAAAACCAAAATTCCATTGCCAACATTGCTGAAAATGAAAATCGGAAATTTAGACGTGCGAATCGACTTGTTGACTCAAGTAGGTTCAACCGCTGACGCGTCAAGTTTCGCTGCGTGTTCTTCAAAAGAATTTCGACCCGTCTTTTTCAACTGAAACCTATGGAAGCATCCGTGATGCTAAAGAAGAATGAATGCTTCGGCATTGCCGAGTACGTAGCCTTGATTAAAACTAGGCATCCACTTAGCAAAAAGAGCAGGTTGGATCAACAGGTCGGCTCCGGCTCTCTTGGATCAGGGCAATAACATAGTAGACTGATTGTTGAAGTGATTGTAGTTTTGGAACCTAATTAAAAAATCGTAAATAATATTTTCAGTTTTTCAAAATCGCAAAATTTTGTTTGTAGAGCTCGTCTAAAATCGTAAAACCGGTATAAGATGCTAAAAATCGTCCAATAAAATACTATCTAGCACCGCTGGGAAGCATTTTATATATGTCGTTCGAATCAACATTGCACAAATGACTCGACTAAGATCATTTGTCTACGGATTAAACGACGTCGGCCGGGGCTTTTCCAATTTCCGGTTTGCTTTATTTTGTACTGATACTTGGATGAGTATCCTCAATAAAATTCCATTCGGATCAAGAATAAGAAAATGTTTTGACTTGGGTCTTTTTTGTCGCTGTTTATGATGTCTGCAGATGGTTTAGTAACTGAGACTATATTTATAACTTTCGAAATTGCTTGTCTGGAGTGGTATTAGCAACGGAATTTGAGTCTGTCTTCTTGCACTGATACTAAAGATCATCATCGTCGTGGCGCGACAGCCCGAAGTCGGGCCTTGGCCGCCTGGATCGTTATCCTCCAATTATTTCGGTCACGTGACCGCGTCCTCCAATTTTGAAGGCCCAGCAGCTGAGCGGCGTCCACACCTACTGAGCTCTTTCAACGAGATCTCGGTCGTCCTCGCAGTCTCGCTCCGTCGACTCCTTCTGCATTCATTACTCTCTTAGGCATGTGATCATCGTCCATTCGTTGTACATGCCCTGCCCATTGAAGTCGTTGTAGTTTGACGATTTTCGAGACTTGCAGCTCATCGTACATTTCATGCAACTCATGGTTGTACCGGATGCGCCATCCATCTCGATCGCAAACAGCCCCGAAAATTCGCCGTAGCACCTTACGTTCAAATGTATCTAGCATGTTTTCGGAGGCTTGAGTTAGGGTCCATGCTTCGCAGCCATAGCATAGCACTGGTCGTATAATGGTTTTGTATACGCGGAGCTTCGAGTTTCTGTGTGCTTCGATTTCATTATGGGAAGAACCGAGAAAAAAGTCTTATTAACTAACTGTATCCGCCGCTTGATTTCGTCAGTTTCGTTGGCGTTCCTTGACACGTTGCAACCCAGGTAAATGAAGTTGTTCACGAACTCGATGTTGAGGTCCCCCACATTGATGCTCGGTTGTGCAGGTGTCCTTGTCGTCGATTGCATCATTATTTTACTTTTACCCTCGTTAATGCGTAGTCCAACTTCTTTTGCAGCGATATCGAGCGTATGCAGAAGTTCTTCTGCGTCGGCCAATCTTCGGGACATGATGTTGATGTCGTCGGCGTACGCTGCTAATTGTGTCGACTTGATGAGTAGCGTCTTGCTGTTGTCCATATTCATAGCCCGAATAACGTATTCCAGTGCTAGGTTGAAGAGCGTCGGTGCCAGTCCATCGCCCTGCTTCAGACCAGTGCGTGTTTTAAATAGATCAGTAAGTCTATTCTGGATCCTGACTTGTGAGACGGAGTTGGTCATCGTCATCTTAGTCAATCGCACTAATTTGGCCGGTATACCAAATTGAAGCATGATACTAAAGATACTTCTTTTGAAAGTGGCCCACTGTTCGAAAAAGGTTGCTGACCCTTGCACTAGACTACTGTTGATGGTATTCTGAGTCCTTGGGTCAGAAAATATCGACGTTCTTGCATTCGTCTTGTGGATAAGATCTCCAGAATCGGGGCGATAAGGGCAAAATATTTCAAAGAAAATCATAGATAACTTATATAATATAATTATATTGCGGGGGATAATCGATCGCTAATGTTTTCGGTCCCTTTTCGCCCCCTCCCGGTCATCAGGGATTTCTAGATGTGGACTGATAATTGTCGACCTTTCTCTCTCTCTCTTCATCACTGAGTGCCGTAGCATTTCTTTAAGGCTGAGTTCACTCATGGCTTCCAACTTATCGTGTGATTGCCTGTGATCCTCAACCTCGTGCCGGCCAGTGCTGGACATTCGCACACACTGTGTGCTCAGCGTCCTCCAGACATGGCTTGCAAACGTTATCTTCCTTGATTTTTATCTTGGAAAGATGAACCTTAAAATTACCATGCCCTGTGACCAAGGCAGTTATCCAGCTTAGGGTACTCCGTTTATAACTGAGTACCTTTTTCACTTCCCTGTCTAAAGGGCTGGTCATTGCATTCCGAGCTTGTTTGCAAGCGACTAACTTCTGCCATCTTCGTTGATGCATGGAGTCCATCCATATAAATAACTTGAAAGCAAATGGATTAAAATGAAAATGAACTTACAAGGGATGGGCCTAAGGTGCCGATGAACTCCACCGCTCTTTTTTTGTCATTATATAATACGAAAATTTAAGTAGTTAAAAAAAACTGTACTTACCCCATTCTACCATATCATCAAGAAAGAGGTCGATGAAATTTTGTTTTGCGAATACCAATGCACCGTCATTGACAAAAAACGATAAGTTTATAGAAAGGAGAGAGAAAAATACGTTAAAATCCATAAGGAAAAATGTACGTTTTTTTTAATGATTGATCTTTTCTTCAAAATCTAACTTCATTTGTTTTATTACATACCGTCCGTGCGTGTACGTCCACTTTGTAGGTACCGGCAATTAATTTGACGACATCTTCGTTGCCATGCTTGGCGGCCCAATGAAGAGCGGTCTGTAAATTAAAAAAGGAAGAAAAATTAGAAAAAATGTGCATTTTTTTATTACACAAACAAGGTATGATCAAAAGCTACGCACACCTGCAAAAGATTGTTGTATTAATTAATGAGTGTGTTGGGCAAAAGAAACATTCAGTATTTTAAATGCAGGTATATCTAAAAAGAAATAGTTTAAATTTGTTGCTCTATTTTTCGTTCATCGCCGGCTTTACCAAAATACATCTTACATTTTCAATTGCCAAAAAGGGTGAGTTTTCGAGGCTGCAGTTATCAAAATATATTCGGGAGAAATGTTGCGTTCACGGGTCGGCTTGACCTCTGTTCAAGCCGATCCTTTGCCACGTCATCATTGTCGCCAGCCTCAGTTCCGATTAGTCTTAAAATTCAAAACGTTTCAAATGGGATGAAAGTGCCCCCGTCGACATCAATCATATCGTCATCAACGACATCATCTCGTCAGGATTATCGGTCGCTTATACAGCACCAGCATTGTCAGCGACGACCGTTCTCAATTATACGACCAGCGAAACGAGTAGTAATGACAGCAGTATTTTAGCCCCAGCACATTTGTCCAGTACGAAAACTATCAATTCATTGCAATTGAATTTGAATGCACCGGTCAACGTGACTATTCTGCCCACCGGCAAGACCGGTCTTTGCCGAAAGTCTAACGATTTGATCGTAACAAAACAACACAACAACTGGTTTCTGTTAGGGATGACGTCATTTGTCGACCGTATTGAATACTGAAAATAACAGGATGATTTTAATTAGACTAAGTCGACACTCTTTGTCCAGCTACGCTAGAGATCGGTCTAAATGTAAATTTTCGCTAAAACCCATCGGATAATTTTGGAAAGTATTGTAGTGGAGTGAACAAGAATTATAACATCAAACGAAAAGACTGTGTTTTATTTCATCTGTATATAGATACAGTGGTCCGTCGATTCGCGGTCGAACATTTGGTCCGTCGAGCCGGATCTTAGAATCGCGACGCGTCGTAACCGTTGAGACTATTGGTGATATTGGTGAGTCCTTTCCCTATTCCTAATTTATCCACACCCTTGTGATATTTCCATACGAGTTAAATCTATAAGATAGATATGGAAACCAAACTAAAACGGCAGTTGGTCATGCGACAGGTGATGGAAGCCTTCATCACCAATCATAAAAAGGCACCTCAAGTTCGACGAACAGCTACATTTTACCAAAAGCAACTTTCATCGTTTGGGGATTACTGGACCGAATTTAACCAAGCTCATATAGATATCTTGTCCGATGAGAAGATGAGCGAAGATTCCAAACTTAATCAACATGAGTATTTCACTCAGGATGTATTCAGCCAGGTTCAGGAGTATTTCTACGAGAACTACGACTTCATCGAACAGCGTTATGAACGGGATTTTCCAGGGCGAGAATCCAAGACAGTATTGCCAAGCTGCACTGCGGTGGAAGTTACACCCAACATGAAACTTCCTAAGATATCTCTTCCTATGTTCAATAGAAATTATCTTGAGTAGTAGGGCCTCTTAGCATGATATCATTCAACGAAACTCCGTTCGAGGTTGGTCGGGAAGCATCAAAAACTACTCGAAGCTTCGTCGTTGAACTTGTTTCCTTCAATACACCGTGATGGGGCAAGTAACAGCTATGATCGTCTTTCTCATTTTCTACCCTTTCCATGTAGCCGAGTTTCAAGTATTCTTCCATACGGCTAACGTACTCATCGTGCATATCACGATTCCGACTGAACGACTTCTCAAGGCTTCGAAGGCGACGTTCCGCAATGTCTCTTGACTTTCCCAAGTTTGTCCGACCATCTCGTAATTTCAAGGGCAATTCAACTTGATATCGGCCATTCGATAATCGACGGGTGGTACTGGCGAATATTTGCTCACACTGCTGTTCCTCTTCAGATAAGTGGGTTACCTTTCCGTTACCAACGTCTTCGACCTCCCAAAAACGTCTTAACGTATCGTTCAGATTAGAAAGCACGTGGAAGTTATTAATTCGATGATTCGGTGTGGAAGAGTTGACTTCTCCGAACAAAATCCATCCTAAAGATGTTTGTTGAGCGACTGGTGATCCTCGAGGGCCCTTTGTAAGACCATGCATGATTATTTGGCTATACACATCGGCTCCTAACTATAGGTCGATGTGTCCTGGCTTGTGAAAATCTGGATCCGCTAACTTCACATTCCGAATATGATCCCAGTCTCTTCTATACATAGCTTTGGACGGCAATAAATGGGTCAACTTCTTCATAACGAAGCTCTCTACCTGTACAGAACCGCCTGTATCCAATGATCTCACCCGAAAGCTGACGAGAGCGCGCACGTTTCCCGCCTCAGTGTCTCCAATACCCTGTACACAGGCGCTGATTGGAGTTTTCCTTAGATTAAGATGCTGAACTGTGGATTCCGTTATAAATGACGCCTGAGAGCCTGGGTCTATCAATGCCCTAGCTATTTTTTCCTTGCCATCCCGAGATACAACTGCCACAAGTGCTGTGGCTAACAGAACTTGGTTTTCCTCGCTGCTTAACACGAAGGCATTCAATGGATCCGAACTATTATCAATAGTTGGTTGAGACATGGATGGTGATTTTGTTGATTCCGATGGCTGCAGTTTGTGATAAAGAGTATGGTGGTGCTGTCCGCACTTGTTACATCCCCTCGGACTGCGACAATCCTTCGCGAAATGATTCGACCCTAGGCAATTGATGCATAGGGCATTTGATTTTGCAAACGTTAGCCGCTGACCTTGGTCCATTTTCATGTACTGATCGCAGCTTCTAATGTTATGATCGCCTTTACATTGCGGACATGATGGCTTCGACTGTGCATAAAAGGCTTTGTTATTTTTGGAGACTCTTGAGCTGGTTGTGGGGGTCACCGACAGTTCCTTGGCTGCCACAGCCTCAAGGGTTCTAAATCGACCTACTAGAAATTGTTTCAGATTCTCCCAAGATGAAAGCTCCTTGTTTCGATTCGTTTCATGTTCCCATAACTGATGTGAGTCCTTGCTTAGCTTTTGGACGGTAATGTACACAATAATTGGGTCCCAAGTCGTAACATCCACATCCATGTTAGAAAGCGCCTGCAGACACTCGGACTCGGACTCTACTCGGAACCGGAGTCCTCTCTCCCTCGATATCCAATGTCGGTTCGACTTCGATTCAACTGCGATTCGGACTCTGCATGCTACATGCGGCTTGTTTGTAATAGAGCAGTCGAGTGAGCGAGTCAGATGACTTGCAAAAAAAAACAATTGAAAATAAAGTGTGTTCACATGTAGAGGGCCAGATACACAATTAAATGAGTAATATACATTCTTTGTCAGATCCTGTGAATTGGTTTTTAGCGTCAAAGTTATTTGTTCCTCGGGACGATCATTGCGATGATGGCTACCTTTCTGAGTGAGACTGGAACATTAAGAAATGGCTTCGGGTGCCTACCATTTGTACGAAATTGCCAAGTTCAAATGAACCTGTCTCTCTCTCTCTCTCTCAATTGCCCCCTTGTGGGGCATAGCGCGTCAACTGTTCCATGTGGCCCAGTTGACGTTTCTACAGCATAAACTGGTTTCCGAGAATGCAGTTGCCAGCATGCATCTCCTGCACATCCATGGCCACGAACGTCGTCGTGGACGGGATTCGAGCCCGAAACGCCGGTAGTCAAACATGAGACTGATGCCTCAACACACTGCGCTACCGGTAGCCCCTTGAAATTGTTTCGGATTTCTAAAATTTTACGATACATCTTCATATGTTACGTTACCCCCTCTTATAAACAAAATAAAAAAAATCTCTAGCTGTATCGCATGCGGATACCTTTTTCGTCGGCTGTTGGATAAACTTTATTGCATGAATTTCCATGTGGACGTAGTGTTAGTGAAAACGTCAGTCCTAGTTACGCAGCCGATCTGTTATCAATCGGTACACTGTCTGTAAACTGCAGAAAGTCTGCAACCAACTTAGCAACATTGGGCCGCTCCTCTACTTGGACATCCTAAAGTTGACTTTCTTTCCATCAATTAGCTTTAAAAAAAAATAATACCCGTCAATAAAAGGATGGAATACAGTGAAAACGCAATCATTTCCTTTCGAAGAACCTCTGTTTTTAAGGGGAATGGGTAAGTTGGTGAGCTTTATACTCGGTTCGTTTCGGTAGACCCAGTAAACAGCGGTCATGAAACCTGCTTTGGTCGTAGGTGGATGTTCAGGTCGAGGATTTTTTTCATCTCGGAACCTCCTAACTATAGTAGAATAATATACCTCCCTCTTGGTCGCGGTGCTTGTGGGCCCTCCGGGCTCACCGCCTTATCCTATAGTCCATGGGTTGGCCTTGATGGTGGAAGCTCCTAAGCTCCACTTCGCTTGAATGGTTTATTTTTTTAATGATTGCAACCAATTTTCTTCTTGAATCTTCCTTTTATACGTTCTTTTTTATTGGTGGCCATTCCTAACACATGTCATTTATTTTAATTTTCGGTAAGAGTTCTTAGGGCAACTGGTGGCAAGAGCTCACTCTGCATCTCCAGCACATGCCGTCGGCCGTCTACCACTTGATGGAGATAACGCGTTGCATGCCCATTGGACCATTACAATCGCAAACGCCAGTTCCCTCCTTTCAGCTTTACTGACTTTATGACGTCAATGGCTCTTAATACAAGTTCGAGTCGAGGTCGAGCGGACCCGTGGCCGTGGGCCTTAGCCTTATACAACTGGTGTATTTTGAAAACGTTCCCGAGCTGGAGACGAAATCGATGCGTGCTTCTAGTAGGCAAACGCCCGAAAAACCTTATCGATCTCGTCCATTTGAGGCGAAGAAACAAAAAAGTTTTTCGAGTGCATTTGTAATCTAAAGGCTCAATTACATGCAGACGGCTTTACGCGACGGGTGGACAGGACTAATAGCATTTGGGTATTATCACAGGGTCATGGGCAAACGAACATGATATCAATTGAACTCACTTGTTTTCAACTTCATTCAACGGCAATCAATTGCCTCCCCTTTGGTCGCTTTATTTATTTTTTCAAAAGCGTATTGTGTCCTCTACAGAGGAGGGACGTTGCGCAGTATGGCATTGTTTTGATGGGGCCAACATTTCAGAGTTTTGTGCTTGCATTTATCACCCACAAGATGATGACTGATTAGAAACTCACTGTCGCGCTTGGAGAAATAGATCGTCGGATATCGTCGTCGAACATATAGTACAATACATAAAAAATATTAAATTTGAAATCAATCGAGTTTATAAAAAATATTACCATCTGTCCGTCGCGTTATGCCGTCTCATTGCAATTTGAGCTAGAAACAGATGTAAAACAGTCTTCAATAAGATAGCGGTTGCACAAACAGCGAGCGAAGCCTAGACTAGAGACTATTCCGCACTATAGTCCAATGAACAGAAAGTTTTTACCCTGCAAAAGGTGCGGTAGTTCTGAATTTTTGATATGTTGTATAGGTCGGTGGGGTATTAAAAAATCCAAGTTTGCGTCACTCGCCCCCCTGTGCTTCCCCCGCTGTCTTGGAAAAACTGGCACTGTTATCAGTTTTTCGCCTATAGCTCCGTTCCAGTCCATTTCGCAGACAAGCTTTCATTAATAGGTTTGAAGTTAATAACGTGCGGCTTGAGCTGCTTGCTCACTATGAATGCAACTCCAAACTCCTTGTGAACCGATGGTTTGCCGCTTTTGAAAATTGTGTGCGAATTCGTGTCGTTTATCTCGCTTCCAGTCCAATTTGTTTCCAACACTGCAGCGATGCTCAGTTTTTAATTCTCGACCTGTTGAAGGATGGCCTTCATGGCCCCCGGTACAGCATACATTCTAGGATCCGAAAGAATAATCCCTTAAACGTCTGCATAGTCGTCGTTGTTGATCCGTCCAATCCGTGGCCTTTGTTCCAGGTTTCTTGACATGGAGTCGTTTTTACAAGGATGGGTTGTCGGCCCATCGCTAAATCCTATCCAGGGGTAGAATCGGTGATAGCTGCTTCATCTGGTTCATAACGTGCCAGAGTTCACAGAACTATGCTGCAGGTTCGACTACGTAATTGATGACATCCTGCTGTCCTGAGACGCTTAGTTGTGACTCAGGTATTCAGGCTACAGCTATCCTATCCTCCTCCTTTCACAAGAGGTGTTGGGACAGGCTTCGGCGGAGTTATAATTACATAATTATAATATAATTCTCAGTATCTTGAAATTTTTTATGTCAGTTTGACATTGTTCACGATTATTTTGTTTCCACTGAGAGGTTCGACATACATTCAGAATCTTCGCAAGTAAAATTGTTCTAAATGCGTTAACTTTAGCAGGTTATTTTCATACCTATAAGGGAGCAACCCCAAAAAAAAGCATGACAATAAGCATAAATGTACTCGTAATATGATCGATAATCATATTTATAGACTTAATTATAGCCCTCCATTACAACCTATGAAAATATACCTGCGTTTATTCAAATTCTAACCACAAGTGGATTCTAATGCTTCCAATTAATGTTCAATTGACTTACCATCTACCTACATTGTTGACGATGGCTGCATCGCATGCATTACGGCAATGAAAACGCAAACTACTTTAAAATGCAACTCTCGTACTATCCGAAAATGTTTTTTCCTCTCGATCCTGGCTTCATTTACCGACTCTTTCGAAAAATAGTCGGCACGAGTTTCATGTAAAGACCTCACATTGAATGGCTCGAATGAGGGAAACATGTCGCCAGCGTTCGGAGTCCATTACCAAACCCAAAGACGTTCCGTGAGCTGCAAAAGTAAAGAGAAGGTGGCCAAAGGCGACCATAGTTTCATCCATATACCTTGGATTGTGTCGCAGCCATAAGAACCTGCGAACGTCTTTGAGAAGATCTTTCGACGACACGGAAAGGATCACGCTCGATCACCTACGCTCGTCTCATTAATTTATTGACGAAAATTAAAAGATCCGCCAACGAGCCGCGTAACGGACAGCCGACGAATAATTGTCTGTCCCGGATTGCATGTTGATGACAATGACGCGATGCCTTACTGGTGACGATGACGACAATCGATACCGATGACAACGTCGATAGGGATCACTTTTGTGACCAGATTATAAGTTGCTACAGTTCACGTGACATAAGGGTGGCCTGGACAGTACGATCCCAAGGGAGAGATGTTTTTCTTTTCTATGGAGTTGTTAAAATTGCTATACGAATCACTTAACTCGCCGATTATTACACCGTGAAAGAAAACTTCACAACGAAAGACATTAATTCTATATTTAACTTTGGAGACTGCTCGAAAGGCCCAGTCACCTCCCTTCAGAGAATTAGTGACATCCAGTTAGCAGGGATTAGAAAAACAATGCACATGTTGTCATCGGTTATTCAAATAGGCGCGATCGATCAACCAATTTATTTATAGTGATTATGCGGAGGCGGTTATGTCTTTGACTCGCGTCTTTTATGTACGAGTGATCACAAGTAATTGATAGACTCATTTATTATTTAAATTCATGATATAGGTATATATCATTGTTTAATACGCTCTTTGACTTTAGCCGCACGTTTGGAACAAAGATGAATCTAAACACAAATGGCGTGCCGCCGCAGAACTGGTATGGATAAGCTTTGGATCCTTGCAAGATAATCAAAAGTTGGTTTGAATTGTCTGGCCGGTTGGAGGAGAGTTATTTTCATATATTTTATTAGATATTAACTTCTTTTTTTCTGGGCTAATCGAAATGCATGGCAGAGTTGACTACAACCAGCCCAACAGCGAGTGTGGAATCATTGTTGATAACACCTGAAGTTTGTAGCTAAACAGAGAGAAATCACACTCGACCCAGTGATTTATTAGAATATCATCTTTTTAAAGACATTACATTGACATTCTTATGTCCATAGCTAAGAGGAGAAAATTGTGCAATCGTGGCATAACGCTGGTAGGACTATGTTGTTGCATTTCCTACGAATTCAACTGGTTTTCAGTTGGGAGGCACTGCGTAGAAGCAGCGATTTTGACAAACAGGATCTGATGAATTTAAGATTTAGTAGAATAGTTCGGCTGTATAACATAAGGATCTAATCTAATTATTTGGAAGAAGCTTGATTCAGCGTTTTCGGTCAAACAACGATGACTACCCTTTGGCCTTGGTTTCATCCACTGTGGTAAGCGTTGATATTGTACTACGCAAGGAGGTGCGAAGTACTATGACCTTGTTCCTTTGAAACCTCCAGTACCTTATCTCCACTATCATTAAGTTACTATGCACATTGAACATTCGGCATTCTATAAATCTAGAAATGCTCATGTATAGGTAGAAGAGATACGCCATTGAATCAAAAATCTATTAGATCAAGCTTCGACTCCTGGAAAGAAAAACCCGACAACTCGTGCCACTCATTACAACTCTATTAACGCATAATATCCTCTCCGTTTGTCCGCTGTTGCCGAAAGTCAAAGTTTTCTCGGTTGCCTGTTTACGTGGATATCATTACAATCGTCAAACGAAATCAATCGAATTGAAGTTTCTATTCTTGAATACAAATTACCCTCGTAGACTGAACAATTTCGGTTGTCATCGTGTGACATCAGACACGTGGTTTTTAATGTCGCCCAACAAGACGTGATTAGATGTTTATTAGTTCGTAACGAGCCACTCCGTTTATTTCGGCAGCCGTGTATTGATATTCAGAAAGGACATCTACCACCACGGCTGAAAGGGCAGTCATACGGATATCCGTTTGAATAATGTATGCATTAGACATTGTCCATCCCCTTGTTACTAGGGAAGGTTTGAAGGATATCCGTGGTGGTAATTAAATAAACTATCGTTACTACAATATGTGCTGGATGTAATTGCCGGTTTTTTTTTCGGTTATAGTGCGTGTATGATTTTGTCGAGATCATATCGGACGTTCATGTGATAGCCTACTCACATGTGATAAAATCTAATGAGAATTTGATTTAGAACGTGATTTATTAGGTGCTTGTGAGTTCGTACATTGGTACTTGTGAAAGGACGTCCAGTTTTTATACGAGTATCTGGGTCAGTAATTTGTTGTTTTACTAAAAGCGATCTGCAAAATGAAACTATATATCGTATTTGTAGGTAGACAGTAGATGCGGAACGCAGATCGTTGACGGTACCACCACGAAGTTTCGTTATCGAATTCTATGTATACAAGGTGTTTGATAAGAAAAACTAAAACAGTTCAAACTCGACTCGGCCAAAATGTTCCATAAAACTAAACTCGACGGACCATCTTTGCAGAGTAAAATTCGACGAAGGAAATAAAAGCTTGTTTCGAAAGAGAAGACAATTTTAAAATCGAACACACTTTGAATGCGCTAAAAGCAATATTTATTACAAAACCACTAAATTCTAATTATAACTCAAAATCAGATACAAATTGCAATTCCAACAATCGATATTTAATACTGAATAAATAATCTATTTGAAAACAATGCTAAACGGCGATTGAATTTACTCAAATCTAAACAAAGAGTAAATGCTGACTTTCATTTTATGACGTCAGTTCATGGAACAACCTTGAACTACAATCAGGGTCATTTAACTAATTTGTCAGCAGCATTAAGAAATTCACAAAGAAACTGATGTATTTGACGTTAAACAAATCTATTTAGAAATGTGAGGTTATGTAATTCAAAATATAAACAAAAACAAATCAACTGTTGGTTGTGCCTCGACATTAGTGATGGGGATAATGGCTCTTTTCACTGTGCCAGCACATAAGCTCTGACTATTTCCAATGAGTCGTTGAAAAAGAGTCATGCAAAGAGTCTGAAACTTGGTTAGCAGCATATTCAATAAAAGTCGTAGTTTTAAAAAATAATAATAATATGCGAAACGTTGTCTTCATCATAAAATAAAATAAATAATTTAATATTGCTGGATAGTGAATATTATTCTTTATTAATTAAAAAATTCAGTTTTTTCCTTTATACCCCCGATTCGAAGTCGGTGACCCCCAATGCCATTTAGTTCGAGCCAGCCAGATCGGACCGCTATTTCTCGTGAAAACCGGGTTGCCAATCTGGGATGGACGACCCCAATTTTTCTTCTCTCTTTTTTGACCCCAAATTCTGAGTCAGCGACCCCCCAATGCCCCTTAGTTCGAGCCAGCCAGATCGGACCACTGCTTTTCATGAAAAAGGGGGTGCCAATCTGGGATGGACGACCCCAATTTTTTTTTACCCCATTCTGAGTCAGCGAACCCCCAATGTCCTTTAGTTCGAGCCAGCCAGATCGGACCACTACTTCCCATGAAAAAGGAGGTGCCAATCTGGGATGGACGACCCCAATTATTTTTTTTTTACCCCAGATTCTGAATCAGCGACCCCCCAAAATACCCTTTAGTTTGAGCCAGCCAGATCGGACCACTATTTCCCATCAAAACGGGGTTGCCAATCTGGGGTGGGCGACCGCAATTTTCTTTTCTCATTTTTAACCCCAGATTCTGAGTCAGCGATCTCCCAATACCCTTTAGTTCGAGCCAGCCAGATCGAACTACTATTTCCCATGAAAATGGGGTTGCCAATCTGGGATGGACGACCCCGATTTTGTTTTCTCTTTTCTGACCTCTGTTCTAAAAGCTCAATGCCATGAATTCCTCTTTTGGCAGAGAATTTGAGTAATTGGAGTATGCGCTTCGTGAATGAAACATCTGAATTTAACTTTATACTGAATTACACAAAATGTTTGTGTTATCACCACAGCCCAGTACGTCTCCCAGCACAGAGTGAGTGAAATATAGAAGTGTGCTGTTTGTGTTAAAAACTGGAAACTCACATTGCGAGTAACTCATTTCGTGCGACACTATACAGAGGAAATGGGCTGGTATTTGGTTTGGTATCGTTTTCATCTAAAGTTGAACTTGAGATGATGATACAAGACGATTACTTTTGTTTTAGAATGTTGAGCTTGTTTTATGTACATATTGTATTTGGGGAAACTTAGATGTGCAGTGCGACGTAGGCAAATGATTTTTGATTTACTTGCAGTCAGCATCAGCAAGGGTTGTTGTGTGTATTTTTAGAAATATACACAATGCCTGCATTGCATACTGCATAGATATGATTATGAATGCATTTAGATGGGATTGGTTTGGTAGATAGATAATGGTGGTTTTAGTTTCAGGTAGATATTAGGATGGGATGTGAATGAATGTTATACAGTAATCCCTTGACTTACGTCTCCCTTGTTATACGTTTTTTCGACTTACGTCGTTCATTACTTTGAGACCAAACCCTTGAAATTACGTCGTCCGTCCCTTGACTTACGTCGCCGTTTTCAGCGAAGATCTTTCCAAACACTTTACATGATATTATTGAAAATGGAGGATATTGCGCACAGGAGGTGTTTAATGTTGACGAGACAGGCCTGTATTAGAAACGCATGTCCTCAAGAACATTTCTTTCGATTGAAGAAAAAAGAGCTCCTGGCTTTAAGGCAGAAAAATCCAGGATTACTTTGCTTCTCGGAGGGAATGCATTAGGTGATTTGAAACTGAAACCTCTTGCTGTTTATCAATCAGAAAATTCAAGAGCTTTCAAAAATGTGTACAAGGAAAATCTACCGGTTATTTGGAGGTCCAACAAAAAGGCCTGGGTTACTTCTAATATATTTTGTGATTGGTTCGATCAATATTTCTGTCCGACAATAAAGAATATAAATAAAGAAATATTTGGAAGCCTATAAACTTTCTCATAAAGCGTTACTAATCATAGATAACGCTCCAAGTCATCCCATAAATCTCAACAATGATGCCATTAAGGTGATTTTTTTGCCTCCTAATACGACCGCGATTCTTCAACCAATGGATCAAGGTGTTAATGCATCCTTTAAGGCCTATTATTTGCGGCGTACATTTCACCAATTAATTGAAGCTATTGAGTTGGGGGACAACAGTGAAATGTCAATTAAAAAACCAGGCCGAAGCTTCGTTTCGGCCCGGAGTCCTAAGCGTATATACCCTAGACTTGTACAGACCTAGTGGTGATACCAAAAGTATCAATTGGCAACGACCATATGCATTAAAAGTGAGTTTCCTATATGGCCAGTTTATAGGGGAGGTTGGCACACATTCAGGAGGACCTTGGCCATTCTAAAATAAAAATCAATTAGCTAACCCATTCTACAAATACTTGTCGAATTTTTCAAGTCGCTAGCTTCATTCTATCGAAAGTTATTGCATATTTGAAGTCTCACTTAAAGGGGAGGTAAAGGTTTCGTTTGGTGAACCTTGCGCATTTTTAATAACAACCAACTAGATTCCAGTACAAATATTTTACCAAAATTTCAAGTCACTAGCTTAATTTTTTCGAAAGTTATCGCTTATTTGCCACCAACCAATTAGATCACCCTACAAACATTTAAAAAAAAAAGTCAGGTCTCTAGCTTCACTCTATCGAAAGTTATCACTTATTGGAAGTTTCATTTGTAGGGGAAGCAGGGGTTTCATTGGTCGGATTTAACGTATTTTCAGTATTAGCCAACTGGATCCTACTACAAATATTTGACCAAAATTTCAAGTCGCTAGCTTTATTTTGTCGAAGTTATCGCTTATTTAAAATTTTATTTCTAGGGGAGGAAGGGGTGCCTTAGGTCGGATCGAACCCATCTTTAATGCCAACTAACTTAATCTCACTTCAAACATTTGACCAAAATTTCAAGTCGCTGGCTTCATTCTATCCATAGTTATCGCTTATTTGAATTTTCATTTGTAGGGGAGGTAGGGGTTCCTTGGGTCGGATCTTGCCCATTTTCAATGCCAACAAACTTAATTTTACTACCAACGTTCTGCCAAATTTTCAACTCACTAGTGTTATTTCTATCGAAAGCTATCGTAATTAAAGTAATATTTAATTTTTTTAATTTTGTAGGGGAGGTAGGCGTTCCTTTGATCTGATTATGCGCAACTTACTGTAAGAAAATTACCGTTAGTTTTTAACTGATCGATTTTATTTTTCCAGGGGAGTATAGGATTACCCTCACGAGCAATCTACCAAAGCTAGAACTTTTCATGTTTATTTAATCGGGAGTTATAAATACATTTATTTATTTTACATATATAGAGGAGGTAGGCGTTCTCTTGGCCTGATCATGCCCATTTTCAATACCAACCAATCATCAGATCATACTTCCAATATTTGACCAAAATTTCAAGGCTCTAGCTTCTTTCTATCGAAAGTTATCGTGCGAACGGACAGACAGACAGACGGACAGACAGACAGACAGACATGGCTAAATCGAATCAGGAAGTGATCCTGATCATTTATAAATATACATTGCTATACCTCCGGAGCCTCCTTTAAGGTGTTACATATTTCCGTCGTGACAAAACAATATACCCTATGCCTATACTAAAAGTCTAGGGTATAATAAATACATTCATATTCAAAAAATGAAAGCTTATACATTTATCGCCTGAAGTTGATTCTACCCTCGAGTTACGTCGTTTTCGACTTACGTCGCAAATTCTCGGAACCTAACTCCGACGTAAGTCGAGGGACTACTGTACATATATGTAATCAGAAAATTTGAACCAGGCCGAAGCGAAGCTTCGGCCCGGAGTCCGAAGCGTATATACCCTAGACTTGTACAGACCTAGTGGTGATACCAAAAGTACTAATTGGTAACGACCATATGGCCAGTTTATAGGGGAGGTTGGCAATCATTCAGGAGGATCTTGACCATTATTAAAATCAATTAACTAACCCATTCTACAAATACTTGTCGAATTTTTCAAGTCGCTAGCTTCATTCTATCGAAAGTTATTGCTTATTTGAAGTTTCACTTATAGGGGAGGTAGGGGTTCCTTGGGTCGGATCTTGCTCATTATTGCCACCAACAAATAAGATCATGCTACAAACATTTAAACAAAATTTCATGTCTCTAGCTTCACTCTATCGAAAGTTATCGCTTATTTGAAGTTTCATTTGTAGGGGAAGTAGGGGTTTCGCAGGTCGGATTTTACGTATTTTCAATATTAGCCAACTGGATTTTATTACAAACATTTGACCAAAATTTTAAGCCGCTAGCATTATTTTATCATAAGTTATCGCTTATTTTAAGTTTCATTTCTAGGGGAGGTAGGGGTTCCTTAGGTAGGATCTAACCCATCTTGAATACCAACTAACCCAATCTCATTTCAAACATTTGACCAAAACGTCAAGTCGCTGGCTTGATTCCGTCAAAAGTTATCGCTTATTTGAAGTTGCATTTGTAGGGGAGGTAGGGGTTGCTTGGGTCGGATCTTGCCCATTTTCAATACCAACTAAGTAGATCTTACTAACAACATTCCACCAAATTTTCAATTTGCTAGTGTCATTCTATCGAAAGTTATCGTAATTAAATGAATATTTAATTTTTTGAAATTTTGTAGGGGAGGTAGGCGTTCCTTTGATCTGATTACGCCCAACTTACAGAACTCAAGCAGCTTCCCACCCCAGGGTTACATGCCAAAAATCAGGTCAATTGGTTCAAGAGTTATAGACAAAAAACCCGAAAAGTAGGGTAGTACGGGGCTCTTTGCAAGAAAATTACCGTTAGTTTTCAACTGATCGACTTGATTTTTTCAGGAGAGTAAAAGATTATCCTCGCGAGCAATCTGTTATAGTTAGAGCTTTTCATGCTTGTTTAATCGGGAGTTATTAATACATTTAACTATTGTACATATGTAGGGGAGGTAGGCGTTCTCTTGGCCTGATCATGCCTATTTTCAATACCAACCAACTAGATCATACTTCCAACATCTGACCAAAATTTCAAGGCTCTAGCTTCATTCTATCGAAAGTTATCGTGCGAACGGACAGACAGACGGACAGACGGATAGACGGACAGACGGACAGACAGACAGACAGACGTGGCTAAATCGAATCAGGAGGTGACACTGAGCATTTATATAAAATATATACATTGCTATACCTCCGGAGCCTCCTTTAAGGTGTTACATATTTCCGTCGTGACAAAAACAATATACCCTATACTAAAAGTCTAGGGTATAATGAGCGTGAATTTCCTATGCAATGCGTAGTATTTATGCGGGGTTTAGAGTATTCATTTTACAGTATGTTATTCTTAAATTGAATTGACTCGGAGGCTATGTCGTTGTGCCGAATCTTTCGCTCAATCTGTTGATTCGTTCAAAAAGAACGACTCGTTACTGTGTTACACATCACTACTTGACATGTTGTGTACTTGTCTTGTCGTCGTCGTGAATCTTAGCCAGCTCGTTTTGTATTTCAGGTGCTGGCACCCCCAAAACGGAAAATCGAGTTGTGACATATCGCATAATTAGGTGCTAACTAGGTGCTCTACTAAAGATTTCAGTGCTCCAGCCGAATCGCCACAATTGAGTATTTTAAGGAGTCCCTAGATCAAGCTGCTTGACCAATCGGTTGCATCTGCGGCTGTCAAGCACGGACGCTTCAATCAACCTTCTACACGGTCAATCAACTCTTCAAGCTTTTGATCAAAACTCATTCTCAGTCGAGTTTCCGACTCGGAAAGAGTGTGAAGTCAAATCTCGCAATGGTTTCCAATACAGAGTTGGCCTTTCTTGCCATGACATTGGTTGCCCTCAAGCGAAGAAAATAAGAGGAAACCAAGGTCCAAGGAGTGGTATAGAAACCGCTCCACTAATTAACATTTACTCAACGTTCTAATGCTGTGTTTTGCTAGACAGCGGCTGGGCGATTTGCGTCTGCGGCTCGAGAGCAATTGATTCATCATTCAATGTCGGGGTTTTGTATGAAAATAGTACTAGTATGTTGGGCAGGTTGTCTATGCAATCAAGGATTTTTATATGTACGTGAGGAGAATGGATGGAAAGAGACGAATGTACTGTAGATGTAGAGTCCTTCGGTGGCAGCAAGGACATTCGAGAAAGGATATTTTTTGCAGTGAAGCGATATATGGGGAATATGGGTGTCATATGAACCGGGATGAAGAGGTGAATGTCCAGGAGTAGTGTAGATGGAATTCCGGATCCTTCGGTGGCGACAAGGATATTCGAAAAAGGATACTTTTGGCAGTGAAGCGAAATACGGTCAATATGGGTGTCATATGAATCGGGGTGGACACCCGAATATCCAAGAGTAGTGCGGATGGCATTTCGAGTCCTTCGGTGGCGAAACGGACATTCAAGAAAGTAAATTGAAATATGGGCAATATGGGTGTCATATGAACCGGGGTGAAGAGGCGAATGCCTAGGAGTACTATGGATGGCATTCCGGATCCTTCGGTGGCGACAAGGATATTCGAAAAAGGATATTTTTGGCAGTGAAGCGAAATACGGTCAATATGGGTGTCATATGAATCGGGGTGAACACCCGAATATCCGGAAGTAGTGCGGATGGCATTTCGAGTCCTTTGAAGCGAAAAGGACATTCACGAAAGTCGAATGAAAAATGGGCAATATGGGTGTCATATGAACCGGGGTGAGGAGGCGAATGCCTAGGAGTACTATGGACGGCATTTCGAGTCCTTCGGTGCCGATAAGGATATTCGGAAAAGGATACTTTTGGCAGTGAAGCGAAATACGGTCAATATGGGTGTCATATGAATCGGGGTGAACCCCCGAATATCCAGAAGTAGTGCAGATGGCATTTCGAGTCCTTTGGAGCGAAAAGGACATTCACGAAAGTTGAATGAAAAATGGACAATATGCGTGTCATATGAACCGGGGTGAAGAGGCGAATGTCCGGGAACACTATAAATGGCACTTAGAGTCCTTCGGTGGCGACAAGGACATTCGAAACAGGATATTTTTGCTGGTAAGGCGAAATATGGGCAATATGGGTGTCATATGGGCCGGTGCGAAGAGGCGAATATGCAGGAGTACTATAGATGGCATTCCGGATCCTTCGGTGGCGACAAGAATATCCGAAAAAGACTTTTTGCAAGTAAAGCAAAATATATAGGTAATATGGGTGTCATATAAATCGGGGTGAAGAGGCGTAGATGTAGATGGCATTTCGAGTCCTTCGTCTACTTGCGCAGCATTTCCTCGAAAATTGTGGTGCGGACCAGGACAACGCCCGTTCTATCAACCAGGCTAAATGCGCATACGGCATGCTGTCGAAAATCTGGCAGAGCAGTTGTCTCAGCATCAACATCAAGCTGATATTTTTTCGCTCTCGGGTACTGTCTGTAGTTTTGTATGGGTGCAGTACATGGAAAATTTCCGTAGGAATTACCAGAAAGCTGCACTTCTGCGCGCCATCGTACTCTGTTCTGGGGAATAGGGTGCAGCTTACAACAGACTTACCCAGCGCGCTACACTCCTTTGCCACAGATCGTGGCCATGTGATTCTAGGACCCCTTCTTGGTCGGCCTTGGTTGGAAACGGGGTTCTATTTCATGACGTGCAAAGCAGTGCATTTATCACTCTTCCGACATGTGTGACCTACCCACTGCTATTTTCGCCTGCATATCAATTCGTCGATTGGCATCTGCCCCGTACGCCAACTTAGCTCTTCATTTGATATTGTTTCAGGCCAGAAAATTCGTATAATTCGACGAAGACATGAGTTGACGAATACTTGCAGCTTTCTGGTAACTCTTACTGGAACTTTCCATGTATTGCTACCATACGCAAACGCAGAAATTACCAGGGAGCGAAACAGACCCAGCTTGGTCTTGGTGCTGAGATAACTCCTTTGCTAGATTTTGGAGAGCATGCCGTATGCGCATTTAGCCTGGTTGATAGAACGAGCGTTGTTCTGGTCCGCACCACCATTTTTGAGTAAATGCTGTGCAAGTAGACGAAGGACTCAAAATATTATCTACATCTACGCCTCTTCACCCCGGTTTATATGACACCCATATTGCCCATTTTTCACTTGACTTTCGTGAATGTCCTTTTCGCCCCCGAAGGAGTTAAAATGCCATCTACACTACTCCTGGACATTCGTCTTTTCACCCCGATTCATACGACACCCATATTGCCCATTTTTCGCCTTACCAGCAAAAATATCCTGTTTCGAATGTCCTTGTCGCCACCGAAGGACTCTAAGTGCCATTTATAGTGTTCCCGGACATTCGCCTCTTCACCCCGGTTCATATGACACGCATATTGTCCATTTTTCATTCAACTTTCGTGAATGTCCTTTTCGCTCCAAAGGACTCGAAATGCCATCTGCACTACTTCTGGATATTCGGGGGTTCACCCCGATTCATATGACACCCATATTGATCGTATTTCGCTTCACTGCCAAAAGTATCCTTTTCCGAATATCCTTATCGGCACCGAAGGACTCGAAATGCCGTCCATAGTACTCCTAGGCATTCGCCTCCTCACCCCGGTTCATATGACACCCATATTGCCCATTTTTCATTCGACTTTCGTGAATGTCCTTTTCGCTTCAAAGGACTCGAAATGCCATCCGCACTACTTCTGGATATTCGGGTGTTCACCCCGATTCACATGACACCCATATTGACCGTATTTCGCTTCACTGCCAAAAATATCCTTTTTCGAATATCCTTGTCGCCACCGAAGGATCCGGAATGCCATCCATAGTACTCCTAGGCATTCGCCTCTTCACCCCGGTTCATATGACACCCATATTGCCCATATTTCAATTTACTTTCTTGAATGTCCTTTTCGCCACCGAAGGACTCGAAATGCCATCCGCACTACTCTTGGATATTCGGGTGTCCACCCCGATTCATATGACACCCATATTGACCGTATTTCGCTTCACTGCCAAAAGTATCCTTTTTCGAATATCCTTGTCGCCACCGAAGGATCCGGAATTCCATCTACACTACTCCTGGACATTCACCTCTTCATCCCGGTTCATATGACACCCATATTCCCCATATATCGCTTCACTGCAAAAAATATCCTTTCTCGAATGTCCTTGCTGCCACCGAAGGACTCTACATCTACAGTACATTCGTCTCTTTCCATCCATTCTCCCCACGTACATATAAAAATCCTTGATTGCATAGACAACCTGCCCAACATACTAGTACTATTTTCATACAAAACCCCGACATTGAATGATGAATCAATTGCTCTCGAGCCGCAGACGCAAATCGCCCAGCCGCTGTCTAGCAAAACACAGCATAAGCGATACGGAATCAGAAGACTACAGGAACTTCATTAGAATTTAGAAAACCAAGAGAGTTTTAATTTTTTCCTGAAGTTAGTACGACTCAAAATAGAGAAGAAGGATATGTATGAAGCGATTCCTCGAACTCAGAGACTTTCTAAAACACTAAGGTACCTAGCTTCTGGCAGGGATGTGAAAGACCTGAAAATCATGTGCGCCATTAATCCCTAGACTCTGGAACTCATCATAATGGAAACTTGCTCAGCAATTATCGGGTGATTGACGCAATGCTTGATCAAAATTGGCCTCGACGATCCAGCATCCTCGTTCAACCGCTTGATCCAATCAAACTTTCTATCAACGCTTGGCTCAAGCATCAAACCGGTAGACAGTCAATCACGCTTGATTCCATTGATTGACACTAGATTTAGATTAAGCGGCTTGATCGTCTAGGAGCTCCTTTATATGGGATGGGGGCGCTAGCTTGACGTCACGCTAGCACCCCTCCATTCCTTAAACAACGGAAAATCGAGATGAAACATATTGCAAAGTTAAGTGCTAATTAGGTGCTGTACTCGAAAATTTAGTGCACCAGCCGAATCTTCACAACTGGTTATCTTATTGTAACTCGACCCTTTATTTTAGAACCATCATGAATAAACGGTTGTAAAATGTTGAAGTTTTTTGATTTTGAATTCGCGTTATTCGAGTTTTGGAATTTTGTGCTAAAAAATTTAAAAATTGGCTGCAAAAGTTTGGAATTTTCACACGGAATGACAAAAGATTATTTAAGGTCGATGTTGTATATATTTATATATATATATATATATATATATATATATATATATATGTATATACGATACGAACATATTCTTTATTAAATTTCTAAATTACAGATTATCGTCCACGATCGTCCATTCCTGATGGCGTTTCTCGATACGATACACGAGTATAGGCATCCTGCTTTCTGAACTATAAATTTCAACAAAGTAGCTCAAATGGTTTCAAGAGAATCTCATTCGTATAGATTTTAAATTTAAATACAATATATACACGAGTATGCATCACATTAGTCAGACTCGAAAAATTCTATGGGGTTCGGCAGACACAGTGTCTCAAAAAATGCCGTCGAATCTTTCGGAAAAATGTCTCTGAAGTTTCTTATCAAATCTCATATCTACAAGTAATTTATTCTCGGACAGTCGATAATGATCAAGGACAAAAGGTGTTTTCTTACGGCGAGATACGGAGATACGAATAAGGGCCAGTTGGGAAAGAAATTGAATACAAAGTATTCCATGATTTATTTTTATTACTATTTCCCCAATTGGTTTCAATTTGGAAATTTGGAAGCGTTTTTTTTTTATTGAAGCGTCAGAATATTTTTTTTTACATGAAAACGTTTAATAGTGGAGTATGATGCGTGGCTGAAAAACTTATAGAAGTTTTCCCTTATTAAGGAAAAATATTGGATCATGGATATGTTTTATTTCTAAGAAAGAGAAGATAAAGAAAAGTGAGCAGGCTAGTCTCCAGAACACGTAATGTATGTGTAAACATGCGATCGACTTAATGAGTCCATGACACACCTAGAACACAATGCATGATTCAAGAATAGAAAGTTACGCAAAGATGTGTGAAACCTTCCGCTTTCTCTGCGCACGATGTCAAAGTTTAACATTTTTGAAAGCTTTCAATGCATTTGGTATGAAATCACATACTTTTTGGAAGAAAATTCGCTTACAAATCTACAGTTCTAATGTGATTTTCATTAAATTTTGCATAGTCCTCCGGATCAAAAAGAACGTTACAGTCTATAAATGCACCCACATCCCGCTTTTTGGAACCATGGCGAGTGATTTCGGCTGTGATCCACTCTGCGTGTTGTGTATGTTGAGTGGGAATTTACAAAAGTTCACCCCAGTACTGTGTGGTGTCAGTCACCGAGAAGTTGATAGTGGGTCTCGGTGGTTGTTCTTCGTTGATTGACTTAAAAAAGTTCGGCTGGCTTTTGGCAAAAGCAGCATGAAGCGTCGTAGATAATTTCTGACAAGTGCGAGCTTCTGTTTTACTGTGTCCAGTACTTCTATCAAGGGAGTTCCGGATGGAGTGGAGTACTTGGGGAGAATCCTATTTACTTTATTTTTCAACCAGTAATACCAGTAGTCTATTACTCGCGACAGATTGAGTCAGACGGCCAATATATTCTCGCAAGAAATCTCGCTTCCGTTCAAAACGAATCTTCCGGGCTGGGTCTTGTTGTTTTCTCAAGCAGACAACGTTATCGCGGACCCTCTGACTATGTAGTGTGATAGTCATCACTGTACCACAATACACAAGGGATTGCAGTTCCAGTACCGTCGTATCACCACTTAATCTGGATGCGATTTCGCTTCCGATTTGAGACAGAATATCAAATGTTGCAGCGGTTGTATGTAACGTGGGGATGCCAGGTCTGCGCAAAGGATCTGTGTCCTGATATTCCAAGCAAGCTCTTTCAAATGCATCACGAACTTCAGCGGAGACTTCCGCTTGGCGGTACATTTGTAGGTATGTATATAATTTAGATTTAATGTTATATTGCATAACTAGATGCGAGAGCTTGCTTCGCTCGCTCTCTCATCTAGGGCTCGCTGCGTTCGCGCTGTTCGCTTCGCTCACAACTTGACACTAACCTTGACTATTTTTTTTCAAACATAATTAATTTGTTCTCCGCTTACTCAACACCATGACCATAAGGCTAAACTTAAGCTAAATTAATAGTAACTTCACTTTCAGTCGAGTACCTTTACATAGTTTCGGCGGCTCAAATTTTTAAGCAAAATTACAGGGACGCCGACTTTTAATATTAATTTGTGAGACGGAAGCCTAGGTGCGCTTAAATAATTTAATTTCAACCGGATAATGGGTAGCATCTTCTTGATCCATTACTCGGTTGATTGAGCTATATTCAACACATTCCCCAGGAACGCATTTTAATATTTCTGCGTTTAACGCAGATGCCTGGTCGTTTTTGAAATACACAACATCAATTATTTTGGAGAATAACCTTCTCTTCTTCTTCCGAATACGTACCGTCACCAATTTTCAGTAACAAATCTGAAAACTATTGGGCATTTTGATTACCCCCCCCCCCCCCCCCCCGCACCCGCATATTGGTTGATAAATGCATGGGTATGACAATGCGCCATAGATGTGAGCTTTTTAGACATGCCCTTATTTCATCAGCCCTCGTCCCTTGGGGTTTTACTGGCAAGGTATGCCTAAAGTCCCCACAGGCCCATAGGCCGGTCGCTTTGTTTGATGTCACGTAAGGTTCTATCTACTGACTCAACCGCTTTCCGATTCGCCATAGTGCACTCGTCCCATATTATTAAGAAACAATTGCGCAGAATCCTGGCTTTGTTACTGTTCCTGGAAACGCTACACACTGGGATCTCCGTATGGTTCAAGTAAATCGGGATCTCGAACATAGTATGGGCAGTTTTGCCTACTGGTGACAATGTGGCGGCTATTCCTGATGAGGCAACAGCAATTGCTATTTAGTTTTGAATACGTATTTGGGCTAAGATGACTTTAGTGAGAAATGTTTCCCCCGTCCCACCGGGTGCATCAAAAAACAGGATTTCCCTCAAATCACCGTCTACGCTATATCATACATACATGATCAAATATCAAACGTCATACTCCATAAACCATTTTGGAATATTTCAGCCAAGTGCGCTGCATACTCCCTATTAATTTGTTCGCCATCTGATGTTGGTGTGGGCATACTGTATTAAGGGAGAGAATTGCCCCCTGTTACTGTTTCTTGGATAGCCAGCAAGCATCGATTGAGATTACCCTCGCGTAATCTGTCAGTCCTCCGTGATTGTTGCGGTATGCATCCCCGAAAAAGTCTTCAACAAATTTATTTTGATACTCATGCCACAACTTCGCTGCATCCGAAAGACCACAAAATACCACTAATATGACAAACAAACGACGTAATCGATGTGAACTTCCGCTGACGCATGCTTCGGCCAATGCGTCATCCCAATGCTGATCACCATCTAACAAGTTACGTGCCCGGCAAGCAGCCTGATAAGTATCGTATTAAAAATCGTCAACCTTTCGCAAATCAGCAAAAGTAGTAGAACTGCGTACTGTATGAAGTAGTAACCATAAGTAAAAGCATTCGAAGTTGTTCAGATGTACTGTGTAAACTATTTCCAGGACGTGTTCTTTGAGAATGCCAGGTACGCCATCTGCAGCTAATCCACGTTTTCTACGATTGAAAACTCCTTGCTGTTTGTTATACGTATAGTTTGACGAGACTTCTTCGTATAACAGTGTTTTTGCGAAATCGTCAACTTGACAAATTCGAAAGAATGCCAACAAAGTGAGTTTTGTGTTAAAAAACGATAAAATTATTTAACCGCAAAGTCCATGAATTTTTATACTCGCTGAGGATGACAATAGTCGAAATGCATCCGAAATATTGAAATTTATTGTAAAATAAATTTTAAAAATAGCAAAGTCAATAAGGAGTTTTTAATTTCAAATCATAAACATGCCAACAAAGTAATTTGTTGCGGGATTTCAATTTGCTCTGTCACATTTTCAGAGTTAAAGTACACCCGCTGTTTAACATCAAGATGCATAACTGGTGGAAATCTTTTATGAATAGGAAAGCTTAAAACGCTTCAAACCGCCTCAGAAGAACGTATATAGCGGCCAGATTGGAACCTACTGACTTCGTCGTATTCATTATTTCTTAACTCAAATGTTGCTTGATCACTACCTTTGTTGACGTATTTTTTGTGAGACGGAAGTCCAGGTGCGCTTAGGAAATTTAAAAATTCAACCAGATAAATGTGTAGCATCTTATCGATCCATTACTCGGTTGATTGAGGGATATTCAACACATTCCCCAGAAATGCATTTTAATATTTCAGCGTTTGTCGCAGATGCCTGGTCGTTCCGGGGAGTCAAAATAGCTCTCCTGCAAAACCTAGAGTTTTCATGATCAGTTAATTTTGCAGGGTCGCCATACACTGAAGAAATTAGGTTTTTTTTCATGTTTCTTATGATCGAAATTATATGGAACTGTCAAAAAAATCGTCAAAGATAGTCACATACACTGTGCGATCGATCTGACGATCACAATATCGTTAGATCGATCTGACGACGGATTGCATCATATATGGGGGCTATTACAGATCTGAAAACTCTTGGGCGTTTGGATTACCCCCAGTTCGCTGGTTAAATGTATGCTAAACAATTTGTTTTCGCTAAATTAAAATAATGAATACTGAAATGTCAAATCTATATATGTACACTGAACGAAATAAGACCTAAAATATACATTTTCATGAATATATAGACCTCCAACCACCTACCGGGTCCAAATTTTGTCAACAACTTTATTATTATTTAGTTAATATATGTTGTGACTTTGAGCCAAATTGGACCATAAATAAGAATTTTGTAAATAGCTCCACTCCAGTGCCACCTACCGAGTAGAAAAAAAAACTTATGCAAATCGGAGGACCAAACGAACATTTGGTGTGAATATGAGTTAGATAGCTTTATCGGTTCGTGAGTTATAAAAGCAGCAACATATGCACAAACGATTTTTAGGCGCGTTCTTTTGCAGCTATCCAGGTCAGGGGTAGTTGCCCCGAGCTTTTGTGCAAAAAAACGATGTAGCTGACCCATACAGGGTAAGAGCATGTATTTGATTTGAAATGGATTTTGTCTCAGATAAAGTTTGGATTTTAAGTGGTAAGATAATTCCACTCTTTGAAAAATATTAAAAACAAACTTCATTCTATTACATCTGGGCCCTATTGCACCAACCACTTATCAATTATCACTTATCAAATTTTATACTAAATTTCTGTTGCACCAAACAGAGAAACTCAAATAATATTTGATAAGCAAAAAACACTTATCAATTTATTTATCGAAAATTTGCTTAAATGTAAGTGATAAGTGGTTGGTGCAATAGGGCCCAGGGGCAAGCATTGAACCTATCAAATGCAACTGTGATAGAAGAAACTAATTGATTCCGAGTAGTTTCCTAATATTTCGGCAAAAATCGCTTTTCCAATTGGAAAAAGTGTGGAATCCCATTGAATTTAATTGAGGTGAATTAGGAGAAAGCACAGTGGAACATCTTCGAACGCACGAACTTCTTCTAGTAACCGGTAAATGCGCCCTAAATAAAAGCTTTACTTGTGTGCTATCGAGGTCAGGATTAGCCCTCGATAAATTATCGGGTTAAGCGTTAACCTATATACACTCTAAAAAATTGTACCCTTATAATAGGAGGAAACTTTATTTCCTTCTATTATCATCATCATGGCGCGACAGCCCGACGTCGGGGCTTGGCCGCCTGGATCATTGTCCTCCAATTATCTCGGTCACGTGACCGCGTCCCCCAATTTTGGGAACCCAGCAGCTGCGCGGCGTCCACACCTACTGAGCTCTCCCAACGAGATCTCGGTCGTCCTCGCAGTCTCGCTCAGTCGACTCGTTCTGCATTCATTACTCTCTTAGGCATGCGATCATCGTCCATTCTTTGTACATGCCCTGCCCATTGAAGTCGTTGTACAATAGTTTGACGATTTTCGAGACTTGCAGCTCATCGTACATTTCATACAACTCATGATTGTACCGGATGCGCCATCCATCTCGATCGCAAACAGCCCCGAAAATTCGCCGTAGAGCCTTACGTTCAAAAGTGTCTAGCATGTTTTCGGAGGCTTGAGTTAGGGTCCATGCTTCGCAGCCATAGCATAGCACTGGTCGTATAATGGTTTTGTACACGCGGAGCTTCGTGTTTCTGTGCACATGCTTCGATTTCATTATGGGGAGAACCGAGAAAAAAGTCTTATTAGCTAACTGTATCCGTCGCTTGATTTCGTCAGTTTCGTTGGCGTCCCTTGACAAGTTGCAACCCAGGTAAATGAAGTTGTTCACGAACTCGATGTTGAGGTCCCCCACATTGATGCTTAGTTGTGCAGGTGTCCTTGTCACCGATTGCATCATTATTTTAGTTTTACCCTCGTTAATACGTAATCCAACTTCCTTTGCAGCGGTATCGAGCGTATGCAGAAGTTCTTCTGCGTCAGCCAATCTTCGGGACATGATGTTGATGTCGTCGGCGTACGCTGCTAATTGTGTCGACTTGATGAGTAGCGTCTTGCTGTTGTCCAAATTCATGGCCCGAATAACGTATTCCAGTGTTAGGTTGAAGCGCGTCGGTGCCAGTCCATCGCCCTGTTTCAAACCAGTGCGTGTTTCAAATAGATCAGTAAGTCTATTCTGGATCCTGACTTGTGAGACGGAGTTGGTCATCGTCATCTTTGTCAGTCGCACTAATTTTGCTGGTATACCAAATTGCAGCATGATGTTGTACAGTACTCCACGATCGATACTGTCGTATGCCTGCTTGAAGTCGACAAAGATTTGGTATACGTTTACGTTGTATTCCCAGCACCTCTGCAGTATCAGTTTCACTGAGAAGAGCTGATCGGTTGTGGAGCGCCCAGGTCTGAAACCGCTTTGATATTCGCCAATGACTCGTTCTGCATACGGTTTTATACTATTTTCCAGAATTTTCGTCAAAATTTTATAGGACGTACAAACTAGTGAGATGCCCCTGTAGTTCTCACACCGCAGTTTCTCTCCCTTTTTATGAATTGGATGAAATTATAATGGTAAATTTACTCTGGAATGTAGATTTACATATCGAGTGTAATTTAACACAAACCAGGCCGAAGCGTATATACCCTAGACTTGTACAGACCTAGTGGTGATACCAAAAGTACCAATTGGCAACGACCATATGCATTAAAAGTGGGTCTCCTATACGGCCATTTCATAGGGGTCTTGACCATTCTCAAAATCAATTAACTAACTAACCCATTCTACAAATATTTGTCGAATTTTTTAAGTCACTAGCTTCATTCTATCGAAAGTTATTGCTTATTTGAAGTTTCACTTGTAGGGGAGGTAGGGGTTCCTTGGGTCGGATCTTGCCCATCATTGCCACCAACCAATAAGATCACCCTAAAAACATTTAAACAAAATTTCAAGTCTCTAGCTTCACTCTATCGAAAGTTATCGCTTATTTGAATTTTCATACGTAGGCGAAGTAGGGGTTTCGTTGGTCAGATTTTACGTATTTTCAATATTAGCCAACTGGATCCTACTACACACATTTGACCAAAATTTCAAGTCGCTAGCTTTATTTTGTTGTAAGTTATCGCTTACTTTAAGTTTCATTTCTAGGGGAGGTAGGGGTTCCTTAGGTCGGATCTTACCCATCTTTAACGCCAACTAACTCAATTTTATTTTACTTTAAACATTTGACCAAAATTTCCAGTCGCTGCTTTCATTCTATCAAAAGTTATCGCTTATTTGAAGTTTCATTTCTAGGGGAGGTGGGAGTTCCTTGGGTCGGATCATGCCCATTTTGAATACCAACCAAGTAGGTCTTACTAGCAACATTCCACTAAAATTTCATTTTGCTCGTATCATTCTATCGAAAGTTATCGTGATTAAAGTAATATTGAATTTTTTGAAATTTGTAGGGGAGGTAGGCGTTCCTTTGATCTGATTATGCCCAATGTACAACAACTCAAGCAGCTTCTTACCTCAAGGTGACATGCCAAAAATCTGGTGTCTACGTCAATTGGTTCAAGAGTTATAGACAAAAAACCTGAAAAGTAGGGTAGTACGGGGATCTTCGTAAGAAAATTACCGTTAGTTTTCAACTGATCGATTTTATTTTCCCAGGAGTGTATAAAATTACCCTCACGAGTAATCTACCAAAGCTAGAGCTTTTCATATTTATTTAGGCGGGAGTTATAGATACATTTAATTATTTTACATATGTAGGGGAGGTAGGCGTTCTCTTGGCTTCATCATGCCCATTTTCAATACCAACCAACTAAATCACATTACCACCATTTGACCAAAATTTCAAGGCTCTAACTTCATTTTATCGAAAGTTATCGTGCGAACGGACAGACAGACAGACAGACAGACGAGCAGACGGACAAACAGACAGACAGACATGGCTAAATCGAATAAGGAGGTGACCCTGATCATTTATATATATACATTGATACATGTATGTACCTGTGGAGCCTCCTTTAAGGTGTTACATACTTTCGTCGTTACAAAAACAATATACCCTATACTATAAGTCTAGGGTATAAAAATATGTAAACAGGTGAATAAAATAAATAAATAACTGGCGCAACAGTCCAATTTGAACCACGGCCTCGAGATGAGTTAGCATCATCTCATTTTCTAGATCGTGGCGGTTTTTGTGCAGAGGTATGTGATCAGCAATACGCTCAACCGAGTTATTTACCCCATAATGGGTACTCATTTAACAGCTGAGTGGGCTCATAGTCCGACACGTAAATCCCCGGAATGGAACCGGGGCCCAGTGCGTTGAAGGCGAACGTGCTAACCGTTGCGCCATCCGGACTACATGTAAACAGGTACTCCAAAATATTTGCAAATTTACACCCGGAAATATGTCAAAATACCCTGTAAAAGCAAAAATATAAATTAATTTATCCCTAAAATGTGTGATATTACATACCCGAATGAGTACGCATTTAACAGCTATGTGGGCTCATAGTCCGGCACATAAATCCCCTTTTATCGGAAAGACGAATGCCTTCAGTAGGAATCGAAACCAGGACCCAGTGAGCAGAAGGCGAACGTGCTAACCGTTGCGCCATCCGGACTACTTACGTGCACTAATTAGAACGACTTATATTATTAATGCGACAAAATGCAGCAAAAAATGAGTAAAACTACATCTACACTTTGTAAAAATGCACCAAAAACCGAATTACAAACAAAATGTTGTAAAAATACATAAAAAATACATGATTTCATATTTTACACCAATTTTAGTGTAATTTTCCGAATTTTTTAGACATTACATAAAATTTGTTTAAATATCCTATCTTCATGTATATATGAGCGGAAAAATAAGTAAAAATTAATCGAAATTTAGAGGAAATTTACGTTCACTTTTTACGGTGTAGGGTAGCATTGTTCTTGTATTGCGTGTTATTTCACTAACCTATACAGGTTAAGAATTGCAAAAGAACGCGCCTATTACAAGATAAGATGTATAAGGAGTGTTAGTAAGTGAACATTTCACCTAAATACGGTACGTCTAGGGGTCATTTAACGTTCATCGCTCTGGATTCTGCCCTTATTTGGTTTTTGATCATTTACTAGGTAATTATTACATGCAGCAGCACCATTCTGATCTTGAATTGAAGGTATTTAGATGTAGTCTGACGAGTGTATTGTACGATGGGTATTATTGTCGGAACTGACGGCAGGATTGATAGCAGGCCTGGGGGCAAATTTGATGGCTAAACTGACATTAAGTCTAAAAAGCCCTTAAGATTGAATTAAAAATCTTATCCAAATTTATACATTTTCTAAGACTTATCTGATCAGATGAATACTAAACTTAATTACACATAAATTCTGCAGATCTAATTCAGAATTTCGCATAATAAATACGTCACCAGCATCCGTAACGACCTCCCTCCGCGAAAGATGAACGGCTGCCATTCCATTAAATGAGGACAAAAAACAATATCGGAAACATGCATAAAAGAAACAATTTTCAATGTCAATTTAAGCGAGGAATGAGTCTTCAAGAAACGAAAACTAAAAATCACATCTGGTTCCTTACAATACTCGGTTCCACGTAAGCCTAATGCACTAATGCAGAACCCTCGGAGGGCTACACAGAGTGTGTATGGCGCCAAACGCGCACTTGCCATATTTTCTAACCATATATTTGTCCGGTAATTAATATCTTAATTAAAAGTGTGCAAAGAAAACGAAGGGAGCACACTACGCCACCATTTCAAAGATATATGAGTCCCAATACGCGTCGTCATATATTCACATATTACATGACATTCACTGCATAATGTTAAAGGGGAGCCAAAAGCTGGTTTATCTGAGAAAGATAGCACGTGAGTTTTTTACAGGCTGGAGTAGTTGCTAGTATGGGAAATGGTGAAGTAGAATCAGGATGACGACGCCTAATAAACATAACTCCACCGGTGAACGAAATCCAATCCAATCCAAGTTGCAATACTCGTATATTAGCATAGCGTATCTATTCGTTCACTTTTGGAAGAAGACAGCGCCGCTTCCGCTTCCATTCCAGCCTTAAACAGCTCGAACCTTGTTTTCAAACGGCTTCTTGGCAAGTCATCTTTAGCACTTCTTAATGAACTTGGTTCATTTCAACGTCAAGTAGGAGGACTACTAATAAGCATAATCGTTTGCGTTCGCTGAAAAGTCATTCTGATTATGAATAGCGTCTTTCACGGCCATTAGAATTCCAAATGGAATAACAAAAAGGTGTAACGAGTGCGGCATCCCCCATAAGATTAAGAACAGGGACGGTTTCTTTATAGGGTGGAATACGTACGAACAAATTTAGGGGTGTAAGTATGTAAAATAGCAATGTGTGAAATTTAAGCAAATTAGGAAACAACAAAAGTTCACTAAAAGATGTTATTTATAACATTTAAGCATTGTACAATACATGTAACATATCCTCAGAAGTTAAAAACCAGAGTCCGAAGCGTATATACCCTAGACTTGTACAGACCTAGTGCCTAGTGGTGATACCAAAAGTGCCAATTGGCAATGAATATTTGCATTAAAAGTGAGTTTCCTATATGACCAGTTTATAGGGGAGGTTGGCACTCATTCAGGAAGATGGGGACCATTCTCAAAATCAATTAACTAACCCATTCTACAAATATTTGTCGAATTTTTCAAGCCGCTAGCTTCATTTTATCTAAAGTTACTGCTCATTTGAAGTCTCACTTGTAGGGGTAGGTTTCTTATGTCGAATCTTGCGCATTTTTAATAACAACCAACTAGATCCCAGTACAAACATTCGATCAAAATTTCAAGTCATTAGCTTCATTTTATCGAAAGTTATCGCTTATTTGAAGTTTCATTTGTAGAGGAGGTAGGAGTTCCTTGGGTCGGATTTTGCCCATCATTGCCACCAATCAATTAGATCATGCTATGAGCATTTAAGCAAAATTTAAAATCTGTAGCTTCATTCTATAGAAAGTTATCGCTTACTATACTCTAGTTTGAAGTTTCATTTGTAGGGAGCAACGATTTAGTTGGGACGCTAAGCGACATAAATCGACGCCACCTTGCAAAATATGATAGAGAAATGCCGTTTGGTACGAATGTTGGTGGGGCCCATACTTTCAATTTAAGAGATGGAGCCACCTTGGACCCCGCGGCAGAGCGGCTGTGCGGGCGAAAAACCGCGAAATTTGAGCCCTTTTTTTAATATTGTCCTAATAATTTGTAAACGGTGCCTCGGAACAAAAAACTTAATAGGATATAAATTAAAGAACGTCAAATTCTACATCCAATGCATTGCTCAAAGTTGAAATTTGATTTAGTAGTATAATTAAAATCGATTGTCGAAAAACGTCACTTTTTGAGGCTTTTGAGAAAAATCACACTATATCGCTTTTCAAGCTCACATATGTCTGTAACGGATATTCCAAATGGAAAACCGTATAAGTAAAAGTTGAAGATATTTTGATTTCCGGTTTAACGTGCTCAATACTTTTCAAATCGGTTCATTTTTAGTGTAGTTGTGAGTGAAAATGCTGGAATGCTTTCTTAGCGATTCCAGCTTTAGTAGCTCTATAGCGGTAAATATAGAAGCTGAAGTTTTTTTAGTCTCAATTTACAGATAATTAAATCTTGTTCAAAAAGTTTTTGCTTGATAGCTTGGCTTGATAGCTTAGGTCATAGTTACGCTTTTAAGGGTTTTGTAGAAAAAACAAAACCTTTATGAAATCAGTCAGATGTCAGCCTGTTCAAAGAATATCTCGAAAACAGCTGAAGCTGCAGGTATGGAATTTGGTAGAAATATGCAGGATTACTACAATTTGTGTCATAAGGCTTTTCATTAGTGGCCAAATTGCAAGGGGGGGGGGGGGGGGGGAGGCGGGGGGTAACCATAGAGGAGAGACTTATTCGCCGCTTAAAGCACATATATGAAAATTTCCAGGATGGCGGCATATAATTAGGATAGCGACGTTAAATATCCAGGATGTTGATATCCTTAGGAAAAAGTTTAGTAATAGTATATTTCGATAATTTGATTTGCTACTCTCTGCATATCTCGTAAGTGACCTTAAGAGAGAAGTAATAATGCCAATCCGTTAGCAAAGGGTGCAGGTATCTTGTTATAGATACAATTTACATGTATATAGTCATAATTCATCATATCTTTTGAACTAATGGTCGTATGGAATTGCGGTTAGTTTCATTCTACTCAAAATGACCAAATACATTAAGAGCTAAGTTAAAAGTGGCATAAAAGCTTTTTATTTTTAACTTATTTAATACGAAAGCTTATTTAATTAACCACAAAATCAGGAAAAATGTGAATATCTTTTGATTTGATGATCGTATGGAATTGGGGTTAGTTTCATTCGACTCAGAATGACCAAATACATTAGGAATCAACCTAAAATGGGCAGAAAAGCTTTTTATTTTTAACTTATTTAATAAAGCAGCTTACCAAACTAATATCTTTTTTTGTTTAAATGAGAATATCTTTTGAACTAATGATCGTATGGAATAGCGGTTGATTTCATTCGACTGGGAAAGACCAAATGTATTAGGAATCCACCTAAAAGTGGAATAAAAGCCTTTTATTTTCAACTTATTTAATAAAAAAAATATTTAACAAAAAAAAATCTGGAAAAATGTGAATACCTTTTGAACTAACTGTTGTATGGAATTGCCTTTAGTTTCATTCGACTCAAAATGACCAGATACATTAGGAAACAGCCTAAAGTTGGCACAAAAGCTTTTTATTTTCAAATTATTTAATAAAAAAGCTTCCTTAACTAATCAAAAAATGTGAAAAAATGTGAATATCTTTTGAACTAATGGTCGTATGGAACCACGGTTAATTTTATTCTACTCAAAGTGACTAAATACATTAAGAACCAACCTAAAACTGGCATAAAAACCTTTTATTTTCAATTTACTTAACGAAAAAGCTCATTTAACTAATAAAACAATCTGGAAAAATGTGAATATCTTTTGAACTAATGGTCGCAAGGAATTGCGGTTGGTTTCATTCGACTCAAGATGACCAAATTCATTGGGAACTATCCTAAAACTGGCACAAAAGCTTTTTATTTTCAACGTATTTAATAAAAAGGCTTATTTAATTAATAACAAAATCAGGAAAAAAGGGAATATCTTTTGAACTAATAGCCTTATGAAATAGCAGTTGATCTCATTTGACTCAGAATGACCAAATACGTTAAGAACCAACCTAAAGTGTCATATAAGATGCTTGAACTTCGAAATTATGGAAGAAATTGAATCATTTAATTAACTAATTATTTAATTAATTAAATTAGTCAGACAAAAAATTTAGCAAAACTTTTATAAACAAGGTTAAAGTATCTATATATATATTATATTTATCGAGATAGAGCTACTAAGGCTCAAATCGCTAATAAAAACATTTTTGAATTTTCGCTCACAACTGCACTAAAAACGGGCCGATTTTAAAAATATTAGGCACGTTAAACCGGAAATCAAAATATCTTCAACTCTTACTTATACGGTTTGTCATTTGTCATACTACTAAACCAAATTTCAACTTTGAGCAATGGATTGGATGTAGAATTAAATGCTCTTTAATTTACATCCTATTAAGTTTTTTGATCCGAGGCACCGTTTACAAATTATGAGGAGAATATTAAATGAAACCGGAATATAGAGGGCTACGCCCGCAATCCGAGGGTTTTGTAGCAAGCGCTTATTTTGGTATATAAATATCGGCTCGTTGCTCTTCTTGATACCACTCAGATGGACAAAAAAAAAAACATAATTAAACTGTCTTACCCACTTACATTTTACATGCCAATTCATATTACGTGATTGTAACGAAACTTAGAACATATTATTGCCTAAGGTGTTCGTTATCGTTGGCCATCAGTACTTTTGATCTCGAACGTGTTTAAGGCATACAGAGGTGTGCTAACTGTAACTACAGAAATAAACTATTACTTACCTATTCTGAGAAGATATACAGATTCCATTATTTTCCATTTTAAATGCTATTCGGAACCCACCTTCCTGTAAGTTTTCATAATTCTAACAGTCTCGAGATGCCAGGGGGGGGGGGGCAAATTACGAACTAATATTTTTTCCTCCCCCACTATTCCCCTTTCTACAAATTTCAAGAAAATGCGAAAAAATGGAATGTACTCAACATTACCTTTCTCACGACACCTCACTTGCCTATACCAGTCGAAAAAAAAAAATTTTGAGCTTAATTTCGCCTCTATGTGGACCCCTCCCCCCTTCCACTCGGTAAAGTTTGCCAATTACGACGTAGCGTCCCCAACTAATCTTCACCCTTTCAAAAATTATTAATTAAATAACTGTAATTCGCACTACGAAAAACAACATAAAAGTAGTACTCACACCTACATATGAGGCCGGTAGGTGTAATTTTTGTGTGGATAGTGTCAAAATGCCTAATTTTAAATGAGTGTACTATTATTAAATATTATGTGATTGTAATGAAACTTAAAGATATTATTGCCGATGATGTTGGTTATCATTGGCCATCAATATTTTCGACCTCGGCTGTGCTTAAGGCGTGTAGGGGTATGCTAACTGCAACTATAGAAATGTACTATTATTAACCTTTTTTGTTGAGATATCAAAATTCTACGATTTTCGGTTTTCTACACTAGTAAAATGCCGCCTTTCTGCAAATTTTCATATTTCTAAGTATAACGGTATCGAAATGCGAGGGGGGGGGGGGGACAAACTCGGATCACATATTTTCCCCTCTATCTCTTTTCCCCTTTTTTCAAATTTGATAAAAATTCCGGAAATGAAATGTACTCGGTGTTACCTTTCTCATGATACCCCACTTGCCTATACCAGATGAAAAAAAAATGTTGACCTTCATTTCCCCTCTATGGGGACATCCCCTTAAAGTAAGCCTATTACAACGAATCGCTTTCTCCGGCGAATTATAATAATTCTACATACTCCCACAAAATTTCATGTATGTAGCTTCAGCCGTTCGTGAGATATTTCATGGACAGACGGACAGACGGACAGACATTTGACCGATTTCATAAGGGTTTTGTTTTTAATACAAAACCCTAAAAAAGGGCTCAAATTTCGCGGTTTTTCGCCCGCACAGCCGCTCTGCCGCGGGGTCCAAGATGGCTACATCTCTTAAAATGAATTTACGGGGACCACGAACAATCGTACCAAATGGCATTTCTCTATCATATTTTGCAAGGTGAAATCGCTTAGCGTCCCAACTAATTGGCTGGTTGATCCAATTTCAGCCAGCTGAATCCTACTACAAACATGTAACTAAAATTTCAAGTCGCTAGCTTTATTTTATCGTAAGTTATCGCTTATTTTAAGTTCCATTTGTAGGGGAGGTAGGGGTTCCTTGGGTCGGATCTGGCCTATCTTCAATACCAACTAACTCAATCTTACTTTAAACATTTGACCAAAATTTCAAGTTGCTGACTTCATTCTATCAAAAGTTATCGCTTATTTGAAGTTTCATTTGTAGGGGAGGTAGGGGTTCCTTCAGTCGGATCTTGCCCATTTTCAATACTGACCAAGTAGATCTTACTATTATATATTATATTATATATTATATTTTACCAAATTCTCACTAGCAAGTGTCATTCTATCGAAAGTTATCGTAATTAAAGGTATATTTAATGTTTTGAAGTAGTCCGGATGGCGCAACGGTTAGCACGTTCGCCTTCAACGCACTGGGCCCCGGTTCCATTCCGGGGATTTACGTGTCGGACTATGAGCCCACTCAGCTGTTAAATGAGTACCCATTATGGGGTAAATAACTCGGTTGAGCGTGTTGCTGATCACATACCTCTGCACAAAAACCGTCACGATCTAGAAAATGAGATGATGCTAACTCATCTCGAGGCCGTGGTTCAAATTGGACTGTTGCGCCAGTTATTTATTTATTTTAATGTTTTGAAATTTGTAGGGGAGGTACGTGTTCCTTTGATCTGATTACGCCCAACTTACAGAACCTTAAGCAGCTTCTTCCTTCAGGGTTACATGCCAAAAATCAGGTGTCTACGTCAATTGGTTCAAGAGTTATAGACAAAAAACCTGAAAAGTAGGGTAGTATGGGGCTCATTGTAAGAAAATTACCGTTAGTTTTCAACTGATCGATTTTATTTTCCCAGGAAAGTATAAGGTTACCACCACTAGCAATATACCAAAGCTAGAGCTTTTCATGATTTTTTAATCGGGAGTTATACTAGATACACTTAATTATTTTAGAAATGTAGGGGAGGTAGGCGTTCTCTTGGGCTGATCATGCCCGATTTCAATACCATCCAACTAGATCAAACTACCAACATTTGACCAAAATTTCAAGGCTCTAGCTTCATTCTATCGAAAGTTATCGTGCGAACGGACAGACAGACATGGCTAAATCGAATCAGGAGGTGACCCTGATCATTTATATATATCCATTGCTATACCTCCTGAGCCACCTTTAAGCTATTACATATTTTCATCGTGACAAAAACAATATACCCTATACTATAAGTACAGTAGTAGTAGTACCAATGACAAATGGTTTCCTATCATATTTCAACATCAACAGGAAATTTTTTAAATAAATCGACTTAAATTTGCAATTGAATTTTAACAGCCAGAACCTCGTGCTCGTGCCCATCGCCCGATCTGAGCAAGAGCAAGATACTGCCCAAATTCAAAAGAAATAGGTTGAGGACGACGTCTACTTAAAGGACACTACCTTAATGAATCGCATGTGAGTAGACTGGGATTGACCTCCAGCAATTTATGCAGGAGATGTGAGATGGAAGAGGACACCATCGAACAAACCTAGTGTGAGTGTCCAGCCCTAAATTGGGAACGTCTCAATATCTTAGGTACTTAGCAATTTCAAGGGCTAGGAGAGGTGGCCAGTGTCGTCTCGTTGAATCAGCAGATTCAATTCACCAAAAATATACATAGATAGAAAGGCTTGCATGGCCCCGAAAGCGAATGAAAGTGATTAAAAAGAGACTCTCGAAGTTAAAATCAGGATCTAGCGCATTCCTTAAAGGAAAGTCATTCATTCAAAAGTAAAAACGAAATTATGTAAAAACATTAAAACCACGATTATAGATCACGCAGGTATATATTTTGAGTTGGGTGTTCGAAGCGCACAAAACAAAATAAATTGCAAACCAGCGGACTCTTAATGCCAGTGCGGTTATGATGCACCTTCACGATATGCGAAATCCGCCAGCATGTCAATTATTAAGGGAAAAACTTGAATTTTAAACGAAAAGAGTTGATCATGAGATATTATTTCTTATGGTTGAACCATAAAGTTATACTCTTTCATTTTAATCCATTCATTAGGAACTCAGAAGGGCTTCGGGGAAACAAATTGTGGTGGAGCATTTTTTTTCTTTCATTGTTCATGTTTTTTGGGGTGCTGAACACGAATCCGGAGCTTCCCACCAACATTTTTTTGCGAAATATGCTCAAAATCTAAAAAAAAACTCGAAATTTCGGTACTTTTTTTTGGTTTCCCGATTATAACTTGAAAACCGTGGATCCTAGCTAGAAAAGGTTTCACGATAAATTGAAGAGCATCAAATTCTGCGTGGAATGAGTTACCTAAACATTAAATTCGGTTTACTGGTGTAGCCGCAATCGACAGTCGAAAAACGTCGATTTTTCTCAACTTTGTGAAAAACTCTGTTATGGTCATATTTGATAGTCTGTAACTTTAAAATGGCTACTAATACGTAAAAATGCAAGAAGTGTAAGTTGTAGAGCACGAAATCTTGTTCAGAAAGACCCCAATCTTTTTAATTCGGTCAAAAGAAAATTCAGAAGCTCGAAATAGCTAAAATCCCTTTTTGAGCGAGTGTTCCCATACAACATATTTTCGGGCAGTTTTTTAATAGGTCACCGTTCTAACCACCTGAAACATTGCGTTTCCAGTTACCGCAGTCACAGTTCTATTCAGAAGTTCCCTGGAACGTTCTCGGTAGCGGTTCCACGAGTACCAACTCGGAAAAAGTTTTGTAAGTGCAATTTGTGGTAAAGAGCTTCTACAGTTTCCCCAGGTTTCTACCCATTTATTGTCTTGTTCGGGCCCCCTCCCTTCCATCTCCATCCTTCTAACACAGAACCCAGCCATTTGCTCTTTACCTGCTGAAGGTCAGATCACCGACAGTTCGGTTCTAAATTCTGGCAGGTGAACAACTTTTATTTCTGAGACTCAAGCGAGACAATCAAGGAAAGCTTATGGATTGGTTTCATGAACATCCCTCTTCCCCAAAAAACATCACATTAATAAGTGCTGGCATTTTCGGAGATGAAAGGATGGACTGCCACTAGGCTAAAGAGGTGGGCGTGCAAGGAATAAACCGCTTAGTTTGAGACGATTTTCTAGCAGTTAAATTCAAAAGAGCTTATCGAGTGAAGCCTCTTGCATTCGCCACTTTTATGGCGTGGAACTATGTTTCAGTATTAACTAATCCCAGTAAACTCACCACGATGTAAACATATCGGATTAGTTGATTGGACTAGCTCTTAGCTCCACTTACAATGCGGTGCTGAACCGAAAAAAATTGGATTAGGTTTGTGTTTCCGTTGCTGACGGTTGTTTTTGTTTTGTTGTAGTCGGGGGTATAAAAGCGCTTTCCAAAGAGTACTGGGGTCTTTACATTTCTAAAATTTCCGTTAAACGCAAGTGATAAGCCAATATTTGATATTTGCCATATTTAGTACCGGTTGGTATAAACACTCCACGAATTAGAACTAAATCTAATATGATCTAGTTAATACTCCTCTTAGTTCCAAGCGGCCATTGATGAACAGTGCTATCCAAATCCCCGAAAAGTCTGTAGTTGTTAATCCTGACACGCTATTCCATCGAATCGCCAATGCAAAACAATCAGATATTGAGTTGACAGAGTTCCTGACATATGAACTGTCTCCCTACCCTCAATCTTACTTGTGGGAAGATCAACCAAGAAGCAATCTGTAGAAGTTCACTGAACTGAGGGTGCCCACAGTTGCCTAACACACTTTTTTGACCAACTCTTCTAACAAAAGGATCCCAATGCTCACGGAAAAATACACAGAGTTCTAGATCAGGTGCGAGCAAGCCAGGGAAGACGCAGATACCCTCATAATCACGAAGGCTTTCTCATTGGCCCCAACAAATGAATCCGTCACAGTGGTGGAGAAAGACGTTGATCTTTTGGTCATTCTGATTAGTCTTTGTGCGCAAAGCATACAAAACGTTTTATATTCCTCAAACCATCAAAAGGGAATGTGCCACAAATCCTGTACGCTTCTCATCTCGCAATTGAGAAAATAATATCCCAAAACATACTAATTTTACATGCAAATCCACCTCCGTCCTCCGGAGAAATTCACATTTGCCAGCCGTCATAAAAGTTTTTCGAGATCCCCAGGAAGCTCGTTCAAGTATATCTACAACAGGAGAGGCCTTCTTGAAGGCGCTGTACGGTCAAAAAGACGCCACCTCATTGAATCTGCTGAGAAACAAAAGCTATGTGACGTCCTCCTTCAAGGCGCGATTCAACATCGCTTCACTTCCATCAACTGAGGATGCAGCTCAGCAGCATTCAATGAGGGTATACCACCAAGTGCAGAAGTGGCTTTGCTTTGACAAAAGACCCGAAGAATGGGATTGGAAAATCACCAAAAGTGGACTCCTGCCTGTAACAATCTCAAGGAATGCCGCACTAGATACCCTACTGCGCATCATTTCTTGAAAACGCAAGAAGGCATGCGCATGCACTGTGGCTGCAAAAAGGCAGGTATTCATTGCTCCCACTTTGTGCCAACTGTAAGGGCTAGTGTGAGAATGTGGACTTCTCTGCAGTAGACAACGACGAGGACCTCGAAGAGATGTTGGAAGAGTCAGTCGACGAATCCCATCCACCGGAACCCAGACCATCATTCCCACAAACCGGTCCTTCCAAAAAGGCTGTGAACATATAGTGTATTTTTTATCCAACTTCTTGTAATATGTACCTATACATGTAAATACAACCTTCAATTTTCAAATTGTTGAAGAAAAGCAGCACCCACTAAAAAAAAGAACGAAAATATGTTATAAGGGAATACTCGTTCAAAAACGTGGTTTTAGTTATTTCGAATTACTGAATTTTCTTTTGGTCAAATTAAAAAGATTAGATACTTTCTGAACGGAGAATTTCATGCTCTCCAACTATCATTTGTAGCATTTTTACGTATTAGTAGCCGTTTTCAAGTTACAGACGTTCAAATGTAATCATAATAGGGTTTTTCGATTGTCGATTGCCTCGACCAAATTTGACGTTTAGGTAGCTAATTCGACGCAGAATTTTATGCTCTTCAATTTATCGGAAGACCTTTTCTAGATAGGATCCAGGGTTTTCACGTTATAGTCGAAAAAACAATAAAAGTACCGAAATTTCGAGGTTTTTTGAAATTTTGAGCATGTTCCGCGAAAAAATTTTGGTGGGAAGCTCCGGATTCGTGTTCAGCACCCCAAAAACCATAAAAAATTAAAGAAAAAAACTCTCCACTAGAATTTGTTTCCCCAAATCACGGAATGGCTGGACTATTTTGGGGCAAGCCTTTTCCGCGGGAATCACGTTGTCCTGAGTAACTAATCCACGCAGAATACGCAATTTTCAGTATTCATATTTTCCCAACAGATGGGCAGACAACGAAGACACCTTGGTATTGGCGATTATCATAAAATATGCATAATGAACTTCAGCTCCCCAAGAAGTGAGAGTAACAGTTTCATCGGGCAAGTTTGCATGTTACATTTCCACTTTGCCAACTACCAGATCGAAAACAAATTGAAATCTAAAATTAGGCGCAGCATAACGCAGCAGCTCTGCAATTTGCATTAAATGAATGGTCAGTTTATGTTGCGTGATAATTTGATAGGCATGCACGCAGCAAGGCAACTTCTATGCCATCGAACTCGCGATAGGAGCATGCACTTTGGCTGCAACGTACTGCACCCAAGTAAACGAGGTTCAATGTGGTGCACAACACACACATTATATTACCATCCATACATTGCGCGCGGGTTCCGTTAAAAAAATCATCGCATGATAATTGCAGAGTTAGTCACAGCTGCTAATGGATGCTCCCCCATCTGATATGGCGGCAGTAGTTCACTACCAACTTTGGTCTTGTATTGCTTAACTCGACACGAAGTTACTCAATTGTCGCCGGAATCGATTATCGATAAATGCGAACTTAATGACTGGGATTAGTAATTGGGTTGTAATGGCGGTTCGTGTAATAACGCACTTATCTGGACGACAATATCAAAAAGTACAATAATTACTCGTATCATGAAACTTCAGCTCCCACGTACAATTTTGTTCGCCGAGGTACGCGAGTGTTTGGCGGAGAAACAACAAATGAGCAACAAATATTCAAAATTATCGCATGGGATCAGGATGTGAAAAATTGCTGGAGCAAGAAGCATTCGAGAACTAGTATTTGAGAAACCCTCAACCACTATCAATATCCGATGATATACATAGTAAGTAAACTACAATACTTCCTTTCAGGAACAAGAATTCAAACAGATGCATACTTTATATTGTCGAAGCTTTAAAGTACAATAATACCAGCATCTCTCTCTGCATCCTGTTAACCCCTTGTGGGGTATAGGACATTAATCACACCGACTTTCCACCTCGTCCCGTTCGCCGCCATCACCTTCAACTGACTCCACGATTTGCCTATTGACTTACCCTTGACCTCAACTGATCTTCTCCAGGTGTTTCTAGGTCGTCCAACGCGGCGACTTGCATCGGTTCCCTCATCGATTCCCTGTGGGTTCCAATCGAGGGCTTGTTTAGCAATGTTTTCCGGCCCTTTTCGAAGTGTGTGACCTATCCATTGCCACTTTCGCCTTTTTATGGAGGTGTCTATCCTCTCCTGGCCAGTAATGAAAAGGAGGTTGTCGTTAGAAATGACCACCAGTTAGCGTATGTGTAGGATGCGCCGTAGACACTGGTTCACGAAAGTTTGCAATCTAGTGGTTATCGCCCTGGTCACCTTCCAAGTTGAACAGCCATAAAGATGCACAGATTTTACATTGGTTTTGAAGATTCTGAGTTTGGTACGTTTGGAGATGTTGTTTAGCCAGAAAGAAGTCAATCTGAAAAAAGTTGCCCGAGACTTATTGATGCAAGACAGTACATCAGCATTCGATCCACCATCTGCTGTAACTACGCTTCCGAGGTAGCAAAAATTGTCCCCTTTTTCCACCGTCTGCCCCGAAACACCATTTTCGCTCTGTCTTCTTGATTCCAAGTTCAGGTACTTGGTTTTTGGAGCATCGATTTTAAGCCCCGCATTGGCACTTTCACGGTGCAGGGCATCGGTCATTTGAACTAGATGATCCGATCTACTATTTGAAAGAAGACAAATATCCTTAGCGTGATCCAGGTGTTGAAGATATTCAAACAGCTTCCATCTGATACATTTGCTTTGGTGTTCATGGAGCGCACTATAGAGTACGTCGTTAATGGCAATCAAAAACAATATAGGTGATAAAATGCAGCCTTGTCTCACTCGGCTATGTACCTCGAAGGAATCTGAAAGCTTACCCCTGTGTAAGACGTGACATTGGGCTCCGCTATAGGACTCCTTGATGATGGATATGATTTTATCTGGTGTTATCGCTCTAACGTAAAGCCTTCCAGATGTATTCCCGGTCAACGCTGTCAAACGTCTTCTCGAAATCGATGAACATGAAATGTAATGGGAATCTCCACTCTGCGGATTGTTCAATAATAATTCGGAAGGTGTTGATGTGGTCGCTACATGAAAAGCCCTCGCGAAAACCAGCCTGTTAAGCGTTCAGTGTGCGACCAACTGTATGCTTGACCCGGTTTAAGACTATTTTTGCCATCAGTTTGGAGACTGCGGGGAGAAGGCAAATTCTGCCCCAATTATTAGTCCTTCAGGTTACTTTTCTTTGGAATCACTCCTGGATGAGGGTGAGAAGAATATCCGCAGTAGCGTTGATATCCGCCTTAAATAGTTCCACCGGAATTCCACTTATCCCCGGGGCATTCATCGATTTAATAGCTACAGTTACTTCCAGTTTAGATGGTGGACTGGTACCAACTCCGGCTATTTGCGGAATATTTAAATAATTTATAAAATATAAATATTTTCTACTTCTAGTGAAAATGAGTTCAAATGTCCGAAGGTGTTGTTGAGGACTTCAATGAAGCGCTCTCTCCACCGTCGCAGTTGGTATTCATTAGTAACCAGCAGGATGGGTATCATATGACTGGCAGTGGTGAGGCGAGTGCTTCCTTTTTACAGCCTGATGAATTTGATCAATTCCTCTCCAAAACAGAAGGGGTGATGTAGATGTAGTGGGTCGGGAGCAGGGATCTTTGGTTCGAATTTTGCCTCGAGCGACTTTTTTCAGCGTGCTTATTTTTTCAAAATACATATTCATCAACTAATATTATAATTTATACTCGGTTATGACTTTTGGATATCGTTTAATTGCAAAAATTACTTTCTGGAATATGTGTACTCTCCAAGACGATGGAATAGAACGTCCCTGGGTTGAAATATGTAATATAACCGTAAACAGAAAACGATGCCACGTCGGAATAGTTAGGAAAATACTAATATTCACACAGTATTTCCAGTTGATGTTTACACATAGACCTCGAGTTCAGAAAACTAGCTCGGATTTCATTTCTAAATCTCATGTAGACAGCCTTTGGTTTATTTTTAAATTCGAAATGAAGAAAATTATATCAAGATCAGAATAAAACTGTTGTATAACATTATTTTAACTTAACCTTTATTTTTTAGTTCAAAGTGTAGAGAATTTCTTTAAAATCGAAATAAAACTGTAGTAGAATTAACACAATAGACCAGTCAAAGAACACTTTGTAGAGTGCATGGGATAGGCGATAATTTTTGACTTCAGCACTTCGTTAGGAGTAGTTAGGAGGTAAACATACTAAAAGTCCCCGCCCCTGGCAGGTGAGGTAACGGTGGGGGGGGGGTGGTGGTGGTGGTGGGGAAAGGTCCCATTTTTGGATTTTTCGATTATATCTCGGAAACGGTGGTCTCTAGAAAAAAATGTTTTATGCAAAAATGAAAGCTTACTAAATTTCCCATAAAATTGTTTGTATTCACTTTGGCCGAATTTCTAACGGTTTACGAGATATACCTCATTGAAAATCGATAATTTTCAAAACGATAAATTTCGATGTTTCTCTAGAAATGAGTATGTTGACGCTACCATGATGATTAACATGTATTAGCATTTCAGTAGCTTCAACAACGAGATATTTTATGGACAGACAGACAGACGGGCAGACGGACAAACGGACGGAGGAAAGGACATTTGAGCGATTTTATAAGGGTTTTGATTTTCTGCAAAACCCCACAAAAATAACCATTCAAAGTGACATCTTGGTTTTTCTGAGATGGAAAAATTGAGGCTCATTCATTTTCGTCAGCAGTGAAGACGTTTTCAAATAAGATTGGTAGTGTATCGATGGTATCGTCGTCGCCTTCTTCTTGAATTACAATTCCGATTCCGTTGTTGCAACTGATCTTGCAATTCGGGTATGCGACAGAGCAGATTAACGATGCTTTTCTGCAACCACACCTGCCACTGTCACATTCTTTCGTGCATCGGCTGAAACTGAAGATTAAGACCGACGACCGTTCCGTCAACTGTTCAGAAGTTTTAATAATATTATTTAATAATAACTAACTTAACGTTTTCAAAAATTATCGATTTTCATTACTTATATAACTCGAAAACCATTGGGAGTTCCAGAGATACATATGTATGGAGTCAATTGCATTGGAAATTTAATTAACTTTAATATTTTGAAAATGACTGTACATGTTAGAAATTCTCTAACTTTTGATTGGCTGAAGATAAGGTAACAAAATTGTTTATCAAATTGAAGGAAATTTAATTCTCTACAATCTCGTCTCAGACTAGTTTTCTGAGAAAAGATCGTGGTAGGCACTAGAAGCAAATGATTTCTTCGAAAAATGATTTCTTTGAAAATTATAAATTTTCAATAAGGTATATCCCGTAAACCGTTAGAAAATCGGCAAATATAAATACAAACAATTTTATAGGAAATTTAGTAAGCTTTCATTTTTGCATAGAACATATTTTTCTAGAGTCCACCGTTTCGGAATTCCTTCCACTCTCTTTCAGATCAACATGTGGGCATATACTGGTTTGCGGTCATTCCTTTTGTTAGGTGCGGGCAAAAATTCCTCTTCCTCGCCCCCTGGAACGGCAGTGGTCACTGACCATTGCAAACCAATGTCAAGCCGCCAGTGATGGCGGTGCGATAATTTGGTTGAGGTCCCCCTGTGGTGTGGGGTGTAAAAATAAAACCACGGCCTTTCCCTTTGAGGGCCTGTCGTTAAAACCGACAAACAAAGGACAGGATGTGTATAGGTATGCCAGCAAGTTGCACTATCCGAAATCTCTATATGCTAACGAAGCGTCAACTACGAATCGGATCAGGACTGCTTCAACGGTTACGACTTTTGGCTATCGTACAATGACAGAGATTGGATTCTAGAATGTGCGTACTCTCCTGGACAATGGATCAGAAGGTCCCCAGAAGGCACGATTTCTTCAATTAGAGAGTGAATTTCTGAGGTACAAATTAAACATCTTAGGAGTTAGTGCGATAAGATGGTGGAGTAGCGGAGAATTTATCTCGCTAACGGGCAGCACTGTAATGTTGTACTTCAGTAAAGCTACCAGTAGTTGTCGTGAGTCAGGTGTGGGCTCCTTTTAACCATAGTCGCACGAAACTGTCTCTTATCCTGGGAGCCGGTCTCTGACAGAATCTTGACCGCCAAGTTCCGGACCAAAATGAGGAGCATCTCAATAATACAATGTTATGCCCCTACTGAACCCAACAATATCTTGGCAAAAGACTCCATCTACGAAGAACTAAACGCCGTTCAGAGCAGAACACCTAAAGGTGACATTATAATGGTTATGGGTGAATTGGATGCTAAAGTTGGCGCTGATAGCTATCGGTTCAAATATGTGATGGGGAGAAAATGACAGTAATGACAACGGTGAAAGATTTGTAGAGTTCTGCAACTTTCACAGTTTCTTCATCGGTGGTACTATGTTGGAGCACAAGGATCACCACAAAATCAGTTGGTCCTCTGTTGATCAGCGCAGAACACAAAATCAGATCGACGATTTTGCCATCAGTCAAAGATTCAAGAGTTGCCTCCTAAAATGCCATAAAAAAATACGAACATTGATAGCGCAGATAAAATACCATCCATGGAATAAACACGGATTGTCGGAATAAGCGCTGGATGTTCGACGCTTCATGGTAGCGGATTGTTGAAAGAAAGGAGCTGAAGGTTCATTTGGCTGCAGCATCATACGACAATCGAAGCAGCATCGAACTCCTTTACCGTCAGAAAGCTCGAGAAGTTCAGCTTAGTGTGCGACGCAAAAAAAAAACAGTTTATGTGAATTTTCTTTTAGCCTCAGCAGAAGAGGCCGCAAGAAGTAACAACTTAAACGCCGTATACGGCGTCACCAAGGAGTTTACAGGTGGTCGTAACTCCTGCCAATATCCGGTGAAGGATAGTAATGGAAAGCTACTTATCTTGGAAGAAGATCAAATGAGGCGGTTGGAAGAATACTTTGCCACGGTATTAAACCGTGTAGGTGTAACCTCCCGTGAAGATCCCCCTCATATAGATAATTAAGCTAACCATCAAAATACGCGTATACGGTCCACTGCCCCGACTAAAGAGGAAATAGTCACTGCAATTATTGCACTAAAGCGAGAAAAGGCCGCCGGACTCGACGGTATTCCCGCTGAACTTTATCAAGCAGCGCCAAGCTTAACTGCCGACTTGCTGCACCCACTTCTTGATAAAGCGTGGAATACAGAGACCTTTCCCGCTGAGTGGAAGGAAGGTTTGATCATCAAACTTCCCAAGAAGAGTAGCCTCACAGACTGTAATAATTAGAGAGGCATTTGTGTGCTCCCTGCCGCTGCCAAGATAGTAGCTAAAATCGTTCTGGAAAGACTAAAGGCCCACTTAGAAAGCACAATTGATGAAGAGCAGGCTGGTTTTCGATCCGGATTCTCCTGTGTCGATCACATTAACACCTTGCGAATCATCATCGAACAATGCGCTGAATGCGATTCTCTGCTTCACTTACTTTTCATCGATTTCGAAAAGGCTTTCGACAGTGTGAACCGTATGTATGGGCGGCCTTGCGCAGGAGAGGCATCCCTGAGAAGCTTGTGGCTATTATTAAGGCAGCCTACGACGGCGCGAAATGTCGCGGTCTGCATAAAGGTAAGGTGTCGGCGGACTTAAGATTCGCAGTGGAGTTCGGCAAGGGTGCATCCTCTCACCGATCCTATTCCTCATAGTGATCGGCGATGTGTTGCATGCAGCCCTATCCGGACTCGACAGAGGAATTCAATGGACTTTGACATCTCATCTACAACATCTTGACTACGCTGGCGACAAATGCCTGCTTTCCCACAGAATCATGGCTCTGTCCGCAATGGCGTTAGATCTCGAGAGGGAGGCAAGCAAGGTTGGGCTAAAGATTAATACCAACAAGACCAAGGTTCTTAGCCCGCCGTTGCGAAAAAGAAATCCGACACCTATTGCCATCAATATTAATGGGCAGCCTGTGGGGAAAGTGGACAACTTTGTCTACCTGGGTAGCATTGTTGCCGAAAATGGTGGTACGGAGCAGGACATCGCTCGTCGAATCAACCAGGCTAAATGCGAATACGGCACGCAGTCCAAAATGTGGCAGAGCAGTTATCTCAGCATTAAGACCAAGTTGGGCCTGTTTCGCTCCCTGGTACTGTCAGTGCTTTTGTATGGGAGTAGTACATGGAAAGTTTCCGTAGGAGTTACCAGAAAGCTGCAAGTTTTCGTCAACTCATGTCTTCGTCGAAACAATATCAAATGAAGAGCTAAGTCGGCGTACGGGTCAGATGCCAATCGACGAATTGATACGCAGGCGAAAATGGCAGTGGATAGGTCACACATTGCGGATGAGTGATAACTGCATTGCTTTGCATGCCATGAAATAGAACCCCATTTCCAACCAAGGCCGACCAAGAGGGGGTCCTCGAATCACATGGGGTCGATCTGTGGTAAAGGAGTGTCAGGTACTGGGTAAGTTTTTTGGGGGTGGCGCCACATTTCCCAGAACAGAGTACGATGGCGCGCAGAAGTAGTTGGCGCGCTATGCCGCACTAGGGGTTAAGGCAAAGTAGTAAGGTCGAGCCGTACCATCTGGCGAAGAGAAAAGCCCCTCAACGAGCTAAGCAGCGGTCTATGCTTGCTGTAGCTCAGTTCGGGAGTTGTGGGCAGGGTTTTCGCCGCTCGTTGCCCCTGTCCGTGTTAATAAAAATTCATGGGCCTGGGAAAGACAACACAAACAAGGGAGGTAAAAATTGGGAATAAAAGAAATGAGGCGATAAGGATGGAATGGTTGGCGGACGGCTTAGTGCCCTCGTGTTCGCGTCGGGGTTCGGGTGTAATGCGACCCTCGGCCTCTGGTTTCGTACCACCGACAGAACATTACTCATCAGGTGCTGCCATCGATCTGCCGATGACAGCAGCACAACCACACCAAAATATGGTTCATTACACTGTATTGCATCACAGGGGAGTTCGGTCTAGAATTCTTCCAGCTTTTTTTTTCATGTACGCTGGACAGTAAACTACTTCGTTTTGCAAGTTAAATATTTAAACTTTTTGTCAGAACTGGAAGGTACATCCACTATATTTATGAGGGGTTTAGAAATCCCACATGAACTCGGACTAGCCGTTACCTTAACATGCACTTTTCAAATTGCCTGTCCACTCAAATAGCAACAACGTTTTCGAACTTTTTCAATCGCCATACATTTCATTTCACTCCCATTTTAGTTTTTTTTTCTGCATAAAAGTCATCTGGTAACTGAAATCAAAATGAAATTCTTCAACAAACAAACAATCGCTTGACATCGTATCGCCAAACATTTTTGCGCAAAAACGTTCAATGTACGGAAAAACAAATGGAGAACGAGCAAATGTCGAAGGATATATTTATGATACTATAGAAATGTCCATCGAACAGATATCCTATTTGTTTTCGATCCAATACGCCATGTAACAACAAAACGATCTAAAGGGAGGTGGCGGAACTCCTAAAGGACGTGTTGCCAGTTTAGCGGATGTGGCGATGCCACAACAAAAAGCAGGCATTCTCGATAGCTGCTCGCACTGAATGAATAGAGCGCTGCAGTTAGCAGCGAAAGTAATCCAAAAGGAAGGCTTTTATACGATGCGACAAAAACGTTCAACTGTGTGTTGACGGACTGACGCTCGATTGGAGTGAAACAGGAGTAGTGGACATTGTTCGTTTGTTTGTCTATTTGAATGTCTGAATGAAAACTATATTTTTTAGAGTAATAAGAGTACATGGAATTGGGTATAGAGCACAGATGGATTTCACTAGAAATATGATGGATTCGTCTCTGCTCAGATATTCTTTTGACAGGACAAGGTGAGGTTCCCCAGTCTATGGTCGACGACTATTGTCATCCAACCGTAAATTCCATGGTCCATAGATTGAAATATCCATTCTTCGGAATTCCAAAACAGGGCATGGAATTTTTTGAAAGCCCATTCTCATGGGGCGATTTTTAATAGTAATTTTAACAAAACTTATGTACAATATATTCACTGCGAAGCAAGCCTATAGTACAGGCGACATAGTATAAGAAACAAGGCACAAGGCAGCGATAACAATGCAAAAGGGTATAGTTGGTGCTTTCAGCGATGTGTTCTTTTATTGTTGCCGTTTTCGTCGTCGTAGTTGCCGCCACTGTTGTGTTGCTATGTTAGTCTGTCCATCGAGGAACAACCCGACTACACATGTTTCACCTCGTATGGACGCGTGTTTTCATATAGTAGACATCTTCCCGCCACTAAATCAATGTGCTATTTGGTCCCTTGTCACATTTACAATACTGTTGCTGTTATGTCGCCTGAGCAAATTCTTTACAACACCTTTCGATATATCAGAACAGAAAACCATAAATATCGGTTGCTTCTGTTGTGAATTCAAGGTGTGGGAAAATTTATTTATTCTATAGGTATAAATCGACTATTGGATTCACTGCGTTCTGTAGTTGAAAAAAATGTTCAATCGATATGTTAAGCACATATGTACATCATTGACATATTCAAAGTTAATGCATAAAGTCGGGCATAATTAAGCTGTCTAGGACTTTTTTAAGATATTAGACTACCATTGATAACTGAAAAGAAAGCATTGCGCCAGTTATTATTGGTTGGTTAGAGTGGCTGTTTACTACCCAGTAGAAAACACAAGCGTGCGCTTTTTATGACACACGACTCATAAGAGGAATAAACCGTTGTTATCATTTGGGGGGCAAAAAATCCTCTTCCGTAGTCCTCCGCGTGGGCGCCCCCTGGAACGGCCGTGGTCAAAGGAGAGGATGAGTATGCCAGCAACTTGCACTATACGAAATCTTTATATGCTAACGAAACGTCAACTATGCCTCGGATAAGGACTGGCTAAACGGTTACGACTTTTGGCTATCGTACAATGACAAAGATTGGATTCTGGAATGTGCGTACTCTCCTGGACAATGGATCAGAAGGTCCCCAGAACGCACGATTTCTTCAATCAGAGAGTGAATTTCTAAGGTACAAATTAAATATTTTAGGAGTTAGTGAGATAAGATGGTGGCACAGCGGAGAATTTATCTCTCCAACGGGCAGCACTGTAATGTTGTACTCCGGTAAAGCTACCGGTAGTCGTCGTGAGTCAGGTGTGGGGCACCTTTTAACCAGAGCCGGTTAAGCCGGTCTCTGACAGAATCTTGACCGCCAGGTTCCGGACCAAAATGAGGAACATCTCAATAATACGATGTTATGCCCCTACTGAACCCGACAATGTCTTGGCAAAAGACTCCTTCTACGAAGAACTAAACGCCGTTCAGAGCAGAACACCTAAGGGTGACATTATAATGGTTATGGGTGATTTGAATGCTAAAGTTGGCGCTGATAACTATGGGTTCAGACATGTGATGGGGAGACACGGTCTTGGTGATCGTAATGACAACGGTGAAAGATTTGTCGAGTTCTGCAACTTTCAGAGTCTCTTCATCGGTGGTACTATGTTTTAGCATAAGGACCACCACAAAATCAGTTCCTCTGTTGATCGGAACACAAAATCAGATCGACCATTTTGCCACTAGTAAAATATTCAAGAGTTGCCTCATGGACGTGCGAAACAAGAAGGGTGCCGACATTGGGATGAGAAGAGACCACTATCTTATGACCGCTAATGTTCGATTGCGTATTGCAGCCGTGCGCAGCTCTAGCGACGAAAGATCCAGGGGCCGCAAATTCAACATCGCTCGATTAAAAAATGCTGTCTTACAACAATATAATGACCATCTTGCGCAAAAAGCAGCTGAGATAACTAGTCACCCAGATAGTGACATAAATGAAAACTGGGATGCCATAAAAAATGCGTACATTGATAGCGCAGATACCATCCTTGGAACAAACACGGATTGCCGGAATAAGCCCTGGATGTCCGACGCTTCATGGCAGCGGATTGTTGAAAGAAAGGAGCTGAAAGTTCGTTCGGCTGCAGCATCGAATGACAATCGAAGCAGCATCGAACTCCTTTACCGTCAGAAAGCTCGAGAAGTTCAGCGTAGTGTGCGACGCGATAAAAAAGTTTATGCGAATTCTCTTTTAGCCTCAGCAGAAGAAGCTGCAAGAAGTAACAACTTAAACGCCGTATACGGTGTCATCAAGGAGTTTACAGGTGGTCGTTACTCCTGCCAATATCCGGTGAAGCATAGTGATGGAAAGCTACTTATCTTGGAAGAAGATCAAATGAGGCGGTGGAAAGAACACTTCGCCGCGGTCTTGAACCGTGTAACCTCTGGTGAAGTTCCCCCTCATATAGATAATTTAGCTAACCATCATTTTGTGCATTTGTGTGCTTCCTGCCGACGACGTTCGTGGCCATGAATGTGCAGGAGGTGCATGCTGGCAACTGCATTCTCTGAAACCAATTTATGCCAACGAAACGTCAACGGGCCACATGGAACAGTTGACGCGCTATACCCCACAAGGGGTTAGGGCAATTGAGTAGTAGTAGGCTGGTTTTCGATCGGAATTCTCCTGTGTCGATCACATTAACACCTTGCGAATCATCATCGAGCAATGCGCTGAATACGATTCTCCACTTCACTTGCTTTTCATCGATTTCGAAAAGGCTTTCGATAGTGTGAATCGGGATTCTATATGGGCGGCCTTGCGCAGGAGAGGCATCCCTGAGAAGCTTGTGGCTATTATAAAGGCAACCTATGGCGGCGCGAAATGTCGCGTTCTGCATAAAGGTAAGGTGTCGGGGGACTTTGAAATTCGCAGTGGAGTTCGGCAGGAGTGCATCCTGTGTTGCATGCAGCCCTATCCGGACTCGGCAGAGGAATTCATTTAACTCTGACATCTTATCTACAACATCGTGACTACGCTGACGACATATGCCTACTCTCCCACAAAATCATGGATTTGTCCGCAATGGCGTTAGATCTCGAGAGGGAGGCAAGCAAGAAATCCGACACCTATTGTCATCAATATTAATGGTTGGTATAAACGCGTTGTTATTGGTTTTTCATCTATCTCAACACTGCAAGAGGAGAGTTTCTTTCTTCGATAGCGGACCTCAAACCAAATAGAGTACTTGATGTACAACCACCTGCCATATCTTCGGACGAAATACAACCACCTAGAGCGACCAGGACTACTTGGGCTCATCTAAGCTCAGGGTGATGTTCACGTCTGAATTCATAACTGTCCCGCATCAACGACAGCATTCAGAGCTTGCGGCCTCACTCTGAATGATGTTGAGCACATCTTCAACTGTCCAGCAGCTCCTACTCGCCTAGCACCTATCGCACAATCAAGTCGAAGACAGTGCATAACTGCCTAACAGCTCTACAACCTCTGCTAGATCAGCTAGGACCCTGGGACCCTGGAACTCTGGTGGGTTCCGGGCCATAGCGGGGTCCTAGGTAACGAAATAGCGGATGGACTAGCCAAACAGGGGACTATCCTCGAACAAGGGGCAGCCCAAGAGCTGCCGACGCCAATACAAATATGCTAGAAGATGATGGACGACAGTATGCACGAAAAGGCCAAAGCTAACTGGCTTAACACAAAAGACTCCAGAGTAACGAAAATATTCTGGAATTCTTATGACAAAAGGAAAACTGAAAGCCTCTTGGGACTGCCCAGAAGTCAGTGTGCACTATTAGTGGGCATACTAACGGGCCACTGCCTCATAGGGGAACACACCCACAGACTAAAGCTAATAACCAGCGATGGCTGCAGGAATTGCCAAATACCAAACACGAAAGAAACTCTAAAGCACCTTCTATGCGATTGTCCTGCACTCGCTAGAAGGAGATTAAAGTGCCTTAGAGCTCACTTCTTCAACGATCTTGAAGGAGTAGCAGGACTCAGCAGGAGAAGCCTCTTGAGCTTCGCCAATGAGGTTCCTTTAAGCTCAACGACGATCTTCCGATAGGAGCCAGCAACGACACGGGATGAGTATCTGATATATGTGGTATCGCTATGGACCTCAGCGGTCTATGCGGAGTCGTTTAGGCTGCCACCCTACCTAACCTAACCTAACACTTATCGCGCTATGGCAAAACCCTGTTGAGGCAGCTGCTTTTTTGCATCTAGACTTAGAGGAGATCAACAATACCGAAACTCAAAATTCATAACACACGCATGTAGCAGACTTCCGAAATTGCTACAACAACAACAACACAGACTACATTCAACTTGTTCTGGCCGTAGATGCTTCATCGATGGCCTTGCTGAAGGAGTAGAATGGGGTGGTTGGGTACTGCTACACTACAGTGACTCTCGACCTAAAGGATAAGGATCACCACCCAGGGTGCCATCAGTGACTCGTCATCCGCACCCGCGATTATGCAGCAAAAAATTTCCACAACAAGCGCTGGTTCCCTGCCACCAACCAGCGATATTTGATCTCCCCTGGGAACCGCGGTTTTCGCTGAAAGAGTCACACAACCGTCGACACCCGGCTATTTTTACGAAAGAAACATGACTTTTCCAATGACATCGGGCTCTTCTATACTCTCCTCTCTTGATGAGCCTTCTAGTGGCCCTCTCAATGTCTTCGGAGGACTTCTGAATGCTACCACTGATGCTGTGAGTCATCGGGGCTTGCCTTCCACCAGTCGGACACTCTTCGATAGGCAATACGAAACATGCAGCGGAGAAATAGTCCAGGAATTGGGGTGGTACAAGTTAACTTGCACCACTCTAAAGCAGGCTCGGATGTGATGGTCACCATGTTCACCAGAGAAAACCTAGGCATAGCTCTCATACAAGAGCCTTGGCAGTACAAAGGAGACATTAAAGGACTTACGGTAAGAAATGCTTCTGTCATATATGACGCTAGTTCGAGCAAACCTCGGCCTTGCATCGTCCTGAGAAGAAGTATTAATTACATCTGTCTTTCGGAGTTCTCTAATAGTGACCTCGAAGCAATAGAAATTAGCCTGCCAGGAGGCATCAATGGAAAGAAAATAGTGGTTGTGTCGGCATACATATTTCCCCGGAGATTCAGGCATCCCCTCCAATGAGCTACTCAAACTAGTCGATTACTGTAAAAAGTACAGGTCGCTTCTCTTGGTCGGCTGCGACGCTAACGCACACCATATAGCGTGGGGCAGCACGGATACTAACTTTAGAGGTGAGCACCTTCTTGATTTAATTACAAGCCTGGACTTTCATATTTTCAATAGAGGCAACAGTCCCACTTTTGTTACGAGATCTATGGTAGGAGTGAGGTGCTAGACATTACTTTTGGTAGCCATCTGGCGGCCAGCTGAATACAGAAGTGGCATGTGTCGGATGAACCTTCATTGTCTGATCATAACCCCATTCAATTTGATCTTGATGCGCACGCATCAGAACCTTGTGTCAGACGAATTCCACAGCAAACGAATTGGTCTATGACTCGTTTTTGCAGGAAAGATTAGCGATGATTGATAGGACAGTTTCGGGATGGCAAAACTTAGACAGCCTTGTGAACAGTGTGACCAATGCAATAGTCGCCTCCAATGAAGCAAACTGTCCCCTGAAAACCATCAAGAATAATAGGGAGGGAAGTAACCTGGTGGAATTCTGAGTTCTCTCGCTTAAGGAAAACCACCAGAAGGCTCTTTAACAGGGCAAAAAGATCCAGTGAGTGGGAGGCTTATCGAACCTCACTTTCGGAATATAACAACAAGATCAGGGCTGCCAAAAGACACTCGTGGTCCAAATTTTGTGAGGATGTTGAAAGCACTAAAAAGATTGCGAGACTACATCGGATCTTGGGTCGTCTACACAGGGCACGTCCGTCTGATTGGAGAGCTGCAAGAACCATCTTCACTCCCGATAAAGTCAAATGGGCCATCAACTCATTTGGTCCATTCAAATCCCCTAGTACTAACGGAATATTCCCCGGCCTTCTCCAAGAGGGGCAGGAAGCATTCACTCCATACCTCATGAATATTTTCAGGGGTAGCTTCGCACTAGGACACGTTTCTGTCGCTTGGAGACCAGCGAAGGTAGTCTTTATCCCTAAGTTGGGCAATCGCCCAAAAGATGACCCTAAATCCTACAGGTCAATCAGCTTAACATCGTTCATGCTGAAAGCGATGGAAAAGATCCTTGACGAACATATACGTTAAACTCTCTTCAAGAGGAATCCACTACACGATAAACAGTTTGCCTACAAATCAGGAAAGTCCACCGAGACTGCTCTACATCACCTGGTGAGTGAGATTGAATCGGCAATGGAGGCGAAAGAAACTGCCTTATGCGCCTTCCTCGACATTGAGGGTGCATTTGACAATACTTCGTTCACTGCTATCGACAGCGCTTTAAGGGTCAAGGGAGCGGACGTGACCACCGCGAAATGGGTGGGACAAATGCTCTCATCGAGAAGGGTCATTACTACGATTGGAGACTGTTCCCTAGCGGCTAGTGTCACTCGTGGGTGCCTACAAGGAGGTGTCCTATCGCCACTCCTGTGGTGTACAGTGGTGGACAGTCTGCTTTGGGAACTTACATCACGGGGCTTCTCTACGTAAGGATACGCCGATGATCTGGTGATCTTGGCTAGGGGCAAGTTCGAGGAGGTCTTATCAGACATCCTTCAATCAGCACTATGCATAGGACAGGAATGGAGCAACGCAAATGGCCTTCCTTCGCCTTCCAAGGCAGTTGCAGTCCCCTTTACTAAGAAAAGACACCTCAGACGAATCAGATGCCCACTAATGTACAATCTACCCATACCCTTGGCAAACAACGCCAAGTACCTGGGGGTCGTTCTTGACAAAAAACTGCTCTGGTCAGAGCATCTGAAAGTACTATCAGACAAGGCCACTAAAGCTCTGTGGATATCCAGACAATATGCAGGCAAGACGTGGGGAATCAAACCCGCAATCATCCTATGGATTTATAAGGCGATCGTTAGACCCATGCTAGAATATGGTGCGGTTGTATGGTGGAAGAGAGCCTACACAGTAACTGGCAGATCTACCCTAGGTAAAATTCAGAGACTTGCCTGTCTCATGTCTACCGGAGTCATTCACTCCTGCCCTTCTGCGACGCTTGAGGTACTACTAGACCTTCCACCATTGAATGTTCATGTAATAGCACAAGCAAAGCTGACGATCCTCAGACTAAAGGCTTGTGATGCCCTCACTAAGTTGAATCCGGAACAGAAAAGTTGGCTCAGTGAGAGCTGCATAACCTGCATGCCATCGGACCATCTGGTGAAAGAACCACCCAGCAACAAGCTCTTCACCACTATAATCTGGAGCAGAGAAAACTGGTTGGAAGAACATTCCACTCTTCATCCAGATACCATTAAGTGGTTCACGGATGGATCAAAGACGGTTAATGGCACAGGTGCCGGAATAGTGGGCCCTAACCAGGGTTCTATACCTATGGGTAGGTTCACAACAGTATTCCAGGCAGAATTACACGCCATCGAGTCGTGTGCGGAGCTCCGCCTGAAAGCCGAATTCCGTAGCAAGAAAATAGCTATATTTACTGACAGCCAGGCAGCCATACTGGCGCTAAGCAACTGGTCTGTCTCGTCCAAGCTAGTGCGCAGCTGCCAGAATACATTACAAAAAGTTGGCTCCTTGAACATGGTAACGGTATACTGGGTTCTTGGCCACATCGGCATTTCTGGGAATGAACAGGCTGATGAGCTGGCCAGGATGACCTCGGACACGTCCTTTTGTGGATCTGAGCCCTTTTGCGGGATTCCGCTAAGTTCCGCCAGTAAATGCATCAGAGGCTGGGAGCGTACTGAGGCCACCGGACTATCTTCCAGGACTGAGGCAAGCCAAGATGTTCATATCTGGTCACTCCCGCAGCAGGACATTTGAAATTTTAAAAATGAGCCGCAGCAGGGTTAGAAGCATTTGGACATTCTTGCCTAAGGGGTCACTTAAAGATCATGGGTATAGTATCGGACGCTAGCTGTCGTTTCCGCGAGGCCGATGATGAAACGTCACTGCACGTTCTTTGCGAATGTGAGGCACTGGCCCATCGTCGCCTAGTACACCCCGCCATCGCCTTCCCTTCAGCAGATGACATTCCCTCGATCCCGCTTACCCTTTTAAGCAAATTCATTAGCACAATCAAACTTGATCGACAGGCCTAGGCCTGTTATCAGACCTGGGGCAATAGCACAATAGACCATTTGACCTCGGTGCTCGTGGGCCTTTTGGCGCCCGCAGCCCCTCTCTTAATCTAATCTAATCCACCAGCCGGGGCATCTTGACTCCACAGAGGACTTCGCAAATTTCGGGTGTTGTATCTATCCATCCATTAATAATATCGTTTCTGACTTTATAAATCAATCGTGTCTTACCTTGTCTCAATCTCTTCGTCCCGCCGAAGCTATGCTTGCATCAAAGTGGAACCCGCTTGGCTTTTGCTATATCATAGTTTTAAAAGAAAACCTTAAAGACAAGGACAATAGTCCAACTGTAACCGCAAAGCAACAACCAGACATGACAAGCGACTGCTTCGTACATAAATCCTTGCTGTGATCTAAACCAAACTACAAATCCGTTGATATGTGATGCGATTAGTATTACTAACCGGTAGAAGGGAGAAGAAGTTTTAAAGTAAAATCTGCAGCAGAGCTTTCATACATACACTGTCAGAGGTTAGCATATTCTAAGGATTTACTGTCTGCTGTTGGTTGTTTCTTGTAGTAAGGATTAAATAGGGATATGTTAATGCTACCTAAACAGGAACATAATGCGCTATTACTGTACTCTTTAACGAAACGACTATTAACGATAGTAATGAAGACGATAAAAACGGGAAGTACGAACGAAGATTCCTAAATTCGTTCTTCCGTATCTCCTCCTCATATCTCCTTTCCATTTATTAAGTGCGCTATGCCGATAGATTTATTTTATTCAATTCGGTATTTATGAGCATATAAAATAAAAAACCTTATCGGAGAACTACTTGTAGCTCATGCTTTCAGTTAAATTTCGATGAACAAATAATAGGTTTCATATAGTGTGAAATTCTTTTTTTTCGTATTGCTACAGTACGTCCCAGTCAACTCGCTGTTGACATAAGGGATGGCAACTTGTTGCATATATAGGTATGTATAAACCATTCACTTGAATGGCGACCACCACCAAATGAAAATATCACCAACGGATGGGCTAAATGCCATCCCGAATCCTATGTGATTGTGTCACAATAGAATATCAATTTCGTGTTACAATCAATTTACCACAAATCCAGTCTTATTTCTACGACTTTCAATTGATTCATTTCTCTATCTTCGTTTATTCAGTGAAACTAATTTCCCATCACTTAACCATAACAATTTCATTTGAAGTCCCGCCTTTAAGAGAGTGCTTCCTTGTTTGTTCCGTCCACTTAAAAGACATTGTAATAAATATAAAACTAACTTGGGCATCTCTTTTGCATCTAGACAATAATTCGATTCACCTGTTGACCGACCGGCATACTCGTTCCAAGTACTTACGATCAACCTACTATTCGTACGGGGGTATTTAGGTTTTTGGCCGATTAACCCGGCAACGCTACGGACGTAGAGTTTGCCTTCTTTCTGTGATACGATCAGTTCGCCTTAATCTTATCCCATTGTCCTTCAATCTTCGGCAAACAATACGTTTTGATCCAAAGATGGGAGAATCCACGAACCCACGGCCTGCGGAGGACTGTGACTGAACAACAAATGGATGCGTAACCACTTTGCAATGGAGCATCTAAATCTATCAGTGTGTGATCACAAAGCATAAATAGCTCTTAATCCCATTATTACCGCCTTTTTACGGGCTACTTATTCTTTTGTACGAATTGAACGATCTTATAAAAGACGCGTTTATTTATTACGACAGGCTCTCTCCAGCGGAATAATCTCAAGGAAATTTTAAGATTGGACCCCTCGACGTGAAGATCGTCCCCGAAAAGTATTCAGAGGGCATATGGAGATAACATCCGAATGGAATATGTGTAGGATACGGGTCGGTCAAAATGTTTTTATTAGATGGCAGAAAGTTATTAATTTGGAGGATTATCATAATTTTTGTTATCGACTCTGTTGTGTCATACTCGTATGTATGAAAGTAAGGTTGCGGTTGGAACCCCACCGGGATGAGGCTTTTGTGACGTCCGATGAAAAAAGAAAAACTCCTGTTCGGAGACATTTATCTTTTGTCGTGGACTGTAAACGATATTTTACAGATAATAAATGTCGGATTTACGTATCTGATATGTAAGCAAATACTTTAACCATGATTGTTTCATTGGAAGGTCTATTGAAGAAATTAGTCATCGTGATTGATGAACAATGATGTCCATCAGGTAGTGTCAATCAGCACGACTTCCTTCGAAGGCTCGCTTCAGAGACGGGAAATTTGGCAAGTGTAAGTTAATATGTGCATACAAGTTACCTCATTGCAATAACAACATTTTTCAACTGGAGCCAATTTCACCTTCAGTCAAAATTAGAGAGTCAGTTTCCATCGAGAGCTCAAGAGGCACATAGCGCTTAAGCGATTAGCTCGTGTTTTGTTAAACGATAGGAGCACATAGTGCATAGTTTGACTTACTGTAAATTAGTATAATAAATAAAACCACATATGTAGTGCCAAATCATTAAATAAATTAACGTTGTTCAATTCACACAATTAAATGAATAAAAAATAAATTACTTACAAAAAATAAAATTGAATAACTTAAATGATGTTAGTTCAAAGAATAACGGATCTTACTTTCCTCATTATATTTCGATGGATCGTCGCAGCGACAAGCGGTTGATAGCACTGCAATTGTCATAACCTTCCGAGTAATGTAAATAAAGTTAGCGAAACAACTTCCGAAGATTGAGTAATTTGCCGCCAATTAGTCGCTAATTAGATGTGGAAAAATCAATTTTGTCGCTGTTCATAAAAAAAAATTGGGTGTTTCGCTAAGTTTATATAAAGTTAGCGAAACAAACGGTGAAAAGAGTCACCATATAAAATAGAAGTAAGTCGATAATTTGCCGCTAATTTGTCGCTAATTAGTTGTGGATAAATCAATTTGTCGGTTTTATTCCTATCTTTACGAAATTTCATTTATTGGACATCCAAGTTTAGGGGAAGGTTAATAATCACATAAGATTAAAAAAAAAGACCACCCTCATCACCTTTCACACCCCTAAAAGTCAATCTGCGAATTTATCTACAATTTTATTCCGATCTTGATGAAATTTTGAAAATGATACCTTCTAGGGATGTCTACATCGGATTTCGGCAAACCACCCCATCCCCCTTCCCACCCCTTAAAAAGATGTATCTACAATTTTATTCCAATCTTAATGAAACTCTGTTTATTAGACCTTAAAGTCTAGGGAAATTGTTGTCTACATAGGATTTCGGAAAACCACCCCATAACCTTCTCACCCCTAAAGGGAAATTTACAAATTTATCAACAGTTTTATACCGATTTTGATAAAATATTGTATATTGGAACTCCAAGACTACGGATATACATATGATTTCGAAAAACCACCCCCATCTCCTTTGTAACCCCTAACAATAAATCTGCAAATATATGTACAGTTTCTTTTTTAACTGTTAAGTGTGCAACGTTTTCGCTCTCTCTGCGCATGAAGTCAAAATTTCACTTTTTGAAAGAGAATTCGCTTACAAATGTACAGTTTTGATTTGATTTTCATGAAATTTTGAAAATGGGATCTCCAAGACTAGAAAAAGGTTAACGTTCACAGAAGATTTCAGAAAACCACCCTTATCCCCCTTCCCACCCCAAAAAAATCTACGAATTTATCTACAGTTTTATTCCGATATTTATGAAATTTTGTATATAAGATCTTCAACGCGAGGAGAAGGTGACAATCTACAGCCGCCCCAACTCCCTTCTCACCCCTAAAAGGAAATTTGCAAGTGTATTTACAGTTTTATTCCGATCTTGATGAAACTTTGTATCTTTGATCTTCAAAACTAGGGAAAGGTGACTGTCTGCATAAGTTTACAAAAAGCCACCCCATCCCCCTTCTAGGGGGGGCCAAAAGACCTTTTCCATAGTCCTTCACGTGGGCGTCCCTTGGTAACGGCAGTGTTTGAAATCGCTGACGGCCAAGTCTTAGCGATAAGACAGTTTGGAAAAAGGCAGAGAGCTTAGCTATAGCCTGAATAGATGACCAACACTTAAGCGTCTCAGGTTTAGTAGGATGGAATAACTTGCGTAGTTGGACCTGCAACATAGTTGTGTGAACTCCAGCACGTTTGATAAACCATCTGAAGCAGCTATCTTTCCGAAGCCATCCCCTGAATGGGGTTAAGCGATGTGCTCCTTGTAAAAACCACTCGACGTCAAGAAACCTGAAACATAAGCCTCGGATTGGACGGATCAACAACGACGACCACGCAAACGACTAAAGGATTATTCTTTCGGCTCCTGGAATGTACGCACCCTGAACAAACCGGGGGCCGAGAAGGCGCTCCTTCAACAGGTCGAAAAGTACAGACTGAGCATTACTGCAGTCTAGGAAACAAATTGACTTGGCAGCGAGATCAATGACAAGAAATCACACACAATTTTTATAAGTGGCAGACCATCGGGCCGCAAGGAGTTTGGAGTAGCATTTATGGTGAACAATCACCTCAAGCCGCACATTACTGACTTCAAACCCATAAATGAACGGCTGTGTGCAATTCGCATTAAGACTCGATTCTTCAATCTCTGGCTCATTACTGTGCATGCTGTGCACTGAAATTAAAGAAGACGCAGCAAAAGACGAGTTCAACGCCCGCCTTGAGACTCTCTTCGACTCACTTAAAACAAACGACGTCAAATTGCTGCTGGGAGACTTTAACGCGAAAGTCGGAAATGAAAGTTGGCACCGGAGGACCACTGCAGGCCACAGTCTCCATGAAAAATGTAACGACAACGCCCAGCGACTTATCGATTTCGCCTGCAGCAGGAATCTAATCGTAAGCTCTACGTGTTTCCCGCATCGACGCATTCACAAGCAGACCTGGAAATCTCTAGAGGCACATACCGCCAACCAAATTGATCACGCCCTCATTTGCAGGAGATGGGCGTCTAGTGTGATGGATGTCCGCTCCTATCAAGGAGCAAACTGCGACTCAGATCATCACTTGGTGAAGACGACCTACAGATGTAGAATTTCCTCAGTGCACCAATCGAGAATCAGACCGCCCAAAATCTTTGCGGTTGATAAGCTTCTGAGCGATGCCACGGCGGTGGTTTATAACACCGCCCTTGAGGAAAAACTATCGCCTATGCTACACAACATCAGCAAAACAGGCGCCCATGGGTTCTGGGAAGAGCTCAAGGGTACCATCAGGGATGTCGCAGAGAAGGTCGTGGGGTATAAAGCCCGGCTACCGCGAAATGACTGGTTCGACGAAGAATGCAAAAATTCACTTGACGCGAAAAACGATGCCTACAGACAATGGATTCAACGAGGAGAGTAAAATATGTTGAGCTACGGCGAATATCGAATAGAATTATTAGACGTAGGCAATGTAAATACTTTGACGGGCATTTGCTGAATATAAACGAAAACTTAGCTGATAGGAACACCAAACAAGCGTACAAACTAGTAAATACAATTAAGAACTGCTACTAACCCAGGACTAGCCTTTGTAGGATGGAGACATGGACATGGACATGGAAACATCATCAGCGACACCGATCGCATTAACAAACAATGGGCCTCTTATTTTGAAGAGCTTCTGAACCTACCATCTAACGTCCCCACACAAGAAGCTCTCGACGATATTGTTGATCTAGGTCCGCCCATACAACCCCCGACAGTACAGGAAGTTGATCTCGCGATCACTAAAACGAAATAAAGCGCCGGGCACTGACAAGATTCCAGCTGAACTGCTAAAAATTCGGTGGAACGGATCTAGCTAATGCCATACATCAATTACTCCTGCGAATATGGGAGGACGAGGAGATCCCAGACGATTGGCGCAGAAGCATCATCTGTCCAATTCACAAAAAGGGAGATAAACTGCGGTGTGAGGATTACAGGGGCATATCACTAGTTTGTACGTCCTATAAAATTTTGACGAAAATTCTGGAAAATATTATAGAATAAAACCGTACGCAGAACGAATCATTGGCGAATATCCGTATTAAAGCGGTTTCAGACCTAGTCGCTCCAGAACCGATCAGTTCATTACGGTCAAACTGATACTCCAGAAGTGCTGGGAATACAACATAGATGTATACCAAATCTTTGTCGACTTCAAGCAGGCATACGACAGTATCGATCGTGGTGTACTGTTCAACATCATGCTGCAATTTGGTATACCGGCCAATTTAGTGCGACTGACAAAGATGACGATGACCGTCTCCGACTCACAAGTCAGGATCCAGAATAGACTTACTGATCTATTTATTGTAAAACACGCACTGGTCTGAAACAGGGCGATGGACTGGCACCGACGCTATTCAACCTAGCACTGAAATACGCTATTCGGGCTATGAATATGGACAACAGCAAGACGCTACTCAGCTAGGTAAGTTTTCGTTAATATTCAGCAGCTGCTCGTCAAAGTATTTACGTTTCTTACGTCTAATTATTTTATTCGATATTAGCTGTACCTCCCACACTAGAGGATGTTAAATTGATTTTCACCGATATAGCTAAGTTCCTCGATCTTATTTTAGGTAGGAAACTAAGGTGGACGCCCAATCTTGAAGAACAGATTAACAAAGCTACTCGTGGAAAAATGTCATAGGTCCTAATGTTGTACGTTGGATATATACAGCGTTCGTACGTCCTATACTACTGCACGGAATAAGTCTGTGGTGGACAGAACTTCGAATATCGGCCTATTACCTACTAGGAAAGGTACAAAAGCTAGCAGCGCTGGTCATGACGGGGGCTTTCAGAACTACCTCGTCAGTCGGGCTGGAAATGCTCCCGTTGGATATTTACGGCGAACAATTGGCAGCAAACACGACTTTACGCTTTTGTGAAACTAGCCAGTACCACACGCTAAATTGTGGACACTCGACCATACTGGGCAATGAATGAATGAATTAAATCTCCCCGTGGTGTCTGGTTATACCTCTACAAAGTACGTTTTTGGCCGGAACCACATCAGCCTTATTTCGTTGAGGAGTCTATGGACTGATAACACGCTCATGAGCACCGACTCTATGCTCATCTAAACGGATGGCTCTAGAACCGATGCTATAGTTGGGATTGGTATCTATTCGAAGGGACTGGGGACCTGTTACCCGTTACTCCATCTTTCCGAATTCTGTAGTATTCTGCAGGCGGAGGTTTCAGAAACTGGCTGGGAAATCATGTCGTGACCACGAGACACGTTACTATTTATACGGATAGTCAGGCTGCAATTGGGTAACTCGAATCTGTCCTGCCTGACTACATCGAAAACCATCAAGACCTGTCGCTTAGCCCTCAAGGAGGAGCGTGGGAGCTGTCGCTTAGCCCTCAAGAAGTTGGGTGGCTCGAGAGTGGACAACCGGTGTTGTTACGAGAACCGCGTAAACATAAAAAATCCAATCGCATCGTGTAAACTTGTAATTAAAGCCGCTGCAATTGACAGGGCGAATACAAGATGGTTAAATGGCAATATCTGCCTAACGACGAAGATGATTTGCTCTCGCTTAACAGGAGACACATTAGCACAAGACACTTTCCTATCGGTGACATCGCTTGGCGGCTCCGTATTCCTCACAACGATTGTTGTCAGTGGTGATGCAAGGAAACGCGAATTTAACTTGTCTCTCGGGCATGTGGAGGTGGTTTATTTCTATAAACGTAATTCACTTTACATAGATACATTTCATTGCAATAATTCAAAGGCAAACACTTACCGCAGTCTTTGTTCCCTGGCATCGTCCTCACCCGGTGGAATGCAATCACCAACTGCGACAGCGACTAGATCACGACGACAGATCAGAACAAAGATGGCGGTAAGTTTGCAGTGTAGGAAACTTAACCGAAAATAAAATCGTTACAATTCAAATTCAAACATACGTGAAGATGCCGGTAAGCGACAACGATTATTGAGGAAGTGAGTGAGGACGTGGATGAAGAGGAAAGGAAATTCTTTGCCAGTGTCCGGTCTTAGCAGAGAGGCGGAAGAAATTTCTGGGCTCTTGGTTTTTTTCGGGATTTGAAGGATTTTAATGATACCGGTGCAATACAGCTCAATCGCTTTATCGCCAGCGCAGCCTGGTCTGGAACCTAGGTTTAATTAGGTGATTTTGGTGGTATGAGAACGGATCCAGAGTTGGTTTGTGTGTGTGCTGTGCGGTGTCATAGCAGCAAGCAGCAAGGTTTCGTTAACTTTTGTCTTCGGAGAAAGTTAAGAACTTTTTAGCTCGAAACAATATAAAATGAATAGTTGAGTCGGTGTACGGATCAGGTACCAATCGATGAATTGACATACAGTCGAAAATGGAATTGGATAGGTCACACATTGCGGAAGGATGATAACTGGACGTGCGATGAAATGGGATTCCCAATTTAGGCCGACCAAGTGGACGTTCTAGGAACTCGTGGGTCATGACCCCTAACTGTGGCCGACGAGTGTGCAATATTGGGTAAGTCATGCGGACAGATATATCCCATTGCCCGGAACCAAATATGATAACGCGTAGAAGTGGTTGACGTGCTATGCCCCACTAGGGATTAAGGCAAAGTATGATAGTAGTCGTCATTTTTTTAAATCAAACGGCGAATCTAACTTACAAATTGAAGCTTCTATGCGGTGCTGAGTCACTAAATAACAGCCTCATATGTATGAAAAAGAAGTTACAAAATCTGGTCGAGGAGGGCATTTGCCTTATCCTCTATGATGGATCCTATTTTGATTTTTGACATACAGTGAGTCACAGTCAAAATGAACCACCATATGTTAGTGAAAGATGTACCTAAAAAATGGCTGAAAAACCATTCAGATTCAAATTATTTTTATGTAAATTTATTGTCTCAACATGTAAGTCTCTTATTTCAGTGTGTTTTATAATTATTTTTTCTTTTTAGTGCACAATAAATGTTATAAACTTCAAAAGTTCAAAAATACACCTCACAGTCAAAACGATCCACTCAAATAAAAGTAAATAGCATATACAGGGTGCTCCGCTTCAGATGGTAAATACTTCAATGGTAGGTAGTATCGTCCATTTCTGGAAAATTGACACTAAAGTGGACACTCTGTTTTTAACATATACAGAGTTATGACATTTTTTGAAAATTGTGTCAAAAAGCTTGACTTTCCGAACAAAATAAAATTTTGCAACTCTCCCAATCATTTAATCCGAGATTTGACCCCACTTTCTGAAACTACATAAAATTTCATATAAAACATATAAAATTGTCCGGTTTCGAAATTTACCGTTACAACGAAGATACAACTGTTCAAACTATCAAATCGATTTTTCATCGAAAATTCAGAAAGTATTTTTACAACGGTACTTTGAATTGAGAAACCTGCAAATTTGACAAAAGTTGTCGCAATGAGTTGACTTTCTAACGGTACATTTCATTCATACGTTTGGATTTGAAAATTTTCGAATAATACGAATTAAAGGGAGAAAACACGGCGTGGTGATGAAATAAATACTTCAACCTTGAAGCTGGTCCATGCTACCAACGAAAACTAGAAAAAAAAGATAGTATAGTTTTGAAATTTGGCAAAATTAATATGGGGAATCCTCTGAATATATGCTCCGAAGTCTCGGTTACTAAGAGGTCCGGAAGTCTTGGGGAAAGGGAGTTAAACGTCCTTTTTTACAGTTTTTCGTGAATATTTCGAATCGGTTTCTCCAGGCCATGCTTTTTTGCTTTAATCCGTATTATTCGAAAATTTTCAAATTCAAACGTATCAAAGAAATACATATTTCGTTGGAAAGCCAACACATTGGGGCAACTTTTGTCAAATTTGCAGATTTGTCAGTTTAGAGCTCGCGCCCACAGCAAACTTTTTAATTCGCAGTAAAACGAAATAGTTTAGTAAGAAAAATAGAACACACGGCTGTTTATGAGACCGCGCACAGCAAACTAAACTATTTAGAGTAAAAAAAAAGTATCATTTGAATTTTCGATGAAAATTCGATTTGGATAGTTTGAACAGTTATATGTTTGTAGTAAGGGTGAATTTCGAAACCGGAAAATTTTATACGTTTTATATGAAATTTTATGTAGTTTCAGAAAGCGAGGTCAAATCTCGGATTAAATGATTGAGAGAGTGGCAAATTTTTATTTTGTACGGAAAGTCAAGCTTTTTGACACAATTTACAAAAAGTGCCATAACTCTGTAACGGTTAAAAACAGAGTGTCCACTTTGGTGTCAAATTTCCAGAAATAGACGATTCTACCTACCATTGAAGTATTTACCATCTGAAGCGGGGCACCCTGTGTATATGCTCTTTACTTTTATTTAAGTGGATCGTTTTGACTATGAGGTGTATTTTTGAACTTTTGAATTTTATAATACTTTAATATAAATTTTCCACAAATTAACGGTACTATCTATCATTAAAGTATTTACTGTCTGATGCCCTGTGCATACTTTTTATTTTTATTTAAGTGGATCATTTTGACTGTGAGGTGTATTTTTGAACTTTTGAAGTTTATTTTATTTTTTGTGTACCAAGAAGAACAAATAATTATAAAACATACTGAAATCACTCAAGAAATGGGTAACAAAACTAACGAAATTGTTGTTGAAAGGGCATCACAACAGTTACTGCAATTCACTACGCTGCCGAATGAGGCACTCTGTAAACCCAAAGAAATCGTCGGAGTTATCAAGAGATTAAAAAACAAAAAAGCACCAGGCATGGATAATATTCCAGTTTGTGCGCTTAAAAATCTACCAAAGAAGTGTATAGTACTTCTAAATTTTATTTTTAACTCCTGCTTAAAGCTCTCTTATTTCCCCAAAGATTGGAAGGAAGCAGCCGTCATTCCTATTGCCAAACCGAAGAAAAAGCCTAACGATGTAGCGAACTATCGACCCATCAGTCTCCTACCGATACTGAGTAAAGTTTTCGAAAGGATTATCTTATTTAGACTGCAGAAACATACAGAATCGGATGACATTATTCCAAACTTTCAATTCGGATTTCGCAAAAAGCATTCCACAACACACCAACTTTACAGAGTAACCAACTTCATAAAAGACGTTTTTCTGAACAAAAGTTCAGCAGCCATGGTCACACTTGACCTTGAAAAAGCGTTTGATTCGGTTTGGCACAATGGTCTTCTTTTTAAATTATTGAAGTTTAGATTTCCGCTATACTTAGTAAAAATTATTAAGTCATTTTTATCCGATCGTAGATTTTCCGTTAGAGTCAATGGCGATTACTCAACCCCGAGAGAAATTCCGGCAGGCGTCCCCCAGGGTTCCTGCCTTAGCCCAATCCTCTTCAACGTGTTCGTTGCAGACATACCAACAGATGCTCGCTGCCAGCTTGCTGTCTATGCCGACGATACTTGCCTCCTCACAAGCGCAAAGGACCCACAATCTATTATAGAGAATCTGGAATCATATTTCTCTAAGGTTTATCAATACTTCTTCCGCTGGCGTCTGAAAGTAAATGCATCGAAAACGAATGCTATGTTTTTCACAAAAAAAGATCAAAAGTCATAATCTCCCTCAAAGGAATCTGAACTTTCTTGGAGAAGACATCCCGTGGAATCTAACTATAGATTATCTTGGTATGACTCTCGACAAAAAATTAACTTTTAAGGATCACACCCAAAATTCAACTATGAAACTCTCCAAGAGCATCCATGCCCTTTACCCGCTAATTAACCGCAAATCAGTAATGTCTGCAGACAACAAGCTGCTGCTATATAAGACGTGTATGCAACCAATACTCATGTACGCTTCACCTATCTGGAACGGCTGTGCCGATTGCCACAAGGCAAAACTCCAAGTCTCACAAAATAAATGCTTAAAAATTATACTAAACAAGCCTTGGTATTTCTCAACCAGGCGCCTTCACGAAGTAGCTAAAATCTCAACGATTAAAGAGTACGCGGATAAAGCTACTACTGCATTTCAACAAAGATTGATTTTCACCGACAACCCGCTTATTGCGCCACCGATCTAATCTGTTTTATACAAGCTGTTACTAGCCACCTCAGTGCTAGGGTAGGATAAGTATAGGATTAAGTTAGGATATAAATAGCTATAAGTTAGCCCTAAGATTCAAGAAAGGTTTTTTTTTTATCAAATGAATTTTTCCTTAAGCATTAGAAGCTATGTACCTTAAACACTACCTAATATCAGCAACTCGCTAAAGAAAACATATTAAGCTGTATAGAATTAAGTTCTGAAACACTTAAATTATAATACTCTGTAATGAATTAAAAAAAAAAAAAAAAACATACTGAAATAAGAAACTTATATGTTTTGACAATAAATTTATCCAAAAACAACTTGGATCTGAATAGTTTTTCAATCATTTTTTAAGTATCTTTCTCTAATATAATGTGGTTCATTTTGACTGTGACTCACTGTAAAAAGTTATACTTTTCCATGAAGCCAGACGTTCAGATATTTAGGCGCGCTCTTTTGTGTACCTGTCGAGTGTAGGGCAGGGTAACGAACAAGCATTACACAAACAACAATCCTACACTCGTTAGATACGCGTCTGTTATTTTATTTATTGTTTTTGCTCAATTTTTCTACTTTACAAATACTCAATGCTCCAATTCAATAATAATGACGTTTCCATCATTCGTGTCTGTAATTGGAACAAACTATCTTTGAACTGCTCATTTAAATTATCTGCTCTACGAGTGTAGCATTCCTGTGACCATAGTTACCCACTTAAGGAAAACGCGAACATGTGTAAGCACACTCTCCAACAGCATCGTTGATGTGCGGGTCCAAACAATAATGGTAGTAGGATGGCAGCAAAAAAGAGTAATGCTGTTAATAATACACTCATTTATTGGCTTTCTGCAGTACGAGTTGCAGTATGAGCAATTATTACAATTGAAATGCATAATTTTTCTTTTTACGTCTTTATGCTCGGTAAGTGCATATAGTTTCTTCCCTTGCAAATGAACAAATTACAGTAGTTACTAACATGGTAATTACGATTTCATGTTAACACGTTTGCACATTTGCACGCATCACGGCGAAACAGTGAAAAATGGTCACAAATTAGTGATACAGTCAACGGTATCTTTGTTGGAATTGTGTGAAATTAATAATTGAAAAGAAACTCTGGATAGGATTCATTAAATGCACTATTTCACTGTGCATTCATGTCACATTATAGTGAAAACGTAGCTTTTACATTAGAAGTGTGTACTCTAGCTGATATTACTGTTCAATATACTCTTCAGTACACAGAATACTGAGAGATGCTGCAAAATTGTGAAACAGCATGGCATAATAATTTGGTACACCCTAATTGGGCAGTGTTCAGTGTTGAGAGATTGATGAGATCATGAGGGACATGTAGCTAAAACTTTGCCAGAAATTGTTTTCATACTTACATACTGTTTTCGCATCCAAAATTGACATGTGATCATGAAATAGAAAGAAAAGAAACACAATACGATTAGTATATACGTATTTATGTACTTACGTTTAATATAAATTAATTTTAAATAAGCACAAACATTTGACGCTTTTATTCACTGGACTACTTCTACGAAACAGGGTTCCCACTTTAAGATCGCTATAGGACTAGGGCATATTCTACACTCTGTTTGTGGAAAAATGCCGCCCAAATGAACTCTATCTTCTACCGTTACAGAACTATTACATTTTTTCCAATTCAAAAAGTCTGACCTTCTACAGAAAACTCCGATAAACGGGCCTATGACTAATCGAGTCCATAAAAACAATATTGATTCAGAAACTACACAAAATACCCGTTAGAATGATACCTCAACGGTTTCGAAATTCATTCCACCGCCCGGGATACAAACGTTCAAATTTTAGAAAAAACCGTTATCAACTTCTGATTGGAAAATTTAACCTTCATTTTATAACGGGACTTTGTACTACGACTTCTATAAAATCTCCAAAAGATGGCCCAACTTCTTACCCTTCAAATGACATATAAATATCTACAACTAAGATTTGAAAATTTTCGAATATTAGATCTTGAAGGAAGAAAAACGTGGTCAGAAAATCGAGCAAATTGACTTGACTCTTGACTTTACAAGTCTTCTTATTAGTGAAAAACACCAGTAGCAGCTTCAGTTTTGAATTAAAAAATAATTATTAAAGCACAAACAAAATTTATTGAATGAATTGAAATAAAAATCAAAACAATAACTACTGAAATCGATCTGAAGGAACTGCTGAAATTGGCCTCCTTCCTTTATGCACAAACGGTATCTTCTGCTTATTGACGAAATTGCTCTGAGAACTTGTTCGAGTTTTTCCTTTAATTCATGGCACGCAGCATGAATTCTTTGCAGCAAATAATCTCGGGAGGTGTTCGGTTGGCTATAAACTGCGTTTTTAATATCACCCCATACATAAAAATCTAGAGGTGTTAGGTCTGGACTTCTCAGAGGTCATGCAACTGAGCCATATCGACGAATCCAGTCTTTTCCGAATTCTCGGTTTAAAAACTCTGTAACAATTGAGCCGTTGTAGGCTGGGCATCCGTCCATCTGCCACCAAAGGTCCGCTTGTTGAGTAATAGGCATATTGTGCAGTATTTTAGGAGCTACTTAATTTTGTAAGATTTCGGAAAAGGCAACTGAATTCAGTCGATGAGGAAGAATGATAGGATCAAGCAGCTCATCGCTTACTACACCTACCCAGACATTTACGCTGAACTCATGTTGGAGTCGAGAAGTGCGAATCGCACGGGATTTTTCTTGATCCCAAACGTGGTTATTCCTCTTATTGAATACACCACTTCGTGTGAAGGTAGTCTCAACGGTCCATACGATTTTCCTAGAGAAATTTGGATCTGAAGAGTTTCGCTCCAGAAACCACCTACAGAAAGTCATCCTCTTCTCATTATCTGTTCGGAGTAGATCCTGTACTTCCATGATGTGGTAAGGGTAACGATTGTCTGCACCAAGAGTTCGATGAATTGTCATACGGGGTAAATCTAGCTGAAGTGCGGCCCTTCTTGTGCTCAAGCCAGGATTTTCTGTGAAGATCTCCAGGATGCCTTCCTCCCTTGTAACTCCGATACCTCGATTACGTTCTGAGGCATTACGGTTTCGACTTCCTCCAGTTCCCTCAAAGATACGACACGTTGTTTCGAACGTATGCCTATCAGGAAGCCTTCTTTCTGGAAAACGTCGACGATACTCTCGAACTGTCTCGTGACCGTTTCCTCCATTAAAACCATACACAAAAATTATATCAGCATATTCTCTATCCGTAAATCGAAAAGGTATCGCTTTTTGCTATCTATCGTTCAATGAATCAAACAAGAGAACTATGGCTAAAAAAGTTCAGCAAATAAATAATTACAACAATTATACCTGCGAAATAATTATAGAGATAAGTTTACCTATTGCACTCGGAAAATTCGGCACGCTAATACTAGACTTTTTCAAACAGTGACGATCCAGTAGAGAAGGCGTTGTTTTGCTAGCTAGCGGATACAAATCCCGTTACATTAACTTTGATCATTCGAAATTACCTAAATTATTACGGAAAAATAAATGCCAAAACAAAATTCACGAATCACTCTTGTTTGATTTATATATACCCAGCCAGCAATCACGTCATGTATCGTCAGGCGTAAGACATAGTAATGTATTATAAATGCATTACAAACCTATGCGTCGTAATCTTATAGCCTACATTCAGTAAACATGGAAACAAGTTGATTCTTTTGAAGGTTTTTTGCATTGCAAACACATGATGGTCTGCTGACGGCGAAGACATAACGCACTTTTGGATATGGAGTGCATTTATGGGTGCTGTTTTAGAGCATTTTCTCCTGTTGTGTTTACAGCTACAATAATCTTTTCAAGGTTCTTACGACCACTTGATTTTCTGATGACGGCGAAGAAATAACGTACTTTTGAGTGTTTTTTATTGGAGCATTTTCTTTCTTGAAGTGTTTATAGCATTAGAATTTATTTGATTTGTATACAAAACTACGCATGAGGACTAGATGACGGAACGTTAATTTTTTTTTTGTTTTCATTTAGTGTTTGCTAGTGTTCAGTGCCGTTCAATTGATTTAGTGAAAATATTAGTTTTTGTGCGGTGAATTTTGTAAATATTGAAGGTAAGTGTTCGATATTAATTATCTACCAGTATAATCCCACCAGGAATAATAAGAGGTCCTACTGGGGAGGTGGGGAGCCCCCATATACGATGCAATCCGTCGTCAGATCCATCTGACGATATTTTGATCGTATGTGACTATCGTTGACGATTTCACTGATCTGACGATCAAATTTTATCTGCCGATTTTTGGTGCAATTTTACGGATTGCAGTGTATGGCGGGTCTTATGGGTCGTTTACATTTGCCAGGGCACCGGTATGCCTGTAGACTTGTCGACAAGTGCCTTGCGTGTAGCTTCTTGCATGACGTGTGCCAGTAGGTGTTTACATACACAATTCGAGTTGCAAGTTGGCTGGGATTTTTTCTTGAGTGTCAATTTAATTATCACGTATTTATGTACCATTGCGACATTCAGTTGCAGGCGACATTGATCTTTGATCGTTTTTTGGCGTACCAACGACAGCAAACATATGTTCGCAAGTCTACTGGAATGCCTGTAGGAAATCAATTGGCCCGGGAGGCCAGCTACTTGCAAGGCGTCGTGCGGGTTTACTGGCCTGGCAGTTCACAGGCACGGGTGTTTACACATATGCAAGTGACAGCTTGCAAGTTACTTGCAGGGCACTTGCAATGCCTGTAAAATGTACGTACTTGCACGGTCTACTGGCAAGTGTAAACGCTACTTTAGAAGGTCTTTTTCATTCGACAAATATGAGTAGTTTAGGAGGTGTGATTTCATTTCCAAAAAGGAGTTAGGGTGGAATTTCAAATGTATGATTGCTGGTAAAACGTTATTACAATTTTAATTTTTGGGCAGGCAATAAGTGCGCTCTGCAGCCGTGAGATTTCGCGCGCCTGCATTTCTACAAATCAAAGGGTCGTGGTTTGAATCCCCCGTTGCGGTAAAAAAAATTTAAGTTTTTAAGTTTAAGTTCCCATAAGCTTATGATCGATAAGCTTATCCTAAAGTTCAACTGGGATGGCGAAAAAGGACAAAAACCGTTAAAGTCTTACAAACGTGTTTTTGCATCAGTTTTCAGTAAGTATATGAATAAAAAATTCTCTATTTCAATACTTCTAAACAATATATAATTACTTTGATTGTTTTTGTCATAATTTGCAGATTCATGTAAGCATCCTGACTGTGGAATGCCGGAATACGAAGCAGAAATGAAGAAAATTATCAAACTGTCTCATGCCATAGTCCATTCTTCGAATAACCGGCAGCGAGAAAAAACAACCAATTAAAATCGAAAATATATATATTATTATTATTTTTTTAAGTTTCTGCCATATAGTTTTTAATATTTAAGTTTTTATTAGTATTTTTATTATATTCTACTAACCACTATACCCATAGGATACCTAACTATTTTTATTATACATATTTAACTACTAAGAAATAAAAAACCTCAAACTAAGCGAAAAATACCATGAAACCTTTTTATTTCTAAAATTTTGTCATGTGTGAATCCTTAATTTTTAGCCGATCCGGCAGAATTTTTAAGAGGGATATTAAAAAGGCCCTGGATAGTCGTGCACACAAATTTCAGTTGTCCATTCACACCCAATTGGGAGTAAAGTCGCTAGCTACTTTCTGTCGAGAGTTATCCTGTTAACGGACAGACACATCGCTTATTCAACTCCCTGCCCATTTCCATACATACTTTGCTATACCTACGGAGTGTCCTTTAGGTGTTGCATTTTTCGCAGTGACAAACACAATAGGCGTATTCGTTTCACCCCGGTCTTTGACCGGTCTGCCATTTTGTATGAAGGTCCATGCGATCCGGGCGAATCGAATAGGTGTAATATGCCCAAATACCATTTTTTGTCATTTTATACCTTATGCCAAAAAACGTAGTAAAAACGGGAAAATTTCGCACTCTACATATTTGAATCATTTTCTATATGCTATGCATCATACCTTATGTTAGTCTGATGAATAATGCTTTTTATACACATCATGTCTCACATATTACTGTTTAATGATCAGCGATATATTCAAAATATATGAAGCGTAATGTTTAAAAAAGGTATCACGCATCATATATTAATTATCATGATGCATAATGCTTTAAAATTGCATTATCCATCATTCATTTATTGTCTTTATATAAAAGACATTTCTTATTCATCACGAGTGATACATTATAAATATATTTTGCGTAATAAGGGCGAAAGGCATATATAGGGGGACAATGTCTGATATAGGGGGACATCGTCAGACATAGTTTGTTCAAAAACGTGATGTATCACTCAGGCATATATATCTTACGAGTCAGACATTATTTATCAATCACTCATGCATTTTATGTTGGCTGGGTAGGTACAATATTAAGTCTAAATCAAATCGATTTGTTCAATTTTCAGACCATGTTTTTCTTCTTTTAAAATCTAATATTCCAAAATTTTCAAATCTAAGTCGTAGATATTCATGTGTCATTCGAAAGGTAAGAAGTTGGGCCATTTTTTGGAGATTTTATTTAGCTTTTAATACAAAGCCCCGCTATAAAATTTCAAATTTTCCATCAAAAGTTGATAACGAGTTTTTTAAAAAATCTGAACGTTTGTATCTAGCGCGGTGGAATGAATTTCCAAACCGTTGAGGTATCATTCCAACGGGTATTTTGTGTAGTTTCCGAATCAGTATTGTTTTTATGGACTCAGTTAGCCATAGGCCGGTAAATCGGAGTTTTCTGTAGAAGGTCAGACTTTTAGACAAAAATTGTAAAAATGTAATAGCTTTGTAACGGTAAAAGATAGAGGGTTCATTTGAGCGGCATTTTTCAACAAGCAGAGTGTAGAATATGCCCTAGTCCTATAGCGATCTAAAAGTAGGACACCCTGTATATATAAAGGTGTTTTTATACCCTTCGCGGCATCGCCGACCATATAAACTACAGTCGAGAACGGATAAGTGCAATCGCCTCGGGTAATGAAATTAAAAGCACTTATCCGTTTTTCACTTATCCGTTGCAAAGATAAGCCAGTGAAATTGAGTCAATTTGGGGGTCTTCCAGGAAATAATTGGGAAATATCTGGGAGTAATTGTAACCCCTTCTGTAGATCCTGCACAATCGCATAATCTGAGCTAAGGGGGCTATACAATGCGCTGAAAATTTTGGTGATTTTCGTTAATTTTTTTGGAAGAAAAGTCCTCAATTAAAAGTTTCGGAAAATTAAGAACATATTTGGCTATATTTGACCTATATTACATAATTTTTTCATAGGAAAGTATTGGGAACCAAGCGACTTATGCGCTGGATTCGAAACCCCAGAAAAAAAAGTTCCTCCACTGCTGACATGACTCCGGCCGATTGAGTAGCTGAAACCGAAAAAGGAAAAAAATGCCGTTAAACTGGAAGGTATTTCCTGTACGATGACGTAAGATTTTCGAAAAATATCAAAATCTATTATAACAAAATGGCGTAGGTATGAAAAAGAGTCTGTTTTCTTGCATTTAAAATGGTCGTTTTTTCAATGCCAAATCGTCAATTTTCATCCAATCAAAAATATCCTCCGTGATTGTAGAGTTAATACATTCAACAGTACTCAGCACAAATTTCAAGTCAATCGGATCATTGCTCTTTGAGTTACAATATCAGCAAATTTGAAAAATCTCATTTCGAGAAAAACGCGTTAAAGATTTAACTAACGAACTGCGTTGAACGACTCCAGAATACCTTTTAAATGGCAACGTTGTTTTCAAATGGCCCCAGAGATATATTTGTAGCTTAAATAGTGTCTCCTCTTAGTTATGTACCATTAATGATGCTGAAAGATTCAGGTAACAACACGTCAGAGCTCTGCCTCCAGGCAGATGGAGCATTTTGTACCTGCGAGCGGTTGCTCCTTAGAAGGCTGCCATTCGGGGAATATTAGAGATACGGTCTCGAAATTTTTACAGGATATTCGTGAAATTAAAAACTGTTGAAAATGACAAAAAAAAAAAAAAACAAAAAATCGATTTTTGAAAGTGTCACACTGGTATAGCCCCTTAACAATTTTGATTGAGCAGTTTTGTCAAAATCGATTCACAAAACGATAATTTTTAAGGCTTAGAAGAATCACTTTTAATCAATTTTCACAGATCTTTTAAACGGGTGCTCCAAATAAAAACGGATTAAATAAAAGCTGAAGATCTCCAGTTTATCGTGGCCAATATTTGGCCCATTTTTAGTGTGATTGTAATCAAAAATGTAAAAATGTCTGTTTAGATTTCAACCTTAATAGCAATATTTCGGTAAGTATAACAGCTGGCAGTTTTGCTTTAATCTCAAATTGTGGATAATTTACTCTAGTTTAAAAAAAAAAGACTACTAATTTTTTTTAATTGATTAATTTAGGACATATTTAAAGAAAAAAAACGGGGCAAGCTAAACAATTTACCGGTTTTACCAATGGCGGCCTTTGTGCTGGTGGGGTAATTGGAAAACTTGAATTTTTCAGGAATGTGCCACCTTATGTAACGTATCAAAAATTCCAAACTACCCTAATTAATACAGCCAGTGTTGTAACAATTTAACAGGCCAAAGGCAATTTATTCTTTGCAAAATAGCCGACTTTAGTTCATGTTCACACTGCGGTCAAAGAACTCGACCTCAGCTCAATCCTGCCAGTTCACTTGATCTAAAACTGTCAGATACAAATTTAAACTCACCACACGTTGATTTCCGAGATCGAATTGATCTGGTCCCTAGTGTGAACCCAATATTATTTTATTAAAAATGCAATAACTCCAAAACTACATTAGGTAAAACATTGCAGTAAATACTGAGTAATACATCACCTTAAAAATTAAAAATAGCCCGGTGAAATGAGATTAATTATTTAATAGAAATAAGATGATATTGGCTACTCACCCCAAAGGTGAGCACAGCGACCAAAGGGGTCTATTGTGCCACAGCCACTTTTTTATTATTCAAGCAAAAGACCTTACATCACTCATACGAAGGCTAGTACGTCTTTGCAGGAGTTTTCCTGATAACGGTGAACTGGTGGTGGTGGTGAACTGACCGCGAAACGTATACCACTCCCGCGCAATCGCCGGGCACATAAGATTGACCCAGTAGTGCTGTCGAATCTTTTTAGATCAGTCCGTTATGATTGCCCTGACTGAAGCTAAGCCCAGACCACAAAAGGGTTCCGGCCCGAGAAAATTTTATGATTAACCTGCCTAGCAAGTTCATCCGCTGTTTCATTTCCCTCAATGTCACGTGACCTGGCACCCAATACAAAAATATCTGGTTGACGGTCGTCAGACATTGAAGAAGTTCATGACACTCTTTCACCAGTTCCTAGGAACTATACGTGAGTGGAGCTAGTGTTTAACACTCTTACTCCTATTTTCGTTGTGGGCACGTTGTGCCCATCGTAGTCTTACTGAGTGTTGTTCAGACCTCGGTGTGCTCTTAATTTATAATATTTCTTAGGTCAGGGTAGACGTGTCTCCCACCTATAGAGAATCTTAAAGGATCCAAGGTACTATTTGAATGTCCGTCAATTTTGTCGAAAAGTTTGAGGACTTTGTCCCTAATATATGTTTTTATAGGGTTAACCCGAAGGTCCCTATGTATTGTATATCAGTATTTCTAATGTACCTTGGAACATTAAAGATTCTCCGCAGAGCTAAGTTCTGGCAAATTTGTAGTTGTTCAATGTTTGTTTTGGAAGCTTCCGTAAAGTAATGTTGGCAGTATCGTCCGTTTATAAATGAGTGACCTGTTTTAGTTGTTGAGTTTCTTGGAGTGTATGAGTGGGTAAAGGTTTTGGATAACTCCGTTGGTCTTTTGTCGACGGCGTCTGATGTGTTCTGTCCACGTCAGTGATTTGTCAAAGGTCAGTCCCAGATAGATGGCAGTCTCCTGCCAGTCTATCTCCTGTCCGTCTACTCTCAGTGTGTCTGGCTCTTGTTTTGGACGTCTCGTGATGAAGATCAACTGGGGTTTGTCTGCGTTTACTTGGATCTTCCATTTCTGGAAGTATTCCAGAAGTATGTCAATGGACTCCTGGAGTATTAAAGTAAAGTTGGCAGAGGTTGCCAGTTTCCCATTCTGAGCGATATGGGGCGACCGGTAGCGCAGTGTGTTGAGGCACCAGTTTCATGTTTGACTACCGTGGTCAACCAATTTGGGTTTTTTTTTCGATAAATTTAAAATTAGGATTACATAAAGTTATCACATTTTACTTACAACAATAAATAAATAAAATAATAAAATTAATATGAAATCTAGGTGAAAACTCGAGAAAAATAAAATAAAACAGAAAGATTTTGATTGTGCACACATGTTGATTTTATTTTTCGGGGCTATATGTAGTAAACAATTTATTATATCTGATTTCTACAGGCTTTTTTGTTTTTAAAGCAAGAAATTAGCTGCTATTCGGTGTTTACTGCAAAGTTCTAACTGGTGTAGCTTTTGAGCTACTGCGTTTTAATTAAAGCAAGGTCGGCGATTTTGCGAAGCTTAAAATGCTACCGCAGATCATCATGAAAAACCGCTCAATTATTTGGCTTCACCATGAAAAAAACTACTTAATTATTTGGCTTGTCAAAATATTGATCAACTTAGACTTAAAATAAAATTATCTTCATCTTTTATTTTTTTAGTTCTTCATGTCGAGCATCGGTTTCAAAGATCTGTGAGCTTGAAAGTTGATAAAGTGTGATTTTTCTCCTAAGCCTCATTTTGTGACTATCAATTTGGACTATACTGCTGAACCGAAATTCGATTTTGAGCCGTGCATTGGACGCAGAGTTCAACGCTCTTTAACTTACCGCTTCTTAAATTTTTCAATTTCAGGCAATGGCTTGAAGTTATAAGGAAATATTAAGAAAAGGGTTCATATTTCTCGGATTTTCACCTACCAAAATTAAGCTAACCTTTGTATGATCTATAAAAAAAATTATTTCCAGGTCTTTCATAATTATTTCCTACAAGGACCAAGAATTGACCTAATTTTACTGATCTATATGCACATGTGAAAAACCATTGCACTCGCCCGTTGCAATTTGCGTGTCTTTATGATGGGTCTGCTATAAATTTCCAATTCACTCAAGCGTGTTTTGCACTTATGCGTTTTGCATTTTTCCGTTCTCGACTGTATAGCATATATATTCTTGGTCAGTATCATCTTGTCATACTGACCAAGAATATATATACTATACAGTCGAGAACGGATAAATGCGATTAAGCTTTATCCGTCTGTCAGTGTCACCATCCACTATCGAACTAGAAGTCGATCACGAACCTGGTACAAATGTCCTCTAAATAGCTCAAGACAAACACACACGCACTTCACATAAACGTGAAGAAAACCGGTCCACTTGTACCATGTTCGAGTTCGACAGTGTATGCTGATACTTAGTCTGTCCGTCTATTTGCTGTACTATACGGGGTAGTGGTATGACAGTTTGCCCTGCGAACTGTAGCACATTGCAATTTTCTGACTGCGCAGAGAGCCTCTCGCGTGGCAACCAGTGGAACTCTCCGGACTACTCCATCCGCGGTGTTGGATATGATGTTTGACATACTGCTGGTGGACATTCTAGGGGCACAAATGGTGATGAACTCAGCCATTAGAACTCGGGAGACAGGTCGGTGGAGAAACTTGTGTACCGGTGACACAACATCTTGATCCTGCCATACCCAACTCCTTGAAGATATACACGGACGGTTCCAGAACTGCCAATGGTGTGGGTGCCGGAGTCCACTCCGAGGAACCTGACAGCAATCAGCGTTTTTCACACAGAAATCTACGCGATGAAAGAGATTATGAATTGGTTGGGATGACACATTACAACAACGAAAGAGATAATGATTTTTGTGGGCAGTAGGGTTGCGATTGAACCTCTCGAATCAAGTTGATGAATGTCAAAGCCATAAGTGAGCGCCGGAAGTGCCTTCTTCAACATTGTGCTATACTGGATTTCAGCCCATAGCGATTTTCCAGCGCTGACGAGCTTGCTAGAGAGGGAGTAACATATGTAACGCATCATAAACGGGGACACGCTAATACCCCTTGTAATGCGACGGTTTGGTGGGTATCCGAAGATGCCCGTGGGGACGGAGCCTAAGGTAGCATAATGAGGTCGGGCCGTGCCATCTGGCGAAGAAAAAGGCCCCTCAAGGAGCTAATTATTAGCTCAGTTCGAGAGACGTGGGTGGGATTTTCGCCGCTCGTTTTCCCTATCCTTTACGTATTAACAAAAATTCACAGGGCTGGGGAAAACAACATAAACAGAGGAGACAAAAATGGGGAATAAAAAAATGAGGCGATAAGGATGGAATGGTTGGCGGACGGCTCACTAGTCCCCGCGCTCGCATCGGGGTCCAGGTGTAATCGGACCCTCGGCCTCTGGTTTTGTACCAACGATAGATCATTACTCATCAGGTGCTGCCATCGATCTGCCGGTGGGAGAAGCACTATCAGGCCATTACAGGTGGTTCATTACACCCTATCTACCATCAACAAGCCAATGTGGACCGTTGGCGATACGTGTCTTATAGCTTTATTTGACCCAGATTGGATTTCAGTTGCACCACAAAACTGCTGTTTTTGATAAAACAACAGATCCGCATGGTAGTGGATACTGTCACTGGGCACGCCAGGAGGCTTCAGCCACACACAAAGATTTTTCCAGGAGCTGTGCGGATACGGATAAGGAGGAAACTAACTTTCATCTGCTCTGCAAATGCCAGGCGCAAGTAAGTGTAGAATGTCATCTCACGGTGACTACTTCTTCAATCATCTGGGGGAACTAACAGTTGTGGAGTAGTTGCTAGTAATTGCTTCGTTTCGGGACTAACTCCGGATGGCAATACTAAAACCTAACGTAACCTAGCGTTTCAATTTGACTTGCTTAACTTGTCGTTTTTTGGACCAATCTCAATCCATAAAAAATTGAATGAACACGATATCTCGAATTTATTTTGAAAACAACTTTCAAAATCTCTATACCTCGAAATTTCGATAACTCGAAGTAAAACCATTTTCCCTTCAAGTTACCGAGTTTCGACTGTTAATAAATAACTAGCACAACAGTTCAATTTTGACCAGGGCCTCGAGATGAGTTAACATCGCCACATTTACTAGATTTTGACGGTGTGTTTTTCTGCAGGGGTATGTAATCACACGTTCAACCCGGTTATTTACCACAAATAGGTACACATTTAACAGCTGAGTGGGCTCAGAGTCCGACACGTAAGTCCCCTTTATCGAAGACTACTGCATTTAGTAGGAATTGAACCGGGACATAGTGCATAGAAGGCGAACGTGCTAACCGTTGCGCCATCCGGACTATTTCACTGATATATGTAGCTTAGTGAAAATACGGCTCGTATTCGAAGCAGTTCCCAATTTTTTTTTTTTTTTGTGATATATTTTTTAAGTGGTAATCGGGGAACATTATACCAAAAATCCGAAGTGCATCTCGAAAAAATTAAACAGTGTAAACATTTCCCCATAGAGGCGGGAATGAAGGTCAATTTTTTTCCTTTGGTATGGGCAAGTGGGGTGTCATAAGAAAGGTACCGTCGAGTACATTCCATTTTTGGCATTTTCTTCAAATTTCAAGAAAGGAGAAAAGAGAGAGAGAGGGGGGGAAATATGTGATCCGGAATTTGCCACCTTGCATTTCGAAACCGTTGTACTTAGAAATTTACAGTTTTAAAGCTATCGAGCTGAAATTTTGTACAAAGCCTTCTTTCTATTGCACGCTGTATACCTATATATATCGGAACCAACGGAATCGGATCACTACGTCATATAGCTGCCATAGGAACGACCTGTCCAAAAATTCGTCTTTGTGAGAAATACTTTTTTAGTTCTAAGGATATCGTTTTCAAATTTCACACTAATCAATAGTATCTTTAGTTAAATCACATACCCGAATGTGGTTGAAATCGGACCACTACATCATATAGCTGCCATAAGAACGACCGGTCCAAAAATTCGTCTTTGTGGGAAAAACTTTTTAATTTCTGAAGATATCATTTTCAAATTTCACACTGATCAATAGTATCTTTAGCAAAATCACATTCCCGAATTTGGTTGAAATTGGAAAACTAGGTAATATAGCTGCCATAGGAACGACCGGTCCAAAAATTCGTCTTTGTGGGAAAAACTTTTTTATTTCTCTAGATATTGTTTTCAAATTTCACATTAGTCAACAGTATTTATAGCGAAATCACATTCCCGAATTTGATTGAAATCGGACTACTCTATCATATAGCTGTCATAGGAATGACCGTCCAAAAGCAATCATAGAAACTTTTTTATTTCTGAAGATATCTTTATGAAATTGCATATTATTCAATCATATTGACTGCTAAGCTACATTCTTAAATTTGATTGAAATCGGCCCACTATTTCATATACCTCTTATAGGAACAGTGAAATCGGAACAAGTTTTACTACTAATTTCAAAATGGCAAATGTACCAAAAAACACAACGAAGGTATGATACCCTTCACGCAAGCGGCAAGCTAGCCGAAGGCTAGCTTGTTATTTTTAATTTTATTCAAGTTTGCAATTTGCAATGTCGTCTTAACATGAATGGTTAAGCATCTCGAAGAGTAGGACAGTTTATCTATGATATATATAATACATATGTACATACAGCTTCTCATTTTAAAATTATTACTTTGAGAGGTGACAGATGAAGTCTCTTTTTATGAATTGGCATGTTAGACACTATATCATGGGTAAGACATTTTAATTATGGTGTTTTTATGCATTTGAGTGATGCCAAGAAGAGCAACGAGCCGATATGTACCTATACATACCAAAATAAGCGCTTGTTGCAAAATCTTCAGATTACGGGAGTAGCCTTCTATATTCCGGTTTCATTTTTATGTTGGGGCGGGCAATTTTCTGATCAGTATACGTATACTTATGTGATGGGAATGTTTGGATAAAATGACACCGAGGCGAATGAAATAGTTTATACCCCCCCTTAATTTTTGAGAAGCTTCATCAATGTGATCAAGCTGGATCGGCGGACTTAGTCCTGCTATCAGCTTTTACCACAATTGTGGTAAATTTACCCCTTTTACCGAAATTCTCGAATAAACTACATTCGATTGGAAATTTACCACAACTTGAAATTTTTAAAGTCGCAAATAATAGCCGTGTTCGTGTCACGAGATTCCGGTCTCAGACCGAACAGAACGACACGGCTTTGCGGCGAGCGAACTTAAACAGTTACCATACAGATACTTTGCCGTCCTGGCGCGAATTGCGGACTCAGTATAACTACATTTAAATGAATGCGAAATAAATTGACGTTCAACCAATTGACTTTCAACTTTGATCCGATAAGATCTCATACGAGACCTGGATTAAATCAGTCTGTTGTTTTGTACAAAAATGGTCTGAGAAATAGTGAATCGAAAGCGGCTAATAATCTCTTCAAATATACATACTTTAACTAGTACTCACTTTAGATTATACGCAAAATACATTGTTCCGATCGTTGTAAAACAATAATTTAATTTAATTTTTTTTTTCTGATTAGATACATTATCTTTGACACAAATGTGTCTAATTTTATTATTATTTCAAAGATTGATCATCAGTAATTGGACTAGAAGTAGTCATCTGTATATTGAACTGAATGCTTGGCCTCGTGTACTGTACAACCAATGCATTCAGCCATTTGCAAATACATCTTTTGTTATTATTTCACATATGTATTATGTGACTGTGACAAAATATGTGAAAAAATGCAGTAATTTCTAGTTAATTATACAATACATTTGCTTCCATGCTTCTTCAAGTGCCGCTGAACACCTAAAGTCCATTACAATGGTTTTTTATCAAGCAGATTCCTCGACAATTAATTGACGCTGTTGTATAATATGTGCGGAAGCAACATCCACAAAGTAAAAATGTTGTTTTTTTGGACATTTCATTTCACAGAACAAAATTTTTTATTATAGGTGCCGATACCCAGAACGCCATGATCGTCATGTCTTCATTAATAGCAGTTTTGCAATCAATCAAAATGATCGACTTCCTGGTGAAGAAATTTAACGGCGGTGTAATTATTCAACACTAATGCCAACACAATTAAATGGTAGTCGAGGAAAACATCAACACTATTCGGTACAGGATCATTAAGCTTCCACGCGAGAATCATATGAAATCCTGCTTCATATTTACAGAAGGTACAGGTAGGCTGTATTTACGGAACTGATCCATTAGCAGCCAAAGGCCACCGCTTAAGTTTCGTTTTCAATCATCCAGGCTATAAATTCTCGTCGTCTTATAAGAACAACTACGGGTAAGAAATGTGCTATGCTTCTCGATCACATAAAGTCTCATAAAGATGGACATCATTAATAATCGTATAATCAAACAAGGCACCAAAAGAGACCCCAACCAAGTAACCAGGTACATGGGGAGAAGCCAAAGGACGTTCTAAACAAAGTCGACCTTTAGGGAATTAAGGGTATGCTCTGGTTGATTAATGAGAAGAACGAGTCTCATTCGTCCATTTGTTATCTGAAGATTGCACGCGATTGCAAAAGATATAAATCTTTTGTTCAAAAAATTTTCGGAAAACTGCAGTTATTCTTGAATCTGAAGTGCAGATTCCACCCATAGTTACTCTTAGCCGCTAAATTGCGTAAGTGAAATTTCGAAGGCACCCTTTACCACCAAAGAGTAAACCAATTTGAGTTTTTCTCATTACAATTTCTGTGGTCCATAACGTCAAGCATATTGGATGTGGTCGGCTTGAGGTCTAAACATGCAACCTACGCGCAAAGGCCTTCGAGCATCTTCAGCTTGTTGTCTTGAAATCTCTCGCATCTATAAATCCTAATGATAGTGGGCGTATAAAACTGTTCGCTATAATTAAAAATTTAAATCAAATGGACTTGTCATTTGTTAAAGTTTGTTTTATTGTTTTTGACTCTTGTTTGGTCTTTTTGAGACCGACCAGTGTCCTGTCCGGTAGAGATATGTAAACAAAGACGTGCGCTACGAAAAAATACAGACTGTAGCGTGACGATGGATTCAGATGATTTGGAACTGCATTTATTATTATGTTGATCAGCTATGAAGGCATTCTGTTTTGTAGTATTCGTCTTTCATCAAGGATAGAAGACTTGGGTATTGATCATATACTAAGAAGTATCGATATAGAATCAAGATTTATTTGCTTTACATTATTATGTTATAGTCCGGGTGGCGCAACGGTTAGCACGTTCGCCTTCAACGCACTGGGCCCCGGTTCGATTCCGGGGAATTTACGTGTCGGACTATGAGCCTACTCAGCTGTTAAATGAGTACCCATTATAGGGTAAATAACTCGGTTGAGGGTGTTGCTGATCACATACCTCTGCGCAAAAAACCGTCACGATCTAGAAAATGAGATGATGCTAACTCATCTCGAGGCCGTGGTTCAAATTGGACTGTTGCGCCAGTTATTTATTTTTTATTATGTTATGCTAGAGAAAAGAAGTCGGGAGGATATGTTTAGGGATTTTACATAAATACTCGGATATGGTGTGGATTTACCATGGGGAGTCACTATTCTAACGAGCATCGTACAAAATCGCTTCAATCACAATTTTGTTACCAATGCATTTACCAATCTCTTGAATTCTCTCGTACTGTACACCTTAGCGGACTTTGATGCAATCCATTTAGATGTCCATAGTACACCAAAAACGCCGCTTACACGTATGAACAGTATGATCTTGGTCTTGGATCTTAACCTGTGCCCCCCTATGGTTAGGGAACCCCCGCAATGATTATGACCGCACATAAGTCATATTAATTTCGCCGATTTATTTACATAACTAGACAGTTCTCAATATCTCTACGATTAGGTGTCGAAAGGAGAATTACAATAATAATATGTTAAGGTTGGACATGGGATTCGAGTAGAGTTTGTTGTTTGGAATTTATGATAGCTCGGTCGCATCTAATTGACCGCTCTCACTGCAATATCCTTAAACGACAAAAATAGCACCTTTGTGCATATCTAGATCGGAAAACTGTATTTAAATTGAAACATTAATATTTTGGAGATTGTTTGTGGAGCCTGAGAACTCCATGTTGTGGTACTAATGACCATGATGCAGACGAGTCTGTTTTGGAAATGGTAATTTTCTTTTAAACTCTGAAGTTTTTATGCGTAGGTTCAGGTCGTTTCTATTTATTCATGAAATTGAAATGAATTTGTTAATAAAAAAAAATCGTTTTGTTTTCGATCAAACGAGACGCCAGCGATAATCGTTTTCTCCTTTAATTACAGACATTGGATTAATCATGGCAATCAAAAATCGATTATTCAAAGGAATATATCATAAATTTATTAAGGGGATAAATGCAGTTATTACGAGTATTAATGGAGTTTTGTTTTATATATCGATCATCGCTTAGCCATAACCACTCACTATACAGCACTATTTACGTGTATTTGAATTTGGCCTGTGTTCCTCAGAGCGACTGCGGCTAGACTTACTAGCTGAACAATAAGCTTAAACCCGAATTCAACTTTAAGAGACCGAAAAATTGACATTACTAGAGTGGAGACGATGCTGGACGTGCTGTCCCAAATGTCCTTTAGATTGAAACATATTCCTCGAAAATGAATGGAGGTTATAGTTTTATCCCGAAAACGGGGAAAAGTTAACACGTGCCTCCGAAAGACCTTAAACCCATTAGCCCATTAGTCAAGCCAAAAATTGCTTGTACTAATCTAGATACATTGTCTGAACGAAGCCTTGTCGGAGGATTTTGTCTCTTGTCAATATTGTTTGTTGTTGGTCGCGCTCGGTGGCCGTGGCCGTGGTCGTTCGGTCACTGCTCGACGATACTAATCTAGAGCTCGGAGTTCAAATCTCGCTGTGACCTAGTGTGGTGGGAATGTGCAGGAATTGTCCTTTGTGTAGTGGTCTTTTTTCTATATATTTCGAAGCTTGCCTTCTATTCTTAGGATTCGCATATCTAACGCGGCTATTACACTATAAAAGTTCTTTTACAAATATCTTTGAAGCACGATATTTTAAAAGAACTTTTATGAATGATATTAGCCGCCTAAGGGGGAAGGAGTGCAAGCTTGTAAGAAAATTACTTGAAACAAGCAACGTTCGTGTCGCAAATCTTTTCTCAGGCGGCTATTACACTATAAAAGTCCTTTGAAAATGTCTTTTATAAAAGATATTTGTAAAAGAACTTTTATAGTGTAATAGCCGCCTAAGAATGGTAGGGATCCTTCTACTTCGGTTTCGACGGTAAACTTGATTTTTTGGTGTAGACAGTTTATCGCTGCCAGTGTTTCGTCGATCTTATTTTTGTCGATGATTGCAATCACGTCGTCTACATGTCGTAGCCATAGTCTCGGCATCAGTCCTAGCTCTTCCATTCGTGTTTCTAGGCCGTGCATTAACATTTCTGTTACCAGTGGAGAGAGAGGGTTGCCCATGGCTACCCTCTGCTGTTGTCTTATAAAATTTGTTTCTGAACGTGAAATAATTCTCGCTCATGCACAGCGTGGTCAGGTTGATGTACCCAGTCGGACAAGAATCGACACTTGATCGATCCTGGATCGAAGACTGTCTACCGAAAATGAGGACAGGAATCGATCCGAAATCGATGACGGTAGTCGATGGAGAATCGATGACTGGAGTCAACGTAGAGTCGATACTAGGATCGAATTGTGATCGATGACTGTAGTCAACGTGGAATCGAATCCAGATCGATGACTGGAATCGATTCAGGACCGATGACTGTAGCCAACGAGGAATCGACACTGAGATCGAATTCGGATCGATGACTGTATAAATGGGTTGAATCTATTTAAGCCTGATAAATACAACTCGTAAAGAAACTAAAAGTGTCGTGAAATCTCTTTTCGTATTGATTTCACGGCACTTTTAATTTAACGGCGGATTGTATTCAAGGCTTACAGAAAGAAAAACAACATATTCCGTATTCCATATTTCATATATGAAAACATGCGTCGCCAAATGCCAAATACTTTCAAATGAATTTCAGGCTAACTCGATACATAATTGAAAACATTTGAGTTTTTCCAGCTTCGGAGACAAACCGATGAACGGAATCGCTATAGGATCGAAGACTTTTCGATTCCACTGGAATTGGAGACAAACGTCTTGCTGGGTATGTCCTTACTTTTATTTTCCACTCACTTGTTGAGCCATGATTCTAGTTCAGTAATTCCATGTTTAACTGGTGTGTTTGGGAACAAAGCAGCTACGTCAAATGATACGAGGATTTCAGATTCCTTGATTCCTGTTTCGTATTGAGTACGGCCTATACGGGTTTCCCAACGATTGGTACTCTTGAACGATCCATTTTGCAATAAAGTATCTTGGCGAGTTCGAGTCAGCTATTATTTCTCTTAATTCGTTGCCGGGTTTGTGAACTATGGGTTGACACCTCAGACGGGGGAGCGATGGATTTGGCATACGTAGTTTTGTTATGTTCGTGAATGTTTTTCTTTCTTCTTTGAGGGTCTTGTCTACTCGCTTGATGGAATCCGAGAGGGGTTTTTTTCTCAATTGAAGGAAGTTGCCGTTCGCCAGTTTATTACTCACTTCTGCATAGTAGTCTCCTTAGTTCATGATTACCACGTTATTACCCTTATCTTCCTTAAGATAATGTATAGGCTTATCCTTCAGGGATCTTAGCGTCACTTTATCGTTTTATGATAAATCGTTCCCGGGCGTAGTAGGTTTCGTAAGTATCTTCGCGACCCCCGGCCTGATTTCATGCTTATCATCGAAATCGAATCTTTTTAGCGCGGCTTCGATACTCACTGCTGTTTCTTCCTTTGGATTTGTTGGCGGAAATGCGAACGTTAGTCCGTTGTTAGCCACATTTCGCTTTCGTTGAAGTCGTACGTTGATTTATTTATAACGAAATTTGGTAGGATCGCTACTTGGGTTCGTGGTTTATGTAGGGTTTCTCGGCCTTTATTCAGGTGTCGCCATTTTTTCAGTATTCTGCGTCGTTTTCGCAATTTTTCACATTCAGCTCCTCGGATAATTTTGTGTATGATTACTTCGATTTTTCCTCTGCTTTCGGTTACTGACTTTGCTCATTTTAAGTGCGTATTGTACGCAAGTATAGTGATGTTGTCCAATACCTTTTTAAAATAATTAAGTATTAGCTGCAATTCGATGTTTCCGTAGTTTCTCCGTTATTGTGTATTTAAAGTGAGGTCGGCGTCTTTCAAGGTCTTTAAAAAATGCAAAAGCTTGTACAGCCGGGACATTTCAAAATTATCCGTAAGACAACACAAACAGGAGCCTAGGTAGCATAAGACCGTACAGGTCGGGCCGTGCCATCTGGCGAAGAAAAAGGCTCCTCAACGAGCAAAGCAGCAGCCTATGCTTGCTGTAGCTCAGTTCGGGAGATGTGGGCGCTGTTTTCACCGCTCGTTGCCCCTGTCCTTCACGTATTAACAAAAATTCATAGGCCTGGGGAAGACAACACAAACAGGGGAGGTAAAAATGGGGAATAAAAAAAAAATAGTCGATAAGGATGGAATGGTTGGCGTACGGATCAGACGCACACGCGATCGCAAATGGGTCCAGGTGTAATGGAACCCTCGGCCTCTGGTTTCGTATCACCAACAGATCACTACACATCAAGCGCTACTTCGATCTGCAGGTGGGAGCAGCACTACCAGACCATAATATGGTTCGTTACAGGTGGTTCATTACAAAAGGACAGAAAAACCTTCTCGAACCTCACAAAATCACTTAAGAAGCACAGAAAAATGATACCTCCTATTTTTAAGCCAAATTCTATTCTCATGACAAACACAGAAAAATTTCAAGCTTTTGGTGATCACTTTGAGGGCGCTGAATCGCTGCCATTTGTAAGCGTATTTTTGCGATAACAAGTTGATGGTCGCTGCCAACATCAGCACCTCGCTTCGACGTGAGACGTCCAAGAGACAATTCCACCATGTCTTGGAAACGGCTATATGGCCAATCTGGTTTTCTATTCTGCCATTCGGAGAGGTCCAGATTGTTAGGTGGTAGTGTTTGTGCTTAAACACTGTACCGCCAATGACGAGTTGACGAGAGTTGCAAAACTACACGAACATCTCGCCATTTTTGTTCCTGTTGTCTAGTCCACATTCAGACCCAACTTTGGCGTTGAGATCCCCCGTGATAATGTTTATGTCACATTTGGGAGCCTTATCGAAGGTGTCGCCAAGCCGTTGATAAAAGGCGTCGTTAGCTGATTGATCCTCAGATAGAAAAACCTATCGGGCCACCACTGGGCAAGATTTCATCTAAACAAGATGGGTTTGTGAAACGAGACGGAGTATCGTCATTGTTTGGAGGACGTTGATGCCACATGTCACATTTTACGTGTATGTCCAGCGATTGCGCGGGTGAGGTATATGTTCCTCGATCAGTCAGTCGGTCAGCTATTTTGCAAAGATTAACTTGCCTGTTGCCTATCAAATTGTTACAGCATTAGTTGTATTAGTTAAGGTAGTTTCGAATTTTTGATATGTTGTATGAGTTGGCGCATTAGTGAAAAATTCAAGTTTTCTAATTTCCCCACCACCGCGGAGACCGCCACCTTGACAAAATCGCTTAATTGTTTGGTTTGTCTGTTTTTAGGGGTTTGTAGTAAAAACAAAACCTTTATGAAATCGGTCAAATGTCTGTCTGTCCGTCTGTCCATGGAACATGGAATATCTCACGAACGGCTGAAGCTAAAATACATACATGAAATGTAGGAATATGTAGAATTACTATAATTCGCCGAAGAAAGCGAATCGTCGTAATAGGTCAACTTTAAGGGGAGGTCCCCATAGAGGGGAAATGAATGTCGAAATTTTTTTTCGTTTGGTACAGGCAAGTGGGGTATCATAAGAAAGGTATCGTCGGGTACATTCCATTTTTGGATTTTTTTTCAAATTTGAAGAAACGGGAAAAGAAGCAGAGGGGAAAATATGTGATCCGAGTTTGTCCCACCCCGCCCTTGCATTTCGAGACCGCTATATTTAGAAATATGAAAATTTACAGAAAAGCGGCATTTTACTAGCGTAGAAAACCTAGATTAATAGAATTTTGAAATCTCATCAGAAAAGGTTAATAATAGTACATTTCTGTAGTTGCAGTTAGCACACCCGTGCACCCCTTAAGCGCACCCGAGGTCAAAAATATTAATGGCCAATGATAACCAACATCATAGGCAATAATATCTCTAAGTTTCATTTCATTTCACGTGACCGAGATAATTGGAGGACAATGATCCAGGCGGCCAAGGCCCGACGTCGGGCTGTCGCGCCACGATGATGATGATGAAGTTTCATTACAATCACATAATATTTAATAATAGTACATTCATTCAAATTTTGACATTTTACACCATCCATTCAAAAAATGCACATAACCGGCCTCTGCTACGTACTATGAGTAACTGCATACTTGAATAGTGTTTGTTGTTTTTCATAAAGTGAATTGGAGTTAACCATTTCTGAAAGGGCAAAGATTGGTGGGATAGGAGTAGAAGGGGAGAGAAGTGGAGGGGAAGGTAGGAGGTAGGAAGTGAAGATCAATATTTTTTTTCATCTGGTATAGGCAAGTGGGGTATCATGAAAAAGGTACTACCGAGTACATTCCATTTCTTCATCAAATTTGAAGAAAGAGGAAAAGAGGTAGAGGTGTGATGGTCCGTCCACCTGTTTACGATATTCAAAAACACGTCTTCTGCGTTTGGTGACACTTTCTTTATTACCAATAATTTTTTCTTACTTGCTAACAATTTTCCAGTTGTCTGTTGCTTAAATCAAAAATGTATCTTTTTTTTTTTTACGTTTTACAGTTTAGGGGTTTTACAACATACAAAGCATTAAGAAACAATAAATGAATTGAAATTTGCAAAAACAGTATTGTCGTGTTTTCGAGTTTTGTTGATTATATAATATTCTCGACTTCTACTTCTGAGCATTGCATTGCGTAGGTATGAGCTTATATTGTATTATAGTTATAATTAAATTCTCCCGAAGGTAACGCTAGGAAAACTTACCAGGTCCGAACACAAATTCACACGCGCATCGGGATTTCTTAATTCTAAAATACAATGACCAGAATGGGGTCATTACAGAGGGGAAAATATGAGATCATAATTTCTCCCACCCCCCTTACCATTTCGAGACCGTTACACTTAGAAATTTGAAAACATACAGGAAGGTGGCTTTCAACTAGCACAGAAAACAAAAAAATTATGGAATTTCTTCTCAAAATAGGTTAATAATAGTACCTTTATTTCTATAGTTACAGTTAGCACACCCCTGCATTTCTCAAACTCATCTGAGGCTGAAAATATTGATGGCCAACGATAATCAACACCATGTGCAATAATGTCTCCAAGTTTCGTAATAATCACGTAATATTTAATAGTAGTACATTCATTTAGATTTGGCCATTTTGATATCATGAATACAAAAAATGCACATAACAGGTCTCTTGCACTACATACTAGTACTACGAGTACAACATACTTGCATATTGTTTTCAGTAGAGCGAATTGGAGTTAACCATTTTCAAAAGGGTAAAGATTGCTGGGAGAGGAGGGAGGTATGCTCGTCACTATTTTCTACAATATAATTATTCAAACAATTTATTTTCAATATTTTATACGCAAGCTTGCAATTTGCAATACCGTCTTAACATGAATGGTTAAGCATCTCCAAGAGTAGGACAGTTCATCTCCTATTGGCATAAGAAACTACAAAACCCTCGGATTGGGGGCGTAGCCCTCTATTTTCCGGTTTCATTTTTTAAATATATCTAGTCTGTTAAAAAATTTAGTAAGATTTTTTAAACTAAAGGAAGTTATTTACAATTTGAGATTAAAACAAAACTTCTGGCTGTTATACTTACCGAAATATATTTTTCTAGCCCTCAAAAATCACCATTTTGTGAGTACATATAGACTTTGACTGTACAGCTGAATCGAAATTCGACTATGGGCAGTGCATTGGAAGCAGAATTCAACGTCTCTTTAATTTACTTCTTTCCAAGTTTTTCGATCTGAGGCACCGTTTAGAAGTTATAAGAAAAATATTAAAGAAAGACTCGAATTTCTCAGATTTTCACCTGCCAAAAGTTAAGCTCAGCTTATGCGACTGTACAAATACAGTTTTCATGTACTCAGAATCTACAGAAGGAATTGTAATTATTTCCAGATATTTCCCAATAATTTCCGATAAAACGCCCAAATTGATTCAATTTTACTGGCCTATCTCTGCTCAATACATACGTATGGAAAACGGATAAGTGCAACTTCAGTTTCCTTACCAGAGGGGATTGCACTTACCCGTTTTCGTCTTTCCAACGGATAAGTGGAAAATGGGTAAGTGCAATCAATTTCAATGTCCGAGGAGGTTGCGTTTATCCGTTCTCGACTGTACTACAGGGTGGCGCAAAAGAAACGAAGGGGTTTGAATAGTCTATAATTCCTTTATTTTTGAATCAATCCAATTTCTTTTTTTTCTTAGTACACTTCATAAATGGGGAATTTTGTTAAATTAAACGTGAAAAAAAAATCGCGTAAGTGATGCCCATTCTCAGCTTTACATAATCGCGCTCTTTTCAAAATATTTTCCATGAATTTTTTCAAGATTTCAGGAGGTATCGCTAAAATTTCTTCTCGAATATTATTTTTTAGTTGGAGTATGGTCTGGAGTATGTGTATGGCATATGAATAAGGCACAGACCATACTAAACTAACTAACTAAAATAACTAAACAATAATATTCGAGAAGAAATCCGAGCGATACCTCCTGAAATCTTGAAAAAAATCATGAAAACATCGCAATTTGCAAAGCTGAGAATGGGCACCACTTACGCGATTTTTTTTTCACGTTTAAATTAACAAAATTCCCCATTTATGAAGTGTACTAAGAAAAAAAAGAAATTGGATTGATTCAAAAATAAAGGAATTATAGACTATTCAAACCCCTTCGTTTCTTTTGCGCCACCCTGTATATATCCAAATAAATACTCTATTTACGATGCTTGTAAAAGTACATATTCACAATGAATACAAACAGCTTTTTTCCGGAAACTATACCCAATTAGTTTCAGTGTCTTTCGCATACACTATTAAATTCTCTATTATTAGCTACAGTGACATCAACGGTACCCCATTATGCATTGTGCACATCCTAGTTGTCTTCATGTAAAAGAGCCTTTCAATGGCCATAAACAAAAATTTTTGTTGAAACTATCACATAAATCACGTTGCCGATGGGTCTTGTAGTTACGGAGAAGCGTAAAATATACAGAACATTGGAGCAAGATGCGTCCGGTTCAGTAAATCCATTTTCCAAATCTACAATAGTTAGGAGCAGCAATGACTACCTTAGCAAACAAATACTCATGATGTGCATGTGGAACTGATAGTAGGTTTTTGATGAATATTCTTATTAAAACAATAGATCTAAGTAACATGTCAGTTTCTACCAGTTTACGGCGTCAGTATGTACAATATGACCGCAGCATACTCTAGTATCCGAATAGTGCTACACAAATTGAACGTGGAGTATTTCGCATCTTAAAAAAAAAAACGGTTTGATACCTCATACCTTCAATGCCTATGATAACGCTAGTTTCTTAAATAAAAAATGAAGACTGTCTTCGATAATTTTAATCCATTCTGCATTTGGCAGTTTGAAATAAGCTGTAAAGGTCTCCCAAAACCAGCGCGGTACGCGGTAGCGATAGGCGGTACTCAGCGGTAGCAGCATACCACGTGCCCATCCAAGCCACCGCGTTACGAGCACGGTACCATCGATTACGCCGGCTGCGGTACACCGCGATCAATAGTGCCAGCTGCGATACAAAAGTCCAGTACCGCAGCTTTGCCGCGGTACACAAAAGTGTAGAGCTTAAAGCTTGTTCCGATACCACTGTTCCTATGGGAGGTATGTGAAATAGTGAGTCGATTGCAACCAAAATGGGATATATGGCATGGCGATGTATTTGATTAATTCGAAAATCCGTAAAGATATCTTAAGAAACAAAAAAGTTTTTTCTCCGATGACAGACTTTTGAACCGGTCATTGCTATGGCAGCTATATGACATAGTGGTCTGATTCCGTTGGTTCCGACATACACACAGCGTGCAATAGAAACAATGGAGGTGCATGCTAGCAACTGCACGTCCGAAAAAATAGATATGATATCGAAACGTCAACAAGGCATAGAAATGCAAGACATTTTGACGTGTCCATGTCCCTGGACGGGCCAAGGCGATTAGCAACAATAGAAAGAAGGATTTGTACAAAATTTCAGCTCTATAGCTTTAAAACTGAGAAACTAGTTTATAAAGAGCCAGACAGACAGACGAAAAAAACTTAATCGACTCATCTTGTCAACCTAACCAAAAATATATAGACTTTACATGGTCGCATGCTCCCTTCTATGCGTTGCAAACTTCATGACAAAGTTAATATATATACTCCACTTCGTGAAGGGTATAAAAACATCCAACCACCCGCACAATTCATGCTTCGTAATCATCATCATCCCAGCCTCATAATGGTCTCGAAGAAAAGAGGAACAGAACGTGCACCGATAAATTTCCATCTTTTGCATTATCTCGACATAAAAAAAGAAGGCAACATCAAAACAGTGTCATCCTCCATTGCTATTCATTCTCTCGATGGTTCGCCCCCGACTAAAAGATACTGTATCGCAAGATATATGCTACAGTGGTTTTGGCAGCACCACCATCATCAGCGATATATGGCATGCTTCAGTTAAGTAAGATAATTCACGGCTAGCAAGAGAAGACTTACGACACAACTACAGCACGACACTCATAAAGGACCTTTCAACTTTTTTTGCTTAAAAATTCGCTAGGCTCAAAATAAATGTACTCTGGGGATTTCGAACATACTAGTGTCCTAGTGTGTCTCAGTTACTGTTGGGGAATACAGCAAGTATATTTACTATATAGTATAATCCCTAGCATAGGGTAAGTATAATATGTAAGCTCGGTGCTATAAGAAATGAGTCGAAAATACCAAGATATTCCTGATATGTATTAGACAATGCAATGTATTCCCTGAAAATCACATATATTCGCTAATTTGGGTTTTTACAAAAACCATGTTGTCAATAATTCCAATATTGAATTAGCCAAGGCTAATTTCCCCTATCCAGAATTTTTTCAGTAAGACATCAATTATCGTGCTCTTCTGTGAACAATGAGGCAGTGACAATCTCGGCAGGTAGGTCAGATTTCTGGTTAGGAGTCACAAGTGACTGGACGAAAGAAGATGTCTGTATCGACAATGTGCTTAAAACAGCAGATAACTGATAATGGTACCACGAAGTGCCTACATCGTATTCTGAGCCAACAATAGATCGAGGCCCTGAGCAAAATGCATTATTAGGATCCCAAGAAGAAGGATGGCGAACAACAACGATTATCAGTTCCAATTTATTTCTGACCTTATTTGAAACAAATGAGAGGAGCGGATACGTGGCCTATCTTAAACGAGGATCAAATGCACAGACGTTGGTCAGTTCATATACTTACTCCAAGCTATTAGTTTGGAGAATGTGGCATCAGGTCGGAGTCGCATCTGCGAGCAGCTTATAAATATACGAGTTGTTGGGAAAGTTTTTAAGTGATTGGGAAAATTTGCATTTAGTTAAAATAATAGAGCATTATGGCCCAAGAATCAGTAGGCGCATTTTGTTGCACTCTGTTCGGGGACAATTGCTCGCATTACACTAACAAATAGCCTTCTATCGATGGAGTTCTGTTGGAGAAATCTTCTTCTATTAATATATTTCATGGCTGAGAAGTTTAATGGCACAGACATGACATTATAACGATTTTCGCATGAATAATTTTCTGTTTTTCTAATTGCGTTATACATACATATTTGCCAAAATAAAATATATTTTCAGAATATACCTATAGATGGGTTTAAGTTTACTGTCAATTTTTGTATTGCTTCGGGGCATATTGGGAATAGCTGATTCCAAGCTCCACACTTTTGGTATGTATTTCTTTTTATGCAACTGTTCTGTATCGTTTCTTTGCTGCTTATCTTGTTATACAATATTCTGTTCTGCTACAAAGAAAGTACGTTTTGGCTTGGGGCTGGTAGTCAAAGCAAGGAACGCCGCAAAATTGTGATTAGGAAAATCGATTAGTTTCGAAATTTAATGAGGAGTTTTCTACATTCCCAAAATCCACATTGCAAGGGTTCCGGAAGTATAAGGGTGAGGGAAGTCAAAGTTCCTTATTCCAAATATCTTTGAGTATTTCGAAAATTTATGATCAGATTGGCGTCAATCATCACCTCCAAGTATACTTAAGCTTATTGATAATGATCTTCAGAGAGTTCCTCAATCGGACCTGCTTTAGCCCTAACTTCTCCGACTCCAACTAGAAAGTTGTGATTGCGCGAGCCTGAAGCGGATATCCACTCGGGATCAACTCTCAAGTAGATTTTCACTTTAGGCAGTAGGAACTAGGGATGTAAGGGATATTGTTTAGCGGATGAGGATGAGGAAGAAAAATTGTTTGAGTTCGAGGATGCGGATGGGGATGAGGATATTTGATAATGAAAAGATGAGGATATGGATGAGGATGAGGATTTGTTATGAAGTATTCATAAAATAAGCAGCAGATGGAAAAATAAGTACTCGCATATAACTAAAGCGTTACATGTTCAAGTAGTCGTATACATAATATATTAACTGACAATTTTGCTTTTTTCATCACCAAATATAAAGTTTATTTCTTAAATTAGTTATGCTCAAGTATATCAAATGTATTAAATATCCAATGAAATTAATTTTTTTTTTAAACACAAAAAGTAAAGTTTAGATTCCCAAATTAATTCTTTTTTTTTTCACTGAGAATAAAGCCTAAATTTCTAAATTAATTACATACTCAGTAACATGTAATAAACGTATATAATATACATATACGAGAAATAATCATTGAAAATTAATGGTAATTTTTAATTCTTATTCCCACCGAAAATAGATCAAAAATATGTACAACATACATTTAATGAATAAATGACTATTTTTATCGCAGGAAATAAAGTTTAAATTCTTAAATTAGTTAAAAGTTCAAGTATTTTAAATTCTTTAATAAATAATAATGTAATTAAATGGCAATATTTAATTCTTTTCATTACCGAAAGTGAAGTTTAAATTCTAAAATATTCAATTTTTTTCACTGTAAATAAAGTTTAAATTCGTTAATTAACCACATGTTCAAGTATGTATAAAAAAAATGGAAATTTATAAGTTTTGTTTGTCATCGAAAGTAAATTTTAAATCAATAATTAAAATCTAGTAATGGTAGATTGTATTTTAAGAACAGCAATCTACAAGCCTTTTCCCCTTCCAAACGGTTTCTTAACTCATCGTATATTAACCCTGCTCCACTAAAAAGCTGCTCGCTCGGTAAACTGCTAGGTGGAGCAGACAGATACTTTCTCACGATACAATAAAGCATTTCAAATTTAGTAGCATTTTTCCACCAGTGAAGAGGATCTTCGTCAACATTTATCTTTTTACTTCTATTGTATTCATTTAATATATGTAGATTTGTAAATGGCACATTTGTCCAAAACTTCATTAAACTCTGGAACGGATTCTTCTTCACTTGAATCAAGAGCGTTTGCCAGTAAATTGATAATGGTAGGTTTTTCATAACACCGAATCTGTTGGGTACTTGTGGACGTAGTAGGCTGAGCTGTATTATCATTTAATCGAGACTTTTTTCTTTCAGGGCTTTCATCAGTTGCACTGACTTCCTGAATGCTTTTGAGTAATGACAAAATCTCACCTTCAACTTTATCTTTTAAGATTTCGTTAAAGAATTTTAATTTGAATCTAGGGTCGAGATAGGTAGCAAGGACAAACAAGTTATCGTTAAGCGAATCACCAAATCTAGCATTAATTTCGGAAGTTAGTGTCTTAATAACTTCTTTGAAAATAAGATTAGTCGTTCTAATTTCTTCTTCTTGTAAAGATGTTTTCAAGACATATGTAAGTGGGATGACAGAAGCGATAGTTGTTTCCGAAATGCTAAGTGTTTTTGTTATTTCCTCAAACGGCTTCAATATTTTTACACATTGCGCGATATCAATCCATTCTTGCGGAGTTAATTGTTGAACATGCGTATTTTTGTTGGAATATAAGGCCAGGGCATCCTTTATTTGTAGAAACCGTTCCATCATATTTAGTGAAGAGTTCCATCTTTAAATACATTAAGTAAAATCAAATATAAAAATACTGCAATGATCAGAAAAATACGGTACACATACCTTGTTGGACAATCTTGTATAACAGCAAGCGGGGCCTGATTTAGGATATCTTTTTGTATTTTATTCAATTGGTCTTGTGCAATAACTGAATGTTTAAAGTGTCCTGCTACATATTTACACTTTCCAATTAATTCGGTGATATATATTTGAGATCCCAAAGCAGCTCGTATACATAGCTGCAGTTTATGGATAGCGCAATCTGTGTTATTGTAATTGGACACTTGCATTGCTTTTTTCATATTTGAGCCTCCATCACGAACCACACAATGAACTTTTTTCACTAGTATCTCCCAAAATTTTAGCATGGAATCAAATTTTTCAGCTATTATTTCACCTGTGTGACGGCCTTCCAATGTTTCGCACGTTAACATAAACGAAATCCTTCGAAAATTCATTGTGATTCCATGACACATTAAACTCAAAAGTGAAACGCCCGCACTAGGCTCAGACCATATATCCGTTGTAAAAGATAAGTGTTGAACACTTTTAAGTAAATCTTTTATTTTACCTACGACCTTCGGGTAGATTTCTTCAGTTATATTCGTCGTGAAAAATTGACGGCCGCGTAGATTGTATCGCGGTTCCATGGCATGCACTAGTCGTCGAAAACCAATTCCTTCAACAAAATTAAACGGCAAATTTTGTAACGCTATCATTTCGCAAATGAGTTTATCGAATTCTCTGCTTTTGGGATGTGCCATATCCCATGACGATTTTTTTAAAATCGATTCTTGCAACGTTACCTGTTTTTTTGCTTGTTGCAACGGAGTCAAAGTTGCTTGAGATTTCAATTTCAACGTTTCCCGTTTCTTAGCGTTGGTTTCTTCGTTCTTAACAAACTCGGCATATTTATCAGAATGCGATCGAAGGTGATTTTTCAAAGCCGTTGTCCCTCGGCCTTTTCTTGAGTATATTTTTTCACAAACTTTACACTTCACATTAGAACTATCTGTTTCTTCAAAATATGTCCATATGAGACTAGTTTTAGGTTTCAGTCAATTGTCACAAAAAAAAAAAAAAAAATCATAAACACCAGAACCCAGAAGCACTTGCCGCGTTTCCAACTTTAAAATACTCCAACAACATACAAAACAAATGCAAAGCTACCTACTATTTCGAAACGACCGCGACGACAACGAATCAACAGAAACCGTTAGCTTATTGGCATTTCCTCTCTCGCTCGAAGCATGGATTAACACGATCTGTATGTTTTTGCGTGAAGTTCATTTCAGTGGAATGTATCCAATTATCCCCAAAAGCATCCTCATACGAACATGAGGATTGCGTATGAGGATGAGGATATTTGATAATGAAAAGATGGGGATGGGGATACGGATGAGGATGTCTATTTTTATGAGGATAATCCGAGGATATAGGATGAGGATGTGGATATCCCTTACATCCCTAGTAGGAACCTACAACGCGCAACAAGGCATTTTTTGTGACTCGTTTGGATTTGGATTTTCTAAATGTGGTATTAGATTAATGCACTTTTGCATTGCGTTCGAACCAACTCTGGAAGCAGTTATTCCAGTCATTTGATGGTACAGTCAAAATTACGTTTTTGAAGGCGTCAACTGCTTCTTCTGGTGACTGGAGTCTTTGACCACGCAGTTTGTTCTTAATTTTCGGAAACGTAAAGAATTCGTTGGGGTGTACGGACGATGGTCTAACAATTCGACGCTTTGTTGCTTTAAAAATTCAATTGTCTTGCGAGCTGTGTGCGAACTTGCATTGTCTTGGTGGAGGATGATTCGTCGTTCGGGGTTGGTTTTCGAAGCTCAGCGATGACTTCTGGCAAACAAATAGTTGTATACCAATCGGCAGTAACTGTTTTTTGATATTGCACAGGAATTGTTGCTACTTGACCTGCTTTTGAGACAAATGTCGCGACCATCTTTTTGGAGACACTTCGAGAGCGGATGATTTTTATCGGTTTTTCTTCATTTTGGAACACCCAAACAGACGACTGGCGTCGGGGTCCTTAGGAGTAAATTCACGATTTATCACCACTGACGATGCTGTACACGTTGTTAGAGTTTCCTGTGTTGAAGCGGTCTAGAGTTTTTTGGTGCCAATTGACCCGAGCTGTTTTTTGTTCTTCGGTCAATAGATGCGGTATCCAACGGGACACACAATTCTTTATGCAAAATTTGTTGAATTGAAGGTGTTTGAAATCACAAATGATGCCTCAATCTCGCGATAAGTCACATGTCGATCTTCCGTGATGAGCTGCATTGCCAAAAACCGAAATTAGCTTAGCGAGGCATTCTTTTTTAGATAATTGTCTTCAAAAGTTGTAAAAACTTATTGCGCGAAAATGTTCTCGGTTCAATTCCATTTTTCGGATAACACGACGACTTCGACAATTCACTGTACCTGTAACACTATACGTATCCCACTAACACTTTGGATTTAGGTTATCAAAGGATGCAGGTTAATATTTAGTAGTGACATTTGATTCGTGGCACCCACGATGTTCCTGTATGCAAAACTTAAAAGACAACCCTCGCAGATACTTCCCATCTCCGTAAGGCAAGAGCGACAGGCCGCAACGGTCTTTAAAGAAACTAGATAAAATTCAAGGGATTTTACTGCAGCTTGGCAGTCGGTATAAATTGTGACATCTGTTGTTGCTATAACCTTTCGCCCAAGCCACACCAGCGCCTCTTTAATCGCGTGTACTTGCCCGGAGCACACTTCGGTAGTCGGGGAAATCAATCGACAGGTTGAGGCTAGCCCATCGGAGAAGACTCCAGCCATCTGAATAGATGCACAAGGATTCAGTGCATGTCGGGTCCACCGTTTATCAATGGCTACGAGAGGGGATTGAGCATGTATAATTTTTGCTGAATGTGGTTTTTGGTGTACTATTGTCCGTTGATGCTGGGATGTCCATGTTGCTAAGGATTGATGCGTGACTGATGTATGAATCTGCCCAGCGACCTTTCTCCCGTATGCGAATTGCGAAGTTCGCGGCAACTTGTTCATCTATAATGCCAAAGGGAAGAACATTGAGCATAATCTCTATTGACGCGGACGGCGAAAGGCCCCAGTAATACCCAAACAAGCCGCTTTTTGTACATGTGTCAATACAGTAAGATTCGACCCTGTACGTAGGGCATTCCACCAAACGATCACCCCATGCAGGATTATCGGGCGTAAGACCAATATACATATACAACCAATTGAGTGCTTTCGGTTGCAGACACCGTTTTTAACCAATGGCCTTCCTTGAACAGTATAGCGCTACGGCTGCCTTATTGACACGCTTCAGCTTCCTATTCAGTACAAGAACTTACTGCTCCCAGAACAGGAGGATCTACGGGAGGAGTTCGATGTCTCCTCGGAAATAGAACCAGCTCGGTTTTGCTCGGATTAACGTCAACACCGCAGCCGTTAGCCCAGTTAACTAAGACAGCCAGACCATTCTGCATCCTCGGTAAGGGTCCTAGGGAATTTACCTGATATGGCGATAGAGATATCATCCGCTTAAGAAGTCACTTTGCAGCCCATCTCTTCCAGGAATAATAACAATCTATTGACTGCTATGTTCCATAGCAGGGGAGAGAGCACACACCCTTGCGGAGTACCCTTGCAGACACTCCTGCATTCAGAGGATACACCCAATTTTGAAGAAATAACCCTGGATGTTAGGATCAGGTTAATTACTCCACCCAGGTTCGGATCCAGGTTAAGTCCTGAGCGTGCATTCGTAATCGCCACAGGGTTGACGTTATTGGGGGTAAACATTGCACCAGTATAGAGGTGTAGACGGTTAATATTTTCGCACTAACATTTTTTTTTTGTTCCAAAATTTGAAGAAAGTTTTCCCAGTGTAAAGTATGCTTACCGTACAAAAAATAATTTTAATTCGATGGAAGCCGTAATTGATCGATAATATTCCCCCATCACCTGCTTTAATTGTCCAAAATCTTTCAAACCAACAGACACCTTGCATGGCTAACAAGTCCCTTTATATATGAATCATTCGACACCATTGCTGTTACGTTTGCTTGTTGCCCTTCATAATAGTCGGGGAAAAAGGAAACTTGTTGATTATAATTTTTCTTCACAGCCACTAAGGAGTTAAGAGATCCGTTCACCTTATCGCAAAAAGTTCTCCACATACGATCAACGTTCAACGATCAAAATACAAACAACCTAGCAAAAGTGGTCACACTTGCCATCATCTTTGCTTCCGCACTTCGGAGTTGCCAGATACAAAATGTTTTCGGTCAATGCTTTTGAAGAAGTGATGTGATTTACACTGATCCTCGCGCGTCAGCCAGCTGAATGTTGTCGCAAGTCATCATAAAATGGTATTTAAACAAAGAGTCCATCGAATCAAAAATCTAATCAGGATTTGAGAGATACATCGTATGCTGCCATTATTCCTATCTTCATGAATTGTCTTCAAAACTGCATCGCCAACACCGCTCTAACTCATTCATTCATTCCACCTCATCTTGTTCCTGTTTCAAGCCTTTTCAACTGTTCATGTGGACAAAATGTAACCGATACTCCGTATAGATATCGATCGACAGGTGATTTAGCAATAAGCGTACTTGTCGATCATTTGCCAATCAACATTTTTATTCCGTCTCCATCGCCTTCGCAAGTTTGGGCATTTGTTCGCATATTAATCATCTCGTCGTCTTATTGTTTGTGAGGAAATGCAACTTTAATGATACGTTCCGAATCAGGAAAGACTGTGGAATTGATCCCGATGGGCATATATGAACCGATGGTAGCCAGGTAAGGATCACTTAATGTCTGCACATTTCATGACCGACATTCTGATAACCATAGCCAGCGGGAAAGATCGAAACTTGATATTCGCTGATAAGGTTCTGGTATTTTCGCACCACCTTTAAAATGACCGATGATCAGATCAAAGCATCTGCCACGGTGGAGGTTTTTTTGTGCAGTAGATTTGTGACAAAGTACGCCGCTTTTAAGAGAAAAAAATAAGCGGGGAACTAATTAGTCCCGATGGTTTTTGAACCTAACAATGAAATTCACTGCTACCAACTCCCTTCATATATTCCTGTACAAGCCACTCGGATCTCCAGTTCTCTCTCTCTCTCAATTTCAAAAAGGACAAATCACTCACTCGACTAATTAACAAAAAATTGCATTAAACTATTTATTGATATTCCGATGACTGCATCAGTACTTGATGGCATGCTGTTGAAACTTTTCCTTTTATTTAGATCGAAAACAAGTCCAGCAGAAGGGACATATTTTATAACGCGGCAGGTAATAATTTCAGACACGCTCCTTAGTGCCCTCCTTGAGGTGATCAGATGCCAGGGCAGGTGCATATTGGGCGACCGATAGACTTCTCAGTTTGTGATCGAGATCAGAATGATGATCGACTTCCATTGATACCAGACGAGTGATAATGACAAAATTAATATACTCGAATGGCGTTTTCAGGTACCACTTATTTTGTGTAAATTGTATGTCGCAAATTGGCACTCAAAAGGAGGTGACTTGATAAATGTTACAATCGTAACATTTTTGTGTACATATACGACAGTGGGTTCAGTTTGCTTGACAGATGATGCAGTGAATATTTGCTTATATTTAAGTTGTTAGGAATGTTATAAGTTTTATAATTTGTCGTAAGACCAAAAATAATGTCCATCCGATTTGAGAGTTTAGGGAGGAATCGTAATTCAAGTGACGTGACCATTAAACGTGAAAAAAAAAATCGTAGAAAATATCCAGTATGTTAAGAGCAGCTTACAATTCAAAAGACAAATGGTGGCGCTTAGGGTAGTTTAAATCCCAAAAACAACTCTGCTGTAAAAAATTTCCTGTCAAAAATAACCCTCATAAGCCGCAAAAAGGATTGATATGAACATAATTCCGCCAAAGTACCCGTAGTTTTGCGCCTCGCTCTAGGGTATGCATATTGAACCCTGATTAAATTAGTTAATTTCTTTTAGCACTCTGCTCTGCACTTGACATCCACCTGGGCGCCCCTTGGTACCGGCAGTGTTTAAAACCGCTGATGGCCAAGTCTTAGCGATAAGATAGTTTGGAAAAAGGCAGATAGCTGTAGCCTGAATGGCTTACCAACACCTAAGCGTCTCAGGTTTAGTAGGATGGAATGACTTGCGTAGTTGGACTTGTAATATCCGTATAGTTGAGTAAACTCCAGCACGTTTATTAAACCATCTGAAGAAGCTATCTTCCGAGGCCATCCCCTGAATGGGGCTAATCGATGTGCTGACAACTCGTACTTGTAAAAACCACTCCACGTCAAGAAACCTGGAACAAAAGCATCGGATTGGATGGATAAACAACGACGACCACGCAAATACTCCGGGGAATAGAGTCTGAAAAGGTGACCTTACCTTGCAAAAGGTTCAGTAGTTCTAATTTTTTGATATGTTATATAGAACAGTCCTGTAGTCAAGAATCCAAGTTTCTGACCTTCCACCCCCTGTGCGTTCCCTGTGGCACCCCTAAAACCGACAAATTTCCGGTCATTTTGAACTTTATTGCACATATCTTTTTAATTGTAAATCCCAGCGAAAAACTTCCTACCAGAAAGTTATAGACCATCAAATTTCCAATAACTTTGATGGACTAAGTTTTTCCGTCAAGCCTACTATCTTAAGAGATACGAGCTGTCAAAATTGCACATTTTTTACAAAAACTATACGTTTTTGATTGTTTTGTCGGGTTTTTGTTTCTATTATCCCGAAAACGGTATTTTTTCGTAGATAAAGTTGTATTGAATAGTATTTAATAATATCTATTTTACATCATTATGGTATAGTTTCAATACAGAAATAATTTCGAAAACCTGTCTTTTTTTTGGTGGTAATTTTGGATGAAAAGGAGTAACAAAGTAGTGACATTAGGATCTGAGGTAAACTTTTTGAAAGTATGGGAAAATAAATCGGCAATTGACCCTCTGACACTTTTGCAGAGAATTTGCATTGCAAAGCAGACACCGAAAGATTTGGAAGAGTTTTTTAAATATGAACTGGCTCCTTATCCAATGTCCCTTTTTTCAGAAGACGGTATGAGTGAGGGTACAAAATCATCTCTGTATTCAGCATTTTCACCATTACCACAACCAACCGAACTTCTACCCAATTGAACTGCAGTCGTAGACGGTGAATTCCTTCTCCACAAGGTCATATGGAATAGGATTGACAGTTTCAATGAAATTTGTAAAAGGTATGTGAAGTTCATTCGTGATCATTACGGAGCAAACGTTATGGTAATTTTTGATGGTTATCCCCTGGATCTTGAGATAAGAGGTACAAAGAGTGCTGAAAGGTTTAAAAGGTGTAGTGTGAACGCATCAGTTGATGTAATTTTTGATGGAACAACAATCAATCAAGTGCCACAGGAAAAGTTCCTAGCGAACGAAAACAACAAACTTCGCTTTATTTCACTCCTGAAGGAGACACTCAATCAAAACAATATAAATGTGAAGCAGGCGATTGAAGATGCTGATGTACTTATTGTAACATCTGCAATAAGCCTTGGTGCAGAGTATGATGCTGTGGAGATCATCGGGAAGGACGTTGATTTGCTTGTTCTCATGACTTCTTTGGGTCAAGATCTCCCTATTTACTTCCGAAAGCCTGGAAGATGTGGTCCCCTGACATTTTATTTTCCACAGCATCCTATAAGTACTCAGCATCGCAAAATCTGCTTGTTCTTCACGCTTTCAGTGGGTGCGACACCACGTCCTCCCTGTTTGGATTTGGTAAAACCAGGTTTTACAATTTCTTTGAAAACAAACCAACCCTGCATGAATTTGCGAATTTCTTCAGAAATCCTAACGCCAGTGTTTCGGCCATTTTTGAAGCAGGAGAGCGTATATTTCTTACTCTATATGGCGGTGACACAACAAAAACCTTAGAAGCTTTGCGATATCAACTATTCTCGAAGTCTGCTACAGGTAACAAGTTGAATCTTTCAAAGCTACCACCGACCCAGGATGCAGCTATGTACCACATCTTTCGGACTTATCACCAAGTTCAGACATGGCAGAGCCAAATTAAAAACCCTCTGGACTGGGGATGGAGAAGGGACAGCCAAGGACTTGCTCCTATCAAAACCACCAGAGATCCAGCTCCTCAATCTATCCTGAAATCCATTTCATGTAAGTGCAAAAAAGGCTGCACTAAGGCCTGTAGTTGCAGAAAGAGCGGTCTAAAATGCTCTGTAATTTGCAAAAACTGTTGTGGACAAAGCTGTAGCAACAAAGCAGACATAATAATTAATGATTATGAAGATGATCCGACTGAACTACTGTTGAAGAAGTCAACCAGGAACAAGCTGAGACTTCAAAACCCCACAAAAATAAGCGTATGAAAATTTAACTTTCCTCAACTATTGCTTAATTGAAACTATACCATAATAATACAGATATTATCAAATACTATTCAAGATAATTTTCTCTATGAAAACGTACCGTTTTCGAGATAATAGAACAAAAAACCAACAAAACCATCGAAAACGTATAGTTTTTATCAAAAATGTGCAACTTTGACAGCTCGTAATTCTTAAGATAACAGCTTGACGGAAAACCTAATGCATCAAATTTATAGGAAATTTGGTGCTCTATAACTTTCAGGTAGAAAATTTTTCGCAAGGATTCACAATTAAGAAGATATGTGCAATAAAGTGAAAAATGGCCGGAAATTTGTCGGTTTTAGGGGTGCCACAGGGAACGCACAGGGGGTGGGAGGTCAGAAACTTGGATTCTTAACTACGGGACCGGCTTATATAACATATCAAAAAATTAGAACTACTGAACCTTTTGCAAGGCAGTATGCCTTTATTCCCCGGGCTAAAACAACTAAAGAATTATTCTTTCGGATCCTGGGGGCCGAGAAGGCCCTGCTTCAACAGGTCGAAAAGTACAAACATTAGCATTACTGCAGTCCAGGAAGCAAATTGGCTTGGCAGCAAGATCAATGACAAGAAATAGCACACAATTTTTACAAGTGGCAAACCACCGGGCATTTATAGTAAACAATCACCCCAAGCCGCACATTACAGACTTCAAACCCATAAATGAACGGCTATGTGCGATTCGCATTAAGACTCGATTCTTCAATCTCTGGCTCATCAATGTGCACGCCCCCACTGAAGTTAAAGAAGATGCTGTAAAAGACGAGTTCTACGCCCGCCTTGAGACTCTCTACGACTCATTTCCAACAAACAACGTCAAATTGCTGCTGGGATACTTTAACGCGAAAGTCGGAAATGAAAGTTGGCACCGGGGGACCACTGGAGGCCACAGTCTCCATTAAAAATGTAGCGACAACGGCCAGTGACTTATCAACTTCGAATGCGGTAGGAATCTAGTCGAAAGCTCTACGATCTACGTGTTTCCCGCATCGACGCATTCACAAGGAGACCTGGAAATCTCCAGGCGCACATACCGTCAACCAAATTGACCATGTCCTCATTTGCAGGAGATGGGCGTCTAGTGTGATGAATGTCCGCTCTTGTCGAGGAGCAAATTGCGACTCAGATCATCACTTGGTGAAGATGACTTACAATTCTGCAATATAGAATTTCATCAGTGCACCAATCGAGAATAAGCCCTCCAAAAATCTTTGCGGTTGATAAGCTTCTAAGCGATGCTACGACGGTGGCGTGTACTACTGCCCTCGATGAAAGACTATCACCTATGCTACACAACATCAGCAGCACAGGCGTCCATGGGTTCTGGGAAGAACCTAAGGGTGCCACCAAAGAGGTCACAGAGAAGGTCGTGGGATATAAAGTCGGGGTCTACAGACAATGGATTCAACGAGGAACCGGAGCCAAAAGAGAAAAATATAACGAGCTACGGTGAATATCGAATAGAATAATTAGACGTAAGAAACATAAATACTTAAATACAGTTGCTGAATATAAACGAAAACTTAGCTCATAGGAGCACCAAACAAGCGTACAAACTAGAAAATACAATTAAGGACGGCTATCAACCCAGGACTAGCCTCTGTAACCACAAGGATGGAAACATCATAAGCGACACCGATGACATCAACAAACGATGGGCCTCTTATTCTGAAGAGCTTCTGAGCCTACCATCTAACATCCCCAAGAAGCTCTCGACAGTATTGTTGATCTGGGCCCACCCATACCCCCGACAGTATAGGAAGTTGATCTCGCGTTGCGGTCACTAAAACGAAATAAAGCGCCCGGTGCTGACGAGATTCCAGCGGAACTGTTAAAATTCGGTGGAACGGGTCTAGTTAATGCCATACATCAATTACTCCTGCGAGTATGGGAGGACGAGGTGATCCCAGACGATTGGCGCAGAAGCATCATCTGTCCAATTCACTAAAAGGGAGGTAAACTGCGGTGTGAGAATTACAGGGGCATATCACTAGTCTGTACGTCCTATAAAATTTTGACGGAAATTTTGAAAAATAGAATAAAACCGTACGTAGAACGAATCATTGGCGAATATCAAACCGGTTCCAGACCTGATCCCTCCACAACCGATAAGCTCTTTGCGGTCAAACTGATACTTCAGAAGTGCTGGGAATACAACCTAGACGTATACCAAATCTTTGTCGACTTCAAGCAGGCATACTACAGTATCGATCGTGGTGTACTGTACAACATCATGCTGCAATTTGGCATTACGGCCAAATTAGTGCGACTGACAAAGATGACGATGGCCAACTCCATTTTATAGGTCAGGATCCATGATAGACTTACTGGTCTATTTGAAACACGCACTGGTTTTAAACAGGGCAATGGACTGGCACCGACGCTCTTTAGCCTAGCACTGGAATACGCTATTCGGGCTATGAATATGGACGCTACTCATCAAGTCGACACAATTACCAGTGTACGGCAACGACATCAGCATCATATCCCGAAGATTTTCCAACGCCGAAGAACTTCTGCATACGCTCGATACCGCTGCTAAAGAAGTTGGACTACGTATAAACGAGGGTAAAACTAAAATAATGATGCAATCGACAACAAGGACACCTGCACAATCGGGCATCAATGTGGGGGACCTCGACATTGAGTTCGTGAACGACTTCATATACCTGGGTTGCAACTTGTCAAGGGACGCCAACGAAACTGACGAAATCAAGCGACGGATACAGTTAGCTAATAAGACTTTTTTCTCGGTTCTCCTCATAATGAAATCAAAGCATGTGCACAGAAACACGAAGCTCCGCGTGTACAAAACCATCATACGACCAGTGCTATGCTATGACTGCGAAGTATGGACCCTAACTCAAGCCTCCAGAAACAGGCTAGACACATTTGAACGTAAGGTGCTGCGGCGAATTTTCGCTCTTTGCTGTCGAGATGGATGGCGCATCCGGTACAACCATGAGTTGTATGAACTGTACGATGAACTGGAAGTTTCAAAAATCGTCAAACTACAACGATTTCAATGGACAGGGCATGTACAACGAATGGACGATGATCGCATGCTCAAGAGAGTGATGAACACAGAACGAATCGACGGAGCGAGACTGCGAAGACGACCGAGAGCTCGTTGGGAGAGCTCAGTATGTGCGGCCGTCGAGCAGCTACTGGGCTTCCAAAATTGGAGGCCACGGTTATGTGACCGAGATAATTGGAGAACAATGATCCAGGCGGCCAAGGCCCGACGTCGGGTTGTCGCGCCACGATAAATAAATAACTGGCGCAACAGTCCAATTTGAACCACGGCCTCGAGATGAGTTAGCATCATCTCATTTTTCTAGATCGTGACGGTTTTTGTGCAGAGGTATGTGATCAGCAACACGCTCAACCGAGTTATTTACCCCATAATGGGTACTCATTTAACAGCTGAGTGGGCTCATAGTCCGACACGTAAATCCCTGGAATCGAACCGGGGCTCAGTGCGTTGAAGGCGGACGTGCTAACCGTTGCGCCATCCGGACTACATCGCGCCACGATGATGATAGTTTAATTTGCGACAGTTTTTGGGTTGTGTATTTAAACCTCCCTGAGTGTTTAACCCAGGCAACATGAGTACAGAAACCCAGCACTCATTACCCTAGATGCTACTACAGCAGGTGCAGCAAGCTGGTGGCACGACGCGCTCGGAAACCATGAGACGTTGGCCGCACTCTACGATGATTGCATATCAAGATCAAGGGAACGTTTCCCGGGCGCGTTAAGAAAATACAAAATTACCTGTGGGAACGGTTAGAAGTCCCGTCGCGTTCCAAACTTGTCAATAAAAGACAGCTGTACGAATAGAAAATGTATGCTAGCAACTGCATCATTCGAAATTTATAGGCTGCCGAAACGTCAACAAGGCATTACTATGCTAGACATGTTAACGCATCCATGCCTCTGGAGGAGTTAAGGCAATTATGATACGCATACGTATCAACAACACAATCTATTGGCAGCCTTCGGCCGTCGTGGGAACTGTCGAATGTTTACGTGGTCGGACCTTGACGGTTACTTCGGCAAGATTGGACTCATTTGCCGCCATAGACACTTCCGGAGTCCTCCAACATCCATATTTAAATAATAGACTGCCAAAACAATTATCTTCTTCTCAATTATCTCGTATCAATATCCAATTAGCAACCCTCCTAACTACTCACTCGTAAGTGTTCCTAACAACCATTCAAGGAGTGATAATCAGCCAATTTTACTGAGTTGTTTCATCCTCGACGAGGACTCTAAATCGGAGGGAATGACTTTCAAATTAACACAAATTAAATAGGAGTGCAGACTTCTTTTGTTCGGTTGGCAGACGTTGAATCGTCTCCTCGATGCTTCCATGAGCAATAAGTGGTGGACCTGGACAGTAATCAAACGCAAACTGCGTTATTATCATTGCCCATGATAATCTTGTGACCGATCTAAGGTGACAACAGTCGGGAGCGTACCAGGACTTGGAATAACTGAATGGAATCACTTTTATTCACCAGGGGATTTTATTGTACACCATCAATCATAACGACCGGTGTTTGTTTTCTTTTTCGGGAGGGTAGCTGAATGAAAAAAGCGCGAGTTACAGTGGTAGGCAACATTTCTGAGTAAACAGACTGAAAATTAGTTAGTTAGTTAGTTAATAAGAATTTGGTGTTCATTCACTAAGATTATTTTTGTGCGATTTTTAAAACATTTTACTACTCTATTCCCTATTCTCACTTTCTCTCTACTCCAAATAAAAATGTCTTCAATTTGAGCTAAATAGTAAAATATTTGTCTTGAAAACAAGAAGAATGCTCCCTTAATACACTGTATTCTAAAATAATATTCAAAGAAATAGTATACTCACGCCCTTTTGAATGAATTCCACACGGTTATCAAGATGACAGCGATCCCATGTTCAAATATTGTTAATTTCCAAATTGCATAGGCATCCATTGTTAAGGTTCAAGACAAACCGATAAGACGATGATAGTTCAGAAGTGTCCATTTATCATTCGTCCAGTTGATTCATTTTCAATTGTTGTGTATCATTGGTCAGAGCGCGAAAGGACGATCCCAACCATCCGAACGATAGTTGGTTTGATGATGGTCAAGACGCGATAACGATAACGCGACAACGATGACCACAATGATGACGAAGACGATAGCCAACATGTGGTTGATGGAGGTGTGTTTGTTGTCGTTGTTTTTATTCGGTTGGTTAGTTGAGAGTGTTTGTTGGTTAATCAGCCAAGTGCATCGGCGAAGGAATCAATTTGCATTTGGTGGAAGAACAGCGGCCGCGAAAATTCAAGTGGTACGAACGAACGGTAGCATCAGGAAACAAAACGCACAATAACATCAGCAAAATTGCAAAATATTTTCATCGAGTTGTTCAAAGAATGAATTATCGCATGTTTGAACACAAGTTATTTCCGGAATTTTTTAAGGCAAAACGTGTAACCAAATAGTTGAGTGGTGTTTTTCATGATGATGACGTTTTTCGTTAATGTTGCAAAGTATTCCGTTTTCCCAGACGAACAAACATGAAAAGAAAGAAAGAAAAGCATCTTATGAATACGAGTATTATTGGATAAATGATTCGGAAACTGCTATTTGCCATTGTTAATGTTACATATCATTAATATTCATGTACAAGGGATATTCGTAACACTACGTTTCCTGAAAAAAAATGGCTTTTTTAGAGGTACTATAGATTGTGTTGACTGTTTTGCTGTGTTTATTCCACTTCACCTATCGTTAATAATGTACAGAGCAATTACATTAAAATCTAGTCAAAAATTAGTGAGTTACTGTTTCTGAACTCGAGATGTATACGGATTACGAATCCACGTCAGATTAAGAACACTGTGACCCGTTTTCCCAATGTCTTGTTAAAGTGCATGTTAGCTAGCCGGGACTTATTTATCAAAGGTTTTAATCTAAATCATATACAACACCCAAAATACGACAAAACGCGGGGATTTCCTCGCCTTATTTTTGAACTGCAATATCGTATTTTGGGTGTTGTATATGATTTAAGTTAAGGCCTTTGACAAACAAGTACCGGTTAGCTAACAGGCAGTTTAACAGGACATTGAGAAAACGGGCCTGTGTAAATACTTCTTGATAAATATTTTAAAAAAGCTCGGCCTAATATCGATTTGAACTCTGCACGACTATGGCCCGTTTTCTCAATGTCTGGTTAAACTACCAGTTAGCTATCCGGGACACTAAATTTAACCTTAGCGTGTGTAAAATACCTTTTCCATAGTCCTCCACGTGGGCGCCCCTGGTAACGGCAGTGTTTAAAACCGCTGACGGCCGAGTCTTAGCGATAAGATAGTTTGGAAAAAGGCAGATAGCTGTAGCCTGAATGGCTGACCAACACCTAAGCGTCTCGGGTTTAGTAGGATGGAATGACATGCGTAGTTGGACCTGCAACATAGTTGTGTGAACTCCAGCACGTTTATTAAACCATCTGAAGCAGCTATCTTCCGAGGCCATCCCCTGAATGGGGTTAAGTGATGTGCTGACAATTCGTCCCTGTAAAAACCACTCCACGTCAAGAAACCTGGACCAAAAGCCTCGGATTGGACGGATCAATAACGACGACCACGCAAAAGACTAAAGGATTATTCTTTCGGATCCTGGAATGTACGCTCCCTGAACAAACCGGGGGCCGAGAAGGCGCTCCTTCAATAGGTCGAAAAGTACAAACTGCAGTCCAGGAAACAAATTGGCTTGGCAGCGAGATCAATGACAAGAAATCGCATACAATTTTTACAAGTGGCAAACTATCGGGCCGCAAGGAGTTTGGAATAGCATTTATAGTAAACACCTCAAGCCAAAACTAAAATAATGATGCAATCGACGACAAGGACACCTGCACAACCGAGCATCAATATGGGGGACCTCAACATCGAGTTCGTGAACGACTTCATATACCTGGGTAGCAACTTGTCAAGAGACGCCAACGAAACTGACGAAATCAAGCGACGGATACAGTTAGCTAAGAAGACTTTTTTCTCGGTTCTCCCCATAATGAAATCGAAGCATGTGCACAGAAACACGAAGCTTCGCATGCACAAAACCATTATACGCCCAGTGCTATGCTATGGCTGCGAAGCATGGACCCTAACTCAAGCCTCCGGAAACATGATAGACACATTTGAACGTAAGGTTCTACGGCGAATTTTCGGGGCTGTTTGCGATCGAGATGGATGGCGCATTCGGTACAACCATGAGTTGTATGAACTGTACGATGAGCTGGAAATCTCGAAAATCGTCAAACTACAACGACTTCAATGGCCAGGGCATGTACTCGCACAACGAATGGACCGTGATCGCATGCCAAAGAGAGTAATGAATGCAGAACGAGTCGACGAAGCGAGACTGCCTAGACAACCGAGATCTCGCTGGGAGAGCTCATTATATGTGAACGCCAAACAGCTTCCGAGATTGGAGGACGCGGTCTCGTGACCGAGATAATTAGAGGACAACGATCCAGGCGGCCAAGGCTCGACGTCGGGCTGTCGCGCAACGATGATGATGATGATGCAACACTCTAAATATGATAATGCAGTTGAAAGCTCAGCCAATGCAGTAGAAATTTAGCTGATTTTCTTTCTTTTGCCGTCTGTTCTATTCTATTCTACTGTGTCCGTGTCATATTTCAGCATTATTTTGCGGCTGAGTTGGTTTCAAATCCTCTTCCTTCTAATGAATTTCCAGAACTTTGATTTTTGTGACTAGTATAATTGTCTCATTTGAATGCACAAACTTAAACAGTTCTACCTGCCAAAATCTCAGATGCCCGTATCAGCTGTTTGGAATTATCGTTCGATAAATTCCTAAACTGGAGGATGAGTCTCTAGTTGCCTTGACCCCTCCAGGGGCATGGGCGCGTCAACATCTCTAGCATTTCTATGCCTTGTTGACGTTTCAATAGCATATCTACTTTTCGGAAGTGCAGTTGCTAGCAAGCACCTCCTATCCGTGCCGTCTTTATACTGACAAGCTCGGAGCACTGTGAGAGTTCTATTAGTACTCACAAGCAGTTTTTGATCGCGGCGAGATTTGATCTCCGAGCTCTAGATTAGTATCATAGAGCGGTGACCGAACGATCACGGCCACCGAGCGCGACATTTATTTATCTACAGGATAAACTTTAACCAGACATTGTGAAAATTTTATCACCAAGTAATTAAGAATTAAGTAAAAAAGAATTATTAGCCCGAAAATCAAAATAAACATTATAATGAAAAGACCACATCATTAAAACATAACTTAAACGTTAAATATTAAACATTGAAAAAGAAGTTATTAAAAAATTAGATTAAATTTAAATTTTTCTAGGTTTTTTTAAATGTTCCTCCAACACTTTATCCTCGGTTACTGTACTGTACTGCTACCGTATACAGGGTGTCCCGCGTTGGGTGGGTAATACTGAAAGTGCTTATTCCACAGTTTGTTTCAGGAAAAATGATACCAATAGAATTGGCATATTTTTAGCCGTTACCGAGATATAACTGTTTTTGTGATTGTCATCAAAAACTGTGACTCGTCAAACAAAATCAAGATTTGCCACTTTTTAAAACTACATAAAATTTCATACAAAAAATTTTTTTGTCGACTGCGAAATTGACCGTTATTCTAAAGATACAACTATTCAAACTTTGAAGAAGTTTCAAAATCGGTTTTTCATTGGAAATTCAAAAGTTAACGGTATTTTGAGCTGACAATTCTGCAAAGTTGACAAAAGTTACCCTATTATGTTAGCTTTCGAACGGCATGTAAAGAATAAGGACTTAGATTTGAAAATTTGCGAATGTTTCATATTTAAGGGGAAAAACGTGGTCTTGATGTAGAACAAATCGACTACTACGTCGATCTCGCATTACTAGAAACGCAATAACTGCAAAAACACGCGAGCTAGAATAATTAAAAAAAACACAAATGAAACTAATATAATATTAATATTTAAAACTTATTGCGTAAAAATCGAAGAAAAAAAATAAGTAGCTGCAGCTCCGAGAAAGGAAAGATTTGTTTTGTTTTTTTAAATTTTCGCTTTTCATCATTTTACGTATCTAGATTTTCCACATGCTTAAGGTATTAGTTTTATTTCAAAAATTGAATTTCACTTTTCTCACGATGAAATTGTTATAAGATCATTCTATCCTAATTTCTTACTTTCTGGCATTTATAGGACTAGCAACGAAAATCGAAAACAATAATTATTTTTCTAGAATTTTCGCATGAATAAGATACTAGTTTTAATTCAAAAAATTGAATTATTGAATGGTTTTCGTATAATCACATCGTCCTAAGAAGTTTCCATACTAATTTCTTAATCTAGTGAGCTCTCGAATTAATCGATTTTCATTTTTGGAACTATAACTGCCAGAAATTAGGATGGAATAATCTTATACCAATTTCATCGTGAGAAAGTAAGATTCAATTTTTGAATCCTAGAATACTAGCACTACGTAGTGGTACTATTCCATTGATTCCGACTAGTGATGTGTAACACAGTAACGAGTCGCTCTTTTTGAACGAATCATCAGGATGAGCGAAAGATTCGGCACAACGAAATAGCCTTCGAGTCGTTCAATTTAAGAATGACTCACTGTAAAATTAATTCCCAAACTAGCCCATCGCATAAATATTACCCAACGCATAACCAATCCACGCTCATTTGTCAATACATATAATATACTACAATACATTCATTCACTCACACCCCATCCCATTATCTATCTAAAAGCAAAACCACCAATCTACCAAAGCAATCCCATCTAAATCCATTTACATATATTCATCTCTATGCAGTATGCAATGCACGCATTGTGTATACTTCTAAATATATACGCAACAACCCATGCTGACTGCAAATGCAAACATATCAAAAATAATTTACTTACGTCGCGTCCCACCGCACAGCCAAGTTTCTCCAAATACAGAAAACAATCCCAACATTCTAAAACAAAAGTATTCGTCTTACGTATCATCATCTCAAGCTAGATGAAACCAAACAAAAATCCATAGCTTCCACTTCCACTACAGCTACAGTGTAAAGCAGCGTTCTGACGGGGCAAATACATGACATCGTGGCACGCTTTCGATCTCATGCTTGTATCGAGCGTGGACTGGAAGGTGAACTGCTTTTGCCTTGGGTTGTGGACCGTTCACAATGACCACGATTTAGTTTATCCCATAAATCATTCTGTTTCAAGCAATTACACGACTACTATACCCTAGTTTTAAATAAACTGTTTTGTGGCCATAACTTCTAAAATATAAGGAATTTCGCATTTTTGACACCATTTTGACCCCCCTTTAGATCCCCCATCCGGGCTGAGGAGCTCTCCACTATTTGGATGCTCCTCAGCCCTCTCCCTCCCTATCCCCTTCTCCCTACTCTATGTAAAATTCGTTCAAAAAGAGCGATACAAAATCGTACCGCACAATAAGATTCGTTCGAAAAGAGCGACACGAAATCAACTCGCACAAAAAGATTCGTTCAAAAAGAGCGATACAAAATCGTATCGCACAAAAAGATTCGTTCGAAAAGAGCGACACGAAATCAACTCGCACAAAAAGATTCGTTCAAAAAGAGCGATACAAAATCAACTCGCACAGAAAGATTCGTTCAAAAAGAGCGATACAAAATCGAACCGCACAAAAAGATTCGTTCAAAAAGAGTCAATTGATTCTTTTGACTCTTTTTGTGCGGTTCGATTTTGTATCGCTCTTTTTGAACGAATGTTTTTGTGCGAGTTGATTTTGTATGCCTGCCCCAGATTGGCTGCCCCGTTTTCATGGGAAATAGTGGTCCTATCGTGCTGGCTCGAACTAAAGGGTATTGGGGGGTCGCTAAGTCCGAATCTGGGGTCAAAAAAGAAAAAAAAATTGGGGTCGCCCATCCTAGGTTGGCAGCCCCCTTTTCATGGGAAATAGTGGTCCGATCGGGTTGGCTCGAACTAAGGGGTATTGGGGGGTCGCTAAGTCCGAATCTGGGGTGAAAAAAGAGAAAAAAAATTGGGGTTGCCCATCCTAGCCTAGCAGCCCCCTTTTCATGGGAAATAGTGGTCCGATCGGGCTGGCTCGAACTAAAGGGTATTGGGGGGTCGCTGACTCCGAATCTGGGGTCAAAAAAGAGAAACAAAATAGGGTCGCCCATCCCAGACTGGCAGCCCCCCTTTCATGGGAAATAGTGGTCCGATCGGGCTGGCTCAAACTAAAGGGCATTGGGAGGTCGCCAACTCCGAATATGGGGTCAAAAAAGAGAAAAAAAAATTGGGGTCGTCCATCTACGACTTTTTGAATATGTTATTAACCAAGTTTTAGACTCTTTGCATGACTCTTTTTGAACGACTCTTTTTGAACGACTCATTGGAAAGAGTCAGAGCTTATGTGCTGGAACACTGAAAAGAGTCATTATGCCCATCACTAATTCCAACATATATACAGCCGTTATACAAAATTTCAACTCGATAACTTCAAAACTGAGAGACTAGTTTGCATAAACCAGACGGACAAAGCTTATTCGACTCGCCTCATCATAGTGACCAGGAATATATCAAACTTATATGGTCGGAAATGATTCCTTCTATGTGCTGCAAACTTCATGACAAAGTTAGTATACCCTATTACATTCGTGAAGGGTATAAAAAGAATATAAGTACAATAATTACAAATTAGAGGAATTGTTTTTTCGCACTGGTGACGCTTCAAGTCCCTCCTGCTATACGTTTACTCAATTACCTTAACGCCTTGTGGAGTATAGCGCGTCAACTATTCCATGTGGCCCAATTGACGTTTCGTTGGCATAAACTAATTTCGAAGAATGCAGTTCCCAGTATGCATCTCCTGCTCCCTCATTTCGCCGGCTACCTCCGACAAGTCAGGAGATGCTGTGGCTTATAATTACACACCGCACCACAGGGGAAAGACATCACAAACATCCATGGCCACGAACGTCGTCGTGGACGGGATTTTAACCCGAAACGCATCACTGAGCTACCCTGCTATACGTTTAATGGCGAAACTTAACGCCCTAAACCTACCGCTGTGAAAAGTAGGGTATGTACTTGGTAAACCGAAACATGAAAATCGTAGCCCCCGTATGGGCGTTACGAAATGTCCCAGCAAAAAGCGTGGCTAGCTTAGTAGAGTAGGTACCTGGTTAACCAAAACATAAAAATCGTAGCTCCCGCATGGGTGGTACGAAATGTTAAGGAGAGGGTAATTAAAAAATTCATCAATGTCACAGGTATTTTGCCAACCAACGGTGCCCCCAATATTACTAACGACCCCTACTACCGTCATTACCTTTCCTTAACTGGTCCCCTAAATACCCACCATAAGTAAAAAACAAAAAATAAAATCAGCTAAATCCGGTTAGTATGCCTATTTGATTTTGCGGTTAGGTTGTTTTCCTAAGAAATTTATTTACAATTTTTTCAACATCTAAATCAAATTTTTGTGTTTGCATGTGCAACTGAGATTCGAATTCGGGTCGGTGTGCTTCAGAAGATACGCGCTACCACATACGCCATTGAGACTTATATAGAAAGGCTTCCAAATAATGCTTTATAAGCAATGCTGTTCCTGCATAAAAAGTGGTTAACTAAGTTGGATCCGTATCTGGGTTACCTAAATCATAAAAATCGTAGCCCCCGCGCCATGGATCTCTTGGAAGTCCTATGGGCTGAGTGAAAATGGTGAGTACGCCAGGATGCATGCCTATTTTGGATATTACGCGTTACCGGGGGGAGGGGGTACGGTTTTTTGCTAGGCGGACAGGGCGTTATACTATTTGTCTTAATACATAGCGCGTCGACTATTCCCATGTGGCTAAGTTGACGTTTCGTTAGCATAAACTGATTTCGGACAACTCATATCGCTAGCATGTATCTCTTATCCGCGCGAAGTCAGGAAAGTTGTGGCTTACTCTTACGCCCCACACTAGAGGGCGAAAACAACAAAAACATCCATGGCTACGGCGGGATTCTAACCATCGAAGCCGGTGAAACATCAAAAACTGACTGGAACCGTACGACTATACAAGATCATTCTTCTCGTATCTTCTAAATATTGAAAGGATTTTCCTACCCGTATTATTTGAAGTCGTGTTGACGCATATTTACCTAAATAAATATTCCATGGAGGAACAATAGCCTTAACGTATCTACAACTACTAAATTAATAGACCAGCTAATTCTAGTTCTCAAGAGCCCCTACCCTATATTTATATGATTTAGATGGTCTTTTTATGATAAGGTCAATTGTTTCATGATTACTGCCTCTCCCCACATTGTTCGACACGATTTACCTTTCCTGAAATTCCAAGCGTCATTCTTCATTCATAATTGCACGATTTTATCAGAAACGCTGTCTACGAGAGTTGTTTGCCGTTCCGTGTTCGAATCATATACATATTTAAGTCGACTGGCAACCGTTAGCAAGGAAGCTTACATCTCGCAGGATAATTACTAGAATGTTGAACTACATATTTGTAATTGCTACTTTATCAACAATTAATACACGAAGTACAATGAGCAGAGCATTCGGATGAATTAATATACTCGTAGTATGAAACTCTATAAATTAAGAAATTTGGCTAGGCATGTATGTATATGTCGTAGGCTTTTAGCGATATTCGTCATTTCATGAAATCATCCTTCAAATACTGTAGAACTTTGAACACAAATATGGTAACATTGCCACCATTGCACTATAAGCCGGCATTTTGAGATACTATACGACTTGCTATTATTTGATTAAGACTAGAATAAAAGAAATGATGTATGGTAGGTTTGTACTGCCTAAAGCGAAAATGCCCGCTTTGTATATATCACACACGGCGGCAACAAATATTATACTATTATTATTAGTAAGGTACCGGCTACTCACCCTAAAGGTAGGCACTGCGACCAAAGGAGCTATTGTGCCATAGCCTATTTTATTATTCAATCAAAAGACCTTCCACCACTCGTACGAAGGCTAGTATGTCTTTTGCAGTAGTCTTCCTGATAACGGCAGGACACGCGGTGAACTGTCCGAGGAAAGTATACCTCACCGCAATCGCCGGGCATACACATAAAATGTGGCATGTGGACTCAACGTCCTCCAAGCAAAGACGACACTCCGTCTCGTTAGATAAACCCATCTTGTTCAGATGAAATCTCATCCAGTGGTGGCCCGACAGGTAGCCTACAAGTAGCCTAAGGTCGGCTCTACTCATGTGGGTGGCATCTTTATAGGTAAAGGGTCTCATTAGCTCCTTCGATTACCGCAGTCCTGGAAGATTGTTCCAATAGTGCTGGCGTGTCCTTTTAGACCAATCCGTTATGATTGTTCTAGCTGAAGCCAACCCCAGACCACAATAGGGTTCTGGCCCGAGGAAATTGGATGATGAGCCTTGCCTAGCAACTTCATCCGCCCCTTCGTTTCCTTCAATGCCTTGGTGACCTGGAACCCAATACAAAAAGACTTGGTTGTCGGTTGCCAGACATTGGAGAAGTTCACGACACTCTTTCACCAGCTTTGAAGAAAGCCTGTGTGAAGAGAGAGCCTTAATGGCTGCCTGGCTATCAGGACAAATACATAGCAATGTGTGCGCCGCGCAGTTTGTTTTCTAGGATTACCCTGGCGCAGACCTCAATGGCGTGGATCTCAGCTTGGAAAACGCTGGGCCATGTACCCATAGCGACTGAGATTATACTAAATGACGAACGTGCTGAAATCATGCATTTAGTGAAGTGGTAGTTTGTAGCATCTTATTCACAATTTGAAGGAATCTCCTGCAATGACGATGGTATACAATGTAATCAAATCAATACACTATTTGTCGGGCAGTACGAGAAATGACGGATTTCGCCAAAAGCCTATGACATGGAAATGGACAATCAAAGTTCAGTATGAATGATAAATAATAATGAATATAAAATATATAGAAAGAATAATGATAATAGCCAGATAAATCGTTCGCCAAAGCGACTCCAAAATGTTTCCTAAATGAATATATAAGCCTGTTATTTGAATAAACAGAAAAAATGACAAATTATAAAAGAATACAAAATATAACTTTCATTTATCATAATCAATGGAAACAGGCAAATTTTTAAGCCGATTCTAGGTGTGGAGACCGATTTTGTCCACAAATAGTAGGTTAAGCCTTCAAAAGTGATAGCAGGAAAACGTAAAAAAAATTTGACAGACTGTAAGCCCAGAAACGGTGGCCCAAATAAACTGTCGAGGTGGAAAGTTTTGCAGTAGGTTTGTTTGTTACTGAGAACCTTTATGATTTTTGTTTTTGGATGCTGAATACGAATCCGAAGTTGGCTCTAACAAAACGAAGAAACCCCTTTTATGATAAACATAAACCTATTTTTTTCGCAGTTCTTTGGGCAGTTTTTTGACACAATTATTTCTTATGTTCCAAAGAAAACATGGTATGAATGGTATGAATGCCAATAAAATTTTTAAACCAAAATAATAACACTCTTTTTTGGATTTTGTCTTGCTAAAACTTATTTTTGCATCTTTTCGCCGTGAAGTATCACAAAGTTAACGTCCTACGAAAAAAATAACTCTAATATTTTTTTAAAGTTGTGTAACCAATTCAGCTTTTCGATTTTCTATTTCAGGGATGCCTATTCAACTCTCAGCATAAATTTTGCGAAATTTTGACGGACTATAGTCCAGGAATGGTGTCTCATATAAACTGCCGAGCTGAAAATTTTTGCAGTGGTTTTGTTCGTTTTTGTGTAACTTTGTGTTTTTTTTAACTATTGAATACGAATCCGAAGTCTGGTAAAAAAAAATTTGACGGGAGAACCAAACGTTTCTTCCAGACTTTTGGGCAGTTACTTTGGAATAACTATTTTTGATGTTCCGAAGCAAACATGGTATTTGGTGTGCTGAATTCAAATCTTAGACAGTGTTTAGAAGCTAGGGCAGCTTAAAATTAAGAAAAAAAAGTAAACCAGATTTGGGGAGAAAGCTAAATATTGTCACGGCACAGGTTGTAGCCTGACCCGGAGAGCTCGGTTGATGGCTTTTTTAGGGATGGCGGCACTAGTTTAGGAGGGGTGGGAACTAGTTTAGGAGGGGTGCGCACTAGTTTAGGGGCCGATACTACTTGCGTCTGCAGCAGGAATCTAGTTCTAAGCTCTACGCGTTTCCCGCATCGACGCATTCATAAGCAGACCTGGTAATCTACAGACGCACATACCGTCAACCAAAGTGATCACTTCCTCATTTGCAGAAGATGGGCGTCTATTGTGATAGACGTCCGCTCCTATCGAGGAGCAAACTGCGACTCAGATGATCACTTGGCGGAGGCGACCTACAGATGCAGAACTTCCTCAGTGCACCAATCGAGAATGGGCCCTCCCAAAATCCTTACGGTTGATAAGCGTCTGAGTGATGCTACGGCGGTGGCATATACTACCGCTCTTGAGGAAAGACTATAACCTATGCGACAGAACATCAGAAACACAGGCATTCACGGGTTTTGGGAAGAACTCAAAGGAATCATCAAAGAGATCACAGAGAAGGTTGTGGGAGCGCGAAATGACTGGTTCGATGAAGAATGCAGAAATTCACTTGACGCGAAAAACGAGGACAATGGATTCAACGAGCAATCAAAGCCAAAAGAGAAAAATATGACGAGCTACGGCAAATATCATACAGAATAATTAGACGTAAGAAACGTAAATATTTTGACGAGCAATTGCTGAATATTAACGAAAACTTAGCTAATAGGAACACCAGACAAGCGTACAAACTAGAAAATACAATTAAGAACGACCACCAACCCAGGACTAGCCTTTGTAAGGACAAGGATGGAAACATCATCAGCGACACCGATGGCATCAACAAGCGATGAGCCTTTAATTTTGAAGAGCGTCTGAACCTCCACACAAGAACCTCTCGACGATATTGTTGATCTAGGCCCACCCATACAACCTCCCAGTAGAGGAAGTTGATCTCGCGTTGCAGTCACTAAAACGAAATAAAGCGCCAGGCGCTGACGAGATTCCAGCGGAACTGTTAAAATTTGATGGAACGGGTGGTGAATGCCATACATCAATTAGTCCTGCGAGTATAGGAGGACGAGGTGATCCCAGACGATTGGCGCAGAAGCATCATCTGTCCAATTCACTAAAAGGGAGATAAACCGCGGTGTGAGAGTTACAGGGGCATATCACTAGCCTGTACGTCCTATAAAACTTTGACGAAAATTCTGGAAAATAGAATAAAACCGTAAGCAGAAAGAATTGGCGAATATCAATTTCAGACCCGGTCTCTCCACAACCGACCAGCTCCTTACGATCAAACTGATACTCCAGAAGTGCTAGGAATACAACGTAGTCGTATATCAAATCTTTGACGACTTCAAGCAGGTATACGACGGTATCGATCGTGAAGTACTGTACATCATGCTGCAATTTGGTATACCGACCAAATTAGTGCGGCTGACAAAGATGACGATGACTAACTCCGTCTCACAAGTCAGGATCCATTATAGATTTACTGATCTATTTAAAACACGCACTGGTCTGAAACAGGGCGATGGATTGGCACGGACGATCTTCAGCCTAGCACTGGAATAAGCTATACTATATATACAGAAAGACGCTACTCAATAAGTCGACACAATTAGCAGCGTACGCCGACGACATCAACATCATGTTCCGAAGAGTGGCCGATGCAGAAGAACTTCTGCATACGCGCGATACCGCTGCTAAAGAAGTTGGACTACGTATCAACGAGGATAAAACTAAAATAATGATGCAGTCGACGACAAGGACACCTGCACAACCGAGCATCAATGTGGGGGACCTCAACATCGAGTTCGTGAACAACTTCATGTACATGGGCTGCAACTTGTCAAGAGACGTCAACGAAACTGACGAAATCAAGCGACGGATACAGTTAGCTAATAAGACTTTTTTCTCGGTTCTCCCCATAATGAAATCGAAGCATGTGCACAGAAACACGAAGCTCCGCGTGCACAAAGCCATTATACGACCAGTGCTATGCTATGGCTGCGAAGCATGGACCCTAACTCAAGCCTCCGGAAACATGCTACACACATTTCAACTTAAGGTTGTGCGGCAAATTTTTGGGGCAGTTTGCGATCGAGATGGATGGTGCATCCGGTACAATCATGAGTTGTATGAACTGTACGATGAACTGCAAGTTTCGAAAATCGTCAAACTACAACGACTTCAATGGGCAGGGCATGTATTAGACAACGAATGGACAATGATCGCATGCCAAAGAGAGTAATGAGCGCAGAATGAGTCGACGGAGCGAGACTGCCTAGAAGCGAGCTCAAGCTACTGGGCTTCCTAAATTGGAGGACGGGGTCACGTCACCGAGACACCGAGGAAAACGATCCAGTCGGCCAAGGCCCGACGTCGGGCTGTCACGCCACGATGATGATGATTGCCGGTCCAGGGGGCGAGTAGGATTATGGAAGATGATTTTCGCACCCTCCCAACATGAAAAAGGACATTTTTCGCGCAGTTTCGTGCGTTTATCTCGGAACGCACATCTCCGGCGAGGAGGAAAACTCGTCATGATGGGACTCAACTGAAGCGGTTAAAATCATAAAACCTTTACTAGGAATTTAGTGAAACCACCCAACCACTTGCCTACTTCCCTTTAGATAAATTGTGAAACCAGAAGAAAATACAACATGTTTATTTGAATTGTTGCACTACGAAAGTAAACCATTGATGATGGCGCTATGAGCTATGACCCTTGATTTTGTCAGGAATTTTTAGAACGATATTTATTATCTACAAAGTGAAAGAATGTATTTTTAATTCCCAAACATTTTCCACTACTTCACTAACTGGGTCATCGATGCGAGCCGCCACACGTTCGTTTTATTTCGCGTTTTCAGCCAGCTTATTTTCATACCAAATCAGCTCGAAATTTATTACCATTGAAAGTAAGATTCTGGGGGCTCGTTTACCACTTTTTTTTATAACGAGCAATAGTGTAATCAAACCCACCAGCATTAAAGGGCAATGAGCCATGTCAACAGAACAATGTTATTAAAATTAACAAGTTGTAATAAAAAAGTTTGCGTGTAATGTAATCGCACTTGGAGTATCAAGCCTGCAATGCTAAATGTCTGGTACACTTTGTTAGTTTTATGTTCATTCCAGCTTTATTGCCTGCTACCGGTTCTAATTTGCCGAAATAATGTGTTAACTGACGAAAAATTGCAATTAAACGACTTATTACACGGCTACTTAGATTGAGGAAAAAAAATGCAAGAGTATATATAATATTTACGTGATGGCCATTAGACAAAAAGGCACGCTATCGCTACAAACGCCTTTGCAAATGGGTAGTTGGTATTTATTTGGGGCTAATATTGAGTAAGGCTCACCCTAATTTTCAATTACAGTGTAAGCTTAAAGATTTTTTTTTTTAACTTGTGCGTACTTATCTTTTAGGACTGAATACCCTGGACCGGGTCAATTAAAGTTGCTGATATAAATTTTGAGCAGATATTCTGTTGCTAATACTTTATACAGTGTTAATCTTGATAGGATTGCTGACCTTTTGCGATATTGGCCGACCGATATTTCTTATTAAACACACTGTTCCACTGGCCTTCATATCTTAGTCAAAGGAACTCCATAAAAAAGCAAAACAATTTAACCTGTGCCAATGGCGTACTCTTATTCGGTATAAAAAGTTGTTAATATTCATAGGAATTGAACAAGAACGCACAACAAAATTAATAAACAAAACGGGAACAAGATTTGATTATTACACACAATGCAGCTGAGTTGAATAGTGCGGTGAGTTTTTATTATGGAAATTACTTGAAATCACCAAATTAAACATTCTACGGAATCGTGTAAAGCAAATTATTTCATGTCATGTAAAATGTCGCCGTTGTTTATGACAATGTAGGTTCGGAGTTTTTGCTCCACTTTCGGGTTTAATTTTAAATTTATTGTAATAAACCATACAGAAGTTCAACTGAGGAGGTATGTCTCATGGTCTTCTGTTTTCAGCCGGGCTAGTGGACTAGTTGTTCGTAGGCAGTAGGCCGATAAGGACCCACGCAGACTTGCGGTCAAATCAAACGATGTGGACGTTCTTGCATTGTTTCGGCGATCGATCTCTTGTACTCAGACGGAAATTGTGGTGCCGCGGCGGCGAAAAATCACAAGTTTGCTTCAACCTAAAAGGCATGCGACACTGCGTTACTTAGGGAAGCAATAAAATGGCATTTCCAAAAGTCGCGATGTTCTAGAAAAACTACTTACGGTTGTTGGATCCTGAAAAAAAGGAGAGAAAAAAACTATTAGATTCACTTTCAGATTGCACTTATATAAATAGTAAGCTTATATTAATTATTGGCATATTGTGTTGTAAATAAAAATTATACATATCAATATTTTGCACCTACTTTTGTGAAGTAAGGTGACGAGCGGCCAAGGCCTGTTATATATAGTCGGCATCCTATCAGGCGGTATCATTAGACCGCTAATGTATTTGCACAGTGTTCATGGAAAATTTCCTATGAGGCTATTGATTACGGGACGATAAAATGCCAAGAAAGTCCAATTAAAATAACATTTGAACTAGACAAAATGCAGGGAAAGCCGTGTTGACACAGGTAACATCCAATTCAAATCAATTGTATTTTACTTCGTATTCTACTACAATCTGATTTACAAGAACCTAATTCAGATACGGGCTATGTCCTTAACTCTATATTATTCAGTATTAAGCGCAATCAATTCAGTTGATTTAGTTCAGTTAACTAAAAAGGTGCCAATCAAGGACAAACCTACAAAAACCGAACGATAACAAAAAAAAATTAAATATATATAAATCTTAACCTACGAATTAAGTCTAAACTTGCATGACTAAGTTACTGTATTACGTATTAACTAATGATCTAATAATATTATTATTAATATGAGAGCAGGTTGCCATAAATTTAGGTGTACTGTTGTTGACTATTTCATTTATAGTCCGAGTTTTTGTTTCGTTGTGCAATCTCACAGTCAAATAGTAGAAAGGGTTGTTGGTAATATTTTTGAGGATTTTGTTTTTAGGCCAGTCAAATTAAGCCAATTTTGGGGCTTTTTAATAATAATGAGGGAAATATCTGGAAATAATTTTAATCCCTTCTATAGATACTGAGTACATAAAAACTGAGTTTACACGGTCGTAGAAGGGGAGCTTAACTTTTGGAGGGCGAAAATCCGAGAAATTTGAGCCCTTTTTTTAATATTATCATTATAAATCGTAAAAGGTGCCTCGGATCGAAAAACCTCGCAGGAGTAAATTAAAGACCGTTGAATTCTGCGTTCAATGCACTGCTCAAAGTTGAAATTCGGTTCAGTAGCGTAGTCAAAATTGATAGTCAAAAAATGACGATATTTGAGGCTCCCGAGAAAAATCACACTGTTTCACTATTCAAGCTCACAGATCTTTGCAACGGATCCTCCAAATGGAAAAGCTTGTCTGTAAAGGTTGGGGACAATTTGATTGTGAGCCTAACGTGGCCAATATTTTTCAATTCGGGCTATTTTTAGAGTAGCTATGAGCGAAAATTCAAAAATGAGTGCTCATCGATTTATATCTTAAAAGCTCTATCTCGGTAAGTATAACAGCTAAAAGTTTTATTTTAGTCTCAAATTGTAGATAAATTACTCCAGTTAAATAAAGTTTTACAAGATTTCTTGTGAGACCAATTTAGGATATACTGAAAAGAAACAGGACAAGCCAAACAATTAGGCACATTTTCAACATGGTGGCGGGGTCCGTGGTGTTAGGGGGGAAGTAGAAAACTAGAATTTTTAAGCAATGTACCAACTCAAATAATATATCAAAAAACGAAACTACCCTAATTAAAGTAACCGGTGTTATAACGATTTGACTGACCAATTTAATTTAATTTATTTAATTTAACCTTCGCAAAATCACCGACTTTTTTAAAAATAAAACCGAAATTACTCAAAAACTATACCCGCTATCATATTCTAGTAAAGAGTGAATCGCAGGTAATATCTTACCCTAAAAACAGAAAATAGCCTGTAGAAATCAGATAAACTGTTAATTAGATATGACCTTGGAAAATAAAATGAAAAAAGTGTGAACAAATAATTTTTTTTTTATTTAAGGGCTGTAAATGACTCGAAATTTAAAAATTAGTATAATATAATGTTAAAACAAATTGTTTACAACAAAATAGGAAGTTTTATTTTTGATAAAATTAGTATAATATGTAGGTGAAAACTCGAGAAAAATAAGATAAAACAGCAACATGTTGATAGTGGGCTACATATCCTTCTTATTTTTTCGAGCTATATCTAATAAACAGTTTATCTGATTTCTACAGGCTATTTTCTGTTTTTAGGGTAAGATATTACCTGCGATTCACTTTTTACTAGAATGTGCTACCGGGTATAGTTTTTGATTAATTGTGTTTTTATTAAAAATAAAAGTCGGTGATTCTGCAAAGGTTAAAATGCTTTGGTCAGTAAAAATGTTATAACACTGTTTGCTTTAATTAAGGTAGTTTCGATTTTTGATATATTGTTTGAGTTGGTACATTGTTTAAAAATTCGAGTTTTATATTTCCCCCCTAACACCACGGACCCCGCCACCATGTTGGAAATTTGCCTAATTGTTTGACTTGTCCTGTTTCTTTTCAGTATCTCCTTAACTGGTCTCACAAGAAATCTTGTAAATCTTTATTTAACTGGAGTAATTTACCTACAATTTGAGACTAAAATAAAACTTCTAGCTGTTATACTTACCGAGATAGAGCTTTTAAGGCATAAATCGATGAGCATTCATTTTTGAATTTTCGCTCATACACAGTTAAAAATCTCGGACTTTTTTTTAAACCTGGCTTTGGACTATCAGCATTTTTAATCATTTTAATTCTGCAATCTAAACTCTTTCAAAGTTTACTTCTATTTTAAACCAAATTTGTAATAAATTCTAATACAATCAAAAGTTTACTTCTATTTTAAACCAATTTATAATAAATTTTAATACAATTAAAACCTTTTTGTGTTCTTTTTGTTTTCGCATTAGTTTCTAATCCAAATGTAATTAAAATGTAAGCCCCACAAAGTATATTTTTTGAGTCTCAGGTCTAAGCATACCCACTCGCAGTCAGCTCAAAATATTATGCTGCGTAGCCGAGTGGTCTAGGTCGCAACTCTACAACACGGAGTTCATAGGTTCGATGCTGCGCCACGGCCTAAAAAATTTAAAGATTCGCTGGCTAACCTGCGAATAGGCTTAACAAAGGATTTGGAAGTTTAGAAAACTGAAGAAAAAAAACGAATGGAGAAAAAACTTAAAGGGGTTCAAAAAACGCAGTAAAATTAATATTTTTCATAGATTCTAATATCTGTAGATTAAATTTTAAACCAACAATTTGATTAAAGAAATAATATAAGTAAAGTTTAATATTTAAACCAGTGAAGTTTACGGAAGCAATTGTAATACTTTCATTTCATTAAAATCTAATACAATTTTGGTGTCGTCATATATGTAAACCGAGTTAACATTGATAATAGACCAGGATTTTTAACTGTGTAGCTACTCTAAAAATGGCCCGAATTGAAAAATACTGGCCACGTTAGGCTCACAATCAAATTGTCCCCAACTTTTACAGACAAGCTTTCCATTTAAAGGATCCGTTGCAAAGATCTGTGAGCTTGAATAGTGAAAAAGTGTGATTTTTCTCGGGAGCCTCGAAAATAGTCGTTTTTTGACTATCGATTTTGACTACGCTACTAAACCGAATTTCAACTTTGAGCAGTGCATTGAATGCAGAATTCAACGGTTTTTAATTTACTCCTGCAAGGTTTTTCGACTCGAGGCACCGTTTAGGATTTATAACGATAATATTAAAAAAAGAGCTCAAATTTCTCGGATTTTCGCCCTCCAAAAGTTAAGCTCACCTTCTACGACCGTGTAAACTCAGTTTCCATGTACTCAGTATCTATAGAAGGGATTAAAATTATTTCCAGATCTTTCCCTAATTATTATTAATAATATTTAATTTGACTGGCCTATTTGAGTGGTTCGTAATTTATTTTTATGGTTTTCGCATAGAGACCCCATAAAGGAGAGCCGTATGCAGCAATAGGTTGTATGACCATCTTGTAAATAAGAAGCTTATTTTTAAGAGACAGTTTAAACTTCTTGTTCAAGAGTGGATACAAGGAACATCAAGTTTTGACAATTTTCTCGAAAGTCTTTTCGATATGTGGTAGACCAATTAGTTTTTTGTCAAAGACTAATCCTAGATAAATTATTTCCCTATTCCAATTGATAGGATCGCCAAGAAAGTTTAAGGGAGAACTCGGAAGGTTTCTTCTTTTTCTTTTCTTTGTGAAGAAAGCTGCTTGTGTCTTTGAGGTGTTAAGTTTTATTTTCCACCTAGAATTGGTACAAACTTTCCAATTGAAGGTCGAATTTTGAAGAAATAATGGTGGGATCATCACTATCACAGAATACACAAACATCATCAGCAAAACATGCTATCTGGCAGTCGTTGGTCCTCGGTATGTCAGCAGTAAATTTATTAAAAAGGACAGGGCTGAGAAATAATCCTTGACACCTGATGGTATTGTTTTTGTGGCTGAATATGACTCTCGTATTTGGACTGAAAAGGTTCTGTTTAACAGGAAGGATTGTATCATTTTATTTAAATAGGTAGGTATGCCACAATTAATTAATTTGAACAGAAGCCTATTATGCCAGACAGAGTCGTTCCTGCGGCAGCCGGTTCTACGCACCGGAGTGGCCCGTTTTACAACGGCCAAAAGCTACCAAAGCCCTTCAATGCAAGAAGGAAAGTGTGTTTGTATGTTACATGCCTGGTATTTTTTTATGTTCACTGGGAGCAAAACATCTCGGCGCAACTGCTCTCAGTGCTACTTCTCTGCGTCGGCATTGAGAGAAACCCTGGACCGTGGATATGCTGCGTATGTGACAGAGTGTTGCACCCAAACGCAACTACGGTAAGATGCAATTGCTGCAATCAGTGGTGCCACCTAAAATATTGCTCTGGACTTAACCACCACAGGAATTCCTACTTTACTGCCAGTCAGTGTAGGAACAGAGGACAACAAGTAGCAATCTTGTCTAACACGCCTCAACACCTAACACCATCGAGCGCTCAGACAGGTTTACAGCCAAACCCGTTGACTCCTGCTAAACGTTCCTATAGGATTTCCCAACACAATGTTACGCCTGCACCACCGGCTGCCATCTTCAATACGCTCTCACTCGTTCAACTCAATTGCAATGGGTTGCAGAACAAAGTCGCCGACCTCGCATCATTTTTGGACAGATATCGCATCCAAGTTGGAGTCATATAGGAGACGAAACTTCACTCCAACTCGTCCCTCAACACACATGGGAACTACGCTATTGTTAGGAAGGACAGGTCGACCAACGCTGGAGAAGGGCTTGCCTTCATTATTCACCATTCCGTGCAATATCGGTACAATATTTACATCCCACCGGTATCTAGTTGTCCTTCAGGATACCATGTAAATATCAACCACCTCTTTACCGGTCAACATCGCCTTTTGCTCGGTGACTTTAATGCTCACCATGAACTCTGGCACTCCAACTTTAACAACGACGCCAGAGGAATTTCTATAGCTGAACAGCTTGACGCCTTCGATTTCTGTACCCTAAATTACGACATCCCCACTCGCATCGCCGATACATGTTCCAGTTCTCTTGACAACACGATTGCCAGTACTAGCCTCATAAACGAAACTCAATGGATGCCGGTCCTAACACTATCTTCAAACTACTTACCAATCGTGATAAGGCTTGACAAACATCATATCTGCCGAACACCGCACGTTTGTCAACCACAATAAGGCTGATTGGAACGGTTTCACCTCCTATACCAACGCTAAATTCCTCGATCTACCAACGCCAACCGATGTTCGTACAGCCGAATCCAACATAAGAAAAGCCCTGAACAAAGCGGCTGCGAAGTTCATTCCTGCAGGACGGATTCCGAAAATTCGACCTAACTTTCCAACCATTGCTGCCAGATTGACAGACGAGGGAGACAGCATCAGGAGCGTAAATCCTGAAGACCCCAGAATCCACGAGATGAACTGCGAGATCCATAGACAAGTAGTCGAGCACAGGAGGTCTAAATGGAGCAGCCATCTGAATAACTGCGATCTAACCACAGAGTTGAGCAAGTTATGGTCGACTGTCCGTGCCCTTTGTAATCCACCAAAACACAAAGGAAACGTCGCCATTCAGTTCAGTCAAAGCTCGATAAGTGACCCTACCCACTGCGCAAGTCGTTTCAATAAACAATTTATTGAACACCCCGCACCAGACAGACTTAAGCGCAAAATTCGTAGGAAGATTCGCAGCTTAACCACAGACAGCATACCTGTTTTCACCACGGACGAAGTAAAATAGTTGCAGCTATAAGGAAGGCGAACAACTCGAAAACAGTGGGAATAGATGGCATTTCAAATGCTCACTGTCAGCCATTCAGCGCTTCTGTCTGACATCAACTGTTCATCGCTTTCGACGCAAGTAGTGAAATGGATTGCCATTGTCGGTAGGCAATCCTATACAGAATTCAGGAGCAGCAAATCAAAGCCTAGGAAGATTAAACAAGGTGTACCTCAAGGAGGAGTTCTATCTCCTACCTTGTTTAATCTATACCTATCAGGACTCCCAACACCACCTGAAGGGATCGACCTCATCTCCTACGCTGACGACTGCTCCATTCTGGCAACAGGGAAAAAACATAGCGGATATGTGCGAAAACATCAACGGTTATCTTTAAGAACTTAACTTGTTCTTCATAAACAAGAACCTTACCGTCTCAGCGTCTAAATCCTCGGTAACCCTATTTACCACCTGGATGAAGGAGGTATGCAGCTTGAAATCTCGATCGGCAATCATTCAATTCCCACTATAAACCATCCTAAAATCCTAGGAGTCACGCTGGACAGCATGGCCACATCATCACCCCATCCATGCCTCAACCGTGTGCGACAGGATGCGTAGTAGGAATAAGATTTTCAAAGCCTTGGCCGGTAGCACCTGGGGCAAGGATAAGGAAACTCTACTGGTCACGTATAAAACAGTCGGAAGATCAGTGGCTAACTATGCGGCTCCTGTGTGGTCGCAGAATCTCTAGAAAATAGCACACAACGATAGTAGTGTAAATCTGCTAAGTTTATGGCAATCGCTTCAATTGTTTTAGTTGCAAGTTCGGAAAGTACGTACGAAGACAACGTGGCCGTTCGAGAGAGTGTGCGTGAGCAGCCAAGGATGTCGATTCCAAGCCGATCGCAGGCGTTGAACGTCAGTGTGATAAGTTTGTGGCGAATTTTGCTGAAGGATTTGGCTCTCCGCCCGTACAAGATTGCACTGACTCAAAAACTGAAGCCAACCAACCATTTTAAGCGTCGCACATTCGCTAATTGGGCTCTAAACCAGATGTGATTGTGTACCGATATTAGCTCGGAAAATGTGGTCACATGCCGAAATTTGCTCTGAAATTGATGGCCGGGTACCAAAATTCGATTGGAAAAAGGTGGTCACGCTAACCAATACCCCCTTGAAATGAACCCGTTCAGAGGTGGACAGAGTTGTTGCGGTCACAAAGGAACACTGGCCAGTGGGAGAACACGCAACCAGACTGGGCATCCCCTACAATGAGCCCTGTCAATGTTAGTATGGAGAAGATTTTCTCTGCGAATGCCCAGCACTAGCCAAGGTGCGGTATCAAGATTTAGACGGTGCGTTTTATTTATGTAAAATATATACATTATATTCGAGATCTCCTGCAAGAGAATAGGGGAAATACTTCGTTTTCCCAACTCGATACATTAAAGCAAAATACATTGCGGGTAATGGAGCGATGCGAAAGGGACGCCGATAGATATCCGATAACTATCGGCGTCACTTGGCCGTCGCGATAGCTACTTGGGATGGCGTTGGTTTCTGCTCTTAGACAGACTTCCATTTCAGCGGTTTTTCACTTACGAGGCTTGTGGCATCAAAAAGGCGCACACCAACGATAATTAGATTTCCATTTCTGGAAAACAGCCACCGGACCAAAACCAATCTGATGATTAAATAATAAGCAATTACCCTCTTAATAAAAGGATTCTACCGTTGTGGCATGGGAGCAATGCGTGCTGCTTAAAGGATTAAAAGTGATGAGCAAACCTGTTTGTGAGGAACTTCAAACTACGGATCCTATTACATTAAAAAAAAACAAATATTGCAGTCAATATGCAAAACAAAAATCCATACCCTACGTAGAACACAATAGAATTTGGTGTAAACACCTTGTACGTACATACAATTTAAAACACGCAACATTTCTACATTTTATCGATTACATATTTTGACAATGTTTTCATGTTCATGAACAACATTTTCACCATGTTCGAGCAAATTGCCGAAACAATATCGTTCAAATCAACATCTTTGTACATTAAATTTAACGAGCAGTAGCCGACGTGTTTTTTCTGTTGTGCTAGATGAATCCGATTGAGCAACAACGGTCCAACCCTCTGCAGTCAAAAATTAAGATAAATTGCAAGTCATTTATCTCGTCCTATTTCAGGAGTTTATTTTAACGCCAATGCTCTACAAGGGACGAGGAGAATTCAAAGAAATTGTCGTCAGTGATTGGAATGGAATGTGTTTTCTGCGGGAAGTGCTTAATACGACGGAAATTCTGTTCGAATATGGAGGCGTGTTATGGTTTGTGGTGAAAGAAAAATATCGCTCTTGATACATTTCTTTTTTTCTCTTTTGAGTTTTAAAATTCGACCATAATCACTCTGACGAGGGCATAAGAAATGACTTCTTCATTAATGTTAAACTATTACACAAGAAGGCTCGACTTCGACTCGTGCTCGACTCTCCTGCGACCCGTAATATTGACATCCAAGTTAAATAAATGGAAGCTCATACACTGAATCGGTGTGCAATGGAGGTAAGTCCATTTAGATGTTATCAGTATTCTCAAAAATTGTGTTAAACATAAGGTCGTGTGTTTACACATGCAATATTTACTGGATAGAGCTAATGTACGCGGGTGATTTTATCCCTCTTACGCGGCCTCAACATTTTATGAAACAACACAAAACTTTGCCGCGGTTCAAGCAATAACAGATTCCGTTTCCATTTGTTCTATGGACGATCGGGGATTTTGACAATACCTAATGCACAGCTGGGTGATAGTGACAGTATACGCCAATACTCTACAAAATGCGTTACCTGACGCAATATTTTAACGTGAAATCGTGAAGCTATCACTGTAATTTGATCTTTAGGAAAACAGCAAGTAATTCATTTCGGTGTGAATAACTATTACTTTCTTCAAAAACAATTTGGGCATCAAGAGCCGCTTATTGGAGCTTCAATAACATAAAAAAAATGCTAGTACCGCGCCTTTTCTCTTTAGTGCTATATTATTTGAGCATAAGGACCACCAAAAAATCAGTTGGTCCTGTATTCATCGGCGCAGAGCACAAAATCAGATCGACCATTTTGCCATTAGTAAAAGATTCAAGAGTTGCCTCCTGGATGTGCGAAACAAGAAGGGTGCCGATACTGGGATGGGAACAGACCATTATCTTATGATCGCTAATGTTCGGTATTGTAGCCGTCCTGGCGATGAAAGATACAGGTGCCGAAAATACAACACCGCTCAACTAAAAAATCCAACTGCCTTACAACAATATAATGACCATCTTGCGCAAAAAGCAGCCGAGATAACGAATCACTCAGATAATGACATAAATGAAAACTGGGATGTCATGAAAAATGCGTACATTGCCGGACTGTCGGAATAAGCCCTGGATGTCCGACGCTTCATGGCAATGGATTGTTGAAAGAAAAGAACTGAAGGTTCATTTGGCTGCAGCATCAGACGACAATCGAAGCAGCATCGAGCTCCTTTACCGTCAGAAAGCTCGAGAAGTTCAGCGTAGTGTGCGACGCGATAAAAGATTTTATGCGAATTCTTTTTTAGCCTCAACAGAAGCCGCAAGAAGTAACAACTTAAACGCCGTATACGGTGCCATCAAGGAGTTTACAGGTGGTCGTAACTCCTGCGAACATCCGGTGAAGGATAGTGATGGAAAGCTACTTATCTTGGAAGAAGATCAAATGAGGCGGTGGAAAGAACACTTCGCCGCGGTCTTGAGCCGTGTAACCTCTGGTGGTTTACCGACGGATCTAAAACGGAGCTGGGTGTTGGTGCTGGAGTCTATGGACCGGACACCAGGATCTCATTGCTATGGGCGTCTGGCCTAGCGTTTTTCAAGCTGAAATCCATGCCATTGAGGCCTGCGCCAGAGACATTCTGGACAAGAAACTCAAAGGCGCTAACATCGCTATCTGCACTGATAGTCAGGCAGCCATTAAGGCTCTTTCTTCACATAGTTTCTCATCGAAATTAGTGAAAGAGTGTTTTTATACCCTTCAGTGTCTCACAAACACCAATCGGGTTACTTTATGTTGGGTACCTGGCCATCAGGGCATCCCTGGTAACGAAGCTGCCGATGAACTTGCTAGACAAGGTTCTTCGGATATATTTTTCGGGCCTAATCCTTACTGTGGTCTGAGTTGGGCTAAAACAAGATCACTAGTGAGGGAGTGGTCTGCCAATGAAAGACTGCGTCACTGGGATTGTCTTCCAGGACTACGGCAGTCCAAAACCCTACGGTCTCAATGAAACCAGCCGCCTGGGTAGAGCGGACCTGAGACTAATCGTGGGTTACCTCACGGGGCACCACTGGGTGAGATATCACCTCAACAAAATGGGTCTATCCACTGATACGGAGTGCAGGCTTTGCCTGGAGGACACAGAGTCCACAAAACATCTTCTCTGCGAATGTTCGGCGGTAGCCCGTTCCAGGTTCTTATTTCTTGGAGACTCCTTCGTGAGCTCAGCGGTCGTAAGAAGCACCCCTACAAAGGATCTACTAGCCTTCATTAGGCTGGTTGAGGGTCTTTTGGATTAATTAAGGCTATGGCACAATAGATCTCATGGTCGCAGTGCCCACCTTTGGGTATCTTAGCCTGCCCTTGTTATTATTATTAACCTCTGGTGAAGTTCCCCCTCATATAGATAATTTAAATAGCTAACCATCAAAATGTGCGTATACGGTCCACTGCCCCGACTAAAGAGGAAATAGTCACTGCAATTATTGCACTAAAACGAGGAAAGGCCGCCGGACTCGACGGTGTCCCTGCCGAACTTTATCAAGCAGCGCCAAGCGTAACTGCCGATTTGCTGCACCCACTTGTTGATAAAGCGTGGAATACAGAGACCTTTCCCCCTGAGTGGAAGGAAGGTTTGATCATCAAACTTCCAAAGAAGGGTAGCCTCACAGACTGTGATAATTGGAGGGGCATTTGTGTGTTTCCTGCCGTTGCCAAGATAATAGCTAAAATCGTCCTGGAAAGACTAAAGGCCCACTTAGAAAGCACAATTGATCAAGAGCAGGTTGGTTTCGATCCGGATTCTCCTGTGTCGATCACATTAACACCTTGCGGATCATCATCGTGCAATGCGCTGAATACGATTCTCCGCTTCACTTGCTTTTCATCGATTTCGAAAAGGCTTTCGATAGTGTGAACCGGGAATCTATATGGGCGGCCTTGCGCAGGAGAGGCATCCCTGAGAAGCTTGTGGCTATTATTAAGGCAACCTATGACGGCGCGAAATGTCGCGTTCTGCATAAAGCGATCCTCACACCGGCGCGACAAAAATCGCAGCGACAAAATTCGCGGCGTATTCGCGACGGATTCGCGACGGAAATTCGTGGCGATTTTTAGATGTTCACACCGAAGCGACAAAAAATCGCCGCGGAAAAAATCGCATTCAGTATTCGTTGTGTATTTTGTTGTGTAACTGAGTCTGCAGCGAATTTTTACGCCACACCGCCACGGCAAAATTCACAATCGGAAACATTTAGCATGAACTCCTAGGAGGAAGAAGCTGTTTTGCTTGTAGCAGTGGCTAAGGATGAACAAAGGCAAAGGTAAATTGAATTCCTTTAACAATGGATAAGGCCGTCAGGAAAAATCTGCCTTCTTAGGAAAAGAAGACTATGGGTGCATGGTATAAGTTTCAATGCACCCGTTGCTTACTGCTTTGCTCGGAATAAGCGGGAGCTTGAAATAAAAAATAATAATTGGTACTTACTACATTTGGCTCCAAACTCGTCGGGAATATATTTCAAGATTTTATCTTTTTTCGTATGTTTTTTCTTATATTTTTGTTTTCTTATGATCTCAATCAGTTTTTCGATATCGCTAGCCATATCAAATAAACAACTACTTGTGAAGTAAACAAGAAGGTATCGACGAAAATCAAATCACACTCAGCGGTTTTTTGTCGTTGCGACAAACTCGCTGCACAAAGTGGCGAAATTTCGCGTCGGTGTGGGCACCTTCGTACAATGCTGTGGTCAGATTTTTGTCGCGGCGAAAATTTACGTTGCGAATCCGCTGGGCGATTTTTTGTCGCGCTGGTGTGAGGATCGCTTAAAGGTAAGGTGTCGGGGGACTTTTAGATTCGCAGTGGAGTTCGGCATGGGTGCATCCTCTCACCGATCTTATTCCTCATTGTGATCGGCGATGTGTTGCATGCAGCCCTATCCGGACTCGACAGAGAAATTCAATAGACTTTGACATCTTATCTACAACATCTTGACTACGCTGACGACATATGCCTACTCTCCCACAAAATCATGGATCTGTACGCAATGCCGTTAGATCTCGAGAGGGAGGCAAGCACGGTTGGGCTAAAGATTAATACCAACAAGACCAAGGTTCTAAGCCCGCCGTTGCGAAAAAGAAATCCGACACCTATTGCCATCAATATTAATGGGCAGCCTGTGGAGAAGGTGGACAACTTCGTCTACCTGGGTAGCATTGTTGCCGAAAATGGTGGTACGGAGCAGGACATCGCTCGTCGTATCAACCAGGCTAAACGCGCATACGGCATGCTGTCCAAAATCTGGCAGGGCAGTTATCTCAGCATCAAGACCAAGCGCGGCCTGTTTCGCTCCCTGGTACTACGAGGGTCATTTGAAAAGTTTCCGGCCTTATCGACATAAAGTAACTGTAGAAAAAATTTCTTTCGCCATCAGATACATAGATGGCGTTGATATATGTAAACGGTAAAAATTTCAAATCCATCTGATCATTGCTTTGTCTATGGCACTCTTCCAAAGTTGTCAGCTGACATTGTCTGTCAACCATGGATAAAATCGAGTATTGCGCAGTTATAAAATTCCTTCATTTGAAAGGGAAAAAGACTCAGGAAATAAAAGATGAGTTAGACTCTGTATACGGTGAAGCCTCCCCTTCAGTTACAACGGTAAAACATTGGGTGGCTGAGTACAAACGTGGTCGTACGATCATTTTAGACGAGGAGCGTTCCGGACGCCCGAAAATCGCTACAACTGACGAAATGGTCGATTTTGTGCATCAAACTGTGATGGAAGATCGTCGATTGACTATTAAGAATATTGCTGAGGTTTGTGGGATATCCTCTGAACGGGTGCACAAGATTTTACATCAAGATTTGGGTACGCTTGTTGACGATCGACCAAAAGTGCATACGGATGGACATGTCGCGCGAGTGTCTTAGCCTGTATACACAAAATCCAGCGGAATTTTTGCGGCGAATTATAACCGTCGATGAAACCTGGGTACACAACCATACGCCTGAGACCAAACAACAGTCAATGCAGTGGATTGCGGTGGGGGAACCAACTCCGAAGAAGGCAAAGGTCGTTCTTTATGAAGGAAAAGTGATGGCGACAGTTTTTTTGGGATAGCCGTGGAATCATTCTCATCGATAACCTTAAAAACGGTGAAACAATCAACGGACAATACTACGCTGCTTTGTTGGATAAATTGAAGACCATAATTAAGAAAAAACGTCCGCATTTGGCCAAGAAAAAAATCCTGTTTCACCAAGATAACGCTCGGGTTCACACGTGCATGGTCGCAATGTCAAAATTGAACGAATTGAAGTTTGAATTGCTTCCGCACCCACCCTATTCGCCAGGTCTAGCTCGTAGCGACTTTTTCCTGTTTCCAAATTTGAAAAATTTTTTTCGAGGGGCAAAAATATAAGACGAATACTGAGGTGGAAAACGCTGTAAACCAGTATTTTTCAGGTTTAGACAATAAATTTTTTTCTGACGGTTTAAAAGGATTGGAGAAGCGTTAGACAAAATGTATCGAGTTAAAGGGAGATTACGTCGAGAAATAAATTTTGTTTTGCTTCGAAATATGTGTTTTTCTTTAAAAGGCCGGAAACTTTTCAAATAACCCTCGTATCAGTGCTTTTGTATGGGAGCAGTACATGGAAAGTTTCCGTAGGAGTTACCAGAAAGCTGCAAGTTTTCGTCAACTCATGTCTTCGTCGAATTCTAAGAATTTTCTGGCCCGAAACAATATCAAATGAAGAGCTAAGTCGGCGTACGGGTCAGATGCCAATCGACGAATTGATACGCAGGCGAAAATGGCAGTGGATAGGTCACACATTGCGGAAGAGTGATAAGTGGAACCCCATTTCTAGCCAAGGCCGACCAAAAGAGGGTCCTCGAATCACTTGGCGTCGATCTGTGGCAAATGAGTGTCAGGCACTGGGTAAGTCTTTTGGGGAGTTGCGCCCCATTGCCCAGAACAGAGTACGATGGCGCGCAGGAGTAGTTGACGCGCTATGCCCCGCTAGGGGTTAAGGCAAAGTAGTAGTAGAACATGGAAAGTTTCCGTAAGAGTTACCAGATCAGTTTTTCCGGCAGGAATTCCGAATGGTGTATTCTATATTCAAATAAACCGGAAAGCCAGGCGTCATCAATTTTTCCGGACAGGAATTACGGATGGTTTATGGTTGGCTTAATACTTTATCCTAAAATAACAAATCCAGCCTACACAAATAAGATAAATTAAATGTTTTTTTTTCTCTAGAATTTTCACCTGAATAACATATTAATTTTATTACATGTAAAACCATAATTAATTGATAAATGTAGATGCCAATAAATGTAAAGCATAGGCACGATGTACTTTTTTATGAAAACAAATTTATGAAAATCGACTTTTTAAGGTAAAAAAACTGTTTCTTCCTATTTAAAGGGCGTTAACTGCTACAAATCGTACAACAAGGATGAAATGATTTTAACACGAATTGATCACAATGAAACAGAGAAAGTTTTTTAAAGTAATCAAATTAATAAGCAAATGTTCATCAGTAGCATTTGCAACAATACTGACAGATATTCCTGTTAATGTCGGTATTCATTATCGAACCGAACCAACTGAGATTTCTTCCGCACGTTTCTATGAAAATGAAATGGTTTAATACGGCCAAAAAATGGTTTCGTTTAGTTGTGAATGTCAACCTTAAGGCAGAGCGCTCGTTGATCGCGTTCGTGTGTTGCATTCGCATGTTTTATGTCAAACAGATTGAATCTTTGCTAAAATGACACTCCGCCAGTTATACAAAAAACTCGGGCATCATCGTATCAAAAATTTGGGTTGACTGTTCTCCTTTACAACAGATAATTAGGCAGGAAATGAAGGATGAAACAAACGAGCCGTCAGTATAAGACATATATCAGCACACATTTCTTACCTAATTGCTCGTTTAAATACACAAGGGTTAACATAATTGGTAAAACGAAAATCGCCGAATCTTTGTCAAACTGACGGAGTGTCATTCTAGCAAAGATTCAACCCGTTTGACAGAAACCATGCGAACGCGAACAACGTGCGCTCAGCCTAATTACAGCCCATGATTTAAATGAACCTGCTTGTGCACTTGCTCGAATTTTATCAGCATTCTTTATGCCCAATACTTAGTGCGCTTCAAATTTAATACCTATCCAACCTTTTCATTGGATTCAATGCGCTTAAAATCGCCAATTTATTCTTCAATGTGACTAGTTTTGTCTGGTGTTGATCAAAATTTTCTTTACTGTGTTTTCCATCATCATAATTCCTTTAGGATTTGACACGCATAATATAATGCAATAAAAAACATATGGCGCAATCTTAAGCGGCCACTCACACTCACTTTTTTTTGCTATCAAATTGGTAGCTATGATACAATACGAGTTCATGTGATTATTATCAATCTTTTGATCAAAAAATAAATGCTATTACACTATTCAAACATTTAACGCGAAAAGTCGTCAAATATTTGACTGTATAATGGTTGCTTTAGAAGCAATTATAATTTTTCGAATTTCGCGGATCGACGTAAGTGTAAAACAAAGCAGTCGCCAATCGAGAATCCTGGATAGGAGCCCCACCTGTGGACTTCTGTAATACAGCGGTGACATCAGGAACAAAGCCTTATCTGGATCACAGGAGGAAGAAGAAGAAGAAGCCAATCGAGGAGGTGTGGGAATCATTCGGCGACTCAAGTGCAAAATGACTTTAATCGAAACCACTTATGTATATCGGGGTATGCCTTTACTTATGAAGGATTCTGAATGCCTTTGCCATCATACTGTACTACATACTTATATAACTCTCATCCTGTATTTCTTTAAAAAATATTTTTTGAGAATAAATATGTACCGCGAAACAAGCTCTATTTTGTAGATGAACCCCCTACAAATATGTAAATATTTGTCTCGCTCAGTGAACGAAAGAGCGCACCTTTTTGGTAGATTACATATTAAAATCTTTGGGTTATCCAAATGTTTTCATGAAAATTGAATAATTGTAGACTTGTCACAATGCCTAAGTGTCTACTTAATATGTAGTCCCTTAAAGATTTTTAGAAATCCTCCATTTAGTTTACGGCAATGATTAATTGTCCCGGAATGTTAATGGCAACTATCGACAAGGACCAGAACAAACACGGATTCCATTTGCATCCAAACCTTTAGAAGCTGTCCCTGCATTTTGGCTTGAGCCAATTCAACTTTTCGGTGTCGAGCGAGTGTCTGTTGACAACTAAAAATAATTGACGATGTTGAAATTTTTCGTCTCCCTTTTCACTATGCATTCCCAAGAAAAATTATCTGCAAGTGCATTGCCGAGTGTTTTTGTAAAACGATCCGCTTCATCTTATGTTCGTAATGCACAACCTTTTGGTCTGTTGCAGAGTTCAACTGGCATTATACTCGTATATATTTTCACCACCAATGTAACCAATACAATTGTCCTCGAATGCATGTGCGCACTTTTTGAAAAGTGTCACCGAGTTTGTCCGATCACACTCCAAATACTTATGAACTGTCAACGCCGCCACAACCAATTTGATAAATTAACGTTCAACAAATTTTTTTGACAAGAAAAATTATCTTTTAGCGTTCATCATAGTGACAATGAAATGGGGGGAGTAGTGGAACAGATAATAAATAGAACAAATGGTAAACACTGTTTTTGGCAGCGTTGAACAAATGGCCATTGCGGCTGTTTCAATCGGTCTTGGGTTCATTTTGACGGAAGAACTTATTTTTAGTATCCTAAACAAAATCACTATTACACTTAAAAAATAATATCACTAATACAATAATTCGATCCACTATAATGGTATTACATTCATTTGAAGCAAAAAGTATCAGCAAGAATCAACAGCTATAGTATAGCGTGAAATGCACAGGCACGATAATAAATGTACATCAAGTTTTAAGCGAAGTCTTTTTTATTTCCTGGAGTGTTTGAGTCTATAAGTTTACAAATCTATGAATTTCATAATGATGACACTCTACGAAGCTTTAGCTCACAAATCCGTAAGCTAGGTTAGGTTGGGAGCCAGTATAGCGGCTCTGCATATACCACTTGGGTCCATAGCGATACCACGTTGTTCCGATACTCATTATGTGCCGGTGATAGTCCTTACCAAGAGATCATTGTTAAGCTCGAAGGATCCTGACACATTAGCGAAGCTCCAAAGGCTTCCCAAGCTGGGAGCTGCAACTCCTTCCAGGTTGTTAAAACAGTAGGCTCCCAGGCGTTTTAATCTTTTCCTACAGAGCGGTGGTCGGTCTGTCGCACAGACGGTGCTTTACGGAGTGCACTGGAGTGTTGTTGAAGGCGGTTAGAGTTTCCTCTGTACTTAGTGACTAATTTTAATCTGTACGCGTGTTCCCCTATCAAGCAGTGACCATATTAGTATGCCCACTAGAAAGGTGCATCATCTTCTGGGTTTCCAAGAGGCTTTTGTTTTTTACTCTGTCGTAGGACTTCAAGAATATTTTCGTTATCCCGGAGTTGTTGGTATTATGCCAGCCCATACATCCAGTCTTCTAAGAATAAAAGTGAAGTGTACCATTGCTTAGCAGTCAACAAGACCATTTAGCAATGATCCCCACCCAAAAATCGCCAGCATAAAGCCAAAAAACAAAAGTGTTTAAGATGGTAGCCCGTAAGACTGTAAGCCGCTAGACTGTACTCTTTAGGAGCCACCTTAAGTCTATCGGGGAGGTAGCTCATTCAAGCTTAAAAGTATGTATTCCAACTTTCGTTAGAATACGTCACTCCGCACAATGCTCACGGTATAAATAGTGTGCATTACATGACACATGACAGTTTGAATTTTCACTGTGTGAAACTCAATTCCCATTTTTCACGCATAAGCGTATGTTTCTAAATTTTTTAAGAATGCTAAGTGGTCTTGTTGACGGTTTAGCGATGGTACACTCTAATTTTATTCGTAAAAAAAATTGAAAAATGAGAATTGAGTTTCGTCCAGCGTCTTCATACATGTCTGTATTATCACCGATATGGCACCTCTTCAACTGTCCCTCGGTCGATACTAGCCCCTACTAGCAAGTACATCCCCAATTTCGTTATCTATACCGCTGTGGGACGGAACTCACCGGAGTTCTACTGTCCTAGCGGGCCTCAACGCTTCGAGGGCTGTTCGACAGTTATATATGCTGCTTGAGAGTACGAATGTAAAACGATTCTACCCTTTTTCCGATATATTGTAACCGTTTCTTTCTTTTTCTCATCTGGCAACCTGAAGGATAAATTGCATGGAAGTTCTGGCGAGTAGACTGCTCCACCAACTCCAGCTTCCATTTGGGAGCCGTCCATAAAGAGGTATAGTCTTTCTGCGTCCACGCTCATCTATCGGGAAATGTTCTTTATCGAAACTTTGAAGTTTCTATTGAAATCCTTGATGTGGTTTCATATAGTCTGCATTATTAGGTGGCAACCTAATAGGTTTAGGAGTATTTTCAGAGAAAGCGAAGATAGGTAGGTAGGTAGGTTCAGGGGTTGCCGTGAATTAACCACAGCACACATAGACCACTCATGGTCCGTTATGATACCACCAAGATTCCGTTACCTAAAACACTTAAACTGAAGTGTCCAGCCAGCCGACGCTGGCAATAAACCGATTAACTTGAAACGCATTAACTCTTACGAGACCCTCTAGGTCCTGGAAAAAAGCGAGTCTCAAAAACCTTCTCCTCCTATAAGCCAAGGCTACTACTACTTTGCCTTAACCCCTAGCGGGGCATAGCGCGTCAACTACTCCTGCGCGCCATCGTACTCTGTTCTGGGCAATAGGGCGCAACTCCCCAAAAGACTTACCCAGTACCTGACACTCCTTTGCCACAGATCGACGCCATGCGATTCGAGGACCCCCTCTTGGTCGGCCTTGGTTGGAAATGGGGTTCCATTTCATGGCATGCATAGCAATGCAGTTATCACTCTTCCGCAATGTGTGACCTATCCACTGCCATTTTCGCCTGCGTATCAACTCGTCGATTGGCATCTGACCCGTACGCCGACTTAGCTCTTCATTTGATATTGTTTCGGGCCAGAAAATTCTTAAAATTCGACGAAGACATGAGTTGACGAAAACTTGCAGATTTCTGGTAACTCCTACGGAAACTTTCCATGTACTGCTCCCATACAAAAGCACTGATAGTACCAGGGAGCGAAACAGGTCTTGATGCTGAGATAACTGCTCTGCCAGATTTTGGACAGCATGCCGTATGCGCGTTTAGCCTGGTTGATACGACGAGCGATGTCCTGCTTCGTACCACCATTTTCGGCAACAATGCTACCCAGGTAGACGAAGTTGTCCACCTTCTCCACAGGCTGCCCATTAATATTGATGGCAATAGGTGTCGGATTTCTTTTTCGCAACGGCGGGCTAAGAACCTTCGTCTTGTTGGTATTAATCTTTAGCCCAACCTTGCTTGCCTCCCTCTCGAGATCTAACGCCATTGCGGACAGATCCATGATTTTGTGGGAGAGTAGGCAGATGTCGTCAGCGTAGTCAAGATGTTGTAGATAAGATGTCAAAGTCCATTGAATTCCTCTGTCGAGTCCGGATAGGGCTGCATGCAACACATCGCCGATCACAATGAGGAATAGGATCGGTGAGAGGATGCACCCCTGCCGAACTCCACTGCGAATCTAAAAGTCCCCCGACACCTTACCTTTATGCAGAACGCGACATTTCGCGCCGTCATAGGTTGCCTTAATAATAGCCACAAGCTTCTCAGGGATGCCTCTTCTGCGCAAGGCCGCCCATATAGAATCCCGGTTCACACTATCGAAAGCCTTTTCGAAATCGATGAAAAGCAAGTGAAGCGGAGAATCGTATTCAGCGCATTGCTCGATGATGATTCGCAAGGTGTTAATGTGATCGACACAGGAGAATCCGGATCGAAAGCCAGCCTGCTCTTCATCAATTGTGCTTTCTAAGTGGGCCTTTAGTCTTTCCAGGACGATTTTAGCTATTATCTTGGCAACGGCAGGAAGCACACAAATGCCTCTCCAATTATTACAGTCTGTGAGGCTACCCTTCTTTGGAAGTTTGATGATCAAACCTTCCTTCCACTCAGTGGGAAAGGTCTCTGTATTCCACGCTTTATCAACAAGTGGGTGCAGCAAATCGGCAGTTACGCTTGGCGCTGCTTGATAAAGTTCGGCAGGGATGCCGTCAAGTCCGGCGGCCTTTCCTCGTTTTAGTGCAATAATTGCAGTGACTATTTCCTCTTTAGTCGGGGCAGTGGACCGTATACGCACATTTTGATGGTTAGCTAAATTATCTATATGAGGGGGAACTTCACCAGAGGTTACACGGTTCAAGACCGCGGCGAAGTGTTCTTTCCACCGCCTCATTTGATCTTCTTCCAAGATAAGTAGCTTTCCATCACTATCTTTCACCGGATGTTGGCAGGAGTTACGACCACCTGTAAACTCCTTGATGACACCGTATACGGCGTTTAAGTTGTTACTTCTAGCGGCTTCTTCTGCTGACGCTAAAAGAGAATTGGCATAAACTCTTTTATCGCGTCGCACACTACGCTGAACTTCTCGAGCTTTCTGACGGTAAAGGAGTTCGATGCTGCTTCGATTGTCGTCTGATGCTGCAGCCAAACGAACTTTCAGCTCCTTTCTTTCAACAATCCGCTGCCATGAAGCGTCGGACATCCAGGGCTTATTCCGGCAATCCGGGTTTGGGCCAAGGATGGTATTTGCGCTATCAATGTACGCATTTTTTATGGCATCCCAGTTTTCGTTTATGTCACTATCTGGGTGACTAGTTATCTCAGCCGCTTTTTGCGCAAGATGGTCATTATATTGTTGTAAGACAGCTGGATTTTTTAGTCGAGCGGTGTTGAATTTGCGGGGCCTGGATCTTTCGTCGCTGGGGCGGCGCACGGCTGCAATACGCAATCGAACATTAGGGATCATAAGATAATGGTCTCTTCCCATCCCAATATCGGCACCCTTCTTGTTTCGCACGTCCAGGAGGCAACTCTTGAATCTTTTACTAATGGCAAAATGGTCGATTTGATTTTGTGTTCTGCGCCGATCAACAGAGGACCAACTGATTTTGTGGTGGTCCTTATGCTCAAACATAGTACCACCGATGAAGAGACTGTGAAAGTTGCAGAACTCTACAAATCTTTCACCGTTGTCATTACGATCACCAAGACCGTGTCTCCCCATCACATGTCTGAGCCCATAGTTATCGGCGCCAACTTTCGCATTCAAATCACCCATAACCATTATAATGTCACCTTTAGGTGTTCTGCTCTGAACGGCGTTTAGTTCTTCGTAGAAGGAGTCTTTTACCAAGACATTGTCGGGTTCAGTAGGGGCATAACATTGTATTATTGAGATGTTCCTCATTTTGGTCCGGAACCTGGCGGTCAAGACCCTGTCAGAGACCGGTTCCCAGGATAAGAGACAGTTTCGCGCGGCTCTGGTTAAAAGGAGCCCCACACCTGACTCACGACGACTACCGGTAGCTTTACCGGAGTACAACATTACAGTGCTGCCCGTTGGAGAGATGAATTCTCCGCTGTTCCACCATCTTATCTCACTAACTCCTAAGATATTTAATTTGTACCTGAGAAATTCACTCTCTAATTGAAGAAATCGTGCGTTCTGGGGACCTTCTGATCCATTGTCCAGGAGAGTACGCACATTCCAGAATCCAATCTTTGTCATTGTACGATAGCTAAAAGTCGTAACCGTTGAGTCAGTCCTTATCCGAGGCATAGTTGACGTTTCGTTAGCATATAAAGATTTCGGATAGTGCAAGTTGCTGGCATACACATCCTGTCCTTTGATTGTCGGTTTTAACGACAGGCCCTCAAAGGGAAAGGCCGTGGTATTTTTTTCACACCCCACACCACAGGGGTACCTCAACCAAATCATCGCACCGCCATCACTGGCGGCTTGACGTTGGTTGGCAATGGTCAGTGACCACTGCCGTTCCAGGGGGCGCCCACGCGGAGGACTATGGACAGTAACAAAGAAGGTGAGCAACACTCTCCTCCTCAGCCACATCATGACAACTTCTGCAGTAGTCGTGATGAGGAAGTCGAAGCCTTCTCGCATGCTCCCCGATAGGACAGTGCCCCGCGATGACCCTCACCACCCTGCCAATATGTTTCCTGTTTAAAGAGAGGAGTGAGACAGAGCGATTTGGATCTATCCTAGGCCATATCATCCTCGTTGTTTGGCAAGTACTACCATCGAGCCATCTAGCATTGGCCCTGCCGATCGCAGCGGACTCGATTACCATTTTACACACTGCTATGGGTGTGCAAACGTGGTTAAGATACGTATCAGTGAATCCGATTGCCCATTGAAGGGCCAGCTCATCAGCCTTGCAATTGCCTGTGAAACCACTGTGGACCGGAATCTAACATACAGTAATATCGAAGAAGCTACTCATTTCCATGAGTGTCGAGCGAAAATTTACAACAGTTTTTGATGTAGAACTAACCGATTTAAGCGACCGTATCGCCGCTTGACTGTCTGTGTAGATAGTAATGTCCTTAAAAGTACGACATGCCTCCCCAGCAAGGACAGAGCTTCCGCGATTGCTGAAATCTCCGCCTGGAAGACGCTGCAGTAGTCGGAAAGATGGACCGAAACGTTAATTTTTAGTCCCTCCGAATAAATGCCCGCACCCACTCCTTCATCGGTCTTGGAGCCATCTATGTAGATGGCCAAGGATTTAGGTGTAATAGGGTTGCTGCCCGCCCATTGATCTCTAGAGAGAATCAGGCTGATGTGGTTGCTGCCAAAGGTAACTTCAGGAACGGTATAGTCGGTTACTGCTGGAAGGTCCAGACTACCCAGAATAGCGGAGTGTCCGCTCCTCAGCGCGCACCACTGTCCAGTATCTCGAAGACGCAGGGCTGTTTTGGCCGCCAGTTGTTCGCCAAAAGTATCCACCGGAAGCAAGTTGAGCAGCATGTCCAAGCCAGCCGACGGAGTAGTCCTTAAGGCCCCAGTAGCGGCAATCGCAGCAAGTCTTTGCACTTTCCCCAGTAGGTTACAATAGGACGCAACTCTGAGTGCCGACAACCATACCCATATGCCGTATAATAAGATAGGCCGTACCACTGCAGTACATAACCAGTACACCACTTCCACGCCCCAGTTTCTACCTATAGCCTTTCTACACGAGTAAAGCGCAACAGTTGCCTTTTTCACCCGTTCTAGAATATTCAGTGTCCATGTTAACTTCTTATCGAAGAAGGAACTTTGCTTTTTCAGCAAAGACCAGTCTCTAGCCATCCAAAAGGGGAGGTTCAACAGGGGGAATTATGCGCTTTTTGGTACAGAGTACAAATTCGGTTTTGTCAGCGTTTACCCCGACGCCGCAGGTGCCTGCCCATTCAGTGAGAAAGCGAAGATACTGTCCTCTAAACACCGCTGATCCCCAAGCAACATAGTCTCTGTACTCTCTCCATTTTCTGAATGTTTTATTGCTGAGCACTGTCCAGCAGCCCAAAGGTCCGTATGTTAATATTGGTCTTACGACGGCTATGTATACCCAGTGCGTGGTTTTCGGCTTCAGACCCCACCTTTCACCCAGCAAAATTTTGCAGGTGTAGAAGGCGATGTTGGTCTTCCTGATACGTTGATTTCAGCGTTACGATCAAAGTTTAGTCTTCTATCCAGGATCATCCCCAAATGCTTCGTATGGAGTGACATGAGTTAACTCGGTGTCATTCATCTATAGCAAGTTAAATTCCTGAAAATCGATTCTTTTTATCCAGTTTAGTTTTGTGAGGATTTGCGCCCAATCCTCTTCTGCTTGCCCACATCACATCGTCTGTATAGACCCCACACGTATCCCTAACGATTCGAAGGTTTTTAAACTTTCAGTGCGTGTTCAGTAGTATACGAGTAGCGATAATACTCCTTCTTGCGGAGTACCTCTTACGGTTCTCTTGATGGCTTTCGCACCGCCCACTAAAGTCTTATTCACCTTGGCTTGACGCATCCGATGGTTTCCATTATAGCCTCCATTGTAAAGTTGTCGACAGCCCCCACTATGTCCATAAATGCCCCGAACGTGAACTCTTTATACGGAAGGGATATTTCAATTGTGGAGACCACTTCATGAGAAGAAGTTTCTACAGATTTCCCTTTCATATAAGCATGTTGAGCTCTTGAGAGGTATGCAGGGTCAAAGGTCTCTCTGATATACCCATCTATACACTTGCTCATCGTTTTTAGAAGAAGTTAGAAGTTAGTCTAACTGCTTAGGATTGACATGGCTACTCTTGTCTGATTTGGGGATGAAGACCGCTCTAGACTCCCGCCATGTTCCTGATTGCCTTGACTCCTCCAGGGTCATGGCCGCGTCAACATTTCTAGCATTTCTATGCCTTGTTGACGTTCCGATAGCAGATCTACCTTTCGGAAGTGCAGCTTCTAGCATGCGCCTCCTATCTGCGCCGTCTTTATACTGACAAGCTCAGAGCACTGCGAGAGTTCTATTAGTACGCACAGGCAGTTTTTGGTCGCGCCGAGACCCCAACCATACCACAGGGTTTATAACCTAGTCATTCCTTTAGTAAAGGAACAACCAGTGATGTTGTAGCGTACATGGGTTTTCCAGCATTGTACGTTTAATTCTGTCGGAATCGTGAATAGCCCCGGGTCGATATTTCGTTTCGCGTCGCCATTCCCAATCTCCGACCATGCTACGAGGGAGTATTGGTCGTCACAGCCAGGCAAATGGGTATAAAGAAGTTCACCTAATGTTTCTGTGTACCCCATTCTATTTACTGGGGGTGGTGGATGGTAACGGATTTCTGGAGATGACTTTTCTTGGCCTTAATGCTTCTGCCGTGTTTTCAATTTGGCTGCAAATGTCACTGTAGCTGTTCGGATTAGCCGCTATTAATTGTTTTTTAAATACTTAATCTTAATCCCGCCCTGTACGTTTGGCGTTACTGAACGAACAGGTTCCGTACATTACAACGGGCCTCCCTAATCTCCTTGTTCCATCCCAGTGGTCGGATTTTTCTGGTACGTTCGCGAATCCATACTTAAGCCCCTCCACCATTTTAAAAATTGCTATGACGTCATCTATTGACGCTTCACACCTCGCAAAACCATACTCAAATCCCCGTGTTTGCGCTGACGTCATCTGTTGAGGAGGCTTCAGCGGTTGCCATCTAAAAATACAGGCCTCCGCTCAGCTGATCGTGGTGAATTCGACTTATATTTTGACGTCAACTTTACGTCATTAATTCCTTGCCAAGGCAAGGCAGTGACTGCACACGACGATGTCCCCGTTACGACATACATATGTTTACAATTAGAATTGCGTCAGACGGTATTTTTGTGCTCTAAAAACACATTTTCTGGACACTTGCAGCAATTTGGTCGAAGCAGCGGCCCCGGGGATCAGTGACAGAGTCACTAGATGAACTTTAACTCACAAATAAACACTGAACGCGGAAAACGAAATCTAAACATGGAACGGACATAAACCGGGGACTCGCTGTCATCAGTCGTCGACCACTGGATTCTGGATACGACGAAATCGTAGAAGTAAATAATTACTTCTGCATACGCTCGATACCGCTGCAAAGGAAGTTGGATTACGTATTAACGATGGTAAAACTAAAATAATGATGCAATCGGTGACAAGGACACCTGCACAACCAAGCATCAATGTGGGGGACTTCAACATCGAGTTCGTGAACAACTTCATTTACCTGGGTTGCAACTTGTCAAGGGACGCCAACGAAACTGACGAAATCAAGCTACGGATACAGTTAGCTAATAAGACTTTTTTCTCGGTTCTCCCCATAATGAAATCGAAGCATGTGCACAGAAACACGAAGCTCCGCGTGTACAAAACCATTATACGACCAGTGCTATGCTATGGCTGCGAAGCATGGACCCTAACCCAAGCCTCCGAAAACATGCTAGACACTTTTGAACGTAAGGTTCTACGGCGAATTTTCGGGGCTGTTTGCGATCGGGATGGGTGGCGCAACCATGACTTGTATGAACTGTACGATGAGCTGCAAGTCTCGAAAATCGTCAAACTACAACGACTTCAATGGGCAGGGCATGTACAAAGAATGGACGATGATCGCATGCCTAAGAGAGTAATGAATGCAGAACGAGTCGACGGAGCGAGACTGCGAGGACGACCGAGATCTCGTTGGGAGAGTTCAATAGGTTTGGACGCGCGCAGCTACTGGGCTTCCAAAATTGGAGGACGCGGTCACGTGACCGAGATGATTGGAGGACAATGATCCAGGCGGCCAAGGCCCGACGTCGGGCTGTCGCGCCACGATGATGATGAAATAATTACGTAATTTAGCCGTCAAAATCAGCTGAGCGGAAGCCTGTATTTTTAGATGGCAATGCTTCAGCTTGCAAATCCATTTTCAAGTTGGAATGACCCATCTGTTCAAGTTTTAGAACCCCGTAAATTAATATGTCCCGCAGAGTAGCAGAAATTTTCCAAAATTTTTCTATGAAAATTACAGTGGTTCAGAACTTTGTTAGTTGTTATGCAAACGAAACGTCAGCTAAGCTACATGGAATAGTTGACGCGCTATGCTGCCCCACTAGGGGTTAGGGCAAATGAGTAATGCTAAAAACGGAGAGTCGCTCCGTCAGGTTTTGAACCTGGGATCTATGCGATGCTAGCGACGACGCGGATGTTATGATGTCTCCTAATGAAGTTTCAGCTCGTTAATTTATTTTCAAATTGCTATGACTCACTCATTACAGCTTCAGCTTCAAATTATTTGCGACTCCCGTATACTTAAACTAAAAGCATTACTGAATGCTTAATGGTTAGGGGCTTGCATATCTTTAGCTATTTAGCTGACTACTTTTAAAATAAAATTGTAGTCATAGACACTTCATTCTACCCTTTAAATTTTAAAACACATACAAGTGTTAAGGGGAACTACGATATCAGGAAAAGTCGAGTTGCCTCTTTAGCCTATCGGAATTCAGTTTAACGTTCTTAAATTGAATCCCCACAGAAATTTTCGAGCAATTGAGATTTTAATGTTTAATTTCCATATGTCCTCTAAAAGTCATTTTAATTCAAGAGGTTAGTCAAATAAAATTTATTTGAATTTCAAGAGAATATTATCTTAATTGCCCGGTCTCAAACATCTGTAAAACTGACTTGACTATAAATTTTAACGAGATAATTAATTTATCGATACGTTCATTATCTATACCTCCACACCAACCTCTACATTGTCCCCTTTAAACTTGGTGTTTTTTTTTTACTTTTTTGATATTTTTGATTCACGATTACACGATGACAATATACCTCCCAAATCCAAAAATCTGGAATTTATTTCCTTGCATTTCCGACCGTCATACAGGACAAGGTCCAGTATCACAGACTGAGGTCATAAATATAGAAATAGTCTTACAAATTCGTAAAACCTGAACAATAAATCAATAAAAACTCGACAAGAAATCATATAATCAGAGGAAACAAGCATCAAATTAATCTTAATTTCTTGTGTCTTAGAGGCTCAGAACACAGTCCCCGGGTTGCCGTTAATTTCCACACACACTTTTTGAAATTTAAATGGGTTTTCTGAATGTACTGTTCTACAGGTTTACCTAGTTAATTTTTAACAATACAGAGTATAACGACTTATTCACATAAGCGCCGCCATTAACGGACCGACCGTAGTAATAACCGGGAGGCAGACATAACCTGTCCAACTGATTTTGTTCGCCGGTCCATTCGTCAGCCCGTCACTAGTAACCTGAGTTTCGCTTCCTTCTGGACAAATTAAGTCTCCCATAAACAAAAATTGTTCATTTCAATTTGAATTTTATGGATCAGTTCATTGCATTCATCGCGTATCAGACATTTGTGATGGTCGTGTGTATATACGCGTATGTCAGCATTTATGTCCACAGTGCAAGGAATTCACTTCAAGATGTTTCGAGGAACCAAAATTATGTTTGTAAGGAAGTAGGATGAAAAAGAAATTAGTAGAAAACCTTGTAAGAATGGGAGAAGTGCCAACACCACAGGCAGAGCAACGCGAAGCCGCAGAGTGGTATGAAATGGCAAGGAAGAAGAAGAGATCATGCGGACTTCAAGAGCTGTGGATTTTGTTTGGAACTGGAAGGACCAAAAGTTCTCTTCCCATTCATGACATTGCCACCCATGAGGGGCTAGGCGAAGAAAAAGCCACAGCTCTCCGTGGTTTCCATGCATTTGTTGGATGTGATACCGTATCCGCATTAAGTGGAAAAGGACCAAAAACTGTTATGAAATTATTGAAAAGCATGCTAGAGACAACCAACACATTTCTATCCATATCCTTGCCCTCGCCATCGGTCAGTGAGGAAATTCACAAAGTTCTGGAAAAATTCGTGATGCGTTTATTTGGTGACAAAAGTCGATACGGTAGAACAAGCAAGTAAGGAGCTCTTCATGACGAAAACGAAGACCCTTCAGAAACTGCCGCCAACTCAAGTAGTGCTTCATCAGCACATATAGTAATTCGCGCCGCATATCAGGCATATTTGGGGCCATATCCGGTTGGGTTGGGAGGTTGGCTAAACTCCCAAGTTCCTTGTCCATCAATATGGGAATGGATCCGCAGAGCTGGTGGTGGACGCCACATTGAACGGGCAAGAAACCCATATGGGATGCTGTGCGGGAGCTTGTTAACTGCTTTTTCAAAGCAGGCTTCGCAGAAGGGAGTCGCTGCTTTTGCAAGGCTGCAAATATCCGATGCGCCTCTTGCTGTACAGGTTGCCATGGAAAGTGTGGGAACACCAGTAAGAAGTATGACTTCAGCTCCGATCTTTTTCACTCTTATATTAGGCGCGTTTTTTTCGTACAGATCAGAGCAGAGCAGGTTAAGCGACGAAAAAAACGATCCAGAGCAATTTAACGGAGTAAGTTTTTGTCTTTGCTGGGAGTGTGTGTTGGTTTAGTTAGAATTCAAATGTCAACTAGAATTTCAAGAGAAAACTTAAATCCTTAGTACATATACAATCGGACAAATTTCCTTTAGGCAGTAAAATTATTTTTTATGTTTACTATTCCAAATAATTAAACAAAACGGACATTTTATTGAGAGGAAATGAACTTCATGTGCTTCCCAAATTGTAAACTGTCCAAAAACTTCCACCTCCTACGCCGCTTACATTTCAAATGTGGAACTATTTAACAGATCAGAAATCTTGCACTAACGTTCTATCGAGAGCAACTCAGATCAAATTGTTAGTGTAATTGTGTGGTCTTAACCTGCTCTGCTCTATTTGGATCTTGAAAAAAAAACGCGCCTATTTTTTACTATCTCTCAATTGCCCTAACCCTTTGTGGGGCATAGCGCGTCAACTGTTCCGTGTCACCCAGTTGACGTTTCGACGGCATAAACTGGTTTCGGAGAATGCAGTTGCCAGCATGCACCTCCTGCACATCTATGGCCACGAACGTCGTCGTGGACGGGATTCGAAACCGAAACGCCGGTAGTCAAACATGAGACTGATGCCTCAACACACAGCGCTACCGGTCGCCCCAAATATTTTTTTTTACTGTGCCTAAGTAAAACGTTTCAATTATTATCTAAAATATTCTGTTTGTATCAATCAGACTCAGACTGTTTAAAAAAAGTGCAACTTCACATTCACACCGACATGAAGTTCGACTGAGCACAAAAGTTCAGAACAAATACACTTACGGACAGACTGCACGGGCAATAAAATAAATTCCAATTAGTCAACGTGGAAAAATCAACAAAACAGTTGATGGAATCATATGATAGTAAAACAAATGCAATATCGTGCGACGACAATTAGCATAAACAACAACAAATGGGCAAACAGATATATTGTGAATCGGAATGCACCGATAACCATTGAAAAAAAATGAAAGTCAAGGAAGATTTTGCCAAGAAATTTTTGCTCGAGCATTTGCTGCTGCAATATAACTTAGGGTATAAAAAGTAGGAAACCATTACAAATCTCTGTAGGCGTTTCGCTGTAAATGATAACTAATATAATAAATAATCGTAAAAAAGTTGTAAAATTCACTTACGGACGTAATCATTTCCGCGAGTTTGTGCTGGGTGTTTCAAGAGGAATAATTGCACATACCGCCTAGTACGCATTGGGACTCTTGAATAGATTCTTTTGCATCTCGCCAGAGTCTCGCCTGCCACAATTCATTGAAAAATACAGAAAATACATGCAAAATTCACGGAAACAATGAGTCGAGGCTGGCCAGATGCAAAAAAAAAAAATATTCAAAGAATTCCAGTGCGTACTAGGCGTAATAGTTCGCAAGCCGAAATTACATGCATACGACTGGACGCGACGGACAGACTACAAACCTCCATTGATTCACTTTTGATCAATTACCTAATTCTCATTCGCAGTCAATTCGTTGTTCAGTGGGGGCGACCGGCAGCGCAGTGTGTTGAGGCATCAGTCTTATGTTTGACTACCGGCGTTTCGGGTTCGAATCCCGTGCACGACGCCGTTCGTGGCCATGGATGTGCAGGAGGTGCACGCTGGCAACTGCATTCTCTGAAACCAATTTATGCCAACGAAACGCCAACTGGGCCACATGAAACAGTTGACGCGCTATGCCCCACAAGGGGTCAGGACAATTGAGCAGTAGCAGTCAGTTCGGGACACATGACGTTTCACCTTTTTCACAAATTACACAAATTCTATATAGACATCCCCCTTGTAAGTTTGATGTTAAAAAACGATAAAATTGATTAACCGTAAAGTCCATGAATTTTACAATTTAAAATTAAATCACCTTATTGACTTTGCTATTATAAATTTATTTTACAATAAATTAATTATTTCGAATGCATTTCGACTATTTTCATCCTCAGTGAGCACGCCTTGAGAAGTTTAAATGTACTCGCTGAAGATGACAATAGTCGAAATGCATCCGAAATAATTAATTTATTGTAAAATAAATTTATAATAGCAAAGTCAATAAGGTGATTTAATTTTAAATTATAAAATCCCACTTTAATAGGTCAAGTATCATGCGTCGGCCCGAATGCTGAAAGTAAACGGGAAGCTCCTCACAAGGTATGTAAAAAAACGAAACTGGCGACGAAATCTTTTTATTCGGGAGCCTCCTGATAGCGATGAGGCTTCGCGCTTCCTCCCTAAATCTTGGGCTGAGCTGCGTAATTTTGCTCAACCCTCATTCGAAAACAATGGAAAAAAACCTAAGCGCGCCGAAAGCGGACAGGGGACAGGAAACAAAAGACTATTTCTAATGTGAATTTATTTACAAATTTTTTCTTTTCCAGTTTTTTCGTTGTTAGGGTTTTGTATAATAGTAAAAACAAAACCCTTATGAAAACGGTCAAATGTCTGTCTGTCCGTCTGTTCATAGAATATCTTACGAACGGCATGAAATTTTATAGCAATGTGTAGAATTACTATAATTCGCTGGAGAAAGCGATGCGCCGTAATAGGTCAACTTTAAGGAGGGGGGTCGCCGTAGTGAAGAAATGAAGGTTGAAATTTTTTTTCGTTTGGTATAGGCAAGTGGGGTATCGTAAGAAAGATACCGTCGAATACATTCCAGTTTGGGAATTTTCTTCAAATTTGAAGAAAGGAGAAAAGAGGGAGAGGGGAAAATATGTAATCCCAGTTTGTCTCCCTAACCTCACTCGGTATGGTACTACTAAGTGTGTGTGGCGTAACTATACTCCGCATTCCGGAACGGAGCGTTCCAACGGTTTCGAACACATAACCGTCGGATACTCCTACCGTGTGTAAGGACACGTAAGCCGAATGCAGATGGAACCAGGAGTCCGAAGCGTACATACCCTAGACTTGTACAGACCTAGCGGTGATACCAAAAGTACCAATTGGCAACGACCATATGCATTAAGAATGGGTCTTCTATATGGCCAGTTCATAGGGGAGGTTGGCACTCATTCAGTTGGATCTTGACCATGCTCAAAATCAATTAACTAACTAACCCATTCTACAAATATTTGTCGAATTTTTCAAGTCGCTAGCTTCATTCTATGGAAAGTTATTGCTTATTTGAAGTTTCACTTGTAGGGGAGGTAGGGGTTCCTTGGGTCGGATCTTGCCCATTATTGCCACCAACCAATTAGATCACCCTACAAACATTTAAACAAAATTTCAAGTCTCTAGCTTCACTCTATCGAAAGTTATCGCTTATTTGAAATTTCATTTGTAGGGGAAGTAGGGGTTTCGTTGGTCGGATTTTACGTATTTTCAATATTAGCCAACTGGATCCTACTACAAACATTTGACCAAAATTTCAAGTCGCTAGCTTTATTTTTTCGTAAGTTATCGCTTATTTTAAGTTTCATTTCTAGGGGAGGTAGGGGTTCCTTAGTTCGGATTTTACCCATCTTTAATGCCAACTAACTCAATCTCACTTCAAACATTTGACCAAAATTTCAAGTCACTGGCTTCATTGTATCAAAAGTTATTGCTTATTTGAAGTTTCGTTGGTAGGGGAGGTGGGGGTTCCTTTGGTCGTATCTTGCCCATATTCAATACCAACTAAGTAGGTCTTACTAGCAACATTCCACCAAATTTTTAAGTCGGTAGTATCATTTTATCGAAAGTTATCGTAATTAAAGGAACATTTAATTTTTTTAAATTTGTAGGGGAGGTAGTTGTTCCTTTGATCTGATTTCGCCCAACTTACAGAACCTTGAGCAGCTTCTTCCCTCAGGGTTACATACCAAAAATCAGATATCTACGTCAATTTGTTCAAGAGTTATGGACAAAAAACCTGAAAAGTAGGGTAGTACGGGGTTCTTTGTAAGAAAATTGCCGTTAGTTTTCAACTGATCGATTTTATTTTTCCAGAAGAGTATAAGATTACCCTCACGAGCAATCTACCAAAGCTAGAGCTTTTTATGTTTATTTAATCGAGAGTTATGGATACATTTAAGTATTTTACATAAGTAGAGGAGGTAGGCGTTCTCTTGGCCTGCTCATGCCCATTTTCAATACCAACCAACTAGATCATACTTCCAACATCTGGCCAGAATTTCAAGGCTCTAGCTTCATTCTATCGAAAGTTATCGTGCGAACGGACAGACAGACAGACAGACAGACATGGCTAAATCGAATCAGGAGGTGACCCTGATCATTTATATATATTCATTGCTATACCTCCGGAGCCTCCTTTAAGGTGTTACATATTTCCGTCGTGACAAAAACAATATACCCTATACTAAAAGTCTAAGGTATAAAAATAAAACAAATTATTCGGAAGGTAAATACGAGTAAGTACCACTTCAATCACAACTTTCGATATTCGCTGATGTGGTGAATTTCCATTATTCTGATTTCTCGGGGATAATGACATGGCAAAAACATACTACCTACCTAGAATTCCAAAAGCGATGCAAAATCTGGGCATTCGTGCCACAGTATGGCCCACGGTTGTGACGGCGCTGAGCGCTGGTTGTCGCTTTCAATGTTGTGGCGCGTCGCTCCGTATGTCTCCGGCACTTGTTGACTCGGGGGCGCTGTATATGCTCCTCCAATTATCGTAGCGCAAGCCGCTGGTTATCGCCAACAATTTTTGTGGCGCGGCGCTCAGTATCGCTCGCAATTTTTGGGTCGTGGCGCCCCTTTCGTTGGCCGGACAACTGTAGCGACAACGTCTGGGCAGGTTTTTTGGGCGTGCAGCGACGTCAGTGCCTGTTTTGGCTGTAGCCGGGTACCGTGAGGACTCGTGGGGTGTTGATTGCACAGTCGGAATGGGATGAGTACTTTTTCCCCGGCCAACAGACACGCCATCCAACCTTAGAGGTTAACTCCACGAATCGCCTCTCGCTGTAATGGACGACGTTTCTGTCGACCGCGTAGTCCAGTATCGTATGCTTCTGGAATACCCAGGTCTTTAATTTTTACCCCTTTTAAATGATTTAACACCAATTTGTATGTCAATGCTGTACATTCACTTTTACCGCGCTACTTCGATGGCGAGCAGCCAGCCGCCTTGCAACCTCGAACTTGACACTTATCGAAATCCAGTTTCCTACGCTTCATTGGAACGTGAGAGATTGGACTCCAAGCAGGGCCGTCGAAAGAAAGTCCGTGTCCGGGGCTCGACGACTACTGAATGTCCCATACTCCCCGATGATTTCTAATACTTTATAACTGATCCTTGCAGTATGTGCAGTAGCTTCATCTTTTTGAACCCATCTAAACTATCACAGGAAGTTTTGTAGTATGTACGGTAGGGCAGCCCCTATTGTTTTAGTCCATTGGTTGAGTAAGGATAGTTGTATTCTGTGGAAGTTATCCTGCTAATCATAACGATCGCTCACGTCCACTTTTTTCATGAAGGAAGGGCTAAGGAAGCTCAATTATGCGAAGATATTTGTATATATGTATATGTACACATGTCATCAGGATGCAGCTGATGAAATATTTAAAATATCTCGACATCATGGCTTAGATGACTTTTCTTACATTTTTCACCGAAGTACTCAACGAAATCTTTGACGAATTGAGCAAATCAATTATTTTCTGAAGAAAACAGCTGTAGTAGCGATTTCGGGCTCAAGCTCTGCCATAAACAAAATGTTTTCTTTCTGTGGTGTGAGTAATTTGCATAATGTCATTTTACACAACGGAGCACCGAGACCTGGCCCCTATATCTTCACCGACAGAACCCGGACGGAAGTAGGTACCGAGCCTTGCATCGGGACTGGGAAATTGAAAATGGAAAGTAGGAAATGAAAAATTGTTGTACATGTTGTAGTATCGCCATTTTTATGCTCAATGCAACGCACCATTCCCGATACTGTCGGCTTTTGTGTGTGTTCAAAATACAATAATACTTCTTCTATTCTTGAGAAACGTTTGATTCGAAACTTTTTATTTATAAAACCGACCGATTTTTTCTTTTCAAATTTAGAATTTCCGGGCCCCTATAGGATAATGGCCCGGGGCGTTTCGCCCTCTCCCCCCCCCCCCTTTTTCTTCTCGACGACCCTGATGCCAACCGTATTCCAGTTTCGGGGTTCCAACTGCTATTCCTCCACAGATGTCTCGCCACCCCGTATTAGGGCAGGCCGAAATAAGCCATACCAAAATAGGACATTTCGAAATATGACATTTCAAAATAAGCCATTTGTGGGAGTTGTCAGCTGGTAGGTGTAACTACGACGGTTGGTTCTAGTTGAGAAAATCCGCTTGTCGAATGAATAGTTATGAAAATTAGAACGATTCGTCGGCCGACGGGTTTTCTCAGCTCGGACCAGTCGTCGGAGTTTAAAACACGCGTGTTACAATCAATTTCCCTATGAGCGACGAGTTTCTCATCAGTTATGGGTGGTAAATGCAAGCAAAAATTTCGGAAATATTCGCCTCATGAAACAATGGCATACTGTCAAGCCCTCGTCTACAAACACAGCAAGCTTTTGAAAATATATCATATGTATATTTTCAAAAGCTTGCTGTGTTTGTAGACGAGGGCTTCAGAGGGAAAACAATTTATTGCAGTTGAAAATTGAAAACAAATGAATACAACTGAAATCATTTTACGTCTGCCCCGATCCCCTGATAATGCCCAAATGCAATTACGTTCTTCCGTCCGACACGTTCAGCCGTATGCATATACTCGTAGTTTGGCCTTTAGAAGTCTTTTAATTTTTTTTTTAATTTTTTTTTATTTAATTCTAATTATATTTTTTATTTAATTCTAAAATGAAGAATATATCAATATTCCCATTGAACGTTTTACTTTAATTATAATACAATCGTAGGTGGACTACTATGCCAATCATTTCTTTTGTTTAAGACAATTGCATTTGCACTCTTTTGTGTCATAAGAGTTGATTTCATATTTGGTCAATTTAATTTTTTTCCAAACCTTCATTATACATTCAGAATTTTTCATTTACATATATTGAAATTTATTACCACGATTCACTTACACTCACCAAACTTTCTCTACTTTGTGTGGCCACCTTGAACTGCTACTCCAATCCGCAATGTCCATCATATAAAATTGCTTCGGTAAGTGACGCCGATGACTTTATCGGATGTATAATACTCGGCTTATCAACCTCATTTCATCTTAAGCACCTTTTGAATATGCATTACAACATTTGTACCACACCATTACAAATATCTTGCAGTTTTATTTCGGACTGATCCCTATTGAAAAGGGCTGCTTTGTATTACGCTATCGTGTGTCCTTTTTCGCAATTCTGTTACGTGTTCAGGACATACTCTTCAAAATGCCACGCTTATCAGATAACATTGTTCTGACGTATGAAAAACACAATGTCTGACATGTTTTAATTATTTTTCATGCATTATAGACATTACACTTTTTCAATGTGCTCCACTCATAAATATTCACTTCGTTTTAACTAAGGTAGCGAAATCTAAAACACATTTTTCTTTTCGCCCTATTGAAGAGCAAAGGTTAAGGCTAGCTGCGGGTATCTTCGAGAAAATGCAAAGTACTGGAAAGATTTTAGGATTTTATCTCAAAGTAGAGTCATTTGAGCTTTCCATTCATTAACCCTAATAAGATGTTCCATTATCGATAGCACATAAAAATTGTTGCTATCTTAGGATTATTTTATATTTTCGAGTGTGTCTTTTTTTAATATGTACATGAGACTTTTCGATCTTTCCCATTTATATTTCCCTATAGCCCAGGTGACGATTTTTACTCGTGGCCTAAGGTCCACGAGTAAAAATCGAGGGAAACAATTCAAGGAGTCTTAAAACTAAGCACGATCTTTTGGTTGCAACCAGGAGTATATTATGATAAAACATTGTTTAATAACTCCTAAAGCATACTCAATTGCCCTAACCCCTTGTGGGGCATGTGACCCAGTTGACGTTTCGTTGGCATCAGCTAGTTTGGAAGAATGCAGTTGCCATCATACACCTCCTGCTCCCCCATTTAGCCGCCTGCCTGTGACAAGTCGGGAGATGCTGTGGCTTATTATTACGTACCGCACCACAGGGGGAAGACAACACAAAAATCCATGGTAACGAGCGTTCGCGTGGAACCCGACACGCCGGTAGTCAGACATGAGACTGATGCCTCTACGTACTGAGCTACCCGTCGCCCTAAGGCCATTTGTAACTTTTTGAAAGAGTATTATTACAGTACTATCCACCGAAGCCTGTTCCAAGCCATGGTTGCAGAAGGAGGAGAGAATGATAGCTGACTGGCTGAGATAGACCTAAGCGTCTCAGTTCATTATGAATGATGAATCACGTAGTCAGACCTGCAACATAATTGCGTGTGAACTCTGACATGTTATGAATTACATGAAACAACTATCACCGAGGAAACCCCCGAATAACTGACTTTAAAGCCATGAATGAAGGGTTGGTGCGATTCACGATAAGACTCGATTTTTTAATCTTTGGCTCATCAACGTACACGCCCCCACTGAAGTGGATGAAGAAGAGTACCAGTTTTACGACCGTCTGGAGACATTATTCGACTCACTTCCAACAAACGACTTCAAAATACTGCTCGGATATGTCAATGCGAAAGTTGGGAACGAGAGTTGGCATCAGGGAACCAGTGGAGGACACAGCCTCCACGAGGAATGCGATGACAACGGTCAACGACTAACAGACTTCGAATGCAGTAGGAACCTTGTCGGAAGCTCAAAATGCTTTCCGCATCGACAGGTTCGTAAACAACTTGGAAATCTCCGCATACACTCATCGTCAACCAGTTTGAGCACGTTCTCATATGCAAAAGATGGGCTCAAGCGTGATGGATGTCGGATCATGCCGAGGAGCGAATTGCGATTCCGACCATCACTTGGTGTAGGATATCTTCAGTCTAATCAAGAATCAGCCCTCTCAAATTCTTGGCGGTTGACAAGCTCCTGAACGATGTTACGGCGCAGACATATACAGCCGCAATTGGAGAAACACTGCAACCTATGTCACACAACATCGGCAACATAGGTGTACACGGCTCTTGGGGAGAACTTTGAAGTTCTATCAAGGATACCGCAGGGAAGGTCGTGGGACATAAAGTCCGTCTAGCGTGAAATTACTGGTTCGACGAAGAATGCCAAAAATCCCTGAATGCAAAAAAACAAAGCTTACAGACAATGTATTCAACTTCCTCTCTCTAATTGACTTGCCTTGTTGACGTTTCAATAGCATATCCGTATCTACTTTTCGGAAGTTCAGTTGCTAGCATGCACCTCCTATCCGCGCCGTCTTTATACTGACAAGCTCGGAGCACTGTGAGAGTTCTATTAGTACTCACAGGCAGTTTTTTAACGCGCCGAGATTTGATCTCCGAGCTCTAGATTAGTGTCGTAGAGCAGTGGCCGAACGATCACGGCCACGGAGCGCGTCCAACTCCCAACTAGAGCTAAAACAGAAAAATAGGACAAACTACGGCGAATATCAAATAGAATAATTACATGTAAGAAACGAAATTTTTTTGACGAGCAGTTGCTGAATCTTATTGATAACCGAGCTAGCAGAAACACGAGACAAGCGTACAGACTGGTAAACACGATTCAGAATTGCTATCAACCCAGGACTAGCCTCTGTAAGGACAGGGATGGAAACATCATCAGCGACTCCGACATGACCAACAAACGATGGGCGTCATATTTCAATGAGGTTCTTAGTCCCGCCTCCGGCGTCATCGTATAAGAGGCCCCAATCGTTGACGATGTAATCGATCATGGCCCTAATACACAACCTCCGACAGTAGAAGAAGTTGATCTCGCCTTGCAGTCACTCAAACTAAATAAAGCGCCGAGCGGAAACGGGATTCCAGCTGAACTGCTACGCTGAACGAATCATTGGCGAGTATCAATGCGATTTCAGGCATGGCTTTTCACGGTCAAGCAGAACTTGGAAAAGTTTGGGAATACAATGCTGATGTGTCCTAAATCTTTGTTGATTTTAGGCAAGAAGACGACAGTATCGATCGAGGTGCACTGAATAACATCATGCTGCAATCTTGTATACCAGTAAAATTAGTACGATTAACAAAGATGACGATGACCAACTCCGTCTGATAGGTCAGGATCCAAAACAGGCTAACTGATCTTTTTGAAACACGTACTGGACTGGCTCCGACGCTTTCCAACCTGGCACTTGAACACGTCATCCGGGTAATTAATGCTGACACCAGCGGCACACTTGTCTTCAAGGCAACGCAGTTGATAGCGTGCGCTGACGCCATCAACATAATGTCCCGAAAATTGCCTGATGCAGAAGAACTTATAAATAATATTGACAAGACTGCAAGAGATGTTGGACTACGCATTAATCAGGACATAAAAAAAATAATGATGTAATCAAGAACAAGGACGCCAGAACAACCGGACATCAACGTCGGGGACCTCAGCATCGAATTCGTAGACGAAACCTGGGTCGTAACTTGTCAAAGGACGCCAATGAAACACACAAAATCACGGGACGGATAAAGCTGGCAAATAAGACTTTCTTCTTGGTCCTCCCAATTATGAAATCGAAGCATGTGGATAGAATTACTAAGGTCCGCATAAACAAAAACATCATACGACCAGTGCTATACTATGGCGGCGAAACCTCGACAATAATTTAACCTCCGAAAACATGTGAACGGAAGGTCCCTCGGTGAATTTTTACAGCCGTTTGCGACCGCAATCAATGGCGCATCCGGTATATTCATGAGTTGTACGGACTGTACGATGAACTGGAAGTTTCGAGAATCGTCAACCTACAATGTCTACAATGGGCAGGACATATACAAAGAATGGACGATGACCGCATGCCTAAGAAAATATGAAATGGACGACGCGTCGATGGAGCAAGACTGCGAGGAAGACCGAGAGCTCCTTGGGAAGACTCAGTAGATGATGACGCCAAACAACTACTGGGATTCCAAAATTGGAGGACGCAGTTACTTGACCGAGGTAGTTGAAGGACGATGATGCAGGAGTTCAGTGCTCGACGCGACGTCGTCGGGCTGTTGTGCCACGATGATAATAATTACAAACATACAAATTGTTTGAACTCAGTTGACATCTTCCCAACACTACGCATATTTAAACAATAAATAATGCCGCAATGTTAATAATAATAAATAAAGGCAGGCTAAGGTACCCAGCTGGTAGGCATTGCGACCATAAGATCTATTGTGCCATAGCCTTAACTAATCCAAAAGACCCTCAACCAACCTGATAAAGGCCAGTAGGTCCTTTGTATCAGTACTCTTAATGACACCGGAGCTCACGATGGAATCTCCAAGAAACATGAATCTGCCGCGAGCAACCGCGGGGCATTCACAGAGAAGGTGTTTGGTGGACTCAATATCCTCCAGGCAAAGTCGGCATTCCGTCTCAGTGGAAAGGCCCATTTTGATTAAGTGATATCTCACCCAGCGGTGACCCGTGAGGAAACCAACCCGACCAGTCTCAGGTCAGCTCTGCCCAATCGGCTGGCTTCTGTGAGACCGTAGGGGTTGATAAGATCTTTAGACTGTCGTAGTCCCGGGAGATTATTCCAGTGCCGCAGCCTTTCGCCCGCAGACCAATCCCTCACCAGCGCCCTGGCTGTGGCCCAGCTTAGACCGCAGTAGAGATCAGGTCCGAAAAATTTCCCCGATGAGCACTGCCTAGCAAGTTCATCTGCAGCTTCGTTGCCATGAATGCCCCGATGCCCAGGTACCCAACAAAGAGTAACCCGGTTAGAGTTTGCCAGACATTGAAGGGTGTCAAAACACTCTTTCACTAGTTTCGATGAGAACTTATGTGAAGAAAGAGCCTTAATAGCTGCCTGACTGTCAGAGCAGAGAATGATGTTAGCGTCAGTGAGCTTCTTGAACACAATTTCCTTGGCGCAAACCCCAATTGCATGGATCTCAGCTTGGAAAACGCTGGGCCAAGTGCCCATAGTGATTGAGATCCTGGTGCTAGGTCCAAAGACCCCAACGCCAACAACAACAACAACAATAAAATATTACGTCATTAATAATACAAATTCTATTATTTAGCGCCCCTCCAATATTTCAGGCACCAAAATCGTTTCGCAAGAAAAGCGATCTTAACTCGACTTCTTCGATCAAACAATCAAACACTTATTTATCTATTACACTTAGGGAAGGAAGGAAGGAGCTTCTACGGACATGTATAAGGCCTATGAGGATCGTACCATTCAATCTTGTGCTTTAACAAGGCCTGACAGCCGTCAATCCCCCGGGACCCGAGTAATGAGAGCCAGTGTGATATTAGTCCGAATCATAATGGTCATATGAGTTATATGTTAAAATTTGACGTTCAATTTAGTTATGATTGAGGGATCATCTATATATAATGGGGATCATTTATATATAATGGGGATCGTTTCTGACTGAAGCTATCCCTTCGGTGAGGGAGAGGATGAGACATCTCAGCACATACTTTGTGACAGTGACGTACTTCAACTCCGCCGCTTGAAATGCTTCGGCGACACATTTCCGGAAGCGGAAACTATTGCCTCACTAAAACTCGATTAGCTGAGCAGATTCGTGGGAATGACTGGTCTCGACAATTAATCCCTAATCTGACTAGACACCAGGGTGTAGCACAATAGACCTTCGGGTCGAAGCGCTTGGTGGCCCTTCGGGCCAACCGCCCTCCACAGAATCTAATCATTCCTCAGGATGTTGTCAAAACTTAATGGATATTTTGTGAATTTGAATTTAATTCAAATTCAAATCATTATTTTGTGTTAGCAAACAAAAAAGCATTATAGTTGATCAGCAAATGCTTGAAGAATTGACCTGGCACTTAATGCTTCATTCTTAAAAACAAACAAGAAACGTGATTTCCATACAACGCTGATGATTTGCACGGTCGGTTCCAAATTGGGTCCCTTCAATCGTGAGACCATTTTGATTGACTCAATGAGACTATATAGGTACATTCGTATCAACATCGAATATTTGCCTGCTTTAAGACGTTGTCTTTTTTAACTAGGGCTATTGGGCCGTTCTTTTCGTGGACCCATCATCAGTCCATTTAGTAAGTGCAAGAGATACGTTAATTGTTATTTCAAGAAGGATCAGTTTATTGTGAGGTAGCATCCTCAGAAAAAGTTCACAAAACAAGGCAATCCAACGGTCAAAAAAAAAACATATGAAAAATTTCGTACTAGGAGAACGAGTTGGAGTAGCAGACGCATCGAGTTCAACTCGACCCATATTCAAATGGTCTTTGAGTTTCTTTGTACAACTTTACAAAAGATATTATAAGACTTGAAACAAGTAGTGCAAGACGAATTCAATCAAACAACGAGAAAGGTTAGGTTAGGTGGCGGCCTCACGGCCCCGCAAAGACCACTTGGGTCCATAGCGACGAGAAAACTACACAGTATTTTTATTTTGGAAACGAATGCAAAATCAGAATTACAATTAGAAACACAAAAGGCCTAAATACGGCAGCTTAATCCAAAATTATACATTAAAAACAATTAAATCATATTTCTCATTATTTTTGCACCCAATTACATCAAATGTGCTCACGTATGTCTTGTCAATCAATTCTCAACTTTCTTATTCTCCACATATTTCTCCTAAACATCCGGTCTACGTGAATGAATTTCTCCATTTTCTAATCGCGCAACTTCACTGGTAGCCATCGTAAATTGTCTGTAATTTTTCCTATAAAAAGGATTTATGCGACAAACTTCATGTCGCAATATCCTACTGACCACAACTGACTGACCCTACGATGTGTCGTACTTACTCGCATATATACTCGTAGTATGTCTGTATCTGTAGGTAGATAGGATACAGACCAACGACTGAAAAAATCGTGGAACATATATTTCAGATACGACCAAGTATGTCTAGCATGTACGAGTATGCATACTCGTTCAAGTAAACCAATAAACAGATTCCTTAGATGATCCCTACCGTTAATGCAAGAACATGCTAATGATTTAGTCCCGGCACATTTTTCGTGTAAATCCTTGATGTGAGTATTTTATGGGTTTTGCAAAACGATTTGGACTTTTTTTCGCCGATTTACTTGGGTTTCTAGAGATTTTTATTTTATGTCCTTTACTGGCGTTTTTTTTCCTTTGTTTGGTTTCGTTTTTCATTTGGCCGATATAATTTGAATTGGAATTAAAGGGGTACGTTAGGCCATGAAGAGCGGAAAATTTACTTTTGGTGTGAAAATTCAAATGGGTAATTTATTTCTTTCCTGAAACCATGCCGCAGGGGTTCGTTTTACATTTCATGGGTTAAGAGGCCAAGGGTCCAAACCATCTGAACCCGGAGCGTGCAGCATGAGCCGGTCGTCGGCCATTGCCAGCACTTTGTTTTACTAGTTTTCCTGAGTCGTGGGACTCAGCTTTATCCTTTGTTGTATTTGTTTACCCCCAAGGCACATAATATATGTTATCCTTGTAATGGCTGGGGCAACGAGCGGGCAAAAACCCCGCCCACATCTCCCGAACTGAGCTGGAACAAGCATGTGCCGCCGCTCAGCTCGTTGAGGAGCATTCGCTTTTAGCGTCGCCGGACCTTCACGGTCTTCTCGGCAGACTTCCGGCTCCGTCCCCAAGAACACCATCTGGTGAACCAGCTTATTTTTCTAGGTTAGGTTAGATTAGATTAGAAGGCCGCCGAATCAGCACAGCACACTCGACCAGAAAACGTAGGTCCGTTGAGATACCCCAAGACTGCAGCCTACCTCTAAAGTAAAAAACATCCGGAGCCAGTTCCGAAATGGAGAAGTTGACCCACCTCGTCCTCTGATAATTCCCCCAGATAATCGAAAAAGTAGTCGCCAAGAGTTGACTTTCTTCTGCTTGCCAGCGCCGGATATTCACAAAGAAAATGCAAAATAGTTTTTTCTTCATCATCGTTTCTACAGCTCCTCCAGAAATCATTATGCAGAAGCCTAAGCCTCCTGGTATGCTCACAAGAGACAGGCCTTCAAATCATCAAGTTGGCCCTACTGAAAGCAGCCGACTTTATACTCGATTTTATTTGAGGTAAGAAGATGGGAATGTTACCGCTAACCTGCTGCGTCGAATCGCTTGCTCCCTTTTTAGCGAGCTCATCAGTCCTACAATTTCCTACAAGGCCGCAATGACAAGAAGTCCAGCAAAGCATAATGTTTAAAAAGTAGCACATCTCCCTAAGGCATACTCGACACTCAGTTATGACTTTGGTTGTGCATACTCCTGATTCGAGGGATTTAATCGCAGCCTGGCTGTCAGTGAAAGTCTTGATCTCTTCCGTAGTGGTGATGTAACGTCCCAGCTACGTGACGGCCACTTTTATGGTGTAGATCTCTGCATGAAAAATGCTAAAATGACCCGGCAGTCGGTAAAAGCGATTGTAATTAAGTTGTTCGGAGTGGATGCCAACGTCTACAACTCTAGCGGTGTTAGAACCATATGTATGTATAAATCTTTAACGGGTTCGGTAATGGACGACCACCCGATTCCCATAGACTACGTTGTGGAATTAAGCTCTCATGGTTCTTGTCGAAGTAGTTCGTTGTAGAGGTGTAATGTGCCGAAGCTGGGGTATCCCAATCATTCAATATAGTTCAGTGACTACGACCAGTACTCAAAAAACTCTACCGAACGGTCTCCTAAGTCCCAATGGCTGCATTTGCTGCCACTTGCTCTCCTAGAATGTCCACCGGAAGCAAGCCAAACATCACATCCACTGCCGCAGATGGAGTTATCCGGAGAACTCCGCTAATTGCCATAGAGGTCACCCTCTGCGCCTTGGACAGCAGACTGCGATTGGCTTCAGTACGAAGGGCAAGCCATTATACCACCACTCCATACAACATTATCGGACGCAAGAACGACACGTAAAACCAATGCAGAACCCTAGGTTGTAAGCCCCATGTCTTACCAATAGCCTTCCTACAACAATACAGTGTCATAGTGGGTCTGTCCGCGCGCTCCTGAATACTATATATGGTTTTCAGTTAAGTCTCCTGTACTACCAAATATTAAACCCAGGAAGTTTAAACTACATATCTGAAAACGCCAGTCTTACTCCTTGCAAGGTTGGAGCGATCACTGGCGAAGTATTATAAAAATAAATAACTGGCGCAACAGTCCAATTTGAACCACGGCCTTGAGATGAGTTAGCATCATCTCATTTTCTAGATCGTGACGGTTTTTTTGTGCAGAGGTATGTGATCAGCAACACGCTCAACCGAGTTATTTACCCCATAATGGGTACTCATTTAACAGCTGAGTGGGCTCATAGTCCGACACGTAAATCCCCGGAATCGAACCGGGGCCCAGTGCGTTGAAGGCGAACGTGCTAACCGTTGCGCCATCCGGACTACGAAGTATTATGTTTCCTGTAAATAGGACTATCTTGGTTTTACTAGGATTGACAATAAGGCCGCATTTATGGGCCCACTTTGGTAGCCAGGATTGTGCAGCTTCGCTGAGCGTGCCAGGGAATTTGCCGGCAATAGTAACCGAGACGTCATCAGCATAGGCTGTTACCACACAACCCACCTCCTCCAGGTCTATGAGTAATCTGTTGACCGTGATGTTCCACAGAAGGGATGAGATTGTGGTGCACCCCTGCATACGCTCCTACATACTGATGAAGCACCTAATTTCGATGATAACCCTGAATGTTATTATTAGGTTGATAAGTGCAACTAGAGAGCCGTGCAAGTTTAGACCCATGAGAGCGTCGGGACATTATTGAAGGCTCCCTCGATGTCAAAAAACGTAACCATGGTATACTCCTTGTAACTAAGATATTTCCCGATGTGATCCACAACGTAATGCAGTGCTATATCTAACGACTTTCCCTTGGTATAGTCATGCTTCGATACTGAAAAATGTTTTCGGATTGAATTTCGTAGGTGGATGTTGATTAGCCTCTCCAGAATCTTAAGAAGTCCGGAGGATAGACTAATGGGCGTAAGATCCTATGGTCCCGTATGTGAGCTTTTTCCCGCTTTGCGAATGAAGATTACGTTTAACTTCAAAAGACCTAAGAATAGTTTTGATCCAAGGAGCAACTATGACCTATGTTGAACATCTGCCGGAATAATTCCGTCGGGTCCTGTAGATTTAAAAGGGTCGAAGCTCGATGTTGCACAAAGGACCTTCCCCTTTGAAACGATGGAATTGTAGTCATATGGTGCCATAACATTTATCCTATCGGTGGTATTCTGATCAAGCATGGGTGAACTATCAGGAAAATGTGAGTCGAGGAAAATCTGTTAGGTCTTCACAGGAGTCAGTCCAAACACCATCCTGCTTCAAAATAAAACTGGGCATAGATGGATTAGTCGAACTTTCCGTAGTCTTGAGGTCTCCGTTGATCCTTCAATTCGTTCGCAGAAAAGCGCCTACGAACTTTGCTCCGTCTTGCTAAGCTCCTTTTTTATACTCCGAGATGTTCCTTGTAAAAAGTTCAATCTGACACCAGTGTGGAACTATTCGCCCGATTGAAGCTTTTCCTACAGGTAACTCTATAATGGCCAAGTTCCCTAGACCAAGATTGAGATTTCTTGTTCCCTTTCGGTCTGCTTTCTGGACATGGTTTTGCAATGGATTGCGGTACGTCATCTTTAAAAGCGGTCACCATACCGTTCAACTCCTTTTTGTTACGTGTTGAATTTGGAAGGGGTGGCAAAACCATCCATTGGCCAATCAATTTTTTTCTCCTATTTACAAAAATGGGACGGGTCGCTGGAAGGCTATCCACACTGAACTGATACTGAATACCTACAACGGTGGTTAGATAAGAAGTGCTCTGGAGATACTTTTTAATCATGTACCAATTAAAAGATGTTCTCAGAGGCCCAAGAAATATCTAAAACTTTTTGAATGTTTTTGATCTATCTATTTGGGGCGACCAGTAGCGCAGTGTGTTGAGGCATCAGTCTCATGTTCGACTACCGTCGTTTCGGGTTCGAATTCCGTCCACGGCAACGTTCGTGGCCATGGATGTGCGGAGGTGCATGCTGGCAACTGCATTCTCCGAAACAAGTTTATGCCAACGAAACGTCAACTGGGCCACATGGAACAGTTGACGCGCTATGCCCCACAAGGGGTTAGGGCAATTGAGTATCTATCTAGATCTAGGATCCAAATCTCAACAAAAACAGTGGGATGCGGCGTACTTTCAACTAAAATAAGATCACTTAAACCAGAGACGCTGACAATACCTGTGTAGAAAATCATACCGGATGTCTTCCCAAGTCACAGTCACTGTTAAAGTTCATCACAACTTAAAAAAAGAATAGTTGGAGTATGACGTAGAAAAAATGGTAAGACCTCACGAGCCAAATGGACCTCATTCTATACTATGGGCGTTTTACATATTAATCTCTCGTAATCTGGAGTGTACGATCTTTGAACAATGCCCGCGCGCTCGCAACACTGCTACAACAAGTCGGTAATTATAACTTAAACGCGCTGGCACTTCAGTGTTACCATACACTGTCGATCTCGAACTCGAACCTGGTACAAATATCCTCTGACACACACACACACACTTCACATAGGTGTGAAGAAAACCGGTCCACTTGTACTAGGTTTGTGCTCGAGTTCGAGTTCGACAGTGTATGGTGACACTCAGGGGCAAATTGGTCTGAAATGCAGGTTTTCGTCATGGATTAATCTATTCAAGTGGCCTCGCCGACAGAAAAACAACGACATTCGTGGTAGACAAGGTATTCAAATCTCACGTTATCGACTGAAAGCCAATCAAGGAGCGATTATGTGGCATACGCTTAAAAGCAACGTTCAACATTTGACTCATTAATACCCACGCCCCAACTGAAGACAAAAACCAAGATATCAAATAGGACTCCTACAACACCCTGGAAAGTTTCTTTGGCTCCCTGCCCACAAACGATATAAAAATACAAATGGGGGACTTCAACGCTAAGCTCGGGGACAAGAAGACCCGCCGAGGAACTACAGGAGGACAAAGTCTTCATGAAGAAACCAACCATAACGGCCAACGTCTTGTAGATATTAGAACCAGCAGCGTTCTACTCATCAGCTCAACCACTTTCCCACACCTAAGCATCCATAAACGAACCTCGAAATCCGCTGAATGCCGTACCTTCTACCAGATATACCATGTCCTTATTCAATGATGATGGGCATCGAGCATCCTGGACGTACTTACGTTCAGAACTGTAAACTTCGATTCTGATCACCACCTTGTCAACATTAAATATCGTTGTAGTATGTCGAAAGCACTTCTAATGAAAGCCACCTCCGAAAATTCCACATCCAGGAACTGCAATCACCCACAGTTGCGGAGGAGTACGTATCGCCGCCGAAAAGGAAACGAACATTTTCGCTCTTCCCGGTACTCCGTTCTTCGCACGAAAGCCCTATACACAGGCAAAAGTCTTCACACCGCTCTGGGCAATTTCCACGCGAAAACAATTACTTTGCATTTTATTTCGTGTGGAAACGGGTCATTACAGTGGTGATCGCTCTCTTTTGAGTGAGAAGGGGAAATTCAAGTAGAGTGAAGAGTGCCGCGGATAAGTGCTATGTGCAAGTCTACACTGACACTTTTTCCTGGGAGAGAAAAGTGCAAAATTTTCGCACGAGGAGGTTAGTACCAGTCTATAACACGAAACCGGTCGCAGAGCAAGATATCAAGGTACGAATCTCGACGGAGTTTGAAGGATTGATTCGACGATGAATGTCTGAGGTAGCGAGGAAGAATAATAGAGGAGAAACAGTTCCCGGCGATAGGAATAAGTCAGAAGAAAGAGATTTACGAAGTGCTGCGAAAAGATGCTGCTATAGCATCATAAAAGAAAAAAAAAAGAAAATAGTCCAACGACAAGCATCGACCAAGGCCTCGACAGAAATAAAACCAGGCAAGCATATAAAATTAAGAAAGTTATAAGAAACGGCGACTATCAGGGAGGCATTCGACCCGAAGATCCACAACTGACCAGATATTCACAGTGAAACAAGTGCTGGAAAAACTTCTCGGGTTTAGTAGGGAAGTTCACCAAATTTTGGTGAACTTCAAACAGGTATACGACAGCATCGACCGAAGTTCGATATATAACATCATTTTGAACTTCGTTATACCACCAAAGCTAGTCCGGTTGATAAGGATAGCCATGTCAGATTACTCCTCGCAGGTCAGAATTGACAACAGCTTGGTCACTCGAGTCGGACTGAAGCCGGGCGATGGGCTGGCGCCCATGCTACAATATTTAATCTCGTATTTGAATACGTGGCCAGAAAGTTACCGGTGGACACAAAAAATCAATCTGGTGTCAGTGACCCAAATAGTTAGATACGCGGATGACAATAACATCATGTCAACATCAGCCAAAGAAACGAACGAAATGCTGCAAGCTCTCGATTAGGCAGCGAAAGATGTTGGTCTACAAATTAACAAATCCAAAACGTAGGATCCGACGCAGAAAAGCCGGATTATCCGGATCAAACATACGGGATAAATAAAAATAGACGATTAGACAACCGAAAAGGAAGATAACGTCAAATATCTTGGAGACAACATGGCAAAGAATGGCGATGAGACCCAAAAAATCAAACAGTGAATACAGCTCATAAACCGAAGCTTCTGTGCGGTACTCAGGCTGATGTAGGCTTTGTGGTATGCCAGGGATGCGAAACCTGAACCCTCACTCAAGCGTCGGAAAAAATGCCAAATGCCTGTGAAACGAGGGTCCTCAGACGAATCACTGGTGCAACGCGTCAAGGAGAAAAATGGTGAAGACTGTACAATCATGAGTTGTACAAAATATTTAACGAACCGGAGGCCTCCCGATTCATCAAGATACGACGACTACATTGGGGCACTTGCAGCGATTGGATAACCTAACCACCGAATCCCTAAGAAGGTATTTGTAGAGAAGTGCAAGTGTACGAGAAATCTTGGAAGGCCGAAAAAACAATGGGAGGCGGCACGGCGCGGCCATCCGAAAAGTCAGTAGAAAGCTGCTTTGAGTGGTAAACTAAAAGCATCAGTGTATGGACTGCGACGTATGGAGGCAAAAGCTTGGAGAAGCCATATCCTCCAGCCGATAATATGACTATTAAGTAAGTAAGTATAATAGACCACGCACCAGCGTATAATGTGTGGTATAATGCATGGTATAATAGCTGATCTTATGTGTGGTCTAATAGTGACGATCTGTTTCAGCTGATCATACTCAATTGCCCTAACCCGTTGTGGGGCATAGCGCGTCAAATGTCCCATGTGGCCCAGTTGACGTTTCGTTGGCATAAACTGGTTTCGGAGAATGCAGTTGCCAGCATGCATCTCCTGCACATCCATGGCCACGAACGTTGTCGTGGACGGGATTCGAACCCGAAACGCCGGTAGTCAAACATGAGACTGATGCCTCAACACACTGCGCTACCGGTCGCCCCAGCTGATCATAATATAATATGAACATGAGGTGATCTTATTACAATACAAAAGTTCAAGTCTCAGCAGCGAACTAGAGTGATACTCTTATATAAATAATACTACAAGATCTAATTTAAGAATTGTTACAAGACTTACGTTATCAGAGTCTAGAAGTGTCTTACTAGAGTCTTATGAGAGCTACACGAGCTTAATTTTGAAGAGTTTGATAATTGGGAATGGAGAGAAATTTAACAAACAATTGTATTTATGTTCGACATGTTCAGCATATTTTCCCGAATTTTCGCCTCAGGACCCTCATTTTTTGTTTTACGCATTTGAGGGGGAGTTCCTTTGTTTTGATTGCTAAGGTAATGCTGACATAAACTTGTCGCCATCTGTGATTCCCAGCATTTAAATCGAAATTTTGGATTTTACTTTTTATAAAGTAACTAATAGGCGGAGTTAAAGTATAATTTTTAAAAATCAATTTAATGACCACTATCATCTCTAAATCATCCCCTTAAATCACTTAATCTTAAACGCTTTATGTATACTGCCCATACTATCTACAATATAAAAGTGTGACATAAACAACAGGCAAGAAGAAAGAAACTGAGTGTGTATAGCAGAAAAGTCAAAGTTAAAGATTCACTTCGATGAATGGAGGACGCTACTATAGTCCTCGTAGCCGGAATGTGCTTCTTCATCGTCGTCGTCTTTTTCTCGCCCATGATGCGAGAAAAAATGGTCTTTTGGCCAATAAAAATAAACGATCAACGTACAAACGTAGAAGAGTTTTTCTTGAGTGCATTTACTTGTAACGTGGACCTTTCTCACAGCATGTCTTTAAGGGTAATACAACAGAAATGGTCAAGAGAAGGCTGTCTATGTGCTCGCCCTACGCCATCATTTTAACTGATGTCGACTTTGTGAGCTGCTTTAAATATATTCACATTTATTTGAAGGATGCAGACAAAATCATCGCTTGTCTTCTTAGTTATTGGTAGAAAAAAGGATGAATGATACATGCAGGGAAAACTGCGAGTGAATATTTGGGATGGTTCGCAATCTATCTAAATAGAAATATGTCTGAATGAGACTCTTTTTCAAATGCAATTGAGTTATTGTTATTTATTTCCATAGTTCAAGCCTTCAAAGCAACAACTAGAATTATGTTTTTTTTAAAATGCCTTCCATTAGTACCACTAAGCTCCCAAGTCGCTTCTTCTTTTCTTTTAGAATAAAAACCAAGATTGCCGTCTGAAGAGACTTTCACAGGACATCCCACTAATTATTTCTTCCGTTTTAATTAACTAATTTCCACCTTCTACTTGGAACTCGTAGTGTTGCTTTTGATGAAATAAATTCACCAATGTGCTGAAATTGCACTAGAAATTATCTTCCCTAAGTATAAGAAATGTTTAACCCTATTGTTCAAAAGCTTTGGCTTTATTTTGTCAATGGAGAAGTGGATGTATTGTACTTACTTTCAGGGAGGTAGAGGAGAGCCTGTTCATTCTTCACTTTTTTTAAAACACAAACATGATATTTAAGTTAAGTGAGCTGATAACCAAATCTGTACAGTGAACGCGATTTACTTGAATTACTTGATGAACTACTTGATGGAAAGTCACTACAAAGCCAAAAACACGTCTTTATTTCTTTCTTGATCGAATGTAAGCGACAATGGTTGAATGTATTTATCTTCGTGCGTAGAGATACCATCAACGGGTTAATACCAAACTCCATACAATTGTTCTTATTCTATTCAAGAACACAGTATCATACCATTGTTCTATAACCACACTATTCATACACATTGAGCAGTAGCAGAACTCTTGCTCCAATTGTGGCGGATTGAGTCGCAATTTGCAGTGATGTTAAAATACTTGTTTCTGTCGCTTCCTCACTCCCAACAGATGGATGTCTTCTAATATAAATTACTCACTTAAGGATACATCCTTCTTGAGACAAATTCGGTAGAACTCCGTTCGTGGAATTATAGCGCTTGATGCCATTTCGAATGAGTGTATATCCTTGGAATAGTTGATAATAGTATCACTTGCAGAATATATTTTAGTATACATCAAGGAACATAAAGAGTGAGATTCAGTTCCGTGAGTGTGTACGTATGCATGAAAACCAGTTTGCAGCTGGAATAGTCCAATTGGCTCGTACTATGCTCGGTCCGGAACAATGTCTGACACATCTCAGGGAGAAAGAGGCATTTTAGCTGACACTAGAATCCTCAGAACATGACAGCCACGTGATTTACAACAACTCACCCCATCTTATTGAATTCTAGGCAATTACTTTCCACTCCTCTGAATTCGTCGGCATATTTTGCACGAACCAAATTAAAATGGGGATTTAATTAGCTGAAGTAGTGTTTCCTGAATTGGCGGTAGGAATTATTGGAGAAAGGCAGTGGTGTTAATTGGATGGCATCACATCCTGATTTTAGCAGTCAGTTCTTACAATTCGAATTTTTAAAATGAATATTTTGCAATATTTCAACCAATAACTTATCTGAGGCTTGTAGTTTATTTAACAGCGCCTGATGTCGTGAGAGAAAATTTACTAATCAAGATAAATCACAAATCTTCTGCTAATTATGTAAGTACACAGTAAAAAAAAACAAAAACCTATGGAAAATTCACCAATTCGGTGTGCCATTATGACGGATATTTCGGAGTAAATAAAATACTTTCTGTATATTACTTTTATTAGGTTTACAACTTTGCTTCCCCCGTTTTCGGACAGACGGCTGCATCGGTGAGGGCTGGTGAAAATACGTAGTTCCAAAGTACCAAAAAGTGAGTTTGGTCGTCTGTGAACGTATCGACATCCCCACATTAGTAAAAGTTGTTCGCATTTTTAAGCGAAATTCACACACACGACGCGCACGACTGCTTGAAATTTCAGTCGAGATACACAGCATCAAATGGGCGGATTCACACTCATCGCTCAGCATGCGATACGATCGACTATGCTTGGCTAGCTGAAAATGTAGCTAATCTGAATATCGCCTTAATCAGATTTGCGATTCAAAATGTCTGTTTTCGAGCCAAGTTCTCGTCATTTGCGGGAAGTTTTGATCTTCTGCTTCCATTTGACAAAAACTGCAGCTGAGGCTCATCGAATGCTCTCAGATACTTACGGTGAGGTTGCTCTGAGTGACAGAACATGTCGTGAGTGGTTTCAACGTTTTAAAAGTGGCGATTTCAATATCGAGGACAAGCATGTGAAAGCTAATATAAATTTTGATACAATTTTATAAGCTTAATTTTACTTTGTTTGCAATTTTTTTTTATTATTAGTTGTAGTAACCGTAATATAATTTTAAATGTCAATTGAACAATTTTGTATATTAATATTTATTTTAGTGAAAAAGTGCTGTCAAGTTAATAATTTCTATAATTAGTGAAAAGTGCGTTCCAAGTTAGATAAATAGTAGACGAGGAATATAAAAAGGGTGAGTTCACTGAGCAAGTTGCCTAATTATAAGAGTATTTAATAAAGGACCTAGGGTATGTAAGAAAAAGTGATCCAAATGAGGAGCGAGTGTGAGAAAAAGAGCTGAAGGTTGACTTCTTTTTAGGAGAAGAAGTTGTCCACCTCAGCGTATTTTCGAATACACTGAGAGAAATTCGCGCGATTGAAAAGAACGCGTCGCGCGTTTAAAACCACGTTTAAAAAATTCCCGTTCAATTTAAATATTTCTTGTTGAAATAAACAGAAAAGCGGTCAAAATAACAATATTTTAACAACATGCAACCGCGACCATGTTTAAAAAATACGTTTAATTTAAACGTGGCACATTTAAATGCATAAGTGGTGTATTTAAACAATGTTATGTTTAATTTAAATACATGCACATTCGAGAGAAGCATTTAAATTCTCGCGCGTTTCAATCAAACGGTTTCATGTTCTATCAAAATGAATAGTCGATTGTGCACGCATTTATTTTAAACGCATTCATGTTCAATTTCGAGACTTTAAGCAGTTCAAACGCAGATGCGTTTCATTTAAATGGTATTTACTTTGCTTTGAATGCATGCATATTCACATATACGTACTCATGCCTAACTGGATATTTGGACTTTTTTAGTTTATACTTGGCGTTTGCCCATAATCACGTCGATATTAGTTGTTCGTGTTTTCCGAAAAGTGCAGTGCGGAAAGTGAAACTTGGTGAAATTGCCGTTAAGAAATATTTTGTTCGGAAGGTTAAATAGAAATTTCGATTTGTCATATCGGTTATTTGTGTTGAATAAAACTGTCTGCAAAACAATTGCTCTAAACCATCTGAATAACCTGTTAGAGTGCAGAGTTTCAAGATCCACTCTACGCAGCCATGTGTGAAAAATCTCAAAGCAATATCGAAATAGTGTTAGTTGAAAAACAATTGAACAATGAAAAGGAACTCGAACTTTTTAAACTTTTAGAATCATGGGGACTTGAAGGATATTACACTCATCTTAGAGGTAACTACACAAACATATAATTTTAAGGTTACTTTATATAAAATAAAACTGATTCGAAATTAAAAACCTTGCGACTTTAATCCTTTTCCTTTTCCTTTGAAATAAGAAAATATTGCGTTTATTTGTTATGAGTGTTTGTCGGTTTTAGCGTTATATATTTTAGGAAAAAGATAGCTTCGTTTTTTTTTCCTTTTGACGCCAATATTTACTGTATTTTGCTATATCGATATTTCGGAGGTTATATTCTCCCTTCCTCAGTACTTTACAATCTAAATTTACAAAATCGTTCTTCTATTTATACTTATTTTTTAAAAAGTTATTTTGAGCTCTATGCATTCAAGTTTAATTTTAGTTTACCATTTTTCTTCAAAGAAAATTACAAAAGTAAAATAAGCTTTAATTTAAAGTGACAATTTAAAAAGTAAGTATCGTTTTTTAAATTTAAACTGTAAACTACTGAGGAACGGGGAATATAGCCCCCGAATTATCAGCTTATTTATTTAATTCTACAACAATAATTATTGTTATTTTAGAATGCTAGCTTTTACTTGAAATTTAAGGTAGTGACTCTCTTATTCACTAATGAAGTAAATTTTCTCTTAGCGAATAAAAGCTAACAAGCCGAATATTTCAATCACAAATTCAAATCAAGCATATTCTTTTATTAATTTTTCCTACAAGATGCTGGTGTTGGATTTGATGAGCTCCCATACCTGAATAATGACGATATCCAACAATTGTTTCCTACGTTTCAATTGATTGGAGTAAAAGCTAAATTTCGAGAGAAACTGAAATACTGGAAATCTGAAAAGGTACCCAGTTCCGTATTTTAGTGAATCACTCTTCCAAATATCGAAATGTGTTTTTTTTTTATTTATAGTGTGGTATTGAGGCGGATACTGCTTCCGTGGCGTCTGATCTGATCAAATGGGTTGATGAAAGTCGGAAGCAAATTAACAGCCCATGTTCATCGTCTAATACAGGAACCTCAAGCTATTCAATTGATAATGTAAGCCAATTTCATATATACGTATCTGTGCTAATTATATATTAAAGCAACATAATCTTTCAAATCCAGATTGACATCACAGGAGTACTGCAGCAAAGTGTGAAAGGTCAAGCTGTACTGGACTACTTCCAGAAAAATTCCAAATTATCTCCGACTTACCAGCAATTTCTATCAAATTGCATAATAGATACCGTTGCATCGAAGCACAGGAATCTACGAAATTTTGATTTCAAACTTTTAACTGAAAAGATTGTTAAAACTTTTCCGAGCGAGAATCCGGTATGTTATTTTCTAGTAATTATGATAATTAAATTTTAAAAGTTTTGTCTTAGGACACTTACTATGTTGAAAGAAGTGCACTGAGGAAGCACCCCAAGGGCAAACTTCATGACCGTTACTTCAACGTGAGGTCCAAACTTAGACATGCGAAACCGTTAGAAACTGCTCCTCCACCAAGGTTAACTTCAGAAGAACCTTTACCTGAAGTGGATAAAAACTTGTTGTCCAGCGTAAAATTGTGGTTAAAATATAATAGCCACCCACGTGAAGAAGTTACCGATAAATGGAGTAGAACTTTCCAAATACGCCGTAATCATATCTTAACACCAAACGAAAACTTGCAAAATATTTTGAAGGAGTGGCCCTTGTTCAAAGATGGAGAACTTGGCAGTTCGCTTGTAAGTTTGATTTTTGTGTATATATTAAGTGGTAATATTGATATTTCATGCAATATACAGGTCAATGTCGACTTCAGTTTAATATACCCTAATAAATCTGGACTTTTGTTCGAAAAGTGGAATGACTTCATAGAAAAAATATTGCCATTCTTCAAAAACAACATAAAAGACGTGGAATCAAAAATTTATTTCAACCAAATTGAAAAGGAAAATCCCAACGAAGGTAAAAAATCTAGTTTTGTTCAAAATATCATCCCTGATGTACATTTTATGTGCATATAGATTCTCGAGACTGCGCTGTTACGATTCTCCTGAACGCAGTCCTTCCACCTTCAACGCGCTTGATCAGTGAAAGTGGATGCAACAAAAAAAAGAGGAAGGTAACAATAAAAGAGGGGAAGGACTCCCTTGTAATTCATTTAAAATATATTAGTGAATTTCAACGAGCTTTAGAGGACCTAACAGAACGATTTTATTCTTCGAGGGAAAAAATTCAACCATTAATTATCGTCGTAGGACCGGCAGTTACATCCTTACAGGAGTTTTACATTTACTTTGATGGAGTAAAATTTAAATTTCCAACATTTGTTTCTTGCTTGGATACATGTTTTAAGGTATTCCATGTTTTGAATCTTGAATATCCGCCACATTCCTTAAATGTTTGGCAGTTTTTGCAGAAATATTTTTATGAAATTTCCATTGGAAATGATAAAATTACACCTAAAGTCTCAGGATTAGTCTCGTTTTTGATGAATCCTAAATAATTCAAATTCCAGTTTTTAGCTGCTTTGTGATATTACTACGTTCTCATAAGAATTATTAATCATGTACTTCTGCTCTATATGTAAGTTAGGGTACTCAAATGCTTCTGATCTTATAAATCACTTAAAAAGTAAGCATGAAATACCTGCATATGGTACTTACAAATGTGCTCAACCAAAATGCTTCCAAACATTCTCGAATAGGAAAGCCTTTAAAAAACATTTGGTTAAGACCCATAAGGTATTTGTAGACTCCACAATTGCTAACAGATCAGTCAATGTAAATACCCTTAACAAAAACGACGAAAATTGTCATTCGCAAACTTGTCCTAACTTTTCAATGTTGGAAAACTCACCCCAGGAGCTTTCAGTAGAAGCCAACGTGGATATAAAAAAATATTTTGAAGATCTTTCTCATACAGTCCTTCGTTTCTCATTAGAACTCTTTTCAAAACCTAATTTAAGCAGAAAAGATTCGATTAAAATCCAACAGGGGGTATCACAGATTACGGACGGTATTGTTAGTGTTTTTAAAACCATAATCCATGCAAAACAGTCCGCTGATGCAACTGCCTGTAATTTTGAGAAAGCATTCAGTGAATGTTCTGACCCTTTTCAGTATTTCAAGACTGAGTATAAATTTATGCAATATTTGTTTAAAAGAGATCTACTTAAATTTCCATTTTGCCACACAATGAACAATGAAGTACGTGAGGTTAACGTAAATGGACAACCAACACTTGATACAGTGAGTGCAAAAGCTTATTTTTTACCAATAAGATTTCATATCAAAATTTTTTTTGAAATGCCTGGTGTTTTAAGAGCGACTTTAGATAATATGCGCTCTTTGGAATGCCGCACTCATTATCATAATTTTGTTAATGGAGAATTATTCAAAAATAAGTTGAAATCCACTGCTGTCGAAATCGTTATACCTTACTTTATATATATGGACGATTTTGAGGTAAATAATGCTCTCGGTAGCCACTCATCTCAGGATACCCTTTGCGGAGTTTATTACAATTTTCCTACTATACCTACCTTCATGTTATCAAGCCTAAATTACATATTTGTTGCAGGCTTTGTAAAAACTAAACATATTAAAGAATTTGGAGTAGATTCTTCACTTTATTTTCTTAAAAACGAACTCAATTGTTTAGCGCAAGAAGGGTTAGATATTCATACAGAAGAAGGTCACTTCAAAGTACATTTCGTTCTTGGCTTAGTATTAGGCGACAACTTAGGTTTGAAATCGATGCTCGGCTTTACAAAGTCCTTCAATTGTGATAAATTTTGTAGGCTGTGTAATAGGTCCAAGAAACATATGCAAGTAGATTGCAAAGAAGCAAAGGATACTATTAGGAGTGTTGATGGATATAATAATGACCTGAAAATAGATGATCCCAAAAAAACTGGCATTCATGAACCTAGTATACTCAATGAAATCTGCTTCTTTCATATAACTGATAATTTCACTGCTGATATTATGCATGACGTTTTTGAGGGAATATGCCACTATGAAATTTGCCAAGTCTTACTAGCCTTAATTACTAATAATGTACTGTCTCTTGAAACTATCAACTATCGAAAAAAAATGTTTCCATACGGAAGTTGTGAAATTGGAAATATTTCGGTGCCAATTCAACGGCATCATTTAAAAACTCATAGGTTAAAAATGTCCGCTCGGGAAATGTGGCATTTTGCACACTTTCTACCACTATTGATTGGCGATCTGATCCCGCAACATAATAAATTTTGGCATCTTTTTTGCTATTTGCTCAAAATTATTGATTCCGTATTATTGAGTGAATTCACTGTAGACGATATTAGAAATTTAAGACGTATAATATATGACCATCACAAACTTTACATTAACTTGTGTGGTCCACTGAAGCCAAAACACCATTTTTTGGTACACTATCCTACGATAATAGAAAAAAGTGGACCCTTAAAATATTTATGGTGTTTTCGCTTTGAAAGCAAACACAAAGATTTTAAAAAATACGCAAATGTTATCACTTCAAGGAAAAATATTGCATTTTCTTTATCAATAAAATATTGTTATTACTTTTCCCAGTTTATTCTTTCGAAAAATGGACTTCCGGCTCTTGTTGAATTTTCAACTTGCAAACCTATATCTTTGACTCAGATGTCTCAATATTCGGAAGTGGCCTTCGCGAATAACTTCGACACTTCTTTAGTATATATGCCGGAAATGGTAATTTACAAAGGCACAGAATATAAAAAAATGATGTATTTAATCAAAAGGTATACGGATAATAGACTTATTCGACTTTTTAAAATTCTTGAATTTGTTATAACTGAAACAAAAAGTTTATTTATATTATGCACTGAAATTACTGTCACAAAATTCAGTGAACATTTTCAGAGCTATGAAGTTGGGATGAATACTGAAAAATTAGTTATACACGAAATTGATTTTTACACTAGTGGTCCATTACATATATACCCATTGACCAATGGAAAACATTATGTTCGAAATAAGAGCATTTAAAATTTTGAATTATGTTTAATTTTTAAGAAGAAATCATCTCTGCTAGGGTTATACGTCATTTCAGAAACTCTTCCTATTGTTCACCAATAATTTGTCCCTTTTATTACCATTTATACCAGCTAATTGCACATAATACTACATTAAAAAACTGAAGAAATTACTTGATTTTGTCTTTTGTTTCAATAAAACTTTGCCGTTATTACCCATGCCTAAATCAAACAATAGCATAAGTAAAAAATGTCAAAAGTTTAAATGTTCTAATATTTCAATTATTGAATAAATGTTTGTTCATTAAAAGCTATAAAGTTATGGCGTATTTTTATGTACGAGCATGTGTATGTAGACAACACCTTAAAAGGTTTTCGCATAGGATCACAAAAGGTTTGTAGCAGTACTAAATATAAGAACTAAAAAATATCCACTGAAACATGCACTACTGTCAAATTAACAGCGAAGAATATTCAAATTGACAGCTTGATAATTGCGAATCCTTGTCAATTTAAACATAATTGGATTTGTTTTTCTAATGGTAATTACGGTTAAGGTAAATGTCCACGGTTTGAAATAATAATAGGCGTACGTTTCAGTTGAATGAGATAAATATTTAAAATGAAAGCTGCCACATTTAACTAATCAATAGCCTAGTATTTACGAAAAACGCGAAGACTATTGGTATGACAACATACCTATTTAAAATATCCATATTTAAAACAACCATGCGCATGTTTATTAATTAAACGTAAACGCTGTTGGCGCCTTTTTAAACGCGAAAATGGTTGATTTATACTAGTTTTGCGTTTGTTTGGACAACTTTTTTCTCTCAGTGTAAGAGGTTGTCTACTAGTCATGGTTGCTACTTCGCGAACCTACTCTTTTTACCGAACTAGGTTGACCTAGGTCCGCAATCGAAAAATGATCAGTTTCGGAGCAAGAAAACGAACCTAGATCATTTGATTCTTTTAAGTTCAGGTCGGAATCGGAGCAGTTTGATAATTTGATTCTTTTAAGCTCAGGTCGGAATCGGAGCAGTTTAAAAATGAACAGTCCTGAATCGGAGTATGATCAGATCAGATCGTTTGAATATGGGGAATAGAAGAATAGATGAAGAACAGATTGTGTGACATACATATACGATTGATATTGCTATTGCTACGCTATATTGTAGTGTAGAATGGAGTTGGAATGGAATAAACGTTCAATTGGATTTTATTTATGTTAGGTAGAGTGAAGTTTTTCGTCTTTTGTTGTGTTGTGAGTGTTGAGTGACCGTGGCCGATCGGTATGGTGGATAAGAATATGATACTGGATTGGGTGCAAGCACATTCGTACTTATACTTACTTATATGTATTATTTGGCTAACATAAAATAGGTGTTGCGTTGCGTTACGATGCAAGATGATAGGATATGGGATTGGAAGTTAAGGGGCTATACCAGTGTGAACGCTAAAAAAAAACTAGAAACTAACTTCAAGAAACTAGGTTCGCAGGCCGAGGTCGACCTGATCCGCAAGATGAGCAGGTCATATCATGACTATTGTCTACTTCTTGAGATGAGAAGTAGTCACTTCGGTGACCTTGAGAAAGGATGTGTAGGAGGTTGTCTACTTCTTGAGATGAGAAGTAGTCATTTCAGTGTGAATGGTTGTGTAGGAGGTTGTCTACTTCTTGAGATGAGAAGTAGTCACTTCAGTAACCTTGTGAGAGATTGTAAAAGAGGTTGTGTGTTTCATGGAGTTGTTTCACCTCGATGATAGATTTCGTAAAGGTTGCGGCCCCTTTATAGAGTGGTTGTTTCACCACTGCTCTTTTCCAAGCAGTGGTTGTGTGCCACCTATTAAAGGATGTGTATCACCTTTATTATCTACCGACATACCCGAATAATTAATTTTGCCAGTAGTTGTGTGCTTTTGGTAGAGGAGTTGTTCACTACTGGATGATCTTATTTAACTACATCTTTATATTATCTTTTAAAATACTCTTTCTATTCGGTAGCATGCTCATCTATAATTAATTTTACAGGTGAGACGTTTTGTCAGTAATATCTGACTAATTGAAGTGGAATAGTGAGTATGGTATCATAACGTCCAGGGATCCATGTTTTTAATAAACTTTATATCAAATTATTTATTCGTCTTACACATGGTGGTGGGAGAGACAAAATTTTCAAAAGGAAGGAAGTCAAAAAATGGATCCAATCATGGATCGCGTCGAAAGACGCCTCCTTTTTCCGAGATAGAATCCGAAAATTGCCGGAGAGATGGGCGAAAGTTGACAGTTCTTTCAATAATACATCTGTAAGTGCTTTTTGGCAATTAAGCTTTTAAAAACGACGGAAGCAAAGTTGTAAACGCAATATATTTAATTTAAATTTTGATTTTCGCTATATCACAAAGTCCAACATCCCAATCACTTGTCTGAGGCTTGTAGTTTATTTAACAGCGCCTGATGTTGCGAGAGAAAATTTACTAATCAACATAAATCACAAGCCTTCTGCTAATTATTTCCGTAGGTGTATGCTTTAACAAACACCTACGGAAAATTCGCCGAATCGGTGTCCCATTATGACGTATACTTCGGAGTAAATAAAATACTTTCTGTATGGATATCACTTTTAAACCTATAGGTGAACTTCAAAATATCCTGAATGGACGAAATACTATACAGCGTGTCCTGCTTCAATGATGGATAGAACCGTTCATTTGAGGAAAACTGATACCAAAGCAGACATTCTATCTTTAGGCATTTTTTTTGTAAATTATGTCAAAAAATTTGACTTGCCGAACTAGATAAAAATTTGCTACTCTCCCAATAATTTAAATTCGGGATTTGATCTCACTTTCTAATGCCCGGTTCACATTATTCCAGTCCAGTAATCCAGTCCAGCAATCCAGTCCAGTGATGGACTGGATCATATCGTCTACATGATTCCAGCCCAGTAGTCCGAGTGTGTTGTTGATTCGGTAACTATATAATGATTTCTGGGCGAGCTGGAATCAAAAAGTAGACCGACAATCCAGTCACTGGACTGGATTGCTGGACTGGATTACTGGATTGGATGGCTGTCCAGTGCCGGCTCACATTATTCCAGTAGCAATCCACTGGACTGGATTACTGGACTGGATTGGTTACTAGAATAATGTGAACCGGGCATAAAACTACACAAAATTTCATATAAAATGACTTTTCCTCGGTTGCGAAATTTACCTAGTTGTAGTCGCAACGGTTAGGATGTTCGTCCGATTCCTACTGAATGCGGTAATCTTCGATAAAAAGGGTATTTACGTGTCGGACAATGAGCCCATTCAGCTGTTAAATGAGCACCCATTTGGAGTAAATAAGTCGGTTGAGCGTGTAGCTGATCACACACCTTCACACAAAACACACCGTCACGATCCAGTAAATGAGATGATGTTAACTCATCCCGATACCCAACTAACAATTTTCCTGAAGATTCCGGGTATTAAAATATCACTTAATCGTATAGCTCTCCTATAGTTATACAAATTGAAAATTTACGTGTGAAACTCCCTTATAGGAGTATTTGATCCCATAAGTAATCCATAAAGCATTTTGTGGTGCAAATTATAATGGCGTTACTCTATGAATTATTCTGTTCTCCAATAATCATTTTATATTCATACTATAAAATTGTTATAGGGGTAAAACATGAAGATCATACAATAAGAGTTCTATAACAGGACGGCGAAGAGCGAATCTACAAAAGTCATCCCATAATTTTTTTTAGGATATTTAGTCCCATATTACTCCCATCAGTTGATCAACTGCAGCTAAGATGGAGTAAGGTTACAATCATTTATGGTCTTCTGACAGGAGACTAGTGTCTGAGAAGCCATCTGGAACCCATGGTCATAGTGGAGGACAGCAGCTGCCGTTTCGGCGAGTGTGATAATAAAATATCACTTCATTTTCTTCGCAAACTTGAGGCGATAGCCTGTCGTTGCAAGAATTGCCTTACTCGTCCCGGAAAAGATTGCTGAAGCATTTGAATAGCTTTGTTAGCACGACCAAGCTTGATTGGCCACTTGATTTCATTGCTTGTTGACATTAATTGGTCGGAGCGCCTATCTCTCCTATTTTCTATCTAGTTTAATCAGCTTTCGAAAGGATATACTAAACTATCTCTCCAGCCAGTACTCAAATGACAATTTTATGATAATATTCCAAAGCTTTTCTACAACAACTAAAATATTTTAAAAATTTATTCGAAGATTCATTAAAACTCGATCTCACAAGTCAGAGTCTAAAATAGGCTCATTGGTTTCTTCGAAACAATTATGTACTGAGCTGAAGTAAGGCGATGGACTGGCTCCCACTGTATCCAGCCTCCGAGAACACGCGTTTTCACGTTTCTGTTTATTACAAAAACAAAATCTTAAAAAAGCTTGCTTCGCGTGAAGGGTATCATACCTTCGTTGTGTTTTGTGGGCCTTTTTGAAATTAGTAAAATAGTAAAACTTGTTGCGATTTCAAAGAGGTATATGATATAGTGGGGCGATTTCAACCAAATTTAGGAACGTGGCTTAGCAGTCAATACGATTGAATAATATGCAATTTCGTAAAGATATCTTCAAAAATAAAAAAAAAATTTTCTGCCAAAAACTTGCTTTTGGGACTGTCGTTCCTATGACAGCTATTTGATAGAGTGGTCCGATTTCAACCAAATTCGGAAATATGATTTCACTAAAAATACTATTGATTCTAGAAAGAAGGCTTTGTGCAAAATTTCAGATCGATAGCTTTAAAACTGAGGGACTAGTTTGCATAGAAACAGACAGACAGACGGACAAAGCTTAATCGAATCGTCTCATCATACTGACCAAGAATATACATATATATAGGTACATAGTTTATATGGTCGGAGATGCTTCCTTCTGTGCGTTGCAAACTTCATGACAAAGTTAATATACCCTATCACATCCGTGAAGGGTATAAAAAGAGGAGAAAAAGGAGATGGTGGATGTTGTCTGTACACAGAAACAGAACAAGGTAAATAATGCGCGCACTTGCGAAAAGCATTTAATTTAATTGAATTTTTACCAACAATGTAATTTTCCTCAAAAATCGTTTGCGCTCCTTCAGGTCAAGCAAAACGACTCGTGTAACCCCCTACCGGCTTCTTCCAGCCAGATTGGCAGTGTTTTTGAGAAAAAGAGCTGCCGTTCAGAATCTACTTTAGTTTTTGATTTTTTACCATTTTGAGTTTAGATTCGCAATCAGCGAGCCACCAGCCGCCTACCAGTTTCTGCCAGCAAGATTGATCGTGTTTATAAAAAAAAGTGTTGTCATTCTGGATTCATTTTTTGCTATTTGGTCTTCATATTCGCAATAAGCAATTCAAAAGCCCCTATCAGCTTTTTACAGCAAGATTGACCGTGTTTTCGAACAATAAAAGCTTGCCGTTCAAAAACTCCTTTAATTTTAGGTTTTTTGCAATTTTGACTTAAGATTCGCAAGCAGCGACCCAAATAACCCCCTAGCCTACAGATTTTTTCCAGCAAGATTGGCCGTGTTTAATTTGAAATTTAGTTTCGCAATTCGCGACACAAAAAACCCCCTTCCAGCTTTTTCGGCAGGGTAGACCACATTTTTGAAGGAACAGATCTAAATTCATTTTAAAACAAAACAGTAGTAAACTTTATTTTATCTCTACGTTCGGTTGTGGTTCTTTTCTTTTGTCACCTCGAACTGATATATTGGATTTCCAATAAACTGCTTCATCGATTTCATAGATAATCTCTTACCAACCCCATTTATCAAAAATGTTTTTTATCTTATTTGGCAAAAGTATTATAGCGCCTTAAAGGATCCAGATATAGAAATGCATCTAAGCATCCTTCTGGACTTAGCCGAACCCGGTTCATGCAGGTGCTACTTTCCAAATCCAAGTTGAAAGATACGATATCATTGTCACCCCCTTTTCCGTGACATTGCGTTTTAATTAGCGGCATTTAAGTTTATAATTTTTTAAATTTAAATGCTTAATGAGCCTGTCTTTTCATTGCCACTACCACCACCGGACAACATATTGCATTCATGTCGCTAATTAACCAAATCTTCGCTACGGGTCTGCATTTTTTTACCTTAATCACCGATTACTCTTTCATTCATGACTTCAGATATTTAAAGGTGGGTGGCTTGAAATAATACTATACAAGCACACAGAGAGAACGGAACAAGAAAGAATTTATTGATGCTAACAAAAGTAAGTTTGGAGGGTACAAGGACTTCTTCACAATGCCCAAGCACTACGACACGGTGGTATAATTTTCTCGTATTTTGTGCATAAATTTCAATACTGCACCGCGCATCAAGTCTGTGAGCATTAATTAAGGCACCACACAGGTTGAACAAGGAACCAAGAAACCTGTACGCGGTCGGTACCAATCTTGTAATGATCTCGGCATATTGGACAACACATCCCGCCGCCGATGTTGTCGTGAAGGAAGAACCAAGCCTAGATTGCCCGACGTCCACGTATACGTAATAATACTTAGAACTCACTTTTACCCGAGCGTCACATTCACATAGACCTTGTCGTGGCCATGGGGCCAAAAACCCATCTAAAAGAGGACAATTTTTAAAATGCAAGTTTCTGTGACATTAATTAATCTTCTGTTCACAACAAAATACACTTTGGGATGAGAAAAAGTTTTGTCAGTGTATTTTTCCAAGCAAGAAATGGGTATCTGTTTGATGTCTTAACGTCTATATCTTTATAAATTGTGTACCGGGATAAGATAGGACATTCAGGATAGTAGATACATAATCACTCGATATGTATGGAAAATGAAAAGTCCATTGATTGATACATCATATTCGACTTTCTTTTATGTTTTTAAATACAGTCTCCAAAATTTCTGTCCTACGGATAAATTATCTTAATTTTGACATCGAATTTCGGTCGAAATATACTCAAAGTGTAAGCATTTCTACTTGGATCAGTGTATCAATTAGACGAATGTGTGAATCAAGCAGCGTATTTGGTCGTCGTCTAAAACGACAGGTAGCCGTAAGTAACACGGAACGACATCAAATTCCACGGCTTTCAAGGTCTTCTCGATTTTTAATTGAAATAAATATTAGTGGACCAACATTGGACTCTCTTGGGACACCAGATGAGTTTGTTAAAGACACTGCTCAGATTCACATCAACAGCAATTTTTTTACGTATGATTACCTTGAATTGTGGTGATATCGTTGGGATTTGAAATTTCATTTTTAACTCCTGAGCTGACTAGTTGATCGTTATATAAAGTTTAGTTTTTTTTGTATGTGAGTATGGGACGATAATGAGAATCCTATTATAAAGTAGTCGTCTTGGGACAAGATCGCTCATTCAGATCGTACGTTATCTTTGGTTCAATCAAAATGGCTTGCTTTAAATAATGCTAATTAGATGACCACAATTCGATACAGTGATTAGCCTTGGCGATCATGGGTTACCATTTTAGTGACAATTGGATTTCTTTTCATATACAGTTCAATTAAGTTCATTTATAGTATTCGAGACTTTCTTTTTAAACAAATGAATTTACAAAGTATAATGTAGTTGGTTACATGACAGTCACAATTGTCAAAATATTACATGTTAAATATATTTTTAAATTTTTCGGAGCGAAAAAAAAATAAAGAAATAACACAACACTGGATTACTTTTTAATAACACTTTTTTATTAAGCACTAAAGTCAACTGCAAGTACTGGTATACAAAAATTAAGATTCTATTTGATTCGAAATCTATCTGCAACTGAACTATGAGCCATGTATACAACGTTTATATTATCTATTCGGGCGTATTCAGCATTTTTCGATAGTGCACATTGGTGCATCCGTAATGAACGTTCTCACGTCTTTCCAGACAGTGGTATCGCATTTCGGCGACGTTCCCACGTCTTTCAAGACAGTGTCGAGTTGTTTGAAAGTCTCGGATTTTATTTTTGAGGAATTTGATGAAGGCGTATACATAACTTCACCATCCTTTACAAGAGGATTCTCCTGAATCCTACTATATACGGTTATATTGATTTTATTTTTCTGTCTTATTCGCAAGTAAATTAATGCTATACAAATTGTAAGTATTATTACAATAATGAAACTAATATTGATGCCAAATGAAACATTTTTATGAACTAGTAGTTCTTTAATTTTCTTATTGTTACTTATATTGTCTATTACAATGTCTTCAAGTGTAAGTTTATCCGAAAATTTAGTTAAATTTTTATTAGATGGAAAATAAAATCTGTCCTGAATACGCTCTTGGATATTTGAGAAATAATGATCTAATATTTTGATTGAACAATTGTTAAAATGAATTAGAATATTTCCAGATAGAATTAGTTTTCGGTCATTACAATTTTGACTGATATTCAATTGGTTCGCATTTTTAATTATAATCGTTTCAGTATCTAATTCCATTATTTCAGTATTTGTATTTTTGAATAATTTACAATTTTCTCGGTAGATACAATGTGTGCTTAAAGCAAGTTCGTTTAAACTTTTAAAATTTTCATATTTGTATACGGTATCATTTAAAACAAAGACAATTTCTTTAGGATAGTCTATTTCCTTAAACTCTAAATTTGGTACAGGAATAATATTGTCGAAAGCTGTAAATTTATTTATTTCATTACTTCAGTAAAACAAATGTCGAGAATTAATAATTAATAGATAAAGATAAATTAAATCATGAATGGAACTGGCCATCAACTATTTCTAAAATCATTTTTCTTCTAAAATAGGGCATATTAGCCTGAGAAAATGTTAAATTGCAATTTCTGGATATATATTCGGCTGTCATGCAGCTGAATATTCCACAGTCATTTTCGTTGGTTTGTTGTGGTCCGTCCATTACGTTTCGTTTGATGAATGAGTTCGTGTCTAATGGTCGCTTTAGTTTATCTAACGATTCATCTTTAATATAAGCTTCAAGAAGATCTAAAATATCGGGATTCGATACTCCAGAGGAATCATAGTAGGAGATTGATTTATTTTTAAGGTCGATCACTGCTATACACCAATGCACTTGTTTTACGTGAACTGGTATAAGGATTTTGTCATATTCAAATAAATTAACTTTTCGGGTCCATCTGCGAACAGCACTATAACCGTGTTTTGAAAGAATAGGAATAAAAAAGGTATTCATACTGTAAATTTTAGGCAAAATATTAGAATTTTGCTCATTTCTTTCCATAATAAGATTTAAGTAGAAATTTATGATGTTGTCATTAATCCATCTACCATCAGCTAAATGTTTTATTTCTTCACGAGTTATATTTAATTTGTATTTGTTTGTCAAAATTTCGTTGTCAGGTCCTCCATTCACTGCTTTTTCGATTGTGGAATTTTGTTCCTCCGTAAAGTTTCCGTTTACAGAAATGTCCATTTCTGATACTTGGTCAGCATGATTCGGTTTATCGTTGTTTTCAAATTCATGTTTCGATATTTGATCTGTTGGGATCGATTCATCAATTTTTTCCATTTCAAGTTCAAACAAGTCATTCTGACTCATTGCGACATTCGTATTTTTACTATAATCTGCTAATTTTGGTTTACGTTTTATATTCACGGGATGAACATTTTGTAGTTTTGATTTCCGAAATTTCGGCAGGTGTTTTAATCTAGCGGCCTTGTAGTTTTTAATAAATCCCGTCGTCCTTACTTCTTCGTAATCCTCTCTAGTAGCATTTTGTTTTTGTAAATATCTTCCTTTAGCCTTGTTTATATTTTTGTGGATTTTCTGAATGTCAATCTTTTGTGATTGAACTTCTCTAGGTGTACACTTAATTGTAGAATGAAAACGTTCATTATAGTTCATAGCCGCTTTTTGAAGGACTATTCGAGGGGATTCGTTATTGTTATAGTATTTCAATACTCGAAATTTTTCGGCAATTGTACTGTGCAAACGCTCAATATCGGCTAATCCTGTGTGACTATGTGGTTTTGTCAAATGAAGTGTTACCCCTTCGTCTTGGAGAAATTGCTTTACGCGAACACTGTTAAATTCATTCCCACCAATAATTTTTTTTGGTTTGCCAATTTTCGAAAAGTGGTCAACTAACTGTTCGATTATGGTAATGTGGTTCCTATCACTAAGGTAATAGAGGGCAGCGAATTTAGAAAATCTGTCAATTACAGACAGAAAGTTGTGTTTCATTATAGTATAAACATCCATTTGAACTATTTCATTAATTTGAGATGGAGTTTCAGTATGAAGAAATTTAGGTTTAATTGGACGTCTATCATATTTAACGGATTGGCACACTTCGCATTGGCTAATGACTACAGTTATTAGTTCCAGGAGATTCGGAAAATATATTTTATTTTTTATTGAGTTGAACGTTTCTTGAATGCCTGAATGTAGGCTCTCTTTGACATGATACAAGGAAATTTGTTTAATGGCTTCCGCTTCTGATTCCATATCTCTAGCCTTATAAGAACATCTAATAAATTTTAATTTATTGTCATTTGAGTACATTTCCCTAATTTTTTCTTGCAATACGTTATACTTACTATCTTCAAGTTCTGAATAAATGGCTATTGTTCCTTTTTTTATGTGCCTCCTCAATATATCGCTTAAATTATCTAAATCATATTCGGATATATAAATTTTACGTTTTCCAAATGATGTAACAAGTTCCTGAATTTTATTATTGGTCAAAATAATTTGAGTTCGATATTTATTAATTATCTCTTCTTGGATAGGTATATAGTCTAAAAGTTCTTCATTAGCTGAATGTTTGGTAGCCATAGTCTGGTCTTCGTCTTCGATATTACAGAGAACTCCCAGATCTGAGCAAGAATTAGTGCGATTATCATTTATGACTGCATTGTTTGGTTGAGCAGATTTTACTCTACTCAAAAAGTCGGCAACTTTGTTATCCTTTCCTTTGAGGTATTCTATCTCGTATTGGTATTCACCTAATTTTAGAAGCCATCGCTGATGGCGTGGTTTTAGATCACGACCCCGATATTTTGCATCTAAATATTTTACTGGTTGGTGGTCAGTAACAATTTTGAACTTATTGCCATATAGATATGGTCTAAAGTAGTTAATAGACCACATTATAGCAAGGAACTCCTTATCTGTTGCGCAGAAATTCTGTTCGTGAGAGTTCAGTGTCCTTGAGGCGTAGCAAATAGGGTGGCCCTCTTGGGACAAGACGGCGCCTATTGCGTAGTTTGAGGCATCAGTTGTAACCACAAACTGTTTTTTGAAATCGGGAAATCTTAAAATTGGGGGTGATGTAACTAAACTTTTAAGCTTTTCAAAAGCGTTAACATAATTTGGGTCTCTTACATTGATTTTTGCGTCTTTCTTTAGGAAGTTGGTCATAGGTTGCGCAACTTTCGCATAATCCTTGATGAATTTGCGGTAAAATCCTGTTAACCCAAGAAAACTTTTAATTTCTGTTGTTGTTTTCGGAATTTGTAATTTTTCAATAATACTGATTTTTTGAGGATTAGGTTTTAGTCCTTCGCTTGTGACAACATGCCCTAAAAATGGTGTCTCTTTTTGCATAAAACTACACTTGTCTATTTGAATTTTGAGTTGATGTTTCTCGAGTGCTTTAAATATGTCTGTAATAGCCTTGATGTGTTCTTCTAAGGATGTACTAAATATAAGAACATCATCGAGATAGACGACACAAATTGTATTAATGTGATCCCTCAGAACGTCGTTCATAAGCCTTTGGAACGTCGCAGGTGCGTTCTTGAGACCGAACGGCATTCTGATGAATTCGTATAGGCCATGGGGTGTTACAAATGCAGTTTTCTTTCTATCTTCTTCTTTTATCATAATTTGGTGATATCCCTTGGCCAAGTCAATAGTAGAAAAGTAAAGCGATCTACCTAATTTATCTAATATTGAATCAATATTTGGCAAGGGATATTTGTCGTCTACTGTCACTGCGTTTAGTCTTCTGTAGTCGACAACTATGCGATACTTTTGCTCGCCAGAATTGTCTGTCTTTTTAGGAACAACTATTAGAGGACTGGAATACTTGGAAGTGCTTTTTTGGATTATTCCTTGCTTTTCCATTTCAGAAATTTGTCTTCTGACTTCCTCTTCGTGTTTTGGTGGATATCGGTATAATTTTGAGTTAATTTGAGTATCCGTTGTTGTTACAATTTCATGTTGAACTTTAGGGGTACTTGTTAGTACGTCCCCTTCTTTAAAGAAAATATGTTCGAAACTCTTAAGTAATTTTGAAATTTCCTGATGCTCCTTCGTATTTAAATGATCTAATTTAAAGCGTTTTAAATATTCAGATGGAACAGTTTCTAGTGCACATATTTGATCTATTGGATCAGGTCTATTCAAAAAAGGTATTATTTGACCATTAAGTGTGATGGTTTTATTCTCAATATCGATAAGCGTGTTAAGTTTATCTAAAAGGTCTATACCGATTATGAAATCATATCTACGGTTTGCAAGACTACTAACTTTCCACCTAACTAATGCTCCTGGTGGAGGATTGATTTCCGATGGAGCTGGAGTGTGAACTTCAAAATTAATTATGTCTTTACCTGTGATAGTGGTAAAGTTTAATGGTTTGATTTTAATTTTGTTAAAGTTGTTTAGGTTGTCGTCTATTATGCTGAAAGACGATCCAGTGTCGACTAAGGCGATATATTTTGTGTTGTTAATAGTTATTTCTATTAGTGGTCATCCGAGGCTAGTTGTAAAAAAAAGCTAACCTCTCAGATGACTTGTTTACGGAGTTCGATTCGACCGAATTAGAAGAGTTATTGTTCTTTTGAAGATTATCAACTTCCATATGTGAAACATTTTGTGACTGCCTATTGTAGTAATTGCTATCAGATCTAAATTGCCCTGAGTTATTTCGGAAATAGTTGTTCGGAAAACGGCCTGAATTTTGGTTTCTAAAATTTTCATTTTTAACTTGCCCGGATGCAGAATTATTATTTTTTTTGTTATTATCAACGTAGTGATTAGGAGAAGGTTTATTTTTGTCGTAGTTACTTTGTCTATTGTATTGTCCGGAACTGTTGTATTGAGTCTGGGGTTTATCACGTCTTTCGTCCTTTCGCCAATGTGGATTTGACTCACGATTATTTTTAAAATGTTTTGTAGTAAAATTGGTTTTATGTTTTCGAAATTCTGGTCTAATACATGAATCTTCAAACCTTCTTTCTTGCATTACATTAATAATTGAAGAAATAGAGTTCATTTTATAAATTTTGTCAAGAAGAACTCCTTGTGTGATTTCTTTAGAGGTGTTTACTAAAATTGATTCTACGTTACTTAAATCTATATACATTGAGTCACTATAAAAATTAATTAATTCATCAGCCTTATATTTAATTTGTTGCAGCATTACTGATAGTTCGCTTACCGTTGAAACTTTGATGTTGTTGATTCTCCTGTAGATTTCAGTGGCTTCCACATCGGGTTTGAAACGGAGTTTCAATGCTGATTTGATCGATTCCCAATTGTCCGGTTCGGGGATATTAATTATGCAGTTCTTAGCTTCACCCTGGATTTTCTCGTAGAATATAGCCCTGGTTGCGATTCGTAGCAGCTCTGGATCGTTTATTTTTGAAAGGTAGAACTCCATACTGCTAATGAAAGCATTGATGGAGACGTGGTTGGTGCCAGTAAATACACTCATGTGGTGTAGTTCTTGTAGAATACGGTCACGTTGGTCCTCAACAGGACGATTTATGGCCAATTGTTCGATTGCGGTCGTTAATTGTTTTATCGGATCGGGTTGATTCTGCCTGTTTATCAGCTGCTGGACTGCCTGTCCAAGTTGCTGCAGCTCCTCTTCCCTCGCTCTGAGTTGCTCCTGCATACCATGTATCTGCTCCATGTTGTTATCGGATATTATTCGATTCTTATTAAAAGTTTGTTCACGTTTATTTTTACGATTATTCATACAAATTTATAACCGTGTTGTTTTTACTTTATGTGTAGTTGTTTTAGTGTTAATTTTTTAATAGCAAGATTCCTTGGCGGCCTCACCAAGTTTTTCAAAGAGTATAAAGGCCTCAGTTCACTCTTCTTGCTTTAAAAATTATGTTATTTTAAAAGTATTTATTTAATTGCTTTACGATTGTTGGTTACTTTCTTCACCATTTCGTATTCGCAATGTTAATTAGTTATGTAATTAGTTCACAGCTTAGGATAAACGACATGCGTATGTATCAATTACGATAGTCGGTTACTTTCTTCACCTTTACGTATTTTAATTTTGATACAACACTGAGTTTACAAAGCAAATGTGAACAAATACGGTTAATTTCTTCGCCGTATTTCGCAACTATTATGGATATTATTTCGTTGATTTTAAAAATCTTCACCGACTGCGCCAAATATATTTTTAAATTTTTCGGAGCGAAAAAAAAATAAAGAAATAACATAACACTGGATTACTTTTTAATAACACTTTTTTATTAAGCACTAAAGTCAACTGCAAGTACTGGTATACAAAAATTAAGATTCTATTTGATTCGAAATCTATCTGCAACTGAACTATGAGCCATGTATACAACGTTTATATTATCTATTCGGGCGTATTCAGCATTTTTCGATAGTGCACATTGGTGCATCCGTAATGAACGTTCTCACGTCTTTCAAGACAGTGGTGTCGCATTTCGGCGACGTTCCCACGTCTTTCAAGACAGTGTCGAGTTGTTTGAAAGTCTCGGATTTTATTTTTGAGGAATTTGATGAAGGCGTATACAAGTTTGTTTCATAGTAGGACGGCTCAAAGATGCAAGGGGGTGTTGGAGTGACAGTTCACTCTCCAGAACTCCTGTACAATTTATCCATCCGACTGCCGAGCGAATGCAGTAGCTTCCAGGCGGATGTGCTAGCCATCCAAAAGGCAGCGGAGCTAGCATCAACAACTCGCAGGAAGGGAAAAATTTTTATTCACTCCAACAGTCAAGCTGCTTTAAAAGCACTACAATCCGACACCACAAGATCGAAGACAGTGCTCAAATGTCTTTCGGCTCTTCATATACTAGGTACTTCAAGGAGAGTAGAGCTCCGATGGGTACCAGGCCACAGCGGCATACTTGGCAACGACATCGCGGACGGGCTTGCAAAACAGGGTGCTGCTCTTGATAGCGCAATGGCAATAGCAATTCCTATACCAACGCAGGCAATAATATCAGAAATGGACTGTAAGATGAAGCAACTAGCCAATAATGATTGGAACAAAGCCATCAATTCCAGGATAACGAGGGAAGTCTGGAATTCTTACAATCCAAGGAAAACTAACATACTCCTAGCACTATCCAGAGGTAAGTCTGCGATGCTAGTCGGATTAGTTACTGGCCATTGCCTGATAGGGGAGCATGCCTATAGGCTAGGATTGATCACTTCACTGATGCCCAGCACTCGCAAGAACAAGACCAAAATGTCTTCGTGCCTACTTCTTCCCCAACTTGAAGGCGGTCGCGGACCTCAGTATAAAGAGTCTTTTGGAATTCGCAAACGCGACGAAAACCTTCGAACTCAACAATAACCCAACGATATTACAATGTTGTCAATTCGTGGCATCGCTATGGACCCAAGCGGTCTATGCGGGGCTGTAAGAGCGTCACCGGACCTAACCTAACCTATTTTAATAGTGATTTATTAAGAATTTGTTAGTGTGATATACAGTCATTTCCACAAGACCGTATACCTCACAAAATAAAAACAAAATGTTACAAGTAAGAAATTTTATTTTTTATTGAAAGTAAATACAAAATACATTTTCGCAATTATATTTAATACATGGTCCAATCGCCTTCACTATTGATTATTGACTGGCATCTTCGGTGACAACTTTCGGCCAATTTTTCCGCGTAGTCTGTCGATAAGTTCTTCCAAATTGATTTGGATTGATTTTGAAGCTCCTTGAAGCTTCTGCTTCATTAATCCCCAAACATTTTCAATAGGATTGGCATCCGGCGATTGCGAAGGCCAATCAAGTACTTGAATGTTATTTTCTTCTTCCCAGCGTGTACACAACCGGGTTCTATGTTTCGGATCGTAGAAACCAATCGGTGTTGTCGTTGCCATATAGCATCCTAGCAGACTTCAATAATCCTTTCTTGTACAAAATGATCATCCTTTTAGCAGTAAGAATTCCGGTAAACGTTATTAATTTTCCGAAACCGCGTGCAGAAAAGCATCCATAAACATGGACCTTCACAGGGTGTTTAACGGTTCGGTTCACGACAGCTTCTCCTTTTTGTGACCACACTCGTCTCCTGAACGTATTTACAGCAAAACTTGATTCATCCGTAAAGATCACGTTGTCCCAATCACGATCGATGTTTTCCTTAGCCCACTCTACACGTCTTCGCTTCTGGTTTTCGGTAAGTAATGGTTTCATCAAGGCATACCTGGTTTTGATGTTTTCCTCTTGTAATCTTCGCCGAATCGTATTCAAGGACACGTAAATATTCTTCTTCGATAACATTTCCTTTGCTTGCACTAAGGTAGTCAAGCAAGGTTGGGCTAAAGATTAATACCAACAAGACCAAGGTTCTTAGCCCGCCGTTGCGAAAAAGAAATCCGACACCTATTGCCATCAATATTAATGGGCAGCCTGTGGAGAAGGTGGACAACTTCGTCTACCTGGGTAGCATTGTTGCCGAAAATGGTGGTACGGAGCAGGACATCGCTCGTCGTATCAACCAGGCTAAACGCGCATACGGCATGCTGTCCAAAATCTGGCAGGGTAGTTATCTCAGTATTAAGACCAAGCTGGGCCTGTTTCGCTCCCTGGTACTATCAGTGCTTTTGTATGGGAGCAGTACATGGAAAGTTTCCGTAGGAGTTACCAGAAAGCTGCAAGTTTTCGTCAACTCATGTCTTCGTCGAATTTTAAGAATTTTCTGGCCCGAAACAATATCAAATGAAGAGCTAAGTCGGCGTACGGGTCAGATGCCAATCGACGAATTGATACGCAGGCGAAAATGGCAGTGGATAGGTCACACATTGCGGAAGAGTGATAACTGCATTGCTATGCATGCCATGAAATGGAACCCCATTTCCAACCAAGGCCGACCAAGAGGGGGTCCTCGAATCACATGGCGTCGATCTGTGGCAAAGGAGTGTCAGGCACTGGGTAAGTCTTTTGGGGAGTTGCGCCCCATTGCCCAGAACAGAGTACGATGGCGCGCAGGAGTAGTTGACGCGCTATGCCCCGCTAGGGGTTAAGGCAAAGTAGTATATTCCTAACAGATAAAAAACAAGCTAGCAAGATTTGTTGTGCATTTGCTACTTTGAAATTAGTAGTTAAACTTGTTCCGATTTCACTGTTCCTATGAGAGGTATATGAAATAGTGGGCCGATTTCAACCAAATTTATCAGTAAATATGAAATTCGGTAAAGCTTTTTGCCCCCCAATATGAAAAAAAAAAAATTATTAAAACTTTCGGAATAACTATTGAATTAAATAAAATCTGGGGCGTCTAGATTTGGTGATTCTTTTCCCCTCCCTCCTCACTATTGCTGTGAGTTCTAAAACAAAATTTGGGGATTTCCATATATGCGATCGGAAATCCAAGGAGGGGAGGATGTGTCTGTGTGTAATACAGTGGGCCATATGGGAGCCGAATTCCACCTTAAGCTTACAACTCGAAGGGAAAAGGATTTGTCGCGATTGTAGTATTTTATCTCTCCCCTGTTGGCCTTAGTGCCCTTGCATTGGTAGCTTGGCTGTAGAGCCATTTTCCCCTTCACGGGAACTTGTGCGCCGGTTTAGCGAGTTTGACGCGTAGGCTCATGAATCTTTTCGCAATGTTTATTTACATCAGTCTAGTTAGAGTAGAAATTTCTTCAACAAACGGTCTTCATATGCGATTTATTTTATTGTGTGTGAAGGAGGAGGCCAAACGCTGCTGTAGATCCACCTCACAACTCCCGATTATTGAGTTGGTCTGCGAGCGCACATCGCTGGCAATTCTTTGGAGAGGAATTTGCTCAGGCTCTATTTACGAGTACTCCGGCCTTCACGGCCACTCCTCACCCTGGTCTTCCGAGCACCATCATTACAAAAGGTATGAAAATAGTATATTAAACACAAGGTTCCAAAAAGGGGATTTAGAACACTTAAGATTAGAGTGGAGTGGGTCATAGCTACTCCAAGTCAACAATAACTTGGAGTAGCAATGTGGGTCATTGCTCCACTCAATCCTTAACAACTAGCTATGCGCTCATGCGTGACTAATACAGGAAAACTTTCATTGAGACAGGACACTGCCTTGCGGAGAGCCTCACACATTCTAGGCTACTGCGAACCACCCTCGATGTAAGGACAAAGTATATAAGTTTTCCAACCGACTGATTCTCATTAAAAATTACATGTGTGTTGGTAATAGCCTCAGACAAAAGGTTATTTAAGGCAACCTCAATGTCCAGAAAGGCGGCCATTGTGAGTTCCTTGCAACTGAGAGATCTCCCAATGTAGCTTACCAAGGAATGAAAGACTGTGTTCACAAGTCTATACGCTTCTGGTAAGTATGTTAAGATGTAGATAAGAATTAGGGTGGAATATTACAGTGTAAAAAATATTAATCATATTACAGTTAACAAAAAAAAAATCTCATTTACTTAAAAAAAAATTACTTCACGGATGTGATAGGGTATATTAACTTTGTCAGGAAGTTTGCAACGCAGAGAAGGAAGCATTTCCGACCATATAACTACTACTCAGTTGCCCTAACCCCTTGTGGGGCATAGCGCGTCAACTGTTCCATGTGGCCCAGTTGACGTTTCGTTGGCATAAATTGGTTTCAGAGAATGCAGTTGCCAGCATGCACCTCCTGCACATCCATGGCCACGAACATCGTCGTGGACGGGATTCGAACCCGAAACGCCGGTAGTCAAACATGAGACTGATGCCTCAACACACTGCGCTACCGGTCGCCCCCCAGTTTTAAAGCTTTCGAGTTGAAATCTTCAACAAAGCCTCCTTTCTATTGCACGCTGTAAATATGTCGGAATCAACGGAATCGGACCACTACGTGATACAGCTGCCATAGGAACGACCGCTCCAAAAATTCGTTTTTGTGAGAAAAACTTTTTTATTTCTGAAGATATCTTTTTCAAATTTCGCGCTAATCAATAATATTATGAGTCAAATCAATTTCCCGAATTTCCCGGTTAAAATGGGACTACTCTGTCATATATGTAGCTGTCATAGGAACGACCTTTCGAAAAGAAATTTTTTGTTTGAAAAACTTTTTTATTTCTGAAGATATCTTTACCAAAGATCCAAGACTTCCAAACTATGTACCTAAAATTGGTTGAAATCGGCCCACTATTTCATATAGCTTTTAGCTTTTTGACTAAAAAATAAAATTCTAATACTTTAACTTGAAACAGTTAATGTCTCGTCTCTCATAGGAACATTGAAATTGGAACAAGTTTTACTACTAATTTCGAAGTAACAAATGCACCATAAGTCACGCTTTGCGTGAAGGGTATCATACCTTCGGCAAGCTATCCGAAGGCTAGGTTGTTATTTGTTATCTTTGTTGCCATCCCCGGTACAGTTAAGCCCAAGAGATCAAATCTGTTGGAAATTGAATTACCTATCTAATGATATTTTCCGTAGATACCGTGAAATTGGAAAGTTTTTTTTTTCGCATAGTGCCTAGATAGATACCATTTAAAAGTACGAGTACTTTAAATTATGCTTGAATACTTTAATAGTAATACTACAATAGTTTTCCGTCAATCCAACCACGAACTTGCCTGCGGATAAGCGACCCCGATGCAGTCTCTACGTGCATCGCGTCGCCGAGCCAAGGCGTCCCAATCGCATAAAATAAGGGTCCAAGTGTCGTCATCCTTTCCGTAGAAACCACAGCCCGGGTCCGGTACGATTCGCATGTTTCCTGTAGTAAATTCTGCTATTAATTTAGTCGCAATAACAAAATTAAAATTCGGTTCCTGCCGCATGCTCAATTCTGTTCCTGTTCATAATTCTGTTGTATGCGAAATAGCTACTTCCCAAGTGTGGTCTCTCAGGCATGAGTGTATGTGTGAGTCTCAGAAGACCACAGACGGGTTTCACCTTGCTCCGGTTTAACTTCAGGGTGATTATCCTAATCAGCAGTAGGTTCCCTGCGGTCCAAGTCTGAGGTTTTCGATTATGCAAGTTGGAATTCCGCAAAAGCTCTGGTCCGCAAAAGAGGGTAATCGAAGCTGTTCTGGCCAGTTCGTCAGCCTGTTCATTGCCATTGATACCAACATGGCCAGGGACTCAAAATAGTGTTACTCTATTAAGAGAGCCTACTTTATGTAGTCCCTTTTGGCAACTACATACGATCTTAGACGTTATCTTATCCCTTGATAGAAAAGGCAGCAAAGTCAAAAGGAAAAAAACGGGAGCATATGAGATGTGAGTTGCACTGTCAAGGAAATGAGTGGCAAACAAGAGAGCTAGTGGAAGTCCACAATCTATCATGTTTCATTAAATAGCTAGGTATCAAAGGTTTGGGAGCAAGAATTTTGCTAAGTCTAGAGGACCGGACTCTTCGATTCGCTGGTCAAAAATCTCCACGAACTGCGCTTAGTCCTTCTTCATTCCATTTTATTTATAATTCGGTTCTTATATAAGACCCAATCAAATTCCAGTTTTTTTTAGCCCTATTAAAGGACTTCGTACATATGCCCCTGTGAGTAGAGATATTAACATTCCACCAGTAACACGTAGCCACCCTATACAAACTATTGTACAATACTAACTACTAAGCCATAATTCGAGTAATCTAAAAGAAAGTTTTCGCTATATATACTAAATATTAAAAATTTATATTAGAACAACAACCCTAAAACTCCACGGCTTGAACACACACAGCTGACATACAAAGCTCATCTCATATCCAGTGAGGTCCTCTCTGTTATTTGCTGTGATATTTGTTCGCTTCTGACAATCGAATTTATAACGATGTTTGGTCACTTCAGTGAAGTTTTAGATCGTCATTTACGATATGTTATAACTAATTAGATGAATAATTTTTCAAGCCAGCCTCTTCGAGAATCGAGCCACAGCCTGACGGAATAGACAGATGTATCTGCAGCTCAGAAATAGAAGATGATGACCATTAGAGAGATGACTGTTCAGAACCATCAACAAATCATTCAAAATGATCAATGCGTTGATATGTTTTGTGACATGTTTTTAATAGGACACTTTTCATTGATCACCCTTTTTGTAGAGGTACTCTAGAAGACATATACGCACAAATACATACTTGTTATATCTCAGAGTTCCTTCTTCGAGAGTCATCTTACGCCTTTTTTTCTATTGAAGGTGCCTTTCTTCTCACTACACTTTTATATGATCAAATTGATTAATGATTTCTGGCCGGGAGGCTTAATAAGATCTTCTGGACGAGATATAAGAATCTCAGTTTTTGCCGAAGCCCAGTTTTTTTCGTCTGTCGTAGTCAATAAGCAGAGGCGATGAGAAAGAAAAGAAAATGATTTGATAGAATTGAGGACTATTCTGACAAGGTACTAGAGCGCGCATTCAAATTTCTCAGCTCTGAACAGATTCTAATCGGACGTATACGAAGGCCAAGTGATATTGGGTCAATTTTAAGAAACGTGGTAGTTTGACGATGTGATCAATTTTCAATCAAGGTGAAAAGTTTGTCATAGCTACATAAAGTAGTTTGCGACGAATTAAAGTTATAAGCCATAGCATCTGCATTTTTTTGGGGTCATTGAAATATTTGTTGTATTCTGGTTAAACATTATTAATTTTCACTTCAGTTGTTTTGACAGGTAAGTTGCGAGGTTCTAACGGCTTCTCAATGAGCTCCACGTATGAGAGGCAACTTCAAATCTGGGTATTTTGTTTTTTAATTAGAATCTGGTCACGCGTTTTCTAAGAATGTAGATCAGTTGATATATCGTCATGGGCGATCGTGATACACGACTTTTGAAGAAGATCATTTGTAGACTATTCACGGAAGAGTTATAGAATTACGAATAATAGATATTTAGATAAGGTTTCTTTTTTTGCTATACATATCTGCTTGTTAAAAATATATACTAATATATATTATCTTCAGATAGTTCTATCGAACATAAGACAATCATATTCATATAGCACTAAAAACGATCGTACGGATACTACAACAAAGACATATTCTTTTGAATACATTTACCTTGCAATCCCATTAATTTGCTGAAAAACGATTAACTCATCGCATGAAAATTTAATCTTTATCAAAACCAACTTAAGCCAATCTCATTGATCAGCCTGTTTCGACACACACTCATATCATCCTCAGCATACCTTCCGCGAAAAGGTCATACATATCATATTTGATCTGTTGCAATTTAATCTTTTTTAAACATAATTACAATAATCACTTAATATTCTATTAAAACAGCAATTTGTTGATATTACCGCAAATTGTTGCAATATCCCTTACAATATTATTAGTGAGCTACCATTTATCCTAAAGATAGGACAGTCTGCCACATGGGATCTCCGTCAACTTGCGGGTTTTCATCTGCCTTTCATCATACAAAATTGAGAATAATGAAAATTACCAGTTTAAAAGGTCAATGCATGGTTTTAAAGATAATTTTGAAAAATTTAGAGATTTATCACGTCCCAAGTGCGAGTACGTGATCAATGTTGATTGCATTTAAAACCGTTAAATTGATGGCATCTCCGGGTGGAATTAGTTGGTATGCATAGTCTTACAAAGACCAGGAATTAAAGATAATCAAAAATTTGCGGGTTTAAGAGCCCGCGCAAACGGCAAACTTTTTAGTTCGTAGAAAAACTAAATATGTAGTTTAGTCAGAAAAGTAGAGCACACGGTGTTTTATGAAACCGCGCACACAGCGATTACTAAATAGTTAAGTTTGCTGTGTGCGCGGTCTCACAAACCGTCGTGTCTTCTATTTTTCTGACTAAACTATTTACTTTTTGTGCGAACTAAAAAGTTTGCCGTTTGCGCGGGCTCTTAAATAGATACAGGGCAGTATTGGATTGAAAAAAATATGCAGGGGCTCGGAATTCCATTTTTGGTTTTACTTTAAAAAGAGGAGATTTTTCATTGCTTCTGAGGCACTGCCTGCGTCGTCGATAACATGGGACTAGATACATGATGAATCGTTACTACTTATCGTTACTTCCTTCAAGAGGGAGTAACTCAAAGATGGTGTCGTACCACAACAGAGGTGCCACAACTGATACTTTCGATCCTTCACTAGTACCTGATCTTGATTAGTATAAATCAATGGAATAATGGAATCGAATGGATAATACTACCACAGATTTACTAAAAAATATAAAGCATGAATTGACAAAGCCTCTTTCAATCATATTTAATAATTGCATTAAGAAATGAGCCTTTCCAATCGTATTCAAAGAAGCAATTGTTATACCGATCCATAAAAATGGAGAAAAAACAAATCCGCTAAACTACTTCCTGTAATATCGAAGCTTTTTGAAAGTTGTCTGAAAACAAGGTTGGAAAGATTTCTTTCCGATAACAATAGCCGCTTTCGATTCATTAGCCCGGCTTCACAGACCGAAAAGAACACCACGGCTCTGCGACGAGCGAACTTAAACAACCGCCATACATATACTTCGCCGTCGTGGGGAAGAATTGCGGTCTCAGTATACATTTAGACGGAGGCGAAAAAGTTGATGTTCAACCAATTTGCTTTCAACTTTGCTCCGATGAGATCCCATATGAGACCTGGATTAAAACCGGTCTGTCGTTTTGTATGAAAATGATCTGAGTTTTGGTTGAATTGAAACTGGCTAATATCTTATCTCCTAACCAATTTATGGTTTCAGGAACGCAATGAGCACAAAAGACACTATATTAGAATCTACCGATTTTTCATTCGAAGAACTAGAAACCGATAATAAACCTATTGCAATCTTCATGGATATTGGTACACCCTTTGATACAATACCGCATGACTTAATGGAAATTAAGCTGGAAAATATTAGCAAATGTGGCACATCATTAAAACTATTTATCAACCTACTTAGCTAATCGTAAGCAATGTGTAAAAATAGGAAGCACTTACAGCGAATAGATTCATAAGCAGCAATATGGCCTTCCTCCAGGCATAGTTTTATCGCCAACACTACATACCTAATATTCGTAAACGACTTATGCAACTTGGCCATCAATAAAAGCAAAATCATTGCATTTGCTGACGGCACAGTCTTAATTATTATACTTCTTCCAGGATATGGTGTGAAACTTTCTATTAAGCCGAACTAGACTTCAAAGCAGCAAAAAGCTGGCTTGAAAAAAACTCCCTTCAATTAAATATGACCAAAACCAAATCAACAATATTTTCGTTAAGCAGTTCTGGACAACCGACACAAAACCTAATTAAACTCCACAAAGATGACTGCAGAGTTCCAACGCAACAACCATGTATTGTAGCAATACATGTAACTGTCCCCAAATAGAGCCATGACACCGTTAAATATCTCGGCATACATATTGACAAATTCCTAAAACGAAACATCCATACCACCCACCTTGTCAAAAATCTACGCAAGAAATTACATTTACTAAAAACTTTAACATCTACTCTAATAAAAAAGCAAATGAGAGAAGTGTATTTAGGGGTGCAAACGACCTTTTCAATAGTTCTCCACGTTTGCGCCCCCCCCCCCCCCATAACGGCAGTGTGCCAAACCGCTGACGGCCAAATATTAGCGATAAGTCAGTTTGGAAAAAGGCAGATAGCTGTAGCCTGAATGACTTACCAACACCTAAGCGTCTCAGGTTTAGTAGGATGGAATGAGTTGTGTAAATGGACCTATGGACCTACAACATAGTTGTGTGAACTCCAGAACGTTTATTAAACCATCTGAAGCAGCTATCTTCCGAGGCCATCCCCTGAATAGGGTTAAGCGATGTGCTGACAACTCGTCCTTGTAAAAACTACGCCACGTCAAGAAACCTGGAACAAAAGCCTTGGATTGGACGGATCAACAACGACGACCACTCAAACGACTAAAGGATTATTCTTTCGGATCCTGGAATGTACGCTCCCTGAACAAACCGGGGGCCGAGAAGGCCCTCATTGCCAGTGAGATCGATGAAAAGTAATCGCACACAATTTTTACAAATGGCAAACCATCGGGCCACAAGAAGTTTGGAGTAGCATTTATAGTGAACAATCACTTCAAGCAGCATATTATTGACTTCAAACCTATAAATGAACGGCTGTAGAGACTTTAACGCGGAAGTCGGAAATAAAAGTTGGCACCAGGGGACCGCTGGAGGCCGCAGTCTCCATGAAAAATGTAACGACAACGACCAGCGACTTATCGACTTCGCCTGCAGTAGGAATCTAGACGTAAGCTCAGCGTGTGTCCCACATCGACGCCTTCACAAGCAGATATGGAAATCTCCAGACGTACATACCGTCAACCAAATTGATGACGTCCTCATTTGCAGGAGATGGGCGTCTAGTGTGATAGATGTCCGCTCCTATCGAGGAGTAAACTGCGAATCAAATCATCATTTGGTGAAGACGACCTACATATGTACAATTTCCTCAGTGCACCAATCGAGAATCAGCCCTCCCAAAACCTTTGCGGTTAATAAGCTTCTAAGCTATGCTACGCCGGTGGATAGACTATCACCTATGCTACACAATATCAGCAACACAGGCGTCCATGGGTTCTGGGAAGAACTCAAGGGTACCATTATAAAGGTCGCAGAGAAAGTCGTGGATTATAAAGTCCGGCTAGTGGGAAGTGACTGGTTCGACGAAGAATGCAAAAATTCACTTGACGCGAAAAACGAGGCCTACAGATTATGGATTCAACGAGCAATCAGAGCCGAAAGAGAAAACTATGACGAGCTACGGCGAATATCGAACAGAATAATTATACGTAAGAAACTTAAATACTTTGACGAGCAGTTGCTGAATATAAGCGAAAACTTAGCTAATAGGAACACCAGACAAGTGTACAAACTAGTAAATACTCGTACAATCAAGAACGGCTACCAACCCAGGACTAGCCTTTGTAAGGACAAGGATGGAAACATCATCAGCGACACCGATGGCATTAACAAACGATAATAAATAAATAACTGGCGCAACAGTCCAATTTGAACCACGGCCTCGAGATGAGTTAGCATCATCTCATTTTCCAGATCGTGACGGTTTTTGTGCAGAGGTATGTGATCAGCAACACGTTCAACCGAGTTATTTACCCCATAATGGGTACTCATTTAACAGCTGAGTGGGCTCATAGTCCGACACGTAAATCCCCGGAATCGAACCGGGGCCCAGTGCGTTGAAAGCGAACGTGCTAACCGTTGCGCCATCCGGACTAGCAGTTGCTGAATATAAACCAAAAATTAACTAATAGGAACACCAGACAAGTGTACAAACTAGTAAATACAATCAAGAACGGCTATCAACCCAGGACTAGCCTTTGTAAGGACAAGGATGGAAACATCATCAGCGACACCGATGGTATTAACAAACGATGGGCCTCTTATTTTGAAGAGCTTCTAAACCTACCATCTAACATCCCCACCCAAGAAGCTCTCGACGATATTGTTGATCTAGGCCCACCCATATAACCCCCGACAGTAGAGGAAGTTGATCTCGCGTTGCGGTCACCAAAACGAAATAAAGCGCCGGGCGCTGACGAGATTCCAGCTAAAATTCGGTGGAACGGGTCTAGTTAATGCCATACATCAATTACTCCTGCGAGTATGGGAGGACGAGGTGATCCCAGACGATTGGCGCAGAGGCATCATCTGTCCAATTCACAAAAAGGAGATAAACTGCGATGTGAGAATTACAGGGGCATATCACTAGTTTGTACGTCCTATAAAATTTTGACGAAAATTCAGGAAAATAGTAAAAACCGGACGCAGAACGAATCATTGGCGAACATCAAGACGGTTTCAGACCTGGTCGCTTCACAACCGATCAGCTCTTTACGGTCACACTAATACTCGAGAAGTGCTGGGAATACAATGTAAACGTATACCAAATCTTTGTCGACTTCAAGCAGGTATACGACAGTATCGATCGTGGAGTCGTAGAGTACTGTACAACATCATGTTGCAATTTGGTATACCGGCCAAATTAGTGCGACAAAGATGAAGATGACCAACTGCGTCTCACAAGTCAGGATCCAGAATAGACTTACTGATCTATTTGAAACACGCACTGGTCTGACAAGACGCTACTCATCAAGTCGACACAATTAGCGGCGTACACCGACGACTTCAACATCATGTCCCGAAGATTGGCCGACGCAGAAGAACTTCTGCATACGCTCGAGACCGCTGTAATAGAAGTTGGACTACGTATTAACGAGGGTAAGACTAAAATAATGATGCAATCGACGACATTGACATGATGTGGGGGACCTCAACTTGTCAAGGGACGGCGTTTCAGTCCCAGGGATGCCAACGAAACTGATGAAATCAAGCGATGGATACAGTTAGCTAATAAGACTTTTTTCTCGGTTCTCCCCATAATGAAATCAAAGCATGTGCACAGAAACACGAAGCACCGCGTGTACAAAACCATTATACGACCAGTGCTATGCTATGGGTGCGAAGCATGGACCCTAGCTCAAGCCTTCGAAAACATGCTAGATACATTTGAACGTAAGGTTCTACGGCGAATTTTCGGGGCTGTTTGCGATCGAGATGGATGGCGCATCCGGTACAACCATGAGTTGTATGAACTGTACGATGAGCTGCAAGTCTCGAAAATCGTCAAACTACAACGACTTCAATGGGCAGGGCATGTACAAAGAATGGACGACGATCGCATGCCTAAGAGAGTAATGAATGCAGAACGAGTCGACGGAGCGAGACTGCGAGGACGACCGAGATCTCGTTGGGAGAGTTCAATAGGTGTGGACGCGCGCAGCTACTGGGCTTCCAAAATTGGAGGACGCGGTTACGTGACCGAGATAATTGGAGGACAATGATCCAGGCGCCCAAGGCCCGACGTCGGGCTGTCGCGCCATGATGATGATGAGCTGAGAAAGCTCCGAATATACAATGCTTTGCTTTGATCGGGTTAATATTATCTCCTTGTAGTTGCAAATTTACGTAATTAAATTTGCCGAATATGGGTGTCAAATAAGCAATTAGGATATTTTTCATAAAAAAAAGACAGATTGGAAAAGTTCAACAAATCCCGTCAAACACAACCCTCTGAAAAGTCGAAGCTGAAGAAGCAGTCGGTTAAAATCTCCGTGCGTTTTCTCACATAATTTTACGAACAATCTAGTATTCAATGCGTTAAGCTCCTAGACGATCAGATGATCAAACGGTTGCACTCCCATCAATCATGGACGTTTCTCAGTTAAGTTTCCGTCTTAGAAAGAGTGTGAGTGAGTCATCTTTCATGGCTGACTGGCGCAATGCTTGATCAGAATTGGCCTAGACGGTCAAGCATGACGAGGTTGCTTGATCGTCTAGGCCAATTTTGATCAAGCAAACTGAGTCAATCAAACCTTCTATCAAACACCGTCAACGCTTGGCTCAAACGTCAAACCGGTCCCTAGACGGTCACGCTTGATTCAATCGATCGACACTAGATTTTGGTCGGCTTGATCGTCTAAAGGGGCTCCTTTAGTGCGTATTTTGTTAATAGATGGGCCAGCAGATTTAAAAGAGTCAAAACTGTTTATACAATACTCGAAATCATATGGTGCTACATTGGTGATGGGAGTTGTTCCGAGAGAGTAAACAGAAGAGCTGCCAGGAAAATGTGAATGAAGCAAGACCTCGAATGTTAGCTCGATGATGTCGATGCTCCATCGTCCTCCACCATTTTCTATGAAAAAATACCCAAAAATTGGGTTCGTTTTTCAGAAATTTTGTAGTAATTGTTTTTCCGGTTTTGAGGCGAATACTGCATACGAAAAATCATCAACAATTTTTTTTAGCGATTATTCTTGGGGCAACTTTTGACCATAAGCCCGGTTCCATGGGGGGACTAAACTACTCCTCGTCTCTTATGGATTTTGTTAAGAATAATGTGACTCGGAATATCGGCATTAAATAGTAAATATGGATAAAAATTAAAAACAGAACGACTAAACACGACCCGGGTGCATGGATTATTTAATGGTGCATTATTCAACAGAGGGGACGACATCTTAAAATAGTATGAGAGAGTACATTCAAGGCTCCACGTATGTTGCAATTAACATGCAATCTGCATAAACATCGTTATCACGTCTAGCATCGTTGAACTAAAGGAGCGTGGTCGCATTTTCTGCAGGGATATGTTAACTGTTAGGCATCTGCATTTCATCTACATGAAAAGGTTAGGCCATGAAACACTGATCCGCGAAAATACTAAGCATTTGATTTTACTTTTTTTTGCGGCGTTACGGTTCCCGTGCTATTGCTTCTAAGGATACCCATCCTTAGGTAAACTGAGAACCTATTTGAACCCGACTTGTGAGCTTTTCTGATTTTTCCGGATACCTTGGTGCCAACTCAACATCATCAACGCCATCATAATTGCGACAATCGTTGTAACATAAAATCTACACAAATTCATAATTTTCGAAAAACACCTGAAACGTAAAACTGCCCAAGTCAAAGGTACGGGTGATACATGCAGCGGGATAATGATCTTATGCAATAAACGTATATTCAGAAAAAAGGAAAAAAAGAGGCATGGAGGTTGTAGTGTGTTTGCCGGATTTGTTGTTTCTCTTGTTGATTCTGAATGAAGATCCTTTCGTAGTTGCGTGGAGCGCAGTCACCAAGTAACATCAGTCATAATTTATATGATCCCGATCACTATTAGTTCTTAGCAGGGCGCATAAGATGATCTTGCAACAATTATGCGAATGAGCTGAAGTTATGTTTTTGTTTTAGAGTAACCATTTAACCCGAATGTGTAGAAAGTACTAGTATGTACAGGTACGCAAAATTTCGTTGGGGCCGCAGAAGTCGACAATATACTACGTACGAGTACGTAGACATTTCAAGACAATAAAAATGCTTGAGGATTCTAATAAGAAAAAACTCAAAATTCAAACTTAAAGATTTTGAAATGTTACTATAGGTGCGTAGTTTTGTTGTTTATAAATAAATTAACATTTTTCTGGACACTTAAGGTCAATATTGTCCTGTCACAAAACCAAAGGGAAGAGCTAAACCAATGTGGTGGAGTCCTCAAATCGGTGAGCTCAGAACAACCTGCCGAAGGTGCTTCAATAAGGCTAAATCGTCCGGGCTGCGCTCTGATTAGCCGCTATATAAAAAACAACTCAGCATGTATAAGAAGGAACTTAGGAGATCTAAGCGCAGCGTGGAAACTCTTCTGTGAGCGAATTGAGAAATCTAGTGATGCATCTAGGCTCCGTAAAGTCTTGTCCACGGTCCCGACAATGCCCACTTATTTGGTGAAACAAGACGGGACTTGGACTTCCTCTAGTCAGGAGACCATTGACTTGTTGCTCGACAGACACTTCCCTGATAGCTCTGCTCTTACTTCTCCCTGTAATGGCTTTTCAACCAAAGTTACTCCGTGTGAATTTGCATCAATTCTTTCGAAAGAGAAGATAATATGGTCCATTAGCAGTATTGACCCTTTCAAATCCGCTGGACCTGACGATATCATTTCCGCAGATCTACAGTTTGTACTGGATGTAGTGTATGATTGGATCGAATCCATTTTCAGGGGATGCCTGGAGCTGGTTTATGTTCCCTATTTATGGAGGGAGATTACGGTTGTTTTCATTCCGAAAGCGGGAAAAAGTTCGCACGCACGGCCAAAGGGCATTATACCCATTAGCCTATCCTCATGTCTGCTAAAAATGCTAGAGAGATTGATCGACACCTACGTGTGCAGCACTATTCCTGCTCAGTTGCTGTCTGCCTCCCAGCATGCCTACTGGAAGGGAAGATCAGTGGGTACGGCGATACATGCCTTGATAGGTTGCATCGAAAGGTCTCTTGAATACAAGGAGTATACGTTGGTTGCTTTTCTGGATATTGAGGGTGCTTTTATTAATATAAAACCGGTGGCTATCACTGACACACTTGCAAAGCTTGGTTTATACGACTCAATCTGCAAGCTTATTAATCTATTGCTGACTTCGAGGGTAATCTGAACAAAACTTGGCACAACGTCTGCGAGAAGGTATGTGAGCAGAGGCACTCCTCAAGGTGGGGTCCTCTCTCCCCTTCTTTGGAATCTGGCGGTCAATAAACTGCTTGTGGAACTCTAGGGGTGGAGTGGAAACCAACTGCTTATGCCGATGACATTGCAATCGCTATGTCGGGTAAGTTTAACTGTGTTCCCAGTGACTTAATGCAGAGGGCCCTGTATGTTCTGGAAAAGTGGGCGAGTTTGGTTGGGGTTGGAGTGAGTCCGACCAAAACGGAACTTCTTCTGTTCATCAGGAGATATAGGGTTCCTACGTTGGAACCGTCGTTAATGGAGGGCATAAGGCTTGTTATCACTGACAAAGCTAAATTTCTGGGGCTCATCCTGGGTAAAAAATTATGCTGGAAGTCTTACATTCAGGAGGTAGTTAAAAAGGTCACTGTTGCATTGTACTCATGTAAAAAGGCGATAGGTAGGAAATGGGGACTGCAACCGAAGGTAGCTTTCTGGCTCTATGTGTCGGTAGTGCGTCCCATTCTTATGTAGGATAGTGGCCTGGTGCACGGCGCTTAGAATCGCATCTTACAGAGGCTTGTTGGAGAAAGTTCAAAGGCTGTCGCCATCACGGTACCTCCAAAAACAACACCCACTGCGGCCCTTGAAGCTGTGCTGAACCTGGTTCCTTTGGACTTTCTTGCCGAACAGCTTGCTGCTGGTGTTCGTCTTCGTGAAACAAGTCACTGGGGCTTTCGGCCATTCTGAACAGCTTGGATGTTTCTGAAACCACGGACTACACCGTGTCAAAACTTGAGTTTGAAAGGAATGGTGTTTATTCAGATGTGTTGAACATCAGACTGTTCTTCCGTCTCCCTGATTACTGTAGTGTGTTCCAAGCGGAGCTTACGGCTATCTACGAAGCTATATAATAGCTGGGTGGTAGTGTAATTTCGGCTAGTGATGTAGTAATTTATACTGATAGTCAATCGGTAATTAAATCGCTGGATTCTACTGTGACTTACTCGAAGATACTTGCAAAATGTCGTGCCTTAATCCTACTGATGGGATGCTCTCTCAACTTTACTCTTTGTTGGATTCCGGGACACAGTGGCTTTGACGGCAGCTGTAGGGCTGATGAACTGGCTCGCGAGGGTACTACTAGTGAGGTCAGTGGTAGTTTTCGAAACCTTGGCATGCATCTGGCAACTTGCAAATTGGCCTTAAAGGCTGAGGCGAGGGCTAACATCGAGTGGAGTACTGGTAACGCATGACGCGTAGCCAAGCAAATATGGACTAGATTCAATCTAAGTTGCTCTTCGGTGTCGCTCTCGCTGGATAGAAAGCGCATCAGCAGTTTCGTGGGGGTTATCACTGGCCATTGCCTCATTGAAGAGCCTGCCAGGCAACTTCGAATACCGTACAATGATTACTGAAGAAGCTGTGGGGACGAGGATGAGGAGGAGTGCTAATTTCATTTGCTCTGCACTTGCCCTGCTCTTGCCGGTAGTAGGAAATCCACCCTTGGGTCTTATTACTTCACCCTTATTACTTCACCGATCTGGACAAGTTGAATGAGGTGAGTGTGGGTCAGATTTATAGATTCATTGTTCGCTCCGGGTGGTTCGCGGATTAAGTGCTGGTTGGAAGGGCTCTCGGTTGAGTCCATTTTAGTGGCATGACAACGGACCCAGTGGTGGTCTATGTGTGCTACGTATGCCGGAGCAGCCCCTATGACCTAACCTAAGGTCAATATTTAAGATACTTAGATTACCTAATTTTAGATAAATATTAGGGCTAAAAGGAATTTAAACAGTATAAGGGTTAATATTTAAATTCAAAATCAGATTCAGCAAAGAATAACCGCACAACTCCTTCGTTTCCTCATCACAATATGCCGGACCAATATCGACTGGCCACGTCTTTGCCTTTTGCAGATCGTTCATGAAAAGGATTCCCAAGAAGCGCCAAAGGATCACAAGACGTCACTTCTAAGACTCTCACTGATATTCACTTTGAGCCATTGGCAAGCTCCGTGATTTTATGCCATATCAATAATTTCATTGATTTATGGTGCGTACAACGCGTGAACGGCAACATTAATAATTCCCTTTCAATTTTATTGTACATAAATTTCATTAATTTATACTTTTGTTGATATTTTGTACATTATAATCTTTAGTAGAGTATCTCAATGTGTAGCCGCTGTGTGTCTTGAAAGCATGACTGAATGAGGCGCACAACGAACCGAAAAAATGGACGAAAAAAATTTAAACGAATACACTCTGTGTTTTCCGCTTTCTTAACGTAAATTATTGCGATGACTTTTTGCAGGGCTGCCTGCAGTGCCTTGATTCCGAGGGTCGTGTTAATTCTCATCATCTTTCTATCTGTGGATACTTTTGCGAATTAAACAATAATTTCCTTCCATCCCGCGAAGGAGCTATCGCGGTCAGTGGAAGGGCTAGTTAGTTTCTTTTGGCTACCTATTTATTTACTTATTTATTTCGGTCTACAGCCAGTACCATCATCAGAATCATCATGATCGTCGTCGTCGTCGTCATCATCATCCTCATCATCGTTGTATTCTTCAATATGCAGATTTAGTCGCTGTGTTGCATTTATGGACACGCAGTTAATTATGAGCCCCTGTAGATATCCTCCTGATGCCAGATTACATGATTTATACTATTGAATGGCAAAGGTAAAGTGGAAACGCATTCAGCAAAAGGAGTCATTGACGATGGTCAAGCCAGTGGTAGTAGTAGATGACCACGACGATGGCTATGTGATGAGTATGAGCGCAGGCAAGTCAAAATGTAAAATAAGTTACACTTTCTGCATTAAATTTACTCTTAACTATTTCACCTATCTATTCGCGGTAGCAATAAACAAATTTAAGATGTTTGCATTTAGATATGCGATTAGGTTCAGATTGAAATGAACAGCTGAACGGCTGAATTGCCGATGTAAGGGTTTTTCATGGAATATATTTGCTAAACTGATATGCTTGTCGGGTGACAAAAGTCACTTTTATATGTTGCGTTGTCCAGGTGTTTATCTCTTCGGTTATTTTCACTGGCATTTGAATTATTATAAAGCAGTTCACAGTCAAGTTAACCGATATCTGTGCCTGGACATGCTACTGGACGCCCACTTTGCGAAATCAATTAATCAAGCACGCTGGGATGACCAATCGATCAGAGTCCAGGCGAGGTCGGAACAGCTGATAAAGGAAATAACAGACCAGGTAAAAATTTAGTGCGCAATTCACACAATCGAATCCTTCAAGCTACATTGATCGATAAAATTTCGCCAGTTATGCTCCAGAGAGCGGACAGGGCCAACATCCCCATACTGCAGCGCACTTTTAGCGCTTGCTTACGATTTGGAACAATGAACCTCACTAAAGCGCGAGTGGTACCCATAATGTCACCATAATGTGATGAACTTCAGACCAATCAGCTTAACATCTTTTCCGTTAAGAAAGTTAGAAAGGCTCCTTGTTTCTCATATTAAAAGCCTGATGGATGCGGGGAGACCCTGTGTTAACCTACATGCATATCTTTCAGGTAGATCAGTAGAAACGCGCTACACAAAGCAGTCGGGACGAGAGAAAAATCCTTACAACAAAAGGAATTTATGCTAGCAGCCTTCCTGGATATCGCGAAGGTTTTCAACAATGTCACTGTGACGAGCACTATGAACGCTATGACCCGACACAGGGTTGACTAAATCCAGACGACTTGGGTGTCGAATTTGCTCAGGAGCTGGAAAATCGAGGTCACCTTTTTAGGGGTCAAAAAAGAGAAAACAGCACAGGAACACACAAGGACGTAAATTACCCCCCTCTCGCCTGACAGTCAATGAAACAATAGAGAGATTAAGAGCCAGCGGGTTTGAGGTGGTGGTATATGCCGATGATATTGTGGTGCTTGTGAGACATAAGTTCCCTCATACCCTGTCGGACCTTTTGCAATCGGCGCTGGACCAGATTCAAATCTGGATCAGAGAGGCTGAAATTAAGGAAACCCGACAAAAACGGAACTAATACTATTCACAAGGAAACATGATATGCCGGCAATTACCACACCCACTCTCAACGGAATAGAACTACACCTTGTTAACAGTCTTAAATAGTTGGGCCTAATTCTGGACAGAAAACTGCTCTGCAAGGCGTGAAGCACAGAATTGGAAAGGCCCATTGCGTGTCGATCGGTCTACTCCAGTACATGGAGTCTCAGACCACAGACGGCCTATTACATATTTACACGTGTAGTAAGACCTACACTGGTGTATGGAGCGGTCGTATGGTGGAAGGCCACCGAGAAGAAAACCAATGTCGAGGAACTACCGAGATTGCAAAGATTGGTCTGCATAAGCATCACGTGCGCCCTGAGAACACCCCAACGGCCGGTCTGGAAATTATCCCAGGGCTTATGTCCCTTGATCAGTTCATCCAAAGAAGCGCATGCCTTCCAGGAATAAGCACTAAAAGTTCAGGCATGTGGCACGATTTAAATCAAGAAGGCCACTCTTGTGACCACATATCATATCAAACAAACATACTTCGAAGGGAACTTCGACGTGAAGTTCCCAACAAGGGGAGACTGGGAAGGCAAGGAAGCCATCAACAACGGTGGCACCCTGATCTATATGGATGGTTCAAAGACGAATACTATTACTACTACTAGAGAGGCTCGACAGAAAGGCAAAGCCCCATAAGGATTATGTGGGTGCCCGACCACAATAGTGTCGTGCACAACGAAAAAGCTGATGAACTGGCAAACAGAGGTTCGGAGCCGAGAACAGCCCACCGGCATCTATGCCAGGTCACTTGAACACCACAAACGAAATAGATATGGACTATCATACAATCCGACTGGACAAACAGAACGGATTGTAGGGTAGCCAGAACCTTGTGGCCATCACCCGATTTGAGCAAGAGCATACTGTGCAAACTCAAAAAAAAAAAAAAAAAATTGACTGGAAGCGAAGGTAGGTCTCATCCAGCAACTTATGCAAAAGATGTGAGGACACCTTCGACACACCTTGTGTTAGTATTCAGCCCTTAATTGGAAACGCCCCAAATTCATAGGTGCTTCCCGCTTTCAATAGCTAGCAGGTGGCCAGTGGCGTCTCGTTGAATCAGCTGATTCAATTTAGCGGAGCCTGGCAGCCTTAATAAGTTAGCAAATGGGCCTAAGTCGGAGGCCAAATGCGAGCTGCGCAAGTGACAACCCTAACCTTATATATATATAAAAAACAAATGTACGATATAAAAAAATTCAAATTAAATTAAAAATTTTACGAAAATACATGAATTTCCGTCAGCATATTAGTGATTCGGTAGCTTAGCGCATTGATGCGTCCAGTTCGATATATTCTTCCTTCCGTTCGTGGGTTTAAATCCCGCTCTGACAATGGTTGTTGTCCAAGCTTTATTGCCGATTGAAAAAAATAAAAACGTGCAGTGATTCACCGTAATACTACATTTGCACTGGGCTCGAAATCTAGCAAATCGGATTTCAAGGAAATCTTCTTCAAAACTACTCGATTTCGCATAGATTTCAATTGCCAAAAGAAATCGCGATTGAACTCCTGATTGGATAAGGCAATGCCTCCACATACCAACATGAAAGTGCAAAATTCCTAATGCCAAAAAAATAATTTCCAATACCGATAACAGTTGACAATTAAAAATGCGAATTAAAATGTCAAATATTGACGCATGCTTGTCAGCCGTTGACGTAAAAGCCCAATATAATTTATTAACGGTCAAATGAAATCTACAGAAGCATAAGCATGTACACTTTTGTGATTTCGGAGTTAACTTGTCGAAATCAAGCGATATCAAGTCCAGCGTAAACGTAGTATAAGAATAAATTGTTTTAACCGTTTTTGTGGATAATATTTCACCCATTCGGGATATTTTGAAACTCACCTATTTTTTTTTTCACACGGAAAAAACCGTCATAATAGCATGACGAATCGATGACTTCCGTCGATCATGCATACAAAAATTAAGACTCAATTTTTCAACCTCTGGCTCATCAACGCGCACGCCACCCCTGAAGTGAAAGAAGAAGCAATAAAAGACGAGTTTTACGACCGCCTGGAGATATTTTTCGATTCAATTCCAACAAACGACGTCAAAATACTGCTCGGACACATGCTTTCCGCCCGACGCATTCATAAAGAAACCTGGAAAACTCTGGATACTCGCACCGTCAGCCAGACTGACCACGTCCTCATATGCAAAAGATGGGCGTCAAGCGTGATGGATGTCCGATCATCCCGGCAAGCAAATTGCGATTTCGACCTTCACTTGATAAAGACAACCTATCGGTGTAGGATTTCTTCAGTGCACCAATCAAGAATCAGCCTTCCCAAAATCTTTGCGGTTGACAAACTCTTGAACGATGTTACGGCACCGCACCACCGTACACCTTTGTCGCCGATGTTGTGCAGCGGGTTTTGAGACGAACTAAAAAGCTCTATCGAGGACCCCGTAGAGAAGGTCGTGGGGCATAAAGCCCGGCGAACACGAAATGACTGGTTCGACGAAGAATGCCGAAAATCACTTGGTGCATAGAACGAAGCTTACAAACAATGTATACCAACGTCAAACTAGATCTACGAGAGAAAAATATGACGAGCTACGGTGAATATCAAATAGTATAAGTAAACGTAAGAAACGAAAATTCTTTGACTAGCAGTTGCTGAACATTAATGATAACCTAGCTAATAGAAACACCAGACAAGCGCTCAGACTAGTAAATACGATTAAGAATGACTAACAATCTGTAAGGACAAGGATGCAAACAGCATCAGCGGCGTCGCTGGCATCAACAAACGATGGGCGTCCTATTTCGAAGAGCTTCTTAGTCTCGCATTCCACGTACTCATACAAGAAGCCCAAATCGTTGAAGATATGATCGATCCTGGCGCCAATACACAACCCCCGAAAGAGGAAGAAGTTGATATAGCCTAGCAATCACTCAAAACAAATAATTCCAGCCAACTGCTAAAATTTTGTGGAACGGGTCTATTCAATGCAATACATCAACTTCTTCAGCGAATCTGGAAGGATGGGGTGATCCCGGAAGACTGGTGCAGGAGCATCATTTGTACCATCCACAAAAAAAGGGGACATAAATTGCGGTGTGAGAATTACAGAGGCATCTCACTAGTCTGTACGTCCTATAAAATACTGACGAGAATTTTGGAAAATAGACTGAAGCCGTACACTGGTGAATATCAAGGCGGTTTCAGACCTGGCCGATCTACAACCGATCAGCTTTCCACGGTCAAACAGATCCTGGGAAAGTGCTGGGAATACAACGTTGAGGTGTACCAGATATTGATATTAAGCAAGCATACGACAGTATCGATCGTGGAGTACGATTAACAAAAATGACGATAACCAACTCCGTCTCACAGGTCAGGATCCAAAAACAAGCTGACTGATCTCTTTGAAACACGTACTAGCCTGAAGCAAGGCGATGGCCTGGCTCCAACGCTCTTCAATCTGGCACTTGAACACGCTATCCGGGTAATGATTGCGGACCACAGCGGCAGACTGCTCTTCAAGTCCGACGCGGTTGATAACGCACGCTGACGACATCAACATCTGCCCGCCGCAGAAGAACTTCCAAATAATCTCGATACGGTTGCAAAAAAAGTTGGACTACGCATTAACCAGGGCAAAACAAAAGTAATGATGCAATCAAAAAGAAGGACATCAGAACAACCCAACATCAACGTAGGGCACCTCAGCATCGAATCCGTAGAATTTTCATATGCCTGGGTGGTAACATGTTAAAGGACGCCAATGAAACTAACGAAACTAAGCGACGGATACAGCTAGCAAACAAAACTTGCTTCGCGGTCCTCCTTGGGGGGCAAAAACTCCTCTTCCATAGTCCTCCGCGTGGGCGCCCCCTGGAACGGCAGTGGTCACTGACCATTGCCAACCAACGTCAAGCCGCCAGTGATGGCGGTGCGATGATTTGGTTGAGGTACCCCTGTGGTGTGGGGTGTGAAAAAAAATACCACGGCCTTTCCCTTTGAGGGCCTGTCGTTAAAACCGACAATCAAAGGACAGGATGTGTATGCCAGCAACTTGCACTATCCGAAATCTTTATATGCTAACGAAACGTCAACTATGCCTCGGATAAGGACTGACTCAACGGTTACGACTTTTGGCTATCGTACAATGACAAAGATTGGATTCTGGAATGTGCGTACTCTCCTGGACAATGGATCAGAAGGTCCCCAGAACGCACGATTTCTTCAATTAGAGAGTGAATTTCTGAGGTACAAATTAAATATCTTAGGAGTTAGTGAGATAAGATGGTGGAACAGCGGAGAATTCATCTCTCCAACGGGCAGCACTGTAATGTTGTACTCCGGTAAAGCTACCGGTAGTCGTCGTGAGTCAGGTGTGGGGCTCCTTTTAACCAGATCCGCGCGAAACTGTCTCTTATCCTGGGAACCGGTCTCTGACAGGGTCTTGACCGCCAGGTTCCGGACCAAAATGAGGAACATCTCAATAATACAATGTTATGCCCCTACTGAACCCGACAATGTCTTGGCAAAAGACTCCTTCTACGAAGAACTAAACGCCGTTCAGAGCAGAACACCTAAAGGTGACATTATAATGGTTATGGGTGATTTGAATGCGAAAGTTGGCGCTGATAACTATGGGCTCAGACATGTGATGGGGAGACACGGTCTTGGTGATCTTAATGACAACGGTGAAAGATTTGTAGAGTTCTGCAACTTTCACAGTCTCTTCATCGGTGGTACTATGTTTGAGCATAAGGACCACCACAAAATCAGTTGGTCCTCTGTTGATCGGCGCAGAACACAAAATCAGATCGACCATTTTGCCATTAGTAAAAGATTCAAGAGTTGCCTCCTGGACGTGCGAAACAAGAAGGGTGCCGATATTGGGATGGGAAGAGACCATTATCTTATGATCGCTAATGTTCGATTGCGTATTGCAGCCGTGCGCCGCCCCAGCGACGAAAGATCCGGGCCCCGCAAATTCAACACCGCTCGACTAAAAAATCCAGCTGTCTTACAACAATATAATGACCATCTTGCGCAAAAAGCGGCTGAGATAACTAGTCACCCAGATAGTGACATAAACGAAAACTGGGATGCCATAAAAAATGCGTACATTGATAGCGCAAATACCATCCTTGGCCCAAACCCGGATTGCCGGAATAAGCCCTGGATGTCCGACGCTTCATGGCAGCGGATTGTTGAAAGAAAGGAGCTGAAAGTTCGTTTGGCTGCAGCATCAGACGACAATCGAAGCAGCATCGAACTCCTTTACCGTCAGAAAGCTCGAGAAGTTCAGCGTAGTGTGCGACGCGATAAAAGAGTTTATGCCAATTCTCTTTTAGCGTCAGCAGAAGAAGCCGCTAGAAGTAACAACTTAAGCGCCGTATACGGTGTCATCAAGGAATTTACAGGTGGTCGTAACTCCTGCCAACATCCGGTGAAAGATAGTGATGGAAAGCTACTTATCTTGGAGGAAGATCAAATGAGGCGGTGGAAAGAACACTTCGCCGCGGTCTTGAACCGTGTAACCTCTGGTGAAGTTCCCCCTCATATAGATAATTTAGCTAACCATCAAAATGTGCGTATACGGTCCACTGCCCCGACTAAAGAGGAAATAGTCACTGCAATTATTGCACTAAAACGAGGAAAGGCCGCCGGACTTGACGGCATCCCTGCCGAACTTTATCAAGCAGCCCCAAGCGTAACTGCCGATTTGCTGCACCCACTTGTTGATAAAGCGTGGAATACAGAGACCTTTCCCACTGAGTGGAAGGAAGGTTTGATCATCAAACTTCCAAAGAAGGGTAGCCTCACAGACTGTAATAATTGGAGGGGCATTTGTGTGCTTCCTGCCGTTGCCAAGATAATAGCTAAAATCGTCCTGGAAAGACTAAAGGCCCACTTAGAAAGCACAATTGATGAAGAGCAGGCTGGCTTTCGATCCGGATTCTCCTGTGTCGATCACATTAACACCTTGCGAATCATCATCGAGCAATGCGCTGAATACGATTCTCCGCTTCACTTGCTTTTCATCGATTTCGAAAAGGCTTTCGATAGTGTGAACCGGGATTCTATATGGGCGGCCTTGCGCAGGAGAGGCATCCCTGAGAAGCTTGTGGCTATCATTAAGGCAACCTATGACGGCGCGAAATGTCGTGTTCTGCATAAAGGTAAGGTGTCGGGGGACTTTGAGATTCGCAGTGGAGTTTGGCAGGGGTGCATCCTCTCACCGATCCTATTCCTCATTGTGATCGGCGATGTGTTGCATGCAGCCCTATCCGGACTCGACAGAGGAATTCAATGGACTTTGACATCTTATCTACAACATCTTGACTACGCTGACGACATATGCCTACTCTCCCACAAAATCATGGAACTGTCCGCAATGGCGTTAGATCTCGAGAGGGAGGCAAGCAAGGTTGGGCTAAAGATTAATACCAACAAGACCAAGGTTCTTAGCCCGCCGTTGCGAAAAAGAAATCCGACACCTATTGCCATCAATATTAATGGGCAGCCTGTGGAGAAGGTGGACAACTTCGTCTACCTGGGTAGCATTGTTGCCGAAAATGGTGGTACGGAGCAGGACATCGCTCGTCGTATCAACCAGGCTAAACGCGCATACGGCATGCTGTCCAAAATCTGGCAGAGCAGTTATCTCAGCATCAAGACCAAGCTGGGCCTGTTTCGCTCCCTGGTACTATCAGTGCTTTTGTATGGGAGCAGTACATGGAAAGTTTCCGTAGGAGTTACCAGAAAGCTGCAAGTTTTCGTCAACTCATGTCTTCGTCGAATTTTAAGAATTTTCTGGCCCGAAACAATATCAAATGAAGAGCTAAGTCGGCGTACGGGTCAGATGCCAATCGACGAATTGATACGCAGGCGAAAATGGCAGTGGATAGGTCACACATTGCGGAAGAGTGATAACTGCATTGCTTTGCATGCCATGATGTGGAACCCCATTTCCAACCAAGGCCGACCAAGAGGGGGTCCTCGAATCACATGGCGTCGATCTGTGGCAAAGGAGTGTCAGGTACTGGGTAAGTCTTTTGGGGAGTTGCGCCCCATTGCCCAGAACAGAGTATGATGGCGCGCAGGAGTAGTTGACGCGCTATGCCCCGCTAGGGGTTAAGGCAAAGTAGTAGTAGTAGTATGTACAAAACCATCATACAATCTGTGCTATATTATGGCTACGAAACCTGGATCCGTACTCAAGCTTCCGAAAACATGTTAAACACATATGAACGTAAGGTCTTTCGGCGAATTTTCGGAGAAGTTTGCGACCGAAATAGATGGCGCATCCGGTTCAACCTTGAGCTGTACAAACTGTACGATGAGCTGGAAGTTTCGAGAATCGTCAAACTACAACGTCTACAATGGGCAGGAGGCAGGACATATACAACGAATGAACGATAAACGCATGCCTAAGAATATATTCAATGGACGACGCGTCGACGGAGGAAGACAGAGAGCTCGTTGGAAACACTCAGTAGCTGGGGACGCCAACAGCTGGTGGGCGTCCAAAATTGGAGGACGCGGTCACTTGACCGAGACAATTAGAGGACATGATCCAGGCGGCCAGGGCCCGACGTCAGGCTGTTGCGCCACCGATGCTGATGATGCATACAAAAATGCTTGAATGAGGACAGCTATCCGAACAAAACGAATAATGGAGAAGGACTTAATTCCACGATCGTTCTCCGAATGGAAAATTTCATTTTGAAGATGAAAACAAACCCGCAGGCCCACCTCGGCAATTGACAGAATAGAAGTATTCCGAAGTTACCCAATTCCCAAGTATCCCGAAGTTAACCAATTCTCCCAGTTTTTTCGAGCTATCAAATTATCATTCTATTGAACGGGATCCGAGAACCCTTGAAACTCTGCTTGAATATTCAGTGTTCGTCCATGCTATTCCACCGCCCATGCCCAGCCTCTTATTACTAAAAAAAACATTGAAAAATTTTAAAAATTTAGTTTAAAACAATATATGAGTACTTCTCTTTCAGAAAACTGAAATAAGGCATCAGATGCGATCGAAAGTAACCGATGTATCGGGCGACTAACCGAAGTTACAAAGTATTGGGAACAACGATTGCGTGATAAAGAAGAAACATAAATCCATCTTTTCACAAAAGACAGAAGATATTTTTAATTCTTATTCTTCAACGGTATTTCTTCAAAGTCAAAACAAGGACTACCACTACTACACTCATGACCTCCTACGATCTAATTGTACTCGTATACCTTAGCGGAAGATTCAAGTACGTTGCCGTTTAAATATTCCAGAAATGTACTAAGCTCTTGGTTTCGAACAAATCACGACATTTTGTGGTAATCGATCTGAACGTGGCAAATGGCGACCTGAATCTTAAATAATTGAAGTCTCGATACTACAGACTTTTACAGATAGATAGACGAGTCTTTTGGAGCCAATCGAAGATGGTGGCTTCTCCAGTTGAACTTTGATGATCTAACAAAGTCATGGAACAAATTGAAGTGTATTTACTAGCATGCATTCTATACTACTTGATACTTAACAAATGGCATTACCATTTTCATCGACGTTAGACTTTACCAAGGAAGAAGGATCAGACGGCCACTTGTAACCAAGAACTTCTGTGTTACATCAACCAATGGTATAGATACTATGTGTATTACTTCGACGTGACTTTGTCGAAGCTCGAGAGTGGAAGCCTGGCAGACATTAGAAGTCTCCATAGTTGGTATGCTAAACCATTCGAGACTTTGTAATTTATTGCTAATAAAATGTGCAATTGAAGTGAAACATGATGGTTGCGAGGATGGTGTCTTGTATGAAAGGATCGTGATTTCAATTATAATCTTCTAAGTAATATATGGGAAAATAGCCAAACACTGATGTAAGCACAATAAGGATGCATGATTTCACAAGTCGTTATTCGTTACGCGACGCACGTAAATTTGAATGTTGTCAAAAAAAAAACAGTTTCAGCCTATAATTGCACGTTGAAAAAATGTAGATGGACAACTTCAAAATACGATAAAACATCACTATTGCGACCCAATATCATGAGACGACTTATTTTTATATTTGAACTAAAGTACATCTACTGCTTTATCAAGTCATTCCACTTCATGATAACATAGTTAAAAAAAGGAAAAGTTACTTTCACAATCTTCTTATAACAATGTCGCCCACCAAAGGTTTGGACTTATTGCAATACTACCGTGAATGGTACATGATTCGTGTACAATATCGTGGCCGAAGTCATGCACGTAATTCTTGGACATAGCATACAAGCAACAGTACCGCATCTTATGCTCAGCCCAAAAGTTGCCTGGCTTGGGAGTGAAATTATGCTAAGTGAATTTAGTTAGCATTAGCAGAAGCCATCGAGTCACGCAAACAAGAAATTTCAACGCGCACGCCTTTTTCGTGCCGTCATAGGAGGTAGTACATGCCTCCTTCTATCATTCACCTGAGTGTGGTATAAGCGCGACAATGAAGAAGTGGTATGGTAGAAGGTGTGGAGGTACTCCCCAGTTCTAGTACCTGTTGGTAATGCTTCATAGTGCTACAATATCGTCGTCAATGGGTGGAGTTTAGAAGTTGATATTCGATTTTTTTTTCTTGTTTGTTTGTCATTCGGCTTTCGCGACCCCCAGTCAACCAGCGTTTAAGTCACAGCCCCTCCATATTTTCTTTTTTGTTTTACATCTTCGAGAACTAGATATTTGCTAGACTTGTTTCTTGTTTCGATGGCGTTTCTCTAGTGGACTGTGGTAATCTTTTACTATGAGGATTATCATGCTAACGACTTATTTTGCTTCCTGCAAAGATAAAGATATAGTTTGTGTTGAGGGAGAGAAAAAAGCATAAACAATACAAGGTGGCGCGTTCTGACCTGACCTGACCTTAAGATATTGCTGATGCACATATAAAATAGTAAATAGCTTATAAACTCGTTAAAAGCTTTATATACAAATTTGCAAGTTTATTTTAGTATATGCATGTAAGTGTTCCCGAAGAACCATTTATTTTACCTAAAACAGAGGTTAATGTTTGTTGATATACAGGGTGTACAGTTCCTTTGGGGCGACTGGTAGCGCAGTGTGTTGAGACATCAGTCTCATGTTTGACTACGGCGTTTCGGGTTTGAATCCCGTCCACGACGACGTTGGGCCATCGATGTGTAGGAGGTGCACTTTCCGAAACCAGTTTATGCCAACGGAACATCAACTGGGCCACATGGAACAGTTGACGCGCTATGCCCCACAAGGGGTTAGGGCAATTGAGTAGTAGTACCGTTCCTGGTAGTAACACTTTAACGGTAGATAGAATCATTCATTTGAGGAAAATTAACATATGACGATACTTTCTCTATAACCGTTAATTTTTTTGCAAATTGTATTAAAATCCTGGACTTGCCGAACAAAATCCAAATTTGCCACTCTCCCAATCATTTAATCCGAGACCCGCGAGGCGCTGCATCTGGCCTGTGCTTTGCTGACTGTTGTCTGAAACAGCATATCTTTAAAGCCTAACGGGAAATTATTGCATTGTATGTCCAAATCTCAGCTTTAATGAAGTTTCGCTGAAGATTTATGACTCTCAGTCGGATACCGTTACATAGCTCCAGCAGGCTTGAATTTGTAAGCAAACGCTACTACTAATAATAATAAATAAAGGCAGGCTAAGGTACCCAGCTGGTAGGCACTGCGACCATAAGATCTATTGTCCCATAGCCTTAACTAATCCAATAGACCCTCAACCAACCTGATAAAGGCCAGTAGGTCCTTTGTAGCAGTACTCTTAATGACACCGGAGCTCACGATGGAATCTCCAGGAAACATGAATCTGGCGCGAGCAACTGCGGGGCATTCACAGAGAAGGTGTTTGGTGGACTCAATATCCTCCAGTCGGCATTCCGTCTCAGTGGACAGGCCCATTTTGTTTAAGTGATATCTCACCCAGTGGTGACCCGTGAGGAAACCAACGACCAGTTTCAGGTCAGCTCTGCCCAATCGGCTGGCTTCTGTGAGACCGTAGGGGTTGATAAGATCTTTGGGCTGTCGTAGTCCCGGGAGATTATTCCAGTGCCGCAGCCTTTCGCCCGCAGACCAATCCCTCACCAGCGCCCTGGCTGTGGCCCAGCTTAGACCGCAGTAGGGATCAGGTCCGAAAAATTTCCCCGATAAGCCTTGCCTAGCAAGTTCATCTGCAGCTTCGTTGCCATGAATACCCCGATGCCCAGGTACCCAACAAAGAGTGACCCGGTTGGAGTTTGCCAGACATTGAAGGGTGTCAAAACACTCTTTCACTAGTTTCGATGAGAACTTATGTGAAGAAAGAGCGTTAATAGCTGCCTGACTGTCAGAGCAGATAATCAAGATAGCGCCAGTGAGCTTCTTGAGCACAATTTCCTTGGCGCAAACCTCAATTGCATGGATCTCAGCTTGGAAAACGCTGGGCTAAGTGCCCATAGCGATTGAGATCCTGGTGCTCGGTCCAAAGACCCCAACGTCAATACCTTGTCCCGTTTTCGACCCATCAGTATACCACATGATACACCCGGGGTCAGTATAGATATTGCCAATATCCCATTCCGATTGACTAGGGATAGAGACCGAGAATTTTCTACCGAAGCAGAGTTCCATAGTCATGTAATCTGATCTCGAGCAGATCGCCAAGCCAGGAATCCGCTCCAAAATACTCATGTGGCCCTGTTTGAACACATGAGTATCATATGTTAGAGCCGCAGATTCCTGAATGAAAAGGTGTAGTGGTGTCAGTCCAACAATCGCCTCAATGGCCGAGGTGAGACATGTACGAATGGATCCTGTCATACCAAGGCATGCAAGACGTTGTAATTTGCTATACAACTGTATGGTGCAACGCTGCTGCGTTTTGGGCCACCATACGAGCGCAGCATATGTCACAGCTGGTCGCACCAGCATAGAATATAACCACTCAGTCATTTTAGGGGTGAGACCCCAGGTTTTCCCAAAGAGAGGCCTGCAAGCCCACATGATCCGAGTGGCCTTGCTAATAACAGTCTCGACGTGTTTGCTCCAGTTGAGCCTCGAGTCCAACGTGATGCCTAGACACTTCACTTCGGTGGAGAACACGAGTGTCGTGTTGCCTAGGCTAACCGGGCTTAAACTAAGATTTTTCTTCCAGGTGAATGGAACCAAGACGGTTCCAGCGAAGGACTAAGTCGAGTGCCGCACCCATCACCTCCGTGACACAGAGCCTAGCGAGCAGCTCATCTATGACAAGTGACCAGAGAAGTGGGGAAAGGACGCCACCCTGAGGGCATCCCTTAACAGCGTTAACACAAATTGACGTACCCCCCAACGATGAGTAGATTTCGCGCCCGCGAAGCATGGCGTCGTTCCACATGATGCTGGCTGAAGGTATATCCCTGAGCTCAAGTGCTCTGGATATACTACTGTAGCCAGTAATGTCGAAAGCACCCTCAATATCAATGAAGGCGCATAGAGCGATTTCGCTGTCGTTAAGGGTTTTTTCAATGGTACTCACGAGATTGTGTAAGGCAACCGCATTCGACTTACCTTTTACATAGGCGAACTGAGTACGATGCAAGGGTGACGTGTATTCCATTTTTTGTCTGATATGCAGATCCAGTAACCTCTCAATCGTTTTTAAGAGAAACGATGAGAGACTGATCGGCCTATAAGATTTCGGTAGCTCATCCGGTTTGTTTCCGTTTTTCGGAATAAACACCACGTTCACAGCCCTCCATAAACGTGGTATATAACTGAAGCAGTAGCTGGCTCTAAACAGTACAATCAATGGGGTGATAATAAAATCAAGAGAGTATTGCAAAAGAGCAGGAAAAATGCCATCGCCAGCAGGTGCCTTGAAGAGGTCAAAGGACTCCACGGCCCATTTGAAATTTTCTTTTTTGAAAATGACCTCCGATAGGCTACTTAACCGGCTACACGGAACCAGATGGTCCGCCGAAGGAATATACGCACAGGCTCCAGCTTGCACTGAACCCGGAAAGTGGGTGTGTAGGAGGAGCTCCAAAGTTTCCACTGGACCCTCGGTAAAGGATCCGTCCTGCTTCTTAAGCTGCCCAATGCCGTTAGTATGCTCCATAGATAGGACTTTGTGAACGCGTGCCGCTTCAGGTAGCGACTGAGTGTTCTCACAATGTCTGCTCTGCTCTCCCGTTTGGAGCGTCTGATAAGGAGATTATATTCGGTGAGCGAATGTCTGTATTCGCCCCATTCATTATTACGCTTTGCTCTGTTGAACTTTCTCCTAATCTGGGCCCTTTTGCGCACCAGTTCTTCGTTCCACCAGGGAACCCTACGCGCCGTACGAAAGCCACATGCTACAGTACTATCTTCGTAGGAGGTAATAAGGACGTCATTTAGCTGTTCCGCTACTAAGGCCGCCTACTTTTCAAATTATTTTGTGAGACGGAAGCCCAAGTGCGCTAAGGGGAATTTAGAAATTCAATTGGATAATTCCTAGCATCTTCTTGCTCTATGACCCTGTTGATTAAGGTATACTTAACACTTCCCCAGCGAACGCATTTTAATATCATAGTGTTTATCGTTGATGCCTGGTTGTCGCGAGGAGTCGCTGCCATAGTTGCTGCTTTCAATGCGGCTCCTAAGGCCGACTTCCCTAACCACAGTCGATGTAGCTGCTAATGCCTCTTGCCCGAACCAGATTACCGGCAGAAGCCTAGCAGCGGCAGCATCGTCTGTGTCTTGGGTAAATGTGTTTACCTCATTCGAACCCGGCAAATTTTCTGAACAAAAAGCTTAAGATTTGTATGAAAATTGCCTGGGTGTGAGGTAGGTTTAAGAAAGCACACTAACCCAAATCACAGACGATGATGCTGCTGCCGCCACTGCTTTGCTTCCGCCAAAAATATTAGGTGAACAACTTTTCTTCTGCCGTTTTCCGACAGACGGCTGCATCGGTGAGGGCTGGTCAAAATACGTAGTTCAAAAGTGTCACAAAGTGAGTTTGAACGTCTGTGAACGTATCGACATCCCCGCATTAGTAAAAGTTGTTCGCATTTTTAATAAGATTCGCGATTCAAAATGTCTGTTTTCGAGCCAAGTTCTCGTCATTTGCGGTAAGTTTTGATCTTCTGCTTCGATTTAAAAAAAAAACTGCAGCTGAGGCTCATCGAATGCTCTCAGATACTTACGGTGAGGTTGCTCTGAGTGACAGAACATGTCGTGAGTGTTTCAACGTTTAAATGAAACCGGAATATAGAGGGCTACGCCCGCAATCCGAGGGTTTTGTAGCAAGTACTTATTTTGGTATGTAAGTATCAGCTCCTTGCTCTTCTTGGTACCACTTAGATGGATAAAAAAAATGTCTGACCCATAATATAGTATCTTATATGCCCAATCATATTACGTGATTGTAACGAAACTTAGAACATACGGATATTATTGCCTATGGTGTTGGTTATCCTTGGCCGTCGGTACTTTTGATCTCGGACGTGTTTAAGGGATGCAGGGATGCGCTAACTGTAACTATGGAAACAAACTATTATTAACCTATTTTGAGGAGATATACAAATTCCATTATTTTCCATTTTATATACTGTTCGGAACCCACCTTCCTGGAAGTTTTCATTTTTCTAAGTGTAACGGTCTGGAAATGCAAGGAGTGGGGGGGGGGGGGCAAATTACGATCTAATAATTTATCCTCCCTCATTATTCCCCTTTTTTTCAAATATAAGTAAAGTAAACTCAACATTGCCTTTTTCACGACACCCCACTTGCCTATACCAGTCGATGAACAAAATTTGACCTTAATTTTAACCCTCACCCTCCCCTCCACCGCCCGTTCCAGTTGGCCAATTATCACACATCACCCCCTACCAATCTTTACCCTTTCATAAATGTGATTAAACATAATATGTAACAATAACTGCGATTCGCACTACGAAAAAAAACATGCAAGTAGTACTCGCACCTTTGAAGCCGGTAGGTGTATTTTTTGTATGAATAGTGTAAAAATGCCTAACTTTAAGTGAATGTACTATTGTTAAATATTACATGGTTGTAATGAAACGTAGAGGCATTATTGCCTATGGTGTTGGTTATCATTGGCCATCAATATTTTTGACCTCGGGTGTACTTAAGGGGTGCAGGGGTGTGCTAACTGAAAAAATAGAAATGTACTATTATTAACTTTTTTTGATGAGATTTTGGAATTCTGTTATTTATAGTTTTCTATGTTAGTAAAATGCCGCTTTTCTGTAAATTTTCACATCTCTAAGTATAACGGTTTCGAAATGCAAGGGGGGGGGGGGACAAACTCGGATCACATATTTTCCAATCTCCCTCTTTTCCCCTTTGTTCAAATTTGAAGAAAATTCCAGAAATGAAATGTACTTGACGGTACCTTTCTTACGATACCCCACTTGCCTATACCAAATGAAAAAAAAATTTCGTCCTTCATTTCCCCTCTATGGGGACCCCCCCTCAAAGTTGACCTATTACGATGCATCACTTTGTCCAGAGAATTATAGTACTTCTACATATTTTCACTAAATTTCATACATGTAGCCTCAGCGGTTCGTGAGATATTCCATGGACAGACAGACAGACAGACAGACAGACAGACGGACGCATGACCGATTTCATAAGGGTTTTGTTTTACTACAAAACCCTAAAAAAGGAAAACCGACCACAAGTAAAAAGAGAGACACGACAAAGTGATCCTCCAGCATGATAATGCTGGGCCACACGTGGCAAAAGTGGTCAAGACATACTTGGAAATCCCTACTCCCCAGACATCGCTCCTTCCGACTACCATCTGTTTCGTTTCATGACGCATGGCCTGGTTGATCAGAATTTTCGTTCGTACGAGGAAGTCGAAAAATGGATCCAATCATGGATCGCGTCAAAAGACGCCTCCTTTTTCCGAGACGGAATACGAAAATTGCCGCAGAGATGGGCGAAAGTTGTCGCTAGCGATGGACAGTACTTTGAATCATAAAATACATCTGTAAGTACTTTTTGACAATAAGGTTTTTAATTCCAGGAAAAAACGGTGGAAGCAAAGTTGTACACCCAATATAAGCAAAAGCAAATCGAGTGAGTTTTACGCTAAAGCTTTAGATTAGCGTTAGGTAGTCCGGATGGCGCAACGGTTAGTACGTTCGCCTTCAACGCACTGGGCCCCGGTTCGATTCCGGGGATTTACGTGTCGGACTATGAGCCTACTCAGCTGTTAAATGAGTACCCATTATGGGGTAAATAACTCGGTGGAGCGTGTTGCTGATCACATACCTCTGCACAAAAACCGTCACGATTTAGAAAATGAGATGATGCTAACTCATCTCGAGGCCGTGGTTCAAATTGGACTGTTGCGCCAGTTATTTATTTATTTTTTAGATTAGCGTTACGCTTTTTTCCATATTTAACAACAATAACAAAATTCCGAGCTTTACAAACACCAACCAACCATCGCCAGGTAGTTGACGCTTTTCTCATCAGATGACCAACAGAGTCATGGAAAACTTCAGCATCTGTCAAAGATGTATCCCAAATAAGGAGCGCTTACAAAAAAAAAACATTTTTGAAAAAAAAAGTTGTTCAGACAAAAATTCTAAAAACTTTTTTTCTTGCATCCGCAGAGACGCAAGGCCTTTTTACTGCACACGGGTTTGCCATTCTTAACACTGAACCTGACAACCGCTTTTGTGGGTGATTTAGTAATTCCAGAAAAGTTTTCTTTACTTGTAATCTATTGTCGCTCTTATTATACTAAAGATCTAGGAAAATTTGTGTAGATTAGATCAGGCAGGATTTCGCTTTGATTTAAACATTAATAATGTTATTGAAAACGTGGAAATTATTTTAGGTACAAGCTCCGAGACCTTATTGGACTTTCGGTAGTCCACGAAACTTTTTGTTAGTTCTATAATACCTGCCTCTAGCATTTCGGTTAACTTCTTGTTGATCTGTCTTTGCACAACTGAAGAAACTGATTTATACTGATACTCAATACCGATGCCGACTAACGAAACGTTTCTAACAGTTTCGCCAACTGATCGTCTTCCGATCGACAGAAAACTTCTTGACTTCAGCCGTGCTTCCAGTTCTCTTCCCAAGGATTAGGGACTACACCGAATTGGCGTATCAAATCGACCCCCAAGATGGCTTCATGTGGTAAAAGCCTGCACCATCAAAGTGCACTTATCTGAAATGACTTTCAGATTGACAGGCACCCATGCTATTCCATCCTATAGATAAATCCCACCGTCTGCAATTTGCACAGGAACGCACCCGTCTCGCAATAATTCCGCAAATAAATTTTGTAAAAAGAGCCCTCCAATTATATACTTTGAGGCAACTGAATCCACGAGACAAACCAATTCTTTACAATCTTAATGTGCGGCCGACAATAACTCCTACTACCATATAAAAGATAGTCTAGCGCTGGTTGGTCGGTAATGTTTTTCCCCTTTTGATTTTTGTTTTACTTTTTCTTTTTTTACAGTGCCGACGGATAACTTGACAATCAGCGGCTCCTCTTCCTGTACCATTGATCACTTTACTGCGCTTAGTGAGCTGGCCTTCCGTTTCCCACTTCTATAACATTGGGACGAGCCTTGGAGATGCTTTCCCCAGAACACTTTGGACAACTCGCCCGAAGCACCTCCTACTCTTCTTATAGTCTTTGGAGAAGTGTCTCGACTGACGACAGTTCTGGCACGTCACCTGGAGCGCAACAATATTGACACTGGTGGCACAACGCGAGTCCAACCCGCCAGACGCCAAATTTGGCACAAGCACGCCTACCGACGAATGCATCCACGGTAGCCCCCGTAGCATCCAGAGAATTATCAAATTTTACTAATTCGGCTTTGGAGCCACTATGTGTCTGATAGAATGGAGCTAAGTTTTTCCGTATTATTCCCCGGATGGCATGTTTGACAGTCTTTGAAACAGCCCTCCACCGTCGACCCATAAACCTCGATGGACTCACCCTATCACTGAGTCCGATGACAGATTTCATCCCATAACTGATCATTGTAGTTTTTAGTCAAAAACTCAACTCGCAGTTCTTGAACTAGCGCATCCCAGACCGTCACTAGCCCCCTATTGGCGCGAAGCCAGATAAGATCCCTGCTCCCGAACAGTTCCACCGCAGACTTGTATGTACCTTTAACTTCTCGAAGCTCCTCAACTATTTCCAGAAAAGCACTAACGGAGCATGGTTTCTTCTCAGAAAATTTTAGGTTCTACAGGTGCGAAAAAGGCCTGTGTTGTAATGAGTGCCCAACATCCGCAACTATAGGAGTCGGAGAAGACAAAGCTCCTGCGCTCGATCTGGCAATCGCCGATACTACAACCCCGTGTTCTACATTTACATATTTGAATTACCGCAACACATTGGATGCTGCTAGTGGCAGTTGCTTAGTTCTCGCCTACTTCTTTTCACAATGACATGAATCCTCTGCTTTCTTTAACGCGGTTCCATCATTATTAGTATATTACGAACCTTTTTTGGTCCAAGCTTTGTGTACTTTCGGTAGTTCGGATGGCCCAACGGTTAGCACGTTCGCCTTCTACGCACTGGGCCCCGGTTCGATACCTACTGAATGCGGTAGTTTTCGATAAAAAAAGGGGATTTACGTGTCGGACTATGAGCCCAATCAGCTGTTAAATGAGTACCCATTTATGGGGTAAATAACTCGGTTGAGCGTGTTGCTGATCACACACTTCTGCACAAGACATACCGTCACGATCTGGAAAATGAGATGATGCTAACTCATCTCGAGGCCATGGTTCAAATTGGACTGTTGCGCCAGTTATTTTATTTATTTGTGTACTTTCCAGTTTGTTGTCGAGCTGAGCTGATTATCAATGTGGAAGTCTCCATTCAATCTTCGCTTTAATTTTTAGAAACTTTCGCACTGTGTGTCCCCACTAAATGCGTTGAGTTATCTGTCGCTATCTCCCTTCGACCCCACCGCCATCAAGGGACGATGGCGTCTACGTGATGGGTAGAAGGGTAATTCAACTTAAGACAAACCTACCTATTATAATTTGTTTTTTTTATAGAGTAATATTTTCACCGGCCACCGACAGCGTTCATGTTTTCATTTCATCGTGGATGATGGTGATCCTTATCGAGGAGTGCCCATGGTGGGGGTAATGCGCATAAGTTTTATCGAATGGAGGTTCGTTTTCAACGAACGCCGGTAAATTGAATACGCGGCGGAAGTACAAGCCACGATCAGGATCAATTGAAACTTCTCATCAGATAAGTGATTAGCACTGTGTATTTGTTGACCAAGCGTTCTTTGTTGCTTTGTTCTCCGTTTTAGGGTGCACAAAGAATTAGAGATGCGAAAGTTCTGCCCAAGATGAGTGCCGCATTTGCTGAATGCCGATTAAATTCAAATGCGCAAACGATTTTCGCAGCAATCTTTGCACCGATTCAATCGAGATCCGACCGATTTTGTGCGGCGATTTGTCACCATGGATGAAAATTGGGTCCACCACTACACGCCAGAAACGAAACAGCAGTCGAAGTAGTGGGTGGAAGCCAGTGGTCCAGCGCCAAAGAAAGCGAAGTCGTTAGCATCGTTCCTGCGGCAGCCGGTTCTTCGTACCGGAATGACCCGTTTTTCAACGGCCAAGAGCTGCCAAACCCCCTCGATGCAAGAAGAACTACAGTATTCGAAACATCGCTACCACAACAACAACAATAACAAGTCGTTAGCATCTTCCGGAAAGGTCATGGCCAGCGTGTTTTGGGATGCGAATTGAGTGCCATGAAAAAGGCAGAACAATAATAGGCGAGTATTGCGCTAAACTTCTGGACTAACTGGATGCCAAAATCCGCGAGAAGAGGCTTGGCTTGAAGAAGAAAAAAATCATCTTCCACCAGGACAACGCACCTGTACACAAGTGTGCGTTGGCGATAGGAAAACTGCGGGATTTGCTCGACCCCCCCCCCCCCCCCCCTCCCCCCCCCCCCCCCCCTATTCGTCTGATTTCGCACCCTCAAACTTCCATCTGTTCCCAAACTAGAAGAAATTTGTTTCTGGGAAGCGCTTCGCATCTAATGAAGAAGTTGAGAGGACCGTGGATGAATATTTTCACAGCCTTCCAGACTCTCACTTCCTGGAAGGAATACTGATGTTGCAGAAACGCTAGACCAAGTGTGTTGAAGTTTTATAAGCTAGGGCCGATTTTTCAATGTCGGGTTAAAGTTTATATGAATGATAAACGCTAATCGCCACCTATCTTCTGGTTGAAAACCTATATGAACGTTAATTCCAAACAGCTGATTTTGCTAGAGCATTGACCTGTGCGTACCCTTATTGTCGCCACACACGATCGAGCACAACCATGACGGAACTTCCAACCCTCAAATTTCATAGAACCGAATTTCTTTTCCACACGTTCCACACTGTACCTGAATTCATGGTTCGAAACGATACGATAAGCCGTGGTTGTTCTCAATCATGTGTGGCGACCATTAGGCTAAGGCCTTCCATATACGGGGACGTTTAATGTTCCGGTTAGTTAATCGGCAGTTTAACCGGAAATTTAGAAAAGGTCCTCAAACCACATCGGGACCGTAATGTAATTTTCATACAATCTTCTCTGTCAACCAAAAAGTTTTCTTTGCAACAATGCTCCTTCTAATATGTATCTGAAACACTTTTATTGTTAGCCTTCTTTTATCTAATCCTCTGTTTAGAAGACTTAAAACACCACTTCACACCACAATTCCTCTACAAGCGACAATCGAAGCAGCATCGAACTGTGTGCGACGCGATAAAAGAGTTTATGCGAATTCTCTTTTAGCCTCAGCAGAAGTAGCCGCAAGAAGTAACAACTTAAACGCCGTATACAGTGTCATCAAGGAGTTTACAGGTGGTCGTAACTCCTGCCAACATCCAGTGAAGGATAGTGATGGAAAGCTACTTATCTTGGAAGAAGATCAAATGAGGCGGTGGAAAGAACACTTCGCCGCGGTCTTGGACCGTGTAACCTCTGGTGAAGTTCCCCTTCATATAGATAATTTAGCTAACCATCAAAATGTGCGTATACGGTCCACTGCCCCGACTAAAGAGGAAATAGTCACTGCGATTTTTGCACTAAAACGAGGAAAGGCCGCCGGACTCGAAGGTGTCCCTGCCGAACTTTATCAAGCAGCGTCAAGCGTAACTGCCGATTTGCTGCACCCACTTGTTGATAAAGCGTGGAATACAGAGACCTTTCCCACTGAGTGGAAGGAAGGTTTGATTATCAAACTTCCAAAGAAGGATAGCCTCACAGACTGTAATAATTGGAGAGGCATTTGTGTGCTTCCTGCCATTGCCAAGATAATAGCTAAAATCGTCCTGGAAAGACTAAAGGGCCACTTAGAAAGCACAATTGATGAAGAGCAGGCTGGTTTTCGATCCGGATTTTCCTGTGTCGATCACATTAACACCTTGCGAATCATCATCGAGCAATGCGCCGAATACGATTCTCCGCTTCACTTGCTTTTCATCGATTTCGAAAAGGCTTTCAATAGTGTGATTTGGGATTCTATATGGGCGGCCTTGCGCAGGAGAGGCATCCCTGAGAAGTTTGTGGCTATTATTAAGGCAACCTATGACGGCGCAAAATATCGCGTTCTGCATGAAGGTAAGGTGATGGGGGACTTTGAGATTCGCAGTGGAGTTCGGCATGGGTGCATCCTCTCACCGATCCTATTCCTCATTGTGATCGGTGATGTGTTGCAAGCAGCCATATTCGGACTCGACAGAGGAATTCAATGGACTTTGACATCTTATCTACAACATCTTGACTACGCTGACGACATTTGATCTCGAGAGGGAGGCAAGCACAGTTGGGCTAAAGATTAATACCAACAAGACCAAGGTTCTTAGCCCGCCGTTTCGAAAAAGAAATCCGACATCTATTGCCATCAATATTAATGGGCAGCCTCTGGAGAAGGTGGACAACTTCGTCTACCTGGATAGCATTGTGGCCGAAAATGGTGGTACGGAGCAGGACATCGCTCGTCGTATCATCCAGGCTAAATGCGCATACGGCATGCTGTCCAAAATCTGGCAGAGCAGTTATCTCAGCATCAAGACCAAGCTGGGCCTGTTTCGCTCCCTGGTACTGTCAGTGCTTCTGTATGGGAGCAGTACATGGAAAGTTTCCGTAGGAGTTACCAGAAACCTGCAAGTTTTCGTCAACTCATGTCTTCGTCGAATTTTAAGAATTTTCTGGCCCGAAACAATATCAAATGAAGAGCTAAGTCGGCGTACGGGTCAGATGCCAATCGACGAATTGATACGCATGCGAAAATGGCAGTGGATAGGTCACACATTGCGGAAGAGTGATAAAACTGTATTGCTTTGCATGCCATGAAATGGAACCCCATTTCTAACCAAGGCCGACCAAGAGGGTGTCCTCGAATCACATGGCGTCGATCTGTGGCAAAGGAGTGTCAGGCACTGGGTAAGTCTTTTGGGGAGTTGCGTCCCATTGCCTAGAACAGAGTACGATGGCGCGAAGGAGTAGTTGACGCGCTATGCCTCGCTAGGGGTTAAGGCAAAGTAGTAGAAAACCTACTACAAATTCGAACGAATCTCGAAGTAAGATAAAGCCAGCATTTCTCAAATCTTACATTTATAAAATAGAATAATTTTAGATCAGTGGTATGCGAAGGTTTCCGCAATTTCGTTACGGTGTTATAATGAAACAGTGTTGTAGGAGGCCGTGTTATATAAGGTTTTCCGTAATTTTCTAATCGTGTAAGAACGAAGCAGTGTTGTGAGATACCGTGTTGTAGGAGGGATACCTGTACCTATGTATTGTGGAATATTACGGGAATTCCCTCTATTGAATTTAGAGAGAATTTTTAAAAGTCCTTAATTACGGCATTTCTTACTTAGGTAGGCCATTTCTCCTTTAGGTGGTAAGAGCCTAGAATTCACGCGTGCGGATTTGTAGGTCCTAAATCGGGAAATTCAAGAGTTTTATGAAAATTCTCTCTAATCGAATACAGAGAATTTTCATAATTTTACATTTTAAGGTTTCAACTAGGATTTCGTAATAAGTTTCCGAACATCATGCAGAGAAAAAAAACTTAAAATGTTTACTTGTATTCTGTGCGTTGTATCTTTTTGCACTTCAAACTTATCACCATTCGATTTAGCAGGTAAAATGCATTAAGTTCCACCACATTAAGATTTTTGTAGGAAAGTATCTGGGTTAAAGAGCCATGTGAAGAGAATCGTACCGTTTCGTTCTACTGTGCGGCCTCTTGATCAATTTCTAAAATTGAAAATTAAATCTTAATATCGTACTGACCAAGAATATAGTTTATATGCTCAAAGATGCTTCCTTCTGGGCATTGCAAACTTCATGACAAAGTTAATATACCCTGTCACATTCGTGAAGGGTATAAAAATTCCGAAGGAAGGTCAAACGAGGTTTCAAAAGAAGCACTGTTATCAATTCAATCAGAAAAGTTTGTCTAGCGTTGCTTTTCGAAAATCTTGAATATAAGTAAACATCCTTAAAAGATCCGAAGGCAAGCCATTTAAAGGAAATATTTTTCCACTTTTTCCACTTACCGATGCCCAAAGTGCAAAGTATTCAACACTCCACAAAGAATCCATATGGAGCTACAATAGCTGGTTTCTTCAACAAAATGGCAGGCACTTTTAGTGTTGAAATAAAGAAGACCGAGTTAATTACAACTGGCAAAGGTCAATAATTATTGTCATTGCGGTCACCGTCGACAGCATGGAATTCAATTCACGATCGGCACCTAAAGAGAAACGAACACAAGACGACCCTTTCGTTACGGCATGCTCAATCCACTGGCCGATGCGGAATTCGCCGCCATCGAATGTTCAATTATTCGCGTCGACGTTGTTTATGGCTTACAATTTCTTTAAGTTGGCAAAATGTACAAATGTAGCGTTTTCAAGGAGACGTACGAATCGTGTGGATGTGGACTATTGCTCAAATACAAAATCAGCAGCCAATCTTTCAATAGTACATAGTTTGGTGGCGTCAACGGCGCCAACAGGTATCACATTCTCACAGCCCAGGCTGGAATTTACACCAGCTGTCCGCCAGTTATCCTCGTTCGTATCCTATACTTGAATCGAATGAAATCCCTTTAATGGCATTCAAGATGCATTGCGCGAAATGAGCACATCAACCGCCAACAATGGTGCATAGAAGATAATCAATGTCAAAAGAAGTACCCAGTGGTCAATCACAAGTTTTAGTCTGCAATGCAGTGACTTTTCTGCAAGTAAGGATCAGTCCATTATACACACCGATCGCAGAAATGTTCGATGTCGCGAGGAAATTGAGGGCCTTCATACATTATGGGATTTACTTAATTCGATATTATAGTCCCGCGAGATTTTTGTGAAATGCATGCAAATTTATAGTTTAGGCGATTAAGAGTAATCTTTGGTCTTTGATTGGTTTTAGAGAAACCAAAGAATGACGGTCGAAATGGGAACATTTCCTCTTAATCACAACTCCCGAGTACATGTGGAACCTTAAAACAATTTCAACTTTTCGGAATCATGACGAATTCACTAAGTGATTTATTCACATCTTGATTCGAATTGGTTTACGCGCCCGCGAGGAATTTGAAAATGGGACCAAAATGTTTCAGTCGGTTGACGTGGACCTGAAAAGCAAGCGACAGCTCCTTTGGTCTGATTTGATCGGTTGATTGATGTCCACCGTGCGACAGTGGAGCCTGCATTGTTCGTAATGGAGGGCGCCATGTTAAAAAAAAAACTCGCAAATTTATTTGTTTGGGGATTGTCTGGTTTGATTGGAACGGATGATTTTTAGGGATGCACTCTCCTCTTTCGAGTTTGAACTGAATTTTTCTTGGCGAACATTTTGACCGAGATTACATAGCGACATTGGAAACTTTTTAGCGTGGTCTGTGGTGAAATTCAACATTTGCACATTTTGACAAAAACTAAAATATTCAAAAACTATAAAGGATAATAATGGGACCTAAAATCGTATTACTAATTGATAGTGTAGCACTTACGGCCATTGACCATTATGATACCTGACTCGGTCTTCATTTTTTGTCTTGGTTTTGGTCGCTACGATACCCTTAAATATAGGAAGAATTGGAAATATTCTCAGCTCGTCTGGTTTATTGTCGGAAAAATGAAAGCAATGATGGACAACGGCATCCTAACAATGGATTGGTTTCAAACCAGAGACAAGACGAAGACATTTAATGGATCAACAGCAGCGTTGGTAGCTTGATTGTGCCGGTGAATTCATTATTGACGGCGGATTTCGACAAATTAATGCCATTCTCGGAGTGATGAATTGAAATCGCGCTGCATTGAAGATGGCGTCTTGTGGCGATAGCATTTGGTTGTTAACATTAAGATATTTGAGGCTGTCAATGAATGTTTTTTATTGACGATTTATTGATTACTTTCCGGATGTTGATGCGGACCGCACCGGTGTAGTAAAGTGTATTTCCCCAGTTTGGGCCAACCTTTAAGTAAATTTTTGGATTAGGAATTTACAGTGCAGAGACTAGAACTATCAAATGAAGCACAACCAGATTATACGCTATTATTACAGGGTGTACCGTTCTTGATGGTAAATTCTTTACTGGTTGGTAGTAGTCTCTATTTGACGAAAATTAACATAAGACATGGGCACTCTCTCTTTAACCGTTACAGAGTTATAGCAATTTTTGTAAATCGTCAAAAAGCTGGACTTGCCGAACAAAATCCAAATTAACCATTCTCCAAATTATTTAATCCGAGATTTTACTTCACTGCGAAAATCACCGTTACTTCAACGATATAACTGCTCAAACTTTAACTTTTCTTTAAGGAAATTTGAAATCTATTTTCCATCGGAAATTCAAATGACTATTTTACAACAGTAGTTGAACTGACAAAACTCTTGACAAAAGTTGCTCCATTTTCTTAGTTTCCGAACGGCATGTAAAGAGCAAGGGCTTGGATTTGAAAATTAGCGGATGTTACATATTAAAAGGGAAGGAACGTGGTCCTGATGTAGAACAAATGGACTTACATAAGATGAATATAACTACTAACAGTGTGAAATTAATGTGGCAAAAATCTTGCATTGGCGATGTTTGTTGTCAAAATTATGTTACAATGTACTTGCTAATATAACGGTAGATAGCTACTGACCCAGCAGGAGCGCACTGCTACGATAAAAGGTTTATTGTGTCGTAGCCCATTAAATCAAAAGACCGCCAACCTCTCTAATAAAAGACAGGATGTCTTTAGCAGGAATCAACCTGAAGTCTGCAGGGCTGATAGTAGACTGCCCGAGGAGTGACATCCTATGACGCGCGATGGCGGGACATTCGCACAAGATGTGTTTGGTCGTTTCCACGTCCTCCAGACAGAGACAAAATTCAGTTTCGCTAGACAGACTCATTTTGCTGAGGTGATATCTAACCAGGTGATGGCCACGTAAGTACCCCACCAGAAGTCTTAGATGAGTTCTGCTCATTTGTGAAAGAAGGGCATTATCAGCTCCTTTGATTGACGTAGCCTTGAAAGGTTATTCCAGTACTGATGACATAAAAGTGCAGATCAGTCTGGGATACGCAGTTTGGCTGTGGCCAGCCAAAAGCCGCGGTAAGGCTCCGATCCATGAAAGCGACTTGATGATCCTTATCTGGCCTGTTCATCTGCAGCTTTGTTCCCCTCAATGCCCTGGTGGCCTGGCTCGGTTTTTAGTTGCCAACAGTTGGAGGAGTTCGTAACACTCCTTCACCAGTTTTGAAGAGACCTTATATGAGGAGAGCGCCTCTATAGTTGCTTGGCTGTCTGAATAGGTAGCAATGTGAGCGACGTAAAGTCCCGTTTCCAAGATCACCTTGGCGCAGACCTCAGTGGCGTGGATTTAAGATTCAAGGATTTTTGAGATAGCTGTTGCTGATGCTTAAAGAACTTCTTTGAAAGTTGTGGTAACGTTCATTTAGTGTTCCTTTAAATTTGAGTTTTAAGTCGATTTGTTCTACATAAAGACCACGTTCATCCCTTTTAGTATGTAACATTCGTAAATTTTCAAATCTAAGTCCTTGATCTTTACATGCCGTCCGAAAGCTAACATAATGGGCAACTTTTGTCAACTTTGCAGCTCTGTCAGTCAAAGTACCGTTATAATATTATCTTTTGAATTATCGATGAAAAATCGATTCTGAAATTTCTATAAAGTTTGAATAGTTTTATCTTTGAAGTAACGGCAATCTTTGCAACCGGGAAGAAGTTCATTTATATGAAATTTTATGTAGTTTTAGAACGTGAGGTTATATCTCAGATTAAATGATTGAGGGATTGGAAAATTTGATTTTGTTCGACAAGTCAAGGTTTTTGACACAATTTACAGAAAATGCTATAACTCTGCAACGGTTAAAGAGAGAGTGTTCATGTCAGACGTTAATTTTTCTCAAATGAACAGTACTATCTACCAGTATTGACCATCAGTAAGGGTACACCCTGTATAATTTGGGGTCGCATTATTATATTTTGTTCAGGGTAGCATAATAGTTGCACCAAAAATGAGCAACTTATCAGTTGTTTTTTGTACATAATTTATTATATTTGAAGGGTATTTCCCAAACCCCGGGGTGGCAAGTATTTCTTTGGCTTCTTTACCACAGCACAGTTCTTATAATAGTCCAGGTTACGAAAATGACACAAATATAGCGATGTTCATTGGCATTTTAGGCTCGTCCTATGCAAAAAAAAGGTCTTGGAAAAAGTTTGATGCGCTTTTCCTGACAGGCGGCGTCAATTGCCAATAACTTAAGAGCCACTGATTGTTGTGATACATTTAGATGCTCCTTTGAAAGTTGACAGTTTAGGCATTACTGTTAATATGTAAACATTAAAATTGATGCAGTGATTGGAAAGTTGTTTACGTTTGAAAATTGTATTATATTTTGCAATACTATGACAACTAAGAAAAGAACGCTGCGCAGGCGTATGGAAAATTGTGGTGTATTCGTTGAAAAAGCGTTTTCAAAAACTGGCGCGAGAAAATGGTTCGACCTGTTTTTTTGCGTCAAGCAAGAATTCAAGAATTTCATCAGGTTTTTCAGCGATTAGATGGAAAGTCTAATCACTGGAAAACCTGAAGAGATGAGCTGAGCGTAAAAACAAAACATGGTGGATCGAATTGCCATAAGTGACATGCTGCTGAAAAGGAATGACATCGAGCCATTCCTGAAACGCCTCATACTCAATTGCCCTAACCCCTTGTGGGGCATAGCGCGTCAACTGTGCCATATGGCCCAGTTGACGTTTCGTTGGCATAAACTGGTTTCGAAGAATGCAGTTTCCAGCATGCACCTCCTGCACATCCATGACCACGAACGTTGTCGTGGACGGAATTCGAACCCGAAACGCCGGTGGTCAGACATGAGACTGATGCCTCATACCTAATGATGAAATATGGGTCATGTACAACAATCGGAAGCGTAAAAGATCGTCGAAAAGGGATTGTGAACCGCCACAAGCATTCGCGAAGCAAGAATTGACGTCGTGATGCTGTGTGTGTGGTGGGATTGGAAAGGAATCGTCCACTATAAGGTTCTTCCAGTTAGACAATTGATTCACAACTAAAGGGATAGGCAATTGAAAGAAGATGGCGCGAATTGAGCAATAGGAGAGGTGTTGTCTTCCATCACGACAACGCAAGACCGTACACGTCTATGATGGGCCGACAAAAATTTGGAGAGCTTGGTCGGGAAATTTTGATGCATCCTCCGTATAGGTATAGTCCAAACATAGCCCCCTCCGACTGTCACTTGTTCCGATCTCTGGAGAACTCTCTCAATGAAATTGAGCTGCCTTAAAAAAACTGAAAATCTTTCGATTCAGTTTTTCAACTAGAAACCACAGAAGTTCTTCACAGAATGCATGATGGCACGAACCGAAATCGCGAGACATTGTCGATAATAATGGAGCATATTTGATTCAAATAAATTCATTTTCCTACTATATAATATTAACAGTTTAATTTCATTAACAACCAGGCCTAAGCTTCGCTTCGGCCCGGAGTCCGAAGCGTATATACCCTAGACTTGTACAGACCTAGTGGTGATACCGAAAGTACCAATTGGCAACGACCATTTGCATTAAAAGTGAGTTTCCTATACGGCCAGTTTATAGGGGAGGTTGGCACCCATTCAGGAGGACCTTGACCATTCTCAAACTCAATGAACTAACACATTCTACAAATATTTGTCGAATTTTTCAAGTCGCTAGCTTTATTCTATAGAAAGTTATTGCTTATTTGAAGTTTCACTTGTAGGGGAGGTAGGGGTTCCTTGGGTCGGATCTTGCCCATCATTATCACACATCACTAATTAGATCACCCTACAAACATTTAAAAAAAAATTCAAGTCTCTAGCTTCACCCTATCGAAAGTTATCGCTTATTTTAAGTTCATTTATAGGGGAAGTAGGGGTTTCGTTAGTCGAATTTTACGTATTTTCAATATCAGCCAACTGGATCCCGCTGCAAACATTTGGCCAAAATTTCAAGTCGCTAGCTTTATTTTGTCGTTAGTTATCGCTTATTTTAAGTTTCATTTCTAGGGGAGGTAGGGGTTCCTTGAGTCGGATCTTACACATTTTCAATAACAACTAACTAGATCTTACTACCAACATTCTGCCAAATTTTCAACTCGCTAGTGTCATTCTATCGAAAGTTATCGTAATTAAAATAATATTTAATTTTTGGAATTTTGTAGGGGAGGTAGGCGTTCCTTTGATCTGATTATGCCCAACTTACTAAAACTCAAGCAGCTTCTTTCCTCAGGGTTACATGCCAAAAATCAGGTGTCTACGTCAATTGGTTCAAGAGTTATAGACAAAAAACCAGAAAAGTAGGGTAGTACGGGGCTCTTTGTAAGAAAATTACCGTTAGTTTTCAACTGATCGATTTTATTTTCCCAGGAGAGTATAAGAATACCCTCACTAGTAATATACCAAAGCTAGAGCTTTTCATGATTTTTTAATCGGGAGTTATAGATACATTTAAATATTTTACATATGTAGGGGAGGTAGGCGTTCTCTTGGCCAGATTATGCCCAATTTCAACTAGATCATACTACCAACATTTGACCAAAATTTCATGGCCCTAGCTTCATTCTATCGAAAGTTATCGTGCGAACGGACAGACAGACGGACAGACAGACAGACAGACAGACAGACAGACAGACATGGCTAAATCGAATCAGGAGGTGACCCTGATCATTTATATATACACATTGCTATACCTCCGGAGCCTCTTTTAAGGTGTTACATATTTCCGTCGTGACAAAAACAATATACCCTATACTAAAAGTCTAGGGTATAAAAATGCAACGAAATTTTTCCCAGACCCATTACATTTTAATTTTGATCCACTTGCTTCCCAGTTGTTTATGGTTTGCTTTCAGAAATATTGTCCCCAAAGAACTAATTCTTTTTGTGCGCATCATTGAATAAATGTGCTATTGACATGACTTTAAGTTGCTTTCGAGCACATTACGTCCTTTCGGTCCTCTGTTTCTGTTAAGTTCCTTATATCCTTACGCACCACAACATATACCTGGGGAAACGAGAAACGCTTCGCGTGAAGGGTATCATAGCTTCGTTTTGATTTGTGGTGCATTTGCTACTTTGAAATTAATAGTTAAACTTGTTCCGATTTCACTGTTCCCACGAGAGGTATACGAAATAGTGGGCCGATTTTAACCAAATTTAGAAGTGTGATTTATCAGTAAATATGATTGAATAATATGAAATTCGGTAAAGTTATCTTTAGAAATAAAAAAAGTTTTTCTAACAAAAACTTGAATTTGAAACGGTCGTTCCTATGGCAGCCACATGATAGAGTAGTCCAATTTCAACTAGGCAAGTTGATTTAGCAAAGGATATTATTGAATAATTTGAGATTTTAGAAAGATTTACTTAGAAATAAAAAAGTTCTTCTTAAAAAGACCAACTTTTGGACCAGTCGTTCCTATGGCAGCTATATGACGTAGTTGTCCGATTGCATTGGTTCCGAAATATTTACAGCGTGCAATAGAAAGAAGGCTTTGTGCGAAATTTCAGTTCGATAGCTTTAAAACTGAGGGACTAGTTCACATAAAACCAGACGGATAGACGGACAAAGCTTAATCGACTCGTCTCATCATACTGAAAAAGAATATATAACTATAGCTTATATGGTCGGAGATGCTTCCTTGTGTGCGTTGCAAACTTCATGACAAAGTTAATATACCCTATCACATCCGTGAAGGGTATAAGGACTTAGGCGAGAAACTCGGATTTATGGATTCCTAGTGGTAACACAACACAACGGATCCAAATATGGTCTACGTGTGCTGTGTTAGTCACGCCAGTATCTTCACTTCTTCTAACATAACTCTGATTTGAGCACAAGAGAATATACTGTCAGTCCAGTCGATAAGAGAAATTGCTGACACCGGGGCATGATCACGGTCACCCAAGGAACCTATATGCCAAATTCGGTTAAGATCAGACCACGAGATATACCCGGGCAAAAATATATATTTTTATATGGAAGGGGCCAAAAAATCGTATAGTTTTGAAATGTTGCACAATTGTTGGGGACAGTCCTCTGACTATATGCTTCAAAGTCCCCATTGATAGGTGGTCCGAAAGTCTAGGGGAGAGAAGGACTACACGATCTTTTTTCCTATTTCCCGTTCGTTGCCTGGAGTATAAAACGTGCCGGTACGCTAATAGAGCAGCATATTATCATTTCCGTCAAACTTGCGGTTTGCGGTTTTTTTCAGTTTCCTTTGCGTTTTTCGTAATGTCCGAGAGTAACGAAGCAATGTGAAATTTTACGTGAAATCGGGAAAAAATATTGAGGATGATCACAGGGGATGACACGCTCGGTAGCCGTGAACTTTTGGCCACCACTCTACGATGCTTTATTTAGAGGACATGAGTTTGATCCCTAGCGCGTCAATAAAAACTGCAAGTGGGTATTATTAGAACTTCCAAAGTACCCCAAGCTCGCCAGATAAAGACGGCTCGGATAGAAGGTGCACGCTAGCAGCTGCAGCATCCGAAATTTATATGCTATTGAAACGTCACCAAGGCATAGTAATGCAAGAGATGTTCCTTTTTTTACGCCCCAGGAAAAGCCAAGACTATTAACACAACACAGGGGACGAGAGTTAGTTTTACGGAAATGAGATTGACACAAAAGTCAAGTAATCACTATGGGTTGGCAAAGGATCTCCCCGAAGAAAAAAAAAAGCACGAAATGTTCGTCACTCTATTAAAGTGTTGCACTGTTTTTTTTTATTTCAGCGGATACGTTCATTTTTTATCTTTACCGCAAGATCAAACTGTCTGTACAACGAAGGCGTTTTGTAAAGGTTGTGTGAAAAAATTCGCAAAAAGACACCACAAAGAAAAACTCATGGTTCTTTATCATAACAATGCGCCTGCCCGTTTAGCCTTGTTAATTCGCGAGTTTTGTGCCAAACACCGGACAGCTGTTCTTCCCCAACCTCTTTTCTCCAAAAAACTGCTTGTTCTAAAAATTAAACTCTGTTCTAAAAGGAGACTCTTAGAGCCATTTAGAAAAAATCACCATGTCGAGATCCGTGGCGACACGTCACGTTGCCCTCAAAAACTCGGAAACTGGGTGAGACATAAACAATTTGTAAACAGCCAGTTGTACGGAAGTTTATGATAATTGCAGCACAGCCAACCGTCACTACACGCACTCACATGCAATTAAGAAAAAAAATGTTATTTTTTTACAGACCCGTATGTTTGCAAAGTCACGCACGAAAGCGTACCAATTAAAATTTCTGGCACTTTTACAGAAGATACAACAACAGGGTGGTTATCTGGCCGCTTCCGACTGCTAGAGATATCAGCTACAACCGCCTGTTAAGCTGAGCTTCCGTTTCCTTTTCGTGGCTCTTCACGACGTTTTTAAAAAATACATAATAAGTGAAGCTTCCCAAAACTTATATTATGAACTTTTGTTCTTTTAATATGTTTGTGAAAAGTTATTCTCGCATAAAGGTACTAGGGGCGGCCGATAGCTCAATCTGATGTCTCATGCTACCGGTCAGTTACGTGGTCGAGTCGTCGTCCGTGTTCGTCCACGTCATGGCCGTGGATGTTTGTGTTGTCTTCCCCCTGTGGTGTGAGGCGTAACAATAAGCGACAAGCTTTCCCGGCGTCCTACTGTAACCAGTTGAGGAAGTGCAAAGACTTCCTACGATTGCCGCTTCGGGGGCTTTGAGAACTACTCCGTCGGTTAGCTTGGATATTTTGCTCAACTAGCTTCCGGTGGGCATTTTTGGGAAAAATTTGGCGGCTAACACGGCGCTTCGCTTTTGCGATAATGCACAGTGGCGTGCACTGAGGAGTGGTCACTCCATTAACTATTCTGGGTGGTCCGGATCTCCTAGCGGAAGCCGATAACACTTCTCCAAAATTTACTTTTAGCAGTAACCACATCAGCCTGTTTCCCTCCAGGAATCAATGGACGGACAACACCTCTATTAAACCCGACTCCTCGGCCATCTACACGAATGGCTCTAAGAACGACGTAGGAGTGGGTGCGGGTATTTACTCGGAGGTACTGAGGATTAACTTATCGGTCCATTTTCCTGACTACTGCAGCGTTTTTCAGGCGGACATTTCGGTAATCTCGGAAGCTCTGTCTTGGCTGGGGAGGCATGTCATACCTCTCAGGGACATAACTATTTATCCAGACAGTCAAGCTGTGATACGGTTTCTTGAATCTGACATTGCTACATCAAAAACTGTTGAGAATTGTCGCTCGATCCTCAGGCTAATAAACAGCTTCTTTAATATTATTATTTGTTAGATTCCAGGCCACAGCGGAATCAAGGGTAATTGCAAGGCTGATGAGCTCGACCGTCAAGGTCAATCGGCGGCACTGACATGCATCTCAACTACATTAAACCGCCGATAACAGTGAGTAAAATGGCTATCAAGGCCACTACGGTCGGTTGCACTTGCCAAACTATGAGAATGATATGGCCCAGGCTGGATACCATTCGTTTTGCCATATTGTTATTATTTAGCAGGAAGTACATTGGTAAGGTGGTGGGCGTTATTATTGGGCACTGTCTTATCCGCGAGCATGCGAGGAAGCTTCACCTTGATTACTGCAGAAGCTGTCAGGATGAGGACTGCCCAGCTTTGGTTGATAGGAGGTGGAGGTTTCTGGGAGTCTCTTTTTTCCAAGACTTGGAAGGTTTTGTCGATGTTAGTGAGATTTAAATAAGCCGCTTTATTGCCAGCATCGGCTGGCTGGGTACCCAGGGTTTAGTACCTAGGTAAGGTACAGCGTCCTGGTGGTATCACAACGGAGCACAAGTGGTTTATGTGTGCTGTGAATAATCACCGCAACCCCTGCAACTACATACCTACCTACCTTTCCAACTTGTCGCAGGTAAGCTGCTAAATGGGCACGAAAAACATGAATCATCCGAAACCAATTTACGCTTACGAAACGTCAATTAACCCATAAGGAAATAGTTGGCGCAAGTACTCCACTAAGGGGTTAGGACAAATGGTAGTAGTACTCGGTGTGGTCCCCACTTAATTCGTCCCTTCGTGTTGCCTAGCACAAGAACGTGCATTATATTGTATAAGTTTAGTAAAACAGAGGCGAAGAGCATCAAAACCCTCCAAAAAGGTTGAGCAGATCTAAACAAAGCACCTGTCGCTGTTCAGCCGATTGATGCAGCATTTGGCAGTCGGTTCTGCAGTACCAGAAAACCTTCGGTTTCGTTCTCGCCGACATCTTCGAGTGTCGACAATATCGTTCAATTAATGGCACAAGGACTAACATATCTATGTCATCGATAAGCCGCGAAATTTTCGAACATACAAAAATATGTACTTACAAACAAGTCCAAAGTTAATTCTACTTTTCCAATATCGAAAAAACTGCATTTACCTGAAATTAAAGAAAAGACACACCGTTAGAAAACTGCGTCCAACAAAGATTTATCAACAAGCAACCAAAAAATTAAACTGCAATAACTTCATCTCCAGAATCAGGTTACTGTGCTACTCGTTTCATCCAAGTCTTTCGTTTTCTGCCACACTATGTTGTAGTTTTTTTCCAACTTTTTTCCTGCGAAAGTCGTACACACTTTAGTTTCACAACCGTAACATAGCCTTTTGACTACTATACAATTCAGAGCGACATTATTATTCCACTTGTATAAATTATTTGTCATAAAATTTATCTAATGCAAAGTTTGTTTTATTCCATGACGCGGCTGGCGTCTCAGCGGTACTTTGTCGTTTTGTTTCCTCATTAAATTTCCATAATGACCAGCACCTTCTAACCAACATTCTTCTTCCACTCAGGAATCCATGTGTTGTCTCCTAGACTGAAAAACCTCAGCAACAGATGAATTATTACAATCGCATATTCTCCTATTTATGGGGTAAATATTATTCTGCGATATCAACGTTTGTAATCTTTGCGAAATCGGTGTTCGCGTATAAATAAATGTGCGGTTCGCACATAAGTTAAATAAAAACGACCGCAACGAGCAAAACAAAATGTTGATTTGGACGAAGAAGAGTGGTAATATGAAAACAAAAGCGTTTTCATATCGGTAGCGTCATTTTGTTCATCTAGATATGAGAAGAAACGGTTTGTCTGCCGGCAATGTAAATCATCAATATTTATTATGTGAATTTTTGCCATCATCAGTAGCAACAGTCTCATCATCTTTGCCGACCGTCGTCGTCGTCATCATCATCATCATTGTCAACAGCATCGGTAGCAGAAGGTTCAAGTAAAAGAACTTGGAAGCAATTTGAAAGCGATACGGCCTGTGCTTGTAAAACTGCATTTGTTGGAAATTTCATAATTCTTAGATTGTTATCATTGATAAATAAAAGCCTCAGGTTCGGAGATTGTTTTTGGAGGATATATTGATTTCAGATTAGTACCACCAACATGCAAGGAAAAAGTAATGGGATACATCGACACATACTCGTATATCACTATTCCCACAATAATTTCCAAACAACCATTAAGAAAGCCATGGGAATCACCTGTTTCGTCCACTGACAAATGGCACTAACTTATTAAGCACAGCTAGCGGGAGTGGCTGACCGGGCCAACAGACATGATATTAAGTCCCCTATAAATGCAATTTGTCGAGGCTTTGAATCATATAGTAAATGAATAAAAAAACTCTCAATGAGCTCTCTGGATTGGATAGTTTTTTTTAACAAAAAATAAGGAAAGAGGTACGACACGAATTTCTAGTTTGTATGGAATCGATGGCTTAAATCTTTTTTTTTTTTCAAATTATGCGGTAAAAACAATAAAAGTCCTTTTTAGAGACAAATCGATCCAATCCAGAACCGTAAAGATGTCTGAATTTTTCAATGGATCACTGTTGAATCACGACAATACTAGAACTTCAATACCGCTCAGCCTCATTGAAGATTCAACGATATTTTGCCTAAAAAGCAGTCTTTAATGCATTGCAAAAACTCGCGTGGACCTATGCATGTGGATTATTCGTATCTGAAATCTGTTTTTAAATCAGATGATACCTATTCCGGCAAATACCACAGTCGTTGAATCGTTCCTGCTACTTTATACCCACTGCTCATGTCGATGGTACGCTACTAGCCGATCACAACTTTATAGCGAAGATAAAATTCAGCAGTTATAATTCACGATGGTTATCGCATCAATTTCAAATGGAAATCTCTAAGACCAGAAGCAGCCGCAGTAATTAAGAAAGTCCAGTAGCTTAGTTTCGTGCTGTTCAACAAACCCAATTCCGAAAAAATTGAAAAATGAGCAGATTTGCGCTGATATTATTCGTCGCCGATACAATGGCGTTCAACATTGAAATGAGACGGGTGCGGCTCTAGCTTCGGTTTCTCAAACAACTCGTTTCAATTAATGAGCGATTTCAAATCACGATTAAGATGGCATGCCGCTCTTACCTGCTGTATTTATGTTGAAAATTCTAACAACTCATAATTCTTCCACCAATCTCGGAGCGACATAATAAAAATTATGGTATGCGCGGTCATCAAGAGACCGATTTCTTTGGAAACGACACAAGAAAAAATATCAACCGATGGCAATTTCTTAGATAGTATCAGCAATTTCAAGTGGTGCCTAATTAGTTGGATTTTTCGTAGGGGTCTTTTTTTTGTAAAGTCGAAGAAGATCTTAGGCAGGATATTGGGCGGTCTGATCTAACTGATCCGTCCACTCTGATATAGCGCTTTGTATATTCACACTATTAATGGAGAAGAATGCCATAGCATTAGCATCCTTTCTAGTACGATGCATCATATACTGAATTGAAAAACTAGCATTGATCGTCGATAAAGTAGCCAAGTTGATAATTATCCAAATTAATGGAAACGCTCCTGCGGAAATGTTAACAAATTTTAATGGGAGATAATACGTGTTTGATAATTTCGAGAATAGGTTTATATTTAACGTTTTATGTCAGAGCAATGAATATTTTAGAATTCATAGCTTACTAACTAGAATTTGGCATGTGAGGAGTATTATCGTTGTCTAAAATTCAAATCAATCGAAATTTGATAGTGATGGACACTTAATAGTGTTCAAAAAGATCTTGTTACTACAAAATTTACCAAAATTGGCAAAAAGATACTGATCGTATAGTTCGCGTGCGAAGTTATCTTATTTCAAATGCAGACAAAGTAAATTGGCGGGAAAACAAGTTAATTGTTTTTAGTTGAAAGAGCAATAAAGAAAACAGGGTGAAGCGGGAACCTTAGACTAAGTTGTTACGAAATACCCAAACGCAAATAGTTTTAGCGGAAAGAGAAGATTGTAAATGAAACTCGGCGTTAAACTGACAATGTTTATTATTAGCGTGTATAGAATTTTTTTTAATGTTCCCGAAGCATACGTTAAGATGATACAAGACATGTATGATGGAGCAACTGCTAAAGTTAGATGCACAGCTGGTGAGTCTGAAGAATTTCCAGTTAAAATCGGAGTTCACCAAGGCAGTGTATTGAGTCCCTTGCTCTTCAACATCATCATGCTCTATTTATTAACTCATCTCTGACGACGTTGTCCTGGGTAGCAAAAGCATCGTTGCTTTGCAGGCTGCACTGACCAAGTGTTGCAAGATACTGGAGGATCATTGACTGAGACTTAGCATACCAAAGATTGAGAATCTTTGCTGTCCTTTCTCATATCCAGAGAAACCGATACCAGATATCTACATCAAAGGAGAGCAGTTGCAGTCCTGTACAAGGTTCAACTACCTGGGTTCGATGGTCAACAAGGCAGCTGCCTGCGATGACAACATCAAACATCGCATCAGTGTCGGTTGGATGAAGTGGCGAAAAAATTCTGGAGTTTTCTGCGACAAGAAGATGCCACGAAAGCTCAAGGGCAAGTTGTACAAAATGGTCGTACGTCCCGCACTCATGTATACGTCTGAGTGCTGGACTATGTATAAGACATACGAAAGTAAAATGACTGCGACCGAGATGAAAATGCTACGGATGTCAGCCGGTGTGACCAAAAAGGATCGCATCAAAAGTACCTACATCCGAGGCAGCTTGTTTGTTGAGCAACCGATCACTGAAAAGCTCGAAGATCGTCGTATGGATTGGTGCTGCCACGTTCCAAGGCGTCCGCCTGAGAACCCTGTCATGAAAGCAATATCAATAAATGTGCCATTTGCTGGACCCAAACACCGAGGCAGACGGAAAAACACGTGGATCGATCAGATGAAAAAGCAACAACAACGCATTAATCTTGGCGATGATACGATCCAAGACCAAGCTGCCTGCAGAAGGAAGCTGAGATTATACCGCCAGAATGGGTGAAGTGCCAACACCACAGGCAGAGCAACGCGAAGCCGCAGAGAGGTATGAAATGGCAAGGAAGAAGAAGTAGCCATTCTATATAGATCAGGCATTTCTCCATTTGACTAATGAGTGAGTTAGAGCTGTGTCCACTGATCTACCCTTAGGGCGACCACAGAGTGAAAGCCGAAACCGAGCCGGATGCTGGCGTTTGATTGTGAACACTCGGCGAAGAGAAACGTTCAGATGAAACGTGCTCATGGAGCTTTCCCTCCCCATGCTATTGCTAAAGCTCAAGATCACATTAGAAATTGTCCGGTGTATTCGTTTAATTTTCCTGTGTGTTACGAATGGATTTTATACAGAAAATCACCGGACGATTACGAATGTGATCTTAGGGCGACCACAGAGTGAAAGCTGAAGCTGATGCTTATGCTGGTGTTTTGATTGTGAACACTCAGTGAAGAGAAACATTGACGTGAAACGTGCTTTCCCTACGTATGCTACTGCTAAAGCTCAAGATCGCATTCGTAATTGTCCGGTGATTTTCTTTATAAAATCCATTCATAGCACACATAAAAATGAACGAATACAATGGACAATTACGAATGTGATCTTCAACAACATTGGCAGGGAAAGCTCCATGAGCACGTTTCACGTAAACGTTTCTCTTCACTGAGTGTTCGCAATCAAAAACCAGCATAAGCATCAGCTTCAGCTTTCACTCTGTGGTCGCCCTTAGAGTAGGCATACTGATAAGCCGAGAGTAGCTGTTCTGAGATGGTGTTACGCAGGTAGAACTCAATTTGTCTCTCAAACATCTTAAGCCGGGTTGATAACAAACTAATGGGTCCCAGATCCTTTTGAGCGTGCGTGCGAACTTTTTCCCGCTTTAGGGATAAAGGCCACGTTAACTTCCGTCTAAAACAGGTGAATACAGACTAATTTCAGGCATGTTTCAAAGATATATTCCAACCAAGGGACAACAAGATCCGACGTGTGTTGTATGTTTACCGGGGTAATACCATCGGGACGGCGCGGCGGGTTCCAAGCTGGATATTGCCCAGAGAACTTTCTCCGTAGAAATAATGCGATTCGAGTCAGCCGAAGTCAGTTCTTCTTCAGTTTCTTGTGCGTAAGTGTGTCTGATGAACTATCCGAAAAGTATGTATCCACTAGATCTTTCAGTGTCTCTTTGCTGGAGGTTGCATTAGACCCATCTGGCTTTAGAATATAACTGGGTATGGATGGATTAGTTGGTAAATTTTTTCGGAGTCTAGAGACCACTGGATACCTTCAGAAAAGGGCCTCCACGAGCTTCGTTTAGCTTCCTTAGTTCTTTCTTGTACACCCCGAGATGTCGTTTGTACGAATCCCAATCCGATTCCAGCCTGGAACTATTTGCTGTAATGAATTTTTGTCTACACACTGTTTTGTAGACTGACAGCTTCCTAGACCACCTCACAGGTTTTTGTTTCCCTTTTGGTCTCCTGACGGGACATGATTTTGACGTGGCTTGGTTCAGAGCATCCGTTAAGGTGCGCACCATATTATCCAAGTCACGCTTATCGCGAGGTTGATCCGGCAAAGGTGATACTTGGAATGGTGTCTCGGTACTTGGACCAATTTGTTCTTCGTCTGTTTAGAATGGCCGGACGGGCTGCTGGAGGTTTGTCTAGACTGAATTGAATGTACCGGTGGTCAGAGAAAGAGTGTTCCGCTGATAGCCTCCAGTTTTTTACTCGATGTACGGATATAATGTCATCAGAGACAAGAGAAATATTCAGGACTTCCTGTCTATTCCTTGTGACGAATGTTGGTTCACAACCCACATTGCAAAGAAGCAGGTTTGTTGCGATAATATATTCAAATAACAGCCCCCCCACGAGCGTTCGTATCGGTATTGCCCTATACAGTGTGATGGACATTTGCGTCGCATCCCAGTATGAAACAATTTTTTTTCGTCCTGGCTGCTTCGATGGCTTCCCGTAGACGCTCAGACGGGAAAACCCCTATCTGATCGTAGGTTAGATATGCTGAAGCTATCCAGAACCGACTAGGTGATCCTTCCAGGCTGACCAGATTTATATCTCCTTCGCTATAGGCGCCCATCAAGAAGGCGTTGTGTATTTTTTTTTATCATTATGGTATACATGAGCTCGGTTTGCCAAGATCACTTACATAGAAAATATTATAATTAGGGGACCATAAACCCCTTACGAGATTATTAACGACCCATGGTTCTTGGATCAGAATTATATCCTCATCACTGCGGGCGAGGCGAAGTAGAAGCACAGCCGATGCTGCTTTCGAATGATGCAGTTTAATCTGTAGGAAACTGATCATTACTGAGGAGAGTTCTCCGGCTCAATTACCGTAATATCAATTTCGTCCTCTAGGTCAGAGTCAAACGAATCTCCAAAGATAGAAGGGGCCGTAACATCCTCCAGCATCGTCTGTTCAGAGGACGTAGGCGTACCCTGGGTATTGTGTGTCCCCAAGTTGGCTCCATCCTCCTACATAAGGACGGATAAGGGTCTGTCAATCTCCCTTCGCCCTTCTCTCTCGTCTTTCTTATAAACCTTGAGAGTTACCCTGGAAAAACCAAAAGCTATTTCTCCATTACCACGCGCCAAAGGTTCTAAGGGTTCCCTACTGATGATGATGACCGCACCTCGGGATTTTCCTTGGGGCTCCTCCAGCTTCACGACCGTGTTGGGAGGTTAGGATTTGAGGATCTTATAACAAAGAGAATTTAATCTGCGCTCGAGGGTTTTTCTGGCAGCCAGGCGCGAGCTCTGGGTCTGATTGGGATTTTGTCCTTCGAGACAACATCCAGTTTTGCACCAGGCCATAGTGCGCCAACCCTTTCGATTGCGATCCGAAAGAGGTATAAGTTGCGAGTTGGATATGTATTTTTTTTTGATGCCCAGAGACTACAAGAAATCTGATCAGCTGTTCAGTCTTTCAAAATGTGTCAAGTTGCGTTCGCGGAGGTAGAAAAGTAACGTGTTTTGAAAATCTATTAGCATAGTAAAATGTGGCGGTTGACAGCCGAAGTTAATTTTACAGGTAAGTAGAGTGTGAAAAGTGTGATCCCGATTCGAGAGTGCAACTTGCTGGAAATTCGGGTTACAAATCAATGAGCGAGTTCGCAACTCGAGTTTCAAACAAATTTCATCATGTGCGGAAGCCTACCTACCATTTTTCGCAAACCGCTGAACTACAATTTTACCACTGACTCGTTTAAAGCACTTATTTTTTAAAGACTCATCCGATCTGGGGAGGAGAATTTGCTCTGAATGTACCTAATGATAGTGTTCGCGTGTAAATCTTCGGTTTGGAGGGATTCTCTTATAAAGGGTTTCAAATGTCAGGAAATGATATCGTTTTTTTTTTCTTTTTTGACGGGTCCCGCTAAAATTGTCTGTAAAGAGAGATGTCCATTAAGCGGGATTTTACTGTAATTCGAATTTATATATTTTAAGTGACATTAGTCCCGCGGCTAGAACAATTTTCATGGTAATTTTCATCAAGGCACTCATTATAACCAAGGTGCTTATAACCTATAACTCATGACATGCATGCAGAAATGACAACCGTACTACATGAAATTATTTAACAAACTAGAGACTTCCAAGTTTACCAAACTACTAAGGCGGCAATTGTTGAATAAATGCGACAACTTATTGTGTACTGTCCGGGCGCCTGCCATATTAAACAATATGATTATTTTTTCACGATCTAATTAATAAAGTGTTACCGACAACACTAACAAGGACAGAAGACGCATTATTTATGCATAAATGATTTTTATTCCAATGAGAACGTAATTTCCAATTTGACCTTAAAATGAAACCCCATAAGAGCAATAGATGTGTCTCCATTTCTCTACATTGGCCTACATCCTAAGAGGCTGATTCATACATTCAGTAAAAGATAAATTGGAATGCTTTCTACATTCAATGTCTGTCAAACTTTTCTGCCGCGGAGAAAAAAAATCGTCTCGCTAAAATTAATCAAGCTTATTTGTAACTCACACGAAACCGTAACGATTTTTTTTCTACATGTGTCAGTTTTGCAGAACAACTTATAATTAATCGCAATCAAAATCGTACGAGTATGAGAAAATTCAAATAAACCGGAGAATTTCCCAGACTATGTCAAACTAAATTTGCTAGCAAATAACTAATGATGTGACCTTAGAAAAAAAACCAGCGGTGAATGTATTAAACGGGATACAATTGCAAACGCCAAAATTAAGTGTAATTTTTTGTTCAGATGACAACTCATTAATTCAATTAATTTTTCGAATATTTTTTTCATGCTCTGTTTTTATAGAATCGAGATACGAATTTTCAGAAAAAGAGTGCAATGTCCCTTTAGTCAAATCAATCATTTGACATACACTGTTTTGGAAAACCAGAAAAAAAAGTCGGAGCCATCCTGAACTTGAGGACATTTTTTCTGTACCTTTTTTTATATCTGAGCAGACGATATCTGTACCAATAAATTAAACTCATAGGGAATGAACAATTCCATTCCAATTCTGATTTCATGTGTTTCTTGATGGAGTGCGCTAAGATACTGCATTCGTTAAACCTCCGACCGCATTGGCTCGTCTTGCTCAAAATGCCATTTATCTAAAATTGTTTGACATTCATAGAATCATAAAATGTAAATAAAATACTTTTGAGGCTCGTGATGTTGAAATGTTTGGGGTCGTTCATATTCTGGAAGAGGATCATTTCGGTTTGGGATTCAACTGTGTTCATTTGGTATATTTATGGCATGTCTAAATTCAACATTCCCATCGTATCTTATTTTCGTCCCCACCCGCTTGTCAAGACACACATATGGTGTCAGAGGGCACCTATATAACGCCGAACAGAGGATAAAGCGATTAAACGGCGGATATGAAATTGCCAACAGCCACAGATGAAGGTTTATGAGTTTACCACGTAATTCTGAAGTAATTAGTCGCTGCAAATGAAGGCATCTACTGGCTATGTGGATTTGATGTTTGTATGCAGAAATTCACATTAAAATAGAGAATTCTAATAGGCATGTCAGTAACTTGGACTTGGGTGGATCAAAGATATATTTTGCTATTAGTCATTGTTGGATTTTATAATTGGAAATATTTGCCAAGTAGATTTTGAATAAAGAAAGGTAATTTTGTAAATATGTATGTATATTGAACGGGTTACTTGATTGCACCTGCACTTGTAATGTTTTTGGGGGCACTAAGCGGGCTGCGCAAGTATTTGGTTTTTGGTGATATAAGATTTGTTTTCCCTGGAAAGCGGAGAGGTAGCCCACACCTATGATGTGTCTTCATTGGAAGCGGAAGGTAGCCCACACCTATGATGATAATGGTTGGCGAATTTGTAGGTGTACTGCAAGTGGGTTGTGTTGCAGTCGTGAGTTGCTGAGTAATGTTCGATAAGAGAGTTATTTGGATGGTGGTGATTCAGAGAACTGAGGATATGAACATTAGTAACGGAAGCCTTCCATCATTCTACACGTCCTGTTTCACAGACTTTACATTTTTTGTGTGAATGTGGCATAATTTTAAGCTTGCAACTCAACGAGTTACAAAAACTAACTATTTAGATGAAATATGATCCTTTGGAATATGTACCGGTACCCCCTAAAAGACTGATTCGCCGAATAGCCGACTTGCAAAATGCAAGAAGCTTTGCCACTGTACAAACTACCCAATAATACCAACTAAATAAAAACGAATTCGTATTGGACTCCAATTAGAAAAAAAATTCCTCTAATCTAATTCCGCTGCTGTCATGTAATCTCAAACCAGAAAACGCTCCAATTATTTTCAATTGACTAGCTAATTGATACTCACGGTGTCATAAATTATCACAAGATATCTATCATCTTATAATACCTTCTGAGAACCCCTTCATCTTTTCGTTTCAGCATCATTTGTCATATCTGTGAAAGGAGATAATGAGACTTTGCTGCACACAGAAAAAAATGATGAAGATCCCTTCCGTGCACTCACTCGATCTTCAGCTAAATGTGATTTTGATGAACAGTTTTGACAGTGAATGTGATCGCAGATTAAATTGGAGGGAGGCGTCGAAGAAATATCGCCGAGACATTTTTGAGACGCCACGGAAAGTGTTAACCCTAATTTAGTGCGGTGAAATGTGTCGAATATGAACGAGCGTATCGACGTCAATTTTCCAGAACTAGAGGATTTCAAATTGAAAATAATTATCTATTTTTAGTGATTCTACTAAAGAAAGTATTTTCAGAAGATATTAAGAGCGTTTTTTTAACCTACAAACGAGTAGATTATTTCCTGATGCATACAGCAACCATGTAAAGGTATTTAAGCAATGTAAGGCTTGGTGCAGGGAAGGCTCTGTTGCATACAAATTTGATTAAGGTCTGATAGCTGGACTCATTGCAGGTTTAACGGCAGGCTTGATAGCTGGACGTCTAAAAACCCTTTGGAGTTATGGTTTTACCTGAGAATCCTTGTTATATTTGAAAAAAGAATCACCAGCATTGGCGCTCTAGCCCGCTTCGAGTCTTGGCCTCCAGGATACAGCTCCTCCTAATAACTCGATCAAGCGACCGCGTTTTTCAGTTCGAAAATCGTAGAAGCTTCCTGCAATATATGTCAAATAAATCCTCCCATCGTACACAAGATGGCCTTCCTTGCGGTCAATTTCCTTGGTCTTGTCCATTTCACGCTCGTTTCAGGATTCTGCTATCGTACATTCGTTCGACATGGCCAGCCTATTCCAGTTTTAGAAAATTTACGAATTTCAAGGCGCATAGATCATCAAACAGTTCATACCACTCATGGTTGTATCGAATTCGAAATAGGTCGCTTTCTTTCTGGTTCAAAAATCTTCCGCAGGATTTTACTTTCAAACGTATCGATCGATACGGATAATAAAGATATAAGGTCCACATTTTGCATCCATAGGTTAAGGAGCAGAGCTGCTGAAACAGCACACTTGGACCAGAAACATAGGTCCATTGTGATACCCTAGGAGAACCAAAACAACATACGAGAACCAGCCGGAGCCACTGACGAATCGAAGTTGTCCCACCTCTACTTCTGCCAGCCCCCAAGATGGTTAAAAAGCATTTATCAAGAGTTGACTTCCTCAACTGCGCAAAAGCAGGGCATTCGCAAAACAGATGAGTAATACTTTCCTCTCCACAGCTTCTACAGTAATCAAAGAAAGAAAGCCGAAGCCTCCTAGCATGTTCGCCGATAAGGCTGTGTACAGTAACGGCGCCGACCACCAAGCGACAGTAGTTTAGCAGTTCGGTTGATATTCTGCCTCGACCAGATAAGCTTGACATTATATAATAACAAGAAACGTCATCAGTCCAACTAAGGTGGGATTCCCTGACAGTAGCTGATTTTATTTTGGATTTAACCAGGGAAATCGGTGTAGAGATATTATTGCAAAACTTCAAAGCTGGTGGCTCATCAGCCCTGCAATTACCAAAAAAGCCGTTGTGGCCAGGATAATATCAAAGAAGTCACCCATCTCCGTGCGCTCTGCACTCCGGTAGGCTTTTCGATGTGCAGAGCCCTGATTCGAGAGATTTATCTGCGGCTTGACAATCCGTAAGTACAGTATTCCGGTAGGATGAAGGTTCAGCTCCTCAGAGAATACTCCAGCAACCGCGCCATCGGCAGTCTGTGACCCGTCCGTATATATTTTCAGCGCGTGCGGTAGAGACGGACCCCTTCTTTCCCTCGGACTCCGTAGTGGATTCAGGTTTGTGTGATTTTGAATGAACCATCGCTTTGGTGAGGTGTAATCAATTGACTCAGGAATCTCTGCGTCGTTCAAGATCGTTGAGTGACCGGTTCCCAAGGTTGTCCACTGGTAGGTCTCTCTTATTCTAATGGCTGAGTTCACTGCCATGAGTTTCCCCTGAATATCCAACAGCAAACGTGTAATGGACGGGTTGGTGGACGAAGATGCCCGTGGGGACGGACCCTTAGGTAGCATAATGACCGTGAAGGTCGGGACGTGCCATCTGGAGAAGAAAAAAGCTCCCTCAACGAGCTAAGCAGCGGCTTATGCTTGGTGTAGCTCACTCCGGGAGACGTGGGCGGGGTTTCGCCGCTCTTTGCCCCTGTCCTTTACGTATTAACAAAAAATTCATAAGCCTGGGGAAAACAAAGTATACATGGGGGGTTGGTTGTAATAGAGAATAATACAAAAAATGGGACGATAAGTATGGAATGGTTGGCGGACGGCGCAGATCCCCTTGCGCTCGAATCGGGGTCAGGGTAAAATGAGACCCTCGGTCTCTGGTTTCGTACAACCGGTAGATCACTCCTCATCAGGTGCAGCCTTCGATTTGCCGGTGGAAGCAGCACTACCAGGATATGGCTCATTACAGATGGTTCATTACAAAAGGTTGAGCATCATATCGAAAGCAGCGGATAGGGTTGACCGTAGAACTCAGCTGATCGCCAGGCAAGCCGTTCTCTGTACATTGGTTAACATTGGTTAACAATTTCAAGTTAGCTGCCTTCTGTTGGGCATTCCACCAGACTACCTCTCCATACAGCAGTGGCGAAGCACCGCCACATAGTTTTGCCTATAGCCCTTTTACAGCAATAAAGGGCAGTGGTAGCTTTGTCCGATCGCTTCAGGATGTTCAGTCTCCAATTTAGCTTACTATCCAGTATGAGACCAAGAAAGTTAGCGCTCTCCGCGAACGCAAGTCTTACCCCCTTCAAGATAGGAGGCATCACTGGTGTAATGCCAGGTTTCCCAGTGAAAAGGAATAAATTGGTCTTACTGGGGTTAACACCTAGGCCACAACTATTAGGCGAGTTGGTCAACTGAGATAGCGCGTGCTGCGTTACTTCGCTGAGAGTTGCTGGAAACTTACCAGAACCAGCAATTGAGACATCATCGGCATAGGCTGTCACCTTACAACCCAATTTCTCTAGATCTAAAACCAGCCCGTTGACCGTAATGTTCCAAAGGAGCGGGGAAAGCACACCGCCTTCAGGAGTACCTCTGCAAACACTACGGCAGACTGACGAAGTCCCAAGTTGAGATGAAATGAGAGAGGTTAATGAGTCGGACCGCCCATAATCGCCTGCGGCTTGACCTTCTATGTCCAAAAAGGTAACTCGCGTAAATTCGCTATAGCTGAGTGATTTCTCTATATAACTTATTATACAATACAATGAAATCTAGAGCTGTATCTTCAGATCTACCCTTGGTATACGCATATTGCGATGCCGCGTGGGTCGTGGGTTGTGTTGCAACTATAAGCATTGCGACCTTGGATGCATTGTGCTAAGGCCTTTTATACCGAAAAGCTAAGCTAGATCATATGTTCCAGTCGACTTTTCTCGATAAATTGACTGATCTGGCTAGGTTTAATAAAGGAGATGTGCTCGGCCAAAGGGAATGTTACGCCGAAGCATTCCGTGCGCCGCTGAGCAAGAACGAAGTTGCAAAAAATGTGCTGTGTCTCATCATCAGCTTCGCAAAAGCGGCAGCTAGCATCGGATACAATACGCACGGTTTTAAGATGACCCCTTAGACGCGAGTGTCCCTTCAAAATTCAACAAATTATTCTGACATTGTTTTTCCTCAACGGCAGTAATTCCAAGGTACGAGTGCGATAGAAGCCCCAGATCAATAGTTGGGCCTGGCTCAGGCCTGGAAGGGCCTTCCATTGGGATGTGGGAAGTAAGCTTTCTCGATTCTCTTTTAGTGCAGAAACCACTGCAGTAGCAGAGTGGTATTCCACGAAAAGCTTCTGGGCTGTGGAAGGGGGCTTTGGAGGTATGGTTTGCTAGCCTATCTGCTAGCTCATTGCCTTCGAATCACGAGTGACCAAGCACCCAGTAAAGTCGGAGTTTGTTCGTTGAGCCCACAGCATGGAGGACTTGTTGACAGGATACACAAGCTTAGAATTGATAGTGAAGCTAGTAAGTGCTTTGATGGCAGCCTGACTGTCGGTAAATATTCCTATGCCCGTGTAAATAGCCAGCGGTTTGGTATAGTCTACCACAGACCTCGATGGCGTGTATTTCCGCTTGGAACATGGACGGTGTTTTACCCATTCCCTCTTCCGTTTTGTCTGTTCCGTCTGTGAACCATTTGATTGTTCTAGGTTGAGAGAGTTGCGGCCGTCCGCCCACCTTTCTCTGTCGCATATGACTGATTGAAAGGAATGGTTTAATCGAAGGGTTTTAACAAGTTGAATTTAACTTGATCTCTATGTCGCAGGCCCTGAGTCTAACCGATTCTTGCTTTCGCTTCAATGTGTGTACATCGGTGTGAGGTCGAGTAGAACCGCTGGAGCAACTGTCGGCCACGATTGCGCAAATTTCTGGATTCTAGTCGGCTAGTCGGCTAGGCTAGTGTTTTTTTTTCATCATACAACCGCACCATATTCTATTATAGGTCTGACAATCACATTGAAGATCCACAGAACTATGTGGGGTTTGATCCCCCCCTGTTCTGCCGAGATATTGCCTCCAGATCCACAAAACTTTAATTGCCTTATCAGAAGTCGCTCTAAGGATAATTTTTCATCGAGGATAACTCCCAAACCCTAGGGATTAGACACCAGTTTTATAGGGGAGTTGCACATGAGGGGGAACTATGGCACTATAGCAGCTTTCTTAAAATTCATACGTAAGCCGCTGTTGTCTTACCATTCTTGAACCCTCACAGCACGCCTTGAATGACATCAAGCAGAACTTCCTGAAATGTTTCCCTGACTGTGATTACCAGAACATCCGAGTAGCCTTGTGTGGAAAATTTCATCAAAGATGGTTAGGTTAGTATAGGTTAAAAAGGCTGCCGCGGATGACGCAACACACGTAGGCCACCAAAGGGCCTACCTACCTACCTACCTACCAGGATAAACACCTATCCCGTTGAAATTGCTATCCATTGAACCAGCCAGAGCTGTCAATGAACCGATAAAGCCTGAGCGGGCTCATGCCCCTTAACTCTTCCAAATAAAGGAAGAAAGAGTTCCCCAGAAAGACCAGCTCTTCGCAGCCAAGGCAGGACAGGTGCATAGAAAGTGGAGGGTACTCTGCTCCTCGTCAGCATCCTCGCAGCTTCTACAGAAGTCATTGTAGCGTTCGCTTTATTTTTCGCGTTAGAGTTGACAATTTGCTTGCAGATTGTGAAAGGCACTCCGATGTCCCAACGACCATCCTCAATTGCGCCAGTCGTCCCAGCCCGAGCAAGTTCATCAGCCACACAATTACCAGCATAAGCACTATGGCATGAAATCCAGCACAATCTGATTTTAAAGTAACGTCCCATCTCATCAAGAAGCAATCGACAGTTCGTAGCCGTCTGCGATGTCGACAGAGCCGATTCAAGCGATCGAATTGCAGCCTGACTGTCGGTGTAAATAGTGAGTTTCCTACCAATTGTGACATTAGGGCGAGAGCGAGAGCTTCTGAAATCGACAAAATCTCTGCCTGCAGCACGTTGCAATGATCGTGTATGCGGAAAGATAAACTAATCATCAACGTCTCCGAAAAGATACTGGGAGCCGGTATCTTTTCTCCAGCATCCATTTTGGATCCGTCAGTATATAAAACGATGGAGTTTGGGTGAGCGATTGCCCCAGTTTCCCACATGTCCCTTGAGGGAATCTGGCTCACAAAATTCTTGGCAAACGTATACTTAGGAGAGATATAATCCATATATGCAGGGAGGTCCAGATTATCCAAAATAGCAGAGTGGCCAGAGTTTAGCGCACGCCACTGACCGATCTCGCGAAGTTGTAATGCTATAATCGCTGCTTGCTGTTCAGCAAAAATATCGAGCGGTAAAAGATTTAGAAGCACATTCAAGTCAGCTGATGGAGTGGATCTGATAGCCCCGGTTGCAGCAATCGTTGTCAACTTTGCACCTTCCCCGAGAGAGTCCTGTGTGAACCCATTCTAAGCGCCGTCCACCAGACAAGATTGCCATGCAAAAGAATGGGCAGAAGAACTGATGTGTACAACCAAAAAGCCACCTTCGGCTGTAGTCCCCAGTTCCGACCTATCGCCTTCCTGCAGGTGTATAGTGCCATAGTGGCTTTGTCAGCACGTTCCTGAACATTTGGCATCCACCCCAGCTTTCTGTCTAGAATGGGACCAAGGAACTTAGCATTGTCAAGAAACACCAGTTTGACACCCTCCATCTCCAGTGCCGGAGGTTCGATACCCACGGGGTAGGTTGTGTCTCCTTGTAAAGAGTACAAGTTCCGTTTTGTCAGGATTGACCCTAACACCACTCCGACTAGCCCAACTGACCACAATCGATATAGCATTTTGGAGCACCTCACTAAGCACGTTCGGAAACTTACCTGTAACTGCGATGGCAACATCGTCGGGATAGGAAACAGCCCTGCATCCCAGTCTTTCAAGATCCAAAAGCAATCTATTGATTGCTAGATTCCATAACAGAGGTGAGAGCACACCACCTTGAGGTGTGCCCATACAGACGAACCTACGCACAGTAGACTCTCCCAAACTGGACTGTATAACCCTGGAAGTTAAGAGCAGCTTAATCAGTTCACACAATGAATTATCCACCAGCAGGCCCGAGAGTGCCTCAGTGATGGTCCCAGGTAAGATGTTGTTAAAGGCACCCTCAATGTCCAGAAAAATCCTTGATTCCTTGTGACTGAAGGATTTTCAGTGCAGCTAACCAAAGAATGCAGGGCGGTGTCCACCCATCTGCCCTGCCCATCAACGCACTGTGGACTGGAGTTCTGTTGAAGGTATTTTGAGTCCTTTAATAATTAGGAGTCAAGAAACCAGGAAAGACACCGACCGATTCAGTCATTGGACTAAATGACGGAATAAATAAATTGTACGTTACACTAAATTGTAAAATTGCATGGATACGTACCCAAAAGAGGCCAGGTCTTACAATTAAAGCAGCTAAAAATATTATGAAGACCAGATGTTACCCCATAGCATCCGGGTAGAGGAGAATTTGCGAAATGGGTTATCGCCTAAATTACCACAATACTGAAAATGTCCTTGGCTGGTCATTGGTATCGAAAATGATATGTTGAGATGATGAAGTGAAAATGTCTTTGTCTGGCCACCGGTATCGAAAGTGATATGTCGAGAGGATGAAGTGGACCACGTGCATTGGTTAGAAGAAAATTTTCGTGACCCCAACTGTCACCTGGCGCGACCCCCAATTTAAGAAACAATGTCACATTGTCCAATACATGTATCACCGAAAATCCGCATGTTTTCCAGGAAACCCCATGTTACCATGAATACTGGAGATTTAGGCATTAGCAATTTCTGTCTGTTTCTTTTTTATCTAGCGCACATAATAAAAACCACGACAATATTGATTGTGACCATCATATATTTGGAATATGGAAATTAATTTTCGTAGATTTCTCACGACAAATGTTGTGGGTTTATGCTACCAGTTCTATGGATCATTAGCGCAGTGACAAAAACAACAGACCCAATAAAAGCGCTGCAAAAACGACGACGAAGAGGGCAACAGCACCGTATCATCAACAACAATACCAACGTGGTTACGATCCAGTCTTTGTGAATAAAATTTATATATTTCTGTCACAGAATCTTTAAAAAGCAATGACGCATTTTAAATGGATAAATGTAATCTCAAAAACACCTCGATCCAAAACTCTCAAAAGACAATATAAAAGTCGCGTTTATGGTGGTACTCATATAGGGAAGAATATATCTCAGATCCATTCAGATAAGATCTATTAATCATTCGGCGAATGGATTAAAGTTCGTGATGATCTTCGTGCTGAACGGACCTTCTTTCAATAGTATGTACCGAATTTCTTACAAGTATGCGTGGTTTAAGCTTCATTCAGATTTTCGTTTGCTTGTCATGATCGCACAGACATCTGGTCAGATATTTTTATTCCAGAACAGTCAGAGATAATAATGGAAATGAGTGTCCGGTGTCGAGGGTTGCCGTTTGTTTTCAAATAACATTTCAGATTCTAGAAATATTCCTTCACAGAAAGACAGAAAATTTAAGGATTTAAGCATGGTACTTCACGCATACTCATTAGTCAAATTCTTTGATTGATTCTTGTGTAAAACGTTAACGTTTTACCGAATTAAAGTGTATTTTTGCAATTCTTTCCCAGATCTTCGTTTTCAATTTTTACGAAATTTCTACTATTTTTCGTAAATTTACAATCATCATTTGTACTTAAAAAGTAAAATTAACTCCCGCTAAGAGAACAATCGTCACGGAACGCGAATTCCCCAGCAATTTTTCAAAATTCCCAAGGACTGATAACACCCAAACATATTCAAAATCCATCACAAAAGGTAGATCACAGGAACGTAAATCAGACAAACCAGCTCCAAACGACCTTCCCTCTTTGAAAACACAAGGAAATCGCTTCACCATAACCACAAACTGAAGAAAAGAAGAACTGAACGTATGGATCCACCGTGGAAAGAAGACATAGCCTTCTTATGATAAACGTAGGCATAAAAGTCCACTTGTTCACTTGAAAACCCACTTATGGGCTTGTTAGCTGGTTGTCTTATCAGTGGAAATGTGTAAATAACTGCTGCTATTAATTTCGTTGACTGATAACAGTCCGGCTAAAGTGAAGAGAATCTCGCAGGCGGAGACTTTTAGACGACCACGAAGTGATGCTTTGGATTGGATGACGATGATGGTCAACCATGATCACACAACGAGGAAGACATGACAAGACTGAGGTTCCTAAAATATATTGGAGTTGGAGTACGCGTGAGAAATGATAATGGCTTTTTTTCTTCATATATGGCTCCCATTAGTCTGCTAAGTAATGCTGAAATTTCGAATGTAAAAGGTTCGAAACTGACAAATTCGGATAGTTGAAAGATGACATTTATTTCTACGTGTAAACGTAAAATGTGGTGATATTTTATCAGTGGATCTATGTTGCGTTACAAGCTTTGGCGATAAGTGACACTGAAATGTTGTGAGGAATTGCTTCTGCGTTTGGAGTAGGCAATCCTTTCGATATAGTTTTTAAGGATTATTATATTCGATGTATTTAATTGTTGAAGACTATTTTTAAAAAAATTCGGCTAATATTGAGCTCTTTTAAAGATAGCCATTTGGCTGAAATTGTTCTTGGTGAACATAATGTTTTTTTTGCTTGTTTATTGAGGGGTGAAATGTATGCTAGTTTATGGTCAGTACCACACTTGTTTCGCCTTTACTCCACCAAATCTATAAATTCGTTGTACTCATTGGAATTTGACGCGCTCGGTGGCCGTGTTTGTTCGATCACCGCTCCACGATCTATTCTAGAGAATGGAGGTTCGATCCTGGGCGCGAACAAAAACTAAACCGCCTGTGGGTACTAATAGAACTCCCGCTTGTCGTTATAAAGACGACACGGAGGGAGGTGCATGCTAGCACGTCTGAAAAGAGGTAATGCTAACGAAAAGTCAACAAGACGTAGAAATGCCAGAGATGTTGACGCGCCCATGCCCTTGGAGTGGTCAAGACAATTAACAACATTCGTAACTGAGTCGACTGGGAGCCGTTCAATATGGTCGAACCAGGTTCAAACTGTCAACCTCTTCCTGGATAAGCGCACTATCTAATCATCGATCTACCACGAATCTAATCTATAATATTCCCAAATACGGTAACTTATGGTAATATTGCGGCGATTGGATGCAGAGGCACAGTATGCTTTTGCAGGTACTGGCTAGCTTAATACCTAGGGTGGTATATAAGCATATACCTATATATGGCCAATTGTGTCATACAATTTTGCAATGATCGAAAATGTATGACAAGTGAATGTAATGAGCCATATCCTGGTAGTCCTGCTTCCACCGGCAGCTCCAAGGCAGCACCTGATGAGTACCGATCTGTCGGTGGTATACTAAACCAGGGGCCGAAAGTTCCATTACACCCGGACCCTAATGCGAACGCGAGGCCATCTGAGCCGTCCGCCAACCATCCTATCCTCATCGCCCCATTTTTTAATTATTCCCCATTTTTGTCTCCCCTGTTTGTATTGTCTTTCCAGGCCTATGCATTTTTGTTAATACGTAAAGAACAGGAGCAACGAGCAGCAAAAACGCCGCCCACGTCCCCCGAAGTGAGCAACACCAAGCACAAGCCGCTGCTTAGCTCGATGAGGGGTCTTTTTTTCTTCGCCAGATGACAAGGCCTAAGCCCGACGAGAGGGGAGGGGGAACGGGCCCCGGCTTTCAAAGGAGGCTCGTGACTTTTAAAAATAAATGTTTTTCTTCTTTATGATGCTTTGATATTATATTGGTACTTTACGAGTTCTCTAGTGTTTTGAGATCCTAAACCACAATACATTTCACGTTTTGGCGCTAGTGTCAGGGCTCTCACCTACAATGCAATACATTACACACGTCCCGGACTCGGCTTGGGGCCTCTAATATTTTTTAAATTGTTGTCGACTTAGGGTGTCTATTTTTTTGTGGTATTTGGACCCTGTTTCTTCAACTTCCGTACACAAATTACTTTCGTGCTTCATTTTGTTGGACGGCCCTATGGCGGACTAGACTACCGGGCAAACGCCCGATGGACCCCATTTTAGACGAACATTTTCTTAAAACCGGTGAATTCATTTTCCTAAGTGCAAAAAGTTAAAAAAATTATTGTAAAATGATTGATATAATTTGAAATCAAAAACGGATTCTTTGTCTTATCACTTTATTATTACTATTCCCTGACGCGTTTCGCTCTTTCGACATCTTCAGAGGGATTAATTTACTTGTTACAAATGTCTGTATTCTTATACTATCTTAACATAGCGTGTACATAACATTAATCGATTCATCCTACTTAAGAGATAATAAAAAGGTCATTTGCTCTAATTGCTAGAAAAAAAAGGTATGATACCCTTCACGCGAAGCCACAAAACACACCTTCGTTGTGTTTTGTGGTTACTTTGCATTTTTGAAATTAGTAGTAAGACTTATTCCGATTTCACTGTTCCTATAAGAGGTATATGAAATAGTGGGCCAATTTCAACCAAATTTAGGAACATGGCTTAGCAGTCAATACGATTGAATAATATGCAATTTCGTAAAGATACCTTCAGAAATTAAAAAAGTTTTTCTGACAAAAACTTGCTTTTGGAACGGTCGTTCCTATGACAGCTATATGATCGAGTAGTCCGCTTTCAGCCAAACTCGGAAATATGATTTCGTTTAAGATACTATTGATTAATGTGAATTTTGAAAACAATACCTTTAGAAATAAAAAAGTTTTTCTCACAAAGACGAATTTTGGACCGGTCGTTCCTATGGCAGCTATATGACATAGTGGTCCGATTTCAACCAAATTCAGGAATGTGATTTAGCTATAGATACTGTTGATTCCTGTGAAATCTGAAAAAGATATCTTTAGAAATAAAAAAGTTTTTCTCACAAAGATGAATTTTGGACCGGTCGTTCCTATAGCAGTGTAGTGATCCGATTCCATTGGTTCCGACATATATACTGCGTGCAATAGAAAGAAGGCTCTCTACAAAATTTCAGCTCGATAGCTTTAAAACTGAGGGACTAGTTTGCATAGAAACAGACGGACAGACAGACGGACAAAGCTTAATCGACTCGACTCATCATACTGACCAAGAATATATATAGTTTATATGGTCGGAGATGCTTCCTTCTGTGCGTTGCAAACTTCATGACAAAGCTAATATACCCTATCACATCCGTGAAGGGTATAAAAAAACCGGGATATAGAAGGTAATGTTACGTTAATGTAGATGTTGTGACGCAATGTGACTAAGATTTAGCAAACGTGAACGGTTGAGATCTTAATGGTCAATAAGCAGTGTTTTTCCCGGAGTCCTGTTCGCTCTGTTTATTTCAAGGGCCAACTAGAGATGTAAGGGGCTACAAAATGTAGGAAATCTCAAGATATATGAAGCCGCTCGATTTATGGGCACCGAGAATGTATGGGGCTCACCTAGAGATGTATGGGGCCACAAGATATATGGGCCCTATTCTATTTTTTTTATTCTAATACTTTAGTACTGGGGCCGCAAATTGTTGTCCTCGTGCCTGGATTTCCTCTCGGCGGCCCTGGCACGGCCCGACCTTCACGGTAATTATGCTACCTTAGGCTCCGTTCATATAGGCGTCCTCGGATGCTCACCAACTCGTCTGTTAGTGTCACCATACACTATCGAACTCGAACTCGAACCTAGTACAAGTGACCCGGTTTTCTTCCCATCTATGTGAAGTGTGTGTGTCAGATGAAATTTGTACCAGGTTCGTGCTCGAGTTCGACAGTGTATGGTGACACTTACATGATATTACATTATACCATATAAATTCTGTAAATTTATATGATAAATGGCTATGTCAGTAAATTTTCGTCCATATACAATTATATGACGAAGGAAAATACGAAAGTAGAGGAAGGCAAATATTCCTCTTATACCGGTATGACAATTTATGACAAAAATATGCCCAACGTGAAAATGCGTCAAATATTTGACAAATATATTATATTGAGCCATACATGTACATATTTGCCAATTCGCTCGATGGTTTGATTACTATCGTAAACTAATTTTTCTGATCGTCCCACATAATTTTGTTCGGCTGATATATTGCGACAATCCGTCTCGCCCGGGTTTTTAGTAACAACGACGAGCGATTCTCGTTTAGCGTCCCTAATTTTGTTGGAATCGGACCACGGAAAATTTTCGGAGGTGGTATGCATTTAACGGGTTATGTATTAGTGGAGTGGGGGTAAAAAATTGAAATCGTCAGCCTACCATATGTGTCAAATGTGTACTAGTGCGCCATTCAATTTAACTGAACACATTGATTTGGAACTACAGCACTCCATATACAGAGATAATGTAGATTAGTGGGTGGAATTCTTAAGCTCGCCACGTGCCGCCGCGTACAACCACGACCGAATCGTTTGTAGCCAAGGCGCGTAACCAACCTCAACCACAACCACGACCCCGAACTTTCAATGGACCAAAATTGCATCAATTTTTGGTTCGGCGGTGGTTCGGTCGTTGTTGTAGTTGATTTTGGTTTATCGCGCGCAATGGTTACGAACGGTTTGGTCGTGGTTGGGCTTAATCGTATGATGTGAGTATAAGAACTCCACCCACTGATCTACATTGTCTCTGAATATGGAGTGCTGTAGTCTCCATTCAAAGTATTGAGTCGGCTAGTCAGCTCGTTAGGACACTTTTGATTTACACAGAAGGGCTGACGACGTTATATTTTTCCAATCGTATGCGGCGAGCTAGTCATTCACGAAAACAATTTAATTGCGTGACTTTTTGTCGTCATAGAAACGTACGGAGAAATAGGGTTTTTTTTTCGAAAAGTTCCTATAATGGACGAAATGATCACACGACCATGGCGCGCTATGCCCCAATAAGGGTTAAGGGAAAGTAGTATGTAGTAAGTGCTGAATGTTAGATAGATATATTAAGGGGGTGAGGGTAACACAATGGACCTACCTCTGGTCTAAGTGTGCTGGCAATCACGGCAGCCCCTCATCCTAACCTACATACAGTGGCTCACAGCTTTTTTCGACCAGCACCTATCAAAAACTTTAACCACCAATAAAAACTAAACTAAAAAAGATATCAAAATTATTCAAAGGCAGATTTATTAGTCTAGTGTTCGAAATTATCATTTATTGATTTCATTAATTTTTTTTATATTTTATCAATATTTCATAACAATTAATAACGAAAAAGTATTTTAACTAAAAACAATGTCACAGCTTATCAACCAGGTAACAGATTCAATGTTTAAATTAAGTTTAAAGGCGCATAAAAAAATTAATATTTAGTATGACCACCCTTCTGGTCAACAACCATTTTTAGCCTCTTAGGCATTGAGTCGACCAGTCTTTGTGTCACTTATGGGGTAATTTTGGCCCACTCCTCAACTAATGCAGTTTTGAGATCACTTTTTTTTTGGATATTTTCCGTATTCGGACGTTTGTAACCAAAATGGTCCACAAAGTCGATAACGTTCATGTCGGGCGACTGTGCCGGTGGTTGCATAACATGCGAAAAGTTCCAAACCAGCCATGTCTGTACAATACCCGACTTATGATTCGGGTCATTGTCTTGGTAGAATCTGAAGTCAGCGCGAATGCACAGTTCTTTCGGACTTTGAAGCACATTGGACTTCAAAATTTCGAGATAATGAGACTGATCCATTGTAGTCTCGATAAATTGCAAATCTCCAACTCCCGCTGCGGATTTACAGGCCCACACCATAACGCTGCCGCCTCTGTGTTTGACTGTAGTTTTCACATTCTTGGTTTGCAATTCTGTATTTGGCTTACGCCAAATATATGACCCTCCACCAGAGCCAAAAATATTAAATTTCTACTCATTAGTGAATATAACGGTATTCCAAAATCCATAATCCTTATTTACATAAATGTTCCTATTCCTAGGCAAATTTTAAACGGCTCTTCTGATTTTTGGCGCTTATAAACGGCTTCTTGTGCGCTATTCTTCTATTGACCTCATGCTCTCGCAGCACACGGTGAATAGTTTCCGGGTGGCATGACTTGCCCAACTCAGCTTCCACTTCATTGACAATTTTTGGAGCCGATAATCTTGGGTTTTCCCGGACAATATAGCGTTCGTCCGTTGGATTAAAAATTCTGTTGGGGGCATTTCTCCCTTTATCGTGCGTTCTATTTTCGCGGACAAATTGATTTATGATGCTCTGCACTGTAGAACCACTCAACAATTTTCCTGCGCGAATGGCAGTTTTTAAACTGTCTGAGAAAAAGTTCTCGATGATCAATTGTCGTTCGTGGTCCCATTTCGCAAAATTAATTTTTCTGCACGATATTCTCAAAAAATTTCGCAAGACTGAACTTTAACACATTACGAATATAATGACTAAAACATAGGAAAAGAAATAACCGCTGCATTGCAAGATAGCGGATCATTGCACAGCTGCCAAATATTATTTTATATTTGGTTGAAATTAGCTGTGGCATTGTTTTTGGTTGCGTTTTTCGTTTATAATTGTTTTAAAATAAAAAAAAAAATAAATAAATAAAGTTATATTTGATTAGTTTAAAGACTAGACTAATAACCTGCCTTTAAATAACGTTGATATCTTCTTTACTTTAGTTTTTATAGGCAGTTAAAGATTTTTTATGCACTGGTCGAAATAAGCTGTGAGCAATATATGGAAAATACGGTGAGTGGGACACCATTTTTTCCACATATGGAAAAACATACGATACGATACGATATTTTCATATTTCCACATTATTCATTATTCATCATCCATTATCGACGTTTTCCACTTTCTGTATTTATCTTTTCCATATATTTTTTCTTTTTATTTTCAATTTACCATATTTTATATTTTCTTTATTTCCTATTTTCCACAAATTATTGCATCACTACCGTCGGTAATGCTGTCGACTCAAGGACACGAGGTTTCTTAGATTCAAACTCCTTACGACCATCGTCACGACCAGTATGCAAAGGCTGGTCAAGATCCTTCATCCGGTCTAAAAGAAATGGATTTCAAAGAATGCAAAAATGAACGTAAAAGCGCTTCGCTAGAATACGAGTACACATATTCAGCTCGATTTATTCTGAGGAACCAAAATGCACATTTACCGATCTCGACGCTGAAAAGTACGTTCCTATCCAACCATGACGTTTTCCAATATTTAACGTACCATCGGGAGCCAGAAGAAAAGTCATGAGTACGTTTTGGCTGCTGAGATTGGAAGAAGGCGTCTAAATGATGCATTTTTCACGGTCGTTGAATTCAATGAGCTCGGAGACTTTTTTACTGGCAGCCAATAAATCAGAGAAATTATTTGTCTAATTAGACCGCCTATATTTTGGATATGGTCGAGAGGATGCATTTAGTCACAGTCACTAGATTGATTCTCACAGTGCATGTGAAGAGTTTGGGTTAGCGCCAACCTTAGCGGATGCGTATGCTACCGAAATACAATTTCATTTCGGGAATTCATTGAAGATCCAGTATCCACATGTGTTGAACCAACCATCCAGGAAGTTGGATTCATCTGGGGAACAATTCTTTCGCAATTGTCAATGATTAATGCAGTCGATGCGACGTTTTAATACAGATTTGATTATGCATATAATAAGGAGGTATATACACATGAGCCTCCCCCATAGTGCTTTTAAGTCCACATCATTTCAACTTCATCACATCTCAAACTAATTAACTTTCAGTCGTGGCCATCCTTAACAAGATCTTCCGATAGATAGTTATTTTGAAAGACTACAATACGTAGCCACACATATGTAAGTTTCCCGTTTATAAGCTCAAAACTGACAGACATGCAAGGTCGCTTCCTAGTACTTTACCCAATGTTTACAGTTTGCCAACAATTCTGTCAACGACAATCTATATAGCAATGTGGGTTGTACTTGTAGCCGATGTCGAGACAAAAGGAGTGATTTTGTCGACGTCGTCGTCCTTTCGACAAAATCTTCATAAAGGATGTGACTCTTCTGCGTAGTTTCCGTTTAGTGTGTGCAAAGTGTTCGCTAATGCTTTCAAGAGAGCCACTATGGGTGATACAAAGTATATCAAGGTTTGATGAAGTATCCTGGAATTTTCGGTTTTGTTCGAAGGCAGTCAACTTGAAATTTTGTCGCTTTTGTCGGAATCCTATAGTTTGGGTTTAATGAACGAACATTGTGTAAAGCAGTTTATGTCTAGTATGTTGTCTTTGGTCGACAAGGACAAGAATGAGCATGTGCATGTGACGTTTTGTTGACAACATTTACAATTTTGTCGAGTGATATCACTTTTCAGCAATTTCTACCCAATTGCAGAAAAGCTTCAGCTTCAGGGCCTTTGATATAGCACATCAAGTCCCTGACGAAATTTTAAACATAGTCCTATTTAGGACCTACATAGCTAATTTGGAGGGAGCCTCATCAAAGTTCGCTATAATGACATATTCAATATCGACAGTCAAAAGATAATAAAATCGTTTTCTCGAAAGTGGATCTTCTTCGAGTGATTCTTCAAATTTTTTCTGCCGAAGTTGAAATTATATCACCGCCACAAGCAGCCGTAAAGCAAATAAAATAAATAAATAAAAAAAATAAACTAGCGCAACAGTCCAATTTTGAACCAAGGCGTCCAAATGAGTTAGTATCATCTCATTTACTAGATCGTGACGATGTGTTTTGTGGAGAGGTGTGTGATCAGCAATACGCTCAACCAAGTTATTTACCCCAAATGGGTACTCGTTTAACAGCTGAGCGCACTCATAGCCCGACACGTAAACCCCCTTTTTTTTATCGAAGACTACTGTATTCAGTAAGAATCGAACCGAAGCCCTGTGCATAGAAGGCGAACGTGCTAGCCCTTGCGCCATCCGCACTACATCACACCGTTTGGATTTACAGAATCAAATTCAGGAATGCGGCTCCGTCCTTCTGGCGATTGCCGAACAAGGTGTCCATTCGAATCGATGTTTCGCATTTTATATCGGCCAATTCTGGTTGCTTCGGTCATACCAGAGCAACGCATAGACCTTAACTCAACAAAAGTGGATTCAGTCCTCCCAGTCCACTTTACAAAACCATTCACAAACCGAAAAACTTTAGAAAATATAAATATAGAGCTGTTGATATTTATGCTCGAGGTCTGATCAATACATAACAAAACTTTTTTATTTACATGTCGATGGATCTTTGTAGCGGCGGGCAGTTGGCAATACTGCAATTGCCATAACCTTCCGTGCATCTGATTGTTTGCAGATTGTTTATACCTTGTTTAGTTTCCGAGTTATTGCTATTTGAGTGCGACATATTTAAGTTTTCGTGACGATTTACGCAAATGTTCCATTTACAAGAGTAACGATGCGACGTGAAATTTCGCATGAGATTGGGAAAAATATACAAGGATGATGATCAAGGGGATGAGAGTTATAATTACGGATATGAAATGTAGACAAAAGTCCAGTCATCCCAGTGGGTTGGCAAAAAGAAAGCACGACAGTGATACCCATCCTTTGTTTTCGATTTCAACGGATTTGTGCGTTTTAAATTTTTACCCCAAAACCAAGCAGCCAACTGTCAGTATTACGAAGGCGTTTTGAAAAGGCTGCCCGAAAAATTCACAAGGAAGCCACAGTTGTAGCGAGATAACTCATGGCTCCTCAACCATGATGATATGCGCCTGCTCGCTCCGCCTTGTTGATTCGCGAGTGAGTCCAAATATCTCTTCATTAAAATCATGGATTTCTCATTCAAACCTTTTTTTCGCAGACAACAATAGGCGCGTTCTATTGTACTCAATACACTTGAAGGTTAAGCAGCCATAAAAAAAACGTTCCGCATCAACTGCTTAGGCAAAGTGTCAAAAGTGCAGTGGACTGTCGTCATTTTTTTCTTTATTTTTTAGAACGTATCCGAAGAAAAACACAATATGTCAAATTAATTTCTACTTTTCTATAATAAATTCGTAATTTTAGCGGCTTCTAGTGGCATATCATCCGGAGCAGGTTTTCCGCTCCGTCTTATATACTAATCTAAGAATCTTCGGAGGTCGATTTACAGCCTTCAGACCTCAAACGGTTTGTCATGGAAATAAGGGGATTGTACCCTTTCCAGTACTAAACTAAAAGGAAGTAATAGTCGAGAGTAGCATGGAAGTAGCTTTCAACACCTTATCTCATGGACGGAATCTACTGTCGAATCTCTAGAGCTCCTTTTGAACACACACTTTCCTGAATGCAAAGAAACCTACGCGGAAAGGCCGGAGCCACATGACGCGGAGTGCGCACAGAGTGAATTTGTGCAATCCGTCATCACAAAAGTGAGAATATGCTGGACAATCTACAGCTTCTCCTCCAATAAATCCCCCGAGCCAGACAGCATACTGTCCATTATGCTACATTAGGAATTGCAAGATTTGGTAGTTCCCAGGCTGCTGGTGATCTGCTGTCTCCCACTTAAGCTGTCAATCAGTTGCGGCGACAGATTCGAGTCATGGTCATACCAAAGACAGGCAAGCGAGTACATGGAACTTCCGAAGGATTTCATGCTGATCAGTTTATCCTTCTTCGCACTAAAAACGCTAGTACGCTCTAGCGTTTCAAAGACTTCCACATCCGACCAATCCTGCAGGTCTCACCGCCCTCGAAGTTCCAGCATTCCTGCCTCAAGGCTCGCTGCACAGAAACGGCTCTCCACGAGGTTCTGCGCACCATCGAGCAGAACCTTCTGTACAAGTAATATACATTATTAGTCTCCTCGATATAGAGGGTGCATTAAACATCGTCAGCATCGAATCTCTTCACGACGCCCTATCTGACTTGGCAGTCGAGGCAGCGATCGACCGCTGGATAGTTACTCAGAATAATGCGTGCGGACTAAAGAAATATCACCCTAACCAAATTTGTATGCAGAGGGACACCTCAGGGAGGCGTACGTCATCTCCCCCCTCTTCTGGCTAGTTGTCATCAATAAAATCCTAGCAATGCTTGACAAAGATGGATTTGAAGTGGTCGCGTACGCAGATGATGTTGTAATCGTGGTGTCAGGAATGTGCCTCTCCGTCATAAGTCAGATCGTGGAAAGGGCCCTGTGTCACAAACTGCATGCTGAGCGTCAATTCACGTAAGACAGAAGTGATGTTACTCACCACTAAAACAACAATACCGCATTTTACTCTATATACTCGTATACCAAGCGGGCTGCCACTCCAATTATCGTCCAGCGCAAACAATCTAGGTGTCATTTTAAACACGAAGCTTAGCTGGAAGTTAAATATTAAAGAACGAGTGAAAGAAGCCTGCATAGCATTCTAGGCCTGCAGGAAAGCCTTCGAAAGAAGGTGGGGCTCTAAGCCGAATACTATCATTTGGAAGTACACAGCACTAGTCCGTCCGATTGCTACACATGAGTCGTTAGTTTGATGGCCAGCGCTTGCTGAAAAATACAACGTAGCAAAATTTGGCAGGCGCAAAGAACGGCATGTCTGGACACTATATAGATAGATGTCATGCGAGCATGCCCGAGGGAATCGCTAAACGTGATCCTGCATCTTCCACCTATCGATCCTCTTATCAAACAACTGGCGACGGGCAGTGCAGTCAGGATCAAAGGGTCGGGAGGCTGGACTGCCAAGCCAGATGGCCATAGCGACATTCTGAAACAGTTGCCACGAGATATCACCAGGGTAAAAATTGACTTCGCCGTGCTTGAAACAGCGCCTACATCCTCGGTAAGCTTATTTACCACTTGGACGAAGGAAGTCAAGATGCAACTTGGGATCTCAATTAGCAGTCAACGTACTCATACCGTGAACTGTGCCAAAATATGTATATGGAGTCACTCTGGACAAGATGCTCACGTTATCTCCCCATGACTCAACCGTGTATGACAGGATGCGTGGTAGAAATAAAATCCTTAAAGCCTTGGCCGGAAGCATCTAGGGCATATACAAGAAACTCAACTGGTCATTACTTCTTCTTCTTCTTCGTCCTGTGATCCAGATAAGGCTTTGTTCCTGATGTCACCGCTGTATTATTAATCCCTAAGGATCGTATTGCCAGAACTGGTCATATACAAAGCAGTCGGAAGATTAGTGGCCAACTATGCGGCTTCTGTGTGGTCACAGAATCTCTGTTACACACAATTGAAAAATATTCAGGCTTGCCAAAATGCCCCTCTCCGTACTGTAACTGGCTGTTTCCTAATGTCATCCCAGGACCATCTGCATCGGAAAACCAAGATGACCATTTGTCGCGCTCGGTGGCCGTGATCGTTCGGTCACCGCTTTGCGATACTAATCTAGAGCTCGGAGTTCAAATCTCGGCGCGACCAAAAACTGCCTGTGGGTACTAATAGAATTCTCACAGTGCACAGTGCGAGCTTGCCAGTATAAAGACTCCGCGGATAGGGGCTGCATCTAGCATGCACCTGCTATCCGCGCCGTCTTCAGACAACTGCACTTCCGAAAAGTAGATCGTATAGTATCGAAACGTCAACAAGGCATAAAAAAGCTAAAGATGTTGACGCACCCATGCCCCTGAAGGGGTCAAGGCATTTTTTTTTTTCAACAAGATGATGCCTCTAAGAGACAATAGCAAGCTTCTTGCCAAGCAATATCTGGTGGGTTGTTACCGGAGAGAAAACTTCAACATTAACCTTATGGATAAGACGGTGCCACCATGACATGTTAGGCGTGATTTGAGGGCCCTCGAAAGAGATGTCCAGAGATACAAAAGGGTTCTCTTTGACAACAACGCATACAGATCAGCGATCGCAACAATACATCATGAGAAGGTACAATCATCAATTGTGCCAGCCATTTCTTCTCAATTGAGAACGCTTCAGAGACCAACGGGGACGATACTCGCCCAACTTCGGTCAGGTTGGTGTTCGCGTCATAACACCGACCTGTCTCGCATTGACCGGGGCAACACGAACACATCTCAATTGTCCAGCTGCACCCATGCACGTGACTCCCAGGTCGCTGTGGGAGAACCCCGTAGAACCAGCCATTTTTCTATCCCTTGACACCGAGGAATATGACGAGCCGTAGCATGTAACACATCCACACACCGAACATCAGACCAATGCTAGCACAACAGCAACAACAACTCCACCGTGCCTAAACTGAGGTTTCGAAGAAACCTCTTTGCCAAATTCCCCACCAGGGCTGAATTGAGCGGGGGCGAGGTGGTGAAGAATTTTGATATCACGATTTTACCCAAAGGATCCAAAATGTACTGCAGCGTCGGTGCAGGAATCTGTTTTGACACACTGAATTTTTCAGTGTGCGTTCTAGATTATGTCAGCTTTTCCAGATGGAAACTGAACTCGGTGAGTACATCTTCCAAACTTGTCTAGCGATGTGAGGAAGAGCTAACTTACAATACATTGGCAGTCGGCTAAGTTTTTCCATGCTCTAGGTTCCTGGTGACAGAAAAATTGAGAGTAACGAAACGGCCGACAAGCTGGCCAGGAGGGGCGGAGACAGCTCTCATGCGGAACATGTTTGTCCGTTGAGGGCTGTTAAGGGCAGTATTTCCTCTCACTACCTTAATGTTGCGGTTTTCAAATGGCGGAATCCGTTTCCCTGTCTGACCAAATCAAGTAGAGATGTCGCCAGGCTCACGGCGGTCATTACGGGACACTGGCCTATCGGGGATCACGCAATCAGGCTAGGTATCCCCTACAATCCGCATTGCCGAAGTTACGGGAATGAAAACCAGAAAAAAACCCTCACCCATATCCTTTGCGAATGCGCGGGCCTTAGATTAATTGGATGGCAAATAACAAATGCTTGCAAATGGTGCTTTTCATCTAGCCAGCCGGTTAGCAGGCTTCATTACACCATAACGCTTTGATATTGCAGTCCGCATACAAAAAGAAAACAAAGTACAGAAAATACAAAAGAAATTCTTAAAGGAAATGATTTATCCTTACTTGCAGTGAAAGAAAAAGGGACAAGTACGAGTATGTACTTAAGTTTGGTCACGAAAAGCTTTGATGTCACTATTCTGAAGTGTTACCTCCCAAAAACTTTCCTGTCGTTCGCAAAAGCACTTTTTCCTAACCACATCGTCTCAAGTAGACCGGCCTCGACCTTTTAAGTATCCTCCACGGTCTATGCTCCTCCATTCATTGGGTCTAACCTTATGCCTTCCAAATGACTTTTCCTCTATGTGGCTCATTTCAAGATTTTATTATTTATAACCATTTTTGGGGGAGGATATAATCCCTCGAAATTGTCTTGTTTTGATTTTAGGTATTTCCGGGAATGACAGATTTGTTGCCCAATTAGTAGAAGAGCCATCCAAAATACCACCATGGTTTTTTATTCAACTCTCATTTTTATCCGTCGTCGGAAGAAAATGCTCCCAAATTGAGAAGAGCGATAAAGTGTGTTTTAGTTTAGGGTACGTTAAAAAATATTGTCATTATCTCCTTCAAGATTTCAGCATATAAGATGACTTGCTAGGGTGTAGCGCGACGTTAAGATGCTGCCAGTGTGGTTAAGAGACGACTCTGCAGACGAAGAAGCCATTTGAAAATTTATGCGTTGGCATTTAGTCTATGACATGGGATTTCGATAAAGGTGATGCTGATTAATTTATTGGGATGGGAAATTGTTCTAATTGGGTTGGAACCGTGCGAAGAATGAAATTGGGCATGTGAGCTGATCGCATCCAATTTAAATGGCAACTTATTGAGTTGAGTTGGTAGCTACTGCTGTTTTAACTACAATAATATTTATTTATTCGTTCTGAAGTTAGGATTTATTCGGCAATTTCAGGCCATATGTTAGGTATAAATAAAGGAATAACACTTTAATAGCCTAAAAATTTTCCCGATGAAGTGCACGCCATCATTTCGGCCCACTATGACGACAACGTCATAAACCTTTCATGTTTATACAATGAATCGTTGCCGAAAAAAAATGGCAATTGCCAATTCAATTTTCTCCTTTTCGTCCAATATAAATCACTTAACATAAACACCGAGGCAGTTAAACAGAACGCATTAATTGTGGTCCTGCCAGAGAACACTTATAAATTCCACGGACCATTAAAACCAATTACCGCAAAACGAGCCATTTAATTTGGAAACGTACAAAATTTATTTCGGTCACAAATAATTGACGCGCGATATCTTTTCCAATTGCCCGGTTATGGTCGGCTGTCCTGGATAGTGAGTGGATAGCCGCCGACTGGAATATCCGCCCTCAAAAGCGTATACGGTACGAGGATGCGTATATGAGCCATGGAGGAACCCTCCAAAATTAATTAAAATACAAAATAAAAATAAATAAATTTATGGCTAATTTTGGTACGTGGCTACCACAATTTTCGCCATTCATTTCGGCCCGATTTCAGGCCTATAATGCTGGCGGCCATTGTGTCGTGGATATACTGGAGCATCGGCCTCCACCCACTGAAAAATTGAATTCGATATATTGGACGGGCGGTTTTGTTTTTGGGAATGCGGCGATGTATAGTGGTAAAGTGTGAGAATTGGACACAGGAGATTTGTTTAAATTAAGCCATAGAGGTGACAGACCTAAATTAGTGGATTTAGGTTTAATGGTTGGACGTTCCATTTGCTTGTTTAACGATGATGGAAAAAGAATTATTCACAGGGAAATAATACGAACGGTTATGAGAGTAATCCACAGTTATAAAATTAATATTAAATATCTATAATAATTTTATCTTACATAATTATCATTTTGGATCACCGAAGACAACCTGAAAGGCAACAACTTGTGGAAGGTTCTTGCCGAAGTCATTTGTTTTAAAATGCGAATAACTCAAGATTGCGAGCACACTTAATTCCATGGTAGTAATGTCTTGGGTTGCCACGATGAACAATGTTCTTCTGCGTCAGATGCGCTCATATAGATAATTTGTTCTACCACTTCCATTTGTTTCCAAGCTCGAATCATTTCGCAATGCATCCCTGGACACAAGTTGCAGCCACCAGTAGTAATATATACGACCTACATAGTTCATTTTGTAAATGATATGAAAAGGATCTTATATCCTGACGCGTCAGCAGTATTAGCGGTAAGCAGATTGCCAACTTATCAAGCGAACCTTGCTCGGGCCAGCGGTAGAAACCGACAAATAAAGGACAGGATGTGTATGCCAGCAACTTGGACTATCCGAAATATTCAAAATGCTAACAAAACGTCAACTATGCCTCGGATAAGGACTGAATCAACGGTAACGACTTTTGACTATCGAACAATGACAAAGATTGGTTTCTGAAATGTGCGTACTCTCCTGGACAATGGATCAGAAGGTCCCCAGAACGGACCATTTCTTCGATTAGAGAATTTCAGCGGTATAAATTAATCATCTTAGGAGTTAGTGAGATAAGTTGGTGGAACACTTGAGAATTTATCTCTTCAACGGGTAGCACTGTAAAGTTGTACTCCGGTAGAGCTACCGGTAGTGGTCGTGAGTCAGGTGTGGGACTCCTCTTAACCAGAGCCGCACGAAACTGTCTCATATACTGGGATGCGGTCTACGACAGAATCATGTCAGCCAGCTTCCGGGCCAAAATGAGGAACACCACAATAATACAATGTTATGCTCCAACTGAACCAGACAATGTCTTGGCGAAAAACTCATTCAACGAACAACTAAACGCCGTCCAGAGAGGAACTCCTAAAAGTGATTATAATGGTGAGAGGGGATTTTAATGCAAAAGTTGGCACTGATAACTATGGGCTCAGACATGTGTTTAAAAGAGCTGGGAAATAATGTCAGCCAAATAAAACGGACGCTAAAGGGCGATCTCCTCTTCAAAATGAAGGCCAACTGCGATATTTGGGCAGAAATATACAAAAACGTAGCTGAAGTCCTGGGAAATGCTACTGAAGTGAAAATGCTGCGCCGGCAAACACGAATGGAGTGGCATGATCTTGACGAGATCACAACGAAAGAGGAAATTTGCGTAGCGTTCCTCGAACGGCTAGAAGTGGATTTACAACCAGAAGCTGTAAAATCGATCAGAAAGGCACATGGCGGCACCCAAATAGCTACCTACCATTAGCTTAACAACGGAGGTCGCAAATAAAGTACTCGAAAGAGGAAAAATTAAAGTTGGATGGCAAATTGTCGAGTAAGAGAACAAATATCTATTGAAAGGTGCTTCAGGTGCTTTGCTTTTGGCCACTTTGCGAAAGAGTGCAATAGCAAAAAAGACAGATCGAATATGTGTCGCAAATGTGGCGAAGAAGGGCATAAATCGAAAACATGCGACAAGGAGCCGAAATGCATGCTATGCTGGGAGAATAGTCAAATGGACTACAAGAATTCGACTGGATATTTTAAGTGCCCCGCATATAAGAAGGCTCTTCGTAAATGAAGCTGGTTTAGATCAACTTAAATCACTGTCAGGCGGCACAAGATCTGCTGTCGCAGTCAGTAAGAGAAAAGGGCGTTGACGTCGCGATCGTCTGCGATCAATTTAAAAATTTGAACAGCGGGTGGCGGATGAACACAAACAGGCAGCCATTCGGTCATGTGGAACACTTGCCTTCCAAAATGTATCTGATCCAATCAACGGATTCGTGATAGCGCAAATTAACGGTATCAACATCTACAGCTGCTACGCCCCACCGAGAGTGAACCTGGAACTCAACTATATTAGTTCGCGATGCCAGCACGCACAGTCCCGTAATAATTGCGGGAGATTTCATTGGCGAAGTCGAGCTACAAACGCTAGGGGACGAGTCATCCTTGAAGCTTTCTCTCAACTGGACGTCGTCATAATGAATACAGGCGGTAGTAATAACTTTAGAAGAGGAAGTACAGGCTCTATTATCGACCTTACATTTGTCAGTAGCTCCTTTGCATCGACAGTGGAATGGGGCGTGAGAGAGGACTATACCCACAGCGACCATCAGGCCATTTACTTCACCAGTGCCAGTAGAATACCACAAACAAGGCTACTACCAATAAACCGGAGATGGTCTGCTAAAAACTTCGACGGAGATGCGTTCATCGAAAACTTGCATCAGAAACATGAAGAGGTGAACCATTATCTAACCCAGTTTCTTACTGGTCATGGCGGATATAGAAAGTGCCTTCACAGATTCAAGCTGGACGATTCGCCCGACTGTCCGAGGTGCCCAGGAATAGGGAAAGACCCGTAACATGCCGCCAGTTTCTCCTGAACAATGAGATTTCTCCCCTCTATAATAATAATAAATGAAACCGGAATATAGAGGGCTACGCCCGCAATCCGAGGGTTTTGTAGCAAGTACTTATTTTGGTATGTAAGTATCGGCTCCTAGCTCTTCTTGATACCACTTAGATGGATAAAAAAAAATGTCGGACCCATCATATAGTATCTTATATGCCCAATCATATTACGTGATTGTAATGAAACTTAGAACATACTCGTATTATTGCCTATGGTGTTGGTTATCTTTGGCCATCGGTACTTTTAATCTCGGACGTGTTTAAGGGATGCAGGGATGCGCTAATTGTAACTATGGAAACAAACTATTATTAACCTATTTTGAGGAGATATACAAATTCCATTATTTCCCGTTTTATATAACTGTTCGGAAACCACCTTCCTGGAAGTTTTCATTTTTCTAAGTGTAACGGTCTGGAAATGCAAGGGGGGGGGGGGACAAATTACGATCTAATAATTTATCCTCCCTCATTGTTCCCCTTTTTTCAAATATAAAATAAGTAAAGTAAACGCAATATTACCTTTCTCACAACATCCCACTTGCCTATACCAGCCGATAAACAAAATTTGACCTTAATTTAAGATTCAAGAGTTACCTCCTAGACGTGCGAAATAAGAAGGGCATAAATGTCGACATGGGAAGAGATCATTATCTCATGATCGCTAATGTTCGTCTGCATATTGCAGCAGTGCGCCCCGCCGTCCTAGCGACGAAAGATCCAGGCGCCTCAAATTCAACATCGCTCGGCTAAAAAAAAAATTCAGCTGTCTTACAGCAATATAACGATCAACTTGCGCAAAAAGCAGCTGAGGTAACTATAGGTAGTCACTCAAATAGTGACAAAAATGAAAAGTGGGATGCCATAAAAAATGCGTACACTGACAGCGCAGATGACATCCTTGGAACAAACCCGGATTGTCGGAACAAGCCTGAACAGAACTCATGACGGCGCGAAATGTCGCGTTCAGAATAAAGCTAAAGTGTCGGGGGACTTTGAAATTCGTAGTGGAGTTCGGCAGGGATGTATCCTCTCACCAATACTATTCCTCACAGTGATCGGCGATGTGTTTCATGCATCTGAACTAGACAGAGGAATTCAATGAAATTTAAGATCTTATCTACATCTTGACTACGCTGACGACATATGCCTACTCTCCCACAAAATCATGGATCTGATCCGATCTTGAGGGGGAAGCAAGCAAGGTTGTGTTAAAGATTAATTCCAACAAGACCAAGTTTCTTAGCCCGCCACTGCGAAAAAGAAATCCCACACCTATTGCTATCAATAGTAACGGGCAGCCTGTGGAGAAAGTGGACAATTTCGTCTACTTGGGTAGCATTGGCTGCGTTCTGGGAAACTTATAGGATCAAACAATTTGACAGTGAGTAACAGAGATGTGAAGTAGTGTATATCCGTAAGTTGAAGAGAATGTGTCGCTTATCTGATAGAAATTTACCGGAAAAATTTGTTGGTTCGTTTCCCCAGCCCATGATTTATAAACAAATACATCTACCGGACTCTCTGTCTCTTTCGCTCTAGTGCAATTACTAAGTAACAGGCTTAACGAAAATTGGTCGGTTGTCATTGTGATCTCGGGATTCGTATGTAGATGCTTTGGCATGAGTCGTGTGCGTCGAATGTGTGAATGTATCAGTTCAATGCGTCTCTCTTTTACTTACGGATACACAATGCCTTGCCATCTCTGTTGCTCACCGTCATTTCCTTAACCGGTCAGGCTTCCAGGAATGCGACTATCGTTGCCGAAAATGGTGGTACGAAGCAGAGCATCGTTCGTCGTATCAACCAGGCTAAATGCGCATACGGCATATTGTCCAAAATTTGGCAAAGCAGTTATCATATTTCAGTATCGATCAAAGCTGGGCCTGTTTCGTTCCCCGGTACTGTCTGTGCTTTTGTATGGGAGCATTACATGGAAAGTTACCGTAAAAGTTACCAGAAAGCCGAAAGTTTTCGTCAACTGATGTCTTCGTCGAATTCCAAGAGTTTTCTGGCCGGAAACAATAACAAATTAAGAGCTAAGGCGGCGTACAGGTCAGATGCCAATCGACGAATTCATACGCGCGAAAATGGCAGCGGATAGACTATACATTGCGGAAGGATGATAACTGCATTGAGAGGGTCCTAAAATCACGTGGCGTCGATCTATGATAAAAGAGTGTAAGACGCTGGGTAAGTCGTTTTGGGGAGTTGCACCCCCATTGCCCAGAACAAAGTACGATGGCGCGCATCAGTGGTTGACGCACTATGCCCCACCAAGTGTTAAGGTAAAGTACAATAGTAGTATGTAACTTCATTGACCGCCATTGCATTAACATATGCAATACGATGGCTTTCAGAGTTTTTTAGTCGATATACACATTTTACTACCATACACTGTCTTCATTAAATACCAAAAGTGCATTGCGAACTCCCTAACCATTCATAATAAATTCAAGATAATTTCCCGTGTGCACATTCAAAAGCGTGGAAAATTATCATCATATACGTACGTACTGATGTATGTAATTTACAAATGCAACAACTGTATATGACAATACGCTGGAGCCATGGCGTACAAAGGCAATATTTTATGCTGGACCCTGAAGGAGAGAGACTGAAGTCGATGCAATTATGGCCGTCAATAAAACAAATACTCGATGAATTTTTGTCCTCCCTAAAATTTGGAGAATTCATTAACGATTTTAACGCTTATTGAACAGTTAATAAATTGACAAATGTATTGGTTGATGGGATGTTGTTTATGTACTGGTATGCTAAAAGAAAACCATAAATAATAGAAATAGATATGTACGAGGGTTTATATTTCGGGATTAGAGAATAAAAACAAATATTAATCATTGAAAATCGCTTTATTGTTTTACAAAATATTCACCATGATGATCTATACACTTTTGCATGCGTTTGAACCAATTGTCAAAGCACTTTTGCCACTCTGATTGAGGTGTCTCCAAAACATGCATTCTGAACGCAGCAACCGCTTCTTCAGGTGTTGAAAAACGTTGACCTCTCAGTTTGTTTTTTACGTACGGGAATAAAAAGAAGTCATTCGGTGCCAAGTCAGGACTATACGGCGGATGACCCATCAAATCTATTTTTTGAGTGCTCAAAAATGCAGTTGTTTGAGCTGATGTGTGAGAGCCCGCATTGTCGTGGTGAAGAGTGATCCGTCTTCGGCGGTTGGTTTTCCTGATTTCTTGGAAGACAACTGGCAAACAAATGGTTGTGTACCACTCAGAATTGACTGTTCTGCGTTGTTCTAGTAGTACGGTTGCGACATGTCCAGTTTTTCTGAAAAAACAGGCGACCATTTGCTTGGAAGTGCTTCGTGCGCGAACAACTTTTGTTGGGTTTGGCTCATCTTGAAACACCCATACAATCGACTGCTGTTTACTTTCGGGCTCATACGCGTAAATCCACGATTCATCACCTGTCACGATGTCATAGACGTGTTTCGAAGCACCGCGATCGTATTTTTTGAGTATTTCTTTCGACCAATCGACACGAGCCTTTTTTGAGCGATTGACAAATTGTGTGGGATCCAACGCGAACAAATTTTTTTGACAGTCAAATGTTCATGCAATATTGAATGTATGCTGGTCCCACTAATGCCTAAGGTTGTCTCAATCTCACGATAGGTCACATGACGATCTTGCAATATCAGTTCGCGCACAGCATCAATGGTTTCCGGAACAACTGATTTTGGACGACCTTCACGAAATTCGTCTTGGAGTGAACTACGACCTCAATTTAATTCACCATACCATCGATAAACACTGGTCCTTGATGGAGCTTCATCGCCAAAAATTTAATTCAGTTCATCTATGCACTGTTGCTGAGTTAATCCACGTCGAAAGTTGTAAAAAATAATCGCACGAAAATGTTCACGATTGAATTCCATTATTTGGCCGAGATTAATCTTTTAAGTTACTGTAAAAAACACAAATAGCGCTCGTATGTCAAAACGTTCTGAGTACGTATAACCTCAAAAATGTCAAACTTTACGATAGAGCTGTCAGTTGCCAGATTGCAATACTAGGGTTGTCCAATCCCGAAATATAAAAGGCAACCTCCGTATTATGAGAATAGTGGAATTAACTCCTAACCGTACCTCATCGTAGAGGATATGCGCTGAGATTGGTGAAAATGATCAATATTGGGACGATCCATACTTTGGAGGATTCATGCTCATGTCGTAAACGTCGTATTTGTCGTAAAGTTGTAAGCTTCTGTCATTTTTTTTTCTATGGGGATGACAAAAGTTTACGACGAATACAACGTTTACGATATTTACGACAGGGACTATTGTCTAAGAGAATCAACTTTTAATTGCAGATTGAAATGTGAACTGGTGGACTTCTACCGAGAAGTGTTTAATAGCGCTGGAACATTATCTGTGGTCTCTCCCAAGAACATGAGCATGAAAAAGCGGGAACGATTTCACAGCGCCTTCTCATGAGGACGAGAGGACGACTTCATAAAATCAATAAACGCAACATTCATAGATACGAGCGTAGTCAATTTGGTTCGTACCTCCTAATGCGGAACCACACTTTCAAATGGGCGCTTTAGACAGTATAAAACTATCGCGATTACACTAGGAAGCCTATTCTTGTACAGGTACTGGTTTATTTTGTGATTATGAATTTTGTAATCCCAACGTCTGGATAAACTGCCAGCTAGTTAACCGGGACACTACATGAAACCTTAGCGTATGCAACATTCAAAATATGATAATGCAGTAGAAAAATCAGCTAATGCAGCTAATCAGCTGATTTTCTTGGCGGAATTCTGCCGCTTGTTCTATCTAGGGGAGCGGGAGCGTCCCGCTCGCCAAAGAAAAACGAAGAAACTGCCCCGGCCCCGGATGATCGCGGCAGTTCAAATTTGGCAGGGTCATTGTCTCGGGTCATCTTAGGAAGTGTTGCAAATTTGAAGTCAATATGACGAAAATGACCAGAGATATGACAGTTTGAAAATCACAGTTTTTAAAGTTTTGCTTGTTCTCGTTTTTCTTTGATAGGGCTGCAGCCTCGTAGGGTAGTATATCAAGATCTGTTTTCCTTTCTGACGGATTGACTCTATCCCAAGGGTATGTATATAGACTATAATTCGCTCTGATTCGTGCAGTAGAAAAAAAGATCTATCAAAAAATGTGAGATTCTATAGAGATTCTCGCTTAAGAGCCCGCGCAGACGGCAAACTTTTTAGTTCACAGAAAAACTAAATAGTTTAGTCAGAAAAATAGAACACACGGTGTTTTATGAGACCGCGCACACAGCGATTATTATAATAAATAGTTTAGTTTGCTGTGTGCGCGGTTTCATAAGCCGCCGTGTGTTTTATTTTTCTGACTAAACTATTTAGTTTTTCTGCGAACTAAAAAGTTTGCCGTCTGCGCATGCTCTAAGTCTTTAAATTATCTCAATGAAAAAATTTTTCCCAGCATTACCTGTGGTTCAACTAAATTCGGTACATAGCTTCCTCTGGTTATTATAACTACCACACGCCTAAATTGTGGTGCTGCTGGTAATGTGCGTCAACGTTTCTCTTAGTCATGAAATAAAACAAATACCAAAAGTGTAGGTATATTCTGACTCGTAGTAATAAGACCAATCCACTGGAGATCAGTTAAAGGCATTTTGAGTCCTTTGTTCGCGGAAAAAGGATATTCTTGGAAAACAAGTGATATCAAGGTATGATGGGTATCATATGACTGGAGGTGATGAATTGAATGCAGTAGAATACTGTGGAAAGCATTTTGAGTCCTATGGACAGGAAAAAGGATGTTCTCGGCGAGGAAGCGATCTAGCTATGATGGGTATCATACGACTGGGGGTCGTGGTGCAAATTCACTAAAGTACTGTTGATGGTACTTGAGTCCTTTAGTTAGAAAAACAGCATCTTCTTAGGCAAAAAATAAAATAGAACCCAAATTTAGAAAATATCGGCCTCGACTTAAGGGACATGTAGGATATAAATAACTCAACGCAGATAAAGGACCGAAATACATAATTTAATCGAAGGTAACTCACAGTTACGCCAGAGGCACATTTACTCAATGAGGTCCTATTAATTCTTTGGAGTTTTCAAAGCAAGTCATGTAAGGATGAAAGTGAATTCTATTTACATATGACGGACCTAAAGTGCTGATGAGCATCAACGTAATTTCATGTTAACACCAAAACTTAGGGGATACCCTTTATTGCAATAGCATAGTCTTGGCTTAAGGCAAATTGAAGTAACTGAGTTGGAAAGGGTTGAGTTGAGTTGTATCAGATGGAATTAAATGTCGGTGAACGTTTAGTTTGAATTTTTGGAGGCCGTAACTGCAGGGGAAACAGATGATGGTAAACCCCCTATACTCGGGTTGTCCTACATACGAATGAATTATGTCATTTTACAGTTCGACTGATACTAGTCTCGATGGTAAGATAGTGGTCACGACTACACTGCCGGGTAAAGGGAAATGCAATATCGGCAATTAGATCGCTAATTTCATGATAGCAGAAGTATCGATAAAAAAAGGGGTAGGCAGCCAACGTTGCGCCTGTGATGAAGTAATTCAATGCGGGAAGTTATACCATAATCATTAATCACCAATATGTTTGAAAGCTTTTATTCTGAGACTTTATTTCAAGTTTAATTGCATGATAATGTCGAACCATTGTTCAGAGAAATTATAAACCAAAAAAGTGGTAAAACATGGATAGAAAAAAAACTTTAAGAAAAAAATTTGGTCTTAGGATTCGGGTCCCGGTTTTGTAAAAATGTAGATTGAGAATCTGTGGAGCTAAAATTTGGTATTAATTGGACTAAGTTGTTTCGGGTATTATTCTTTTCCTCGGTAAAATGCAAAGGCAAAAAAAACAGCCATGTTGTAAAAAGCTTCCCGCCAAAGGAAAACCCATCAGCCGCAAAAAGGCTTGATATAAACATAATTCCGCCAAAGTACTCGTAGCTTTCCGCCTCGCTCTAGGGTATGTATATTGAATCCTGATTAAATTACTTAATTTCTTTCAACCTGTTTGACGGGGAGCGTGCTTGAAATAAAAACAGATAAGTTGGACAATCAGAGAGAACATGAAATGTTTTTATAATTGAAAGATTAATTGATAACTTCTAGCCTGAAGTGCATTTCTAGTCTTTTATAAGACGGGATGCTTTATAAAGAGATCCTGTCAAGAAGACAGTGCTTGGCATCAGAGCTCAAGCTCACAAAGCCCCCCCACCCATGAGCGTTAAAAAAATACAAACTAATTTAATCAGGGTTCAATATGCAAACCCTAGAGCGAGGCTACGTGTTTTTGGGCGGAATTATGTTCATATCAAACGTTTTTGCGGCTGATGAGCTTCTTTTTCTTTGACGGGTAACTTTTTACAAGAGGGTTGTTTTTGGGTCATATACTTTACATGAATAAAAATAATTGTAGATAGGAGAGTTAGGAGTTAGGAGGTTTGTCATTAATTTGAACGTAACTACAAGCGTTGGAAATCAAAGTATTAATTTGATATGTATGTAAAATTTATATGTATAAACCAAATTTGATTTTAAATTGAGTGGTTGAGGTTGGAGTATTTGCTGTTGATCTGTTGTCGATTTTGGACAAGTTTTTTTGTTTAACCTGATGTTTTGCGCAGAATCTACGTGACAGAACCGTGCTGCAGGTTGCAGGTAGTCTAATTGTGTTCTCCCATCCGATTGATTGGATCATCAGTTAAGTGTGTACTACACTGTCCCCCTGGCCGTCGGTTATTGCTTGCCACTTCTTAATTGTAATAATAGTTTGTGTTTGTTTTACTTACGAGATTTATGACGCTTGACCGATTTTACGCAATTTACATTTTCAATTAAATGAGTCACCATCAAAGCATATTTGCAACATTTTTTTTTACCAACTCAAACCCAACACATTAAAATTAAAAATCATTTCCTAAAATTCCATTTTGGTTTTAAATTATTTGAAACTTTTTGGTCAGTAGAACACATCAATCTAAATTTAATACGTATAAAATAAAATTTATGTTGTCAACGGAGGTGTTCGTAATTAAGTAACGAACATGTTTTCCAGATTAAAACCAAATATTTTTCAATGAATGTCAAATTTATGGGATTGTAATTAGTTAATCACATAGTTTTCACGTGGGCTTGAATTGGATTTGGAAAAGTTGAAATAAGTATACACAGTTGTTTTTTAGTAGAATAGTTTAAGATGAGTAATCAACAATCTATTCTACTTATACATTATAAATAGCTGGTAGCACACACCAACACATGACTTGTATTACAAATTTATTTTATTGGATATACCTATATATACAAGACGTACCTGTGTCCACTAAGTTTAACATATCATTTATACCGTCAATCCGATGTCTCAAATGGATGTCTTGTGCCCTTTGCGGCAAATAGCTGGGACACCGCCAATGGATTTGCATTCTGTTCCAATTTCTTTCCTCTTGCTGGCACAAGGTTTTACCAGTGGATTATGGATTTCAGAAGAGCTTCCTCCTTAAATCCGTTGCCATTCGTATCTCCATACAGGAAGTCGTAAGGCATCCAATGAGGTTCGGCATATTGATCCTGAATATCATGATATAAGTGCGTTTTTTGCGATAATTATTCATTGGACTTCATTCCCTATTCAGTTTCTTACAATAAGTGTGCTTTATAGTTTTTATTCATAAAAGTATGGCGATGTTTCAAATATCTTTCTGCGAATTATCGGAAGTGTTCCTTACCTATAATAGCGGGCGTGATCTAGAGAAATTGTTCGAGTCTATTCATAATAACTACGTCTATCTACAACATACAGCCATTTGAACGACATTCGCAGGTATATTAATAAATCGTTTTTACCACGGTTTAGTGGAAGATGGCAATTATCGAGCCGGGAAAAAGCAAGGTGCTTTAATAAAAATGAAAAATGGCTCAATGGTATTTGTTCGATTCCTGATACATCTTGTTCTAGCCGAACCAAACGATATATCATGACATCCTAACTCTACGAAGAAGTTGCTCAGACCAGATCATAACTGATGCTTCTGAGCAAATTGGAAAGTCGGAGGAAATGGTTGGTTCACTTTAGTAAAAAGTGAAGGCATTAGCACTCATTCTTGATACCTCTCGCCAAAATGTCAGTATGAGATATTCCGAAAATCAACGAAGGAAATCGAAAAGGACAAGTATGAAAACTATTTTTATAGTTATAAACAAATGACCTTTTCCAAAGTCCTCCACGTGGGCGCCCCCTGGTGACGGCAGTGTGTCAAACCGCTGACGGCCAAGTCTTAGCGATAAGACAGTTTGGAAAAAGGCAGATAGCTGTGGCCTGAATGGCTGACCAACACCTAAGCGTCTCAGGTTTAGTAGGATGTAATGACATGCGTAGTCGGAACTGCAACATAGTTGTGTGAACTCCAGCACGTTTATTAAACTATCGGAAGCAGCTATCTTTCGAGACGGATCAACAACGACGACCACGCAAACGACTAACGGATTTTTCTTTCGGATCTGGGTATATACGCTCCCTGAGCAAAAGTATAAACTGGGCATCACTGCAGTCCAGGGGATGTAAGCAGCTTGGAGTAGCATTTATAGTGAACAATCACCTCAAGCCGCACATTACTGACTTTAAACCCACAAATGAACGGCTGTGTGCGATTCGCATTAAGACTCGATTCTTCAATCTCTGGCTCATCAGTGTGCACGCCCCCACTGAAATTAAAGCAGACGCAGTAAAAGACGAGTTCTATTTGTACGCCCGCCTTGAGACTTTCTTCGACTCACTTCCAGCAAACGCCGTCAAAATGCGGCTGGGAGACTTTAACGCGAAAGCCGGAAATGCAAGTTGGCACCGGGGACCACTGGAGGCCACAGTGTCCATAAAAATGTAACGACAATGACCAGCGACTTATCGCGTTCGCCTGCAGTAGGAATCTAGTCGTAAGCTCTACGTGTTTCCCGCATCGACGCATTCACAGCAGACCTGGAAATCTCCAGACGCAAATACCATGAACCAAGTTGATTAGATAATCTTTTGCAGGAGATGGGTGTCTTGTCGAGGAGAATTGCGACTCAGATCATCACCTGGTGAAGACGACTTTCAGATGTAGAGTTTTCTCAGTGCACTAATCAAGAATCAGCACTCCCAAAATCTTTACGGTTGATAAGCTTCTGAGCGATGCCACGGCGGTGGCGTATACTACCGCCCTTGAGGAAAGACTATCTCCTATGCTAGACAACATCAGTAATACAGGCGCCGATGGGTTCTGGAAAAAACTCAAGGGTACCATCAGGGATGTCGCAGAGAAGGTCGTGGGATATAAAGCCCGGCGAAAGCGATATGACTGGTTCAACGTAGAATGCAAAAATTCACTTGACGCGAAAAACGAGGCCTATAGACAATGGATTCAACGAAGAACCAGAGCCAAAAGAGAAATGTATAACGAGCTACGGCGAATATCGAATAGAATAGTTAGACATAAGAAACGTAAATACTTTGACGAGCAGTTGATGAATATTAACGAAAACTTAGCTAATAGGAACACCAGACAAGCGTACAAACTAGTAAATACCCGTTAAGAACATCAACCCAGGACAAGCCTTTGTAATGACAAGGATGGAAACATCATCAGGGACACCGATGGCATTAGCACACGATGGGACTCTTATTTGGAAAAGCTTGTGAGCCTACCATCTAACATTCCCAGACAAGAAACTCTCGACGATATTGTTGATCTAGGGCCACCCATACACCCACCGACAGTAGAGGAAGTTGATCTCGCGTTGAGGTCACTAAAACGAGATAAAGCGCCCAGCGCTGACGAGATTCCAGCTGAACTGCTAAAATTCGGTGGAACGGGTTAAGTTAGTGCCATACATCAATTACTCATGCGAGTATGGGAGGACGAGGTGATCCCAGACGATTGGCGCAGAAGCATCATCTGTATAACATCATGCTGCAATTTGGTATACCAGCCAAATTAGCGCGACTGACAAAGATTACGATGGCCAAATCTGTCTCACAAGTCAGGATCCGTAATAGACTTACTGATCGATTTGAAACACGCACTGGTCTGAAACAGGGCGATGGACTGGCACCGATGCTCTTCAACCTAGCACTGAACGACATCAACATCATGTCTCGAAGATTGGCCGACGCAGAACTTCTGCATACGCTCGATACCACTGCAAAAGAAGTTGGACTACGTATCAACGAGGGTAAAACTAAAATAATGATGCAATCGACGACAAGGACACCTCTACAACCGAGCATCAATGTGGGGGACCTCAACATCGAGTTCGTGAACGACTTCATATACCTGGGTTGCAACTTGTTAAGGAACGCCAACGAAACTGACGAAAGCAAGCGACGGATACAGTTAGCTAATAAGACTCTTTTCTCGTTTCTCCCCATAATGAAATCGGAGCATGTGCACAGAAACACGAAGCTCCGCGTGTACAAAACCATTATACGGTTGCAAAGCATGGACCTTAACTCAAGCCTTCGCAAACATGCTAGACGTATTTGAACGTAAGGTTCTGCAGCGAATTTTCGGGGCCGTTTGCGATCGAGATGGATGGCGCATCCGGTACAACCATGAGTTTTATGAACTGAGCTGGAAGTTTCGAAAATCGTCAAACTACAACCACTTCAATGGGCAGGGCATGTACAACGAATGGACGATGATCGCATGCCAAAGAGAGTAATGAACGCAGAACGAGTCGACGGAGCGAGACTGCCTAGACGACCGAGATCTCGTTGGACGAGCTCAGTATATGCGGACGCCGAGCAGCTACTGGGCTTCCAAAATTGGAGGACGCAATCCCGTGACCGAGATAATTGGAGGACAACGATTCAGGCGGCCCGACGTCGGGCTGTCGCGCCACGATGATGTTGAAAACTATTTTTATGGGTAGTGTCAAAATATTCAATATTAAATATTTTGCGTATGAAATGAAAATTGCCACACATATTACCTATGATGCCTTTTATCATTTCACATTTATGTTTTTAAGCCGGTTGTATGGTGGCTTTTGGAGCTTTAAGAAAACAGAGAGGTGGATTTTAAAAAACGCTTACCCCCACACTCCTCTATGGTTGCTTCAAATTAGGAAAATATTTAAAAATGGCAATGTGCTCAGCTTCCTTTTTACATGATACCTAACATGTCTATACCCAATGAAAAAAGTAATTGACCATCATTCCCCCTCTACGACGCTGCCGGACCTTCATGGTCACTTCGGCAACTACTTAATACTCCATTATAAAGTGCTGTGAACTTCGGGTTTGCACACGACCGTATTACAAGATCCTTTCATCGCAGTTTCGAAAGATACGTCAGTGGGTGTACACAATTTACTGTAGGGGACCTGCGATACGCTGTGCATTTAGAGAGTGTGAACACGAGGGTTGGCTTTTAAGTTTTGTATATAGATCTGAAGTAAAACAGTATATTATTTTTAACGACTTTAGTGTTTTTCGAAGTATTTTCCACGAAAATTAATGCACTTTGGCATGCGCTCGAACGAAAGTTATCGACTCGTTTGATGGTACAGTAAAAATTGCGTTTTTGAAGGCGTCAGCTGCTTCTTCTGGCGACTGGAACTTTTGATCACGCAGTCTGTTCTTAATTTTCGGAAAGGTAAAGAAATCGTTGGGGCTTAGGTCAGAACCTGTATAGAGGATGGTCTACGAGTAACAATTCGACGTTTTGCTGCTTTAAAAATGCAATTGTCTTGCAAGCTGTGTGCGAACTTGCATTGTCTTGGTGGAGGACGATTCGTCGTTCGGGGCTAGTTCTTCGAAGCTCAGTAATGACTTCTGGCAAACAAATGGTTGTATACCAATCGGCAGTAACTGTTCTTTGATCTTGCAGAGGAATTATTGCTACTTGACCTGCTTTTGACAGCCCTCGTAGGAGGCATACAGGAAACAATGGCTCTGCAGTAAATATTAGCCCCCTTTCACTAGGACAGAACGGAAACAAATGATGCGGAACAGTTCCAGGACAAGAAGTGTCAAAAGCGTGGACCGTGAAATTGAGATGTTCCCAATATGTCACGAAGCAATACAAACATCGAAAGTACTAAAACTGTTCTGGATGAAAATTTATTGTGGCAAATATAACTGAGGTAATCGAAGCAGCGCATGTGTGCACTATTCCTTGCAATTACAAAAATAAATAATTATTGATGCGGAAATCGTCATAATAGCCGCTTTCTATTCAACCAAACCTCAGATCATTTTCATACAAAACGACAGACCGGTTTTAATCCAGGTCTCATATGGGATCTCATCGGAGCAAAGTTCAAAGCAAATTGGTTGAAGAGCAACTTCTTTCGCCTCCGTCTAAATGTATACTGAGTCCGCAATTCGCCCCCACGACGGCGAAGTATCTGTATGGTGGCTTTTTAAGTTCGCTCCGCGCAGAGTCGTGGTGTTCTTTTCGGTCTGTGAAGCCGGGCTAATGAATCGGCTAATGAATTGTCGCCACTATCTTACTCCCCAACCATGAAACATGGGGCGACCGGTAGCGAAGTATGTTGAGGCATCAGTCTCATGTTTGACTACCGGCGTTTCGTGTTCAAATCCCGTCCATGACGACGCTCGTGGCCATGGATGTGCAGGAGGTGCATGCTGGCAACTGCATTCTCCGAAACCAATTTATGCCGTCGTAACGTCAACTGGGCCACATGGAACAGTTGACGCGCTATGCCACAAAAGGGATTAGGGCAATTGAGAGAACCACGAAACATAGTAATAGAATAACATCACTGCACAAGAACTCTAGCGAGAATTACCGCGGACAATCTGTTAGTGTAATGCGGGCAATGGTTCCAGAACAGAGTGCAAAGAAACACAGCTATTTGTTGACAAATAATACAACACAGTTTATAAGTTGCCTTTAATACTCGTATCTACACAAATAAAAGTTGCTAGATTTTTATACTCATCTTCCGATTTTTTATGAATTTATTCAACCGAGCCCCATGAGCTATCAGAAGACAAATTATAACCACCATAACGGGTGTAAGCGCCACTAGAACCCATCCTAATAAAATACATTATTCCACAATCTTTATATGCATTTAACAAACAAACACGATAAGTACAATCATTTAAAACTCAATTTTCTCCCCATAGTAAATCGTCATGTAATTTATGTTGGGGTTTTGTTTGGTTCCACCCAAGACGTCTCCTCAGAAGCAGCAAATTAATAAAAGAAATGTTTATTGCGCTGAAGAGCAGTAGGCATTCGGACAGGTCTTTCTACCGTCTTTGGCGTTCTTAAACCAGCTCTACCAGAAGTAGCTGCTGCCCGAAGAAGAAGGTCTATTGCGAATCGTCTTAGTGAACAGCACATAAAAGGTACAATCTCCAGAATGCTGGAGCATCGTGCTAACTAATCATAAATCATATCACTTGTCGACAAGTCAATAAATTTGTTGTTTGTTAGCCACACACATAGAGCGGACATTGTGTTGCTTCTGTTGCCTTTGGTCAGCAGGCAAGCAAAGAAGGATTGGCGTCATCGTTCGGCTTCGAACTGTCCGTCCATCTATTTGTCCCCGCGATCTATGTTGTGCACTCTGGACGAAAATTGTGGTGTGGTTATGGCTATTGATTCTCGTGATCGGATTCCTGCTTCTGATATCGATAAAAATACCGCAATATCTGGAATATATGAACCTTTCGACATTAAAGGAGACAGTGAAAGGTACAGCTAACTAATTTCTCTGAAGGACTCCCAAAATTCGGATTTTCTGCTCTTCTATAAAACTTGACTCAAGTAACGCCTAATACTTTGCAAATTTCAAATTGAATACTTATTATTGATTAGCAAATCAGTTCAAAAAACGTACTGACACGATTTTTCCTCTCTCCTGTACGGATCCTCGTCATCATTTCCACTTCGTTCCAATGCAGTAAATCTGTTCATTATTAATTTTTTACTTGATAAACTCGGATGTGCAGCACAATATCCACACATTGGATTCGCAGAGAGGAAAATCCAAGGTGCTGCACAGCCCCATATGTATACGGTTGGAAATCCATTTAAAAAGTCATCTTTCTCGTGTAATTGTTTTTGGTGGCCCATTCCTGCCCAAGGGGGACATCTTTTAAGAGTCGCTGCATCCAACCTTCTCAGCCTCCTTCGCGCGAGGTTATCTTTGGCACATGGTTGGATAATTTATCTGTAAGTGTCTTTTAAGATGACTTCAAGACGATTACAATTCGCCTTTTTCCATTGAAATATTCTCAAGATCTCTTGACTCCTTGTTTTTCATTTGACTGGGAAATTTATTATCAAATTTTCTGCCAGCTTCAGTGAGCATACATTGGTTTAGTGCGGGCAAGTAAGAGAGCGGTGGTGGTGATTGGTGAATAGCTGGCGCGTTGGAGTAGGTGGATTATGAATTTTGATAAAGGAAACGCCACGTATTCACAAAGTTATTGACTTATTGATTGTTCGGATGCAATAAATTCACTCATGGGCATATATGTAGTTGCGAATTTGTTGGTGTATCCTCCAGTTTGATTAATTTCCAGGAAGGTATCTTGCGAATTGTTGAAATGCGAAATCGTTGATTATTCAGATATGCAAATTTTTATTTAATTTGTGTTTCTTGTATTGTAGCGGCTTCCGTTTTGGAGCTTCTGAGTTGGTTGGCCTTCTGGATGCAGGAAAAGAGTACATTGAGCACCGGATGAGTTGCTCTTGTTGTCTAACGAAACCTTCACGGCCTAAGAAAGAAATTAGGTCCCAAATTACTTAGCCGAATGAGCTATCTCTATAACAGCGCACAACACAGTTTAATACTGACGAGGGGTTTAGGGAATATAACGTATCCTCAGGGCAAGTTCAAGGGTCTGAACTCTACCTTCTACCTTTCGTGCCTAAAGAAGGTATGATAGTCGGCTCTGCGGACGGTATTGCTGTGGTTTTGATTGCCCGGAATACGTTGAAGTGTATGTCAGGGAGACAATTACATTCATAGAGTTACGGTCAGAAAAGGTAAATCTAAAGTTGGTGGAGCAGAAAATAGGAGTCGTCCTCATTCTGAGGATCAGAGCCGGTAGCAGCATCATTATTTTTAAGCCAGGCATCAAGTTCTTCGGGGTGACCGACGTGAAGCTGAGCTTTGGAGTGCACCTAAAGTACGTTTGTGAAAATGCGGTGAGTGCCACTGTAGCGCTTGTAAAACTGATGTAAAATATAGGGCGTCTAATCCCAAGCAGGTGGCCATTTATTCTAAGCATTACGTGCCCCAAAAGGAATAAAAAGAAGTGGTGGTGGAGTTTTGGTTTTTGGTACCTTTATGTTTTTGGGGTCGCTGAACTCGAATCTGAGGTTCTCCAACAGAAAATATCCTGGAAATATGCTGTTGAAATACTAGCGAATAGGCGTGTCGATCATTGAAGCGCTCTACTATCAGCAGAGATAACGTCGCCATTTTCACCGACAGCCAAGCCGCGACCAAAGCTCTATCGACAATCTCAATTTCATCCAAATTAGTAGGACAATGCCGCATGGAGCTGGGCGGACTGGCCGAGCTTTAAAACATCTCTTTTCTATGCTTTCCTGGACACAGTACTATAATATAGCGGGGTACGAGAAAACGGATGAACTTGCGAGACAAGGTCCGCTCTTCACGAGTCCTATGCGATAGTGATCCACGCATCGCTCAATGTTGTAAAGAGAGGGATCCATAGACTCTACCTGAAACGGGCTAGCGTCAGATGGAGCACGCTCAAAATGGTATCAGTCTTGACCAAAGGACTCAAAATGCCTTCAACAGTACTCGAGAGCATTGGTCTCATCACCGGAATCAGGAGATACGCATTTCTACCAGGTTTGGTTTCCGTTTAATTTCATGATAAAGAGAGTTCTTTTTTTTCTGACGCACACATGCAGGAGGACCAAAATGCCACAATAGGGTAATTATAATAACCCAAGGAAGCTACGTACAAAATTTGGCTGAAATCTGACCACGGGAAATGCCTGGAGGAAAAATCTTTAAAAAGACTTAAGCGAGTAACTCTATTTTTAAACAAAACAGAATCTGCCGTTAGTTCAGTCGATGATCAAAATTTGTGCTCTGGGGGACACAAGGAACCTAAATACCATATTTGGTTAAGATCAGAGTACGGAAAGTGCCCGGACAAATGAACAAACGTATAGTATGCATCGGACTATTTGCCCGTCCATTATATTTTTATATGGGACGGGCCAAAAAGGGGTTTACATCTCGGACTGTGAGCTTACTCAGCTGTTAAATTGAAGGTAAATAACTTGGTTGAGCGTGTTGCTGAATTAGCCATGGCGAAAGTGGCCACCCGAAATAATCCATATGGATACTTACGTTTTAAACCGAAAGTCTCCATTGGCAAATAAACGAAATAAGCCATGCATGAACAATATCGGTTTCAAACCGACATAAGGCATACAAAAAAAAACGAAAATAGCCATGTAGTGCCCAGAGCGAGCGTCCATGTTTGCGTGATACTGAGGGTTGTGATCCCTTGAGCCCACACAAGGGACTATTGACTCACAATCGGAGTGTACACAAGAGACTGTTGCACCCATAGAGAGCGAAGCGAGCGTTCATTTTTGTGCGATGCTGAGGGTTGTGATCTCCATAGCGCGGAGCGAGTGGAACCCATATGTACAAGGGACTGTTGATTCACAACCCGCAGTATCACACAAAGTGTGCATGGCCATTTTCGGTTTGGACCGAGCTGCGCTAACTCCGCCTAGGGAGTTGCGACCTTCCGTATATAGCCCTAGGTCGATCGTTTTACTCCTTCTATATGTACCAGCACCCACTTCATCCTAGCATATCTTCATCCAGCATTTTTTTTGTCTATACACAATTTTGGTTTCAAATCGGAACTCACTAAAAGCATTTAAGAAACAATTACGAGCGGCTAAGAGGAATAGCTGGAGAGACTTTTGCAAATTGAAAGCACGACGGATGCATCAAGGCCAGGAAATGTCATCTCCAAAAATCCAACGCCGCCCTCCACCCTCAACAATGAGGATGGTGGTTGTACACAAGACAGCACAGAAACACTAGATGAACTTTTAAACGCACACTTCCCTGGCTGTGAGAACCATCACACCCTCGTAACACGGCCGGAGACGGGAAATGGCGACGCAAGAAGCAACATTCCGGGACTATTCACGTGCAGCCGCCTAAAATGGGCGATAAGCTCGTTTGACGCATATAAATCGGCATGTCCTGACGGAATCATATCGGCAATGCTGCAAGAATCCATAAACACAATAACTCCTTGGGCTGTTGCCATACTAAAGGGATTTCTCCGACTAGGCTACGTACCTCTGGCGTGGAGGGAGTCAAAACAGTCAAGAGCAGCCATGTCAATCCTAAGGATTTTAGACCTATCAGTCTAACGTCCTTTCTGCTAAAAACAATGCAAAAATACATAGGGAAACCATCTACCCTTCGTACCTCTCTAGAACTCAGCATGCTTACATGAAAGGGAAATCGGTAGAAACCGCTCTATACGAGGTGGTCTCCACGATTGAGACATCCCTTCAATGCAAAGAATTCACTCATGGTGCATTCCTGGACATAGCATGGGCTTTCAGCAATGTCAGCATGGAGGCTATAGTGGAGGCCCTGGAACTTACTGAGGTAAATGAAACTCTAAGAAAATGGATCGAAGCACTACTCTCGAACAGGCTAATAACGTCTGAATGGGGAGGTGCTAAGGCCAGCAAGAGCACGATGAGAGCCACTCCGCAAGGAGGAGTGCTGTCGCCGCTCCTATGGATACTCGCACTGAATAATTTACTAACGTCCCCCGAATCGTCCGGAATACGTGCGGTAGTCTATGCAGACGACGTCGTGTTACTTGTATCAGGCAAGCACACGGCACACTGTCAGAACTTACAACTATGGCTCTCAGTAAGATACTAAGGTGGGCGGATAGAAGAAGTCTAAGGGGCTGCTAAATGTGCCCTAAGGCTTCGAGAGGCAGGGCACTTTAAAGAAAGGCCATACGGCCACCACAGCATTAGGCAATACTGACTATATAAAACCACAAGTAGATTTCAACACAAAATTCGAGGGTAATATACCCGATAGGGAACAGATCCCGGTAGGTGATCATGGACGCAGAAAGGCGCTGAAACTCTACACGGATGGCTCCAAGATGGAAGCCGGAGTTGAGGCAGCAGTCTATTCGTCGGAACTTCCGTGCAACCTATCCTACAGACTGCCAAATGAGTGCAGCATTTTCTAGGCGGAGGTGCTTGCGATCCAAACCGTGGAATTCGTGTGGCTTCTGGGCCATAGCAGGTAACGAAATAGCGGATAGACTAGCCAAACAGGGGGCTAGCCTCAAACGAGGGACAGCCCAAGAGCTGCCAACGCCAATACAAACACGCTGGACGACAGTATGCGCGAAATAGCCAATGCCAATTGGCTTAACACAAACGATTCCAGAGTAACGAAAATATTTTGAAGTTCCTACGACAAAAGGAAAATCAAAAGCCTTTTAGGACTACCCAGAAGTCAGCGTCCACTATTAGTGGGCCTGGGCACACTAACGAGCCACAGCCTGATAGGGAACACGCGTACAGACTAAAGTTAATAACTAACGATGGCTGCAGGAACTACCAGATACCAAACACGAAAGAAACTCTATAGCACCTTCTATGCGAATGTCCTGTACTCGCTAGGAGAAGATTAGAGTGCCTAGGAGCTTACTTCTTCAACGACCTTGAAGGAGTCGCAGGACTCGGTTGAAGAAGCCTGTTGAGCTTCGCCAATGAGTCAGGTTCCTTCCAGCTCAACGACGATCTTTTGGTAAGGTCAAAGAGGATTGATAATTAATTCTACAAGAGTTATCACTCCATATAACTTCCCCTCTGCCAGGAGATTTGTATGTATTGACAAATGTATAGACTTTACAAGAAAGCTGACTCCGCCTCCGGCGGTAGATTTGTATGTATTGATTCTCTTGTGTATCTATACTGTGTAGTTTATACTATGTTTATACAATTTGTCAATACATACAAACCTCCTGGCAGAGGAGAAACTTAAATGGAGTGATAACTCTTGTGGAATCTATACTATACTATTTGGTAAGGTCTAGCAACGACACGGGATGAGTACCTGAAATATGTGGTATCGCTATGGACCCCAGCGGTCTATGCGGAGCCGTCAGGCTGCCACCCTACCTAATCAAACCATGAGCCAGTCAGTTTTTAACGAGTCGGTTTTTGAGTACTCGAGTACTCGTTTTGTAATCAGTTGGTTGTAAATGAATCAGTTTTAATGAGTCGGTTTTTAAGTCGTGTTTTTTTAAGCCGGTTTTTTAATGATCCGGTTGATTGCTAGGAAAACCGGTTTTCATAAAAACCTAAAACCGGCCTTGAAATCTTAGGACCGAACAGGTTTACTTATGGATTGAGGAAGGATTGTTTGTGTTAGTGCCGTTTGAATTTTGTTGAAAACAGAGGAGCAATGCGCGATGTTGTAATTATTAGGGAGATCCCTAAATTTGTATACAGCGGTCCTGGGACCTCATGGATAGGAGGTTCCTTTAAGACCTGGACCCAGCTGCGTGCACAAGGACATCTGAGCCGCCCGACAATCATTCCGTTTTGATTACCCCTTTTTTGCACTCTCCATTTTTTTCTGCCCATTTGTTTGTGTTGTCTCCCCAGGCCTATGAATTTTAGTAATACGTAGAGGGCAGGGGCAACGAGCGACGAAAACAACGCCCACGCCCAGCTTGCTGAAGGGCCTAATTCTTCGCCAGATGGCACTGCCCGACCTTAACGGTGATGATGCTACCTTAGGCTCCGCCCTGCCTCTTCGGATGCCCACTAAACCGTCTATTACATAGCCCCATGCATAACATTAACGTCAAACTACAACGACTTCAATGGGCAGGGCATGTACAAAGAATGGACGATGATCGCATGCCTAAGAGAGTAATGAATGCAGAACGAGTCGACGGAGCGAGACTGCGAGGACGACCGAGATTTCGTTGGGAAAGCTCAGTAGGTGTGGACGCCGCGCAGCTGCTGGGCTCCCAAAATTGGAGGACGCGGTCACGTGACCGAGATAATTGGAGGACAATGATCCAGGCGGCCAAGGTCCGACGTCGGGCTGTCGCGCCAAGATGATGATGATGATGCATAACATTAGATCCCAAAAATAAGTACGACTTTCACATTTTACCTAACTACTGAATCGGAACTTTAAAAAGTTTGCAATTTTAAGGTTCCGAGAGGCCTTACATTTAGTATTTCGACCTAACACTTCTTGCGAAACCATGGCACCTCTGAGATACTTTTGCGATTTAAGAAAAACACATTGTAACAAATTTACATGTAAACAAAATTATTTCCCGAGAATATTCATCCTATTCATATTTACCTATACCCTCTATCTTTCCTATTGGAATTTTCACCCTAATTAACCGACAACCTCTATTCCCGAACAAATCTTCTAAAAAATTGTACATACATACGTGAATTATAAAAAAAAAACTTTCACAATATTCATGAATTCAACCAATGAAATGATTTAAAGATGAAATGCCCTTATGGTCAAGCAAGTAGGAAGATTATTAATGCATGTTCACAGATACATGTCCAGATAAATCCAGATACAATACAAAGATAAGACACGAAACATCATCTATACAAATGATATTAGCTTTAATCCTTTGGCAAATTCAATGCTCCAAACAGTAATAATAATCTGATGGAAACAAATTGAGGCTGAAACCACATCTGTATGGCAGGACAACTAAACGAGACGGATACGGAGATAATGCCAGATGAGGTGGAGTCGGGAGCACAGTGTGGAAGGAAACTCGTGCAACAAACACTACGTCTCTATACAGAGCACAGGGAATTATATAATTTGTACAAATACAAAGCATTTGTAGCGGTGCGGTGAGAGTATCCTGTCCATTCGAACAGTACCTAATGTTTCGGCTATCCCATGTCCATTTTGAGCATTTGTACATTTCATTAATTAAAATATATTTCGGTATTAATGCATTTGTGGTTCTTAGATAATGTGACGGTAGTGGCTTCTATGATGAGGTTCACTTATTGTTCTAATCTGCCTCGCACCCCCTGATGTTTAGTGTTTGCTGAAACTGAAAACTAGATTTATAATAGTCCGGTGGTGGCAAAGACATAATGGCTAAGGGTGTTTCACCGAATAATGGGTTGCGGTGGGATTTCATTACACCAATAGTTAACTTCTGAGATATGATTTCTGTATTATGATGAAACAATTGATCTGGAAAAAGGAGAATGAAAAATATTAGACTGAAAATGATGCTGGATGTACATACCTATATATAAAATACAGTGGTCAAGGAACTATGTATAGCCATAATTTGTAACATCCACATTCGGAAATGAGCTAAACACCCTATGGTGTGAGGCGTAAGAATAATGCCACGGCCTTTCCCTTTTCCGGCATCTTATAGAAACCGACTAAAAAAGGACAGGATGTGTATGCCACTAAATTGAATTATCCGCAATCTTCTACTCGTATATGCTAACGAAAAGTCAAGAATGCTTTGGATATGGACTGACTCACCGGTTACGGCTTTTGGCCATCGTACAATGAAAAAGATTGGTTTCTGGAATGTGCGTACTCTTCTGGACAATAGACTCCAAGGTCTACAGAACGCACGATTTTTTCAATGAAAGAGTGAGTTTCAGGGGAATAAAATAAACAGCTTAGGGGTTACTGAGATAACATGGTGGAACAGCGCAGAACTTACTATCTAACGCGTAGCATTGTAATGTTGTACTCAGGCGAAACTAGCGGTAGTGGTCGTGAACAACTAAACAACTAAACGCGGTCCAGAACAGAACACCTAAAGGTAACATTGTAATGGTTATGGGAAATTTGAATGTAAAAGTGGCTGCTGGTAACAGTGGACTTAGGCATGTGATGGGGAAAAACGGTCTTGGTGATTGTAACGATGAGCTTTTACAGTCTCTTCATCGGTAGTACCATCTTTCAGCATAAGGACCGACTGTTGGACTGCACAGAACAAAAAATCAGATCGACCACTTTGCCATTCGAAAAAGCATTCGAGAAGTTCAGCGTAGTGTGCGACGCGATAAAAGAGAATATGCGAATTCTCTTCTATTGTAGCTTCACCCCAAGAAGCCGCAAGAAGCAACAATTTGAACGCCGTACACGGAGCCATCAAGGAGTTTACAGGTGGTCGGGAACTCCTGCCAACATGCCAACAAAGAATAATGATGGAAAGCTATTTATCTTAGTAGAAGATCACATGAGGCGGTGGAAAGAACACTTTGCCGCGGTCTTGAACCGTGTAACCTCTGGAGAAGTCCTTCCTCGTATAGAAAATTTAGCTAACCATCAAAATGCGAGTATACGGTTAACTGCTCCGACTAAAGAGGAAATAATCGCCGCAATTATTTCACTAAAACGAGGAAAGGCCGCCGGAATCAACGGTATCCCTACCGAACTTTATCAAGAAGCGCCAAGCATATCTTTCGAGCTGCCGCATCCACTTGTTTGTAAAATGTGGAACACAGAGACTGAGTGCAAGGAAGGTTCAATAATCAAACTTCCAAAAAAATGGTGGCCTTCCAGACTGCAATAATTTTAGAGAGATTTGCGTGCTCCTAGCCGTGGCCAAGTAATAGCTAAAATTGTCTTGGATAGACCAAACGCTCACTTAGAAAGCACAATTGATGAAGAGCAGCAGGTTTTCGATCCGGATTCTCACCTGGCTGAGTACGATGCTCCACTTCACTTGCTTTTCATTGATTTCGAGGGGGCTTTCGATATGGGTGGCTAGGCGCAGGAGAGGCATCCCTGAAAAGTTTCTGTCTATTATTAAGGCAATCTACCATGGCGCGAAATGTCGCGTTCTGCATAAAGCTAATGTGTAAGCTCTGACTAGACAGAGGAATTCAATGAACATCGTCGGGTTACTGCAAAAACAAACTAACTACATTTTTGTCATTTTTGAGTTAAGAGCAGTTTCGTGCCAAAGCCAGGAAAAGGTCCAATGCCTGTAAGAGGGTGATCCGTTGGGGTCAAAAAAAAGATAAGTTACTTTCGACTACTTCGAATTCCACCAAAGTAAGACAAGACCACATACTCGTATACTTTAATATGATATTCTTGTACACCTCAAAAATATTTCTGGATCTGCAAAAACAAGCTATGTGTCACTTATATTAATTTACTGTATAACCTTAGGCAGTTTCAAGGAGTAATATTATAATAAACAAACTATCTGCCACTTGACTTATTTTTGAAGTTTAGTTTTGGATAGAATATTCAAAAATACGTAAAATTAGAGGCACTTAACGTATTTTACTTGTACCATTTATCTTGCGTTGGGTTGTAGTGTAGCGTGCTTGGGACCGCGGGCTTAGCGTGGATCTTGCCCTGGCTGTACTAATTAATCTAATGTTAACAACCAGGATAATTTCTTTCAAATTGGGTTTATCATTTGAACGCAAAAGTGTCTGTAGGGGTACTCCGAAAGGTGCTGTGCTTTCTCCCCTTCTTTGGAACGTAGCGGTCAATAGGCTGCTTTGGAACCGAAAAAGTTGGGTTGCAAGGCAACAGCTTACGCGAATGATATCTCTGTAGCCATCTGAGGTCAATTCCCTAAAACCCTTAAGCTCGACACACATCGAAATGCGTCAAAATCATGAGAACGTGCGAAAAAAAAAGAATCTTCTCATTTCCACTGTTTTATAGATTTTAGTGTGGTTTGATGGTGGTGGCGAACCGCTTGGTTTGTCATGTATGTCGAGGTTTAGTGAAGTAACATAATATGCCTTCACTATTTTGGCAAACTTGGTCAAAAACTGAGGTCTGACGGTTAACACAAACAAAGCTGAGCTCGTTCCATTCCCAAGAAAACATCACCAGTTTCCGTAGAACCTCCTGCCCTGGAGGGGGTGACGTTATCCTTAACGGACAAGGCAAGATTTCAGTTCCAGTACAAAAAACTAGGAAACTATCTGGAGGCTGAATATTCAGGAACGCACGAACAAAGCAACCATAGCACTCTTTTGTTGTAAGAAGACCATAGACGAAAATGGGATCTGCAAACAAGAGTGCTCCATTGGCTTTTTGAATCGGTCCTGCGCCCCATATTTCTGTATGGCTGGTTATTTGGTGGTCAAAATATTACATGCGTGATTTAAACCGTGGGAAAGAGATGACCTGGCGGCCATAATCCCTTTGTAAAGAAATGGCTACAAGAACGACGAAGGGGTGGGTGCTGGAGTCTTCTCCGATTGGCATCGTCTCCCAAACAGCAGTGTCTTCCAGGTGGAGGCTCATGCAATATACGAGGAGTGTTGTGACTCGAGCGAAATATCATAATTGTGTGAGATGTTACAATTTATACAGACAATCCAACTTAGTATCGTTAAAAATCGTTACAGATTGTCGGTCATATCTTATTGAAATCGAGAAGTTCTTCAATATTATATTATGCTGCGTACCCGGCCATATCAGTTTCACTAGTAACTGTAGAGATGACGATTTTACTAGAAGAGGGACTTGTAGCGGTCAGAACGGGAACAGAAACATCACTGCGATTATTGCTTTGTTGGTCCAGACAATTCTAAACCGAGAAGCATAGAACAGAAGTTTTTAGAGAGTGCCCATAGTTACACGGAAGTGGATAGTATAGCATGCATAGTGCTATCGAAAAGGCATAAAAGAATGTGCAAGTTTTTATCAACTCAGATAATAAAAAACAGACTTAAAAATACCGCTGGAGAAAATATCAACTGGCTTAGAGTCAAATGATTTAAATTTTAAGCCATGGATTCTGGAATACAAGTATGACTATACTTCAGGTGTAGGTAGGTCATTAAAAGCGGTTGATAACAATATCGAAAAGCTTACAATAAGCAGCGACCAATGAGTAAATACAAATTTTGCTGAAGCTATGCAAAAACAACATCATTTGAGCAAATTTCCATTACTATAAGTCATTAGCAACATAAAACCTTGAAACAGATACGATTCAATGCACTGAAAATGAGAAAAGCTGTGATGACTAAAATTAATTCCTTTTTTAAATTCGAAAATTATTCTTTTGTGTACTCGTATTTTATGATTTTTTTCTCAAATAAATTTGAAAGATTACTGGAGTATTGGCTGTCGTTATAATTCAAACATTTTACTTTGTTCCCATTATATTACTTCGAAGTTACTACAGTAAATCTAGCTTCTTTAATATGGCCACAATTAATTCGATAAATACCTAAACTGTGTAAATTGTACTGCAAAAAAAGGTTAAGTGTAAAAACAAGAACATGTTTTTGCATTATATTTTTTTAGCTATTTATTTCCCTATCGATAAGTATGAGTAGTGGTATGGGATGTGTGAACGCTATTTGAAGTTGATTGGAATATTTCCTCCACTGACTGAATTTTAATTTGATTTGCAAATTTCAAACTCGATTATCTCAAAAGTAAATGTAAGTTAGCTTGTTTTTGCAGTAACCCGACGATATGCCTATTGTCCCACAAAATCATGAATCTGTTAGACCCCGAGAGGCAGGCGAACAAGGTTAGGCAAAAGATTAACACCAACAAACCCAAGGTTCTTACTCCAACGTTGCGAAAAAGAAATCCTATATGTACCTATTACCATCAATATTAATGGGCAGCCTGAATGAAAGGTTAGTAGGTGAGGCTGAAACGACACTGGGAGTTTCGAAAGGCCCACCCCACACGAACAAGGAAACGTGGTGGTGGAGTAATGAAACTAAAGAAGCATGGATGTCAAATCGAATTAGGCTTGGACAACATGCGAATCAAGAAGTGAAGCCGAGAAGATTCAACTTCGGGAGGAATATGATAAATGCCGGAGGGAAGTAGAGCGCGAGGTGGCTCAAGTAAAGGCGATGGCAACTGAGAAGTTCTATCAAGAATTGGAAGATCAGACTGCGGATTAGAAATCGTAATTGCAAGAGAAACCTAAAGACCAGGATGTATAAGGTCGCAGGCCAAAGGAGAAGAAACGCCCGAGAGATTCAGGCGCCAAAGTACGTTGAAGACTCGCAAGAAGACCTGCTGGTTGAGGACTCAGCAATATGTAGGAGGATGCGTGAGTACTTTGACGAAGTTTTGAACAAAGAATTTCATCGGGAACCTTTTCATGCTGTGGAGCCAAACACCAGTGATATCGCTGATTTTTCAGTGGAGGAGGTGATGAAGGCAATGTTGCAGATGAAAAGGCGTAAAGGCAGTTGGACCGGAAAAAATACCCGTAGAATTTTGGCTGAAGATGAATATTATTGTCGGGCTTAGATGGCTCATTGCTCTTTTCAACAAATTTAAAAGAGGGAAACCAATGCCTGACGCTTTCATAAAAAGTTTCCTTCTCCCGTTCTATAAGAACAAGGGTGACTCACACAAGCTCAACCACCATGTCACACATTGAAGATCAAGGAGCGAGTTATCTGCAATCGTTGGAGAGAGATTGTACGGTTGGATGACAATTAATGCGGCTTGGTGAAGGGTCGCTCCACAGCTGATGCTATTCAGTGCTTGCGTACGGTGAAAAAGCATCGTGATGCACGGACGAACTTGCGGATTGAGAGCACTTAAGATCCCCGAAGCATATGTCAAGATGATACAAGACATAATATGATGAAGCAACTATTAAGGTGAGATGCACAGCTGCCGAGCCCGAGGAATTTCCGGTTAAAATCGGAGTTCGCCAAGGCATTGTATTGAGTCCCTTGCTCTTCAAACGCAATCATGTTCTATTTGTTAGCACTCATCTCTGACTGCCTGGAACTATCCCTTCTCTTCACCGACGTTGTCCTAGGTAGCATACGTAGGTTGCCTTTTATATTTCGGGATTGGACAACCCTAGTGTTGCAATCTGGCAACTGACACCTCTATCGTAAAGTTTGACATTTTTGAGGTTATACGTACTCAGAACGTTTTGACATACGAGCGCTATTTGTGTTTTTTTACAGTAACTTAAAAGATTAATCTCGGCCAAATAATGGAATTCAATCGTGAACATTTTCGTGCGATTATTTTTTACAACTTTCGACGTGGATTAACTCAGCAACAGTGCATGGATGAACTGAATTCAATTTTTGGCGATGAAGCTCCATCGAGGAACAGTGTTTATCGATGGTATGGTGAATTCAATCGAGGTCGTAGTTCACTCCAAGACGAATTTCGTGAAGGTCGTCCAAAAGGTGAAGGTCGTCCGGAAACCATTGATGCTGTGCGCGAACTGATATTGCAAGATCGTCATGTGACCTATCGTGAGATTGAGACAACCTTAGGCATTAGTGGGACCAGCATACATTCAATATTGCATGAACATTTGACTGTCAAAAAAATTTGTTCGCGTTGGATCCCACACAATTTCTCAATCGCTCAAAAAAAGGCTCGTGTCGATTGGTCGAAAGAAATGCTCAAAAAATACGATCGCGGTGCTTCGAAACACGTCTATGACATCGTGACAGGTGATGAATCGTGGATTTACGCGTATGAGCCCAAAAGTAAACAGCAGTCGACTGTATGGGCGTTTCAAGATGAGCCAAACCCAACAAAAGTTGTTCGCGCACGAAGCACTTCCAAGCAAATGGTCGCCTGCTTTTTCGGAAAAACTGGACATGTCGCAACCGTACCACTAGAACAACGCAGAACAGTCAATTCTGAGTGGTACACAACCATTTGTTTGCCAGTTGTCTTCCAAGAAATCAGGAAAACCAACCGCCGAAGACGGATCACTCTTCACCACGACAATGCGAGCTCTCACACATCAGCTCAAACAACTGCATTTTTGAGCACTCAAAACATAGATTTGATGGGTCATCCGCCGTATAGTCCTGACTTGGCACCGAATGACTTCTTTTTATTCCCGTACGTAAAAAACAAACTGAGAGGTCAACGTTTTTCAACACCTGAAGAAGCGGTTGCTGCGTTCAGAATGCATGTTTTGGAGACACCTCAATCAGAGTGGCAAAAGTGCTTTGACAATTGGTTCAAACGCATGCAAAAGTGTATTAGATCTTCAAGGGGAATATTTTGAAAAACAATAAAGCGATTTTCAATGATTAATATTTGTTTTTGTTCTCTAATCCCGAAATATAAAAGGCAACCCTCGTATGAAGCGGCTTTGACAGCGAAAGAAACAGCTCTATGCGCGTTTCTTGATATCGAAGGTGTCTTAGACAACACCTCCTTCGATTCCATTGACAGCGCTGTCATAGCAAAAGGTGCCGACAGCACTACGGTAGTCTGGGTGAAACGCATTCTCTCTTCCAGAAGGGTTATCACTGAAGTTGGAGATACCTCTCTCACAGGAAATGTCATGCGAGGATTCCCCCAAGGGGGTGTTGTGGTGCATCGTTGTAGACACTCTCATGTGGAGATTATTCACACTTGGATTCTCAACACAAGGATACGCGGACGACCTGGTTATTAGTGTCAGGGATAAATTTGAAGAAGTTTTACCCGACATCATCCAGAAAGCTTTGCGTGTAGTCCAGGAATAGTGTGATACTAACGGACTTAGGGTCAGCCCATCGAAGGCCGTTATTATTCCATTCACGAAGAAAAGAAAGCTTAGGGCAATGAAATACCCCACTTTGTACAACTCTCCAGTACAAATGGCAAATTACGTCAAATATCTGGGAGTCACACTTGATAGCAAGCTACACTGGGCAGAACACCTTAGAGTAACATCAAAAAAGGCCACAAAAGCCTTGTGGATCTGCCGGCAGTATGCAGGTAGGATGTGGGGCACCAAGCCCCGCATTGTCCTCTGGATTTACAAAGCTATTGTTCGGCCAATTGTTGATTATGGAGCAGTCGTTTGGTGGAAAAGAGCGACCACCTCAGTTGGTAAGGATATTCTCACCAAAAAAATACAAAGGCTTGCATGCCACATAATAACGGGAACCATGCGCTCCTGTCCTACTGCGGCGCTTGAGGCTTTGCTTGACCTTCCGCCACTGCATATTTCACATTGAAGCAGAGGCAAAAATTGTAATAGCAAGGCTAAAAGCCTGCAATGTACAAATCAGACTGAATCCGGAACAAAGTAGCTGGCTGCTAAGTCACAATACGCTCAACATGCCATCTGATCACCAGACTAGGGAGCTATGCTTCGAGTATTCCTTCCGGTCAATTGTCCGGAATAGAGAGCAGTGGCCGCTGGGCGGAGTCCTTCAGCTCACTTCATTCTGACACAATAAAATGGTTCACGGACGGGTCCAAAACGGATAAAGGATCAGGTGTGGGCATTGTCGGCCCAGGCCACAGAATTTTCATCCCCATGGGAAGTTTCCCCACTGTCTTCCAGGCGGAAGTGCATGCCATTGAGGTCTGTGCACGACTGTGCCAGGCCATAAGCTACACTAACAAGAACATAGGAATCTTTACCGATAGCCAGGCGGCCATAATGGCACTGACTAGTCCATCGGTTCACTCAAGGCTAGTAAAGTCTTGTCAAGATATCCTCAACATCGTCGGGGCCTCCAACAACCTCACTATCTACTGGGTTCCTGGGCACTCCAATATTGTAGGTAATGAACAAGCAGACGAGCTACCCAGACAGGCATCTGAGGCCCCCTATATTGGTCCAAACCCTTTCTGCGGTATACCTATCTGTCTTGTCAGGCAGCGGATTAGGGAATGGGAGCGAGAGAGAGCTGCTTCTCTGTGAGAAGCTCTCCCAGGTATGAGACAATCAAAATTGTTCATTGCTGGCTACTCTCATAACCGGTCCCTTGATCTACTCAGCCTGAGCAGAAACAGGGTCAGAATTATATGTGGACTTCTCACAGGTCGCTCCCGTCTTCGACGTCACCTCAAAACGATGCGCATCGTTTCGGATGCAAGCTGTCGTTTCTGTGAGGCCGACGACGAAACCCCAGAACACATCCTCTGTGAATGTGAGGCTCTAGCTTGCCGTCGAACTGTTTGCTTCGGCATTGCCTATCCTACGGCCGTGGACGTGGCCTCGATCAAGCTCGGCAATCTCTCTCGATTTATCGAGATGAGCGGTTTGGATTCGCAGATTTAGTCCTGCTCTTCAGGATTCGGGTATAGCACAATAGACTTATAGTCGCAGTGCTTGTGGCTCTTTTATTGGCCACAACCCATCTATAATCTACAATATAATCTATAGGTAGCATAGAGATTGTTACTCTGGAAGCTGCACTAATCAGGTGGTGTAGGATATTGGAGGATCATGGACTGAGGATTAATATACCAATGACTGATTATCTGTGTTGTCCTTTCTGGGATCTAGATAGACCGATACCAGATATCTACATTAAAGGAGAGCAGTTAAACTCTGGCTCGAAGTTAAACTACCTAGGCTCGATGGTCAACAAGGAAGCTACCTGCGATGACGACATTAAACATCGTATCAGTGTCGGTTGGATGAAATGGTGAGAAAACTGTGGAGTTTTCTGCGACAAGAAGATACCCAATTGCCCTAACCCCTTGTGGGGCATCTGTTCCATGCGACCCAGTTGACGTTTCGTTGGCATAAACTGTTTTCGGAGAATGCAGTTGCCAGCATGCACCTCATGCACATTCATGGCCACGAACATCGCCGTGGACGGGATTCGAACCCGAAACGCCGGTAGTCAAACATGAGACTGATACCTCAACACACTGCGCTACCGGTCGCGACAAGAAGATGCCATGGAAGTTTAAAGGCAAGTTGTACAAAACGGTCCTACGTCCCGCACTCATGTATGCGTTTGAATTCTGTGCTATGTACAAGATATACGAGAGTAAAATAACTACTACCGAGATGAAGATGTTACCGATGACAGAAGGTGTGACCAAAACGGATCGCATCAAAAGTACCTACATCCGAGGCAGCTTGTTTTGTAAGGCCCTGGGTAAGTCTTTTGTGGAGTTGCGTCCTATTGCCCAGAACAGAGTACGATAACGCGCAGGGGTTGTTGACGCGCTATGCCCCACTAAGGGTTAAGGCAAAGTAGTATATCATCGGGGACTTTGGAGTACATATTTAGGGGACTACCCCCAACAATTGTGCCAAATTTCAAAACTACAGGATTGTTTTCGTCCTAGTCAAGCTTTTTCGGAGTTTCTACAGGGTGGCGCAAAAGAAACGAAGGGGTTTGAATAGTCTATAATTCCTTTATTTTTGAATCAATCCAATTTCTTTTTTTTCTTAGTACACTTCATAAATGGGGAATTTCGTTAATTTAATTGTGAAAAAAAATCGCGTAAGTGGTGCCCATTCTCAGCTTTGCAAATTGCGATGTTTTCATGATTATACTCTAGATGAAATCTGAGAGTATTATAAGTTTGCCACAAAGTTTGTAACGCTAAGAAATAAGGCTCGCAGAAAAGAATGAATGATACAGAAGTTCATATTATCACTCGAATATCTCAAAACCGGATGTCCGTCTGTCCGTCTGTCCGTCCGTCCGTCCGTGACCTCTCTAGCTCGAGAACGCGTTGAGCTATGAAGTTCAAATTTTGCACACGTTATTTTTGACAAAAAATGAAGGCTAAGTTCGTGAACGGGCTAAATCGCTCCACCCCTTCTACCCCCTCCCATACAAAATTGCACATTTTTGAAAATTTACAATAATCAGATTTTCTCAGAAACTATAAAACATATTGCTTTGAAATTTTTAATATATCACTTTTATGATAATTGGAACCTATGTTATAAAACTTATTGTAATCCTCACCCTCCTTCTACCCCCTCCCATACAAACTGCACTATTTCATGAAATACGTTAAGCCAATTTACTCAGTACGTATACAATTTATCGGGCTGAAATTTTGTACTTAACACTTAATTAACAATATCAGTTAGATTCAAAAAAATTAATCGATTACCCTTACTCCGTCTACCCCCTCCCATACAAAATGACACATTTTTGATAATTTACAATAATCAGATTTTCTCAGGAACTATAAAACATATTGCTTTGAAATTTCGAATATATCACTTTTATGATAATTGTAACCTACATTATAAAATTTATTGTAATCCTCACCCTCCTTCTACCCCCTCCCATACAAACTGCACTATTTCATGAAATACGTTAAGCCAATTTACTCATTACCTATACAATTTATCGGGCTGAAATTTTGTACTTAACACTTAATTAACAATATCAGTTAGATTCAAAAAAAGTAATCGATTACCCTTACTCCGTCTACCCCCTCCCATACAAAATGACACATTTTTGATAATTTACAATAATCAGATTTTCTCAGGAACTATAAAACATCTTGCTTTGAAATTTCGAATATATCACTTTTATGATAATTGTAACCTACATTATAAAATTTATTGTAATCCTCACCCTCCTTCTACCCCCTACCATACAAACTGCACTATTTCATGAAATACGTTAAGCCTATTTACTCAGTACGTAATACGATGCATCCGAGATTGCAACCAAAATTATTTATTGGCTTTAACCAGGTTCAAATCCATCTAGAGTATTGCATGATTGGGGTTTACCCCAATCGTAGTTCTTTTATGTTTTTTTTTCAAGATTTCAGGAGGTATCGCTCGGATTTCTTCTCGAATATTATTGTTTAGTTAGTTAGTTAGTTTAGTATGGTCTGTGCCTTATTCATATGCCATACACATACTCCAGACCATACTCCAACTAAAAATAATATTCGAGAAGAAATTTTAGCGATACCTCCTGAAATCTTGAAAAAATTCATGGAAAATATTTTGAAAACATCGCAATTTGCAAAGCTGAGAATGGGCACCACTTACGCGATTTTTTTTTCACGTTTAAATTAACAAAATTTCCCATTTATGAAGTGTACTAAGAAAAAAAAGAAATTGGATTGATTCAAAAATAAAGAAATTATAGACTATGCAAACCCCTTCGTTTCTTTTGCGCCACCCTGTATAATATGTTGACTAAATTAATTAAGTATTTTTGGATAGAGTATTAGCCACGATTCATTTATTGCGATGTTTTACCTGCCGTAGTGTTTGAATTGTCTGATCGGCCATTTTTTAAAAAGCTTAAAATGCCTGTAGCAACTAATAAGTTAAAAAACGAAAAAAAAAAATCTTTAAGATTTTTTTTTTACTTAAAATTGCATGAGGAATCGCGTGATGAAGAGATTATGCTTGTGAATCGGGACACCCTGGACAATGAGAACAAGATAAAAATTAAAAACTAACGCAAATCATTTTCTCTCATTTTTCTTTAAAGATGCCAAAAAAATTAATGGGTTATTGAGATTAACTTGTTAGACCTGCGTAGCGTTCTCGAAACATTTGTTAATGATTAATGAATATGCAATCGCGACTGATCTACGTCCGGCACAATTCTAACATGTTTAACAGAAGACAAGAAAATAACGCTGACCATATTGTACATTTCTCCCTATAGCAAACATTTAGATAATAGATTTTCAATTACAAGTAGATGAATCTAGATCTAGATCCAGAATGAAATCATGTGCAGGTTTCATCTCGGCATAATATCCCTGAGGCCGAGAAGCAATTACATATTGTGAGATATTAGCCGCGTTGCTTTGTAGCCAGAACAGAACAATATGCACGCAGTATACTAACAATAACAATGTATTGTCCCTCGATGGACAGGATGTGTAAGAAACTTGTTTCATAAGCGATTTCTTAGGTTGAATTCGAAATCCGCTACAGCAAATGCAGTTTATTTGTGCTGTTTGGGCGGATGATGCAGTTCAGTTCCTGTGAATTACAGGTTGATTTCCTGTATGTATGTATGCATGTATGTAATTCATGAAATAAAATAAAATTATCCACAGTTCAGATGAAAATTCATTAGATTGTATTTTCACTGCGGATATATTAGAATTTATGTTTTCTCTTGACATTTCATCATCACCATAGCCCGACGTCGGCCTTGGCCGTCTGGATCGTCCTTTGACGCTTCAGTAAAGGTTTATATGTAGATTAACTCAAGACACACACTGAACCAAGGAAATACTATGTGTACTCCATTTCAAAATAAATTTTCCTTTCACTATTTTGAGCCGTTGCTTTGCTACTTGTGCTTTCTGTACTGTTCTGGCTGCAAAGAAACACGGCTACTTGACTACTGTGTGCCTACAGAATGAAAAGGCCCGCCTAAAAAACAAATTGTACACAGAACAGTAGTCACTATAATAGTAGAAAAGTCTATGGCGACAAAACAAAAGAAATTTACACAAAAACGTATTCCACCGGTGTGCGTTTTCTTATACAAGAGAGCACTCTATGCTCGGACAAATTTCCAACATTTTCAAAGAAATTTGCTAGCAAAATATTAACATAATGTTGAACATGGGTTTGAACAAGCTGTTATTAGGCCATCGTTAAGTCAATGTCGCGTTTGTATCGTCCATGTTAACTTTGGTATATCGCAATCGGGTATGAGTATGAGACATATTGTTTTTTCTTTTGTATGACATAGTTCGAGATCCTGTGGTACGTCTTATTGTATTATATTGTAATAAATGTGCAAATCTTATTCGACACATATGTGTTGGCTCAGCCTTCGGCTGAAAATGATCCTTCTTTTGAATCTGCGTCCGCGATATGGCACAAAACGCACTTAAAGCCGAAATACATGTAGACGTGGACGGACATGAACGGATGACAATTTTCGATTGATAATCTTTTTGATCAGTTATTTTCATTCGCAGTCAATTTCTGCCAAATAGGAAACAGTGGAGTGCCTTGCTGAAACGAGGCCAGTAACATGCTTGTCGACACTGTACAATTACACTACAGTCATTATTAGTGACAGGATCAATACACACCTCGAGCAGAACAAAATCCTTGCCGAGGAGTAAAATGGCTGCCGAGTCGGGTCTAGGGATTGCAAGGAACAACTAACGATCGACTCGGCTGTCATAGGACAAACAACGCGCAATCACACGTACATATTCATGTTTCATTCATTATTCCAAAGCGTTTGACAGCATCCACCATAGCTGGCTAATCGAGGTCCTCCACATGTACCGCGTTGACTCTTGATCTTAACAAAAGCGATGAAAGGATAGCAGTCAACACACGCTATCGGTTTATCAACCGAGGACAATAAATATTTTCTCTAAACCGGTACAAATCCGAAGAGGCATATTCCAAGGGGACTCTTTGAGGTCTCTTTGGTTCTGCATGGCGCTAAAGGGGGTTATTAAATTTTTTTTTTAATTTTAAATTCGGCTCGACAGTGCGGCTATTCCATAAAGCATGGTCTTCTTGAAATGTTTCCAAATTCCAGCTGACTTGGGAAGCAACGCACATCTTAATAGCCTACTGCGGACCACCGAAAATTTCAGCCGTGACATTCGGATGGACTTCGGGTTGGACAAATGCCGAATCCGTGCCATTCGCAAAGGCATTCACGCACCGCACCCCGGCTTCACGTTGGATGATATCCACATAGGTACAGTGTAGGAGGCAGAATTTTATAAATCTCTAGGAATTTTTCAAGGTGAACACTTCAGTGTTGATGACCTGAGAGAAAGATGTCTGCCGCCTATTTCGTAACATCCGAATTAATAGGTGCTTCAAGCACCCCACTTTTTACAGATACCCAAATACTAACTTGAAGTATAAGAAGATACAGTTGAACTCCGATATCTCAAACCAATTTGTATCAAATTTTCGATATCTCGAAACATTTCTTCGGTTCCGATAATTATACTCTAGATGAAATCAGAGAGTATTATAAGTTTGCCACAAAGTTTGTAACGCTAAGAAATAAGGCTCGCAGAAAAAAATGAATGATACAGAAGTTCATATTATCACTCGAATATCTCAAAACCGGATGTCCGTCTGTCCGTCTGTCCGTCCGTCCGTCCGTGACCTCTCTAGCTCGAGAACGCGTTGAGCTATGAAGTTCAAATTTTGCACACGTTATTTTTGACAAAAAATGAAGGCTAAGTTCGTGAACGGGCTAAATCGCTCCACCCCTTCTACCCCCTCCCATACAAAATGACACATTTTTGAAAATTTACAATAAACAGATTTTCTCAGAAACTATAAAACATATTGCTTTGAAATTTTTAATATATCACTTTTATGATAATTGTAACCTATGTTATAAAACTTATTGTAATCCTCACCCTCCTTCTACCCCCTCCCATATAAACTGCACTATTTCATGAAATACGTTAAGCCAATTTACTCAGTACGTATACAATTTATCGGGCTGAAATTTTGTACTTAACACTTAATTAACAATATCAGTTAGATTCAAAAAAATTAATCGATTACCCTTACTCCGTCTACCCCCTCCCATACAAAATGACACATTTTTGATAATTTACAATAATCAGATTTTCTCAGAAACTATAAAACATCTTGCTTTGAAATTTTGAATATATCACTTTTATGATAATTGTAACCTACATTATAAAATTTATTGTAATCCTCACCCTCCTTCTACCCCCTCCCATACAAACTGCACTATTTCATGAAATACGTTAAGCCAATTTACTCATTACCTATACAATTTATCGGGCTGAAATTTTGTAATTAACAATATCAGTTAGATTCAAAAAAAGTAATTGATTACCCTTACTCCGTCTACCCCCTCCTATACAATATGACACATTTTACCAACGTTGCTCCCTAGCTTGGGATCAACAAAGTCTTAACGATGCATCCGAGATTGCAACCAAAATTATTTATTGGCTTTAACCAGGTTTAAATTCATCTAGAGTATTGCATGATTGGGGTTTACCCCAATCGTAGTTCTTTTATGTTTTTACATACGATTTACATCCATACTCAAATGCCCAATGGATGAATTTTTCGATATCTTGAAACAATTTATCAAATCGAATCATTCTGTGACTTCGGTTAGTTGAACTAACAGAAATGGAACTGAAAATAGACTACACCCATGGCCATTGACTATTCGATTATCGGCGAGTTATTTTCGTTAGTTTTCTATTAGTCGAATTTTAGTTATCTCGAACTATTTTTTTCGGCTCCTTGGCACTTCGAGATATCGAGGTTCGACTGTTCTTCGTTTTTGGCTAGCGGGCCACATAAAAACTTATGGAGGGCCGAATGTGGCCCGCGGGCCGCAGGTTGCCGACTCCTGGTCTAGAGCATTCGCTTCTACATCCCCCGTCATATGACACGTCTCTTGCCTAGATATCACTGCCATTGCCAAAAATGTAATTTTTTCCGGACCACAGGACTCAAAATGCCTTCGGCTGTAGTCGCCTCAACATCCCCAGTCATATATGGTAGTTACAGTAACCCGGGGAAGCCATGTACAAAATTCGGTTGAAATCTAACAACGGGAGATGCCTGGAGAAGCTATCTTTAAAAAGCCTTAAACGAGTTACTCTGGCTGAAACAAAACAGAATGAATATACCGTTAGTCTAGTCGATGATCAAAACTGCGGTTCCCGATTTGTACTCAGGGTGACACAAAGAACTGTAACGGACGGTTTGGTGGGCAACCGAAGATGCCCGTGGGGACGGAGCCTAAGGTAATTGACCGTGAAGGTCGGGCCTTTTTTCTTCGCCAGATGGCACGTGGCGAAGAAAAAAGGCCCCTCAACGAGCTAAGCAGTGGCCTACGCTTGCTGTAGCTCAGTTCGAGAGATGTGGGCGGGGTTTTCGCTGCTCGTTGCCCCGTAGTCGATAAGGATGGAATGGTTGGCGGACGGATCAGACGCCCACGCGGTCGCACCTGGGTCCGGGTGTAATGGGACCCTCGGCCTCTGGTTTCGTACCACCAACAGATCACTACTCATCAGGTGCTGCTTCGATCTGCCGGTGGGAGCAGCACTACCAGACCATAATATGGTTCATTACAGAACCTATGTACAATACAATACATACCAAATTTGGTTAAGATCAGAACGTCAATTTGACGTCAAAATAGAAGTTTTGATCAGCTGAGCGGAGGTATCGCGTATCGTTTATGAGGTAGTTACGAGACAGCCTGAATATGGGGGTGCCATAATTAATCTTCACCCCGGGCGCCAAATTTTCTCAGCACGGCACTACCCCGAACACATCCTTTTAATCGTCTAGTTTGTAGAAAACCGAAACATGACACCTCCAATACAATCTTAACACTACTACTGTGTACATACGTAATTTGAAATGACCAAACAAATGTTTTCAAGTGTCAACTTCCGATGGCGCTAAACCAGTCCGCTTGTAACAATGACAGTCTCCGTTTCTTCAGGACTTGTTAAATTCATACTCAAAGGATTCTTATACATACTAATGTCATTCCAAACCATGAACATGTGCTCATCATCACTTCAACGCCAGGCGAAATACAAACATATTCGTGACAACCATGTTTTCTAATTGGCTTCTTATGTTCAGGATAAGAGAGGATCAGCCCACTGTGTATTGAGAAGAAGGATCATATTTATTTGTTGTCTTGTTTTGAGCTGCAACGGTTAAACACTGTACAAAGAAAGTTGCTAAGAAACTCGTGCCTTCTTCAATCGATCGCAATGTGCAATGTTTAGGGCGGATAATGTCTTTGAGCATCTATAATCCGAAATTTGCTTAACGTCCGTGATGCAGATAAATTGCCTCTATCCCGAAATACATTCATCTCTTTCGGATAGACCGAAATCCCCAAAGAGCAAAAGTAGCGTCAATTTTCAAGTGCTTTCCGTGTACCTCTTCACTTCTTTTTCGACTGATGTTAGCCAGCAAATGGACAATTTGTCACATGATCAGAAAGACCAAGTGCACCGTCATTTTTATCCACACCCCGAAGAAACCGCGCGCAGAATGAAAAGTTGTAGCGTTGTAACATGGCGTACGAAACAGTTGTTCGAAATCATTCAAAGTCTCGTCGAATTCGTCCGAAATGGATGTTTTCTTGTTATCTTTTTTTGTGTATACGCGCTAGCCCAAGGAAGATGAAAGCCAACGAGAAATTGTCACTGTTGCAAACCGACGATAGATACTAAAAGGCGAGATGACAACATGTTTAATTTGTTTTGACATTAAAAAATTTGTTTAAGTAGGAATGTCTGAGGTTTCTGAAAAATAAAAGAAATCCTGAGATAATGAGTAGAGTTGAGCTTTTTGCACAATAAGAGTTCATTGTACACGAATAATTTTTAATTTATAAGGACATATCAGCAATGTGTAAGTACACACATTCATTGGAATGAATTTTAGCTATTGTATGCTGAAACGGAGGCACCATTACTGTTTTACTATACAGAACCCATTTTTTCCTCCTCCCTTCCTCCTCCTATCTCCTTCCTACTTATGTACGCATTACTCATGTAGTTTCATAAATTTGCATTCTGCGCATGAGCATTTACTAACTAGAACTAATTTGCATTAACCCATATTGGGGCGACCGGTAGCGCAGTGTGATGAGGCATCAGTCTCATGTTTGACTACTGGCGTTTCGGGTTCGAATCCCGTCCACGACGACGTTCGTGGCCATGGATGTGGAGGAGGTGCATGTAACTGCATTCTCCGAAACCAGTGTATGCCGTCGAAACGTCAATTGGGCCACATGGAACAGTTGACGGCTATGCCCCACAAGGGGTTTGGGCAATTGAGAGAGAGAGATAGCGCGTCTACTACTGTTGCACAAGCACTGAGGTACAAAAAAAAGGATTCCAAAGTTCCAGTGAAAATAAGCTCTGTAATCCATGGTTGTTCAAAATGTGTGAAAGGATGTCAATCATCAATGTAGTTTCCGGGTAGTACTATGGTCCTGCCCTGACAAATGTCTGCAGTATTTCCCAGAGAACTAGAAGATGGTATAATGCTAGATACTTTTTATAAATTTAATTTCGATACTATAATTTCATACTGTTTGTTGATTAGGTCGGCCGCGGTACCTCGATGGATAGAGCGTCGATTTACCAAACGAGAGGTCGAAGTCTGTCACCAACATATTTAAAAAGTTGCTTTTCTCGCCGACCTCCAGAGTTGACTCAAAAAATTAGTGGAGTAAATGTGTGATGTGCATTATACTGACCATGGCATCTTCCAGTTACCTTCATCCCGTAAAAACAGTCTCGGGAATGAAGTACTCCACTACACTCCATAATGATAGTCCATGTTCCGACTCGGAACGGAAAGGGAAATATGCACATTTTCGTGAATTCACATAAAATGATCAGACGTATTAATATGTAGAAGTTCAATACCATGTCGTTCAAGAACTTTGAATTTGTGTTTTCAGCAATGTTTTGATGGACAAAAAGTTCACCGCTAATTTATTGTTCGTTCTTGAGAAGCAGGAACGTATTAAATAATTTCTTACCTTTGTTTGGTAGAAAATGGTTTCGCCTATTAGATCGACGATAGGCGTTAAATTTTGGGCTAATCAACTTATATTGCTAGGCGTAAGAATAATGCCACGACCTTTCCACGCATGTCATAGAAAGCGACAAAACAAGGACAGGGCAGCTACTTGCATCATATGACATTTTTTACATGCTAACGAAACGGCAACTATTCCTCGGATAAGGACTAATTCACCGATTGCGACTTTTGGCTATCGTTCAATGAAAAAGATTTTTTAAATGTGCGTACTCTCCTGGACAATAGATCAGAAGGCCCCCAGAAGGCACATTTTCTTAGTCATGGTAACAGATGCATCCCATTGCATAGAGTACGAGTACGGTGGCGCGCACGAGTAGTTGACGCGCTTAAATGGAGGTCCCATTTTAATTTGCCCATTCCCAGATATATCTGGTAATTGATTGGTCTCTGATGGAGAGTTGTAGATCTACTGACGGCGAATTATTTCGATGGTATTCAACCAATAAAGAAGCAGCTAATATTCGCAGGTGTTTGACCTCACATCCTCAAAGGGCGATTCTTACCTCCTCGTCGACAGTAAAAAAAAAAGGGTCCCTTGGTGGAATGCTGGTTTGACCATACTACACGAGGAGAAAAAAGGGCGTGGCGCAAGTTATGTATTTCTCCGTATCTTCAAAACATTATTTTGTATAAAGCTAACGCCTATCTAAAAAAAAACGAACCGACCGGCGGAAGCTTTTCAAGTCTTTAGTGAATCAATCAACACACAAATTTCACAAATAAATTAAATCGTTATCTGGGAAGGAAAAAACTGTAACTCTAAGGCGGCTTTCACACGGAACGCACGAAACACGAGATTCTAGCAGAAAGCACCAGTGGCGAGCGAGCTTTCATACGAGTGCAATTTAAAATTAATCATCGCACATACAAAGCTCGCTGGCCACTGGTGCTTTCTGCTAGAATCTCGTGTATCGTGCGTTCCGTGTGAAACCGGCCTAAGGGCCGGTTGATCAATGTCCGATTAAATTTTATCTTAACAATAAACTGTTATTTAACACACCTTAATTTTCTCAATGTCTGGTTAGCGTTATTAATCGGATCAACGCTAAACGTCCCCTATCCTAAGCTTTGATCCTACGGAAAACCTAACCCCTGGTTTCTGATTGAAAGTTTATCCGAAACAAAAACCCAACACCTGATACCAGATGCTGAAATTTTGACAGCCAACACAAATGGAAATAATGAAACTGGCCATAAAGAAAAGAGTTCCTGGAGATACATTCGATAGAAGGGAATTTGAAACCAACTCAGTCGCAAATGAATATACTGAGAGACCGTACTGATATGGAATCGAGTTGTGGACGGTACAATTCCGCCAAAAAAATCAGCGTATTTTGATCTAATTTCGGATTGGTAATTCAAACAAATATTTAAAATAAATAAATATCTGACGGGCAGTTTATAGCTTGGATTAGCTCATGTCCCTGTTAGTTAACAAATAGTTCAACAGGATATTGAGAAAACGGGCCTAAGTCACCTTATATCGTAGATAACGACACGCATATCATTGAACCTCGTGAAATGGATAACCTCTTTGCTGTGATTTTCATGTAAAGCAAATCACATGATCTGATCAAGATAATTATGTATTAACAGTGCCAAGTTAATGTGGCAAAAACTTTACATTGGAAATGTTTCTGGAAAATCACGTTTTTTTACCTTTAAAACGTCACATTCGCAAATTTTCAAATCTATGTCCCTAATATTTATATACCGTTCGAAACATAACATAATGGGACAACTTTTGTCAGCTTTGCAGATTTGTCAGTTCAAAGTACCGTTACGAAATAATCATTTGGATTTTTGATGAAAAATAGATTTCACAATTTTTGCAAAGTTTGAACGGTTGTATCTTTGAAATAATGGTTATTTTTTTAACCGGTAAAAAGTTTATTTATATGAAATTTTATGTAGTTTCAGAAAGTAAGATCAAATCTTGAATCGAATAATTGGGGGCTTAGGAAATTTAGAATTTGTGGGACAAGTCAAGGGTTTGGACAGTTTTTTTTTTAAAATGCTATAACTCTGTAACGGTTACAGATAGAGGGTTCATGAAGTACATTAATTTTCTGCAAATGAACCATACTATCTACCAATTAAATATTTACCATCATGAATGGGACACCCTGTATACAGCGTGCAGAAGGCTTTGTAAAAATATTTGAGCATAAGGACCACCACAAAATCAGTTGGTCTTCTGTTGATCTGAGAGAGCACAATTGATGAAGAGCAGGCTTGCTATCGATCCGGATTCTCCTGTATCGATCACACTGACACCTTACGAATCATCATCGAGCAAATTGCTAAGTACGATTCTCCGCTTCGCTTGCTTTTGATCGATTTCAAGAAGGCTATCGATAGTGTGAACCGGGATTCTATATGGGCGGCCTCGCGAAGGAGAGGCATCCCTAAGAAGCTTGTGGCTATGGCAATCTATGGCGGCGCGAAATGTCGCGTTCTGCATAAAGGTAAGGTGTCGGCGGACTTTGAGATTCGCAGTCGAGTTGCGCAGGGGTGCATCCTTTCACCGATCCTATTCCTCATAGTGACCGGCGACGTGTTGCATGCAGCCCTATCCAGACTAGGCAGAGGAATTCAATGGACTTTGACATCTTATCTACAACATCTTGACTACGCTGACGACATATGCCTACTTACTCTCCCACAAAATCATGGATCTGTCCGAAATAGCGTTAGATTTCGAGAGGCAAGCAAGAGGTTGGGCTAAAGATTAATACCAACAAGACCAAGGTTCTTAGCCCTCCATTGTGAAAAAGAAATCCGACACATATTGCCATCAATATTAATGGCTTGTGAAGAAGGTGGACAGATTCGTCTACCTGGGCAGCATTGTTGCCGAGAATGGTGGTACGGAGCAGGACATCGCTCGTCGTATCAACCAGGCTAAATGCGCATACGGCATGCTGCCCAAAATCTGGCCAAGCAGTAGCATCAAGACCAACCTGGGCCTGTTTCGCTCCCTGGTGTTGTCTGTGCTTTTGTATGGGAGCACTACATGAAATGTTTCTGTAAGAGTTACCAGAAAGCTGCAAGTTTTCGTCAACTCATGTCTTCGTCGAATTCTGAGAGTTTTCTGGCGCGAAACAATATCAAATAAAGAGCTACGTCGGCGTACGGGGCAGATGCCAATCGACGAATTGATACGCAGGCGAAAATGGCAGTCGATAGGTCACACACTGCGGAACAGTGATAATTGCATGGCTTCGCATGCCATGAAATGGAACCCCATTTCTAACCAAGGCCGACCAAGAGGGGGTCCTAAAATCACATGGCGTGGGTCTGTGGCAAAGGAGTGTAAGGCACTCGGTAAGTCTTTTAGGGAGTTGCGCCCAACTGCCCAGAACAGAGTACGATGGTGCGCAGGGGTAGTTGACGCGCTATGCCCCACAAGTAGTTAAGGCATAGTAGTAAGCAGGAAACCACCGTCTCGTATCTAAAAGGCTGGGTTATGGAGTCATTGGTAACCTTGCCAAATGTACGTTCGGCGTTGAAAAGGTACAATATCTCGGTTATCAAATCGATCCACACAGTATTTTACCACCAGTTTAACGCAATAAGGCTGTAAATATGAGCTCCACCGTTTGCTGAGAAACATTATTACAGATGTTTGTTCCTAGAGATGAAGTGAGAGAAGAAAGATAATGCCTATTCGGTAGAATTCTGACCATGAAATATTGTTTCTGAAAATGCAGTCTTTTTAATAACCGATATATTTTTTGCATTGACATCGACTCTGTGGTAAAGGAGAAAACTCCGTGAGAAGACGATTATTGTCGCAACAAACGATAAGAAAACGTAAATTGAAAGTTATTTTGTTTTGTTCAATTTCTTATTTAATCGGTGTTAGAGAGGGGAGGATATTCACTTTGATTTACTGGATGCGAGCCCTTTATTAATTCAGCGATTGCTTCCGGACGTCATAAATACCGAAACGTCAGTCCTCTTAAATATCTCATTTGTATTACGATAATTTAACAGATTTCCAATTCACAAAACATTTTTCAATTTCGATCCATTCCATGCTTATCACATACAATTGTGGCCAAAATCTATCACTTTAATCCTCTTGTATTCACCCTTATACTTCCCGTATGGTAATAACAATCCCTTTTCGTCAGAGGTGTAACACGGACTTCTGATCTAATACCTTCAAGGCAGTATCCTTATAATCATACACCCATTCGCTGTGCTCAGAGATATTTGCATAGAAATTAATTTTCTAGTTTGGACTTAGTTTCTATCCTGGTAGCAAGCAGTCTTCATCATTCCGCCTCTCGTTCATTTCAGCCACTTGTCCATATTTCGCCAGTCCCCTTTTCAGATACAGCACACAACAAAACGAAGAGGAGTTATCATCAACACGTGAAGTAATTGAATTTCAATTTCCCTAGCTTGTGATAATTCTGCTGGATACGTTTGCTACATCATGGAAGTCTCGAGTTCTCTTCATTGAGGAGCTCGTTTTTTCACTGACGGATGCTAGCAGAATTGCTGGTGCTGCTGCTGCTGTTGGTAACATTGGCATTAACATGGTGTACTTGGGAGTACATACATTGTTTTCGGTTAATTAAAAATTCTCTGCTAGTTTGTTTATAAGGTTTACAACGAGCAACCTGAGGCTTGTGTGGGGTGGGTACAAAGTGAAATAGATGAGTTTCTCAGGTGCGTGCTATAGGGTATGTAAGGGAAAAGTTGATTCAGATGTAATACTTTTGGAGTTAATTTACAGCAAATTTATTATTATTTTTTGTTAATGGGGAATATTTTCGAATGTGTCTTTGCTACTTCTGTTCACACCAAAATTTCGCGCTTTCTTTCCTTCAGATGTTCAAACTGAAAAAAAAGATAACTTTCATGGAAACATAGAGTAAATCTCAAAAGTTCTAAGCCGTCATGCATGCATAAATTTAGAAAACAAAATTTCTTAAATACTCTTCCCAAGAAGTGATTAACATTTAATCAACAGTCTAACAGATAGCCAGATTCCACTATTCTCCTGTACCTGTACACTTGAAACCAATCAAAACCCTCCCGTCAATTTATTGGATTTCCTACCAAATTGTAAAATCAGCTACGTGCTCGATTTCCTCGTGTAATTTTGAAAGCGCCACATCACATCACAACACCATAGAATGACTTGACATGATCTTTATCCATATCTGAAAGAAGTTATTTTTTTATTTAAAATTATTTCATTCGCCAATCGATTTATTCGAGTTGGGAAAATGATTGGAAGACCCCGCTAGGGGGGCTTCCCGATAAATGATTTCTACGAAATACCTGTGTTTTATTTAGCGCCGGGCTACACCTACCAGATACAACGATAAATGGTTCCGAATAGATTCCATTATTTGAATCGGTCACGGTGATTTGCATTATAATTCCTTCTAATTTGGAGCAATGGTGCCGTGAAATATGTACGTGAGAAAAAAACACTAGATTCGATTTGTTCCTGTTTGTTGGGATGTGTAGATGTAGAATGGGTTTTACTTTCATGAAGAAGAGAAGTAGTTTATACGAGTACTAGATGTTGACTAAGGACATGTTTGAAATGAGACTCTCTTTTAATTATAAGCTGCGTTGTCTTGGCAGTCCAGATCAAGTGCAAAACAACAATCGCACGTTTTACTCCAACTACCAGTTCTATCCAGAACAATTTTAGGTGCGTTTTTTTGAACAACGGGCTAGGGTAAGTTAACTCGTGGAGCAAAAAAAAAAAGGATCGAGGGCAGCCATCCAAGTTAACCTTTTAAGTGTTATGTCATGCGAATTAGAGTAGTCTGATTGGCTTTCAAAATGGACCGTAGCGACAAGCAATTACGAATATGGCCGCTTAAATATTAGATATTAGATAGTAGTGCCAAAACTAAGTACTTGAGCTTGGATCCAGGAAGACAGAGCGAAATTTGTGTTTCGGGGTAGACGGTGGAAAAAGTGGACAATTTTTGCTACCTCGGAAGCGTAGTTAAAGCAGATGGTGGAGCGGATGCTGATGTACAGTCTCGCATCAGTAAGACTCGAGCAGCTTTTTTCAGTTTAACTCCTTTCTGGCAAAGCAACCACATCTCCAGATGTACCAAACTCAGGATCCTCGAAACCAATATAAAATCTGTGCTTCTTTATGGCTGTTCAACTTGGAAGGTGACCAGGGCGATAACAACTAGATTGCAAACTTTCGTGAACCAGTGTCTACGGCGCATCCTGCACATACGCTGGCCGGAGGTCATTTCTAACGACGACCTCCTTTTCATTACTGGCCAGGAGAGGATAGGCACCTCTATAAAAAGGCGAAAGTGGCAATGGATAGGTCACACAATCCGAAAGGGGCCGGAAAACATTGCTAAACAGGCCCTCGATTGGAACCCACAGGGAACCGATGCAAGTCGCCGCGTTGGACGACCTAGAAACACCTGGAGAAGATCAGTTGAGGTCGAGGGTAAGTCATTAGGCAAATCGTGGAGACAGTTGAAGGCGATGGCGACGAACAGGACGAGGTGGAAAGTCGACGTGGTTAATGCCCTATGCCCCACAAGGGGTTGACAGGATCCAGAGAGAGAGAGAGAGAGAGAGTAATGAGAAAATATAAAATGTGGCAATTACGAATGAATGATGTCGTCGGAACTTGGCACCAACTGTCAAATTAATGACAAGCATACTTATAGGCGCGTTTTGCTGGTACAATTGTACAGTCTATCGAGTACAGGCCTTTGCCAAAAGAGGCAAGCCTGAGAAGCTTGTGGCTATTATTGAGGCAACCTATGACGGCGCGAGATACAGCGTTCTGCATAAAGGTAAGGTGTCGGCGGACTTTGAGATTCGCAGTGGAGTTCGGCAGGGGTGCATCCTTTCACCGATCCTATTCCTCATAGTGGTCGGCGATGTGTTGCATGCAACCCTATCCGGACTAGACAGAGGAATTCTATGGACTTTGACATCTTATCTACAGTACCTTGACTACGCTGACGACATATGCGTGCTCTCCCACAAAATCATGGATCTGTCCGCAATGGCGTTAGATCTCGAGAGGGAGCCAAGCAAGGTTGGGCTAAAGATTAAAACCAACAAGACCAAGGTTCTTAACCCGCCATTGCAAAAAATAAACCCGACACCTATTGCCATCAATATTAATGGGCAGCATGTGGAGAAGGTGGACAACTTCGTCTATCTGGGTAGCATTGTTGCCGAAAATGGTGGTATGGAGTAGGACATCGCTCGTCGTATCAACTAGGCTAAATGCGCATACTTCATGCTGTCCAAAATCTGCAGTTATCTCAGCAGCAAGATCAAACTGGGCCTGTTTCGCTCCGTGGTACTGTCCCGTGCTTTTGTGTGGGAGCAGTACATGGAAAGCTTCCGTAGGAGTTACCAGAAGGATGTAAGTTTACGTCACCTTATGTCTTCGTCGAATTCTAAGAATTTTCTGACCTGAACCAATATCGAATGAAGAGCGAAGTCGGCGTACGGGGCAGATGACAATCGACGAATTAACACGCAGTAGAAAATGGCAGTGGATAGTCACACATTACGGAAGAGTGATAAAAGCATTGTTTTGCGTAGGCTGTGGGGAAGAGACGGGGCTTACAGCCTAAAATGATGCACTGGCTGTACGTTGCTGTAATAAGACCGATACTTATGTACGGAGTGATCGTTTCGTGGAAAGCCCTTAGTATCGGGACAATTCAAACTCTGTTGGGGAAGGTTCAGAGAGCGGCTACTGTGGCTATTAGCGGTGCCCTACGGACAACTCCTTCCGCTGCCTTGGAAGTGTTACTCAACTTGCTACCTCTCGATATTATAGGAGAGCAAATAGCTACTAATACGGCCATACGTATGCGGGACGTTGATGGACTGCATCAAGGACGGGGCACTCATCCGTCCTCTACAATAGGGTGACCCCAGCTTTGACAGATTACGCAGTGGCGTCGTACACCTTTGGTAAAAACTTCAAAGTCAAGTTCCCTTCACGTAGTCTTTGGATGAATGAAGGGTTGGTACTGACAGACGCAATTTGTTTCTACACGGACGGCTCCAAAAATGTGGCGTTGGTATAGGTGTGTACTCTACCGAGCCGGACATTTGTTTATCAGGGCGTCTCCCACATCACTGCAATGTTTTGCAGGCGGAGGTTTCCGCAATTATGGAAGTCGTGGCGTGGCGTGACTATCTTTACGGATAGAAAAGCCGCGATTAGAGCATTGGAATCTGTGGCAACCACCCTCAAAACAGTTGCCGAATGCTGCTCGGCTCTTATGATGATGGGGGATTATTTCAACATTACACTGTGCTGGATCCCGGATTACAGCGGCTTCGTTGCTAACTGTAGGGCGGACGAACTCGCGCGTAGTGGGTCCACTGGGGAGTCCTACGACTCTTATAGGCATTTAAGTATATCGATGTCCTCCTGCAAGCATGCGATGTCTTCGGCAGCACTCCTGAAAGTAAACCTTAGGTGGGAATATGGCAGGGTATGTTAAACAGCCGGAAGCATGTGGCCTAAGTTGGAGCCCGCTAAGTCTAAGAGACTGCTGACGCTGAACAGAAGCCAGTTAAGCATTACGGTGGGGGTTGTCACTGGACACTGGCTGCTGGGGGAACATGCTAGGAGGCTTGAAAGCCCGCACTATGACTACTGTAGAAGCTGCGGTGATGTGGAGGGGGAGGAAAGCGTTTTCCATCTGCTCTGTACTTGTCCGGCACTTTCATGGAGGAGGTCAATCTTGGGATCTAGCTTCTTTACACTCCTGGAGCACTTGGCTGGGGTGGACATTCACCTGCTGAGCCGATTCATAGTCAGTTCCGGCTGGCTCAAATGATTCGCGGAGGTCTAGTGTTACGAATCAAGGGTATCGCAACGGACCTATTTATGGTTTAAGTGTGCCGTGGTATTCATGGCAGCCCCAGTAACCCAACCGATTGCTTTGCATGCTATAAAATGGAACCCCATTTTTTTATGTTTATACTAAAGCTTAAGGGATACCCTTTGATGCGGGAGCACAGCCTTGGCGAGAAGGAAATTAGGGTAGTGGGGCTGGGATGGGTTGAGTTTGAATGAGGTACCGGTGTAGGTTTCGTTTAAACTTTCGCAGATCATAATTGAAGGGGAAAACAAAAGATGGTAGGTTGTTCCACATAAGACAACATTGAGTTTTGGAGGCATTAAACTCTACTCGATTCGCTTTCCCCCATGCAATAATTTTTGAAATATCTTTATTTAGTGAGTCAGACATGCGATCTCGGTTTACAGATGTAGCATTTTGGCAGGAGTCAGTTGCAGAGCTAAAAGTATAAATAACATCAAGGGTGCTGTCATCTGCAAAACTGAATTGGGTTTCATGTTACACTTAAAAGATCGTTGATGAACACAAGAAAAAGCGTTGGTGATAGGACGGTACCTTGAGGGACCCCTGCGTTTGTGGTATGGCAATTCGATTTAACTCCATCAAGGATGACTCGAAGCGAACGGCCGTGGAGGAAACTTTCAATCCATTCAACTAATATTGGGTCCAGACCAAAACCCTGGAGTTTAGCTAAAAGAGCCGAATGCCAAACTCTGTCAAAAGGTTTTGAAATGTCGAGGGCAGTGATTTTAGCTTCACCAAATTGATAAATACAATACATCGATTCCATCTTTCGGTGAGATATGTCATTAAGTCTCCGATGGAGCGCGAAGAACGGAAACCGTATTGTCGATCGCTGATGATGTGGTGTGAATCAAGATAGCTCAGAAGTTGGTTGTTAATCAGGGTTTCAAAGACTTTTGACAGAACCGAAGTCAATGCTACTGGTCGATAGTTAGAGGGATCACATGCTTCACCTTTTTTGGAGATTGGTTGGACATGAGCTAGCTTCGATGTTGATGGAAACACCCCTGTCGAGTAGCAGAGATAAAATAGTTTTCGAAGAGGTCTCGCTAATGAGGAAGCGCAATTTTTGAGAACTAAAAGGGAGATGCCATCAGGTCCGATTTTGATATATCGAGCTTTGAGAGTACTTTAAATACTTCCCTAGTGCGGAAATGCAAAGGCCTCTGGTGTGAATCGCATAAGCGTATAGCTGGTGGATTGCATTTCCAGCCAAGGCCGACCAAGAGGGGGTCCTAAAATCACATGGCGTCGATCTGTGGCAAAGGAGTGTAGGACGCTGGGTAAGTTTTATTTTGGGATTTGCGCCCCATTGTCTAGAACAGAGTACGCTGGTGCGCAAGAGTAGTTGACGCGCTATGTCCCACTAGGCGTTAAGGCAAAGTAGTAGGTTAGCTGGTACATGTTTAAGTTGTTGTTGTAATGTATGGAGATACCCGAACCTGCACCAGATAAATGTTAAAAAAAAAACACACTTTTTGTTAGTCAAAGCCGCGATTCCGCATACAACAGTATTAGGAACAGCGCAATCATCCATTGTTTCTGTACTATCATCAAAACAACCATTTCCGTTGTCGATTCTGTTGGTATTTTTGTCGCCAAAGCGGTAAAAACAGAATATTGTCACAATTGTACTGAATTCTTTTCCTGTTCCTAATTGTGTCGTTTGCAAAATCGCGGCGTAAAGCGTGCAACTGTTGCTCTGCTCAGAACTGGACTGTTGAAAAAAACTTAGCTATCGTCTTTTTGTCCTATTTCTGACGATTCCTATTATTACGCAATATTTTCAGTGAAAATTATATTTATTATCTAATACTACTGTACTACCGTCAACAGTTGGGTTGACGGTGACAGGTCGTTCAAAATCGTTCCATCAAAAATCGAATGTTTCTCTATTAAAACATAAGTAATATTCAATAAAATTTAGTCTTGTGAGTGCGCATTTATATAACTTGTGTTATCAATTGAAGTGTGACTCTATCTCGCCTTGAAGTGGTGCATATTTCGAGTTGAAAGTTTTGACTTTCCAACCTTTGTTTACCTCCATAAATAAAGTGTACGACCATATAAAATACACAAGTGAAGTGTTATACAGACTTTTATGTGACTGCATACTTATAGGAGTATTGAAAAATAAAGACTTTAAGGACAGTGTTTGGCTTACTTTTGAAAAAGCTAAGTATAAAATTAAATTATTATAAAAACAAATTTTCTTTCTTCTGAAATACTTCACTCCGAAGGGTCGACCTGGGGAAAAAGTGTATTTCAAATACTTAAACTTTTGTTTTATTAATATCATACTAAGTACTAGACATGTCAGTGGGTTATTATCATCTTTGTTCAGCCTGCGACAAAGATATTGATAAGGAGTCTTTCTTTTGTGAACTATGCAAAAGACCTCAGCATAGTATTTGTGCCAATTTGCCTAGAACTGCAGTAAACGCTTTGAAATCAGTTACAAAAAAAGCATTTTTCGTGTGTACTATTTGCACCAAAAGAGACACGGTGATTGAAGAGTTTGACAAACTTGTTAAGGACCTTCGATATGAGATTGATGAGCTAAAAGCAGAGGTCAATCAATTAAAATCATCTGCGGATAAACCTTTGGAACTGGATGAAGTACTGTCGGAGTTAGACGACCGCAACAAGAGATCTTCTAATCTTCTTTTCCATGGAATATCCGAATCAATTTCTCATCCTGAAGATGTTCTTAATCAGGTAGTCGAATTGATGAACAACGTTGGTGGAATTTCAATTAAGCCAGAAGATATAAAAATTGCTAGAATAGGCAAACCAAAACCAGATACGAATCGGCCAATTAAGGTATTTGCCAGAAATAAAGATACAGTTATCACCATACTGAAACATAAAAATGACATAGATAAACGTTCCTTGCTAAGAGAAAAAAACATTAATATTACTGCTGATATGACATTGAACCAACGTAATCACCTGAATAAACTACGCTCACAACTAACTGACCTAAAAAAAGACAATCCAAACTTGACAATAAAATACATAAACGGTACACCAAAAATTGTTCCCACCCGTAATAACAATCAAAAAAACTAAATTTGACAATCTACTACCAAAACGTACGGGGAATACGAACCAAACTAAATACGCTTCATGAATCGATACTTTTGTGTCATTATGACGTCATAATATTCACGGAAACATGGCTTGACTCCAACATAACATCTAACGAATTGGCCTTCTCAAATTATAATGTATATCGACGTGATAGAGACAGTTCGTCCTCCACAAAATCGCATGGGGGCGGCGTACTAATTGCTGTGAAAAGTTACTTAAACTCTCAAATAATTCAAACTACTTTCGATAATATGGAGCAACTACACGTAAATATTAGGACCGGGGTTCAACAGATAATTTTATCGACAATTTATATACCACCACATTCCGAAGTAAATATTTTTGAGCATTTCGTCGAGGGAATTTCGAACAACAACAAAATATATCCCAACGCTGAAAATATTATTTGCGGAGATTTCAACTTGCCACATTCAATATGGGATTATTCATCTTGGACAGCACCATCAAACTGTATCGCCAGCAACATACTAACAGAAAACTTCGCATATTTTAATTTTATTCAATTAAACAACATTTTGAACTGTTCCGGTCGAACTCTTGACTTAGTTTTTTCTTCAATATATGAATATAAGTTATCGAATTGCCATACTCCAATGCTTCCTCTAGATGCTTATCATCCAGCATTAGAACTCGATTTTAATATTCCCTATAAAGATAGCAGCACAGATAAGGAAAATTTCTATGTAGGTACTCCAAATTTTTCAAAAGCCAATTATATAGCTATTGATCGCGACATTCAAAATATTAATTGGTTGGCATTGCTAAATGGCAAAGCACTAGATGAAGCTGTGGATACATTTTATAATATATTATATAACATAATAGATTTGCATACTCCGAAAATAGTATCCTGTAATCATAATTTCCCCCATTGGTACTCATCAGAACTAAAATCATTAGTCTCAACAAAGAAAATTGCACACACAAAATTCAAATATAGTGGAGACTTTAATGATTATTGTGTTTTTTCGAACTTACGTGAACAATGCAAAAAACAAATGAGAATTGACTTAAAACGCTATACTTACAGCATTGAAAGCAATATTAGCACGAATAGCAAACATTTTTGGAAATACGTAAATTCATTTAGACGTGATAATTCCTTACCTTCGACTATGCATTTCGACAACAACGTTAGCAACGACCCTATGCGAATTGCTAATATGTTTGCAACATATTTTTCGAAAGTATATAGTAATAATAATAACAATTACAATCCGAGACCTCGTAATACAAACTTATGTCTTTCGAATTATGTTGTTGGCGCGGAATCACTTACAAGTAAACTACTCGGGCTTGATATCTCTAAATCTGCAGGACCAGACAAAATCCCACCTATTTTGTTAAAAATGTGTGCGAATAGTTTAAGCCTTCCGTTGTTATTACTTTTTAACAAATCTCTATCAGAGGGTACTTTTCCTTCATTTTGGAAGAACAGTTTTGTTATTCCCATTTTCAAGTCTGGTGATAAATCTGACATAAGTAACTATCGACCTATTTGTATACAATCAACTATTCCTAAGATACTAGATGCATTATTGACCGATTACCTCTCTCCAATTCTTCAACAAATTATCATTCCTCAACAACATGGCTTTTGCAAAGGTAAGTCTACGCTCACAAATTTACTCACTTATCAAAACAGAATAGTAAAATCTCTCGAAATTTCAAAGCCGGTTCACTCAATCTACACTGACCTAGCAAAAGCCTTCGATAAGATTAACACTGAACTTTTAATAAAGAAACTTCGAGCTTTAGGTTTTTGTGGAATTTTATTGCATTGGATATCGGATTTTGTGAGTAATCGTCTTTTTGCGGTTAAAATTAACAATCATCTCTCTGATCCTGTACTTGTCACTTCTGGTGTACCACAGGGATCCCATTTAAGCCCATTACTTTTCTGCCTATTCATAAACGATATCTATGAAATATTTGATAATGTGGAGTTCCTTCTTTTTGCTGATGACTGCAAAATTTTTAAATCTATTAGTTCCTCGTATGATGTTAATGTCTTACAAAAAAATATTTTAAATTTTGCTGATTACTGTGTCCAAAATGACCTTCAAATTAATATAGACAAGTGCCAGTATATATGTTTCAATCGTGGTAAAACATCTTATAATGTAACGTACGAGCTGATGGGAATTTCGATAAAGGAAGTTGATCATGTGCGCGATTTGGGAATTATTTTCGATAGTTCATTAAACTTTATTCCTCATGTCAAGCAAATAACTAATGATGCGCGTAGATGTCTTGGCTTTGTAATGAGAAATTCGAAATCTTTCTATAACATAAATGCAATCAAAACCCTATATATATCGTTAGTACGTAGTAAACTGGAATACAATTCAATAATTTGGAATCCACATTACAAAACACACTCAGATGAAATTGAAGGAGTCCAACGGAAGTTTCTCCGTTATGTCGCGTTTAAAATGAAATTGCAGCCCGAGAATTTTAATTATGCGTCAATAATGCAATGCTTGAATCTGCAAAGCCTCGAAACAAGAAGATTGTCATCATGTGCTATTGCTCTACATAGCATAATCAACGGAAATATCAACGCACCAGAGTTACTTGTTGAGATTCTATTTAATATCCCTAGACGTGAAACACGTCAACAACAACTATTTGCTCTACACTTACATAGAACTAATTATTGTCAAAATTCCCCCCTAGAAAGAATGAAAAGGATCGGTAATGAATTATCACGTTATATAGATTTTTTCAACATAAATATTCAGTCAATCAATAAATTTGTCTCTTCCATTTGTTCTAACAGAAATTAACTCACAATATGTATAGTATATGTGTGTTTTTTTTTTCTTTTTTATATTTAGTTTGCAATTAATATTATTTTTCATCATCAAATTTTTTCTTTTGTTAATTTTGAATTATTATAATTATTATTACTAGTTTTATTTTTTACCACTTGAATTATTAATTTTTTTTTTTGTTTTTTTCTCGCTTTCACCCAACTCAAATTTTATTGTTATTTTGTAATTCTGGTAATGGACTACAAGTCCGTGAAATAAATAAATAAATAAATAAATATAACCCGGAATTTTGTTATAATTTTTGAAATTCTTAAAAATCTATCTATCCTCCGAAGTAATCCCCTCGGCTGCAATAGACTCATGCCATCGATTTTTCCACTCATCAAAACACTTTGAAAAGTCCTGTTTCGGTATGGCCTTCACCACTTTCTTCGATTCGGCTTGAATCTCTTCTATCGTGTCAAAACGATGTCCCCGGAGCAGTCTTTTCATTTTGCTGAATAGCCAGGAGTCACATGGAGCTAAATCAGGCGAATACGGCGGATGCGGAACAATATGGGTGGAATTTTTTGCGAAATGGTCACGAATAACGAATGCAGTGTGAGATGTTGCGTAGTCATGGTGCAAAAACCAAGAGTTTTCTTTCCACAAATCCGGCCTGTTGAGGCGAATAGCTTCACGCCAACGACGCATAACACTCAAATAATATTCCTTGTTGGCAGTTTGGCCCAGTGGAAGGAATTCGTAATTCACAACATCATGATAATCGAAGAAAACCGTCAGCATGACCTTAATTTTTGAGCGACTTTGGCGAGATTTTTTCGGTATTGGCTCACCTTTGGCACGATATTCACTTGATTGATCGGTTGTTTCGGGGTCGTAAGTATAAATCCAAGTTTCATCGCCCGTAATAATGCGTTTTATCTTGTCCTGGTAGTCGGAAAGCATTGTTTCGGACACATCAATGCGACGCTGTTTTTCCAAAAAATTTAGGGTTTTTGGAACCAAACGAGATTTGACTTTTTTGACGCACAAAGCTTCCTTCAAAATGGTATTGACCGATCCATTTCAAAATTGCCAAGAGATGCCCTAGATTATATATTATATATAAAGATATTTTCACGATAAAGTATGAAATTGCCCAAGAGATGCCCTAGCCCTAGAGACACTGCCAAAAACTTAAAATTAATTCCAATCGCCACCAAATAAAACACAATTTCATTTCACTCCACACCGTTCATTGTTCACTTTTCCCTAATTATGACATAATTGACAAGACACGTCTGAGTTACACAAAAACTCACATCTCACAATATTCCATTGCATCGTATTGCAACAAAACATTTTAGCTGCAGTGTCATTCGAAAAGTTGGGAATGCAACGAAAAATCGCGCAACAAATCCGTCGTCGTTGTCGTCAACGACAATTAAAAAGTGTTAGGTAAAGGGGTGATCCACGTCGCTAAGAACAACATCTTAACTTGTACTTTAGGTAGTAGCATCTCGACGGGACATTAAAGACGAAGATGGCACTTTCGATGAGAACACCGTCAAAAGATGCATCTTTTCACTGTTTTAGTGGCACTTGAAAAATTTTATAAGAGGCTTGGAATGATTTCGGGAATCTTTATGATATGTATATATTTCAACTTTTGAGGTTGATCTGTTAATTTCTTCCAAAGTTTTAGAATATTATTGGGTCTGAAAAATACTAAAGATACTATCAGTCTTCGGATCGGAGATAAAAGATAAAGCTTAGATCTTGTGGCGGGCTGTAAAAAATTTGATGGACTTGATGTTTTTTAATGATTTAACGACACTCAACAAAAACAAAGATTCGTCTTGTGAGTGCGAAAGAAGAAGGAATAATCTTCTCAACTATATCACTTTTTATTTGAAGTCACTCGCACACCAACACACGGAGGATATGTAAAATGAGCAAAAAAGGCCGAAAAAAGAACTCAGAAAATAAATCGTCATCTTTTTCTTCGTGTATGAAGCAATAAATCACTGTGTGAGCAAGGTGCTGTCCAAGAAATCCTAATTAGACAATATATGCGTACTAATAAAGAGGCGTCTCGATGGCGCCTGCTTTACTATGGATGTGATATTTGAGAATATGTACTTGTACAACAGAAGAGGATCTTGACTAGATCTGGTTGCAATACAAGTAAGATAGATGGATAGGTTCCGTGTTTAGGAATAGATTGAAAATGGCCATTATTGAAAATAAACACGATTTTCCGGTGCATTATGTTAAAAAGTGTGTCTCAGATTGGGAAAGTTTCGAGAAACCGGGATATTTTCTAGTTTTGAATTGAATGGGTAAATGTATGCAAAGAATGTACATACATCAAAATGATTTTTCACAGCAAAACAGAAAATTAATACAAGAATGGAAAATCCCGACAAAAAAATTTCTGCATATACAGAGTGACTTATAGAAAACGGACGTTTTACGAATCGCTGGTATTGACCATTAGTGGGGGTAGAGATACGAGGCGGTTTACCATTTCAAGGCCAAATTACATGCAGACGGATTGTCGCGACGAGGGGGGGTCTATATTGAATTTGCATAATTTGCGAAAAAAAAAGCTCAAACGTCGTGTGCAGCGAATGCGAAGGAGAATAATTTATTAAAAGTTTATCAATGGAATATTGCCGTCTGTCCGTCACGTCCATCCATTTGGCATTCAGTTACAATGGTGCAGTGGACAGCACGTGTGTTCGCGTACGACATCTTTGTTTGCAATGATGGGTCTGTGATCGCAACACACCTGATCTTTCGTCACCATTTCAATGAAGGCCAGAATTGCGCAATTTCAGGTCGCAGTCTTGTGTCGGTTCAAAAAGCCCTAACTCTGAAATGGAGATGAAAGCTACCAGTATAGAAGTGGACTGCATCTTCATTGGTCGTGAGCTTTCGGCCAGAGCAACGCATGACTTCCGCCAGAGATTTCAAATCTGTATTCAAAGGGATGGCGGCCGTATGGATGCTGTAATTTTTCACACCATTCTGCGTTAAATCAAATCGTAGATTTTAAAGTTTCGTTTTGTAAAAGTAAAATAGTTTTTTATTTGAAAGCGACGGAACTTTCAATTCGAAAAACGTCCGTTTCCTAGAGGTCACTCTGTACAAGCGCAATTAGATTAAGTTAGGGGGGGGGGGGGGACTGAAGAACCACAAGCACTGCAGCTACAGAGTCTATTGTGCTATATCCTATCCTAGTGCCCATCCAGACTTGCTGTTTTCCGCCACTGTAACACCGCAGTTGTGGTATAAAGAATAACAACGAATCGGGGTGATCTATACGTTGCTGTAGTGCCGTCACGATAAATGTGACAGGTATATACATATTACAATGGCCGGGTTCCATTCATTCGTGGAACATGTTTACCCCTACACAGTACACAAAAAATTACGTCAAGCGGTGAAAATAGCCATTCTATGTTTTATTCCAAGCACTTCACTTTTTACAAATTGTTGTTTTTAGTCCATGCCAGCGTTATTTTAGCTCTCTCTCTATTTTAGCTCTACTTTTGTTTAAAACGATGACCGCACCGGTATATCTGAGAACTGCCAATCGAAACATGATTCCACTAACAGACGGGAAAAATATTCTGATCCCAGAAATGGCATTAGTGTGCACAATCGCATCAGAAATGGAGGGGAGAAAACAAGAAAACCAGAATTATGATTCTGGATCGATTCGAATCAGGCCCTTCTAGGAACTCAGCCCGCCTGTATTGCCGAAAACTTGATTTTACTATAATATATGGGCTGAAAAGTCCCACGACGGCTGTGTATACCCAGTGTGTGATAGTCAGTTTCAGACCCCTGAACCCTTACACAGTTTCTTACTGGACATGCATGGTACAGCAGATACTTGCATCGATTCCAACTGGATGAATCTCCCGAACGTCCTACTCGAAACTCACCTGGAATACTCACATAGATAATGTACTTGGCAAAGCCACACGCACAAGGTGGGCTTGCAGAAGTTTCTTCGGACGGACATGGGGGCTCACCCCAAAGATAATTGAGTGGTTATAGGTATACCATGCTGGTGCGGCTCATGGTGACCTATACGCAGCGCTTGTGTGGTGGCCGAAAACTCAGCAATCTTCTGTCTTACTGAAGTGCAATAAGCTTCAACGCCTTGCCTGCCTTGGCATCACTGGAGCTATGCGCACTTGTCCTACGAGAGCCCGTGAGGCGATTATTGGATTTACTCCGTTGCATATATTCATTCAAGAATCAGAATCTAAATCCACGTCCTTTTTTTTTACCGAAAACTACCGCATTCAGTAGGGATCAACCCGGAACTTCCGATGTGCGTAGTGAAGAAAGCGGTCACATGAGCATTCTGAATTAAATTCCTGACGTGCAGATCTGCTTGACATCAGATTACATAATCACGGAGGTTTGCTTCGGCAGAAAATATTCAGCCCTCATCCCTGACTGCTCTGAATGGGTAAATGGCACACCCTGTCTAGACCCTAGATGTATTAAGTGGTTCACCGATGGGTTTAAAACAGAACAGGGTGTTGGTGCAGGTGTCTTTGGACCCAACACTAGGATTTCGATCGCAATGGGAGTCTCGCCCAGCGTTTTTCAAGCTGAGATCCACGCCATTGAGGTCTGCGCCAGGGTAATCTTGGAAACTGGACTTCGCGGCGCTCACATTGCTATCTACTCAGACAGCCAAGCAGCCATAAAAGCGCTCTCCTCATATAAAATCTATTCAAAATTGGTGAAGGAGTGTAACGAACTCTTGTGTTGTCGTCTTGTGTTGGGTGCTAGGCTACCAGGGCATTGAGGGGAACGAGGCTGCGGATGAACTTGCTAGACAAGGATCATCTAGTCGTTTCCATGGATCTGAGCCTTACTGTGACTTTGGGCTGGCTTTGGCCAAGCTGCGGATCACAGATTGGTTTGCACTATTGCGTCATCAGTACTGGAATAACCTTCCTGGGCTACATCAATCAAAGGAGCTTATATTGCCCTTCAATCACAAGGGTACTTCTCAAATGAGTAGAACCCACCTAAGACTCCTAGTGGTCTGGTCATCACCTGGTCAGATATCACCTGAACAAGATGGGTCTGTCCAGCGAGACTGAATGCCGTCTCTGTCTACAGGACGTGGAAACGACCAAACACATCTTGTGCGAGTGTCCTGCCATCGCGCGTTTTAGGATGTCACTCCTCGAGCAGGCTACTATCAGCACTGCAGACTTCAGGTTATTTCCTGCTGAAGACTTACTGCCCTTTATTAGAAAGGTGGACGGTCTTTTGGATTAATGGGCTACGGTACAATAGATCTCTTATGGTCGCAGTGCCATCCTGCTGTGACAGTAGCTCGACTATTTTATCTTATTTTATCTTATTTTCCAATAAGCGATGTGCTTCATCTGCCGCCCAACCCATTCTTGTCGATGGGGTAAGCATTCCTGATTCGCCCATACTGAACATACTAGGCAATAACATCTCTAGTAAACTAAATTGGTCCGACCACATCTTCTGCGTTGCAAAAAAATGCAAGGAAGTGTCTGGGCTTTCTGAATCGCCGTAAAAGATACTTTACACCATCTGATCTGGCTCAAATTTACAAGGTTCATGTAAGACCGAGACTTGAATTTAATTTCCACATACGGACACGCGCAGGTAGGACCGCATTATCCGCGTTGGACAAAGTCCAACAGAAAGCCTTTAAGCTTATTGGCGATGAATCCATAACATCCCAAATGGAAACGCTTGAACACCGGCGAAGTGTCAGCTGTCTCTCACTCTTCTATCGCTACTACAGCCGCCGTTGCTCTCATGAAATATCCAACCTCATTCCTGAGCGTGCTTTTGCTTTACGTAACACCCGACTAGCCAGTCGTGCCCATCCTCATCTTCTAGAACTCAGCAGCAGTCGCACCGCCAAATTCTATGACTCATTCGTATCCAGGACAACACGAATGTGGAACAATCTACTATCTTTTGTTTTCCCCTGCAACTATGACCTGCGAAAATTTAAACGGAATGTACACCGTCACCTTATACAAACTCAACTCATATCCCCACTACCTTAATCCCTTACCGCCAACACTGTACTCTCGCATTAAAGGGTTTCCCCTAAGCTTTGGTATCAGCATTAAAAAAAAAAGAAAAAAACACGTGGTAATTTATTACCGGAGATTTGCGGAAAAGCGTGAAGCGTTGGAGGAATTGCTGGTCGTTGCCATAAGCCCGGAAAACCTGGTGCAGAATTGGGAGCCGGTGACCAATACTGTCTGTGAAATACACCGAGAACAGTTGTGACAGTTACTACGTGCAATCACGTAAGCGATGGCTAATTAGCCAAAACTAGCTATGCGATATAATTCCCGAAGGTGGTTTCGTAGGGAAAATTGTGTGAAAAAAGAGTTTTTTTTCTAAGTAATTAGTCGCTAACTGACGAAAGTCCCATGACGTTGACAAGCGCGGGTAGAATCGCACTATCGATGATGGAATCAATGTCTCGTGATCAAGAAGATTTTATACTTTTTCTTTCAGAAAAAAAGGACTGACGCCTCAACGCACTAAGCTACTTGCCCACTGAAATCGAAAACATCCTTAGTCATGCATGTCATAATAGTTTTCCTGTCAGTGTTTTTTTTTTTAGTTTTTGAGTAAGCTAAATCAGTGTTAATACGTAATACACCTGTTGCCCTCTACTCGTGCAAAAAGGCCATAGGTAAGAACTGGGGCCTGCAACCTAAAGCTGTATATTGGATATATACAGCTGTCGTACGTCCTATACAAGTACTACTGCACGGAATTAGTGTGTGGTGGACGGCACTCCGAGTAGCGGCCTACTGTAACCTACTGAGTAAGGTACAAAGGCTAGCTGCGCTGGCTATAACGGGGGCCTTTAGAACAACTCCGTCAGCCGGATTGAAATGGTGCTCGGCCTGCTACCTCTGGATATTTGCGGCGAACAGCTGGCGGCTAACACGGCTTTACGCCTTCGCGAAACTGGCGAGGGAGGGGACAACCGGAGTTATTGAGGGGGATCGTGTAAACATCAAAATGCCTGCCTCGTCGTGCAAACTTGTCATCAAGGCCACCGCGATTGACAGGGCGAACATAAGATGGTTAAACAACGAAGTCGATTTGGCCGAAACTTGACCCTAGTCGATCCGCCACACTGCTTTCACTGAACAGGAAACACATTGGCAGAGTCGTGGGGGTTATTACGGGGCACTGTCCTATAGGAGAGCTTGCTTGGGGGCTTCGTATTCCTTACAATGACTTTTGCAGGAGCTGTGATGACGTGCATGAGGAGGAGAGCGTTCTCCATCTTCTGTGTCATTGTCTGGCCCTGGCCGCGAGGCGGAGGAAATTTTTGGGTTCCTGGTTTTTCCGGGAGCTGGAGGACCTAAAAGATATGAGTGTAATGCAGCTCAATCGCTATATTGCTCAGGCTGGTTTGTTGCCCAGGTTTAAGTAGGTGACTTTGGCGGTATCACAACGGACCCAGAGGTGGTCTAAGTGTGCGGTAACATGGCAGCCCCTTTACCTAACCTAACCTAACCTAATACACCTTAAAAGGGTTTTGAGAAATAATAACACCCAAAAGATTTAAGACACTGAACAAGCGGATATAAAAAATTGTTAGGATAATAAAGTTGTCATATCCTACTGGAGTTGTTATTTCACACTGTGTTTTTTTTTCAATTATGTACGGACATAAATTCAAAAGAAAAAAATCCTCAAATCGACACACAACCCTGCATATATATATGTACATTCTGCAGGCCTGCGTGGCCGCAAAAACCCAAATGTGTGTTTTTCTTCGAAGCACTTGAAACGTGAAAACGATTTACTATCGCAAGATAACTGCACTAACAAGTAGCACTCTTCAACTGTAACAGATACTTGGCAACCGGCTCGTTGTAAGTAGGTATTCCGTATCTTTCACTAGATTTGTTGCTGATCGACCACTTTATGACCATTTAAGTGGATACTTATGGATCGACATGTTGTACCATATCATTCGAGAAAAGATCCTTGTCGTAATGACAATCCGACACAGATTATATTCCAAAACACTATATTGCGCAAACAAACAAATCTCACTACACAGAAGTATGTACGTACACAATTAATATTATCGGTATAGTTGTTGTTTTTTTTTTGTAATTTTGCTCCTGGTACTTGTCCTAGATAGGATCATAAATAATGGCTGAAAAAGGATCCGTAAAGTATGCAGGTCGTTTTTTATGTACACTTATCTTTTCCCTGTGTAGCTGATTGGAGGACCTTTGACATGAGGTTCCATTATTGAAAACAGATACTTTTCAAGGATCGTGTTCATAGTCAAGATGTTCTTAAGATCGGAATATGAAAGTGTCACATTACAAGTGTTCTTTCAGGATGCGCGTTTCTGTGTAGATTATGTGTACAAGATTGAACAGTTTTGCGGAATTTCGAAAAGTAGCAAGAGGATTCTTGAAAACCTAAAGATGGACCCAAAAATGGTTAAATCATTCAAGGAAAATTTACTAAAAATATCTGCTATCTTTAAAGATGCAATCTTTTTATCTTTCAACTCATAATATCATAAATTTTTATTATGTCTATAAAGATTCCAAAAGAGAACAAATTCTACTTTGGATGGTCACAATTTTCTGAACTATTGTAGGACGTGAATCCCATTCCTGTCATCAATGCTACTTCTCGACATCCATTCCTATGATTCTAATTTGAATCAGATTCAAAAAGAATCCTTTCGTTGTCGATCTACTCTCGTAATAAGCTTAATGTCTTCTCTTTCGTCAATGCTTCCCATTCCGACATCGGTCCGCGACACTTAAGAACCAAAAATGCGCTTATCTTTCCACTAAATCGTCATTTTACAACTCTTAACGCCACAATTCGGATACCTCTTTCTGTTGTACCCAATGTCGAACAAGAGCAATAAAATCTTAAAAGATATGTGACATACATGATTTAAATTATGATATGGAAACCATATGAAAAGAAATACTTCCCAACATTCGAACATGTGAACAGGGCACCGGTGTGGGCCCTTATTTATCTTCGGAACTATGGAAAAAGGTAAGGGTCTATTTCCGACGCAATTACAGCGATAATTAAGATCTTTAGCTGCTAATTTCGTAGAATGCATAATGCAAGTCATAGTTATCGCTAGCTTACAACGGATAACGCAAACGATACTTGGAGAGTCATCAACTAATGGTCACCAATTTAGATAAAAGATTGTTTTTTTTTGTAAATTCAAGCTCACGTTCTTATGTACTTATAGAGCTTAAATATACGCTGACCCTTCTTAAAAAAAAAAGTCTGGCGAATATTAAGCCGACAGTTGCCATCATAAGTTGCGTATAATCGTGGTTTTTATCTTAAAGGGGCTTTTTGATCCCCAGGGATATTATGAAAAAAACTTACCTGTAATTTGACGAGTTCTGGATAATCTGACGCTAATTTGGCTAAATCTTGATAGCTAGCTTTAGCTGCTGAAACGATCCACTCTTTCGCTTTCGGATGTGCAAGCTGCAGAAATTAAAAGTTTTATGAGTTTGCTGATAATATCGCAATTATCAAGACTTACAGTGACTTCTGCAGGTTTCTCTTCTGCTGGAAGAATCTGAAAAATAGAGGAGGATTATACTCGTAAATATTATTTTGAAGTTATTCAAAATTTGGTGTATTTTATTACAAATAAATAAAAATAATTGTTGCTACAGTACAACAAACCAAGGACTCCAGCTGAGTCATACGTCATACCCCAGTCGGTTGGCCGTAAAAACTGGCTTCAGAGTGCATGCCAGGCACTCTCTGAGATTATTTCAGAAATCGATAGAGACTTAGTCAGCAAGCTTAAATTCAAATTTGCACCACCAGAAAAATCTCTAACGGTATTTATGCGGTGTTTTGTTTTAGTTTTTGGCTCCTATCTCAGCCCACGTGAGTCGCATGATCAAAAGTAAAATATCTGTTTACTTGTCATAAAATTATCTTCTTTTGTTTAACAACTGTTTAGTTTAAGCTAATACGTAAAATGTTACAACGCACCAAAGTCGAAAAAAATGTTTACAAAGCAGTTTAGCAAATAAGTCGATAACGATGCATTTTAGCCAAGTATAATACAAGAGAGGTTTATAGTTTATTCGATTCCTTACAATCCAGAAAAAGAATTAACTTGATACGATTATCGAAGCCCGATATATCTCCGAGAGAAGGTCGGCTATCCGAGGTGACCATGAATTCTCTTTCCCAAAGATGTAGATTGTGTAGGGCCGTTTTTTATTGTCGCTTCCCCTGTAGGCCAAATCCTCTTTGATGGGTTGTTTTTCGCATTTGTAATTATTATATAGTACATCCCAGCGAAAGGCATGATAAAATTTTTCTTAATTGAGATTATCTCGAAAATTATTTAAGAACCAAGATTTTATGGCACTTGTTAGGGATGCACGATTATTCGTTTTTTTTTTTGCTAGGATTGATAGTCATAGACATATTATTTAAAAAAAGCACTTTTAAACAGCCCTCTAACTCACCCTCCGCCAGCATTGACCTCTTTCTAAACTTCGTGATTTTTCTTGGAATAGATTGGTTTCCTTGACTGGCCTATAGTTTGTCTATTTAGTTTTTCTGCGAACTAAAAAGTCTGCCGTCTGCGCGTGCTCTAAGAGGATTATCGGGATATCCGGTGAACACTATCCACTATAACACTATCTACGTTGATAGTGTTCAACGGATATCCCGACAATCCTCTTAGTAGGCAGACTTTTCAGTTTGCAGAAAAACTAAACAGTTTAGTCAGTATTGGATTTAGTATACATAGCCGTTGTACGTCCTATTTTATTGTACGGTATTAGTGTGTGGTGGACAGGACTTAAAGTAGCGGCGTGGTGGTTTGTTGGGGAAGGTACAAAGGCTGGTTGCGTTGGCCACGACGGGGGCTTTTAGAACTACTCCGTCCGCTGGACTGGACGTGCAACTAGCAGCAAACACGGCTTTGCGCCTTCGCGAGGCGGGCCAGTGGCGCGCGCTGAGTGCGGGACACTCTACTATACTGAATAACCTGGATTTCCCCAGGAAGACGAACTACCTTCCCCAAAATGTCATTTTGGCAGAAACTTATTCAGCCTAACTCCATCAAGGAGTCTATGGACGGGGGTGTGCCCTTAACTACCGATACCATGGTCATCTATACAGATGGCTCTAGAGCCGACGAGGGGGTCGGGGTGGGCATTTACTCGGAAGGACTGGGGATGATCCTCTCACACCGTCTTGCCGACTATTGACGTGTCCTACAGGCGGAGGTTTCGGTGATCTCGGAAGTCCTGTCTTGGCTGGGCAGTCATGTCATTACAGTGAAGGACATCACTATTTACACATATAGTCAGACGGCGATTCGCTCACTCGAATCCGTCTTCACGACATCTAAAACCATTGATAACTGCCGCTCAGCCCTCGCAGAGATGGGCGGCTTCTTCAATATCACTCTCTGTTGGATCTCGGGCCATGGTGGTTTTGTGGGTAACTGCAAGGCGGATGAACTGGCTCGGGAGGGTATAACTGGGGTGGTTTACGAAAGACGCAGAGACATTAAAATGCCACTTAGCATGTGCAACTTATCGATTAAGACAGCTGCTGTGAACAGGGCTAATACAAGATGGCTCAGCGGCAACACCTGCCATATAACGAGGATGATTTGGCCGATATTTGATCCCAGTCGTTCTGCCACACTACTGTCGCCGAACAGAAAGCACATTGGTAGGGTAGTAGGGGTTATCACGGGGCACTGCCCAATCGGGGAGCTCGCCTGGAGACTCCGGGGATTCCTCATCACGACTTCTACAGGAGTTATGGAGATGTAGATCAGGAGGAGAGTGTTCTCCACCTTCTTTGTCACTGTCCGGCCTTGGCCGGCAGGAGAAGAAAATTTTTGGGCTCTTGGGTCTTCTATGACCTTAGGAATATGACAGCCACAAGGCTCAACAGTTACATCGCTAGCACAGGCTGGTTTGATATGTAGGTTCGTTTGAAGGCGATTTTTTTGGTGGTACCACAATGGACCCAATGCTGGTCTAAGTGTGCTGTGTTACATCACGGCAGCCCCTGCCCCTAACATAACTAACCTAACCTCAGTCAGAAAAACAGAATACACGGCGGCTTATGAAACCGCGCACACAGCAAACTAAACTATTTAGTACCTATAATTGCTGTGTGCGCGGCCTCATTAAACACCGTGTGTTCTATTTTTCTGACTTAACTATTTAGTTTTTCTGCGAACTAAAAAGTCTGCCGTCTGCACGTGCTCTTAAAGTAGGCATAAAATGTGCGGAGAGGGTCCGGCGGTCAACAGTTCAACAATCAGCTGATTTAATTTTCGATGACACCACAATTTTCAGAGGTATGTTGTCGATTGAAAGAAACAAAACAGGATTTGTTGCTATACTGCAAAAGTATATAACGGAACATGGTTTTTCGGTGTTCAGGCTGTGGAGGATGCAGACACGCAAATGGTACAAATGGTTCTTTCCATGTCGTCCAAGTTTGACTCAATTTTCATCGTTGGGGAAGATGTCGATCTTTTAGTCATATTGCCTGGTCTTGGATATACAATACATACTACATATAATGTCAAGAACGTCTACTTAAAAAAAAAGGAACGAGGATCCGAGAATACGATTTTGTACCCGACAATCTGTTTTAAATTCAAAATTCTTTCAGACCATATCCTCTTTCTTCATGCCTTCACGGAATGTGATACGACTTCGGCAATTTTCAGATCCGGAAAGAGAAAACTCATTTCTACTTTGAAAAATAATGAACGCTAGAAGTTTTCAAAACGGAAAACACAGATCTCAATGTTATATCCTCTACTGGAAAGAATATTTTCATTACCCTATACAGAAAAATAGTAGTCCGGATGGCGCAACGGTTAACACTTTCGCCTTCTACGCACTGGACCCCGGTTCGATTCCTACTGAATGCGGTAGTTTTCGATAAAAAGGAGATTTACGTGTCGGACTATGAGCCCACTCAGCTGTTAAATGAGTACCCATTTATGGGGTAAATAACTCGATTGAGCATGTTGCTGATCACACACCTCTGCACAAGACCGTCCCGATCCAGAAAATGATGCTAACTCATCTCGAGGCCATGGTTCAAATTGGACTGTTGCGGCAGTTATTTAATTTTATTTATACGGAAAAATCATCTTATGTGCCGGTACAAAAAACTGCGAAGCAGCATGCAGTTGTACCAAGGCCGGGCTCATATGTTTCAGTGTCTGCGAATCGCGCTATGGTCAAACATGCTCAAACGTCAGAGTCATTTCTGAAGACTTCAACGATGAGGAAGACAACGACGACATTGATGATCTACCAACTTTGGTTCCTCTATCCCAACCGAGCAGATCAATAAATAACGTACAGGACTCACAAGAAAACTCTTCCCGCGGTAAAGGCAATAACGACATACCCTCACCATGTAAACAATCCAAAATGAAGACGAAGTAAAATATATTGGGTACGTTTAGGTATTAGTTCGTGTCTAGAAACTATTGGGCTCGTACTAAGGGTAAACTGAAAATTCTTTGACAACTTAATTCGCCACAAATACCAAATTGACAATTATGTGAGTTGCCGCCTTTGCACTCAGAGCGAGCGAATCAAGCGATAATTTTTTTTGCAACACTGAGGGTTGTAATCCTTTAAGCGCGGAGCGAGTGAAGCGGATAGAAACTGTCCAAGAGACTATTGATTCACAAGAGTCTCTTATGAGTGCCTGGAAAATTTATTATCCGGAATAGTTTCTTTTGTGAATATTTAAAGTACGGAATAGTCTCTTTTGTGGGCTTCGCTTACTGTGCGCGTTTCACGTTAAAGGGATTGCAGCCCGCAGCATCGCATATGGGCTCCCGCTCTGAGTGCAACCGCGGTCACTCGATTTGGCATCTGAAATTACCCTCGCTATAGCAAGGGCTTGTATACAAGCCCCGGTATTATCTAGACAAGAAACAATATCTAAACAAGCAACGTGTGCGATATTGGTGTGGATTAGGCCGAGTTTATCCAAATTGCGGCAGCCGCCGCGAGAGCCGTCGTGGTTCACAATTTCACATTGCATTTAAATGCAATCTCGCCGCTCAACAAACCGCGGCGGCTCATGCACCGGCTACCGCGGCCTGAGACTTACACGGCAAACCACAATAAAAAAACGCATGTACACACTCTACCCCTTGGGTGGTGCGGAAAAGAAAGTTCATGGTCACCTCGGAATGTCGACTTTCTCTCGGAGATATATCAGGCCTGGATAGTCGTATCGAGCTAATCCATTTTTTTTTGTTTTGTGCCATAATTGGCTAAAATGCACCGTTATCGACTGCTTCGAAAAACTTTTTTCAACTTTGGCCTTTCAACCTTTGATTGTGTGACTCACGCGGGCTGGGATAGAAACCAAAAATTAAAACAAGCCAAAACAAAAGTACCGTTAGAAAATTTTTCAGGTGGTGCAAATTTGAATTTGAGCTTTCTGACTATATACAGACGTGTTCGAAATAATAAGAACAACACAAGTGAAAACTGAATTCGTCCTAAAATTAAACCGGAAAATAGAGGGCTACGCCCGCAATCCGAGGGTTTTGTAGTGTCCCATGCCAATAGGAGATGAACTGTCCTACTTTTGGAGATGCTTAACCATTCAGGTTAAGACAATATTGCAAATTGTAAGTTTTCATAAAAAATATTGAAAATAAATTGTTTGAATAATTATAGAGAATAGAGTCAGCGACGAGCATACCCCCCCTCCCTCCTTCCCCCCTTCCCCTCCTCCCACCTCTCCTACCAATCATTCCCCTTTTGAAAATGGTTAACTCCAATTCGCTCTACGGAAAACAATATGCAAGTATGTTGTACTCGTAGTACTACATAGTATGTAGTACAAGAGACCTCTTATGTGCATTTTTTGTATGGATGATATCAAAATGACCAAATCTAAATGAATATACTACAATACTATTAAATATTACGTGATTATTACGAAATTTGGAGATATTATTGCACATGGTGTTGATTATCGTCGGCCATCAATATTTGCCACCTCGGATGAGTTTGAGTAATGCAGGGGTGTGCTAACTGTAACTATAGAAATACACTATTATTAACCTATTTTGAGAAGATATCAAAATTCCATAACTTTTTTGTTTTCTGTGCTGGTTGAAAGCCTTCTTCCTGTATGTTTTCATATTTCTAAGTGTAACGGTCTCGAAATGGTGAGGGGGGTGGGACAAATTACAATATGATCTCATATTTTCCCCTCTGCCTCTTTTCCCCTTTCTTCGAATTTGATGAAGTCGCCAAAAATGGAATGTACTCTGTAGTACCTTTCTCATGATACCCCACTTGCCTATATCAGATGAAAAAAATGTTGACCTTAATTTCGCCTCTATGGGAACCTCCCTTAAGGCAGCAACTGCAACTATAGAAATGTACTATTATTAACCTTTTCTGATGAAATTTCAAAATTCTATTAATCTAGGTTTTCTACGCTAGTAAAATGGCGCTTTTCTGCAAATTTTCATATTTCTATTTTAACAATAACGGTGTCGAAATGCAAGGGGGGGGACAAACTCGGGACTCATATTTTCCCCTCTCCCTCTTTTCCCGTTTCTTCAAATTTGAAAAAAATCCAAAAATGGAATGTACTCGACAGTACCTTTCTTATGACACCCCACTTGCCTGTACCAAACGAAAAAAAAATTTCGACCTTCATTTCCCCTCTATGGGGACCTCCCCTTAAAGTTGACCTATTACGACGATTTGCTTTCTCCGGCGAATTATAGTAATTCTACACATTCCTACAAAATTTCATGTATGTAGCTTCAGCCGTTCGTGAGATATTCCATGGACAGACGGACAGACGGACAGACAGACATTTGACCGATTTCATAAGGGTTTTGTATTTACTACAAAACCCTAAAAAAGGGTTAGAATATTTTTTTTTTTTTTAATTTATCCTTTTATTACTTTAACACCATACATAGGTATTAAGCTTTTTATAAACGCAAGAATTGATGTCCTGCTATTTCCATATTTTGTTGTTCTGGTCAGGAGAGAGTCAAGTGCCGTGCTACGAGTAGGACGTGTTTTGGTCCAGTGAGATGTAAAATCGTTGAAAATCGTCATTCATGTGCGCCATCGGCACACTTTTTCTAGTTTTGAGCGTTTCAGTATAAATAAACTTCCGCAGTGAATATTTATCGCGGACATTGCGATATCAATTTTGGCTTTGGCGGCGTTTGAACGAATTGACTGTCAATTGCCGTGCTACAAATAGAACGTGCTTATGTGACTTGTGATAAAAATCGTCGAAAATCATTATTTATGTGCGCCATCGGCACATTTTTTCCTGTTTGGTGCAATCCAATATTAATAAACCTTCGCTGCGAATATTTGTCGCGGGAATTACGAAATTAATTTGTCTTTGCCATCGTATACTTTGGAAATTGGAAAATCGTGCACATTTTCTTCGGCAGGTCAAGTCCCGTGCTACAAGCAGGACGTATTTCGTGACTTGCGTGATCAAGTTATTCGAAAAGCGTCACTTGTGTGCGCCATCGGCACACTTTCTCTACTTTAGTGTGACTTATTATCAACCTGCATTTTGTGCCGTGAAATCTCAGCGACGGATAGCAGCTGACATCCTACCTTTTAACAAACCCAGCGCTTTCAGCGGAGTCCGTCCACCGGGCCCCCGGCATGTTGCCGCGTGGTGCAAGGGACCATATTTTTTTATCGAAAGAAACCCCTTCAAGGATGTCGCAGAATGTATAACACCGAAAATTGAAACCGGGATGTCGCAGAATATATAACACCGAAAATTGAAACCAGGTCAAGTTCCGTGCTGCAGGCAGGACGTATTTTGTGACTTGCGTGATCAAGTTCTTCGAGAAGCGTCATTTATGTGCGCCATCGGCACACTTTCTCTACTTTAGTGTGACTTATTATCAACCTGCATTTTGTGCCGTGAAATTTCAGCGACGGATAGCAGCTAATATCCGACACAAACTTTGCAAAATCGAAAGAAACCCCTTCAAGGATGTTGCAGAATATATAACACCGAAAATTGAAACCAGGTATGACGAAATCAACGGCAGATACACCTATATAATAGAATTAAGTGTTAAGAAATTATACATAATAAGAAGGAAGGCCGGTTAAATCCTAGTGGGCTTTACTCATAAGTACACGGTAAAGCCGGGTATGTTTTATATTTTTTGATAATGATGACCTTACCTGTGCCTATCTCGGCATATATGAACTATAATTATCGTCATAAACTAAACTGGTAAAAAAAAAAAACAACAACCGAAAATAAAAAAAAATAATACTCCTAACAGGAATCATAATTAATTTTATGCTGTTACGAATGGCTCTGTTTTGATAAAAATATAGATGCTAATTCCGAACGGTAACACTCTTAAAACAAGCTTAAGGCCACAATATACCCAGCACTAAATAATACTAATTGATCTTGTCATTAAAGATCTTAGCAATTGTTTTCTAGACAATTAATTGATTTAAAAAAAAAAAACCCCATCTTTTCCTTTTCTCTAAACGAATGAAAACTGCTCGCAAAAGAGCCACATTTGGAGAGACGCCAATAATGGCAAACAATAAAATACAAATTTTAAGCAATGATGTCATAAAAATGGCTGAGCCACAAAATCCTAACGAAGATCAGCAGCTTCCTTTCCCCCCCCTCTTTTGTCTATGAAACCAACAGCGCCTTGGGCAACGCTGCAGTTTCTGACACCATCTTAATAGAAGATGAGTGCTCATCCAATGAGATGTACGATCTTAATGATCCTAACTATTCATACACCTGTAAGCCTCCTGCTCCGGTTAATGAAACGCCCAAAGGGCAATTTCCTAACTCACAAAGTTACATACTCGAGGACACAAACAACTTCAAGCCTGCGACAGGAAAGCTTGTCGCCAAAAAACTTTATAATGCTGCGCCTGACAATAGAGATAAAATTATCAACTCTAACCGCTTTGAAATGCTACAACATGAAGAAAACTATACGAAACCCCCCCCCCCCCCCCCCCCCCCCCCAACTCGTGCCTAGGAGGGATTGGTGCCCACCTATCTTCATTAATACAATCAAAGCACGAACCATCAAAATTATGATGGACGAAATCCCCAATTCTGACTATAGAGTAACACACTACTCTGAATATAGACATAAGCTCATAGTGGCTGATATCAACACCTACAGTAAGGTGATGGATATTTTAAAAACCACTCCGGCCGAGGGCCATTCTTACACACCTACGGCACTTAAAAAATTCCCGATTATAATGAGAGGCTGTGGAGCCCAGTTCCTTGCAGATGAAATCAAAGAGGATATTCTATCTAAAAGACCGGAGCTCAAGCAAGATTCGTTCTCTTTTGCGAACCTTATCACTGTATGGTCTAAAAGTAATGATGTCACACTCCCCTTTTTCAAGTTGACATTCAACACCGAAGAGGAAAGGAGAGAAAGAGTGTCCTTTCCCTCCGATACGTCATTAATCAGAGAGTGTGGTGGGAGAAACCCAAAAACAATAATGTCCTACAATGCTTTAAATGTCAAAGGTTCGGGCATGTAGCAAATAATTGCGCATACTCCCCTAGATGTGTTGCCTGTAGCCTGGAGCATCAAGGGCTTGATTGCCCGAGACGCACTGATCCAGAGCTCAAAAACAATACCCCTCCACGCTGCGTACTATGTAATGCAGAAGGACACCCAGCAAGCTATTCTAAGTGCCCTACACGCCTTCAATACTTGAAAAGACTTCAAGATATTAAAAATAAAAGAGAGGAGGCTAGAAGAGCCCCCGCCATGTTTTTTCAACAGCAACCCCAGCAATGGGAAAACGTAATTCCTGATGTTTCTTACTCGGACGCAATTAGAGCCGGTACTCAAAACCAAAATGAGTTGTCCAACCTTTTTACTGAATGCAAAAAAATACTAGGTTTCAGTTTTAGTACCCTAATTCAAAAAGCCAAGGACTTTTGGGTCAGATACAGAACCCTTAGTGCTGAAGACAAACCAGAAGCTATCATTTCTTTCATTTTAAATATTACTAACAATTAATAAAGAATTATATTCACTATCCAGCAATATTTAATTATTTATTTTAAGATGAAGACAACGTTTCGCATTATATATGCATTTTCAAGTCTAAATAAATTCAAGATTATAATCAATAAATTATTAATATAATTTTATAACATAGAAAGAAATTACCTTTACATTTATCGAGAAAATATATAATAAAAAACTGTCCATAAAAATTAAAATGGTAATAGTTGAAATTATATAGACAAAAATTGATATATATTATATATTAAATATTTAGTTGTCAAAATGTTTTAATCAGGTAACTTTAATTAAAATTATTAAATATTAAATTATATTTTTTAGTTGATTCATCTAACTCGGATCTTGAATTTAGTGAATTATTAAAATTTTGGTTAATATAAATTGCTTCTTTTATACGGATTTTATTCTTGTTACGATCTTTATCTATAATTATAGTGTTATCAAAATCCATGGTGTGTTTATCAATCATTTGATGTTTTATTAAAATAGAATTAGGATTATTATTAATCCTATAAGTACTCTGGTGTTCTTTAAGTCTTGTATTTAATTGCCTAATAGTGGATCCATAATAAGCAGTATTTAAATTATTGTCAGCACAAGTTTTACAAGGGATTTTATATATAATGTTATTATTTTTACCAGTATCTAATTTTTGTTTTGTATCAGTGTGAAGAATATTTTTTAATTTATTTATAGGTTTATAAGTAGTTTTTATATTAAGAGGAATACCATTATGTGTATTAGTTGTTTTTGGTAATATATTAGAAATACGTTGTGATAAATATGGTATATAGGTTAAGCTATTATAAATATTATTATGTCTATTATTACTATGTGTATTAGAACTAGTACTGTTATTAATATTACTATGATTATTTAAATTAACATGTTTTATTTTATGTGTGTTTTTACGGATATATTTATTAATAATTTTATAAGGATAATTATGTTTAATAAGTATTGTTTTTATTTCATTTATTTGTTGTTGCCAATCTTGTGGTTCAGTTAATTTGAGTCTACGATATATATAATTATCAATACTATTATTTTTCATAAAAGAAGGGTGTTGAGAGAAATTATTTAAAATATTAGACTTGAAAATGCATATATAATGCGAAACGTTGTCTTCATCTTAAAATAAATAATTAAATATTGCTGGATAGTGAATATAATTCTTTATTAATTGTATATATACCAGTGATCATCAATCAACTTATTATTACTAACAATGTTTAAAATATTCAATTTAAATATTAACTCCCTGATTTCTACGGACAAACGGATTGCTCTTGAGCAGTTGTTGGATAAACACAAACCCCACATTGCGTTCATTTCTGAAACTCGCCTCAACTCTAGACATAGAATAGTTATAAAAAACTATATCATAATTAGGAACGACTCTTACCGAGGAACAGCTATCCTTTATAGAAACAACCTCAGGGTTTGCGAAAACAACATTAATACTGTAAGTAATGACATCAGCGGCACCTTTGCCACCATAAGCTTTAAACAGCAATATGGCGCCAACTTCAAAAAAATCCTTATTGGCTCCGTGTATGTTAAAAGCAACATAGGGCCTGCAATACATCAATACCTTAATTCTGTCCTACAACATGCCAACGAGTTCGACTTTATTCTATTGGGAGGCGACCTCAATGCGAGGCACAGCTATTGGGGGGACTCCTTTAATAACTATAATGGCAATTCCTTATATGATTGGATTAACAGCCCGCTACCATTCCCTATAACGATTTTAAATGCGGACTCGCCCACTTTTCCGAGAGGGGCCTCTTTTATAGACAATTTCCTCATATCACCCGACCTATTACCATTGCAGGCGCACTTATTTAAATGCGAAACTTTTAACTTTCCGCCCAATATGGTGAAAATAGCCATTAGCTTCTTCCAGAACAGGAAGTACTTCGTTGGTATTAACAACTCTTACTCCGAATTATATGAGATTTCCTCAGGTGTTCCACAGGGTTCTGTTTCGGGCCCAGTTCTTTATAATATTTTCACTGCAGATATTCCGGTACCGCAGGATCCATCTCCAGTGAAGATAATTCAGTATGCTGATGACACTCTCGTTCATGCGTCAAGGTTGGATCCTATAAGAGCAGGTAGAGAAATTAACGATTACCTTTCCACGTTATCTTCTTACTATAAGAAATGGGGTATCAAGATAAACGGTTCAAAGACACAAGTGACGGTATTTAGAAACCCCTCTAAATACGCTTTTTCCCAGTCCATTCGAGCAGGATCAAAGAAGGTCAGAATCAAAATTGGCTGTTCGGAGATAGCGCCGTCACCTACACTGGAGTACCTGGGTGTTCTCTTTCACGAGCATGTCAAGTTTAACCCACATGTTAAACGTACAATTAAAAAAACCATGATTGCTCTTAGATGCATTCACGGCCTCTTAAGGCGATCGGTGGGTCTTTCCAGTAGGGTTAAAGTTATCCTGTATAAGACTTTAATCAGACCCATCATCACATATGCAGCGCCAACGTGGCTAGCTTGCTCTAAGACTGCCATAAAACAGGCTGAGAAGCTTGAACGAAGAATTCTTCGATATTGTATGGGGAATTACTATGACTGGAGGAGGAAAAGGTATGTCAGAAACAGCGTGCTGTACTGTAATACCAAAATGACTCCTCTAAGTAAACATATTATAGAACTTACTAAGCGGTTCTTTATGAAAGCTAAAGATCATAGTAATCCTAGGATCAGTAATATGTGTGAGGTGGATACCCATCGAATAGATAGATACATTCAGCCTGCAGCAATTTCGAATGAAGCTCACGATGAGTTCTTTGAAGGGCTGTATGCATATAGCGGTCGAGCAACTCAAATGAGGAGCTAAGAATCAGCGGAGATAGGAGCCTTCCTTGGTCTTTTTTTTCTCTTTCTTTCTTTCTTTTTTCTTTCTTTTTTCCTTCTTTCTTTTCAGTTCTGTTTTATCCTTTTCATTTCAGTTTTCTTTGATACTCTTTTCAGTTTATTTAGTTTCGATTACTTTTAATTGTAAATATGTATATATTGAATTTAAAGTAAGATTAAGATAAGGTTAAATTAAGTTAGTCAAGTAGATTAAGTTAGTTTGTAAGATAAAAAATTATAGCTGAGAAACGGCCGGATGCAAGCCGTATATAGAGCTTGGAAATCAAGCACAGATGTAAGATTTTTATATATATATAGTATATAATTAATATATGATCTGATCCTCTATTATAAGGAGTAGCCATACCATAGCGCGTAAGTTCTGTAAATAGGCAGGCCAAATATATAGAGCCGCCTCCAACAAATTAACATTGTTAAATTTATGTAGCATTAGATAAATATAAATGTAAGATGGAATGTCATTCAAATTTATATCGAAATAAATTATTTGAATCTGAATCTGCGAAACTTTTGCGGTTCCTTCCGACCACTTTGGACTCTTATTAAGTATCCCTTTAAGGGATTTCCTACTACCTACAATCCCCCAACAACCCAAGAGGGATCTCACACTTATCAACTGGGAAAACTTTAATGAAGATTTAGCGGACAGAATCGAAGAACCTATCCCGGCTAATAGGATACTCAGTAATATAGAAATAGACAGCTGTATTGAGCACATTTCGGGTGCCATATCATCTTGCATTGATAAACACGCTCCGTATCAATCCGAAAATTCTTCCAAATACCACTACCTCAGTGCTTACACACAACGTCTCCTTAAAACCAGACAACAAATACTACAGAGATTGAAAAGAATTTTTAATAATAACCTTAACAGGACCAACCCTACTTATCAAAATTTGAAAAGCCAAACTGATTGTCTAAGCACTATAATCAGACAGCGTATCAACCTAGAAACAAATGAACACTTCAAGTCTAAACTGCACGCGCTCCGCCCTTCTTCATCCATTTTCAATGAAATAAACCGCATTAGCGGAAGGAAACTTTCACACTTCAATTTAGCTAAAGAACCTAATGTGGCAGATGGCGTCAAACATTTCACTGTCCAGGATAAACTAGATACCTTGGCTAAACACTTTCAGGAGATTTTCAAACACCGCGAGCTGCCAAATGACTTACTGAATCGTACGGTAACTAAAAAAGTGGATGAATTCCGACATGGACATGAAGGAGCTTTCCTCACAATTTTTTCTGATAGCAACAGTGCAATAAACCCCTCTCACTCTCAACATGCGACACTCTTCACTAATTATAGCGAAATGCTATCTATAATTAAAGCCACAAACAATAAAAAATCGGCTGGAAGGGATGGTATTCCTAACTACATATTAAGAAAATGTGCTGATACCCTAGCTAGACACTTGGTAATCATAAGTAACAACTGTATTAACTCCGCATATTTTCCTACATGCTGGAAGCAAGCACTACTCTGCCCTATACCCAAAAAACATAGCCAAGGTAACATCGAATCCTTGCGCCCGATCTCATTGCTCTCTAATCTGGGGAAAATTTTAGAAAAAATTATCTTGGACCGAGTCTCACAGTTTATTAACCCGCTTATTCCCGACAATCAATTCGGTTTCGAAAAAAACAGATCCTCAGAGATGGCGGCGGCTGTTTTAAAGGATATTATTTTAAGAAACCTGAGGGACAAGAAAGTCAATGTAACCTGTGCAATTGACCTCAAAGCTGCTTTTGACTCTATATCTCATACAACATTAACATATAAACTTATTGAAGCAGGATGCCCAATTGCACTCTGTCGTATCATTGATAACTTTCTTAATGGTAGATCAACCCAAATCCTGATAGGAGATCAAACCTCTAATCCAATTTCTCTTGAGTCTGGTGTGCCGCAGGGCTCTATACTAGGCCCCAAGTTGTTCAATTTTTACATACATGATATCCCACATGCGTTCTCTGCACCCAACCCCTCCGTAGAAGACCAAATAAACATTCAGGACATCCATAGTATTTTCTATGCCGACGACATGATTATACTGTCCGAAGATGACAGGGCAACAATGGCCATATCTAAGTTGGCAAATATTTTAGCACCTATCTGTCTGTACCTATTCAAATGGGGATTTAACATCAACGCAAGGAAAAGTTCCATCACCTGCTTTAGAAACTCTAGTGGGAAAGGCCACCGCCAAGCGGTTCCTGAGAGTAAAAAAAATCAAACTACTAATCAACGGTGAAGAAATTACTTTACAAGAAAACCTTGAATATCTTGGCATCATGCTCAACAACAAGGGCAGGTGCAACCCCCACACTAGAAAAATCTAATTTTGCATGCAAAATACTGTACTCATTGCTGGCTTCGAAATCCCTAAATGCAAACGTAAAACTACTACTACACAAATCTCTCATTAGGCCTATTATTAATTATTGCTTTCCTATCTGGATGACTATTTCTCCCACTGTGGCAAAACAATTACAAATTTTTGAAAGAAAGATCTTAAGGAAATGTCTTTCTAGGTATAGAAAGCCAAATAAAAAATACTTTCGGAACTCCTTACTATACGAGGAATCTGGGATCGTTCCTATCATGCAGTACCTTACACTGAGCAGTAGAATTAGACTAAAAAAATGGATTGACCACCCAAATAAAATAGTCAAGTCCTTATTTAATAGTAATGCCAACACGCCCATTGGAAATGTATATGATAAATCCCCATTACATCACCTTTTCCAAGACAATGACAATTTGCCGGAAACTTTACCTCTGGATATGTTTATCCCACCCTTTTACCAAAAAACTGACAACTCTTGTCTACGGGGATAACATCCATAAATGTCCCCACTATTCATTTCCGGCACCTCTCTATATCGATTGACGGTACCATAATCTCAGGGGAGATACACAATTAAATTCACACCTTTTTTCTTTTAATACATATGAGTACATATAAACTAAATGCATATGATGCCAAATATGATGACGGCTCTTAAACTACTCGCTAATATGATGGCAGACTTTGAATAATATATAATATAATGAAAATATATCTACTCATACTCTAAATAGATAAACCAACTGGCCGTGATACACAAAAATGTATAGGATAAATCCCCTAGAATATAAGTAAAAAAAAAAAAAAAAAAAAAACATGTAAACATGAATATGTATTTAGTTTATATTATTATTAAAAATTTATACTCTACTTTACAATAATAAACCATTAGGCCTTGATACACTAAAATGTAAATAATAAAAATTTCTAGAATCAAAGCTTTAAGAAAAAATCTATATATATAAAAAAAAAAAAAAACAACGGCGAAAATGAATATGTATTGCTGTTATAGTACTTAAAAATTATGGCAGATTGGATGGCAGGTTTTGAACAATCCAGCCACATCGGCGTATAAATCTGACTGTATATAAAACTATATCTGCGCATACTCTAAAACGATAAGCCAACCTGCCTTCGATGCACAAGAATGTAAATATAAATGCAAATATAAAGGTCCATAATAAAATTCCTAGAATCTAAGTGAAAGAAAGAAAATAAATAAATAAAAAAACAAAAATCCTGTGATCATGAATATATATTTATTTAAACATACCGATGTACAAAACTAGATGTATAAACATAACTATATCTATCCATACTATAAAAGGATATACCAACCGGCCTTCGATACACAAAAATGTAATACTGCTTCAGTTATATTGAACTTATAACAATAAATTTTTATGCATATGTCCTACTACCTTGCAAACATGTATGTACGGTTTAACCTGAAAACAATGAAAGATGTGATAACGAAATCTAGATTATTTATTTTCCTTTTATTTTCTATATATTGAACTAACCGTACAGAAGAAATGTGACTGGCACACAGCGTGAAGCTACAATTTCAACTCAATCTTTTGGATTACAGAAACGGAGGCAATTCTTGAATCTATAGCCCTAGAACTCAGTACCCTCCCTCTCTGTAGTTCAAACAATAGAGTTAAGTTTTGTTTTGTTTGTACTGAAAATATTTAATTTATAAGTTATTTAGTTTTAAGGCCTATTTGCTCTTTATAAGAGTCAACACCTGTTTAGCCTATGAGCAATGGCTATTTTCTCTTTGTATTAAAACATCTATCAGAGATTGGCAAACAAATTGAAATTGTCGAATTATATGCTATATATGTATTTTCTGACAAACTGTGACTGTCAGAAGTCCAACATCATTAGATAATAAGTGACATACATTGTAATCTTGAAGTCTCAATAAAGAAACTTGTAAACTTGTTGTTCTGGTCACTTTGTTGGATTGAGTCAAAAATCAGCTGTTCGAAAAAATAAGAACAAAGAGAAAAAACAAACGATAGTTAATTTCTACAGACCATAAATACACACTTAGGCCCTTACGTTTAATAAGAAGTAGCTCCCCCCTTATTTTTGATAACTTCGGCACATCTGGACTGCATGGAAGCTATAAGAGTGCGACATCTGGTGAGTGGAATATTCTCCCAAGTATTTCTGGCTGCTTGCCATAATTCTTCGGAGTTTTTTGGTTTAGCATCTCTCACTCCTTTCTTAACATCAATCCAAAGGTGTTTTATTGGATTAAGGTCCGGCGATTGTGCAGGCCACTCCATAATAGTAATTTTGTGGGATCGGAACCACTCCTTCGCTTTTCTTGAGGTGTGTTTCGGGTCATTGTCTTGCCGAAAAATCCACCGTAATGGCATTTCCTCTTCAGCATAAGGTAACATGACATCTTCCAATATGTTTCCAACATAGTAGTTGGCATCCATAGTACCCACGATCTTAGCAAGAGATACAACACCATTCCACGAAAAACATCCCCACAGCATCAGTCTTAGACCTCCGTGCTTAATGGTCTTACTAGTGTACTTCGTCTTGAATGTTTGCTTCGAAGGGCGTCTAAAGTACTGTTTTTCAGTTCCCATATCGAACTGCACAACTTTTGTCTCATCAGACCATAATATGTTTCGCCAAACGGTGTCAGGTTCGCTTTGGAATTTTCTGTCGAACTGAAGTCTACGTTTCAAATGCACATGTTTTAATAAGGGTACCTCTCTTGGGCTTTTTGCTTTAAGATTTGCTGCAATCAAACGTTTTCTTATTGTGGATGTGGCAATTGGCAGGTTTAACGCATCTTTGATTTGCGTAGAAGTTATGAAGGGGCGCTGTTTAACAGTCCGTACGATCAATTTGTCCTGCCGCTTATTGTTTTTTTTTTACGTCTACGTCGGGTTTCGGTCTGCGATGAAAAGTTTTTCGCGTTTGTTATCAGATCATTGGAAACACCAAGTAAATTTCTAATAAATGCAAACGTTTTTCCTTCACTAAGCAATTTTTTAATTAATTGTCTTTGCACCACAGAACAATGTTGGCGTCTTCCCATTTTGAAGTGATTTTCACTATTATTCGTTAATAAAACTACTGCACACCACGGACAATACACTCCAAATAAGCAATTACAATCCAATTTCGGGAATTCTGTCTGTAGAAATTAACTACCGTGTGTTTTTCCTCTTTGTTCTTATTTTTTCGAACAGCTGATTTTCGACTCAATCCAACAAAGTGACCAGAACAACAAAATAAGGAAATAGCAGGACATCAATTCTTGCGTTTATAAAAAGCTTAATATGTATGGTGTTAAAGTAATAAAAGGATAAATTAAAAAAAATATTTTAACCCTTTTTTTAGGACGAATTCAGTTTTCACTTGTGTTGTTCTTATTATTTCGAACACGTCTGAACCTCTATCGATTTCTAAAATAATCTCAGAGAGTGCCTGGCATGCACTCTGGTATCAACATCCGCCTGGAGTATCAGGAACATATTCTTTTTTGGATGACTAGACTTTCATGACGTTAGTGAGGGAGTGAATGATCAGCGAACTGCGTATGCTCAGTAAGGCTATTTTGGTCTAATTTCAAATTGGAAACTCATTTTAAAAAGTCATCAAAATTGGTGGTTCTTATTCTGGTAGTAATGCCCGAACCAGATTGAATGCAGAAAGCAGCAGCAATAACAACAGGTAAATCTGCTTTCGCCGCTGTCACTGCGTTCAATCTAGGTCGCTTAAGAGATATGCTTTCTAACTTGACATTTCGCTGCCGCTACTGCTGCATTTTGCGTTCAATCTGGGTCGGGCATAAGTCACCTTACTAACGAGCGACAGAGCCACAGGAACCTAACGATTCTTCCAATTAGATCAACAGATTTTTTTCTTTGTATTCTCCAATTCGCAATCGCCCAACCAATTCGCTCACTAATTACTGCTTGTACGACTGCAAGGACATTGTCAAAAATAACTTGTTATTGCACGAAAAAGTATTTTAAAAGGTTCGGGTCCATTGTGCACAGCATACCACTGCATATAAACAACGCCATAAAGGGATTTAAACAAAAAAAAAGAAAGTCGTAGACACAACACTAAGCAATGCCGAACCCACCTGAAAATGTCCGCACTGAACAATAGCAAAAAGGACAAAAGGATAACAAGGGACATGATTCGTTTTGTGGTTAATTTTATGGCTCTGGGGGTGTGCTTTATTTGATATATGACCCAAGCTATATACAAACGACGAAACATTACGTTTCTTATACTATATCGCAAACTCTCTCTCTCTCGCCCTTTGCCACCATTTTTACAGGATATTTGCAATAATGTCCGCCATGAAGAATTATGTACCTATCTGTATTTTCTACCTTTGTGTTATATGCATGCATGAGTGTATATATAGCGAATACAATACATTGTTCACGATACAATGTAATGGAAGGAAACCAACAACCAATTCGAGGACAAAGCTTGTTACGGAATATTGTGGAGCAAAAAAAAAAAAAAAAAGAAACTCGAAATGCCTTCAGGATAGTCGCAAGAACAAACATAAAATAAATTCTATAATGGTATTATCCGTTAGATTTTTGTGACAACCACAAAATTTGTTTAATACTCACATTCTATCATCTCATATTTGGCATTTAATGAGCCCTGAATTTTTGGAGAGAATTAGGCAGATGGACCCAGTAAATACGGAAATATGAAGTAGCAACAAAGGGATTTACGAGAATTCGGACTTTCATAACGACACGGAAAGAGCGATGTTCACGGGCACTTTAAGTTCGTCCCAAGCAAATACTCGTACATTTTGACTTTGATCCATTTGCTTTCAAGTTTATGATTTGCTTGAAAAATTTTGACCCCAAAGAAGTTAATCTTTCTGTGCGCATCCTTAAGTAAATATGTCTCCGACATGACTTTAAGTTGCCTTCGAAGACACTCGGTCCTTTATGTCCGTTAAGTTCCTAATATCCTATACGAGTATGTCCCTTACGTCCAGAGGATTGGTATCATGACCCCGATCCAGAAATTATCGATATTTGCTAGGCTTGGTTTTTGTTCCAATTCATTCCCAAGAAGGTGATATTTTCCTGACCGAAGGAATCAAAATACCATGAACGAAGTAGTCTAGCCTAGCGCATTAGACTTGTCACCCTCTGTCATATCATATCCATTTTGCTTAGATATATTAACGTGCACTTGCACCACCACCAAAACCTGACCGGGTATGGGCCTAAGGGAGCTATGTATCAAATTTGGTTAAAAAAGGATCACTAGAAATGCCTGGAAAAACCAACATAGAAAAAACCTCGGCGAGAAACTCTGATTTGAAGACAACAGAATAAACCGTTAGCCCAGTCGATGGCCGGAATTTCTACCACCGGCCGTGATACACCGTCGGCCAAGGAAGGAAGCCACATATCAAATCTCGTTACTATCGGACCACGGGAAGTGCCCAGACAAACGGACGAACGAACAAACGCACAGCATGCATCGGTCTATATGTCCATTATATTAACAGCTGCGTTGAGAAAAGGGCTGCCTCCAGCATTATGGACGTAAGAACCCTACTCGGACCACTTTCTTGACCGAGCTAAATATTGGTGTCGTTTATCAAATACCAGTCCCACAAAAAGGAGCAGGACTCCTAAGTTTGACTTACAAAAGTTACGCAACGACGATTTAAGGGTAGCTTACATGACGGATCTTAAAAAAAAACAAGCTTGCCGAAGGTATGATACCCTTCTCGCGAAGGTATTGTACATTTGCCACTTAAAAATTAGTAGTACAACTTGTCCCAATTTCACTGTTCCTATGAGAGGTATATGAAATAGTGGGCCAATTTCAACCAAATTAAGGAACGTGATTTGACAGTCAATATAATTGAATAATATTAAATTTGGTAAAGATATCTTCAGAAATAAAAAAGTTTTTGTAACAAAAACTAGCTTTTGGAACGGTCGTTTCTATGACAGCTATACGATAGAGTAGTTTAATTTCAACAAAATTCGGGAATGTGATTTGTCTAAAGATACTACTAACTATTGTGAAATTTGAAAAAGATACCTTCAGAAATAAAAAAGTTTTTCTCACAAAGATGAATATTTGGATCGGTCGTTCCTATGGCAGCTATATGAGGTAGTGATCCGATTCCGTTGGTTCCGACATATTTACAGCGTGCAATAGAAATAAGGCTTTGTACAAAATTTCAGCTCGATAGCTTTAAAACTAAGGGACTAGTTTGCATAGAACCAGACGGACAGACGGACAAAGCTTAATCGACTCGTCTCATCATACTGACCAAGAATATATATAGTTTATATAGTCGGAGATGCTTCCCTCTGTGTGTCGCAATCTTCATGACAAAGTTAATATACCCTATCATATCCGTGAAGGGTATAAGCATCTCAACGGAAGGATTCGTCCTAAGCCAGAGCAAACGGTCGAGCAAATGTGGCAAGATATCAAGGAGGGCATCCAGAAAACAGCCGCTTATGTTTTGGGACAACAAGAGCGGAGGCATGGAAACGACTGGTTCGATGAGAAATGCCAGGATGCGATTACGAAGAAAAACGAAGCTTATAGCCTATTTGTGGAAAGAAAAACACGAGCCGGAGAAGATAATTATCGCGAGCTTAAACAATATGCGAAGAAACTGTGACGACAAAAACAACGTAAATACTGCAACGAAAAAATCTCACACCTTGACAAAAACCTAAGGAAAATGACAACTGAGCAGCATTTAGTACAGTGAATCAGATGAGAAAATGATTTAAACCGCAAACAACCCTCGGCAAGGACCAAGTTGGGAACACTTCAACACTCCCAAAATTTTGTGAGCCCAACAATATCACAGTCTGAAAGCCTTTCAAACAACCCTCGGTAAGGACCAAGTTGGGAACACTTCAACACTCCCAAAATTTTGTGAGCCCAACAATATCACAGTCTGAAAGCCTTTCAAATTCGAGCGATCCTGATGGAGGACGTATACCTACTATACCAACATCTGACGTGTGGAGTGGAGTGGAGATAGTCTTAGATAAATGAAAGCCAAATAAAGCGCCTGGAATCGATGAAATTTTCGCAGATCTTCAAAAAGAAGGCGGGACCACGCTGATCAGTCAAATCCATTATTTAATTAATAATTAAAATATGGACAACTGCAAAAGTACCCGACAACTGGCGGAAAGGCATATTATGTCCAATCCACAAAAAAGGCGACTGTCTGAAATGCAATTATTACAGAGGAATATCCCTATTGTGTACGTCCTACAAAATACAACATTATCGGCGAGTACCAAGGTGGCTTCACGACCGGTCGGTCTACCACGGATTAAATTTTCTCAGTAAAACAACTACTCGAGAAATGTTGAGAATACACATCGACGTCTTCCAACTGTGTGTGGACTTCCGCCAAGCTTACGAGAGTATTGGTTGTGACGTCTTGTATAAGAAACTACTCGAGTTTGAAGTCCCGCCGAGACTGATCCGGTTAATAAGAGCCAGTATGGAAAATAGCAAACGCCAGGTACGAATACAAAACGAGCTGACACACAGCTTCTGAACGTAGTCAGCAGCCAGGACTGAAATAGGGAGATGGGCCCATGCTCTTCAACTTGGCTCTAGAGTATGCTGTCAGAAAACTGAACGAGGTACGAACGTTATACGCGCACGAATGCTCATTTGTGTACGTAATATTCGCGTACACGAACGCCGTGCGCGCACAGAATCTCATCCAGACCAAATTGCACGCACAATGTTGTGCGCGCAAGGAGAGCCACTAACGATGGATCGTGTTCGAGCAAATCAAATTGTGCGCGCACAAATGCTCATATGTACATTTATGAAGCTTTAGAAGTTCGCTACTAACAAAATCAACGCATTAGTTAGCACACGCATACGATGTCGTACCTGGAACAAAAGCCTCGGATTGGACGGATCAACAATGACGACCACGCAAACGACTAAAGGATTATTCTTTCGGATCCTGGAATGTACGCTCCCTGAACAAACCGGGGGCCGAGAAGGCCCTCCTTCAACAGGTCAAAAAGTACAAACTGAGCATTACTGCAGTCCAGGAAACAAATTGGCTTGGCAGCGAGATTAATGACAAGAAATCACACACAATTTTTACAAGTGGCAAACCATCGGGCCGCAAGGAGTTTGGAGTAGCATTTATAGTGAACAATCACCTCAAACCGCATATCACTGACTTCAAACCCATAAATGAGCGGCTATGTGCGATTCGCATCAAGACTCGATTCTTCAATCTCTGGCTCATCAATGTGCATGCCCCCACTGAAGTTAAAGAAGACGCAGTAAAAGACGAGTGTTACGCCCGCCTTGAGACTCTCTTCGACTCACTCCCAACAAACGACGTCAAATTGCTGCTGGGAGACTTTAACGCCAAAGTCGGAAATGAAAGTTGGCACCGGGGGACCACTGGAGGCCACAGTCTCCATGAAGAATGAAACGACAACGGCCAGCGACTTATCGAGTTCGCCTGCAGCAGGAATCTAGTCGTAAGCTCTACGTGTTTCCCGCATCGACGCATTCACAAGCAGACCTGGAAGTCTTCGGACGCACATACCGTCAACCAAATTGACCACGTCCTCATTTGCAGGAGATGGGCGTCTAGTGTCATGGATGTCCGCTCCTATCGAGGATCAAACTGCGACTCAGATCATCACTTGGTGAAGACGACCTACAGATGTAGAATCCTCAGTGCACCAATCAAGAATCAGCCCTCCCAAAATCTTTGCGGTTGATAAGCTTTTGAGTGATGCTACAGCGGTGGCGTATCTACCGCCTTGAGGAAAGACTATCACCTATGCTACACAACATCAGCAACACAGGCGTCCATGGGTTCTGGGAAGAACTCAGGGGTACCATCAAGGATGTCGAAATGACTGGTTCGACGAAGAATGCAAAAATTCACTTGACGCGAAAAACGAGGCCTACAGACAATGGATTCAACGAGGAACCAGAGCCAGAAGAGAAAAATATGACGAGCTACGGCGAATATCGAATAGAATAATTAGACGTAAGAAACGTAAATACTTTGACGAGAAGTTGCTGAATATAAATGAAAACTTAGCTAATAGGAACACCAGACAAGCGTACAAACTAGTAAATACAATTAAGAACGGCTACCAACCCAGGACTAGCCTTTGTAAGGACAAGGATGGAAACATCATCAGCGACACCGATGGCATTAACAAACGATGGGCCTCTTATTTTGAAGAGCTTCTGAACCCCCCATCTAACAACCCCACACAAGAAGCTCTCGACGATATTGTAGATCTGAGCCCACCCATACAACCCCAACCATAGAGGAAGTTGATCTCGCGTTGCGGTCACTAAAACGAAATAAAGCGCCGGGCGCTGACGAGATTCCAGCTAAATTGCTAAAATTCGGTGGAAGGAGTCTAGTTGATGCCATACATCAATTACTCCTGCGAGTATGGGAGGACCAGGAGATCACAGACGATTGGCGCAGAAGAATCATCTGTCCAATTCACAAAAAGGGAGAGAAACTGCGGTGTGAGAATTACAGGGACATATCACTAGTTTGTACGTCCTATAAAATTTTGACGAAAATTCTGAAAAATAGAATAAAACCGTACGCAGAACGAATCATTGGCGAATATCAAAGCGGTTTCAGACCTGGTCGCTCCACAACCGATCAGCTCTTTACGGTCAAACTGATACTCCAGAAGTGCTTCGAATACAACATAAACGTATATCAAATCTTTGTCGACCTCAAGCAGGCATACGACAGTAGGTATCGATCGTGGACTACTGTACAACATCATGCTGCAATTTGGTATTCCGGCCAAATTAGTGCGACTGACAAAGATGACGATGACCATCTCCGTCTCACAGGTCAGGATCCATAAGAGACTTACTGATCTACGAGTATTTGAAACACTCACTGGTCTGAAACAGGGCGATGGACTGGCACCGACGCTCTTCAACCTAGCACTGGAATACGCTATTCGGGCTGTGAATATGGACAACAGCAAGACGCTACTCATTAAGTCGACACAATTAGCAACGTACGCCGACGACATCAACATCATGTCTCGAAGATTGGCCGACGCAGAAGAACTTCTGCATACGCTCGATACCGCTACAAAAGAATTTGGACTACGTATCAACGAGGATAAAACTAAAATAATGATGCAATCGACGACAAGGACACCTGCACAACCGAGCATCAATGTGGGGGACCTCTACATCGAGTTCGTGAACAACTTCAGGAACATTCCTGTTTCGCAAAAATTGGGAGAAATCTCTCTAATCAATTAGGGAGAATTTTCACAAAACTCCGGAAATTTCCGCTTTAGGGCCTTCAAATCCCCTCGAGTGTGTTCTAGGTTCTTACCACTTAAAGCGGAAACGGACTACCTAAAGCGGAAATGGCGCAATTAAAGATTATCTTTAAATGCAATAGGGAGAATTCTCCTATAATTCGCAAAACAGGAATGTTCCCAACTTCATTTACTTTTCTCTCAGTTTTCTCCATAACGAAATCGAAGCATGTGCATGTGCAACGAAGCTCCGCGTGTACAAAACCATTATACGACCAGTGCTATGCTATGGCTGCGAAGCATGGACCCTAACTCAAGCCTCCGGAAACATGCCAGACACATTTGAACGTAAGGTTCTACGGCGAATTTTCGGGGCTGTTTGCGATCGAGGTAGATGGCGCATCCGGTACAACCATGAGTTGTATGAACTGTACGATGAGCTGGAAGTTTCGAAAATCGTCAAACTACAACGACTTCAATGGGCAGGGCATGTACAAAGAATGGACGATGATCGCATGCCAAAGAGAGTAATGAATGCAGAACGAGTCGACGGAGCGAGACTGCGAGGACAACCGAGATCTCGTTGGGAGAGCTCAGTTTATGTGGACGCCGCGCAACTAATGGGCTTCGAAAATTTGAGGACGCGGTCATGTGACCGAGATAAATGGAGGACAACGATCCAGGCGGCCAAGGCCCGACGTCGGGCTGTCGCGCCACGATGATGATGATCCCATAATATAGAAAGCGATAGATTAGTAGGTTACCTATCCCCTCTCCGAAATACTTGATACACCATTAACCATTTCGAATCCGAACCCCCCCCCCCCCCCCTTATCGAAATCCTGGATCCGCCACTAGGAGCTGTATCCAGGAGGCCAAGACCCGACGCGAGGAAGAGCGCCGCTAATGATGACCTTTCCACACAAAAATTTATTGATTTTGAATTGGTGAATTTTTTTGCGGATTTCCAATCAGCGGATTATGATTTTGGTGGATTTTATATACATAACCCGTTCAAATATGTAGTGCCCATGCTCAAAGTATGTTATTCTCAAAACTTGAATTTGTTTCTATTTTTTAGCCGAGTCCTCGAGAATTTAATGCCATTCCTGCAGATAGAATCTCGCAAAAACCACAGAAAAAAAGTTTATTTTAACCCTTTAAAAAAAATCTTACTAAGACAACATTAAAGTTCATTAAAAATTCTGAGTCGACTGGCAGCAAACGAAAAAATGTTCGATCCCGCCACCTCACGCTAGATAGACCGTCGCTTTATTCATCGAGCTACTAATAATCTTAAGATTTAGAATTTATATTAACGACAATCGCAGTCAATGGAAAATAACAATCCCTGTTAAACAAGTTTTGTTTACTCATGAACTTCGTACAAATACTTCAAAATAAAAACCTAATATAATAAGTACCAAATTATTACCTTACCTTCCCTGCAAAATATACTCCCTCATCCCTCGAGAACATCTACGAAATATTAGTGTTCCCTCATACTTCAAGTAAGTATACGTACTTGAAAACTCCACGTGTTATAATTAGGGAAACACATTAATAACAATCACACGTGTAGTTAGCGTCTTTATTATGGAATTTTTGGCACGGATGCGTACCTATATATGCATATCCTGGGGACTTAATGTTTGCAAAAGTTGGTACATACTTGAAAAAGTACACGCTTTGAATAGGCACTGGGCAAAAATAAACGAACGCGGTTTTGTATAGTTTCCAATTGCATTTTTTTGTAAGGAAAAAAATTACCATTTTGAATTTGTTCTCTTTTCTTTTTACGAAAAAGCGATTCGGTGTTTGATTAATTCAATAAACATCCATTGAAATACAAATGCAAATTTCAATGTACATATTGAGATGTCTGGATATCAACTGCAGATTTTCTAATTTATACTTAAAAATGCTTCGGGATGGATTTAGACCATCCAAATACATCCAAAAACAAGTTTTATTCAGCCCAATTTGCTATATTGCATTAAAGTACACTGTACAATTCAGAAAGTATTGCAAATTTTCTAAAATTTCTCGCGCATAACCACAAAACCCTAACATTTCCTTTTCATTTTCTGAAGGTTATAGCCCTTCAGGATACGATTTATGACCAACGTAACCTCTACAGGATGTTGAAAATTTTTCACAGTTTTTTACAGAAGACGTTTTACCACTCACTACCCGTTCGTTAATATTTCGGAAAACATAAGAGCTCTTATCCTATTAGCAACATTTTTACTTTTGAGGCCCCCGAATAATACAGTCGCCGCTTTTATTGGGTCTAATTATTGGTACATGACGACATGCGTACACACAAAAAAAAACTTCAGTCTGGTAACGAGTGATTATTATCAGGACTCTTGAAAACTTCCTTTGATGCGGAAATGTAAAGTTAATATAGGAGTGTGTCAGCGCGGCTTTCGAATAATACGTTTGTGTGGCTTCGTTATCAAGTAGTGTCTTCCGGAGTATCCTTTCGTCATAATAAGATTAGGATGACTCGTGTATCCACTTGACGCATCTTAATACAATGGTATTGTAATATTTCATGTTATTGAGTATGTTTGGGTTTTGGCTAATTTTAATAGAGTTCCTAAGGCAAGAGGCATTGCTTGTTGGAATTGTTTGCGGTGGCCGTTAGGCTGCGTCAGTGGGTGAGCATTTCATTACTAAAAGGATGTATTGTGAGAAACATTCGTTTATTGATAATATTGAGTATTAGAATATTAATGTAGGAGAGTAATCATATGGGAACCTGGTAATAATTTCAGCGCGCAATCAATTCAGAACCGTTTTCTGTACAAGTCAGTAACTGAAAAACTAATATTTTTCCATCATGTGGTGTGGGGCGTAAAAATAAAACCACGAGCTTTCCCGGCATGTCGTAGAGGGCGACTAGCAAAAGCATCTTGTTCTTTTGTTAATTGTTTATGCCAACAACTTGCATCATCCGAAAACTTTTATATGCTGGTTAAATAGCATCTTTGGAACAAATCCGGATTGCCGATACTACGTTAATGGAAGAGCACGTGCTGGTGGACAGGATTTCATTTCGATGCAAGATGGAGCCCGCGCTCACAATGCAAACGTATTGCGTGGATTTTTCACTGCCAGCACTCAGGACATTTTTCAGCACTGGCCAGCGTGCAGCCCAAATTTAAATTCCATAGAAAATTTAAGTGATTAACTGGAGTAAAGTAACCCTCCTCCTTTTCCGTTAGAAAAAATTTTAAAATTGTTTTATACATTTTTTGTCTCCTCCCTAGCTTATAACGAAAACTTATTCTTTTAAGAAGGAAGAATTGCGGACTTTTTTAAATTGTCCTTTAACTATTTTACTGTGTGTGCTTTCAATCGTACGAGAAATCATGTGGTGCGGAAAGTTTCCGGTAACTGTGGGACAAAATTTTGGCATTTTTCCCAATTTCACTTTACCTGCTACGATTAAAATCATTTCGCATAAAAACCTGATAACTTAAAAAAAAACACAGAAAGTAGAACACTGATACTTTATCTTCGAACAAGAAATAGCATGTAAATAGTTTGCTAGATATAGGTAGCTTAAAAATGTAAAGATAGATTTACTTTTTTTTTATTAAAATATTATTATTTTAAGTCAAATAGACAAATTTATTGGGCGCTATTGTCGATCGGCGTTCGGGCAACCGGTCTGTAAATAAAAGAGGATTGCATGTTCTACCTGGTGGACATACGGAAAAGTTGCAGACGGGAAATTTCGTCGAGCTCCGGACCGATTCGTTACCAGAGTCATTGAAAAAAGTGGAAAGGACCTTGAAGGAATGCAGCAGTGTCGTGGAGAATATCGTGGAGTTACGGATGCCGAACCCGTCGCTACCCCGCATCAGAGTCCAACCAAAAATATAGAAAGCAGGTAACGAGGTGCGCGAAATCATTGCGGAAACAAAGTTTCCAACATTCATGTTGTTGTTGTTGTAGCAATGATCAGAAATTCGTTGTGTGAGTGTGTTACATGTTGTGTTGTTCTTCGTCTTCCTCGGTGTTGAGTGATAGGAAGGTAGCTGCCTCTACGGGGTTCTCCCACAGCGATCTGGGGGTCAGGTGTGTGGGTGCAGCTGGGCATCTGAAAATGTGGTCTACATCGTGAGGTGTACCATTGCAGGCGGGGCATGTGTTCGTGACATCCCGATCAATGCGAGACAGGTAGGAGTTTAGACGCGAGCACCAACCCGACCTAAGTTGGGCAAGTGTCGTCCTCGTTGCTCTCGGAAGCGTTCTCTCGTCTGGAGAGATGGCTGGTGGTTGTGTCGAGAGGAATTTGTTTGGACCTAGTCTCGCAATTGATGCCTGTACTTCCTCGTGGTGTATTGCTGCGATGGCTGTTCTGTATGCGCTGTTGTCGAAGGGGTCCCTTTTGTACCTCTGGACGTCTCTTTCGAGGTCCCTCAAATCACGCCACCAAGGCATGTGGTGGCGGCGTCTTGTCCATGAGGTCAGAATTGGGGTGCTCCTCACGATAACAACCCACCAGGTACTGTTTTGCAAGAAGTTTGTTGTGATCCCTTAGAGGCATCGTCCTCGTTTCCTGATGTAGATGGTCCTGGGAAGACATCAGGAGACAGCCAGTTACAGTACGGAGGGCGGCATTTTGGCAGGCCTGGATGTTATTCCATTGTGTGTCACAGAGACTCTGTGACCACACTGGAGCCGCATAGTTGGCTACAGACCTTCCGACTGCCTTGTATGTGACCAGTAGGGTCTCTTTATCCTTACCCCAGGTGCTACCGGCCAAGGCTTTAAGGATCTTGTTCCTTCCGCGCATCCTGTTACACACTGTTGAAGCATGGGAGTAAGTTGGTTGCCAATCGAGATCTCAAGTTGCATTTTGGCTTCCTTCGTCCAGGTGGTGAATAATGTTGCCGAGGATTTAGGCGCAGATACGATTAAATTCTTGCCCGTGAAGAAGGAGTTAAGCTGTTCCAGGTAAGCATTTATTCGCTCGCACATTTCCGTGATGTCGCTCCCTGTTGCCAGGATGGAGCAGTCGTCTGCATAGGAGATAATTTCGATTCCTTGAGGTGGGGTTGGAATTCCAGATAGGTAAAGGTTGAACAAGGTGGGAGACAAGGCTCCTCCTTGTGACCTTCCTTAGCTTCGATTTTTTGCTCCTGAATTCGGTATAGGACTGCCTGCCCGCGAGGTAGTTGGTAATCGATTTTGTGATATGAGTTGAAAAGGCTTTGGAGTTGATCACTTTCCTGATTGCTGCAGCCACTTCGTCCGTGGTGAAGACAGGTATGTTGTCGGTAGTTCGGTTGTGAATCCTCCTTCGGATTATGCGCTTTTGTCTGTCTGGTGGAGGATGTTCAATAAACTGCCTATTGAAGCGACTTGCACAATGGGCAGGGTCGGAGATTTAGTTTTCTCCGAACTGTATGGCGACATTTCCCATCTGTTTCGGTGGATTAGAGAGGGCACGGACTGTCGACCATAGTTTGTTAATACCTGTTGTTAGGTTGCATTCATTCAGATGCGAACTCCATTTTGACCTCTTATGTTCGGCCACTTGTCTTTTGATTTCACAGTTCAGTTCATGAATTCTGGGATCGTCTGGGTTAGTGCTCCTGATGTTATCTCTCTCGTCTGCCAATCTGGCGGCTGTGATAGGAAAGTTTGGCCTAATTTTAGGAATGCGTCCTGCAGGAATAAATTTCGCAGCCGCTTTATTGAGGACTTTCCTGATATTGGACTCGGCCTTACGTACGTCGGTGGGAGTTGGCAGGGCGAGGAATTTAGCACTTGTATAATCAGTAAACCCATTCCAGTCAGCTTTGTTGTGGTTGACAAAGGTGCGGTGTTCGACAGATATAACATCCCTCGGTTTGTCAAGCCTTATCACGATCGGTAGGTGGTCCGATGATAGTGTAAGGACCGGCTCCCATTGTGTATTATTACAACATTCATCATCTCAACTGGCTAACAAAACAGTGTTAAGGGCTGGGCAGCTTCAATAGTCCATATGCAATAAAACTCGGCGGAACGCATCGAGAGACTAGAGAGTGTAAAGGCAATCAACGAAGATGAGTGCATCGTATCCTTCCACATCCAAACACTTTTTCGAAGCATCCCCGTAAAAGAGCCAATAAACAAATTTGAGGAATGGTTGTTGACGTTCGACCGAACACTGGAATGGCGAAAGAAGGCTAGACAATGCAAGCGGCTAACCAAGCTATGCATGAACGAAAACTACTACACCTTTAGGAAAAAGTTCTACAAAACCACTGCGGAAACAGCGATGAGAAACCCTTTGTCACCACTACTAAGTGAAATATTTATGACATACACTGCTCGTCACCAGAATAGGTTCAACGTTTGTGCAAAAGTAAAATAGCTCTACCTCTGTAACCAACCGAACGGTTGTAAATAGTAAATAAATTTTTATCGATAGCCCAAGATGTTGTTAATGAAGTAAAATCGTTTGGGATTTAAAGCACACATTATAATTTATTTATATTTTTTTTTCTAAAAAAACATAACAAAAAGTTCATTTTTTTTGGTCACCAGAATAGGTTCAAACACAAAATAGTATGAAAATTCATATCTGAAGCAAAAATTCAAGTTTACATTGGTTGTATTTTAACATAAAAGTGATTAGTTTTAAAATATTTTAATAGTGCGTACTACGTCATTGGTTCAAAATGACTTCGTAAATCCGATCTGGCAATGAAGCATAATAATTTCCAATATCTCGAAGGGAGATTTGAGCCCACGACCTTTTAATAGGTTCCTTTAGGGTTTCAGTATCTTCGCACTGTCTCCCCCCTTCATACAGCCTCCGTGATAAAAGTTCCCACATATTTTCTTTAATATTAAGATCAGGAGAGTATGGCGGCCATTCAAGCAATTTGACATTTTGACCCTTGATCTCGCAGTACTCGTATGAATGGGGGCATTATCATGTTGGAACGTCCATGTAATTGATCCAAAAATATTCGAGAAGTGGGGAAATACCTTTTCCAATACCGATTTTTAAGCGTTCGCGTTCATTTTGGGAGTTAAAAAATGTAATTCACAAGTCCCATAATATGAAATGGCTTCCCATACCATTACACCGCCTGCACAGCTGTGATGACGACTTAAATAGCTTTCAGGCGTTCTTATATCGTGGAAATAAAAGTTATATCCATCAGGTCCGTCGAGGTTGAACTTTTTTTCGTCGGAAAAGACAATGGTGTGCCACTCCTTATTCCAGGTCATATGCGGTCGGGCAAAACGAAGACGTGTAGCCTTACGAGCACCATTAGGCGGTGTTTTTTTTAGTTTTAGTTTTTTTAAGTTGCAACTGTTGCGTATTACTCGTGTTACGGTTGATAGGCTCACTTTAACACCGCTTTTTCCCCTGATCTTCGATGCAGAATGGCGAGAATTTGACGCAGCTCGGACAATATGTCTTCTGTCTGTTGCTGTTGTTGCTGAATAAAGACATCCCTTCATATTTTTTCCGTAATTTGCACCTTTTCGGATAAAATTGCTCACTACATTTTGACTTCGACCAATTTTTCTTGCAATTTCTCGCTGATTTAGGCCACATTCGAGGTAACCTTTTATTTGACCCTTTTCTAAGTCATCCAGTTGTTCGCCGCGACCCATTTTGCACTAAAATAACTCTACACTATCGGAATTGTTAAAAATAAAAGATTTCACAATGTTTGATAGCAACTGCACATCGCAAACTAAATGAGTTACCGTTGAACCTATTCTGATGACCCAGAAAAATGTAGTGTTTTGAGTGAACAAAACAATCGAAGCAAGATTTAACATAGGTACAGTCACAGAAATGTCCTCATTTTTGTAGTATCAAGTCTAAACAAAAGAAAGTTTAAAACATCAACAAAAATATAATGTACGATTACATGTTATACTTTTTGAGATATGAGAAAACGTAAATGAAAATTCTTGAACCTATTCTGGTGACGAGTAGTGTACATTGAAGACAAAGTTTCGAAGAGAGGACTTATGCCAAAGTTCTGGATCAGATATGTCGACGACATCCTAGAAATCATACCCAGGAGTCAGCTGAAAAATATGTTGGAGATGATAAACAACATACAAAGAAATATCAAATTCACTATGGAGGCGGAGAACAACATGGAAATACCATTCCTGAACTTAAGTGATACGGGCCAACAGAAAGATAGAGTTCGACATGTATCGCAAGCCAACGAACACACAACGAACGATAGTGACCACCCCTCAACATACATGCCAGCAAAAAATGGCAGCATATCATAGTCTGCTACATAGGCTATTACCTACGATCGATACAACGCGGAGCTCCAATACATCAAAGAAACAGCGGTGATCGATTGATACAGACCTAGCATAGTGGACAAGATAATCGGGAAAAAAAGTCAAAGAACGGGACAATTTATCCTGGCTGGCTTCACAGGAAGATGGGGATACACAGGTCCGCAGAGCAGGAGTAACTTTCTCCTTCATTCTAGGTTGTAACAGGAACGTCCTCTGAAAATACAACATCGACGTCGTCGATACGAGCAGGAGCCTGCAGACAAAATCTAGGCCAGGGAGCACGAAGGATAAGCTCGCGATAACAGAACAAAGCGGTATCTACAAAATCATACATAGACCAAACACGGCGGTTGATTACAACCAGGTTCGAGGAACACACGAAAGACGCGCAATTGGGACGAGAAAACCCGGCGAGGCATACAAAATCGATGGTTGCTCGACACATGATCGAAAACGGACACAACATCACATTTGGCGATGTCGAACTATTGCGAACTATTGCGCAATGTTCGACAGTAATACAAACTGAATGCGGCGGAAAGTTTCGAAATATGTCGAGTAGGTCAAAAATGTTGTTGAACTACGACGCGGACAATTGCGCGTCTAGGTTATTTAAGTTAGCCAGGTAGAATAAACTGAACCAGACAGCGTCGAGGCAAAGGACTCCTTTTACGAACAACTTAACGCCGTCCAGAGTAAAACACTTAAGAGCAACATTGTAATGGTAATGGGAGATTTGAATGCTAAAGTTGGTGCCGACAACGATGGACTGAGGCACGTGATGGGAAGATACGGTCTAGGCGACCGCAATGATAACGGTGACAGGTTTGTAGAGTTCTGCAACTTCCACCGTCTCTTCATCGGAGGCACTATGTTTGAACACAAGAAGTGCCATAAGATCAGCTGGACCTCTGTTGATCGGCATAGAACTGAAAATCAAATTGACCATTTTGCCACTACAATAGATTTCGCAGTTGCCTTCTGGATGTTCGTAATGAGAGGGGCACTAACGTTGGAATGGGAGGAGATCATCATCTCATGCCATAAAAAATGCGTTCATAGATAGTGCAGATACCATCCTTGGCCCGAACCCGGCTTGCCGGAATAAGCCTTGGATGTTCGACGCTACATGTTAGCGGATTGTCAAACGAAACGAACTGAGTGTTCTTCTTGCAACAACGACAGACGGCAATCGTAACAACACCGAGGTCCTGTACCGCATGAAGGCTCCAGAAGTCCGGCGTAGTGTGCTTCGTGACAAAAGAGAGTATGCGAATTCTCTCCTTGTCACGGCAGAGGAAGAGGCAAGAAATAATGATCTAAACACCGTATACAGTGTCATCAAGGAGTGTAAAGGTGTTCGTAGCTCCTATCAACATCCGGCGAAAGATAGTGATGGAAAGCTACTTATCTTAGAAGAAGATCAGATGAGGCGTTGGAAAGAACATTTCGCTACGGTTTTGAGCCGTGTAACATCTGGCGAAGTTCCTCCTCATGTAGATAACTTAGCTGCCCATCAAAATGCACGTATACGGTCAACTGCTCCGACTAAAAAGGAAATAGCCAATGCCGTTATTGCACTAAAGCGAGGCAAGGCTGCTGGGCTCGATGGCATTCCTGCCGAACTTTACCAAGCAGCAACAAGCATCACAGCCGAGTTAATGCATCCACTTATTGGTAAAGCGTGGGACGCAAAAACTTTTCCCCCTGAGTGAAAGGAAAGTTTGATAATCAAACTTCCGAAGAAGGGCAGCCTTACAAAATGCAAAAATTGGCCGGGTATTTGTGTGCTACTCTCGGTTGCCAAAATAATAGCTAGAATAATCTTGGATAGGCTGAAGTTCCACTTAGAAAGCGCAATCGATGAAGAGGCTGGGTTTCGATTCGATTTCTCCTGTGTTGACCACATAAACACCCTGCGGATTTTAATCCAACAATGCGTCGAGTACAGATCTCCGCTGCACTTGCTCTTCATTGATTTCGAGAAGGCTTTCGATGGTGTGAACCGAGATTGTATTGTATATGGGCTGCTTTGCGCAGGAGAGGTATCCCTGAAAAGCTTGTGGCTTTTAATAGGTAACCTATGTCGGCGCGAGATGTAGCGTACTCCATAAGGGTAAGGTGTCGGGGGACTTTGAAGTTCAGATTACGCTGACGAAATATGCCTACTCTCCCACAAAATCATGGATCTGAGCGAAATCGATTTGGATCTGGAGAGGGAGGCAAGCAAGGTTGGGCTAAAGATCAACACTAACAAGACCAAAGTTCTACGCCTGGCTGGAAATCCAACTCACCCCATTAATATTAATGGACAGCCTGTGGAACAGGTGGATGCATTTGCCTACCTAGGCAGCATTGTTGCCGTTGATGGTGGCACTGAGCAGTATATCGCTCGTCGCATCCGTAGTCCGGGTGGCGCAATGGTTAGCACGTTCGCCTTCTACGCACTGGGCCCCGGTTCGATTCTTACTGAATGCGGTAGTTTTCGATAAAAAGGGGATTTACATGTCGGACTATGAGCTCACTCAGCTGTTAAATGAGTACCCATTTATGGGGTAAATAACTCGGTTGAGCGTGTTGCTGATCACACACCTCTGCACAAGACCTACCGTCACGATCTAGGAAATGAAATGATGCTAACTCATTTCAAGGCCATGGCTCAATTTGGACTGTTGCGCCAGTTATTTTTGTGTTCAGGCGAACTGCCATACAACAATCTACTTTACACTCTTAAACTATATTTTAAATATCAATTAGTCACAGAACGACATATAGTTCTGACAAGAATTAATTTCCTTCACTCCGACACTCCGAATCTAGAAAGTGAAGAAGATTCTGAAAGATCTCATTTCGAAAAAAGTTTACGTTAGCAATAAAAAATAATACTCACTGTAAAACGAACAAATATTAACTAAAACACATTTTCCTTATTCCAATTTTATTTTTCAGAAACATCTTCTTGAGTGATCGGATTTAGTAATTTTACGCTTTTCAAAATATCTCACTATCTAACCGATCACTGTGAAATTTGATCTCATCACAGCATGCTACAAGTATCAGACAATCCAATTAATTTGATTTTTGGATGACCCACAAAAATTTCGCCAAGCACAAACTGGTAATCATTCGTTCGAAGAATTAAAAATATCTAATTTGTAGAGTTTTGGAGAGTATTTAAGAAACATATCCTACCTACAAGATGAAAAATTAGCTACTAGTTTCATTCGATCGTGAGAAAATTCGATATTTGTTTGTTTGAGCAACACGAACATGGCATGCCATTGAAACCAGGAAAATGTGAAAGGTTGGGTGAATCTTTCCGGCCTAGATTTGACATTATATTGAATATAATAAATATCAAATGAATCTGAATCATGAATTTCGAAAAGGGACCATCTCCTATGACAAATGAATAGAGATGAGTAATTTTCGAAATTCATGAATTCTATTCAAAAAACAGGATGCTATTCGGTTAGTATAATTTCAGCGAGATGTTAATTTCTACTCTTACGAAACAATTTGATTACTTCTGTGTCCATAACCTATTCACACAAAATGCCTTGACTGACTTTAAATTAAAGCAATCCCATCACGATACAGTGAAGAAGGTGTACCTGTTCAGTTTTTCGCAAAATCATGCTGAAACAACAAAGAAACCAATTATTGGAACAAATTAACAATAATCGATTGCATAGATCAGCTAAATTCAAATTTCGAACCCAAAACAATCAATCAATCAATTTCAAATTTTCCCCGAAGGAAAAGAGAATCTTGCTTAGTTTTTTTTTCTGTGGCGTCAAATGTAGTGTTCCTGGTGGAAAATTGACGAGGTCGTCATCGTCGCCACAGTTGAGCGCAGCGTCAAAATTTTAGATTAGACTACAATAGATGACCCGTCATGATCTTCATCACACAAAAATCGCTAGAGTCACGGTCGCGACGATCGACATCATGAGCGCCGTCATCAGCATAAATACTATCTCATCGCAATGCTAATCATGAAATAATAATGACTTTAGCAGTAAGGTAAGGCAGCTTGCACTGAATTTCAATATCGAACTGAATTTAATTCATGATCATGACCAAAGTGTGGTCTGAGTCTGACCTATTCAGATGAGCGGCCTTACATCGGCACATCAGCAGTAAATTACCAGTCAGTTTATACACACAATTTCTACTATTCCTTTGTGTAGCATGGAATTGAAACAAGGCTCATCGAATGCCCTGACACTTCCTTAGGGACGTCAAATTAACCCTTAAAATACAGCCATATATGAATGATTTGATTAAGCATTTGTAAGGCCGGAGAAAGGAAACACAGACATGCTTCTCGTCAACAACCGTGATTCCGAAAGGTTCACAAAAAACCAGGCTATTGTATGATTAAAATTCGTATAGGGTTAATTATAAAAATTCATTCAGGCCCAATTGCATATTCTCCGCTCCTACTGGGAAAAGTGGCGTTTCGACAGCGTCATGTAAGCCGTGACTTAACACATTTTGTGGCACGGAATGACTGGCCCGTTCGACAGTTCCTCGGCAGTAACTCTTCGTTCAGCACTTGTATTGGGCTATAAACAGCTACAAATCGATCAAATCTTTTCAAATTGTTTTTCAACACGATTGTTTATATTGTGCCATCAAAAGTCTCTGATAGCCAGAGGTTATCCTCCACCTCCTTTCCGAAATCCGTCAATAAAAAAGAAGTAGAAAAAAAACGGAGATTCATTTTGTAAGATGATCAAACGAAAAGATCTCCCGTAAGGCAGAAATTCAGTGGTGGAGTTGGGTGAAAAAGGTTTCATTCAAAAGGAGGTTTCCCCATTTTATAGTACACATCTCCATGTCATCGATCATCAATTCAATGAGCACAATATATTCAGATATGATGATCAATCTGTACGATGGTGCCAGAAATTCAATTTATCTGTTTTGATTCATGTAACAATTTTGTCTGTTTCGTTTCGACTTTTTTTTTTAATAATTGGCTTTGACCTCTCTCAGTTCGTGTAACAACGTTGCAATGTTTATTCATATTATTTTTGGTGGAGAAGCTGTCAGCATATTTGTAAAATGTTGTGAAGACCACATGCTGAAACGCTGATTATTAAAAACGGGAGTGTATGACTTTTGGTGTTAACAAAAAGTCGAATATTAAGTACTTTAAACGGTTAATAGTGTTCTACACAAAATTATTGTATAGTCGACAAGGAGGATTTGCTTCCTTTATGGACAGTCATGTTTGATGTCAAATGTATTACATGTATATATAACGAAAATGACGTATGATGTGATTATAGAAGACAGCTCCTCGCAACAGTTATAGCATTGGATGACCGGAAATTGTGATGTCAAAAATACTCGTAATGACATAAAAATAATAGAAGAAAGAAAGCTAAATCAAGCATGACAAAGAAGGGGTATTGGTGATCACAGATCAGATCCGTATTCGAATGTTAGCGGTTGAACAAGAGTCTAATGTCTCATATAGAGATCAGAAAACAGACTAGTTCGAAAATATTCTGATATAACTGTAGATGCTTATATGCGATCTACCCTTAACTGGTGTTTGTTTTGGAGGTAATGTGTGCGAAATTTCATTGAGATAGAAATAAAACTGTAGATTTGAATAAGAAGCAAACATTCCACACACTTATTTTCAAAATTCACTTTTGTGGTCCATCTATTGGTTTCTATTTCAACTAGCAATTACTCCATGATGGCAATACTGAAACTGAAGTAAAAGCATTGCCATTTTTAGTTATGGATCGATTTTCAACGGAGCAACGTGTAAAAGAAGTGCAAGCGTACTATGAAAATGGGATTTTTTTCAAAATTAGGCATTTCGCAAACTACGTGGAGATTTTGACAAACATAGACGCCCTTCGGAGGCCGAAATTAATGATCGTTTCGAGCAATATTTTCTTGTGTTTTCTATATCGGAGCCCTGGGACTTCTGTTTCCAATACGGAACGCTATTTCTTTTCTAGTTTCTACCAATATCGATGAGTTGTTAGAGAAGCTCCCTTCATCAAAAATCGCCCTGCCAGGCAATTTCAATGTACATAATACTGAATGGCTTAAGTACTTTTCGTCCACAAGCCTAGCAGGAAGATTGGTTCCACTATTTTATGAATCATACAACCTACACCAATTAGCAGATTCCACAACCAGAATATCTGATATAGAAGGTGTTCATCACCACAGGCCCCGATAAATACACAGCACTGGTTTCATCTCCTTCGGAAGTTCCGATCACAAATTGATATCGACCCGATTCACCACTTGCTACCTGAATATCAAAGGCAGAAGATGGGTCCTTATCTTGAGGCCGCTGCAAAAAAAGTTGCACTACGTATCAACGAGGACAAAACAAAATAAAGATGCAATCAAAAACAGGATGCCAGCACAATCGAACATCAAAGTAGGGAACCTCAGCATCGAATTCGTAGACGACTCTTCATTTACCTGGGTAGCAACCTGTCAAAAGACGCCAACGAAATTGACGAAATCAAGCGACGGATACAGCTAGCAAATAACACTTTTTTCTCGGTCCTACCCATAATGAAATCGAAGCATATGCACAGAAATACGAAGCTGAGCGACCAGTGCTATGCAATGACTGCGAAGCCTGGACTCTAACCCAAGCCTCCGAAAACATGTTAAAAACATTCGAACGGAAACTTCTTCGGCGAATTTTCGGAGCAGTTTACGACCGAGATGGATGGCGCATCCGGTATAACCATGAGTTGCATGTAATGTGCGATGAGCTGGAAGTTTCGAAAATCAATAAACTACAACGTCTTTAATGGGCAGGGCATGTACAACGAATGAACGATGTTCGCATGCCCAAAGAAAAAATGAACGGACGACGAGTCGACGGAGCGAGACTGCGAGGAGAGCTCAGTATATGCTGACGTTGAGCAACTACTGGGCTTCCAAGATTGGAGGACGCGGTCACGTTGGAGGACAAAGATGCAGGCGGCCAGGGCTGTTGTGCCACGATGATGATGATATTCTATCAAAAGACTACTATGGCATTATAATAAGACCGATTGGATACTGAACTGAACTGAACTGGGCCGACTGCTACTCGACTATATAAGCGAGTTAATTACATATTTTATATACATCATCTGGTACGGGATGTAATGTTTCATTTCGCATAGCTATAAGAACATCAAAGCAACTCTTGGTTTAACACAGATTGCAAACAAGTTATTATGAGAAAAAAAAAAGCGGCATGCCGTGTACAGTTACCCGTGTCAAATACCCTGACCAACTGTCTACCCAGCTCTGGTGCCTCAAATTATTCGAAAAGCTCGACTGTCTCTCGTACTAACCAAGATCGCTCTCGCCGAAATGAACCACACAAGAAGAGTGATGGGGACAGCAGGCCTCGGTAAGGCAAGGACAAGTGCTTTACAAAAAACACCCACTCCTGCCACTGACATGAGCGCCATTAAGGTGCTTCAGGTAAACCTGCACCACGCATAAGGAGCTTCGGACACTCTGTGCACGGTTGTTCGCCGAATAACAGGTCACACTCACGATAATTCAGGAACCATGGGTGGCTCAGGGTCGAGTTCGCGGTCTAAACATTATATCGGGTAAGTTGATTTATGAAAGGTTAGTTGTCCAGGTGCAGCGCTTTTGATCGACGAAAGCGTCAATCATAACTGCTGCTTTAGTTGAAATATCAACTTTAAACGGTTGTCAGATGGTGGTTGTCGTCGGCGTCGGTTTACTTTCCTTCGGACAACGTTAACATTCCACCCATTGAAGCTCAGCAGCTTTTCGACGTACTATACAGCGCGTTTCATGAATACCAGAGGCAAAGATATTAGATGGAAGTTGTTTGAGTATCTTCAACACCTGGATTACGCTGACGATATTTGTATTCTTTGCAATTAATCGGATCATCTAGTTCAAATGACGGATACTCTGCACCGCGAAAGTCACAACGCGGGGCTTAAAATCAATGCTGCCAAAACTAAGTACTTGAGCTTGGACCCAGAAAGACAGAGCGAAATCTGTGTTTCGGGGCAAACGATGGAAAAAGTGGACAATTTTTGCTACCCCGGAAGCGTAGTTATAGGAAATGGTGGAGAGGATGCCAATGTACTGTCTCGCATCAATAAGGCTGCTTTTTCAGTTTGACTCTTTTCTAGCAAAACAACATCTCCAGACGCACCAAACTCAGGATCTGCGAAACCAACTTAAAATTAGTGCTTCTATATGGCTGTTCAACTTGGAAGGTGACCAGGGCGATATTATTATTATTATATTCTAAGGGATAGCCGAAGCAGACCACTAACGTTTGGGTCCCTTTTCGCCCCCTCCCGGCCATCAGTGGCTTCCAGATGTCGACTGATAGTTGTCGACCTCTTTCTTCATCACTGAGTCCCGTGTTATTGTTAGAATTTGTTTAAGGCTGAGTTTACTCATGGCTTCCACACTTATCGTGTGCCAGCCTGTGATCCTTAACCTCGTGCTAGCCAGTGCTGGACATTCGCACACAATGTGTGCTGCCGTCTGGGCCTCCTCCAGGCATAGCCTGCAAACGTTATCTTCCCCGATTTTCATCTTGGCCAGATGAGCTTTAAAATTACCATGCCCTGTGACCAAGGCAGTTAGGGTACTCCGTTTATAACTGAGTACCTTTCTCGCTTCCCTACCTAAAGGGCTGGTCATTGCATTCCGAGCTTGTTTGCAAGTGACTAGCTCCTGCCATCTTTGTTGATGCATGGAGTCCATCCACTTCCCAACCTTCGCTCCAATCATGCCGTTCCCCAGAGCAACTCTGGGTTCTGGGCCAATGAAAGTTGCTGCAGATCACTGTTTTGCTAGGGCATCCGCCGCTTCATTTCCTGTTGTACCTATGTGTCCTTTTACCCACATCAGCGTAACCTCATTTTCTGAGGCACACGTGTTGAGCTTCCGAACACACTCTAGTACCAGTTTAGAGTTTATGTTCGTCTGCAGCATGCGTCTGATCATCGATTGGTTGTCCAGTGCAATAAGGATTTTCTTCCCCCGCACCTGACCTTCAAGCAGGTGGTCCAACGCATGCAACAAACCAAGCATCTCTGCCTGGTATACGGACACATACTCTCCTAGACTAAGCGCACATGCTAGGTTTAGCTCTTCAGAGTAAACCCCCGCCCCCGCTTTACCGTTCATTAAAGAGCCATCGGTAAAAATGCTGATCTCATTGTACATACACTCATTGTGTATGTTTCCATCTGCAATGTGAGTCTTGTGTAGTCTTTCAACTGCCCTACGTCTACTCATGCCTTCTACCAGCATTAGTCTCATCATGAATAATGTCTAGGATGCTCTAATGACCGCTGCTAGTTCCAAAGCGATGCCACATGACATCCCTTTCCATGCGTATTGCCGAAAGCGCCGCCGTTTTCTTTATAAATAAGTCCAACGGCGGCAGTCCCAGCAATGCCTCCATTGCTCGCGTTGGTGTGATGCGCATTGCACCACATATGCTTACGCAAGCTATCCTTTGTACCCCATCTAGCTTCTGCTTTGTGGTATTCTGCATGGCTTTTGGCCACCATACCACTGATGCGTAGGATAGAATGGGTCTTACCATCATTATGTAAATCCAGTGTGTCGCTTTAGGTGAAATTCCCCACCTACGAGCACACACTCTCTTTCATTGATGCAAAATCCTTTTCGCTTTTTGGATCTTTTCATCAACGTGAACATTCCAAGTTAGTTTCGCATCTAAGGTAACTCCTAGATGCTTCACTTCCTTGGACACCTTAATTTCCGAACCAAAAAGCCGTAAGGGAGTTATCTCTATGTCTTTCCTCTTACGAGTAAAAATCATAGTGTTTGATTTACGAGTACTAGCGTTTTTGGTTAGCTCTTGCTCATTACACCATTCTTCGGTTACTTTGAGAACACCTCCTTGTGGGAATACTCGGACTACCTTACCCCGTATTCTGTCACATCCACTGACCAGGGCGATAACAACTAGATTGCTAACTTTCGTGAACCAGCGTCTACGGCCCATGCTACACTCACGTTGACTAGAGGTCATTTCTAACGACGACTTCCTGTTCATTACTGATCGGGACAGGATAGACACTTCCCTAAAAAGGCAAAAAGGGCAATGGATGGGTCGCCCAGTTCGAATAGGGCCGAAAAACATTCCTAAACAGGCCCTCGATTGGAACCTACAGGGAACCGATACAAGTCGCCGCGTTGGAGGACCTAGAAACACCTGGAGAAGATCAGTTGAGGTTTAGGGTAACTCAGTGGGGAAATCGTGGAGTCAGTTGAGGCGATGGCGGTGAACAGGACGAGGTGGGAAGTCAGCGTGCTTAATGCCCTATGCTGCACAAGGGGTTAACAGGAGCCAGAGAGGGAGAGCGAAAGAGAGAGAGACAATTTATTAAATCTGAATTGCGGGAATCCATTATCGATCAAATATTGATCCATTGTAAATAGGTAACAATTATAAATTTGAAATTGATAAAACGGTATTTCGAAAATCAATTTTGTTGATAGTCAATTTTCCAATCAATCGCAATTTCGGTGTTGACGGAGTTATACCTGCATTGCAAGTTATAAGTGTTGAAAAATTTGTTTGTTAGCCAATGTTTGCTTCATACTCGTGCTCCTGCCCTCCTGGGCTATCGGCCTAAAATGAGAGGATGCGACCAAAAGCAGTTTTCAGGCTCTCCGTATCAATCATACGTCCTATAATTATGCATGGAGACGTAGTTTGGTTAAAAGGTTATCTTGTATTACTACCAATGATCTCAGGACCACACCAACTGCTGCGCTTGGTGTGCTACTTATTTATAATTTGCTTTCCGTGAATATCTTTGCTGATCAGATGGCTGCGATTACGCACATCCGTCTTCGTGAAATTGGCCAGTGGACAGTGTCTACTAATGTTCATCAGGCATACAGTATACCGATAGTCAGGCAGCTATTAAATCCCTATAGGCTGCACTTTCCATTTCGAAAACCGTCGTGCAGTGTCGCACTACTCTGAAGGTGCTCTGTGATTTTTCAACATCGCTCTTTGCTTGATATTCAAAAATAAAAATCGATCCGTATCATTTTCCTCGTGGGACTAGTATGTTACCCGCTATTTGATGAAATATAGTACATCACAAAAACTATGATTTTTCCACTTCGTGCGAGCAAACGAGCATTTAACAAAGAGTGTTTTAAAGTGAGATTATCTCGAAAACTATTTAAGATACCGAAAATGTGGTTACAACATTTTGTATACATTTTTTGTGTTCCTTAATTTTGTCTTAGAATTTTTTTTCTAAAACGTAATAGTTAGGAACATAAAAGCAAGATACCAAAACACTCCCCTTTAATCCCCTCCCAACGCGCGAGCTCACTCTCAGGCAAAGTCAAGTTTCAAAACACTGGATTTTTTTCCCTCAATCACCAATTATTGGCACTCGTCATCTGGGGTAATACTACTGAGCCGAATTTTAACTTTGAGCAACACATTGAATGCAGAATTCGATGCTTTTTAATTAAATTAAATACTACAAAGATTTTCGATAGAAGGCACCGTTTAGAAGTTATAAGGAAAATATTAAAAAAAAGGCTTAAATTTCTTGGTTTCTTGCCTCTACAGCCGCTCTGCCGCGGGGTTCATAATGGCTCCATCTCTTTAAAGTGAAAATATGTAGCCCACCAACATTCGTATCGAACGGGATTTATCAATTATACATATTTCGCAAGGCCAAATCCCTTAGTGCCCCAACTACTGGTCGTTCCCGAGGGATTTAATCGCCGATTAACTATCGGTACACATGGTGATTTCCCCTACCGATATGATATTACATCCCAAGCTTGCCCAGAAATCGCCATAATCCCTAATAATCGAATGAAAGAAGCTAGAAAAATCCGGAAGATAAAGTGACAGACTTACGAGGGTAAGCTCAAAAGTAACTCCTGCCAACATCCGGTGAAAGATAGTGATGGAAAGCTACTTATCTTGGAAGAAGATCAAATGAGGCGGTGGAAAGAACACTTCGCCGCGGTCTTGAACCGTGTAACCTCTGGTGAAGTTCCCCCTCATATAGATAATTTAGCTAACCATCAAAATGTGCGTATACGGTCCACTGCCCCGACTAAAGAGGAAATAGTCACTGCAATTATTGCACTAAAACGAGGAAAGGCCGCCGGACTTGACGGCATCCCTGCCGAACTTTATCAAGCAGCGCCAAGCGTAACTGCCGATTTGCTGCACCCACTTGTTGATAAAGCGTGGAATACAGAGACCTTTCCCACTGAGTGGAAGGAAGGTTTGATCATCAAACTTCCAAAGAAGGGTAGCCTCACAGACTGTAATAATTGGAGAGGCATTTGTGTGCTTCCTGCCGTTGCCAAGATAATAGCTAAAATCGTCCTGGAAAGACTAAAGGCCCACTTAGAAAGCACAATTGATGAAGAGCAGGCTGGCTTTCGATCCGGATTCTCCTGTGTCGATCACATTAACACCTTGCGAATCATCATCGAGCAATGCGCGGAATACGATTCTCCGCTTCACTTGCTTTTCATCGATTTCGAAAAGGCTTTCGATAGTGTGAACCGGGATTCTATATGGGCGGCCTTGCGCAGGAGAGGCATCCCTGAGAAGCTTGTGGCTATTATTAAGGCAACCTATGACGGCGCGAAATGTCGCGTTCTGCATAAAGGTAAGGTGTCGGGGGACTTTGAGATTCGCAGTGGAGTTCGGCAGGGGTGCATCCTCTCACCGATCCTATTCCTCATTGTGATCGGCGATGTGTTGCATGCAGCCCTATCCGGACTCGACAGAGGAATTCAATGGACTTTGACATCTTATCTACAACATCTTGACTACGCTGACGACATATGCCTACTCTCCCACAAAATCATGGATCTGTCCGCAATGGCGTTAGATCTCGAGAGGGAGGCAAGCAAGGTTGGGCTAAAGATTAATACCAACAAGACCAAGGTTCTTAGCCCGCCGTTGCGAAAAAGAAATCCGACACCTGTTGCCATCAATATTAATGGGCAGCCTGTGGAGAAGGTGGACAACTTCGTCTACCTGGGTAGCATTGTTGCCGAAAATGGTGGTACGGAGCAGGACATCGCTCGTCGTATCAACCAGGCTAAACGTGCATACGGCATGCTATCCAAAATCTGGCAGGGCAGTTATCTCAGCATCAAGACCAAGCTGGGCCTGTTTCGCTCCCTGGTACTATCAGTACTTTTGTATGGGAGCAGTACATGGAAAGTTTCCGTAGGAGTTACCAGAAAGCTGCAAGTTTTCGTCAACTCATGTCTTCGTCGAATTTTAAGAATTTTCTGGCCCGAAACAATATCAAATGAAGAGCTAAGTCGGCGTACGGGTCAGATGCCAATCGACGAATTGATACGCAGGCGAAAATGGCAGTGGATAGGTCACACATTGCGGAAGAGTGATAACTGCATTGCTTTGCATGCCATGAAATGGAACCCCATTTCCAACCAAGGCCGACCAAGAGGGGGTCCTCGAATCACATGGCGTCGATCTGTGGCAAAGGAGTGTCAGGTACTGGGTAAGTCTTTTGGGGAGTTGCGCCCCATTGCCCAGAACAGAGTACGATGGCGCGCAGGAGTAGTTGACGCGCTATGCCCCGCTAGGGGTTAAGGCAAAGTAGTTCAAAAGTTCTCGGTCTGACACAGAAATACCGTTACAATCAGCAAAAATGTATGTTTCCTGCCAGGGTGCAAGTGTCGTTAGTTCCTATGACAAGTTTCAACTTGTTCTCTCAAGTATTGTAGTTTGCTTACGCGAATTTTTGCAGTAGACGTCTTACGTGTTGTTTTTGTTAAAATGGAGAAACTTGAATATCGTGCGGTCATAAAAATTTTCGCATTGGATGGATTAATCCCTAAGGAAATCCATCCGAAGTCAACAAAAGTTTATGGTGACTCTGCTCCTTCGATGTCAACCGTTAAAAAATGAGCAGCTGAATTTAAACGTGGTTAAAGAAATTTGTTTCTGGGAAGCGCTTCGCATCCAATGAAGAAGTTTAGAGGGCCGTAGATGAATATTTTCACAGCCTTCACAGACTCTCACTTCCGGGAAGGAATATACTGATGTTGCAGAAACGCTGGACTAAGTGTGTTGAAATCAAGGGAGATTACGTAGAAAAATAAAATCATTTTTTCTACTGAAAATCGCAGTCTTTCTTTGCCAGGCCGAGAACTTTTCACCTTAGCCTCGTATATCCAACCCCTCCGAGTAAACACTAGGGTCCTCTTCTGTTTTTGGGCCATCAATAAAAATAATAATTATTGCAGATAAGTATTAAGGATCCACTCATCTCTCGATGGAATAACGCTGGTATAGACCTTGTTGCCAATGAATAGTATGAATAATGAATTCACTTTTTGAGAAAAAACACCGTGCAAATGCGAATTCTGCTTTTAAAGTACCGTTTAAATTGGGGGAATAGGTTCGTTGTGAAAACCGCATAAAGCGAAATCGTTAAAAAAAAGTACCGTGTAAATCGGGGGACAGGTGTACTTAATGTCAAGCGCAATTCATTCATACAAACCTTACGTCGCATCTTGGAGAATATCCTAAAATCTAACTAGAACAAATAACACTTGAACTTGAACAAAAATGGACAAAAAATGTATTAACTGCTAACATGTCACCCGAATTTCCACAACTTCCACTTATAACTACCATTCATATTTGCATTCATTGATCACCAACCTAAATGCAGCGTTAAAACAAGCCTTACACTGGCGGCGTCGTGATCCGACAATAAAACCACACGGAAAGTAAAATCAATAATGCAACGTTGGAATATGATCGCCGTATGACATAATTGCAACAAAGTGCATACTTTAAGTTCTACTTAGCGAAAATACTAAAATAAATAAAAAACCGGTAAACATATATGTTAACTGCCAATGACAACACAAAACCACCACCGGTGATCCCTTGAACAAATGTTTTCTTTATTGAGCACAAGCTGTTCCGACCATGTTCCATTAACCCGATCTTTCTGTTTGCTCTGGGAGCACTTGTAATTGGATTAGTGTAGATAAAAGATGATAAATATTATGATTGCAAAATGCATGCTTAATTGGATGTAATTTGTGAGGTGACAATTGTATCGTAAAATCCGACTTCATTGATCACATATAGAGTATAGTCGATAAACGTTTAACAGCTGTGGTCTTAATGAGTTGTCTGATAAATAGGTTGGCAAAAAAACTAATAATCAGCAGACGATTGTTATGAGACATTGATTTTGGCGGATAAATAAAGACTACCAATATGCCAGATTAAGATAATAACCGTTCTTAAATCTAGAATATGGATTCTGATAACAACACGAATTTGAGAGTTTATTACTAGCAGAAATAAGTTCTCCTTCTAAGAGATTCCTCCACTTTTGGAGTTCGTTGAATATCAAAACTACTATGCATGTCATCATCATCGCGGCGCAACAGCCCGAAGTCGGGTTCTGGCCGCTAGATCATCGTCTTCCAATTATTTCGGTCAAGTGACCGCGTCCTCCAATTTGAAACACCCAGTAGTTGTTCGGCGTCCTCACCTACTGAGTCTTGCCAACGAGCTCTCGGTCTTGCTCGTAGCCTTACTCCGTGGAAGCTTCGTCCATTCGATGTTTTCATAAGCATGCGGTCATTGTCCATTCGTTGCATATGTCCTGCCATTGTAGACGTTATAATTCGACAATTCTCGAAACGTCCAGCTCATCGTACAGTTCGTACAGCTCATGGCTGTGCCCGATACGCCATCCATTTCGATCGTAAACTACTCCGAAAATTCGTCGAAGGACATTTCGTTCGAATGTGTTCATCATGTTTTCGAAGGCTTGAGTAAGGGTTCAGGTTTCGCTGCCATAGCATACGAGTATATCAGGTCGTATGATGGTTTTGTTTGAGGAGCTTAGTATTCCTGTGCACATGCTTCGACTTAATTATTGGGAGCGCTAAGAAGAAAGTCTTATTTACTAGCTGTATCCGTCGCTTCATTTTGTCAGTTTCATTGGCGTCCTTTGACAGGTTACAACCCAGGTATATGAAGTCGTCTACGAATTCGGTGTTGAGGTCCCCGACGATGACGTTCGTTTGTTCTGGCGTCCTTGTTCTTGATTGCATCATAACTTTGTTTTATACCGGTTAATGCGTAGTCTAACTTCTCTTGCAGCCGTGTCAAGATTATGTAGAAGTTCTTCTGCAGCGGGCGGGTTTCGGGATAGATGATGATGTCGTCAGCGTACGCTATCAACTGCATCGACTTGAACAGCTGTGTGCCGCTGTGGTTAGCATTCATTACCCGGATGGCGTGTTCAAGTGCCAGATTGAAGAGCGTCGGAGCCAGTCCATCGGCTTGCTTCAGTCCAGTACGTGTTTCAAGGAGATCAGTCAGCCTGTTTGGATCCTGACCTGTGAGATGGAGTTGGTTATCGTCATCTTTGTTAATCGTACTAATTTGACTGATATATCAAATTGCAGTATGATGTTATACAGTACATTATGATCGATACTGTCGTATACTTGCTTAAAATCAAGAAAGATTTTGTACTACACTTCAACGTCGTATTAACAGCATTTTCACAGGATCTGTTTGACCGTGATCCGCAGCTGATCGGTTGTAGATCTGGAAACCACCTTGATACTCGCCAATGCTTCGTTCAGCGTACGGCTTTATTCCATTTTTCAAATTTTTCATCAGTATTTTGTAGGGCGTACCGCCTAGTGAGATGCCTCTGTAATTCTCACACCGCAATTTATCTCCCTTCTTGTGAATGAGTCAGATGATGCTCTTGCGCCAATCTTCAGGGATCATCTCCTTCTCGCAGAAGAAGTTGATGTATTGCATTTAATAGACCCGTTTGGTTTGAGCAACTGCAAGGCGAGATCAACTTCTTCTACTGTCGGAGGTTGTGTATTGGGGCCATGATCGATCATATCGTCAAAGTTTGGGGTTTCTTGGAAGGGGACGTGGGATGCGGGATTAAGAAGCTGTTCGAAATAGGACGCCAATCGTTTGCTGATGCTATCGGTGCCGCTGATCATGTTTCCATCCTTGTCCTTACTGAAGCTAGTCCTGGGTTGATAGTCATTCTTAATAGTGTTTACTAGTCTGTACGTTTGTTTGGTGTTTCTATTAGCTAGGTTATCATTAATATTCAGCAACTGCTTGCCAAAGAATTTTCGTTTCTTACGTCTAATTATTCTATTTGAAATTCGCCGTAGCTCGTCATATTTTTCCCTCTTAGCTCTAGTTGGACGTTGGATACCATGTCTATAATCTTCGGTCTTTGCGTCAAGTATTTTTTTGCATTTTTCGTCGAATCAGTCATACCGCGTTCGCCAGGCTTTATGCCCCAATACCTTTCCTGCGACCTCCTTGATAGAACGTTTAAGTTCTTCCTAAAACCCCTGTACACCTATGTTGCCGATGTTGTGCAGCCTAGGTTAAAGTTTTTCTTGAAAGGTGCCTGCGCCGTAGCATCGTTCAAGAGGTTGTCAACCGCAAACATTTCGGGAGGGCTGATTCCTGATTGGCACACTGAAGAGACCCTACATCGATAGGTTGTCTTTAGCAAGTGATCACATCAGACAGACATGAGTCTCATGTCTGGCTACCGCCGTTTCGGTTTCGAATCCTGTCCTCGTGGACATGGATGTTTGTGTTGTCTTCCCCATGTGGTACAGGGTGTAATAATAATAAGCCACAGCATCTCCCGGCTTGTCGCAGGTAGGCGGCTAATTGGGAGAGAAGGAGCAGGAGGTGCATGCTGACAACTGCATTCTCCGAAACTAGTGTATGTCAACGAAACACATAGAACAATGGCAATTGAGTAGTAGTATAATCGGACATCCATCACGCTTCAATCTCATCTTTTACATATAAGGACATGGTCAATCTCGTGCGTGTATCCGGAGATTTCCGGGTTTCTTTATGAGTGGGTCGGTGCGGAAAGCATGTTGAGCTTACAAGAAGGTGCACAGTAGATTGATTGTTGACTCTTTTCACTGCATTTCTTGTGGAGGTTGTGTCCCGGTCTCACAGTGGCTCCCAGGGCCGGTCAAAGGCTAAGGCGAAACAGGCAGCCGCCTGGGACGCCGACTCTGAAAGGGCGCCGAAAAGGGCGCCAATAGGAAGGCCAAAGACGAGAATGAATTTCACCAATTTAGAGGTGAATGTAATATAATTCCTTTTAAATAATTCGCAATTAATCCGATCGAAAGTGATTCTCACAATTCAATTCAATTTCCACGCGTGAACGATTCAATGTAGAACCTTTCTTCATTTTCCAGTGAGAATGACGACAAACACGCCAAACAAAATGGTTCGCGAAACGCAGTGGTAATGAGGAGATTTTTGTTGGAAGTTGATATGGTTGTGAAATGTTTGGTTCGATCGCTTGTTGCGATCATTGATCAAGGTCCTGAAAGCAGACTTTTTTGATCTCTTCCATATGATTGCCCCTCCGGTTAAATATGAGCTGTCAACTGTCAATATTTGGATCGGAAAATATTCCCCTCCGGATCTGAAAAGTATTCTGATCCAAAAATTGACAGATGACAGCTCAAATTTAACCGGAGCGGAAAGCATATGGAGGAAAAATCGTACCATCTGATCAAATTTGACCTGGACTGGTCTATTTAAACTGCGCGCGTAAGCCAAATCGGTAACATTTCTTTTCCTAGGTTGGTACAACCTTCTTTGACATTCGTGTGAAGTCTGATCGAGACTTGTCAATTAGTGAGTGTTTGGCAGATATTTGTTTACGACGCAAAAAGTTTGAATGGCGATTTTCACTATGGACAAAAAAATTGAACAACGAGTTTGCTTGAAATTTTGTGTCTATTTGCCGTCTACGTGAAGCTATTCGTCATAAGCGGCAAGATTTGTGGGCCGACAATTCATGGATTTTTCACCACGATAATGCGCCGTCACAATCCAGCCAGATTGTTACTGAATTTTTGGCTAAACACGAAACGAAAGTCATCGCTCAGCCACCGTATTCGCCAGATTTGGCTCCCTGTGATTTTTTCCTGTTTCCGAAACTGAAGTATCAACTCCGGGGAACGCGCCATGAGTCGACTGAGGCCATTAAAAGAAATTCGCTGAAGGAACTAAAGGCCATTCCGGCAGAGGCTTACAGCAAGTGTATGGAAAATTGGATAAACCGTTGAAATGCTTGTATTGAATCAAAAGGAGCCTATTTTGAAGGCGATAATAGGGATTTGTATTAAAATACATGAAAATGTTGTTTTTTTTTTAACCAGTCCGGGTCAAATTTGATCAGATGGTAAAAGTATTTTTTGTTGAGAATAATTTTCCTCCCGAAGGGGGCCCAAAAATGCGTGTTCGCCGGTTTCGACCATTGGTGCGAAGCGTAACTAATTAGACGGCTCTGCTTTGCGCATCGCAGCAGTGGGAGAGGCGGAACCGGGAACGACCAAATCGATGTTGTATCGGCTTATATACGTCGGCCAACACGACATGGGAACGAGTTTCGTATCCAATGCAAATTGTAACATGTAGCTTGCCGATGCAAAATTCTGTATCTGTTCTGGCTAGGCGCCAGTGGCCACAATACACAAATACGTTTTTTTAGGCGACTGTCATCGACATCCATACAACATATATGGCGCTTATCATGCCAGAGCTTATCATGCGTCAGAATGTCCTTGCCTGTGCCTTAAGTTAGACTTTGGCCGGTGCTGGTGGTTCCCCGATGCCAGTTGTCTTTCCCAGCTTTTGCATTGAAATATCCGAGCAGTATTTTGACGTCGTTCGTTGGAAGTCAGCCCAATTTGTTTCCGGGATGCTCAGTTTGTTTTCCTCGACCTGTTGTAGTAGTGCCTTCTCGGCCCCCGGCCTGTTCAGGGAGCGTACATATCCGACATAATAATCCGTTAAACGTTTGCGTGGTTGTTGTTGTTGTTGATTCGTCCACTCTGAGGTTTTTTTATTCCGCGTTTCTTGACATGGAGTAGTTTTTACAAGGATGGGTTGTCGGCCCATCGGTTATCCCTATTCAGGGGTGGCCATGATGATAGCTGTTTCAGGTGGTTCATAAGGTACCAGAGTTCACACAACTATGTTGTTAGTCCGACTACGTGATTCATGTCGCCCTAATGACCTGAGACGCTTAGGTGTAACTTAGCTAGTCGGGCTACAGCTATATTATTCCGTCCTTCTTTCACAACCATGGCTTGGGACAGGCTTCGGCGGAGTGTATACGTGTACATCACCAAATAATTTGATGTGATTTGATTTCAAAAATGATACTTTTTTTGTTTCGAAGCCAATTCTTATTTTCTGGTCTCATGTATAACACATACATATGTATATGTAGTCTCGAACGCAGATTTTTAACTCAGTTATTCTGTTTTATCATTTTTTTATTTTTTTTTATTACTACATAAAACCTACCATAGTTAAATCAATTTCAACAATCAACCAATTTTCCATTTCACACTAGCTTAGAAATAACAAATGTACAATATCTCACCTATGACGGATTTAATTCTAGAATTGAGATTTCTAACCAAACGAAAGATATTGTCAGCGATGGTATCATACTCCTCCTTTCCTATCATTATCGTTCTCATCATCATCATCACCATCATCTTCGCCTCAGAGTGAATATCTGATTTCAATACTCCTTCAAAAAACCAGCTGTTGCTGTCAACTTTTCAAGCGCAACCAAACTTTCCATGATTCTCGACTACCGTACGTTGATATTTAGATGTACCATGTATGTAGGTATAACAAAATAATTATCATATTGTATCTTCCATTGAAAGATACTCGTACATACGAGTATAGATGTCTTGTACTATTTACGTATATACGAGTATTTCATACGAACACAGCGTACTATTTAAGTTTCTTCTTTTGACGTGACATCCATATCTAATTTTCGTCTATCAGATGAATTTCAAGTTAAGATATCAGAGATGAGAAATAATTTCACTTGGCGTTAAATTGAAGTAATTTTCTATATGGAACGAATCTCGAAGATGAGATAATTAAAGATTAAAGTTTTGGTTGTTTGAAAATTAAACGGTTTGAGTTTATTACGAACACTGGAAGGTTTGTTTTTTTTCTAAACATTGCACATCAACTTTTTGCTAATTTTTTTTCAAAACCTTAAGCTCCAAGATGGACTTCTTCGGCAGTAATGCGAAATACTTCGAAAATAATTTTGAGTTAAACTTTTATAGGAAAGTCGTTTGGTTCAGCCGTGTTATTAGAAATGTTTTACTTTTTCTTCAGGTATACAGGAAGCGTTAGAGGGACTACACACCTTCTGTTTATCGCTCAGTTTATCACGTGTGACATCATGTCTGAACGATAATCCGTGTGAACTGCTCAGTTTTGGCAGATTTTTACGCAGATCTAAGATCTGTGCATTCGGACCCTGGTTTGTAACGATAATCTGCGCAGATTACACAGTTTATCGTACAGTTTTATTAGTTTTCGACCAAATTTCACATCACCACCAAGCGGAACTGCATAGGGCACAGTCAGTTTGGTTCTCCCATTGCTACCATCACGTTTATCATTTGGTTTGATCAGTTTTCGTCCAAACTTCACCATGGCCACTGCTAAAAAAGATGCGGTTTTTTTTTCACAGATATTTAGTACAGATATCTGCGCAGATAATCTGAAGGTCTGTAGTCGCCTTTACAGTTAGTACGTCCGCCCTCTAGTCCCCGGTTATAAAAATACTGATGACAGTTATACAGTAAAACTTCGTTCTTTATAACGAACTCTAAGAGACCTGATACTCAGCAATTCGTTATTTCCGAATTCAAAGAAATTTAAAGTATCTACACTGCATGCACATACATCGGCACATGGATATGGCTACCGAATGCGTAGAACATGTTTTGTCCATCCAGTACCAGTATAATCAACGATAATGGGATCTTGATAAAGCCTACGTCGATATCTTCGTCAAACATGTTCCCCACATTCGGTAGTCATAAGACATATCCATGCACCGATATATCTGCATGCACTGTAAATACTCGTCGTGTAGACTACTTTCATCCTAAAGCTGGACTCGAATGTCTCTTTTGAAAGTGTGTTTGTGATCATCAACCATAGTGGTTTTCGAGGTGTAAAATTTTGGAAACGGATCAATCGGCAAGTGTTCTACATAACATTCAAGAGAAACTGAACGTACGACACCGGTGGTACCTGATATGAGTCGGGAAGAACGGCACTGGTTTCGTGATTATACGAAAGTTCAATTTTATGGAGTATGAGGTCGAGGAGGATGGATTTTGGCAGCACGAGTTTTTGAGATAGATATAAGAGCTTTCCAACGATTGGTGAACGATTTTCGTGGGATGAAAACTAACGGAGTTCAATTTCCCTTAAGGGGGGAAACCACATTATGCCGGGGTCACACCTATCCGATCATACTCCGATCATACTCCGATCATACAGTGGGACGAGTATATGAGAGGGAAATTATATGGGATTTCGGACGCGTTGTGGCCCGGGCTTTAGTTCACACTTTTCTGATACGCGTCCAATCATACTCCGTTCGAAACCCAATACCATTTCCTTCTCATACACTAGTTCGACTGCATGATCGGAGTATGATCGGATAGGTGTGGAGGTGTGGAGGTGTGGCCCGGGCTTTACGAGGTTAAAAAAATCCAATTTTTTTTTTATTGCATAAATTGTTAGCTTAACAATCCAAGAATAAGCTGCTAAAAGCGAGCGCTCATCGGGCATAGTCTACAGGCTCGAGCGCACAGCAGGTAGGGCGGAGCACTACCTCTGGTAGTCCCTTTATGTACTTACGTAGCCTTGTAGCGGAGCCCCACCTTTCAATATTTGTTTTCAAATAACGGTATAGAAGGTACTACAAGCATCAACACAAGGGATTATTTCGGTTATATTCTGTTTTTCAAACGCGTTTTTTTCTCAAAATGACTTTTTTTCACATTTGCGGGAAGTCTAACTCAAAAAGTAGTGAACCGATTAATATGAGAGGGACTACACACCTTCAGTTTATCGCTCAGTTTATTACGTGTGACATCACGTCTGAACGATAATCCGTGTGAACTGCGCAGTTTTGACAAATTTTTACGCAGATCTGAAATCTGTGCATTCGGGCCCTGGTTTGCAACGATAATCTGCGCAGTTTACACAGTTTATCGTTCAGTTTTCGACCGAATTTCACCATGACCACCGGTACCGCACAGGCCACAGTTAGTTTGTACGATATGCACACTTCGCCAAAACTGATAGAACTGAAGAAAATATCGGAACTAATTTAGCGAAAATCGAATGTAGCCTACACACCTTCAGTTCAGATGACTGCACAGATTTTTTCACAGATATTTAGCACAGATAACTGCGCAGATAAACTGAAGGTCTGTAGTCCCCTTGATAATTGAAAGTATGATTCTTTCTCCTCCATATGCTTTCCCCTCCGGTAAAATTTGTACCACGAACTGTCAATTGTTTGATCTGAAAATATTCCCCTCGGGATCTGAGAAGTATTCTGATCAAAATATTGACAGTTGACACTTGACAGCACATATTTTACCGGAGGGGAAAGCATATGGAGGAGAAATCGAAAAAGTCAGATCCTGAATCGGCTTTCAGGACCGTGACCAAATTGAGTTTCCTAGATAACGGACAAGAGCAAACGGAAACCTCTGCATCCTACAGAAAAAAAAAACAACTTGTCGGGTTTTTCTACAAGCGTTACATCATCGAAACAGCCTATGAACCTACCAAAAAAAGAAATAATAACACTCACTCAAAATGCTCTATCGAGAGTCGAAAAGACGGATTTTGGTACCCAAAAAGGCGTTATAATTTACTGTATATCTGTATTAAGGTAGATTTTGTAGCAACGGAGCGTGCTTGAGCCTTTTCAAACCCCTTACACTATCCGTGGATTATTTTTGCATCTGCCTGGGATTCCACAGTATTGGTGTTGGGGGTAATGAAAGATTTCAGGGCTTCATCCGTTGCACCTTGAGTCCGATTATCCTTACTCTTTTAGCTTAAGGGTATACGACGCGGTAGTCAACAACACACTTCCATTACGTGCTACAGGTACCAGCGTCGGTTATGAAAATGATGCATGTAGTAAACACACTATGTTACATAACTATGTTTTATGGGTGGGCAATGAGGAACAATAAGCGTTATGCCGGAAACTAATGGGGAGGAGGGTAGTGGAGAGGGGAGGATAGGATAATAGAGGGATGAAGAGGAGACATTCCTTTCTCCATAAAGGTATCCTATCTCGATACATTTACATTTGACATTTAGAACTATACTCTTGAGTTGATTTGTAGGTTTGCATGAGAATCGTATGAGCATCGCCGGAGCAGGGACATAAAAGTCCCAAAGGAGATGAAGCGTAAAGGTCGCCCTTTATAGAAGTAAAGTCAGATGCCAATTCCGCTACCACAATATTTAGTCTCACTGAGATCGTTAATTAGCTTGACTTGTAGCAAAATCCGTCTCTAAAAGATTTATTCTTTTTTTTGTGTGTCAACAACTGCGTTTTCCTAGTTTCTTCGACTATGACGTGAAACTTGAATAATGTATTAAAATATCCTACGATCAGTGGAAAAAGAATCATCTCATGAATCCAAACATGCTTGTTCTGCATCACTTCTGCATTGTAAATTTAATGATACCAATTATGTTCGACATGTCTTGATCACTTTGTTTTTAAAATCTAGTTCAACAGCTCACGAGTCAAACGACGCAAATAGAGCGCTGCATTCATCGTTTGCTCTCATCTGGTTTAAAGAAAATGGCAAGATTGTGAAGATGTTTAGCTATAGTAGGTATCAGAACATTTTGTACAAAGTCGGTGGTAGGAAATGAATAATTATTGTTTTTAATATTTGCATAATGTCCACTAGGCGACTGAAAATAGATTCACATCACCGTAGGCTAGTACAAGATATTCAGATGTTTTCCAGCATAATCATTTTTTTGAAAAATCACTTCTTTGAAAAATGTTTTACACGGTGTATTGAATGTTTTCAATTTAAATTGGGTATTAAAGCGGAAAATGATGTTGGTACAAGCTAAAATTGAAGGACAAGAATAATTAGACTAGTTTGAAAGTATGGTTCAGAATAACAACGTGTTATCAATATTCAAATTGAAGATAGAGCTATTGAGTGTAGAGGATGTCAATATATGCTAGTCAACGGTCCCTTTAGGAAACAATACGTAGTCAAGATTTGGTTAAGGCAATCGTTACTTTTCTCGTTAAAACTTTTGGTCACCTGGGGCCAACGGAGCATCTAAGTCAACTGGAAATTTCCCAAATCAAATTAATTGCACTGCCACCTTAAATATGATTAAGTAAATTATAATAAAAAAAAATATAAAAATAATAGTCCAATCACACAATTTTAAATAATGGATGAAGATATGTAATATGTATATAATCCAGATGGCGCAACAGTTAGCACGTTCGTCTTCTGTGTATTGAGCTTCTGTTCGAATCCTATTAAATGCAGTAAGCCCCCCATCTTTTCGGGTTCATTGCCAGAATGATTTGTGTCAATAAGCATAGAGATTAAAGCTTCCTCGTCTAATTATTCGCTGCCATAAGTTGAACAATATCTGCTTCAACCGAATCGTCGAAACCTTCTTTTGCTATGTTATGAACGTGTAAACGGTCGTTCGTTTTATCTAAACGACAACCTATGTTAACCGCGCTTAAGAGTTGGTGGCAACCATTTCAGAAAATTCAGCAGGATATTATTGCGCTGCATATGAATCAGCAGATGCTTTTTCACCTTTTAGCTTTAGATTGTGCAAGGAATGCTTGCGCGAAAAGTTGTCTAATTTTGACAATGAAATGTTACTGTGGTCTGTCTAAGCGTAGAGTGTCTGTACTGGGTTTGTAACATGTCCACGGGTGTTTGTACTTTTTAACGAGCTTTATGCGGATATACACGACAAAGAGGGTCCACTATCAACCAGACCTACTACTACTTCCACGTTATCTCGTACTGTCTATGTCGACTGCCGGTCAGTCCACTAGAGGGACTGAGCACATCCCCATACGTTGATACGCTTAAAGTCGAACATGTTTCAGCTTAAGGGATTTAACGTTTGAGCCAAGTGGTGTTGGTCCTATGCACGAATCCGCTCCGAAGGTTTCGATTCTCCATTTCAAGAGTATTATACACATTGATGAATTTACCAACGCATACGAAGGAGTTTGCTAACGCGTTGCTAAACTTGTATTACAGAGGGATTACAAGTTTCGACATTAAAATCATGTCTCGAAACATGTTTGTCGCTGAACTACTACATCTTATTGAAGCATCTGCGAAAAAAGTTAGACTATGCATTAACGAGAACAAAACGAACATTAACATCGGGGACCTCAACATCGAATTCATAGACGACTTCAAATACCTGGGTAGCAGCAACCTGTCAAAGGACACCAACGAAGCAGATATAGTAAATGAAACTTATTTCTCGATTCTTCCAAAAATAGAATCGAAACATGTGCACAGAAACACGGAGCTTCCAATATACAAAACAATCATAGGACTTGTGCTATGCTATAGCTGCGAAACTTGGACCTTAACTCAAACCCCCGAGAAGATGCTAAACACATTTGAACGAAAGGTCCTTCGGACCTGCTACCATATGTACATTAGGTGCTTTTTTTTGCGTAACCGTGTAGGCTCCCTGCCCTGGTTGCGGAAAAAGAGCGTTTCTTAGCATCCAGGTTAAATTCCGAATCGTCAAGTTGTCTCCCCTGATATCAAGTGGTGCACCTCGTTTGTGGTGAAAATAAATTACAAATTCGGATGGAATATCAGTTTGATTATTGGATCGTTTATTTATTGCGACGGCGGACGTTTATAAACTCGGCGTACCGCTCTAACTTAACAAACATCATTCAAACGTGTTATTTATCAGTGACAGTCACAAATGTAGCTCTATCCAAATGGGTCGCGGGTTCGATACCCAGCAAATTCTTATCTTTATTTTCCTTTTTTTTTCTATTGACATTTTTAGTAATCCTATTGAAAATATATTAATTATTAATAGGCATGGATCTATCAGAGCAAGACGTAATAATAGTTTACGAATGAGCTTCGCTGATTGGCAAAAACACAAGCGTACCAACATCAACATATTAGATTTCACACGACATTAGGGCCATCTATGTGTCATGCCTGTCGAAGTTATTGAGGGGTTATATATGAGTGTAGGGTAGCCACCCTACTAAACTATCTAGGTTAATGTTGTTGGTGTAACGTGTGTGTTATTTTACCCTACATCCGATAAATTCCCAAAAAACACGTCTATTGTAAAGTGGTTATGATATCATTGGGCATTATATGCTTAAGCATAAAACAAGAAAAAAAGGAGTGGTATACCAAATGCAGCATTCTACATCAAAGAGTACTGCATGGGTTAAATCATAATTGGCAACGATATTGATGTTATAGTCGGCATCATTCACTTATTTTTGAAGAAGTACTGGAATCTACTTCTTTATGTTCATCCCATTCTAAACCTGGTTGAACACTATGTCGGCATTGTCCACAACATCTCTGCGGTTTGCAGTTTTTCCATCGCTACAGTATACCATAGTTACTATGTAAATTGCATCAACCACCCACTGGGTCACTGCATTCATTTTGTCCGGTGAACCGATAAATTCCTGCAGGCTACCTCGCTTTGAAATCAGCTTATAAATCACATCTGACCCCAGAGTGTTACGTCCATTCATCATTGTATCACGCTGCAGTGATTTCTTCAATCTTCAGTCGCCCACCTTTTAAACTTGATGGGCTTCACACATGGCCATCAACGCATCAGCCATGCAGATTTAATTTACTATTCAGTGCAGCAACAGTAAGTCATCACATTTCAATTTAGCGAAACCTAACGACGTGTGGCACTTAGTGCAGCAATTGTTGAGCGTATTGTAGTATTGTGATCGTTCTTTGATCGCCTTTGATTCAAATGAAGTCGCCTGTCGCCCCTGGCCGGTCTGCTCGATATCAAACAGATTTCCCTAAAAATCCTCAGGTTATGAAGTTGCCTTTCTTCGTCGGCAGACGTGGAGATCTTGAAAGGGGCCACTTATTGAATGAATGATGAATGAATATTTTAAATTAAAAACGACATGTTTCTGACATACTTTATGCATACGATCAAATCACTATTTTGTATGATAGTCATTTTGTGCACTTGGAGTTTGCTGGGCAAATGAAAAAAAAGTCGGATTTGCATAATATTTGCAAGAGAAACCTGAAGTGATGATGATATGATTGCAACGATGATGGATAAGAAGTGAAATAATGAGGATGATGAGTGCAGAACAATGAGTCGTTCAAGTGATGGATTTATGCTACATTTGAAATTTATTTGCGAAAAATCGGAGATTTTCTGGTATTTCTTTCTCCTGATTTAAAAAAGAAGACCTTTTTGTAAGATTGTTTCAGACTTGTGGAAGAAAAGATATGAAGTGAAATCTTCATTATGATGGGTTTCATAAAATATACATATACACTTTTTACATTTTCTTACTGTCCGCTATCCATTGCAATTCACTAATTATTCGGTTTCATTAAAAGGCTAGATTAAAGTACTTTAAAACGTCACATAATACAAGCTGGAAGTTACTACTTTGCTTTAACCCCCAGTGGGGCAGAGCGCATCAACTAACTCTGCGCGCATCTTACCTGGTTCTGGGCAATGGGATTCAGCTTCTCCCACGACTTATCCAGTAACTCACACTCTTTCGCCACAGATCGCCGCCCTGAGATTTAAGGGAACTCCCATCGTCAGCCGTCATTGAGATTAGGCTCCCACTTCATGGCATGTCTAGCAATGCAGTTATCACCCTTCGGCAGTGTGTCACCTATCCACTGCCATTTTCGTACATTTGGTACGCCGACTCAGCTCTTCATTTGATATTGTTTAGGTCCAGAAAATTCTTAAAATTCGACGAAGACATGAGCTGACGAAAACTTACAGCTTTCTGGTGACCTTTACGGAAACTTTCCATGTGCTGCTCCCATTCACCAGCACAGATAGTGCCAGGGAGCGAAACAAGCCCAGCTTGGTAATACTGAGAAAACTGCACTGCTAGATTTTTGACAGCATGCCGAATGCGCATTTTGCCTGGTTGATACGACGGGCGATGTCCTGCTAGCATCACCATTTTCGGCAACAATGCTTCCTAGGTGCGAATTCGTTCGGCTTCTCCACAAGCTGTTGTGGCGTCCCTCGATTTACATGGTACTTTTCTCACACGATTTCGGTTTTACCCGTTCGTGGCAATGAACCTATCACCACCGATTTAAACGGTACAGCATTCGTATTTGCACGTTTTTTTTTTTGTGTTAAAACTGAGTTCGATATTCATTTTCATTTGCAACAAAGGATATACCAGCCTTATTCTATCGAGAAATGAGTGGGGCGTAAATACTAACTTACTTACTTAATATCCATATTATCCGCTGGGGTATATGAAAAATAAATAATTGGCGCAACAGTCCAATTTGAACCACGGCCTCGAGATGAGTTAGCATCATCTCATTTTGTAGATCGTGACGTATTTTTTGTGCAGAGGTATGTGATCAGCAACACGCTCTACCGAGTTATTTACCCCACAATGGGTACTCATTTAACAGCTGAGTGGGCTCATAGTCCGACAGGTAAATCCCCGGAATCGAAGCGGGCCCAGTGCGTTGAAGGCGAACGTGCTAACCGTTGCGCCATCCGGACTATGGGGTATATGGCTGCTCCAAATTTTTGCCCCCATACGTCTCAGTCCATACACTGCTGCTTCCAGTTTGCTATTCCAAGCAGCTCTTTACTGTCTTCTCGGACGGCCACCTCCCATCGTTTTTTCAGTCTTCCGAGATTCCTTGTCCGTTGCACTTCTCGAACAATGCCGTGGAGTTTCGATGGTTATCCATTCCCTGCACGTGCCCCGCACACTGTAGTCTTCGCATCTTGATGAATCTGGAGGCCTTCGGTTCGTCAAATATTTCGTACAATAACTCATGGTTTTACAATCTTCGCCAGTGATCCCCTTCGCGTGTTGCTCCAATTATTCGCCAGAGCACCCTCCTTTCAAAGGCATTTATCATTTTTTCCGATGCCTGAGTCATAGTTTCAGTCTCGTGCCCGTGGCATAGCACAGGGCGAATGATTGTTTGTAGATTTGGAACTTCGGTTTCCTACGAATAAAGCTGCTATTTAGCATGCTGGGCATTGCACAGAACCTTCGTTTTCGTGCTGTTTGATTCCTCAAATCTCATCGTCATATTGCAATGTTGGCTCTAAGGTATATGAAGTTGTCTACCGTTTCGATTTTCTGGTCGTCTAATTTTTCCTCCGGAATTTTGATATTCATTTTAAATTTAGACCAACTTTTTTAGCTGTCTTGTCGACAGTTTGCTGCGTTTTGTTTGCTTCCTTGGCTGATGTTGACATGATAAATATGTAGTTGGATACGCAGATGACATTAATATTTGCGTATCCAACCACATATTTTGGCGACTGACACCAAAAGGGTTTTTGTTGTGTCCACCACTTTCTGACCACGCATTCAAGTGCGTGATTAAATAAAATGGGTGCCACCCAGGGCCGTCGAGAGAAAATCCGGGCCCGGTACTCAACTTTTGTTGGGGCCCCTATATGGCGACCGGTAGCTCAATGAACAAAAAAAAAGGTCAAAGCGTAGGTTTTTTTTTCTATTTTTTTTTGGTAGGGGCCCATATATGACGACCGGTAGCTTAGTGCGTCAGAGTGGGATGAAAGGAGAAGGAGCAAAAAAAAAAAACAAAAAAAGCTCAGTGCGTAGATACGTTCTTTTTTTCCATTTTTCAAATTTTCGGGCCCCCGAGAAAAACACGGGCCCGGGGCGTTTCGCCCCTCTCCCCCCCCCCCCCCCTCTCGACGGCCCTGGCGCCACCTCGTTGCCCTGTTTCAGTCCATTGGACGTAAATACTCTCCGGCAATTGGAAACCATAAGTATTTTTACTGAAGGCTCAAAAACAGAAGTGAGCATTGGCGATGGTGTCTACTCGGAGAGGCTGAGTATAAGTCTGTCATTCTATCTTCAGAATTTTTACGGCATCTTTTATTCGCAAACTGCGCTAATTTTTGAAGCTTTGGCATGGCTGGGATAGAATATCATATCGGTAAATAAAATATCACCATCTATACCGATTATCATCATCGTGGCGCGACAGCCCGACGTCGGGCCTTGACTGCCTGGATCATTGCCCTCCAATTATCTCGGTCACGTGATCGCGTTCTCCAATTTTGGAAGCCCAGTAGATACTCGGAGTCCGCATATACTGAGCTCTCCCAACGAGCTCTCGATCATCTCCGCAGTCTCGCTATGTCGACTTGTTCTGCGTTCATTACTCTCTTTGGTATGCGATCATCGTCCATTCGTTGCACATGCCCTGCCCATTGAAGTCGTTGTAGTTTGACGATTTTCGAAACTTCCAGCTCATCGTACATTTCATACAACTCATGGTTGTACCGGATGCGCCATCCATCTCGATCGCAAACGGCACCGAAAATTCGCCGCAAAACCTTGTGTCTAGCATGTTTTCGGAGGCTTGAGTTAGGGTCCATGCTTCGCAGCCATAGCATAGCACTGATCGTATGATGGTTTTGTACACGCGGAGCTTCGTGTTTCTGTAAACATGCTTCGATTTCATTATGGGGAGAACCGAGAAAAAAGTCTTATTAGCTAACTGTATCCGTCGCTTGATTTCGTCAGTTTCGTTGGCGTCCCTTGACAAGTTGCAACCCAGGTAAATTAAGTTGTTCACGAACTCGATGTTGAGGTCCCCCACATTGATGCTTGGTTGTGCAGGTGTCCTTGTCACCGATTGCATCATTATTTTAGTTTTACCCTCGTTAATACGTAATCCAATTTCCTTTGCAGCGGTATCGAGCCTATGCAGAAGTTCTTCTGCGTCAGCCAATCTTCGGGACATGATGTTGATGTCGTCGGCGTACGCTGTTAATTGTGTCGACTTGATGAGTAGCGTCTTGCTGTTGTCCATATTCACGGCTCGAATAACGTATTCCAGTGCTAGGCTGAAGAGCGTCGGTGCCAGTCCATCGCCCTGTTTCAGACCAGTGCGTGTTTCAAATAGATCAGTAAGTCTATCATGAATCCTTACCTGTGAGACGGAGTTGGTCACAGTTATCTCTGTCAGTCGCACAAATTTTGCCGGTATACCAAATTGCAGTATGATGTTGTTTGTAAGTACACCGCGATCGATACTGTCGTATGCCTGCTTAAAGTCAACAAAGATTTGGTATATGTTCACGTTGTATTATCAGCACCTCTGGAGTATCAGTTTGACCGTAAAGAGCTGGTCGGTTGTGGAGCGACCAGGTCTGAAACCGCTTTGATATTCGCCAATGATACGTTCAGCGTACGGTTTTATTCTATTTTTCAGAATTTTCGTCAAAATTTTATAGGACGTACAAACTAGTGATCTTCTTCTTCCTTGCTATTTCATACCATTCTGCGGCTTCGCGTTGCTCTGCCCGTGATATTGGCAAACAAACTAGTGATATGCCCCTGTAATTCTCACACCGCAGTTTATCTCCCTTTTTGTGAATTGGACAGATGATGCTTCTATGCCAATCGTCTGGGATCTCCTCGTCCTCCCATACTCGCAGGAGTAATTGATGTATGGCATTAACTAGACCCGTTCCACCAAATTTTAGCAGTTCAACTGGAATCTCGTCAAAGCCCGGCGCTTTATTTCGTTTTGGTGACCGCAACGCGAGATCAACTTCCTCTACTGTCGGGGGTTGTATGGGTGGGCCTAGATCAACAATATCGTCACGAGCTTCTTGTGTGGGGATGTTAGATGGTAGGTTCAGAAGCTCTTCAAAATAGGAGGCCCATCGTTTGTTAATGCCATCGGTGTCGCTGATGATGTTTCCATCCTTGTCCTTACAAAGGCTAGTCCTGGGTTGATAGCCGTTCTTAATGGTATTTACTAGTTCGTACGCTTGTGTGGTGTTTTTATTAGCTAAGTTTTCGTTTACATTCAGCAACTGCTCGTAAAAGTATTTACGTTTTTTACGTCTAATTATTCTATTCGATATTCGCCGTAGCTCGTCATTTTTTTCTCTTCTGGCTCTGGTTCCTCGTTGAATCTATTGTCTGTAGGCCTCGTTTTTCGCGTCAAGTGAATTTTTGCATTCTTCGTCGAACCAGTTATTTCGCGCTCGCCGGCCTTTATATCCCACGACCTTCTCTGTGACATTTTTGATGGTACCCTTGAGTTCTTCCCAGAACCCATGGACGCCTGTGTTGCTGCTGTTGTGTAGCATAGGCGATAGTATTTCCCCAAGGGCGGTAGTATACGCCACAGCCGTAGCATCGTTCAGAAGCTTATCAACCGCAAAGATTTTGGGAAGGCTGATTCTCGATTGGAGCAGAGGAAATTCTACATCTGTAGGTCGTCTTCACCAAGTGATGACCCGAGTCGCAGTTTGCTCCTCGATAAGAGCGGACATCCATCACACTAGACGCCCATCTCCTGCAAATGAGGACGTGATCAATTTCATTGACGGTATGTGCGTCTGGAGATTTACAGGTCTGCTTGTGAATGCGTCGATGCGGGAAACAAGTAGAGCTTACGACTAGATTCCTACTGCAGGCGAAGTCAATAAGTCGCTGGCCGTTGTCGTTACATTCTTCATGAAGACTGTGGCCTCCAGTCGTCCCCGGTGCCAACTTTTATTTCCGACTTTCGCGTTAAAGTCTCCCAGCAGCAATTTGACGTCGTTTGTTGGAAGTGAGTCGAAGAGAGTCTCAAGGCGGGCGTAGAACTCGTCTTTTACTGCGTCTTCTTTAACTTCAGTGGGGGCGTGCACATTGATAAGCCAAAGATTGAAGGATCGAGTCTTAATGCGGATCGCACACAGCCGTTCATTTATGGGTTTGAAGTCAGTAATATGCGGTTTGAGGTGATTGTTCACTATAAATGCCACTTCCTTTACAGGGCCAGTACATTTGTAAGGAAACGGTTTGCAAGGATTAGACAGCAATCTTAGGACTCTAAGTTAGGACTCCAGCTAGGGAAGCTAGATTTTTCAGTCGCTGTAACCACTGAGGCAGGACTATGGCAGAATATCAATGGAAACAATGTCCATTATTTAAACACTCATTTGAAGCTTCAGAATACTAAAAACGCGGACGTTTTTAACGAATGGTGTTCACTAGAAGGAAGTAAAATTGTTTACAATAAAAGTTCAAACGGTTGGGATCTCGATACAGAACTTTGAGTTTAAAAAGTATGTTTTATCAAACACTTAACTTTTTATACAGCCCATTTTCATTATAAATCATATTTTCATTTAATTCTAATAAATCAAAACGAGGATTGCATAAAACATTTTTATTATCTGTACACCCAAATCCATCATAGAAGTTTCCCATTCTTAAACGAACGCCGAGACGAAACGGCACACACGTCATTCGTGGAAATTTCATGTTTTCATTCAACCGCATCAAAGTTGTCCATTAAATCATTAAAATGATTTAAATTGGATCTTGAACACGTACAATATTTTGATGGATTCCCCTCAAAATTTTTGAACATTACCGAAAATGCCTGCGTAAATGCGTCGGCATCTTGACGAGTTGTCAGCTACAGCTTGCAACATCAATCTGACCCTTAAATGACATCAGGATAACAGTTGACTTGGAACAGTGGATATCGTTTCGCTTGAGATATCACACGCACACGGAAGGTAAGACTCGCGCATCTTGAGGGTCGCACTCTGTTGATATGCCGGCAAAGATATTCATATGTCGATTAGATGTCAAAAATAGAAAGGAATACGAGAGGACGACGCGAATGCATACTCCTGTAAGCAGTAGCGATGGCATCGAATCAGTCGTGTAGAACGTGAGGATTTTTTGTTGAATTATAGCGCCTTTTGTCGCGAGTAATTGTAGCGTTGACATCCTTGAAATGTTGTCATTCGCTTTGATTGACATGTTTAGGTGTCGAGTGCAACGATATGACCAACTATCCAGACATTATGAAAAATAGATGCTTGTCGCGTGAAGTGCGATCGCTTCAACTTTGGGGATTTACAGGCGAGGAGATAGATGTGAACGCACGCAGAGCGCACATCTGTTTGCACAGGGATTGTCATTCGTTCGATTTTTCAGATCTTAGTTCTCTCAAATGTATTCCTATGATATACGAACATCGCGACAAATTTCATCCATTTGACGTTTGACACCTAAATTGTCCTAAACTGATTTAAAAAAAGATCCGCTCAGTGTGGAACATTTTTAAAAATACGCACGCGTTATCCATAATCTTTGACGTACTTTGCCGTATGGCACATTTGGGAAACTCTTGTTTTAGTTGCACGAAGAAAAATTAAAACATGGGAAACTCATGTTTATCAAAGTTTCCATGTAGTCGAACAAGTTTTATGGAGTCGCTTGAATGTTGACATGGTCACGGATCAAATCTTGTCCTAATCGTCGATGCCTTAGCTGGATCAATTTTTCCGTTTTGTCTTTTCCGAAATAGAGAAAAAAAAACATGCATTTTCTATTTTGATACGTTCGAAAAATTGAAAAATCGCCCTGTTTTCCTCCATCGCATTTGTCCTCCGATCCGAACTCACGCCGAACGAAAACACATTACATTTTGGTGGTGGCTGAGGTGGTGAGTCCTACTTAGATTCGACTATACAGCACTTACGATATTTTACTTGTAAGAAAGTTCTCTTCCTTGTCTGTTCGACACACTATTGAAGCCGTTAAGACTTAGGAAACTCAAAGACACGTACTGCTTGTAAAACAGATATTGGACATATTCAATGGGGAGCTAAAGTAGCAGCGCCTGCAAAAGGTATTATAGTTCAGTTATAGTCGGCCGCCCATCTTCGACCTTCTCAACTCCTCGGCGGCCTGCTTAACTCCATCCACCACGGGTGGGTACATACTACGTGAATGGTTGTCATGCCGCCAAATTGGGAGTTGTAGTTTTTGGGAGATGTCGCCGCCATAAATGTAATGGAAATGTTGAATCTTTATAATAATGTGTTTCGGAATTAAGTGCGATGATAGCGAGGACAAATTTTATAGACAATGTTGTCAACACAAAACGATTTTATGTTTTGACCCGGCCCGAAAACTACTTACTTGCCTGCTTTCGGCGAACGTGTGTTTCGGACTGAACATGTGTTTTACATATAAGTTCATGTGTTCACATGTGTAGCGGAAATGTCCCTTATAAGGCGTGAAAATTTATTTTGTTTTATTTCATCGTTTGACACTACTAAATTTATGATTACAACACAGTTTTAATGTAATGTGGGTGAAAATTAGAAAGAGCTAATGCAATGACTATTTAACTAATCCATGATGGTTCTTTTACTGTCTCTGCCTGCAGAGAATTCTCATATTCTCAAGATGAAATGAACAGCAAATTTCCTATTGTTCTACGTCTTGTCTACCCATATACAGTATAGTCCCGGTATTTTGTATCCCGATATGTACATTCCGATATTTCGAATGCAATGACCAGTTCCTTGAAAAAATCTCGTTTACTCGTATAAAAGCAATGCATTTCGGTCCTCTCGCTATAACGTACTTTTTATTTAAGTCAACAAAACCTCCTATAATTCGTATTATTTCGAAAACAATCCCGATAATACGTATCTATAGAAATGCAGGGGGCCAAAAGACCTTGTCCATAGTCCTCCACGTGGGCACCCCCTAGTAACGGCAGTGTGTCAAACCGATGACGGCCAAGTCTTAGCGATAAGACAGTTTGGAAAAAGGGCAGATAGCTATAGCCTGAATGGCTGATCAACACCTAAGCGTCTCAGGTTTAGTAGGATGGAATGATTTGTGTAGTTGGATCTGCTACATAGTTGTGTGAACGCCATCACGTTCACTAAACCATCTGAAGCAGCTATCTTCCGAGGCCATCCCCTGAATGGGGATAAGCGATGTGCTGAATACTCGTCCTTGTTAAAACCACTCCACGTCAAGAAACGTGGAACAAAAGCCTCGGATTGGACGGATCAACAACGACGACCACGCAAACGATTAAAGGATTATTCTTTCGGATCCTGGAATGTACGCTCCCTCAACAAACCGGAGGCCGAGAAGGCCCTCCTTCAACAGGTCGAAAAGTGCAAACTAAGCATTACTGCAGTCCAGGAAACAAATTGGCTTGTCAGCAAGATCAATGACAAGAAATCGCACACGATTTTTAGAAGGGGCAAACCATCGGGTCGCGAGGAGTTTGGAGTAGCATTTATAGTGAACAATCACCTGAAGCCGCACATTACTGACTTCAAACCCATAAATTAACGGGTGTGTGCGATTCGCATTAAGACTCGATTCTTCAATCTCTGGCTCATCAATGTGCACGCCCCCACAGAAGTTAAGAAAGACGCAGTAAAAGGCAAGTTCTACCCCCGCCTTGAGACTCTCTTCGACTCACTTCCAACAAACGATGTCAAAATGCTGCTGGGAGACTTTAACATGAAAGTCGGAAATGAAAGTTGGCACCGGGGACCACTGGAGGCCACAGTCTCCATGAAGAATGTAACGAAAACGGCCAGCGACTTATTGACTTCGCCTGCAGTAGGAATCTAGTCGCAAGCTCTACGTGTTGCCCGCATCGACGCATTCACAATCAGACCTGGAAATCTCCAGACGCACTTATCGTCAACCAAATTGATGACGTCCTCATCTGTAAGAGATGGGCGGCTAGTGTGATGGATGTCCACTCCTATCGAGGAACAAACTGCGACTCAGATCAGCACCTGGTGTAGAGTTTCCTCAGTGCACCAATCGAGAATCAGCCCTCCCGAAGTCTTTGCGGTTAATAAGCTTCTGAGCGATGCTACGGCGGTGGCGTATACTACCGCCCTTGAGGAAAGACTATCGCTTGTGCTACACAACACAGGCGTCCATGAGTTCTGGTTCTCAAGGGTAATATCAGGGACGTCGCAGAGAAGGTCGTGGGATTTAAAGCCCAGCGAGCGTGAAATGACTGGTTCGACGAAGAATGCAAAAATTCACTTGACGCGAAAAACAAGGCCTATAGACAATGGATTCAACGAGGAACCAGAGCCAAAAGAGAAAAATTTGAGGAGCTACGGCGAATATCGAATAGAATAATCTAGTTAATGCCATACATCAATTACTCCTGCGAGTATGGGAGGACGAGGTGATCCCAGACAATTGGCGCAGAAGCATCATCTGTCCAATTCACAAAAAGGGAGATAAACTGCGGTGTGATAATTACAGGGGCATATCACTAGTTTGTACGGACGTTGTAGTTTGGAGGGACGTTGACACACTGCTTCAAAGTATACTAGATACCGAGCTGTTTTTTTCGGAGGGGATTTCAATGGCCATGTGGGAGAATCGAATTGTGATTACGAGGATTGCCATGCTGGGAATGGTACCCAATCTACAGCCAGAAATGATGAAGGTGAGGCTATCCTGACTATGTACAGATCAAACGGTCTGGGCATCCTCAACACATGGTTCATTAAGAGCCAAAGGCACCTGATCACATATAGCAGTGTAGCTCATGCGACGCAGATAGACTATCATCTGTGTCTAAATTTCATGAGACGTTGGGTGAAAGACTGCAAAGTGATCTTGGGTGAATCTGCGGTCACCCAGCACCGGTTGCTCCTGACAGAATTTATTTTGAAAGGAGGAACAAGACCACAAGCAATCCCCAAGCCAGTCGAGAAAATCAAGTGGCATTATCTCAATAACGAACGCTTTGAGTCTGTTATAACTCTACTCATTGTTAAAATGAAGAAGTGGCTTCAATACAACACCAACTGCGACGAGCAAAATCCAACACAAATGGTGAATGCTTTGGATGAAATGTGAGTAGGGGAGGCTGAAAAAACACTGGTAGTTTCGAAAGGCCCACTCCACACGAACAAGGAGACGTGGTGGTGGAATAACGAAACTAAAGAAGCAGTACATGCCAAATCGAACGCATTGAAGGCTTGGACAACATGCAAGACAAGCAGTGAAGCCGAGAAGGTTCAACTTCGGGAGAAATATGATAAATGCCGGAGGGAAGGCTCAAGCAAAGGCGATTCCAGCCGAGAAGTTCTATCAGGAACTAGAAGATTTGACTGCGGATAAGAGATCGTCATTGCAAGAGAAACCTAAAGACAATGCCAGGATTTATAAAGTCGCAGCCCAAAGGAGAAGAAACGCTCGAGAGATTCAGGCGCCAAGGTACGTTAAAGACTCACAAGGAGTGCTGCTGATTGAAGACACAGCAATCTGTAGCAGAATGCGTGAGTACTTTGACGAACTTTTGAACGAAGAATTTTGCCGAGAAGCTTTTCAAGCTGTGGAGCCAAACACCACTGATATCCTTGATTTTTCAGTGGAGGAGGTGATGAAGGCAATGATGCAGATGAAACGCGGAAAGGCAGTCGGACATATCTAACTTTAGTGGTTGCACAGCTGGTGAGTCTGAAGAATTCCCGGTTAAAGTCGGAGTTCACCAAGGCAGTGTATTGAGTCCCTTGCTCTTCAACATCATCATGCTCTATTTATTAACACTCATTTCTGACGGCCTGGAAATATCTCTTCTCCTCACCGATGACATTGTCCTGGGTAGCAAAGACATCGTTGCTTTGCAGGCTGCACTGACCAAGTGGTGTAAGATACTGGAGGATCATGGACTGAAGATTAGCATACCAAAGACAGAGTATCTTTGCTGTCCTTTTTCAGATCCAGAGAGACCGATACCAGATATCTACATTTAAGGAGAGCAGCTGAAATCCTGTAACAAGGTTCAAGTACTTGGGCTCGATGGTCAACAAGGAAGCTAACTGCGATGATGACATCAAATATCGCATCAGTGTCAGTTGAATGAAGTGGCGAGAAAACTCTGGAGTGTTCTGCGACAAGAAGATGCCACGAAAGCTTAAGGGCAAGTTGTACAAAACGGTCGTACGTCCCGCACTCATTTATGCGCATGCCTGAATGCTGGACTATGTACAAGACATACGAAAGTAAAATGACTGCGACTGAGATGAAAATCCTACGGATGTTAGCTGGTGTGACCAAAAAGGATCGTATCAAAAATACCTGCATCCGAGGCAGCTTGTTTGTTGAGCAACCGATCACTGGAAAGCTCAAAGATCGTCGTATGGATTGGTATTGCCATGTTCTAAGGCGTCCGCCTGAGAACCCTTTCATGAGCACTATTAATGAATGTTCCATTTGCTGGACCCAAACCCTGAGGCAGACGGAAACACACATGGATCGGTCAGATGAAGAAGCAACAAAAACGCATTAATTTCGACGATGATACGATCCAAGACCGAGCTGCCTGCAGAAGGAAGCTTAGGATTGTACCGCCAGAATGGGTGAAGTGCCAACACCACAGGCAGAGCAACGCGAAGCCGCAAAGTGGTATGAAAGGGCAAGGAAGAAGAAGATCGCGAGTTTGTACGTCCTATAAAATTTTGACGAACATTCTGGAATATAGAATAAAACCGTACGCAGAACGAATCATTGGCGAATATCAAAGCGGTTTCAGACCTGGTCGCTCCACAACCGATCAGCTCTTTATGGTCAAACTGATACTCCAGAAGTGCAGGGAGTACAACGTAGACATATACCAAATCTTTGTCGACTTCAAGCAGGTATACTACAGTATCGACCGTGGAGTACTGTACAACAGCATGCTGCAATTTGGTATACCGGCCAAATTAGTGCGACTGACAAATATGACGACCAACCAACTCCGTCTCACAGGTCAGGATCCATAATAGATTTACTGATCTATTTGAAACACGCACTGGTCTGAAACAGGGCGATGGACTGGCACCGACGCTCTTCAACCTAGCACTGGAATACGCTATTCGGGCTATGAATATGGACAACAGCAAGACGCTACTCACCAAGTCGACATAATTAGCAAGCATACGCCGATGACATCAACATCATGTCCCGAAGATTAGCCGACGCAGAAGAACTACTGCATACGCTCGATACCGCTGCAAAAGAAGTTGACTACGTATCAACGAGGGTAAAACTAAAATAATGATTTAATCGACAACTTGTCAAGGGACACCAACGACACTGGCGAAATAAAGCGACGGTTACAACAGCTAGCGAATAAGACTTTTTTCTCGGTTCTTCCCATAATGAAATCGAAACATGTGCACAGAAACACGAAGCTCCGCGTGTACAAAATCAGCAAACGACAGTGCTATCACATATACTTGTCTTCCAAGATTGGAGGAAGCGGTCACGTGACCGAGATAATTGAAGGACAGCGATCCAGGCGGCCAAGACCCGACGTCGAGCTGGCGCGATACGATGATAATGATGTAAGCTATAGATCCTTGAATTTTGAGCCTATTGCACTGTTCAAAGTCGAATTTCGATTCAGCAGTATAGGTATAATCAAAATCGTCAGAGTCACAAAATGATAATTTTTGAGGCTTAGAAAAGTCAGATTTTATCAATTTTTGAGCTCACTGATATTTGAAACCGATCTCCAAATTAAAAGCTGATAAAATAAAAGTTGATGATTTCAAGTCTATCGTGGCCAATATTTTCCAATTCGGTCCATTTTTTGTGTGATTGTAAGCACAAATACATATAAAAAAATTCAGTTTAGCGATTTCAGCCTTAATAGCTGTATCTCGGTCAGCATAACAGCTAGAAGTTTCGTTTTAATCTCAAATTGTAGATAATTTACTCAAGTTTAAAAAAGCTTTATTAATTTTTTAACAGACTAATGGGGAATTAGAAAACTCGAAAATTCAGCAGTGTGCCAGCTCATACGCGAGTAAGGTTAAAGTTCTAGGCCTGACACAGAAATACCGTTACAATCAGTAAAAATTTATGTTTCCTGCCTGGGTGCACGTGTCATTAGTTCGTATGACAAGTTTCAACTTGTTCTCTAAAGTAATTTGTTTACATGAATTTTTGCAGTAGACGTATGACGTGTTTTTTGTTAAAATGGAGAAACTTGAATATCGTTCGGTCATTAAATTCTTCGTTTGGGATGAATTAGCCCCTAAGGAAATTCATCCGAAATTAACAAAAGTTTACGGGGAGTCTGCTCCTTGGATGTCAACCATTGAAAAATGGGCAGCTGAATTTAAACGTGGTCGCACGTCCCTCGAAGACGACCCACGTGAAGGACGGCCAAATACCGCAACCACACCGGAAACCATCGAAAAAGTGCATGATATCGTGTTGAACGATAGGCGAATGAAAGTGATTGATATGGCTGAGGCTGTGGGGATATCGGAAGAAAGGGTGCGAAACATCTTGCACAAAGAATTAGAGATGCGAAACCTCTGCACAAGATGGGTGCCGCATTGGCTGAATGCCGATCAAAAAATGCGCAAACGATTTTCGCAGCAATCTTTGCGCCGGTTCAATCGGGATCCGGCCGATTTTGTCCGGCGATTTGTCACCATGGATGAGACTTGGGTGCACCACTCCAGAAACGAAACAGCAGTCGAACCGGCGGTGGTGGTTCAGCGCCAAAGAAAGCGAAGGCGAAAACATCTGCCGACTGCCGGAAAGGCCAGGGCCAGTGTGTTTTGGGATGCCAAAGAGATCCTGATAATTGATTACCTTGAAAAAGGCAGAGCAATAACAGGCGAATATTACTCAAAACTTCTTGACCAGCTGGATGTTAAAATTAGCGAGAAGAGGACTGGCTTGAAGAAGAAAAAAATCATCTTTCACCAGGACAAGGCACCTGTACACATGTGTGCGTTGGCGATGGGAAAACTGCGAGATTTGGGGAACATTTTGCTCGACCACCCCCCCCCCCCCCCCCCCCCCCTATTCTCCTGAATTGGCACCCTCAGACTTTCATCTGTTCTTAAACTTGAAGAAATTTGTTTCTGGGAAGCACTTCGCATCCAATGAAGGAGTTGAGAGGACCGTAGATGAATATTTTCACAGCCTTCCAGACTCTCACTTCCGGGAAGGAATGCTAATGTTGCAAAAACGCGGGACCAAGTGTGTAATGAATGACTTTTTTGATGGTCTATTCGCATTGTTGATTTTCAAATATTTTTCTATATTCTATATTTGCCACCTAACAATTCGAATTCTCCATCAGGAATTTTTCAAGAACGACAACTCTGTCATTTTATCACACTGTGGGTCGTTGACACTTGCAAACGCTATATTCTGATGGACTCTTATGTGTCCTGTAAGAATATTCTGTTTGATCTGGTGTCATCGACCTCGCATTGGGATAGAACAGACAAGCGGTTAGTGATGATCCACATCGAGTTTTATGTAAACGGAGAATTCCGTTGAATGAAACTCGATTGACGAGATTTTTCAACTGATGCCTGTGCTGTATCGAGGGTCGCAGCCTGCTGGGAGAGCGATTGCTCGGGAGTCCACTATCACCTGTCATAGCCGTGACATCGGCACACCACCACCGAGACGTGCTATTTTTTTAGAGGGGTCGACTTTTACCCGCCGCCCGAGCCAGAATGATGCAATTGCGAAAGGAAATTTTTATCTGGGTCAAAAAGTGGACTTTCACCCGTGAAAGCCGTAAGCACTATATTGTTAAAGTTCCCGGAAAGGTGATTGTTTTCGCTGATCTGCCGTGGCCGGGAATTCGTTATCTCCATTGTGGAACGGATCGATAGTGCGATAGTGCCTAGAGATATCCGACGGCAACGATTTTTATGTACATGGTGGCTAATGCATCAGCCTTGTTTACTCGGGCGCATCTTCTTCGACTTCTCAATGGCACGGTGCTAAGACGACGTACGATACAAGGGACAGCTTCCATGCCAATACCTAACAGCTTCATAGAAATCAGGCAGTGAGTTGGAGAAACCCCGCTGACAACTGTAGCAGCCCAGATACGAGATACGGATGGTAACGTTGGTAAAATTGAGGCTAGTTTTCCCTCCTTGTTTGAGGCGTGATTCGAGTACGGTGCAGTTAAGTGCTACAGAACATCCATAGTCATATAGCGACAACAACAACAAGATACTGTGCGATGCTCTTTGTGTGTGGTGGTCTTTCAAACTGATTGTAGTGCGATACAGTGTGTCCTTCTGACGATTACCTTTTTTTTAATTTCTTTTAAAATTTCATTGGTTTATTTTTTTTTTCTTCTTTTGTGTGATTAATACATTAATTAGTTTTTCCAGCTGCTCCTGCGTCTGCGGTGGCCACCAACGATCCGAGAGTAAGTTATTTTGTTTAATCTTGTAATTATTATTTTTCATATATTTTATATATTTCCTTTTTATACCTTCATTTAAATTGATTTAGTGTTTTTTTCGCATTTATTTATAATTTTTCTTGGGTATGACTCGGCAATATTTTCATTGCCGTTTGTTTAACACTCTAATGGAATTTCCGTTTTTTTTTTCTTTGTTCCACTAATGAATTAGTTTGCATCTAAATAAAATCACAATTTGAACTTAAACGTTTTTCCTTTAAAGAAGACCCCCGAAATCCTTTTTCAGGTCATCGTGGGCATGAGGTGAAAACCTTGTATTTTTGTTCGTTTCGGGAGGTCTCCATTTTGTTCGGCCATGAGACCTCAAAGGCAGGGTGGGTTTAGAGGCCAGGGTCCGCTCCAGCTGGACCGGAGCGGTGTCGAGGTACATGAGCCGGTCAACGGCCATTGCCCTTCATGTAGTTTCCTTTTTTTTTCTTTGCTATTTTTTTAAGGTCGTGGGACCTTTGGTACCCGTGTGTGTGCTGTTGTGTACCTTAAGGCACGAGATTTTTTTGAATGTTAATGGTACGGGGCAGCGAGAGGGCAAAAACCCCGCCCACATCTCCCGTCACTGAGCTACAGCAAGCTCGTGCCGCCGCCTATCTCGCTGAGGAGTCTTCGCCAGATGGCGTTGCCGGACCTTCACGGTCAGTTCGGCATACCTTCACTCCGTCCCCATGGACACTTTCGTGTCCCTAACACCTGTCCATTACAGTGTGTTGAAGTCAAAGGAGATTATGTAGAAAAATAAAATCAGTTTTTAACTGCAAATCGCAGTCTTTCATTGTCAGGCCGAGAACTTTTCACCTTACCCTCGTCTAACATCAAAAACTAACCTTATTAATACAACCAGCATTGTAACAATTTGGCAGGTCACAGGTAATTTAAGCTTTACAAAATAGCCGACCTTAGTTCATGTTCACACTGCGGGCGAAGCACGCGATCTCAGCTCGATCTGGCCAGCTGACCCGAGGAACGTATTCCTCACTCATGCAACCGCCGGGCATACACATAAAATGTGACATGTGGTTTCAACGTCCTCCAAACACGCACCTACTGTTTCAACAGTTTTGAAGAGAACATATGTGAAGAGAAGGCCTTAACGGCTGCCTGGGTATCTACAATCTATACAGATGGCAATATTTACTAGTACTTTGCCCTTAGTGGGGCATAGGTGTCAACCACTCCTGCGTGCAATGGTACTCTGTTCTAGGAAATAAGGCATAATTCCCCAAACGACTTACCCCCCTTACGCTCTTTTGCTATAGATCGACGCCATGTGATTTTAGGACCCCCTCTTGGTCGGCCTTGGTTGAAAATGGGGTTCCATTTCATGGCGTGTAAAGCAATGCAGTTATCATCCTTCCGCAATGTGTGACCTAGCATATCTGTCATTTTCGCACGAGTATCAATTCGTCGATTAGCATCTGACCCGTACGCCGACTTAGCTCTTCATTTGATATTGTTTCGGGGCAGAAAATTCTTAGAATCCAACGAAGATATGAGTTGATGAAAACTTGCAGCTTTCTGGTAACTCCTACGGAATCTTTCCATGTACTGCTCCCATACAAAAGCACTGACAGTACCAGGGAGCGAAACAAGCCCAGATTGGTCTTGATGCTGAGATAACTGCTCTGCCAGATTTTGGACGGCATATGGAATGCGAATTTAGCCTGGTTGATACGAAGAGCGATGTCCTGCTCCGTACCACCATTTTCGGCAACAATGCTACATAGGTAGACGAAGCTGTCCTCCACAGGCTGCCCATTAATATTGATGGTAATAGGTGTAGGATTTCTTTTCCGCAATGGCGGGCTCAGAACCTTGATCTTCTTGTAATTAATCTTTAGCCCAACCTTGCTTGCCTCCCTCTCAAGGCTGATGGACAGACAGACATACAGACAGATAGATCGACTCATCTCGTCATACTGAACCCGAATATTATATGGTTTATGTGGTCGGAGATGCTTCCTTCTGTGCGTTGCAAACTTCATGACAAAGTTAATATACACTACCACATTTGTGAAGAGTGTAAAAAAATGCTGGATGCAGATATACTAGGACAAAACGGATGCTTGTACATATAGAAGGAGTGAATAGGGCTATATACGGGGAGTCGCAACCCCTTAGGGGCGGAGCTAACCCAGCTCGTTCCAAACCGAAATTGTTCATGCACACGTTGTGCGATACTGCTGGTTGTGAATCAACAATCCCTTGTGTGGGCTCCGCTGCACTTAAGGGATCACAACCCTCAGTATCGCAAAAACATAAACGTTCGCTTGGCTCGCTCTGGATGCAACAGTCGCTTGTGGGGACTCCAATTGTGAATCAACAGTCCCTTATGTAGGCTCCGCTCGCTCCGCGCTTAAGGGATCACAACCCTCAGTATCGCTTCGCTCGCTCTGGGTACAACAGTATCGTGGCTGGGCTCCGCGCTTAAGGGATCACAACACTCAGTACCACACAAGCATAAACGCTCGTTTCGATCGGTCTGAACCCTGCATGTCTTATTTTAATTCGAAACCCAGGAACATTCCTATTTGATAGCGCGAAGCATAGTGGTTCGCGTCTTTGAATAATAGTGGGTTTTAATTTAAGTGGATTTCCCACTCCCCTTGCGTGCGACCCTCAGTATACCGCCCTAGAACGCTCGCTGCATATCTCAGAGCGGTAAACCCACTATTAGCCAAGGCGCGAACCACGATGCGTCGCCCGGTGAAATAGGAATATACCAAAGCCGATATTGCCCATCCATGGCTTATTTCGTTTATTTTCCAATGGGCGCTTTCGGTTCAAAACGTAAGTATTCATATGGAATATTTGGGATGGCCACTTTCGCCATGGCTAATTTCGGTCCGCTGTCTCTTCGTTTTCTCCGGGTAAACCTCTCATTGTGCTGTTCTTGGGTTCCGAAAACGTTCAATCGCGGTCTTAGAGCCCCCGATATCCCAGCATAACCATTGGAGTCAAGGGGACAGCTAGGGACTAATATGCGCACTAACTGGTGGTAATACGTTAGGTGTTTGTGATGATATTGAAGCCTACTCAGTCGCCCTAGCCCCTAGTGGGCATAGCGCGTCAACAATTCCATGTGGCATAGCTGACGTTACGTTGACATAAACTAGTTTCGAACGATGAACGTTGCAAGCATGTACCTCCTGCTCCCATTTAGCCGCCTACCTTGTGACAAGTCGGAAGATGTCGTGGCAGGGGGAAGATAACACAAACATCCATGGCTACGAACGCCTTGGGCGGGACTTGAACCCGCAATGACCGTAGTCTGACATGAGACTGACGCCTCTACGCACTGAGCTACCGGTCGCCTCGTTGAAGCTTGCTGTCTTCTATTTCCCCATTAGCTCGCAATGAGGGAGGAATTCCATTGCCTATGATAATTCAGAACAGATCCAAGGGCCTGGACCTGTATCTGGGTTGAGATAATTGAGAGCAGTGGCGAAGAGATGTGTTGCTCCCAATTCCCATAAAAAACAAACTGTCAAAGTGTGTGACACAAACACCACATATTTTCCTTCGGGCATTGAAGGGGTTGTGACAGCTCTTGGCCGTGATAAACGGGTCACTCCGTTGCGTAGAGCCGACTGCTGTAGGAACGAGTAAAGCTCGAGTCGCAGTGGAGTCTAGGTGGAGTCTATGTCGGGCCGACCTGTATGTTAAAGTCCTAAGATTACCCAGCTCTAGAAGTCGCTGGCATGAAGAGTCAAACATGCAACGCTGGCAGTGTCAATTCGGTGCATACCGAAAAACCTCAGATAAGGCGGCATACAATATCGCTGGAATGAACCCACATTTTAGTTAGACGAAAAGCGCCGAGTCTACAGAACTACATCGGAAGCATCGGGTAAACAGAAATGAATGAATCTATAGGAAAATAGCAACAGCGGTTGAGAAACTCCATAAACACTTTAAACTCGTCACGCAAAACTGAACAGAAGGCAGGGGTGAGATGGATCGTTCCCCACGAGATATGGCGGATTAGAAAAAACCTCGCAGATCCGAACTAAATAACTCCCAACGACCGGTAGCGCAGTGTGTTTAGTCTCATGTTTGACTACCGGCGTTTCGGGTTCGAATCCCGTCCACGACGACAATCGTGGCCCTGGATGTGCAGGAGGTGCATGATGGCAACTGCATTCTTCGAAACCAGTTTATGCCAACGAAACGTCAACTGGGCCACATGGAACAGTTGACGCGCTGTGCCTCACAAGCAGGGCCGTCGAGAGAAAATCCGGACCCGGTACTCAACTTTTGTAGGGGCCCATATATGGCAGTGAACCAAAGCGTACGTTTTGTTTTGTAGGGGCCCATATATGGGGACCGGTAGCTCAGTACGTCAGAGTGGTATGAAAGGGCAAGAAGCAAAAAAAAGCTCAGTGCGTAGATACGTTTTTTTTTTTCAATTTTTCGGGCCCCCGAGAAAAACACGGGCCCGTGTTTAGCCTTAAGAGGCAAACGGCGAAGTCTGCACTGAACTGTGCATGACATCCACAACTAACTTCGAAATGACGAGGAAGGCGTAATTCTGCGCCACAAACTGACGGCTTATTACGAGGAGGAGCATGCAAGCGGTGAGGATATTGAGTTTGACCCATAGTACGGCATCAACGAAGATAGACCAGAGTAATATGACACAGCTCACATGGTTGAATTGGCATCGACTATCGAAGCACGTGAGCATCACATTTCTCACTACATCCCACTTCCACACAACACCACCAACAAATAATAAACAAAAGCACCAACTTACCTTCTCCTTCTCGGGCTTCTTCTTCGGCGATGGCGACAAAATCTTGGCCTCCTCTTCGGAAGCTAAACGATTGAACTTCCTGGTCGCCTCCTTGACACTTATCGAGTTCTCGGACTCCTTCAACTTGTCACCACTCGCGTTTTCGGTCACGGCATTTTTCTCGTAATTTTCCTTGTTCTCGTCGACGGAACTTTCACGCGACATCGAACGTTCCACACTCGATCGTTTACGCGGCGGCACCGAGGGTGGTGTTTGCGAACTTCCCGACTGCGAGGATCCATTTTCATCCTCCGCCTCCAAATCCGCGGACACCGCTCTAAACCGACTCGGGTCGATTTTACTCACGGCCGCTTCAAATTCACTTATGCACTCCTTGTAATTGTCCTTAGTTTCGGACTGAAGCACCGGCACTTTCACTTGATGATGCATTGGGGACACTTGGGGCGGCGGCTTATACGGGGGTGGTTGACGCAGTGGCGAGCCTTCAGGTTCGAAACTTAGCGAGGCACCGCCAGGACTCATAGGCGTACCGGGATTCGAGAGGTCAACAATGTCTTCAGACGGGCATTCGTTGAGGTATTTTTTACGTAAAATCAAATATTTTTGATTGTTCTCGTTCTTAATGGTGGCCAAGATGTTGACGTAAGTTTTGAATTGTTTTCGTGATTCGTCTGAAACGGAAAGGAGAGTGGAAATGAGGCAATCTGAGCGCAACAAGTGGTCTTTTCGTGCCGATGAGTAATCATAACAAAGCGATTATTGCCATTTTTGGGCGCATGATACTCACTTTGAGTGTCCGGATTGGTGAGAAATCGCTTAAAGTGCTTAACGAGAGCATGATTCGTGACTTTACACCCATTTTCGAGCATAAATTTACGAATTTCCGATAACGATAGCTCGCTTGGCCCATCCATTGCGTTTATCTTGGCACTTGACAGTTCACGATACGGTAGTGTGATGTCAGTTGTGTGTCAGATGCGAGCAGATGATTTTTGGTATGACCAACCGTACGTTTCCACGTGATTATACCTGGGAAATTTAGTGGTCAATTGTTTTGCGGGAGAAAAAATTTAAAATAAATGTATTTTGGGATTGTTTAGATCTCAAACGAGAGAGAAGATATACGAGAACATAATGCGAGAACGAACGATACTTAGCCATAGATAAGATAGTATTCGTAGTTTTGGTCAATCGTAGATGAAAACTGGGCCCTATTGCACCAACCAATTATCAATTATCACTTATCAACTTATCAAATTTTATGCTATGTTTCTGTTGAACCAAACAGAGAATTTCAAATAATATTTGATTAGCAAAAAACACTTATCAATTTACTTTTCGAAAATTTGCTTAAATGTAAGTGATAAGTGGTTGGTGCAATGGGGCCCTGGTCAGAGAAATATACTCCACTGAAATCACACTGGTGGTTAAAGCACTTGATCTGAAAATCACATTTGTATGTATCTGACCTTGACCGATAAATGTATGTAGAAGATGGAAATTATGATTAGTCACAATCGAGCTCTTTCCAAATATATAGACAGAAGACTGAAGAACAGAATTTGATATAATGACGTGACGACTTGAGTTGGGCAGTTTCGATTAACAAATCAATTGCAGTAGATTTTGATTGAGAGAATATGAAGTCGTTGTTATTAGGGGGATTCATGCTCCCTGTCGTATATGTCGCAATCGAAAACGTCGTATTCGTCGTAAACTTCTGTCATCTCCATAGTAAAATGACAGAAGTTTACAACTTTACGACAAATACGACATTTACGACTTGAGCATGAATCCCCCTATTGTCTAAAAAAAATTAACAAAGTACACAAAATTTTCCATATTGTATCTAATCTAGATACTTACAGTCCGTTCTGATTATAATAGCAACCAACACGGCATTCGCATCGGCCGGCGTGTGAGAATGCGGTTGATAAGCTTCAAAGTAAGCCTGAGCCTGGCGGCCGTATAAGGACTGCCTAAAAATATACAAAAAAAGCCATTAGAGCGGCTAAAGCCCAAACGTGGGAGGACTTCTGCCAATCTTTGGATAATATCAGGGACACAGCAAGGATCAGCAAAATCCTGTCCAAGGAGCACTCCAATCCGTCCTTAGTGAAAAGAACAGATGACATTTGGACGGAATCCAGTTCTGAATCCTTTGAGCACCTTCTAAACACACAAATTCCAGGCTGGAAAGAAACCTGTACCGAGAGCCCAGAACCGAGTGATACGGAATGCGCGCAGAGTGAAGCTGTGCAATTCGTTATCACAGAGGAAAGAATATCCTGGGCAATTAACAGCTTCTCCTCTTTCAAATCTCCCGGGCCAGATGGCATACTGCCCGTTATGCTGCTAAAATTACAAGATTTAGTGTTTCCCAGGCCGCTGGTGCTCTTTAGAAGCTGTCTCCGTCTCTACCACGTCCCCCAGTCGTGGCGACGAGTTCGAGTCGTATTCATACCAAAGGTAGGGAAGAGAGGACATAAAAGTGCGAAGGACATGAGGCCGATCCTTATTATCCTCCTTCGCACTCAGAACGCTAGAGCGTATCATAGACTTCTACATCCGACAATTCCTGGAAAGCCCACCGCTCTCGAAGTCACAGCACGCCTACATTAGAGGTAGATCCACAGAAACGGCTCTCCACGAGGTGGTGTGTGCCATTGACCAGAGCCTTCAGTATAAGCAATACACATTATCAGCTTTCGACATAGAGGGTGATTTCAACAACGTCAGCATCGAATCTATTCACGACGCCCTATCAGATTTGGGAGTAGAGGCAGGGATCAGCAGGGGGATAGTGACTTTGCTAAGATCTAGAATTATTCAAGCGGACTTGGGATACAGTCATCTAACCAGATTTGTATGCAGAGGGACACCTCAGGGAGGCGTCATCTCTCCACTAATATGGTTAGTGGTCATCAACAAAATCCTCACAAGGCTTGACAGGGAAGAGATTAAAGTGTTCGCGTACACGCATGAAATAGTAGTATCAGGAATGTGCCACTCCGTGATGAGTCGAATCATCGAAAGGGCTCTGGATATGGTGATTGCCTGGGCCAAAAGCTGTGGACTGGGCGTTAATCCAGTCAATACTGAACTGATGCTACTTACCACTAAAATTAAAGTACCGCATTTTACCCTCCCTAAACTAAACAGTCAGTTACTGCAAATATCACCCAGAGCAAAGTATCTAGGTGTCATTTTAGATACGAAGTTCAGCTGGAAGTTAAATATTGAAGAGCGGGTGAAGAAAGCCTGGCCAGCACTTGCTAAACGATATAACATAACAAAACTTGGCAGGGTGCAAAGGACGGCATGTCTTGGCACTGCAGGTGCCATGTGAACTTGCCCGAGGGAAGCGCTAAACGTGATCCTGCATCTTCCACCAATAGACCTCTTTATTAAACAGCTGGCGGCGGGCAGTGCAGTCAGGCTGAGAGACTCGGGAGCTTGGACTGCCAAGCCGTACGGCCATAGCCACATCCCCAACCAGTTGGCACGAGATGTGGTCAACGTAAAAACAGACTTCGCTGTGTCCAAACTGAGGTTTGACAGAAGCTTCTCTGCCAAATTCCCACCACCAATTTTCAGTAACAAATCTGAAAAGTCTTGGGGATTTTGATTACTCCCAATTCTCACCCGCATATTGGTTGACAAATGCCTGGGTATGGCAATGTGCCATGGATGTGAGCTTTTTAAACATGCCCTAATTTCATCAGCCCTCATCCCTCGGGGGTTTACTGGCAAAGTTTGCCTAAAGTCACCACAGAAAAGTAATGTAATACCGCCCATAGGCGTAAGGTAAGGTAACATAAGGTTCTATATACTGACTCAACCGCTTTCCGATTCGCCATATTGCACTCGTCCCATATTGCCATATTATTAAGAAACAATCGCGCAGAATCCTGGCTTTGTTACTGTTCCTGGAAACGCTACACACTGGGATCTTCGTATGGTCCAAGTAAATCGGGAACTCGAACATAGTATGGGCAGTTTTGCCTACTGGTAACAATGTAGCGGCTATTCCTGATGAGGCGACAGCAATTGCTATTTAGTTTTGGATACGTATTTGGGCTAAGATGACTTTATTGAGATATTTTTTCCCCGTTCCACCGGCTGCATCTGAAAATAGGATTTCCACCAAATCACCGTCTAGGCTACGACATTCATGATCGAATATCAAACGTTGTTCTGGGGTCGAATTATTTTATGAGATCCGTGAACGGACTACTCGTCACGTAAAAATGTGTATTTCGTATTATGCAATCCGTGAACGCTGCAAACGTATCGTAATTGACTATTATGGTTTACGTTAACGCATACGATATCGTATCAATCGTTCGATCCCCCATTCGATTACATGGAACCGTTCGTATGGCACAAATTTCGATAGAAAAATGGAAGTAAGTAATTAAAATAAGAAATATGAAAAGCACGTTTATTGGTTATTCTTCAATAAATGTAATTTAAATTATTTCTTAAGAATCACTAAGATTAATAATGGGCAAAGAACATTTTGGGCGAGTTCAACTCTGTAAAGGTGCGTTTAGATTAAGCGAAACCACTCGCGCAACTGGCGCGCGAGGAAATGTTCCTCGCCCGAAACTAATCTCCTCCTCCTCCTTCCTCTCGAGAGGAACTTGCGGTGTGACGCACCCGGTTGCTCATTGTGAGTGCTTGCATGCAAATACTCAGTCTTCGATTTCGCTTAGTGTGAGCGCTGCGCGTGTACGTTTCCGGTGAAGATCAAAGCATTCATTTATGATTTAGGCTTCTAAGTAAGTAAGCTTGGTCATCGTGTTCTCGGTCTCGGTTACATAGCATTTGTCTTACACCGCATTCGGCCACCGCAAAGCGGATTTGGTTCACAATTCGTATTTGTGTTACTGTCGAGGCACATACCACTGTCGAAGAGTTCCAACTCTTCAGTCTACCATAAAGGCGGAGGTATGAGTCTAAAGACCTGGATCTATGCCATCTGCACTCATTGTAACACGTTCCTCATTGCAAACACTTCCGAATAGCGAACTGATTGGTTTCTTCAATTCCAGATATTGGACGATTGAAGAGTCTCCCCTCAGCCACTTACGTAAAAATGCTATGTAAAATCGAGTTCATGTTTATTGACTGCATGAGAATCCAATGTTAACCACTGCGCCACACAGAACAATAGTATCATTCCATGCCCGGTAAAGACTTACAATCATAGTCCAGCCGAATTAAGAAAAAAACCACTAAGACGCCATGGTTAACTCACCTAAACTGCCGTCTTGCCCTCTCTAGTGTCTGTTGTACGCAACGCTGCGCGTTGTGTGAACAGAAAGGGTGAGACTGACCTCCAGTGGGTTTCGAGTAAGTTTCCTCGCGCAACAATTACGCGAGTGGTTTCGCCAAATCTAAACATATCTTTAATCAATTACTCCGCCTTCCGTCATACAAAAATAGCGTCGAGCCATTCTTCGCTTCTATTCGGTCTATCTGTAATACAAACACACGCACACAAATCAATCACAGATTAAATAAAAAAGACAAGTTTAAACAAACCTTCTGTTTTAGTTCTCCTTTTTAATATTGTATTTTATTTTAAATTTTTTGACATTAACTTGTCATATTTCCAATACGATTCGCTTTGAATCTATTACATTCCTTGAAAAATTATGTTCCGTTAGCAATCGTATATGATAATCCCAATGTATTCATTCGTACGATCAGTAACGTAATTTTTTTTCATACGATTGCCGTTCCGTTCACGGAACTCATAATTCGACCCCTGCTCTCATACTCCACAAACCATTTCGCAATATTTCAGCCAACTGCGCTGAACTACAGTTTATTTCCGCTCCATACTCCCTATTAATTTGTTCCCCGCCTGAAATTGGTGTGGGCATGCTGTATTAAGAGAGAGAATTACCCGTTGTAACTGTTTCTTGCATAGCCAGCAAGCATCGATTGAGAGTACTCTCGCTTAATCTGTCAGTCCCCCGTGATTGTTGCGGTATGCATCCCCGAAAAAGTCTTCAGCAAATTTATTTTGACACTTATGCCACAACTTCGCTGCATCCGAAAGACCACAAAATACCAGTAATATGACAAACAAACAACGTAAGCGATGTGAACTTCCGCTAACGCATGCTTCGGACAATGCGTCATCCCAATGCTGATCACCATCTAGCAAGTGACGTGCCCGGCAAGTAGCCTGATAAGTATCGTATTAAAAATCGTCAACCTTTCGCAAATCAGCAAAAGTAGTAGGACCCCTTACTGTATGAAGTAGTAATCGTAAGTAAAAGCATTCGAAGTTGTTCGGATGTACTGTGTAAACTCTTTCCAGGACGTGTTCTTTGAGAATGCCAGGTACGCCATCTGCAGCTAATCCACGTTTTCTACGATTGAAAACTCATTGCTGTTTGTTATACGTACCTATAGTATGACAGGACTTCTTCGTATAACAATGTTTTGGCGAAATCGTCAACTTGACAAATTCGAAAGAAGTTTGTCGCGGGCTTTCAATTCGCCCTGTCACATTTTCAGAGTTAAAGTACACCCGTTGCCCAACATGAAGATGCACAACTGGTGGAAATCTTTCATGAATAGAAAAGCTCAAAACGCTTCAAACCGCCTCAGAAGAACCGCGGCCAGATTGGAACCTGCTGACTTCGTCGTATTCATTATTTCTTAACTCAAATGCTACTTGATCACCACCTTTGTGGACGTATTTTTTTGTGAGATGGAAGTCCAGGTGCGCTTAGGGAATTTAAAAATTCAACCATATAAATGTGTAGCATCTTCTCGATCCATTACTCGGTTGATTGAGCGGTATTCAACACATTCCCCAGAAACGCATTTTAATATTTTAGCATTTGTCGCAGATGCCTGGTCGTTACAGGGAGTCAAAATAGTTCTCCTGCAAAGCCTAGAGTTTTCATGATCAGTTAATTTTGAAGGGTCGCTATTTACTGAAGAAATTAGATTTTTTCGTGATTGAACTACACGACATAATTTATTATGTAGATAACCCTTTGTAACGGATGGTTTGGTGGGCATCCGAAGATGCCCGTGGGGACGGAGCCTTAAGGTCGCCACCCATTGACGAGTACAACCACGACCAAACTTCCATCGAACCATCAATTTCATAGGACGTGTGCAAAAAAAATTCCCCTTATTTCCACCGTTCTATGATATTTGATGATTCGATGGAAGTTTGGTCGTGGTTGTGCTCGTCAATGGGTGGCGACCTTAAGGTAGCATACTGACCGTGAAGGTCGAGCTGTGCCATCTGGCGAAGAAAAAGGCCCCCCCCCAACGAGCTAAGCAGCGGCCTATGCTTGCTGTAGATCAGTTCGGGAGATGTGGGCGGGGTTTTCGCCGCTCGTTGCCACTGTCATTTAAAATAAATAAATAATTGGCGCAACAGCCCAATCTGAACCATGGCCTCGAGATGAGTTAGCATCATCTCATTTTCTAGATCGTGACGGTTTTGTGCAGAGGTGTGTGATCAGCTACACGCTCAACCGAGTTATTTACCCCATAAATGGGTACTCATTTAACAGCTGAGTGAGCTCATAGTCCGACACGTAAATCCCCTCTCTTATCGAAAACTACCGAATACAGTAGGTATCGGGGCCCAGTGCGTAGAAGGCGAACATGCTAACCGTTGCGCCATCCGGTCCCTGTCCTTTACGTATTAACAAAAATTCATAGGCCTGGGGAATACAACACAAACAGGGGAGGTAAAAATGGGGAATGAAAAAAAAAAAAAATAGTCGATAAGGACGGAATTGTTGGCGGACAGATCAGACGCCCAAGCGGTCGAATCTGGGTCCGGGTGTAATGGGACCCTCGGCCTCTGGTTTCGTACCACCAACAGATCACTACTCATCAGGTGCTGCTTCTATCTGCCGGTGGGAGCAGCACTACCAGACCATAATATGGTTCATTGCAGGTGGTTCATTACAGGGCAGCTTCTACTTCGAGGCCTGCCAAGAAGAAGAGGCTGAGGACAAATTGTGCTGCTAGAAATAAAAAAAATAGCTAGCTGAGCACCGGAGTCAGCCGACAACCATTGTAGAGGGGAAAAATTAGCAAAGAGAGAAAAAATATACTACATTTCCCAATTATTCAGATGATCAACAGGTTACAGAGAATTCTGAGGCCAGCAGAGGCGCAACACTGCATTCCTTGCCGTGATTCACTCAAAAACTCTCTAAGCTGCTGAGCACATGAATAACAGACAAATGCAATACTGTGTAAAGAAATCTTTTTTTAAGTTACTTAGAAGGACAGTCCTGGCAAACAAAAAGGTATCCAGGGCTCCTCCGCGCTTCGTCCGGTCACCGAAGAAGCTCCAAATGCCGGCAATTCAAAGCATTTATGGAAGCCGTGGCTAAACCACAAAACACGAACACAAAGTCAGGACTGCCTTGTTAAACTGAATCTAAAAGGAAAAACTACTCTATAGGAAGGATGGGGGTGCTACAGAGGAAAGCACAGCTACTTGAAGGGAAAATACGTGAAGTAAAGATGGCTAAGTCCTAAGACTTAGAGCAAGTAGCCTTAATGTGCTTGTGGGGATGCATAACGGTGGAAGGACCAAAAAGGAACCCCATGAGGTCCTTTTCAGTCCTGTTCTGTCCTTATATACATTCATTAAAGTTAATAAAGTGCATTTAATATCGAGAAGTGTTTTGTGTCTCTTTATTGACTGAAGTCTCAAGGTGGGACTTTAAACTTTTATTCTTTTTATGAATAATAGAATAAATAATATAAGTTGCGTAGCTTTGTAATTCTGTACACATGTTTCGATTTCATTATTGGATGGACCAAGAAAAAATCTTATTTGTGATCTGCACCTCACTGATTTCGTCTGTTTCGTTGGCGTCGTCTACGAATTTTTGTGAAGGTTGGGAGATCACGGTGAGCAGGGCACATGCAAAATGAGCAAATTACTAAACACCGTAAATCGGTCATCGGAAAACAGAGGACAGAATGTCCAATAATTACGTAATAGGCATCTATAATACTATAGGGCCATAGGGTAAGTCTCATCAGGCGCGGTGCCTTGATTAGATAGAAAATCTCCATCGTCTAAATAGGTCTCAAATTACTGGTTTCCGGTTCAATGTTGTTGTAAGTATGCATCCTTCCACCTTCTCCAACCTCCACCTCCTTCAAGTCCTCCACTTTATGTGAAAGTGATTCACTTATGCCCAAAAAATTCAATCAATCGAATAAAGCAGAAAACGCATTTCTCTACAAAAGCGTCTATCTCGTAAAAAGACCTATTAGCAACATGTTTAATGTTTTGTCTGTTTATTTTGATGATGACATGTGATTGTGTTGCAAATTTGACAAAAAACATCATCTTGATCGGAAATCAATTAAAATTGTGATCAAGTGATACGAATCGTTACATAAATGCTTGATTAGAAGTTCTCGACGATATGTAGTTAAAAATAGATCGAAGCAGTTTTAAAAGCGGCAAAGATTTGTTCTGCGGTTATCGCGATACATTGCTAGCCTGCATTCACATGTCTAGATAATAGTTAGAAAAGAATAACAAACTATAATTTCGTATGATCTACTTTTGAAAATTTACAGATTTCTTTTGTAGGAAATAACAGGAATGGTGAAACCAGTGCACTATATATTTTTCAATTAAATGAAATTGTAGATTTAAATAATGTAAGAAGAATTAAAATTAACTTTTGAAATTGCAATGACAATTGCGTCTCTTTGTAACTAGAACACTACAGAACACAATAAAGAGCAAAGAAACGAGAAAGAACAGAACAGTGAAGTGGAAGTTAGGGGAAAATAGAGCATTTTCCTGGTTAAGAGTGTGTCTTCGGTTAGTAATCCTTTAAGCCCACACTCAAATTCCATTCCCCCTGTGGTGTGGAGCGTAAGAATTATACCACGGCCTTTTCCTATGACGCCCTGTCGTTGAAACCGACAAACAAAGGACAGGATGTGTATGCCAGCATCTTTCACTATCCGAAATCTTCTATATGCTAACAAAACGTCAACTACGCCTCGGATAAGGAGTGACTCAACGGTTACGACTTTTGGCTATCGTACAATGACAAAGATTGGATTCTGGAATGTGCTCACTCTCCTGGACAATGTGTAATGAACCACTTGTAACGAACCATATTATGGTTTGGTAGTGCTACTCCCACCAGCAGATCGAAGCAGCACCTGATGAGTAGTGATCTGTTGGTGGTACGAAACCAGAGGCTGAGGGTCCCATTACACCCGGACTCAGGTACGACCGTGTGGGCGTCTGATCCGTCCGACAACCATTCCATCCTTATCGACTATTTTTTTTATTCTCCATTTTTACCTCCCCTGTTTGTGTTGTCTTCCCCAGGCCTATGAATTTTTGTTAATACGTAAAGAACAGGGGCAACGATCGGCGAAAACCCCGCCCACATCTCCCGAACTGAGCAACAGCAAGCATAGGCCGCTGATTAGCTCGTTGAGGGGCCTTTTTCTTCGCCAGATGGCATAGCCCGACCTACACGGTCATATGCTACCTTAGGCTCCGTCCCCACGGGCATCTCCGGATGCCCACCAGACCATCCATAACAAATGGATCAGGAGGTCATCAGAGAGTAAATTTCTGAGATATAAATTAAACATCTTAGGAGCTAGTGAGATAAGATGGTGGAACAGCGGAGAACTTATCTCTCCAACGGGTAGCACTGTAATGTTGTACTTCGGTATAGCTACCGGTAGTGGTCGTCAGTGAGGTGTGGGGCTTTAACCAGAGCCGTACGAAACTGTCTCTTATCCTGGGATCCGGTCTCCAACAAAATCATGACCGCCAGGTTCCGGACCAAAATGAGGAACATTACAATGTTATCTTCCAACTGAACCCGACAGTGTCTTGTCGAAACACTCCTTCTACGAACAACTAAACGCCGTTAAGAGCAGAACACCTAAAGGTGACGTTATAGTGGTAATGGGGGATTTGAATGCAAAAGTTGGCACTGATAACTATGGGCTCAGACAAGTGATGGGGAGACACGGTCTTGGTGATCGTAACGACAACGGTGAAATATTTGTAGAGTTCTGTAAATTTCACAGTCTCTTCATCGGTGGTACTATGTTTGAGCATAAGCACCACCACAAAATCAATTGGTCCTCTGTTGATCGGCGCAGAACAGAAAATCAGATCGACCACTTTGCCATTAGCAAAAGATTCAAGAGTTGCCTCCTGAACGTGCGATACAAGAAGGGTGCTGATATTGGGATGGGAAGAGACTATAATCTTATCATCTCTAATGTTCGATTGCGTATGGCAGCCGTGCGCCGTCCTAGCGACGAAAGATCCAGGCGCCGCAAATTGAATTCCGCTCGACTAAAAATCCAGCTGTCTTACAACAATACCTATATAATGACCATCTTGCGCAAAAAGTACATGAGATATTTTAACTTGTCACCCAGATGGTGATATAAATGGGAACTGGAATGCCATAAAAAATGCGTAAATTGATAGCGCAGATACCATCCTCGGCACAAACCCGAATTGTCGGAATTGGTCCTGGATGGAGAATACTTCGCCGCGGTCTTGAACCGTGTAACCTCTGGTGAATTTCCCAATCATGTAGATAATTTAGCTAATCGTCAAAATGTGCGTATACGGCCCACTAAATAAAAAATAAATAAATAACTAGCGCAACAGCCCAATTCGAACCATGGCCTCGATATGAGTTAGCATCATCTCATTTCCTAGATCGTGACGGTCTTGTACAGAGGTGTGTAATCAGCAACACGCTCAACCGAGTTATTTACCCCATAAATGGGTACTCATTTAACAGCTGAGTGGGCTCATAGTCCGACACGTACTAAAATATAAATCCTCTTTTTTTTATCGAAAACTACCGTATTCAGTAGGAATCGAACCGGTGCCCAGTGCATAGAAGGCGAACGTGCTGACCATTGCGCAACCCGGACTATAGCCCACTACTCCGACTAAAGAGGAAATAGTCGCTGCAATTATTGCACTAAAACGAGGAAAGGCCGCTGGACTCGACGGTATCCCTCCCGAACTTTATCAAGCTGCGCCAAACGCATGGTGTGAGCCGTGATTCTATATGGGCGGCCTAGCGCAGGGGAGGCATCCCTGAGAAGCTTGAGGCTTTTATTAAGGCAACCTATGACGGCGCGAAATGTCGCGATTTGCATAAAGGGGGGGGGGGGGGAATTTGAGATCCGCAGTGGAGTTCGGCTGGAGTGCATCCTCTGACCGATCCTATTCCTCATAGTGATCGGCGATGTGTTGCGTGTAGCTCTATCCGGACTGGATAGAGGTGGACTTTAACATCTTATTTATAACATCTAGATAACGCTGACGACATAAGCCTACTTTCCGACAGAATCATGGATCTGTCCGAAATGGCGTTAGATCTTGAAAGGGAGGCAAGCAAGGTTGGGCTAAAAATTAATGCCAACAAGACCAAGGTTCTTAGTCCGCCATTGCGAGAAAGAAATCCGACACCTATTGCCTTTAATATTAATGGACAGCCTGTGGAGAACTTGGACAACTTCGTCTACCTGGGTAGCATTGTTGCCGAAAATGGAGGCACGGAGCAGTACATCGCTCATCGTATTAATCGGGCTAAATGAGCATACGGCATACTGTCCAAAATCTGGCAAAGCGCTTATATCAGCATCAAGACCAACCTGGGCCTGTTTCGCTCCCTGGTACTGTCTGTGCTTTTGTATGGGAGCAGTACATGGAACATTTCCGTAACAGTTACCTGCAAGCTTTCGTCAACTCATGTCGTCGTCGAATTCTAAGAATTTTCTGGCCCGAAACAATATCAAATGAAGCGCTAGGTCGGCGTATGGGTTAGATGCCGATCGACAAATTACGCAGGCGAAAATGGTAGTGGATAGGTCACACATTGCGGAAGGTGATAGCTGCATTGCTTTGCATGGTATGAAATGGAACCCCATTTCCAACCAAGACAGAATCCCATGGCGTCGATCTGTGGCAAAGGAATGTAAGGCGCTGGGTAAGTCGTTTGGGAAGTTGCACCTATTGTCCATAACAGAGTACGATGGCGCGCAGGGGTAGCTGACGCGCAATGCCCCACTAGGGGTTAGGGCAAGTAGTATCATACTATTTCCCTAACCAATAGTGGATCACAGCGCGTTAACTACTCCCATGTGGCTTAGTTGACGTTTCGTTATCATAAATTGGCTTCCAGTGATGCATGTTTCTAGCATGCACCTCCTGCCGATTTAGCCGCATACTTGCGACAAGTCAGGAAAGTTTGAGGCTTATTTTTACGCCCCACACCATGGGGGAAGACGATACCAACTTCCATATGGCAACGCCGGTAGTAAGACATGAGGCTGGTGCCTCTACGCACTGAGCTACCGGTCGTCCCAATCGGTAAATATAACAGCTAAAAGTTTTGTTTTAGTCTCAGTTTGCGGATATTTTAACCCTGTTTAATAATTTAATTAATTAAATACTTAAACGCAAACGATTTTCGAGGAAAATTAGATTGAACATGTGATGATTTTATGATTCTGATTATTTAGATAGATACTCGTACACTGCGTTTCATTTGAATAGCACACTCTGTACATTAAATTTCTTTTCTCAATGTCTTTTGAAAAAATAAAGACAACAGATATTTTGTATTTTTTATTTGAAGTTTGATTAACAATCTTTAATTTGAAATAAAAAGAACTTAAATTTGTTCAATAATTTTTAATTAAAATCTAAGAAAGTAAAACACCAAAGAAATAGCGCATGAATTCTGTTTCACTTGAATAGCACACTTTTTTTAATTTATATTAATTAACTTTTTATGCATTGAGGATAATTTATTATTGTTCAGAATGCAATTTGAGATCAATTTGAATTGAAATCGGCAATTTTAAAATAGAAATGGGTTGAGCCTCCCCTGTTTGAAATAACAGCGTTAATCCTATTAGGCAGGGAATCAAATAAACTTTTGATTTAAGCAAGGTAGCCCACGATTGCTGAATGGCTTCAATTAGTTCAGCTTTTCTTGAAAACTGTTTACCAGACTCATAAACTTCTCTGACCAGTCATCCCCAAACATTTTCTATTATGTTTAGGTCTGGCGAGTATGGTGGCCATTTCAAAAGAGTAACATTTTTGGACTCGATAAACGCCCTTAAAGCACGGGCAGTATGTATTGGTGCATTGTCGTTTTGGAAAGTCCACGGCAATGGTCCAAAGAGACTTTCCAATGTCGGAAAAGCCTTTTCTATAACACCTTGATACGATTTAGCAATCATAGTTGAGTCCACGAATTGGAGTTCACAAGTGCCATAGTATGATATGGCTCTCCAAGCCATAACGCCGCCGAATCGACTGGGCAAACGATTCAACTGGTGAGTCTTCTTCCTCAAATCATGGAATTATTAGTTGTTTCCTTCGGACCCATCCAAAATAAATTTTTTCTCATCTGAGAAAACAATGCGATACCACTCTTTGGTCCATGACAAGTTGGCACGCCAAAAAGTCAACCGAGCTTGTTTACGAGCAGGGTTAAGTGTTTTTTTTTAATTTTAGACGCTAAAGATGTTGGGCTTTCGAGATAATACGCTTACAGTTATTTTGCTCGCACTGACACCAACTTTTGACCTAATCTAGTCCACAAAATCCTGTGAATTCGAAGCTTCACGCAAAGTAGACCGCCTATCTGCATTAGAAAGTACACTACTCACTCGACATTTCATATTTTTTCCATAATGTGCACCATTTTTAATAAAATTATTTATCACTTTTCTGCTTTTTCCAATTTTTTTTTCGATATTTCAGTAACTGAAAGGTCACCATCTCTGTAGCTTTTTATTTTGACTTGTTCTTCGTTGGTTAAGGCTTTACCACGACTCATTTCTTCTTCCTTGCCATTTCATACCACTCTGCGGCTTCGCTTTGCTCTGCCCGTGGTGTTGGCACTTCGCCCGTTCTGGCGGTATAATCTCAGCTTCTTTCTGCAGGCAGCTCGGTCTTGGATCGTTTCATCGCCGAGATTTATGCGTTGTTGTTGCTTCTTCATTTGATCGATCCACGTGTGTTTCCGTCTGCCTCGGGGTTTCGGTTCAGCAAATGGAACGTTCATTGATATTGCCTTCATAACTGGGTTCTCATACGACGATCTTCGAGCTTTTCAGTGATCGGTTGCTCGACAAACAAGCTGCCTCGGATGTAGGTACTTTTGATGCGATCCTTTTTGGTCACACCGGCTGACATCCGTAGCATTTTCATTTCGGTCGCAGTCATTTTACTCTCGTATGTCTTATACATAGTCCAGCATTCAGACCCATACATGAGTGCGGGACGTACGACCGTTTTGTACAGCTTGCCTTTAAGCTTTCGTGGCATCTTCTTGTCGCAGAAGACTCCAGAGTTTTCTTGCCACTTCATCCAACCGACACTGGTGCAATGTTTGATGTCGTCATCGCAGTTAGCTTCCTTGTTGATCATCGAACCCAGGTATTTGAACCTTGTACAGGACTTCAGCTGCTCTCCTTTAATGTAGATATCTGGTATCGGTCTCTCTGGATCTGAGAAAGGACAGCAAAGGTACTCAGTTTTTGCTATGCTGATACTCAGTCCATGATCCTCCAGTATCTTACACCACTTGGTCAGTGCAGCCTGCAAAGCAGCGATGTCTTTGCTACCCAGAACAACGCCATCGGCGAAAAGAAGGGATATTTCCAGGCCATCAGAGATGAGTGTTAATAAATAGAACATGATGATGTTGAAGAGCAAGGGACTCAATACACTGCCCTGGTGAACTCCGACTTTAACCGGAAATTCTTCAGACTCACCAGCTGTGCATCTAACTTTTGTAGTTGCCCCATCATACATGTCTTGTATCATCTTGACATATGCCTCGGGGACCTTAAGTGCTCTTAGGGCCACCCATATCAGATCACGAGGAACTCTGTCGAAGGCTTTTTCCAAATCGATGAACACAAAGTGCAAGTCCGTCCGTGCATCACGGTGCTTTTCCATCGTAACACGCATGCACTGGATAGCATCGACTGTGGACCGACCCTCCACAAAGCCGCATTGATTGTCATCCAACCGTACAATCTCTTTCAGTCGATTGCAGACAACTCGCTCGTAAGTCTTCAATGTGTGAGATGTTAACTTGATTGCCCTATAGTTGTTGAGCTTGCGTGAGTCACCCTTGTTCTTATAAAACCGGAGAAGAAAGCTCTTCCTGAAAGCGTCTGGCATCGGTTGCCCCCTTTTAATTTTGTTGAAAAGAATAGTGAGCCATCTAAGCCCGACATGATTCATCTTCAACCAAAATTCCAAAGGTATTTTGTCCGGTCTGGCTGCCTTTCCACGTTTCATCTGCATCATTGCCTTCATCGCCTCCTCCACTGAAAAATCAGCGATATCAGTGGTGTTTGGCTCCGCAGTTTGAAAAGCTTCTCGCGGAAATTCTTCGTTCAAAAGTTCTTCGAAGTACTCACGCATTCTGCTACAGATTGCTGAGTCTTCAACCAGTAGCACTCCTTGTGAGTCTTCAACGTACTTTGGTGCCTGAATCTCTCGAGCGTTTCTTCTCCTTTGGGCTGCGACCTTATATATCCTGGCATTGTCTTTAGGTTTCTCTTGCAATGACGGTCTCTTATTCGCAGCCTGATCTTCTAGTTCTTGGTAGAACTTCTCTGCTGCAATCGCCTTTGCTTGAGCCACCTTTCGCTTTACTTCCTTTCTGCATCTATCGTATTTCTCCTGAAGTTGAACCTTCTCGGCTTCACTGCTTGTCCTACATGTTGTCCAAGCCTTGAATGCGTTCGCTTTGGCCTGCACTGCTTCTTTTGTTTCGGTATTCCACCACCATGTCTCCTTGTTCGTGTGGAGTGGGCCTTTCGAAACTCCCAGTGTCTTTTCAGCCTCACCTACTAACATCTCCTCCAAAGCATTCCACATTTGTGTTGGACTTTGCTCGTCGCAGTTGGTGCTGTGTTGAAGCCAATCCTCCATTTTAGCAATGAATAACTCCATTCATTGCTAAAATGGAGGATTCAAAGCTTTCGTTGTTGAGATTATGCCACTTGATTTTCTCGACTGGCTTGGGGATTACTTGCGGTCTTGTTCCTCCTTTCAAAATAAATTCTGTCAGGAGCAACCGGTGCTGGGTGACCGCAGATTCACCCAAGATCACTTTGCAGTCTTTCACCCAACGTCTCATGAAATTTAGGCACAGATGATAGTCTATCTGCGTTGCATGAGCTCCACTGTTGTATGTGATTAGGTGCCTTTGGTTCTTAATGAACCATGTGTTGAGGATGACCAGACCGTGTGATCTACACATAGTCAGGATAGCCTCACCTTCATCATTTCTGGCTGTAGATTGGCTACCCTTCCCACCATGACAGTCCTCGTAATCGTAGTTCGATTCCCCCACATAGCCATTTAAATCCCCTCCGCAAAAAACCAGCTCGGTATCTGGTATACTTTGGAGTAGTGTGTCAACGTCGCTCCAAAATGCCTCCTTTTCCCTTTGCTGTAAGCCCACTTGGGGGGCGTAGGCACTTATGACATTCCACACTCTTCCGCAGAAAACCAATTTGATACTCATCAAGCGGTCGCTTATCTTCGAGATACTCACGATGCTGCTAAGTAAAGCCGATGTCAGAATAACACCAACCCCGTTTCTATCATTCGAGTTTCCATAATAGAACAATTTGCACTTTTTGGAATTCGTCAAAAAACGAGCTCGGCCGACTTGGTCGTTTCGCCACTTGGTCTCCTGCACGCACATAATGTCTATTTTTCTCCGTTTCATGACGTCCTCGAGTTCTTCGCTCTTTCCCGTCATGGATCCGACATTCCAGCTTGCAACCCTCAGCTTCTCTATAGTGTACATGGACTGCCTCATAGCGCCCGCCCCCGGAATCCGTCGGGCTCTGACTCGAACAATGGTCGCACTGGCACGAACAATGTTCGCCCTGGGATCACTCAACTGTGCATCAGAAGTAGTGCCCAGCGGGGTAGTGCTTCTAGCGAATTCTACCATAAGGCCTTACGTCCATTCTTTTACACCTATCTGGAGAAAGGTGGAGTTGGGTGGCACTAGTGTGCGGAAAATAAATTTATATGGACTTTCCTTTTACATCCGGCGGTGGTCTCCAGACCCGGCACGACCCATTATTATTTTAAATCAACGAAACGTATTTAAAATATTTTACTTAAAACAACTACAAATTTTAATATTGTGACCAACTGCACCGCGTATGTGAAGCTTAAATCCAACTGTGCTATTCTAGTGAAACAAAAAATGTGCTCGCTTTTGAAGCAAATTAAAAAGAAATTGGTGAAAAAAGGTAACGTCAAATTTCCAGAGGACAATTTTTCTCTCGAAGAAACTACTTAAGAAGACAAAAAAAAACTACAAGCAAAGTCATAAGAATATTGATTTACATATAAGCAAATAACAATGAGAAAACGGAATGTGCTATTTAAGTGAAACGCAGTGTATATACAAATTTTCTGAAGTATGCTATGGGGTTCGCAGACATATACAATTTTTTTTTCTGCTGTGTATTAGCAGTGTAAATTTAAATTAAATTGGGATTTCGTCCGTTTACAAGTACATACACTGTTGCCCGATGAGAGCTTGGTCACCTAGCTTGGCATGAGTGTGAATGCGTCTAAATGAGGAATGTGTTGGCGTTTTCAATGGACGCATGCCTCTTTAAAACCGAAAGTTTAATAAATGTGGACACACACTTAGCTCTTAAGATCACCTACAAAGTCGGGTCCCAACCGAACTCGATTTCTAGATCCGCCACTGACGCCATCACATTCTTGATTTTCTTCATGGTGTAGCATACATCGATCAGACGAAAATTGATTGAAAGGAATCAAAATTGGAAAGCACCTATTTTTGGTCCTCCTAATTTTGCAGGGGCCGAGGACAACTTATCCACCAAATCCGGTATTAACTTAGCTACTGATGCCTGTCTTTGGTGGCTTACTTCGTCGAGAGAGCGATTCTCAATTATGATTTCAAATCGTGACGGTGATTTGTTGTATCCACCAGCGCTATTGTCCCACCAATATGCTATGTCTTGTTCATGCTATCTATGATCTCCAATAATAATTCGCATCCTCTGAATTTAAGGTATTCCAGGATACTAGCATTTTATGACTAAAATCTTTTTCCATCTCGAATGTACGCCTCCATCATCTACTTGATAGAGAGCAGTGATTTTTTTTAAAAATATGTATGTACAATTAATATTTTTTATATTTTACATATATAAATTTTACAATATAACCTCCATGCTTGCTAATTTCTAACTGGCTTTATCGTAGAACTCTTTATTTCCGCGAAAGTTTTAATTGTTTTCGTTGTCGCCATTCCAGCCTTGTCGTTCTACACAAGAGGGTCACTGAAATTCATCAATTATGTCTGCCTCATCTGTTTACATGAACTGCAATGCAACTTGCATATTATGGCTGACTAAGCGGCCGGTCAACTAATCCATAAATGCAACGGCCGTTAGGGTAACAACCCTTGTATGATTATACGGCTCCGTAACGTAAAGAATGAATTGTAGTAAATGCTACCATCCTGCTTATGCCAGGCTTAACCATGGCTCCTGAATTCATCGTCGGCATCCGCACCGATTACGGTGTTCCTTTTCTAGCTCTGTAATTTTGAAGTAGCCGTAGTCAAACGTTTTATAGAAATTTTCATGCATAAATTATGGACAATTGTAGTGTAACCCCAAAATCGTATAAATATCCCTCGACCACTTGCCTGCCTAACTACTAACTATACGGCACTCGTTGGTAGTGCGAAGTGAACTGGCGCACCTATGTACCTACATATATAGGCAAGGTTGACATCAGGATAAAGACCACTTTTGTAGCTTGCTAGCAAATAGCAAACAACATTCAGTGTTCAGTGGAGAGTCGTTGCATACTCGATGAATGCCGAGCACACGAAAAGCAGAGCTAGTGCACACTAAAACGTTCCAAGGACTATGAAAAATTATAACACTAATTCAGTGTTTTGTCCCTAAATCCAATTCCAAATTGACCGACTATGTTTTTAGCCATTTTCGGCGACGAGGAAGAAGACGGGGCGTAACGGCATTGGTGAGCTGAGGTGAGGTCTGAGGGTGTACATTGTCTCCACCCCGTGGCAATTGAAGTGAAATGTTTTGATGGCGTCCACAGGCCAAATAACTGCAAACCAGCCTGGATAAGTACTCTCGATATTTTGTGGGCAAATACGTTTTCCTATTACGGCATCTAACATAGTTTTAAAATATATCGCAATTGAACTCGTTTAATCGTATATTGCAACAAGGGTAGAAGTTTGTCTGTTGGGGCGTTTGTCAGCCGAACATTTATAGGTAGGTAATTCACTGAAGTGGTTTATAGTGGGATTTGGCTATGGACCTTTCCAGCAATTACGGAAAGCGCATTTGACCGAATTTTCGATAGGCAGGCGAAGTGCTTAATGCTTATAATATACGTACGAGTAACGTCAAATATTTGTATGTACATACATTTATTGTTAGATAATACGATATTTGTGTTATACCGAATAAATCGTCCGCCGAAATGTGTATGGAAAATAGTTAATTTTTCAGCATTACTTGGAGAGTGAGCCAGCAGTCGTCCCACGGCTATACTTAATTAAAAGAAAAAAACTCCTACTTCGTGCGTGTGACCGTTTTCGAACCACTGCCCATCGCGCCCACGGTGAATAGGATTCTTAATTTGCGAGATTAATGCAAGCATCCAACATATTTTGTCGGTTATTGTTCTATTGATGGCTCTTGGAGATCCTGTTTATTTTGGACTACTACTCGCCGTTCAATATCTGCCAACGATGCAACAGACCCGAGGACTATTCCGAATGAATAGATCCGTGACGGAATGGCATATAGGTTGATCGCGCTTACTTTGTTTCTTTCCGATAAACTGGATTTTAACACCAATTTTAAATTGGGCCAGAGCTCAAACAGCAGTCCTTCTCTCAAGTTATCAATACTGGCGTGGTGACTTTGCAGAATTCCCATGTATTTGTAAGAGTCTGCCTCAGACATTGCGCCTATGTGGATATCAATGTGAATGGTGCGGATTCGACATTTGTCCAACCCGAAGTCCAGCGGAATGTCACGACGAAATTTTCAGTGATCTGCAGCAGATTTTTAAGATGTGCGTCGCTCCTCGATTGTAATTTGATGTCATCCAAGTACATCAGGTGAGTCAGCTCGAATTTGGACAACAATCCAAGAAGGCCATGCTTGATGGAATATCCGCACTGTTTAGTCGAGTTTACAAGTGATGAAAGAGGGTTCAGCGCCATGCACAACCCGAGACGACTCAAAGAACCCCTTTCCAATATGCCTCTCCGGAGGTGGATCGGTTGAAAGAGCATATTGCCTTCGGTTGATGGAACAAGTGGTATTGTGCGCCATCCTTCCATCAATTTGGTCAAAAAGTTGATTAGGACAGGATCTACGCGGTACATGTGAAGGACCTCGATTAGCCAGCTATGGGAGATGGTGTTAAACACTTTGGCGTAATCGATGTAACAGCCATTTGGATTCCTGTAATTGCACGTAGTATGTCCTTCTACCTCTGACTGATTGGATCATTAGTTGTTCCTTGCAACCCCTAGATCCGACTCGGCAGCCCTTCTGCTCATCGGCAAGGATATTGTTTTGTTCGAGGTGCGTATAGATCTTGCTTGCTTGTTCAGTATCGGCAAGCACGTTATTGGTCTCGTTTCAGCAGGGCTCTTTATAGTTTTCCGTTTGGGAAACAAGTAGACAACGTCCGCTTGAAAATTCCTAGCCCTATTTATCAACAGATTTATCTGTTGGGCGAGCTGACCACATATACTCGGGAATCACTTTTACCAGAAATTCTGCAATTCAGGACCAGACCTTTTCCAATTTTTGGACCACTTAATAACTTCGCAGACATCGGATTCAGTGTCGTCAGGGACAATCATACCATGATAGCTGGCATGGTCGGTGGTTTCGGCTGAGATGCACTCAGTATTTTTTGTGTGTTGAGCGGGAGTTTGTCAAAGTCCACACCAGTATTGTTCAGCGTCAGTCACTGAGAAGTTAATTGTGGGGCTGGCTTGTTGATCCCCATTGATGGTCTTGTAGAAGTTCCACTGGCTTTTGGAGAAAGCAGCTTTCTGAACATATCGAGAGTGGCTCAGCATGTACCATCGGAGACGATTTGAGATGAACGCGAGCTTCTGTTTTAGTAGTACTTCTAGTACTTCCACCAAAGGAGTTCCGGAAGGCGTGGAATATTTACGGAGGATCTTTTCCACTTTTTTGTTCAACCACCTACAGGGATGGCCGGCGTCAGATTGAGTCAATCGGCTAATATCTTGTCGTAAGGAATCTCTCTTCCGCTCAAGACGAATCTTCAGGCTGGTTCTCACGCCGACAACGCTATCACGAATCCGCTGACCATGTAATCTGATAGCCGCCACTCGCCACTGCACCACAATACACAAAGGATTGCGGTTCCAATAACGTTGTATCAGAGCTGAGTCTGGATGTTATTTCGCTGTCGATTGGAGAAAGAAAATCAGGTGTTGCTGCGGATGTATGTATGTAACCTAGGAATGCAAGGTCTGTGCATGGGATCTATTTCCTGGTATTCCCAGCAAGCTCTCTCATATTCGTCGTGAACTTCAGCAGAAGAGTCTACTTGGCGGTGAAGTAGTGTACTTCGTCTGGTGTTGTAGGTACTTCTCTGCGGGGCAGTGTGACGCGATAATGATAACAACTCTCGCTTTCGAGTTGCCCCAATAACCTCAGGTCGAATTCTTCCCTTGTCGTCTCTGGCATTGCACTCCCTCGCATAATGAAACATTACTGATCTGATACCCACTGCATTGAGACATCTGCTATTTGCGGAAATCGCTCAAAGAACCTCTGGTGTAACAAATGACGATATGATGTTGTCCCTTGTGAGAGTTCGATCTCGTTATAAACACGAATGATAAAAAGGTTCAATTCCTCTGTCCATTTCATCCGATGTCTACGCGAGACTTCAGCAGTGATCGCTTGGATATCAGGCACAGATGACGAATGAAGGGGGGCTCCTTGTTGTCGCTGAAGCAGTCCTCGTACTACCGTTTCGTGCAGATGCACTTGCGGCTGTCGGCTTCCTTCGAGTTGGGGGGCACACACCCGTACGCCCATTTACCGCTGGCGACTGCCCCTCTTGTACAGAGGGGAAGACCTCGCTGGAGGTCGTGGCTTCCTTCAACACTTGGCAATGGCGTAGATGGTTTTCAGCGGAGGGAGGGGGTGTTTTTCCAGCATTACTTTTTCTTTCAATATGTGCTCAGTGCAAAATTTGAACCCTCCATCTCTTGAGTGACAATCAACGCAAGAACTTACCACAACTGTCCTTTTAGATGAGATAAATAAATATCCAACCATCCACCAATGAATTATGTGATGATATTTTACGATATTTATATCTTCGAAGCACTCATTGAGAGTGAGGAGTTTGATGATGAAATATTTGATAAGTGTTATCAGAGAGAGATCAAATTTACCAAGCGACTATACTGGAGCACGTCAAAGAGGTGCGGAATTGGCCAATTTTTGTCGTAGGAGTAGTGAGGGTAGGAAAACTATATTCCCATTATGTAACGCGAAAGTATTTAAATGACATTCCATTTCAACGCCAAAAGTGTTGACACTAACGTTATATCTATGTTCGAGTCTTGAAAATTGAATTGAGTGGAGTAGGCCACTGCAAATCCAAGCTGTTCGCTATGGTGTTTTATTTGGAATAAATGCCATCCCACCCTTGGTTGCCTGGTTTTATCCACACAATGGATCAACTCATCAGGTGATGCCTTGATCCATCCATATCATATCATTAATCATATGTATTGTGTGACTACCGTTCGTTCGGTCACCGTTCTACGATCTAGTAAATGGAGGTTCGATCCTCGGCGCGAACAAAAGCTCTCTGTGGGTACTTATAGAACTCTCACTGCGTTCAGAGCTTGTCAGTATAAAGATGGTGCGAATCCGGATAGGAGGTGCATACTAGCAGCTGCACGTCCGAAAAGTAGATATGTTATCGAAACGTCAACAATGCATAGAAATGCAATAGATGTTGACGCGTCCATGCCTCTGGAGGGGTCATGGCAATTATCATAACGTGAATTCTCATATGGTTAGCACTTGGCAGCAAAGTCGGCCTAATATATACACAGACTATGCATTTAAAGAGGGTGTCATTATGAAGAGGAGTGAAATCTCCTTCCTAATTGAACAATACGCTCGCAACATTTTAGAAATCATAAGGTATCTTTAAGGTAAGGTCTAAAAAGGTTTCGGCTTTTGTGCCTCGTGATCAACAGTACCACGCCTCTATTCGATTTCATGGACTAGATAAAATCACACTGACCCCACGTTGGGCGCCGAAAATGTTAAAGCCTTTTTGTTCAATTTTCGGATATTTATCATTGTACGTTTTTACTTATATAGGATACAAAAAAGTTGAGGTAACTTTAAGGTAGCTATGGTAACCTTAAGGTGCATTAAGGCAGCCTGATGTTAAAGTTAAAAAAAATTTAGATTTTTGTGACGAACAGTGCCACGCGTCTATTTTTGGTTGCCAATTCCAGTTTCATTGACTTGATAAAATCACATCCACCCCGCATTGGACCCCAAATCTTTGCCGCCTTTACCGATTATTTTCAACTGTAAATTTTCACTGATGTAGGATTGAAAACAGCCTTAAGGTAGGCTTGAAGTAGCTGATGCCCTATGGCAATGTCTAAAAACATTTCGGTTTTTGTGTCTTGTGACTAATGACATTACTTCTAGTTAAGCGTTTGGATTTTAGCTAAAAAGCAGTATTTAGAATTTGCCAATTTCTTTATTAGCTCTGGTATCAACAACACAAAGACTGGCCAATTTCTAGCTTTAAAGTCTGCATTTTTTAAGCTGTGCTTTTTTATAACAACAATAGGCTTTTACAATAATTATAATAATAATAACAAGGACAGGCTAAGATACCCAAGGGTGGCCACTGCGACTATGAGATCTATTGTGCCATAGAATTAATTAATCCAAAAGACCCTCAACGAGCCTAATGAAGGCTAGTAAATCCTTTGTAGGTGTGCTCCTTACGACCGCTGAGCTCACGATGGAGTCTCCAAGAAGCAAGAACCTGGAACGAGCTACTGCTGGACATTCGCAGAGAAGGCAAAGCCTGCACTCCGTATCAGTGGATAGACCCATTTTGTTGAGGTGAGGTAACCCACGATTAGTCTTAGGTCAGCTCTACCCAGGCGGCTGGCTTCTTTGAGACCGTAGGGTTTTATAGGATCTTTGGACTGCCGCAATCCTGGAAGACAATCCCAGTGACGTAGTCGTTCATTGGCAGACCACTCCTTCACTAGTGATCTTGTTTTAGCCCAACTCAGACCACAGTAAGGATCAGGCGCGAAAATTTATCCGAAGAGCCTTGTCTAGCAAGTTCATCGGCAGCTTCGTAACCAGGGATGCCCTGATGGCCAGGTACCCAACATAAAGTAACCCGATTGGTGTTTGTGAGACACTGAAGGGTATAAAAACACTCTTTCACTAATTTCGATGAGAAACTATGTGAAGAAAGAGCCTTAATGGCTGCCTGACTATTAGTGCAGATAGCGATGTTAGCGCCTTTAAGTTTCTTGTCCAGAATGTCTCTGCCGCAGGCCCTAATGGCATTGATTTCAGCTTGAAAAACGCTGGGCCAGACGCCCATAGCAATGGAGATCCTGGTGTCCGGTCCATAGACTCCAGCACCAACCCCCAGCTCCATTTTAGATCCGTCGGTGAACCACATATATCCCGGGAGACAGAGCCAAGAATACCACTGTCCCATTCCCCACGAGTGGGAATGGAGACCGAGAATTTTCTACCAAAACATATTTCATGAGTCAAATAATCATAACTCGAGCTGATCTGCATACCAGGGATCCGCTCCAGAATGCTCATGTGTCCCTGATAGGACACATAGCTACCGTATGTTAGATGCATTCGAAGAGCGCTAAGAGCCGCAGACTCTTGTATGAAAATATGCAGCGGAGTAAGTCCAACAATCGTCTCACTAGCCGATGTCGGACAAGTACGGATGGATCCTGCCATACCAAGGCATGCAAGGCGCTGTAAGTTACTACAAAGCTGAATGGTGCAACGCTGATTCATTTTGGGCCACCAAACAAGCGCCGCATAAGTCACAACTGGACGTACGACCATAAAATATGGCCACTCGATCATTTTCGGGGTGAGTCCCCAAGTTTTGCCAAACAGAGACCTGCAACCCACATGATCCGAGTGGCCTTACTGATGGCAGCCTCGACGTGATTGCTCCAATTATGCCGCCAGTCCAACAAAATGCCTAAGCATGTGACTTTAGTGGAGAACTGAGAGTACCGTTCCGCCAAGACTGACCGGGTTTAAGCTTAGATTCTTTCTTCGAGTGAAGGGAACGAAGACGGTTTTTTGAGGGTTGACGCTCAGGCCAACTTCAGTGCACCAGCGAAGTACTAGATCGAGTGCCGCGCTCATCACTTCAGTGACGGTCGATTCAAACTTACCTCTGATTATGATAGATCATCCGCATAACCGATTGCATCATAACCATAATCGCACAACCTGGCTAGTAACTCATCTATGACAAGTGACCAGAGAAGTGGGGACAGAACCCCACCCTGAGGGCAACCCTTAACAGCATAAACACTAGTTTGATTGCCGCCCGAAGTTGAAGGAATTTCTCGCCCACGAAGCATTGCGTCGATCCACATGATTGTGGTAGTAGGTACCATCTGATCAAATTTGACCTGGACTGGTTAAAAAAAAACCACATTTTCATGTATTTTAATACAAATCTTTATTATCCTTCAAAATAGGCTCCTTTTGATTCAATACAAGCATTCCAACGGTTTATCCAATTTTCCATACACTTGCTGTAGGCCTCTGCTGGAATGGCCTTTAGTTCCTTCAGCAAATTTCTTTTAATGGCCTCAATCGACTTCCCCGGAGTGGATACTTCAGTTTCGGTAACAGGAAAAAATCACAGGGAGCCAAATGTGGCGAATACAGTGGCTGAGCGATGACTTTCGTTTCGTATTTGGCCAAAAATTCAGTCACAATCAGGCTGGAATGTGACGGCGCATTATCGTGGTGAAAAATCCAGGAATTGTCTGCCCACAAATCGGGCCGTTTACGACGAATAGCTTCACGTAGACGCCAAATAGACGCAAAATTTCAAGCAAACTCGTTGTTCAATTTTTTTGTCCATAGTGCAAATCGCCAGACAAACTTTTTGCGTCGTAATCAAATAGCTGCCAAACACTCACTAATTGACATATCTCGATCAGACTTCACACGAAAGTCAAAGAATGTTGTATCAAACTAGTAAACAAAAAATGTTACCGATTCGGTTTACGCGCGCAGTTTAAATTGACCAGTCTGGGTCAAATTTGATTAGATGGTATATCTTTGAGCTCAAGAGCTCTAGATATACAGCTATACCCTATAGCCAGTATTGTCAAAAGCTCCCTCGATGTCAACGAAGGCGCAGAGAGCAATTTCCTTATCCATAAGGGTTTTTTTTTCAATCGATCCTACGAGATTGTGTAAGGCAACCACGATCGACTTACCCTTGACGTAGGCGAATTGAGTACAATGCAAAGCAGACGTGCAATCCATTTGCTGTCTGATGTGCAGATCCAGTAGCCACTCCATAGTTTTCAAAAGAAACGATGAAAGGCTTATCGGTCTGTAAGATTTCAGTAGCTCCTCCGGCTTGTTACCGTTTTTCGGAATGAATACCATGTTCACCGCCCTCCATAAACGTATAATAATAATTATAATAATTATTCGTTTTTTTAGTAATAAATATTTATTATCTAATTATTATAATAATAATTTCCATCCTCTGCTAATAACACTAAAGCGGTAGATGAAATCTCTTCTTCAAAAATCTTCAATATTTAAACCATTCGGTTGATATGTACAATTCGAACATGTCCGAACCTGGTTCGTATCATCGACCTATCGTTCGATAGACCGAAAATTCTATGGATGCCTACCAAGACCTAAATCAATAAAATTATACAAAAACAACACTTGTTCGCATGCCCTGATATAGCAAAGCCATTATGAAGAGCCAATAACACAATTCAACTTAAGTTTTATGGCACAATTTGTTCCTTGTTTGTTTTCATGCAACCGTCAGCACAAGTTCCTGTTAGCCCGTATAATTATATTTGTTAATTTTTTCCATTTAAGACCCCCATGGATGCCACAATTCACTTGTGCATGTACCTGTTCAAAAAGGAATCCCGGTCCTGTAGTCCAACTGGGAATGCAAGTGTTTAGCAGTTCAGGTGCTCAATAAAAATAATGAATACACCTGTCCATTGTGATGAAGGCCGATGTATGTACGTTTGTTACTTTGGATGACCTGGACAGTGGACAGGTATTCAATTTCAATGACCATGATATCGTCACATACTCAATGTACTCGTCTACGTAACTCTTGACTGCCTTCAAACAATGCGACATTTACGAATCATCTCTAAGTGAATTTTGTGATCACGGTTAGCCTTCATTTGAATGCCCGTTCTCACATTGAAGCCGGGAGGAAACGTTTTGTGGACAATGTCATTCAAATTGAGTGGTGCATTAGCATTGCAATTTGTACCCATCACCAGCACCAGCATCATAATAATTATCAGTGATGTCTTAAGATAGTGGGCATGGGCCATTGAAATTGTTAATTTATGCTTCTAATATAAGTAGCTTCCACTTGGTGATTTGTGATTGCATGCCTATGTAATACTCTTCACTTTCATAATTTTCAAATAAATTAATAATTACAAGAAAAAGAAAACAAAACGAATATTTTGTAGCTTTTGGGGGCTTCCCAAGCATGGGGGTCCGTGTTTCATGGAACCCACGAAACACCGATAGTTACGCCACAGACTGAACTACATAAGAATTAAGGGCGGCCTTTTTTACGTTGCTTAAGGGTGGCAAATTTATAGATGCGCGACTGCGCAATTAACGATTCGATTTTATTAATTAACGATTCCAAAACTCCGGAATTTCTTCAAATAAATTTTGTAGAAGGAAACTAAAAATAAAAAATTCGAAACAATTTCCAATTATCAACTTTCACTCATGTTCATTAGTTCATTCGGCAGATTGTATGTACGTATACATGCCCTACCTGCAACAACTTAGTCAACATCTCTTACAGCGCCATGGACTGAGCAGAAAAATAGTCCTCAAAACTCTCATTGAACTCCAGCTTGAGGTTTTTTCGCCGGGTTAGGAACTTTGCATCCCGCCGTATCGGACAAAAGTTGCTCGTTCATTTCACAAAAGTGTAATGTATGGTTTCGTCTCCGCAAAGGACTTTGTTCCTTGTTTCGTTTCGAAGTTTTCCAACCGCAGATATACCGCTTTCGTTCAGAAAGATGTATGTACTCGTGGATATGCTTGCCAAGCACGAAGGTACGTAGTATGTGAGATGCTGAAGGCTAAGAAAGGTAAATGTCGAGAGGGTGAGCGTACACATTCAACTTTCAGCTTTCGCTACACATATGCCATTTTTGGCATGTTTAGCTACACGAAAATTTTCCGATGGAAAATAAGCCCGCAGGGACACATAACTTAATTCGGCAAAAGACTGCGCACCTTAATGAAAACCACACAACCATTTAAAGTGCTAGCCGAACACGACCGCTACCTATAAAGTTCACTGAAATGTAGAACGGGTGGAGCGCTAACTGTGGATTGGAGGTCGTTGAAATGAAGGGTTGACGCTTTTTATTAAAAAAGTATGAAATGAATCTGAAATGCTCTTTGGGAAGAATATATGGAGGAGCAGCGTAAATTCTATGAAGTAATTCCACCCGTAAAAAGTAAACAGAGATATACGCGCACTCTACCCCAGAACACCCGTCCGATTCACATAATCGAAGACCAAATTGTCAAAAAACACATTCCCCTCATACTTCCCCTTTGTGCGTACTAATTTGCCTTTTGTCTCCATACCTCGGAATACCCGTGCGGCCCACTTGGTCGTGACCAAAATGTCAAACTCACACTCAAAATAACTTCATTTCTCTCGACCAATTACGTATACAGTTCCCTTTACTTCTTGACACGTTCAAAGCACACTCTGACAAAGTACGTTGACAACCTATTCTAACGATATTTTCAACGTGTCAACTCCTTTTCAAAGTGATTTGAAGTCTTGTCGTTTTATCAAATCGAAGTTGGATGGTGGTCAACTTCCATCAAAAATTTGACGGAAGCGAAATGTCAAGTCCCAAGAAAATAATGGATGGAGTGGGGAAAAATAAGACACGTTGGTGGCTTTTATTCAGTTTTTGAAGGTTTTGGTAATGTATTTTGATGTGATGTGAATTTCCTGGAAATATTTCACGTTGGTGGATATTCTTGTCAAGCCAAACTTTGACAGAGTCAACCGGCACTAAGCTGGGCTTAAAAAAAGTCATAATAATATAAAATAATAAGCTCGACTGAGCGATCAGATCGCCGAGCTATTGGAGAAGCTGGACGCAATTGTGTCCGATAACAAGCGCCTCTCTCACGAGCTAAAATTAGCTCGAGAGACTGAGAAAAAATTGCGAGAGAGGTCTAACTAGAAGGCTACTGTGCCTAAAAACGCAAAAGGAAAGCCAAGAGTTCGTCCAGCTCCTTCACAGCCGCGACAGACAACGACACCGGTAATGACACGGATAAGAATGCCTCCTCGGACAATAATGAGGAGACTTCTGAGGAGTCTTCTCCTAACGACGACGAAATTACGACCTCGGGCAAAGAAGAGGAGTTCTCCGCCCTTTCCAAACCCTCCACGTCTACCAACATCCCGGTTTCGCCCCCAGGAAGAAAATTCCTAAGCCCACTGCGGTTCCAGTGATAAAAGCGACAACAGCGACAGTCTCAAAACCGGCTCAGGCCACGATCCCACCCACGATCGCCAACTCTGCTCCGTTGCAAGAGGCAGCCAATGACAAACCGGTTCCCATTATCTTGAGGGAACCAGACAAGTGGACGACAATAAGTCGGCTACTAAAAACCCACAATATACGGTACACTACGCCCAAGATCCAAATACGAGGTTTTTGACCGAACGAAAGTACCAGCACTACACATATTTCCTGACGGAAGAGAAACATTTGAATGTAATAACCCAGTCGGACATTTGTCTCCGATTCCAGTGGAATCGCAAAGTCTTCCGAAGCTGGACAAATTCAAATGTTTTCAATTATGTATCGAGTTAGCCTGAAATTTGAATTCATTTGAAAGTATCTGGCATTTGGCGACGCATGTTGTCATACACTTATATGATATATGGAATACGGAATGCATATGTTGTTTTTTTCTGCAAGCCTTGAATACAATCCGCCGTTAAATTAAAAGTGCCCTGAAATCAATCACGACACTTTTAGTTTCTGGACGAATTGTATATCAGGCTAGATTCAACCCATTTATACAGCCATCGATCCGAATTCGATCTGTGTCGATTCCTCGTTGGCTACAGTCATCGGTCCGGAATCGATTCCACGTTGACTACAGTCATCGATCCCAATTCGACCCCAGTATCGATTCTACGTCGACTCCAGTCATCGATTCTCCATCGACTACCGTCATCGATTCCGGATCGATTCCTGTCCTCATTTTCGGTATCGCAAAAGCGGCCATGCCCATACAAATATCTCCGACGTGTCTCCGATAAAGTCATCGATTCCTTAGTAGACAGTCATCGATCCAGGACCGGTCCAGTATCGATTCTTGTCCGACTGGGAATCCGCGGTCTGGAAGATATCTCTCCGGGCGAAAGAAAAGAAGGGAACATTCCTGTTTTGCAAAAATCAGGAGAATTTTCTCTATTCGATTAGAAAGAATTTTCACAAAACTCAAGAAATGTCCGCTTTAGGACCTACAAATCCCCCCGCGTGGGTTCTAGGTTCTTACCACCTAAGGCGGAAATGGACTACCTAAAGCAGAAATGCCGCAATAAGCGAATTTTAAGAATTCTCTCTAAATGCAATAGAGAGACTTCCCCTAGTATTCGCGAAACAGGAATGTTCCAAAAGAAGACCTGGAAGCACAAGGTTTCCACCCTGTCGAGTGCTACCGCTTGAAACTAAAAACCATCCAGAGGTCTAAATTAGTCGAAGTCCTCTTCCCAAGGACCGTGACCAATATATACAATATATGTAACAGGTATCTGTGGCCTTTCCGGTATAAAGCTAGAAGCCTAAAGGTCAAAAAGTCATTTCCATTGCCACAATAATAATAAGTGCCATGCCCAACCGCGGTGCGTGAAGTGTGATGGACTCCACCACATCAAAAATTGCACATTAAAATTGGCTGTCATCGGAATGACTATCCCAACTCAAACCTGATGGACAAAAAATCACCGTCGGGTCACGTTAGACGCAACATGAGGGACCGCAAAAGGTTAATTCCAATGGTTTAAAAGAGTTCCCTTCGATAACACCGGCCATCACCACGCTGCACAGGGAAGAAGTGCTTTCTTCGATCGCGGAACTGAAACCGAACAAGGTATTGAATGCGCAACCACCTGCCATATCTCCAGACGAAGCCCGGGTCCCAAGAGCAACCGGAACCACGTTAGCTCAACTTCGCTCTGGTTAGTGCTCAACAGCTTCAAACATTTTTCATAGCTTTGAGGTTTCACTTTAAACTATCACGAATTGAAAACGAAGATTTCAATATCCATACTACTATAAAATGGGGATGGGGTTATTTGCGACGGCAACCCATATGTTTTATTCATTAGACAGTCTTCATACATGAAGCGGTTATACTATATGAGCGCAGCTACATATCATATATAATATTATGTACTCGTAGATTTACCTGTTTTCTAACAAACTTGAGTTTTTAGGATGACGTTCAAACTCCTAACGAGGAAAAACTTTTCGACTACACCAAACACTTTTTACGTGTTTTAAATGATTTTACATGTTCTGGAAACAGGAAGTCTTACAGGCCGTTTTATAATAATGGTGAAATAATGCGAATCCGGAATGCCTACTTAAGGATGTGTACATTATTTGTACACAATTTTCTGTCGGTAATTAATCTACATTCTTAAGGAGGTGAAATGTTTATGATTTGAGGTTAGTAAAGGTGTATGGATTTTTATACAGATGATGATAGGCATATTGTATTTCTGATGCCTTTGGTATTAGCCCCGAAGACTATAAATCATTCGTTTCCACTAAACAAAAAAAAAAAATTTGCAAACCGATTGAGAAATCGCGAAAATTTACTTATGTACATACAAAAAAAGACACCTGTCACAGTGAAGCAAGAGAACCCAATTTTTGGTCTGCGTTAATTCAAGGTAATTTGATGATGAATTTATTTCTAGCTTTATCTTAAACTCCTTCAACTAGACTAATTTTGCATCATCATCTTCATGGCGTGACAGCCCGACGTCGGGCCTTGGCCGATTGGATCGTTGTCCTCCAATTATCTCGGTCACGTGAGCGCGTCCTCAATCTTGGAAGTCCAGTAGCTGCTCGGCGTACGAATATACTGAGCTCTCCCAGTGAGCTCTCGGTCTCTTCGTAGTCTCACTCCGTCGACTCGTTTACCCTCTTTAGCATGCGATCATCGTCCATTCGTTGTACATTCCTTGTCCTGTGACAAGTTGCAACCCAGCTATATAAAGTCGTTCACGAACTCGGTGTTGAGGTCCCCTACATTGATGCTCGATTGTGCAGGCGTCCTTTTCGTCGATTGCATTATTTTAGTTTTACCTTCGTTGATACGTTGTCCAACTACTTTTGCAGCGGTATCGAGCGTATGCAGATGTTCTTATGCTTCGGCCAATCATAGGGACATAATGTTGATGTCGTCGGCAGTGGCGTATTTAGAAAAAAAAAAACAAAGGGAGGGCACAATTTTTTTTCAAAATTATTTAATAAGTACAACACACCTTACTTATGCATACATATTACTCATCTAAGGGCCGGTTTCTCAATGTTCGTTTAAAGTTTAGCATAATGATAAACTGCTGTTTAACACGATTTGGTTTTCTCAATGTTTGGTTAGCGTTTCTCCGATCGACAAAGCTAAACGCCACCTATCCTCCGGTTATTAGTTTGTCGAAAATAAAAACCCAAACAGCTGATACCAGCTGCTGAGATTTTGACAACTAGAACTATTTACTTTTGCACATTAAAATAAGAACAATTGCACTGGCCATAGCGAGAAGAGTTCTGGAAAGTCGCCAATGGGAGTGGATGATACAGACGGCAGAGTGCTGAGCAGATGATTTTGCAACAGTGTTGTCATACTTTGTTGCGATGCGTTACCATCCATCAGCCTGGTAATAAGAAATATTTGATCGGCAGTTTTCCGCCTCGATAAACTAATGTCAGGGTTAGTTTAATTAACAGTTAAGCAGTATAACGGGACATTGGGAAATTAGCCCTAAATATGAACAAAGGTTGTTGGAGTATGTAAATATATGGTTTATGTAATAGGCCAGCCAGAGCTTGAAAAGGAGATACGTCGACAAGCATATAACATAGAACATATCCTGAAGCTGTGTGGGAAATTATTATTAGATTAAACTATTCATCTCGTTTTTAATGGTCTTGGTCGACAAATCACAAATTGTCCTATGGCATTACTTCTTGAGTAAACGATGCAAACATATCTCCATATCGTGCTTATTACTGAAATCATGTGCTTTTGTAAATAGTTATTTTAAGTAGTATTTGATTCAGAGCGTATATTTTTCATTGTGGTCACCTAATTTTCAGCATGATTTAATGCAGAAGCAACATCGACATCTGCTAAATATGGGACTTAATATTGCACCAGCATCGCGTGAAGTCGCTAATTTTTGATCGATTGGATTTGTAGACATCATAAACTACATATTAACACCATTAGGACTCCAGGGATAGGTTCGTGGGGAATTCATGGATAATAATTTCATATCCTCCGACGAAGGCTTAACCTGGCTTCCCAACACGAGAATACTGGCTTTCGCCTAGATCGGAAGAATCAAAACGAGAATGCCTATATCTCCTCTTCTTCAGCATTCTTTAAGTAAGTGCGGGAAGGTCATGATATATAGCCATATGATGACATTTTCCTAACCACCTAATCCAGGAATCAATATTTTATCAAATGACCGAATTGAGAAGAGCAAGCGTAGCTGTAGCACACTAAGTTTCCTAGTTCTTGGTCATGATTAAACTACAGTAAGTAAACAATTTCATTGCCGCTACAACTTTCTATTGTCATCCATATTAAAGTTGTGGTACTCCTACTGAACTACAAGCAAATATAATTTAAACTGCGTGCCACAACTGAAAGCAACCTACCGAGGGAGAAAATTTGCATGTACGAGAAGTGCGAACCTCCACATGATGTGGCATATCCTGACAGTAAAGAGCAGATGCATCGGAGCTGGGATTCAATTATCACAGATTAGGACTTTTATTTCCGTACCCTCATAATGTCAACCGTGGTTCACAAATCCAAGTCTCACACCGCAGTCAGTTACTACTATTTGTCCTTACTCCTAGTGAAGCATAGCGCGTCAACAACTCCCATGTGGCTTAGCTGTCGTTTCGTTAGCATGAAATAGTTTCTGATGATCCATGTTGCTAGTATGCATCGCAGTCAGATAGCCACAGTTTATAACGAAGTCTGAGCAAATCCACTGCACATACCGTTCAACAAGGTGATTATAATACTACTTCAGTGTGCTTGCAAAAGATGGAAACGTTTAGCGTTTCAATTACAAATTGCAGCATGATGTTGTACAGTACTCCACGATCGATACTGTCGTATGCCTGCTTGAAGTCGACAAAGATTTGGTATACGTTTACGTTGTATTCCCAGCATCTCTGAAGTATCAGTTGGACCGTAAAGTACTGATCGGTTGTGGAGGGACCAGGTCTGAAACCGCTTTGATATTCGCCAATGATTCGTTCTGCGTATGGTTTTATTCTATTTTCCAGAATTTTTAGTTAATATTTTATAGGACGTACAGACTAGTTATATGCCCCTACAATCCTCACACCGCAGTTTATCTCCCTTTTTGTGGATTGGACAGATGATGCTTCCGCGCCAATCGTCTGGAGTCACCTCCTCCTCCCATACTCGCGGAAGTAATTCATGTATGACATTAGCTAGACTCGTTCCACCGAATTTTAGCAGTTCAGCTAAACACAAGATCAACTTCTTCTACTGTCGGGGGTTGTATGGGTGGACCAAGACCTAGATCAACAATATCGTCGAGAGCTTCTTGTGTGGGAATGTTAGATGGCAGGTTCAGAAGCTCTTCAAAATAAGATGACCGTCGTTTGTTAATACCATCGGTGGTGCTGATGATGTTTCCATCCTTGTCCTTGCAGAGGCTAGTCCTGGATTGATAGCCGTTCTTAATTGTATTTACTAGTTTGTACAATTGTCTGATGTTCCTATTAGCTAAGTTTTCGTAAATATTCAGCAAGTGCTCGTCAAAGTACTATATTTACGTTTCTTACGTCTAATCATTCTATTCATTAAGAACCAAAGGCACCTAATCACATATAGCAGTGGAGCTCATGCGACGCAGATAGACTATCATCTGTGTCTGAATTTCATGAGACGTTGGGTGAAAGACTGCAAAGTGATCTTGGATGAATCTGCGGTCACCCAGCACCGGTTGCTCCTGACAGAATTTATTTTGAAAGGAGGAACAAGACCGCAAGCAATCCCCAAACCAGTCGAGAAAATCAAGTGGCATAATCTCAACAACGAACGCTTTAAATCTGTTGTAACTCCATTCATTGTTAAAATGGAGGAGTGGCTTCAATACAACACCAACTGCGACGGGCAAAGTCCAACATAAATGTTGAATGGTTTGGATGAAATGTTAGTAGGTGAGGCTGAAAAGACACTGGGAGTTTCGAAAGGCCCGCTCCACACGAACAAGGAGACGTGGTGGTGGAATAACGAAATTAAAGAAGCAGTGCAGGCCAAATCGAACGCATTCAAGGCTTGGACAACATGCAGGACAAGCAGTGAAGCCGAGAAGGTTCAACTTCGGGAGAAATACGATAGATGCAGAAAGGAAGTAAAGCGAAAGGTGGCTCAAGCAAAGGCGATTGCAGCCGAGAAGTTCTATCAGGAACTAGAAGATCTGACGGCGGATGGGAGATCGTCATTGCAAAAGAAACCTAAAGACAATGCCAGGATTTATAAGGTCGCAGCCCAAAGGAGAAGAAACGCTCGAGAGATTCAGGCGCCAAAGTACGTTCAAGACTCACAAGGAGTACTACTGGTTGAAGATACTGCAATCTGTAGCAGAATGCGTGAGTACTTTGACGAACTTTTGAACGAAGAATTTCCGCGAGAAGCTTTTCAAGCTGTGGAGCCAAACACCATTGATATCGCTGATTTTTCAGTGGAGGAGGTGATGAAGGCAATGATGCAGATGAAACGCGGAAAGGCAGTCGGACCGGATAAAATTCCCTTGGAATTTTGGTTGAAGATGAATCATGTCGGGCTTAGATGGCTCACTGTTCTTTTCAACAAAATGAAAAGAGGGCAACCGATGCCTGACGCTTTCAGAAAAAGCTTCCTTCTCCTGTTTTATAAGAACCAGGGTGACTCACGCAAGCTCAACAACTATAGGGCAATCAAGTTAACATCTCACACATTGAAGACTTACGAGCGGGTTGTCTGCAATCGATTGAAAGAGATTGTACGGTTGGATGACAATCAATGCGGCTTTGTCGAGGGTCGGTCCACAGTCGATGCTATTCAGTGCATACGTGTTACGATGGAAAAGCATCGTGATGCACGTACGGACTTGCACTTTGTGTTCATCGATTTGGAAAAAGCCTTCGACAGAGTACCTCGTGATCTGATATGGGTGGCCCTAAGAGCACTTAAGGTCCCCGAGGCATATGTCAAGATGATACAAGACATGTATGATGGGGCAACTACTAAAGTTAGATGCACAGCTGGTGAGTCTGAAGAATTTCCGGTTAGAATCGGAGTTCACCAAAGCAGTGTATTGAGTCCTTTGCTCTTCAACATCATCATGTTCTATTTACTAACAATCATCTCTGACGGCCTGGAAATATCCCTTCTCTTCGCCGATGACATTGTCCTGGGTAACAAAGACATCGTTGCTTTGCAGGCTGCACTGAATAAGTGGTGTAAGATACTGGAGGATCATGGACTGAGGATTAGCATATCAAAGACTGAGTATCTTTGCTGTCCTTTCTCAGATCCAGAGAGACCGATACCAGATATCTACATTCAAGGAGAGCAGTTGAAGTCCTGTACAAGGCTCAAATACCTGGGCTCGATGGTCAACAAAGAAGCTACTTGCGATGACGACATCAAACATCGCATCAGTGTCGGTTGGATGAAGTGGCGAGAAAACTCTGGAGTGTTCTGCGACAAGAAGATGCCACGAAAGCTTAAGGGCAAGTTATACAAAACGGTCGTACGTCCCGCACTCATGTATGCGTCTGAATGCTGGACTATGTACAAGACATATGAAAGCAAAATGACTGCGACCGAGATGAAAATGCTACGGATGTCAGCCGGTGTGACCAGAAAGGATCATATCAAAAGTACCTACATCCGAGGCATCTTGTTCGTTGAGCAACCGATCACTGAAAAGCTCGAAGATCGTCGTATGGATTGGTATTGCCACGTTCTAAGGCGTCCGCTTGAGAACCCTGTCATGAAGGTACTATCAACGAATCTTCCATTTGCTGGACCCAAACGCCGAGGCAGACGGAAACACACATGGATCGATTAGATGAAAAAGCAACAACAACGCGTTAATCTTGGCGATGAAACGATCCAAGACCGAGCTGCATGCAGAAAGAAGCTGAGATTATACCGCCAGAATGGGCGAAGTGCCAACACCACAGGCGAAGGCGCAGAGTGGTATGAAAGGGCAAGGAAGAAGAAGAATAATTCTATTCGATATTCAACGTATGTAGCTCTTAATATTTTTCTCTTTGGCTCTGGTTCCTCCTTGAATCCATTGTCTATAGGCCTCGTTTTTCGCGTCAAGTGAAGCTTTTGACACAAAACAGAATTATTCCAATAACAAGAATTTCATGCAAATAGTTTGTAACCTGTCAAGTTACCTCATTATAATTGTCTTAATTACAGGTCTCTTACCAAACGTTCATTACCACTTGCTGAAGAGTGTTCCATCGTGTAACTAAAAACACAAAAATTAAAAAAAAACTGATATATCTAACTATTATCGGAAAAAAATCTATTGGGTATGTCATCAATTTTGAATGATAAACATGAAACAAACATTGATTGCACAGCGATTAGCTGGCACGTCGCTGATCGATCATTCATTCGTTCCATCACGGCTCGAGTTGATCGTACGGGATTTGTAGGTATCTAAGGTTCTCGCACGTAGGCTCAGCATCCATTCATAAAAACGCTTTTTGAGGGTCAACAGTCATTCATTATTTCGAGAGAACCCTTGTAGACAAGATTGAAGTTCGGTGTTGTTTATTTTGGATGAATTAGGCAGGTTTATATACGCAATGAAATCTCGATACTTGACATTTGATATTGGGTTTTCAAATAGACAATTTACCATAGGAGAAGAGCTCATCTACCTGTCGACTTAGCCGGGAGTACGCTTATTAATTTTTAGACCATACTGAATCCAGTTACTACTTTCAAAACGTTTATGGTTTCTTTTATCTTAAGATCTAACCACAACGCTCCAGTCGTCATTCTTTCAAATCCAATGTCCACACAGCTAATGACGATTCCACGAACCACGAACTGCCGAAACATGTGTGAGTGTGTAGGCTGCATGAGACAATGAGGCGAGAATTTCACATTCCGCCGGTCCTGGCATGGAAAGTAATAGAAGACTCTGACCAAAAACGAACGCTGTCCAAATACATTCATTAGTCATTTGTAGTTGGCATTTATCAAATTTGATATCTGCCACACCTATCAACCATTTGGTTAGTGTCAAGTGTCATTTGAAAGTCCTTGGGTAATCATTCATAGGATCCGAAAATCCCTTCATCTCTTGAACGAGTTAGTACTGCATGGGATCAGTTCGGAGTTCGGTTATCATTCAGGCGAAATGAAACGATCCATAGGTCACATGCCGTATGTGGACTGGTATGTTGGAGACTTTATGCGGCCTGGAATATTGTATCGACGTGCGATGACATAACAATGCAACAATACTCACATAATCGGCACATAGCTGGCCCCAATTGTCCGTCAGAACAGAATCGAGTGTATACTATGTGCACAATATTTCGGGCATGTTTCGATGACACATAACAAAATGCAAGTGATGTAACGAGCAAACTCAAAGCCCAGCTAGCTAATTTTCTTCGAGAATAACTGTGGGAATTCTTAAGGAACTATCTACACTAGTAAGATTTGGAACTGAAACGTTATTGATAACTTCTCTGGTCTGGATTGTGTTCGCTTCCAAAGCAATTTGCTTCATGTCCAGTTGTATTATCTGCTGAATGGACGAAGCCTTGGAAAAACAAAACACTTCCCAGCTAAAATGTAAAAGCCGACCTTAAACGCCCCATAACGTGTCAAGCCATCCATTGCAAATATGCTATTCAAGCCATAGTCAATTTTAGGCTTACATAAATTCGAAGGACATCATCTGAATTCCAACATACTTGGCAATTACTATTGAACTAAACGACAAAACATCCGATGCATATGGCCTCTGAAGGAAGCAAGTTCCGGCCAGACCCGAATCTTACATTGACTTGACATATCAGAGATATTTGCCTATGACCGTTATTGTAAGCCAAGACGACCACTGCTGGACATTCTTCCGCCCATCGCGTCAAGAACGCCTGCTTCAGGCCAAGAAGGCGATATGGGCACAAGACACGAAGGATGAGCTACGGAATTTCCGCATCGTTAGTGCATTGTGGAAGCGACAAATCTACGGTATTATAATCGAAATCCATAAATTAGATTGTGTCCGGCTGGTGCCAAACCCTCTGTAAAGGATTGTTGATCCCCCGACCACTAGACATTGTATGCGTGCGAATTGTATTTTATGCATAATATGATAATGATGGCAAATACACTTGGGGCTTTCGACGGTTGTTCCATAGTTGGAGGATGAAGGACTCGACTTGGCAGTTCAAGGCATCTTATATAAATACGAATTGGATGCCGGGGAGTTATGGTAATCAAAATTTGCAAGGATCAGACAAATGACAAATTGGATAGGGGATGGTTTTAATGAAATTTTATGTACGCATTGTTATGTATGTACGAGTATATGCTGATGTTATGGTTTATAGAAAACAAGTGTCTCTTTCGGGGATTTCATATTTATCCTTTTATGACACAGATGCAGTGACCACCTGGAATATTTTTTAACCATTTTATCGATTCTTTTCAATGCTTAACCTTCCCGGGTCTCATCTACATTTTTGTAAATAAAGGTCACACTGGGGTTCCTAGAGCCTCAGTAAAAATATGTCCGAGAAATGAACGGGGCGACCGATAGCTCAGTGCGTAGAGGCATCAGTCTCATGTCTGATAATAATAAGCCACAGCATCCCCCGACTTGCCGGAGGTAGGCGGCTAAATGGGGGAGCAGGAGGTGCAAGCTGGCAACTGCATTCTTCGAAACAAGCTTATGCCAACAAAACGTCAACTGGGCCCCATGAAGCAGTTGACGCGCTATGCCTCACAAGGGGTTAGAGCAATTGAGTATAGTTTTGACTTTGTGCATGAGCTTGTCTAGCGTATCTCAAAGTCGTAGCAATAATAACAAATGCGATTTAAACAACCGTTTTCATTAAATGAATAAAACTGTAAAGTCCTATAATATTTACTAGGACTCAAAATTGTTAGTATTTTTTATATAGGGTGCTCCAAACTTAGTCAATTTTTAGAGCACTCGAAACAAATGTTTCCTTCTGATCATGGCAAATTGCCTTGTGACATTTGCAGCAATTAATTTTTGTCTTCCTGACAAAGACTGCATCTCTGCTTCGTAAGGCTGTCACGGGATATCTTCAATGTTGTTCCTAATGCCTCTTCGGATGCTGGCAATCGGCGTTCTTGTTCTTGCGGTTCGATCAGCACGTACGCTAAATCAGACATCTTATGCTCTGGTTTGGTGACCGAGTACATAAAAAATGGCATTTACACCTGATTGGTTCAGTATTTCGAAAAAGACCCTCAATGGCCATCGACAACCGATTGGGTTATATTTTCTTCGCTAATAGCTAATGGAAGCAATGACAACAATTTTTGTAAAATATATTCTAATTACACGGTAGTTCGACCTCTTACGGCTGTTTCGAAACAGGTGATCTTGCACAAAAAGCCTACATAAAGGTCAAATTCGGATCAGCTAAACCGTGTAGTGTTAATTGTAGAGTGCTGCGTGACGTCGGGATTGACTTTTTTTTCAGTGTAATTCGAGTAGCTTTTTATCGATTAAGTCGATTATTACTGCGCGAATTGAATCCTTTTAGTCGGGTGCCTGGACAGCGTAGCGGATCCCTGGACCGTTTTCGTCCGCTATTTTGCCGGCAAACGACGTGGTACAATGGGGTTGTGAATCTGGTGTTTTCACAGATACATATATAGGTGATAGAAACACGGCAGTGAACATGTGTGAGTGTGCCATTGAGCCGATTTCTTTGTCGCTGGCAAAGCTGTGTAGTAGAATTGGTGCGGGAGTGCGTCATAGTGTGATACAGGGCTGTCACGAAAGGTGAACCTTTTGTAAACGGGTGTTTTAACGCAGCGTGTTACTTTCAGTGCTACTCTGTTGTGTATATATAGTGCAAAGTTAAATTGTGGGCATTGAGAATTTTTGAATTTGAATTGAATTTTGACAGCGGCATCGTTAACAGCAGGCGTGAATACGCCCGCGCTAACGTGTCTGTTTATAATCCTGTAGTGTGCTTGCGCTGGCATCGGCATGTAACAAGGAGGAGTGCAATCGACAACAGCGAGAACACATTTTGGGCTAACAAGCGATTCTGCTTCATCACCTGCTCGACGTTTCTATGGTCATTAATTATTTTGGATGTAAACAGATAAGTAATAGTAAATAGTTGCCATTCTATTCTATCTAGTCGCACCTCTCCGGCTATCATGAGCTCGGAGAGGTCCCCGCCGAAGTGTATAAAAACAAAGAGAGGACGGACTTTGGCAAATCCTGGCCCGTCGATATGTGACACGGTGGACTCGTGCACAATAGTGCATTCAGTGCGGTCTGAGGTCAAACCTGGTCCAAGCTGGGAGGCAACTGCTCCCAAGAGCAGCCGCAACTCCAAGGAGCACACTGTGGTAAGTCCTAGTCCGTCGGGTCATGCGTGTGCAGGTCTTAATGCAGGTGTATCGGGTCGGTGTCTGCCTTCGAGGATTGTGGCTAAACCTGGTCCTTCGATTATGTGTAATCCTGATGTGTGTCATAGTAAGTCATACGTGGAGGCTACTTCGGCTTTGGACAAACCTGGCCCTAGTAGCGGTTCGCGATGCTCAACTGTGGGCAGCTCACATCCGGGTACGGGGGAGAACACGCATGGAAATCTGCAGTCCCCGAAAAATTTGTACAAAGAACGACGCAGCGTAAATCGCTTACTCGACAAGCTGGGAAAAATCCGAGTCGCAGAAAGGACCGAAAAGCAAAAAGCGTCCCTTGTTTGGGCCATGAACTTCATTAGGCAGAACACAGATTCTTCCACTGCCACAAAAAGACAGAGGTCGATTGACATTTCTAATAAGGAGGTCAAGGAGGCTTCTTCTTATGCAGAAGCGTTGAAGAGCTGGATAGTGCTGGCAGGGGTTGATAGATTGGATGCAACATCACATTAGAAAATTGGAGGAAGGTCGAGAGTAGTGTAACCCTCACCTTCCGTAGCGTGATGGAAGAGAATCCGGGGCCACCTCCGGTCTGTAAAGACGGAGGATGGCATCAAGGACGGATTAAGATGATGAGCTTTGCTGATCAACGTTCGGCGAATCTTTTCCGAATTGCTATCGGCAGGGCGGGTGATCTCTGGCCAAATGCCAAGCTAGAGGTAATACTGCGTAGTGAAATACCTTCCAGACCCAGAGCTCGTGCCTGGCTACCGCCTTAGTTAACTCTCTCTAATTGCCTTGACCCCTCCAGGGGCGTGGGCGCGTCAACATCTCTAGCATTTCTATGCCTTGTTGACGTTTCAATAGCATATCTACTTTTCGGAAGTGCAGTTGCTAGCATGCACCTCCTATCCGCGCCGTCTTTATACTGACAAGCCCGGAGCACTGTGAGAGTTCTATTAGTACTCATAGGCAGTTTTTGATCGCGCCGAAATTCAATCTCCGAGCTCTAGATTAGTATCATAGAGCGGTGACCGAACGATCACGGCCACCGCGCGCGACTTCCAGCTCACGACTGGAGGATTGTAAAATTGGACGAGCCTGTTGACGACTCTAGATCGGCAGTTTTCGTTATTAATAGGGAATCCGTGGCACATCTTGCCAGGACTAGCGGTGTAATATCTTATACCTTCCTAAAAATCAAGGTCAAAGTATATAAGAGCGATGCGAAAAAAACACTTAACACAGCTGCTGCATCGACCCCAATGGAGGAGGACGTGCACCCAGTAGGCGTGAGTGATTCTTCCGCAATCCATACGGTCAATGCATTGGATAGTGAGGATGACTGCCTATTGCTAGCATCCGACGGGACAAATATTGGGGCTTCATGTATCATAGATTATCCTGTGATGTATCTGTTCTGCTCTTAAAAACATAGATTACATTTTTTTGTTTTGTATATCGTTCTCTTTCTAACAACAATGTTCAAATTAGTTTAGCTCTAATGGCAAGAGTGTATAGCTCTACTAACAAAAATGTTATACTTCTTATTAGAGTAAAAATGCACTCGTATAAATAGACTATTTGTTTCCTTATGAAACTTGTGTAACTCTCATGAGCAGAGTTACAGTGTTGTTATAAAGTAGCAATAGATATCATAAAGTGCGCCATTTAATTCTTCTAAGAGTCTCGTTAGGTGATTAAAGTACTCTACAAGGGTCAAATTATGGGAGTATGATTCTCGAAGGCAATCCGCCTTGATACTCATAAGTCTCTCTTAGTGTGTTACGAGATCAAAATTGTTAGTTGGGCATTATGTCAAGGTCTTTTTGAATCTGACAGGGGCTTATCTGCATCCGAAGCTGAGGGTGATGCTAACGTTACTGTGGTAAAATCTACAAAACTGCTGGAATAATGGTCAAATTCGTGCAAGTTAACCTCCACCACTGTAAGGCAGCTTCGGCTGCTCTTCTGCTCCGGCTCGAGAGGGAAGGAGAAGATATTGCTTTATTGAAGGAACCTTGGGTTGTCCGCGATGTAGTGAAAGGACTGGGGTCTCCTAGTTATAATATGTTTTACGTTAAGGATAAGGGCAAACCCCGATCCTGCATTCTTGTGAAGAAACATCTAAATGCATACTTAGTATCGCCCTTCAGCGATGGGGAGTTTGTGGTAGTCAGCCTGGAGATCGGGAAGAGGCGATACTGGCTGATCTTAGCTTATTTACCACATGATGGTAACATCCCATCGACCATCTTGAAACAAGCTCTGGATACAGCCAATTCACCGAAAATTGGTGTCATCCTTTGCCCTGATTGTAACGCACATCATGCGGTCTGGGGTAGCTCCGACACGAATGACGAATTGCAACATTGGCTGCGAAACTACATTTATCACCAGATGTAGGCAGGAAGTCCTAGACATCACCCTTTCCTCGGGGGACATTCAACATTTGATACGTGATTGGAGGGTGTCCCCTATCCCAAATAGAGATTTGGGGATTATTGGTTGGGGATGGTGTATTTGGGGATTTTGTGTTGGGTATGTTTCGGGATTTTGTTTTGGGGATTTTGGTTTGCCATTTTTTACACCACGTAGTATAAAGGCAATATTTGTGGATCGTTGTTTAATAGTGTTTTTTGCATACCAATTAGGCCAAATATATGATGCAACTCAGTGAAGGTAACCCAGTTAAAATAAGACAAACAGAGTGAAAAACTCGCAATGTTTTGAAACTGTGGCGTAGATAGGAAGACCACGACGGATGGCCAAGCCGCGATAAGGTCCTTGCAATCCCTAATAACATCCAAGACAGTAGCAGAATCTCAATCGTCCCTTATCCTGATGGGGAATTATTTGAATATCTCCCTGTGCTGGATTCTAGGCTAGAGCGACTTTGGCGGTAACTGCCAGACGGATGAGCTTGCTGGACAGGGATCTAAGTGTGCAGTACTGCAGCAACATAATAGTATTTGCATGCCTATTGCGGCATATCAATGTCTTTAGCTTAGCAGCCCATTTACGAGATGGATTAATGGTTGATTCCATCCGCTCGTTTCATCGTCTATCCTTAAAAAGACAGCACATTATTTCGGTCGTAAGTGGACACTGGGCACTCTTTTATTGAAGATCATGCCAGGAGACTTCGTCTTTCCTACAATGGTTTCTGTAGAAGCTGCGAAGACGTGAATGAGGAGGAAGGTTGTTTCCATCTTCTCTGCTCTTACCCGGCGTTGGCTGGAGAGAAGGTCGATTCTTGGACCCCACCTCTCCTCGGAGCTAGAGGATTTGCAAAGTGCGAGTGTTAGTAAGCTCCATTGAGTCGCCACTAGCTCGGTCTGGTTTAAAAAAGCAATAGGCTAAATTTGATGAGACCCAAATTTTTTGTTTCACAACGGACCAGTTCATGGTCTGGTCTGTCCTAGTCATGGAAGCCAACTTACCTAACTTAACTTACGAGTAAACTTGTAACTTGTTTGCTTTTATAGACAGCGATGTGCCGCTGCGCAAACTGCTGGTGAAATCGCGCCTTCTAAATGCTTATGGAGATATAAGTACGTAATACAAAAACCCTTTAAACAGCTTTCCCATTACTAGCTGATGAAATTATCCCCATATCCTCAGTTGAGGAGGTGGGATCTTAGAACGCGCGTTCTTTTGTGATTAGAGATTTCGTGTTTATGACGGCAATTTTCGTATCCAACCCCTCTTAACAGATTATAAATAAAATAAATAACTGGCGCAACAGTCCAATTTGAACCACGGCCTCGAGATGAGTTAGCATCATCTCATTTTCTAGATCGTGACGGTTTTTTTTTTTGTGCAGAGGTATGTGATCAGCAACACGCTCAACCGAGTTATTTACCCCATAATGGGTACTCATTTAACAGCTGAGTGGGCTCATAGTCCGACACGTAAATCCCCGGAATCGAACCGGGGCCCAGTGCGTTGAAGGCGAACGTGCTAACCGTTGCGCCATCCGGACTACTTAACAGATTATACTCGTATATAAAAATTACCATGCAATTCCGTATACCGTTGCATCAATCCATAATATTCAATAATCCAGAATGCATTTCATTTCAAAAGTACACCAATTTGCTAAATGTTAATTCACTTCCGTTATCCTTCATATGCAATTTGGGCGAACCAGCAGGCGACACACTATCGCCAACATGCAGGTGAGTATAAATAATAGCCAACAAGTAGCCCAAGCTCATAACCATATAATTGTGGTCGCCAAATTATTTAATAAATACTCCGGCGAACATGCTTCCGAAGGACACTCTAAAAAGCATCCTGAAAAACCGTCCAAACCGACATCGAATTTATGTTCGACATCATGTTCGACCAGCACCACAAAACATATCGCGGTCACTGTGTGTGTGGTATATGACCAGATGGTTCCCATTTCTTGGTTTCTGTGTTGCGCGCCTTTTTTTAATTGAGAACAGACTCCATCCCGCCTTTAAGCGGAAAGGATATTAAGCAGTTGTGTTCAACGATTGATTAAAGATTGCCTTCATGGGGCTGTTTGAAATAAAGCCTAGTTTGGATGGTGAATGGAAACCTTAAAGACCAACAGCATGACGCTGGTCTAGTAATAGAAGCTACTAAAAAAAAACATAAATTATATGAAGGGCGTATGAAGGCAAACCGCCCCACGGACAATTGCAAACTGAATATCGTTTCCAATTAAGCATTTTTGTCGACAAATCTCTGTAGGATTTTTTTTCTCCAATTGAGCAGTATCTAACAATTGGACGTTTTGGCCGATGAATCATTACGAACGTACGCCTTTTATTTCCTTTGTAAAATTGATGTCGGCTAGTAGACTGAGTATCGGTGGATAAGTTTTAATTCAGAAATATATTTACCGATTTTGTGTGTGTTTTTAGGGTTTTGTATGAACATGAAGTTTGACACCCCGTCCTCCCCGGTAGATTTTTTATTCGAGAGGCCTTTTGCTAAGTCAGCGAGCTCTTGAGGTTTAACGAAGGAGCACTCTCCTGCGGGATGGTGGGCCGGAGACTCTGTGGAGAAATCAGTAAGAATGAGGTTGGCCTGCTCTTCCTCAAATACATGAACAGTTTCGCACACATCGCGAGCAACCGGTGCATCCTCGCTTGCTTTTTCACCACGGAAGATATTTGAGAAGTGAAGTGCAGTGGCATTCGCAGTGGTCTCATTAGCTGGTAGTAAGGTGCCATCTATTATGAGGTCTTGGATCCGATACTTACGGCGGGTTATTCTATTGATCTCCTTGAACATGTCAGATCCGGTTCTAATTACTCTTAGCGTGGTTTGGGTGAGCTTTTGTTTTGACCATGATTAGAATGTTAACCGCTCGATGGTCGATTCAACACGTCGGTATTCGTCGTTGTCCGGTGATCAGCTAACGGTGGTTGATACGTATCAATCTACGACGTAGGACCCTCCGCCTCATGTGGAGGTCGATTACTTCTTGGGGCAGATCTCTAAAATTATTATTCTTTATTGCAGCTAAATTCATTAATTACAAAATAAATTTCTTAAAAAAGTAGTACATATATAAAAGTATATAGGTAGTTACGGCTACTCTTGGGGACCATCACATCATCAATCGCGGATTTAATCAGTTGATTTACTTGGGCGATAATATCATCAATTTCTGAGATTGATAGGTTTTTGGTGTTTTCAATTGTTATTCCGCTGAGCTTTCTATCGATCTCGGTAGAGAAAGCATTCCAATCCACCTTCTTATACGGGACGAAGCCTTGCGGATCGGAGTATAGAAACCATAAGATGTAGTCAGTGGAAATTGTTAATTGCACCAGCATGTGGTCAGATTCGGCCTCAGCCACTGTGCAGGAGTAAGAGCCTAGGGCGGGGAGTTGGTGAAAAAGATTTGGTGATAACCAGGAAAAAGTCAATAATGCTCCCAGCAGGCCTGAAAGTGGGCTCAGGTGGGGCAATGACTTGAATTCCTGCCGGCTTTGAGGATAGCCATGTGTTGATGGCATCACCATATATGTACATAGGTTGTTAGAACTGCTTCCCAAGTTCCCATGGTGGGCATTGAGGTCGCCACCGAAGATGACAAAATCGGCCGAGGAGATTTTGTCCATTACTGTGTTCAAATCATTGATCAAGGTTGACGAGTTGAAGTAATGGCGCACTTAGACCCCGACGATGGCTAGGGTTCTACCGCCAATAATTCACGTGATGCCTTGTGCTTCAATGCATTATAGGGGCGGAATGTGCAACCTACGTACGTTAAGGTGGGTTTTGTGCAGGATAGGTGACCCAAGGTAGCCATTTACTTCCACACCATCTTGTCTAATAGTGCAGTAATCATCCAGATAGATCCTATGGCGTGCTTAAGCCTAGTCTCGCAGATAAAGGCAATATCAGCTTTCTCGCTTTCCTGCATCGCGTTCCTCTTGTGTATATGAACGAAGGAACAAGAATTTAATGTTGTGAATTTAATCCAACGGAGTAGGGTCGCAAAATTTGAAGGCCAGTTCGATAAAGGCCATCTTTTTTACTTGAGAAAAACGGAGAGAGTTTAGGTGTGGTAAGAAGTTCTCCATCTCCCTTATGAGGGCCAAGAGGTCATGTCCGGACAGGTCTTTGCATTCATATATATCTGGACCAATAGTGGTTTTCGGAGAGGAAAATTTTAAGAAACGAATCGAACGGCACCTGTCTTGCATAATGTTATGAGAAACTGGACGTACGACACCAGTGGTACATGAAGTGGATGTGATGAGAATTACCTAGTTAGAACGGCACTGATTTTGTGATTGTGCGAAAATTCAATGCAATTTTATGGAGTATGAGGTCGAGAAGTGTGGATTTTGGCAGCAGTTGTTGAGGTAAATTAAGAGCTGCCCAACGAGAAGTGAACGATTTTCGTGGGATGAAAACTACCGGATTTAAGTTTCCTTTAACAAAATCGTGACACTTTACGTGACGGACAGATTTTCAAGATGACCCGCAGCCATAAGACATATCCATGTCAAAACATATAAAAGTCAAAAGCGTATGATGTCACGCTAGCACCTCAAAATCGGGGAACAACAAATTCGGCAATAGAGCAACTAATTACCACCTAATTATGCATTATACCTGATGCCGATACTTACTGGTGGCGGTGCCAGCGGAACGGACGTGACGATTTTTGTTCTTAATCACACTTTTGCGGCGTTCTTGGAACTACAGTTTTAAGAAACCAGTATGCTCCTTCCTATACGTTTTATATTAAATGGTTGCACGAAACTTAGTTTTAAGTTTCATGAAATTGGTTTCTCGAGTGTGCACCGCATCTTAGAGCATAGTTTAAAGAGTTAAGAAACGGGAAAAGCGAGAACAGAACTAAATACTTTGGTAAGTGATGAGTTTTAGCAAGATACACTGAGTACTCGTATATGGAATTATCCAGAATGGTTTACTGAAGATGAAGAAAATGTAAATATTAGGCGCAAAGTTAATAGAACATACATGTAAAATACTTTTTAATAATTTTAATTTAGTGCCAGAAAATAAATATCAAATTAGTTTATCCTATTAAAAACATACATTTTCAGCGATATTAATGAATTCTGCAGCTATTCTGCACATATCTTACTTATACAGTAGCCGACACACAACTAAACATATCGGATTATTTTAATGGAAGCAGAAATTCAATGACCTCTACTCCATAGTCGCCTAAGTTAAAGGCACCTCATTTTTTCAAGGTATTTTGAAAGACAAAGCCTACGAAATTAAGTCTCAATAAAATTAGAGAAACAGAAATTAGAGCAAAAAGGACTCGTGTTTCCGAAATTTGTTGCGAATAGTGAAATGCTGGAACTGAAGTAATTAGTAAAAGGGGTTCCAATTGAAGAATTCAACATTAAGTGTTCCTTTCTAGGGTGAAAAGACCAACAGAATAGAACAGTCTGAAAGAAACACCTCCAAGGCTCATGGTTGAACATCCAAATTTGCATTTTGTCAAAAATAAACGAAATTAGACACGTTATATCCTCCAGTTTTAGTTTTATTTTGAATCGCCAATTAGTGCAACTTGATAAAATTCCACATCAAACATGAATTGCCAATGTCTTTCCACGTGACACTTACCAGTCCCAGCCAAACTAATGTCACGCTAATTAATAATAACCTTTGGTCATTTCCTAAATACTTTCATATGATTTCAAACACCATGTTGAAATGTAGATAAGTAGGTAGAAGATGAGCCACCCATATTGAATACTTGGCTCGAAGATGCATCCGTCATATGGACCCAAACATATCTGCAACATCTAAAACATGTGTACGAATTTCTAGCTCAACTAGCCATCTCCGTGTTAACCTCTCTGTCATTTCTGTACAACTGCAATTTTGTTAACATGCATGCCAGTAGGATGGAACGATTGTCACAACGATTTATTGAGATCTTGGCGAAATTGGCTAAATACGCCACGTGTGCAATATGTTGTCCCGAAAATTGCATTCACAAAAATCATTCAAATTGCACCACCCATTTCGCTGATTCACACATATTGCTGAGAAACGATCTTGGCAAGAATTTAGCAGAAATAGCAGAGGATGAGTGCAACAGCTTTGGCCGTCCGTTCATTAGGTAGGATGGGAAGATATGAACTGACAAAGATCATTTTAAAAATAAGTTATGTGCTATACGTATTAATTATTTGGTCTACAACTTAATAATGAGACTTTTTTTTGGAATTTTGGGCATTTATTCATAGATTTATTCATATAACTAAATTATTATATACGAATTATATTATACGAATCTTCTTCGAGTAATTTCGTCAATTCTTCGTCTTCAAACTTTTTTGGCTGGCCAGGTCGCTCTTCGTCGGTAATGTCGAAATTATCATTTTTGAACCGATGAAACCACCGAAAACACTGTGCACGCGAAAAACCATCGTCACCGTAAACTTCCACGACTCTGAGCTGCAGTCTTCTTAGCAAAATAATGTCCAAGTAAAACTTCCCGCAAATGTTGTTTTTTTCGTGAATTTTCGAAACTTTCCATGGTCCGGTAAAATACGTTGTCAACAATCAACACGAAATGTTTATACTGACATTGACAGCTTATGAATACAAACTTCAAATGGTATGTATGTCAAAGATGGACTACCATTGGTTTATCGGTGTTGCCATCTCTAAAAAAAGTCTCATTATTAAGTTGTAGACCATCAATAATTAACTATAATTAACAACGGACGGTATTTTTCTTGTTTTTTTTTTCCAAAATTCCGAATTCAGCTCACTTCGTATTTTTCAGTACCTTTGGCATTATTTTCCCTGGGCGCCAGCTATTTATATTTTACAAGTTAAATCAAAATTAAAATTATGTGAAATGTTTCGAGAAAAAAACTATTTTGAAAGAGCGCACAATAATTACTGGATAAACTTTCCACCACACTATACCCGACACAATTCTAAGCAAAAATATTTTCGATTTTTCTTGTTGATTATTAATAATTAACAAAAATCTACAAAAAAAGGGGCTGAACTAATTTCACTTATTCTATTTTAGCGCAGAAAATTTGCTGTAAAATGTGGCTGGAATTTACATGAGCGAATCTACTTTTAATTTGCAATTACAATTCTAAGAAATGCTTAGCCAATTAAATTTTTTAGTAGTTAGGATTTTTTTTATTATAGTTTAAAACTTTTTTTTACCTTTCTTAGTTTGGGGGTCCCTTTACGCCCAACTTAAAGTGTCTCAGTGGCCTCATCCGTGATGCGCCACTGTTTTCCAAACATTTGAAAGATTTTCAATTTTAGCTTTAGCTGATTGATAAAACAATCATCTGAAAAGTCAAATCTGCTCTCCTCCAAAATTTTTTTTAACCAACGCCGCAAATTTGAAATATTTGCGCGTGCCATCCAATCACCACTAACTCTATGTTAGTTGGTGATTTTCATGTTAGTTGGTGATTGGTGTCGACAGCCGTTAACAAGGAGAGTATCTGATGACCCGCCAACGAAACTGGGCGTAGTGTTTGCGTATCGACGCGGAGATTGGCGTATAATAACACCCGCCAACGCCATCGACGAGATTCTGCATTTTGGGTGAAAAGCTACCGAGGATTTGTAATCGCCTAAAGCCTAACTTTGACCACCGACTCTTCGCACCCTAAAAGATGTGCGAGATACGAACGATGCTCTGATCGATCGGTGGATATTATAGTACTACTGTCCACGATTTAAGCTGTCTAATGCGATTGTGAGGTTGTGCAGATAACCGGCACAACTGGTGATGCCCATAAAAAAATAGGCGTGTTTTTTTCATTCGGACAAAGATCAAAAGTTAAAAGAGCGGCATGGATCAAATTTCTTAAATTTCGATTCGTATTAGCGGATTTTTTAGGAAAGGTCCTAAAAAATTCCAGTTTTTGCTTCTTATGAGGGTGGTGCTAAAATCATATTTTGAGACCGATTATAGTCATTATTACGAAATTTACAATAAATTTTAGGGAAGCTAAAAATCATTAGTGATCTGGGCCCTATTGCACAAAACAACCAATATTATTAGTAAATTTTACAAGTTACTAGTACCAATATTAGTAGTACTAATATATTCTGTTGCACAATGGCTTTCAAGTTTCTAATAATATTAGAAACATTTTACAAGTATTTGTCGCTGAAAATATTAGTCAGCTGGTGATAATGGGTGTAATGCATAAAGTGAGTCGCACGAGAGCAAGAAGTACTTTTCATAGAAATTGCTCCAGTACCTCAGGATGAAAGGTTTCGATCAGTTGACACGAGCTGTAACAAAGGAGAGCTAATTATTGTGTAATATAGATATGAAAATATTATATAAACGGAAACTGAAACTGTAAGTAAAATTGAAGCGGGGTGTTTTGTTTGGCGCTTTTTACGATCGCTTAACACTTATAGGCGATCCTAATGGCCTTTGACATACTTAAGTATAATATCATTAATATCAAGCTATCAAAGTAGCTATCAAACACATATTTCTTTTTTTTTAGGAGAAATTTTACAAAGCCAGGAAGACCGGCACGAGTAAAATTCCGGAAGGGAAATTCACGGAAGTGGACGTAACCGTCAGAGACATTATTGGCCAAGATATTTTCCGGTCGTAGGGGAGATCGCAGTTACAGAATCAATGGAGAATCAAAACGATACTTCCAAGCTGAAGCAATTTCAAAAAGAATTGCAAAAAGAAGTTTCAGAAGAAGAAGAATGGGCTCAACCCGATGCGAACGGCCAGCAGGCGCCGGGAAAGGGTTGAGGTTCATCTTCTCGGTCATGCTGTTGTTGATCTACAGTTATATTACGAGTATTATCACCTATCTCATCTGCATTCCAGTTAAAATGTAGATCTTCTTTTGCTTCTCTACTAATATTACATAAAGCCATGCAACACTTGACAATGTTAGCAGCAAATATGGGCCCCATCTAAGCTTGTTTAATCGAGGGAATTTTTCTTTTTTCTTTTAAAATTCTCAAAGCACATTTTATTATGCGCCTTGTACTTTTGTGCCTTCTCTTGTAAATTCTTTCTGCTTCATGTGGGGGATCATCTCGAAGCGGTAGCATAACCCACTTTTTTAGACCGTACCCTCAATCACCAAGCAAAACATAATTCCGAAATAGTCCTTGCTCCATTCGTTCATAAAGACAGCTGTTTCGAAGCACACGATTATCATGTACGCTGCCTGGCGATTTTGGTTGACATAAAAAAATTGGCCATGAGAGCCACAAACGAAAATTCACTTTAACGAGTGGTTACCATTACGGTCGACAAAGGCAGCCTCATGGCGTGGTGGTGCATCGATCTTTACCAACGAGCCATCGATTGTTCCGATCACTCGGGGAAAACGTGCGATTTCAAAAAAGTTCACAACCTCTTGTTCTTGATCTTGTGGCCATGGTATCACACGGGGAAACAGGCGGGCGGTCATTGATTGCTGCAACAACCCTTTTCACAGTGCGGCACACTGTGCTTTTGTGCACACCATGCATGTCTGCAATGGTGTGGTATTGTACTCCACTGCCTAGCCAGTGGAAAGTCATACATACTTTCTGATGAATAGTCAATGCACTACTTCTCCTTGACGGATGAACGAGGAGAGATCCTATTTCATCAACTATAAACTGGATTTTGTTACGGGACATACGGAACCTTTCCCAGTGATTTTGAATTTAATCACTTAAGAAGTCGTAGTTTATTTTTGGTTTATAAACTTTTCGGCGGCGGGGGTTCTGGGGTTGTTGGATATCATCTTCTTCAGAAGAAGAATTGAAAAGCAAGTCTTCCAACATCTTGACACTGACTAATAACTAAATTTACAAGAGAAAATACGCTAATAGAAATAATATTAGTGTTTACTGTCACCTCGGTATTTCTAAATATATTGTAGGCGATTGTGCAACGTAAGCTAATAGTATTAGCTAATAATATTGCCTATTTCGCTAATATTATTACTACGAATATTTTCAGATTGTGCAACAGAAATTACAAGTTATATGCAATTTTACTAATAATATTAGTTATGTAATAGAATATTGTGCAATAGGGCCCTGGTCACGCAGTTTTCAGATATTGACAAGAGAATATTCTCCATTTAGCCATTTTAAGGAGAGGGTTAGTATTCAAAATGCAATATCTGGTAAATAGTGCAACCAATTTTTATCAAACTTTGCTTTAATACTGCCCAACTAATAGTTTTTGCTTTAAATGAATTTCAAAAAGATCGAATGACGCGTTTTTGAGATATTATTTATTTAATTCTGCTTCTTTCGGTTGTTTTTAATTCATTTGCCTTTTATCTTATAACAGACATCAGAAGTTGAAGACGGATAATAAGAGGTTGCTGTAGAATGAAGAAACTGTCAATTTTCAACGTTTTCCAACGTTAATTTGTTATACTGCTCGAAAGTCTTTTAATAATAATAAAAAAAAAGAGTTTATTTAATTAAATTATTTTAGTTAATTTTTTCGCAGTAGAGTGTATGTTCGATACTTATTTTAACCGAAGAAATATAAAATTGTTCATAACTTTGCTGAAATTGTAACGTTTTGCTTGTTTTGACAAATAAATATTTATATTTGTTGTACATACGTTCTTGACACATGAAAATGTCAGTTACACCTAAAAAAGCACTTTAATGGGGAAAACATGGTAGTGAAACTTAAAGTGTGAAACTTTAAGCCACTTAAAACGATGCGTTGTTATAGTTCTATCCTTCCCTGAAGTTTTTGTTAAATTAATTTTCTTTTAGAAGTTTATTTAATTATTTGCTTTTCTGTTTATTATTTTGTCTAAGACTGTAGTTACGTACCTAGTCTATCTAACAAATAAGTTTTTGAGTTTTGTTTTTTTTTTGGAATTATCATTTTTAGGATATCTTGAAATATAAATATCAGAATGTGTGTGGTTTACAGAAACTTGTAACCACCCAAAACGTTGGGTAACGTTTTTTTTATCCGTATTCAAAGTTTTTTTTTTGTGTTTAAATCAATTTTGTTATTTTTTTTTTGAATTTTTTTTACTTTTTTTGGAACCTAGTCTATCTGAAAAATATAACTTTAGGTAACCAAGACTCGATTGTAGACCAAGAGACAATTTAAAACTCGTACACCTTTTTTTAATAGGTGCATTCGATTCGCCCGGATCTCGTACGATCTCCATACAAATTGGCAGACCGGTCTTTGACCCAGGTCTGTTGTTGGATCTCGTTGGATTTGGGCTGCTGGGTTGTGCCTTTACATCCATAAACTTGACGCCCTGATATCTATCTGACAGTTCTAAAACGTGAATTGGCTGTCATAGGTGTCACTTGGAGTTTCAAGAAATGCGTGTGCTGTACACGTATTTTATTGTGTATTGCAAGTTTGAAAAATTACAATGTCGTAAACAAGATGCAAGATACGTGCACAGAACCCGCATTTCATTCAATTCCATCGACAATTCCAATCATTTTGACGTTGTCTTCTTCTTATTTTAGTAAGTACTGCCAACTATTAGATTTTGAATTATGAACTGACTTTTGAGATTCATGCTGTTTTAGGTATTCATTTATGATCCAGGTCTGAATGAATCAAATGGACCAAACACTACAAATTTTTAATCTTTAGCGAATAATATTGCGGAAAAAAAACTTAAAAGAATTTTTATTGGCTCCAATGTATTTTCTTAGAAATAGGGTACTTTTAAAATCGGACAAAAATAGTAAATTTGTCGATTTTTGGCCGAGAAACTATGCACTGTGCGTGGGGGCAAATTGCGGACTTTGTTTACAAATGTATATTGTATATGTTCAACTAATTCAATTTCAACTTTGATCCTGACGTGATCCCATACGAGATCTGGATCATCGACGGTACGTTGTTTAATATAGGAACAAACTTTTGATCTAGCGAAAAGAAAGCGGCTTTTGTTAATGATGCAGCGAAATTGTGGGCAAACAACAGCTAAGTGCAGTTTTGATTATACCTATTGTGCCGGAGTCCAAAGTCAGACACGACAGTTGATTGATAGTGACGTTGTACGAGAGTGTTGCCGCCTTGTGATTTCTAATGCCGGGTTTCAACCAAAGAGACAGTTTTGAAAAACGGTTTTGTTTTCAAAAACAAAAACAGAAACAAGTTTTGTTGTTTGAAAACAGTTCTGTTTTATGTAAACAGACTGTTCCAATACAACAGACTGGTTTTGTTCTTAGTTCTGTTTATATTGTTCTTCATAGTGTCCCAAAAAATGTCTGACGACGAGGATTTCATAGTTTTTATTTTTTATTTTTCGGTCGATTTCATCAATTGAAGTTTCATAATTCTCACTAAATTCCTTCAATGAATCTTGTCATTTAAACTTATTTTTATAGTCAATACATGCTGTCGCAGAAAACAAAAGTGCGTGTTTCAACCAACCACAAAAAAACCAAGAACGAATGTCTTTTCCTTTCATCTGTTTTAGAAAACAAGAACACTTTCCCACTCGCAATGGGAAAGTGTTTTGTTTACTAAAACAGTTTTTAAATCAAGTAAAAAATTAAGTAAAAAATTAGGGTGTGGAGGCACGTGGTCTTCGAAACAATTGTATGCTATACAAAAATAAAAACTTACAGTATAAGGCACACCCTAATTTTTTACTTAATTTTTTACTTGATTAAAAACCTGTAAGAACAAACATGGACAAAAATTTCAACCCAGTTTTTAAAGATAAAAATGTTTTAAAACTGTTCGGTTTTTACAAAACATTGCTGTTTTTGTTCAGAAAAACAGTTTTAGTCCGTGGTTTTCAAAACTGTCTCTTTGGTGGAAACCGGGCATTAGAATCTATTTTTTTAATTACATTTCTTTTTTATTTTTGCTTTTGGAGATTTGAGTTTTGCTTACCTAATATCAAGGTAAGTTCCAGCCGCTCCCATTTCGTGATGGCCATCTCAACTTGAGGTAAGTGTGCTGTATTCTCATTAATAGCTCAACAGTTTCCTTGTATTCATATATAGGTATTTAATTAATTTTTTTTTATAAATTTGTTATTTAATTTTCCCGATTTTTATACTATACTGCGTAGCATAACTATGGCCGCATCATATATTCCGGTAACTTTAGTATTTTATGAGATATTTTGATGAAACTAATTACAGCATAAAGTATTGTAATTTAACTTCTATTTTGCCAAATCAGAGCTATCTATTCTTTAAATTGGTTTAATTACGCCATATTCCTCATTTTGTTAGTGTGTCGTAACTATAGCCGCACTACATTTGCACACTGAAGTATGGCCATGTTTTTTGTTTTCTTTGAAGAAAATGCAAAGGCATTGAATTTCATTCACAGTACCGTTATATTTTTATACCCTAGACTTTTAGTATAGGGTATATTGTTTTTGTCATGACGGAAATATGTAACACCTTAAAGGAGGCTCCGGAGGTATAGCAATGTATATATATAAATGATCAGGGTCACCTCCTGATTCGATTTAGCCATGTCTGTCTGTCTGTCCGTCTGTCTGTCCGTTCGCACGATAGCTTTCGATAGAATGAAGCTAGAGCCTTGAAATTTTGGTCAGATGTTGGAAGTATGATCTAGTTGGTTGGTATTGCAAATGGGCATGATCAGGCCAAAAGAACGCCTACCTCCCCTACATATGTAAAATAATTAAATGCATTTATAACTCCCGATTAAATAAACATGAAAAGCTCTAGCTTTGACAGATTGCTCGCGAGGGTAATCTTATACTCCCCTGGAAAAATAAAATCGATCAATTGAAAACTAACGGTAATTTTCTTACAAAGAGCCCCTACTACCCTACTTTTCAGGTTTTTTGTCTATAACTCTTGAATCAATTGACGTAGACATCTGATTTTTGGCATGTAACCCTAAAGTGAGAAGCTGCTTGGGTTTTAGTAAGTTAGGTATAATCAGATCAAAGGAACGCCTACCTCCCCTACAAAATTCAAAAAATTAAATATTATTTTAATTACGATAACTTTCCATAGAATGACACTAGCGAGTTGAAAATTTGGTAGAATATTGGTAATAAGATCTAGTTGGTTGTTATTGAAAATGGGTAAGATACTACTCAATTGCCCTAACCCCTTGTGGGGCATAGCGCGTCAACTGTTCCATGTGGCTCAGTTGACGTTTCGTTGGCATAATCTGGTTTCAGAGAATGCAGTTGCCAGCATGCACCTCCTGCACATCCATGGCCACGAACGTCGTCGTGGACGGGATTCGAACCCGAAACGCCGGTAGTCAAACATGAGACTGATGCCTCAACACACTGCGCTACCGGTCGCCCCCTCAAGGAACCCCTACCTCCCCTACAAATGAAACTTCAAATAAGCGATAACGTTTTATTAAATGAAGCCCGCGACTTGAAATTTTGGTCAATTGTTTGAAGTGAAATTGAGTTAGTTGGCATCAAAGATGGGTTATATCGGACCTAAGGAGCCCCTACCTCCCCTAGAAATGAAACTTAAAATAAGCGATAACTAACGAAAAAATAAAGCTGGCAACTTGAAATTTTTGCCAAATATTCAAAATACGTAAAATCTGACCAACGAAACCCCTACTTCCCCTACAAATGAAACTTCAAATGAGCGATAACTTTGGATAGAGTGAAGCTAGAGACTTGAAATTTGTTTTGAAGGTTTGTAGGGTGATCTAACTGGTAATGATTGGCAAGATCCGACCTAAGGAACCTCTACCTCCCCTACAAATGAAACTTCAAATAAGCAATAACTTTACCTTACTTTCCGTATCACCACTAGGTCTGTATAAGTCTAGGGTATATACCTAGTCTAGCCATAAATACTGTTACAAACTTTTTGAAGCACTGTTCAATAAAAGAGGTGTTATATGTTAAGAAATCATTGTTTATTTATTAAATGCATTGTCAACAACGGAAATTGCAACAAGTTATTCGAAGTGATTGCCTTTTGCCTTTACACAAGCCTTTAATCGAGCTGGCCACTTATCTATGGAAGCACGCACGACTTCAATCGGAAAGTTGGCGACTGCATGTGTAAGAGACTTCTTTAAGGATTCGATATTAGAATGTCTTTTAGAGCACATCATTTGCTCTAAGACAGACCATAATTCGTAATCCAGCGGATTCAGGTCTGGGCTAGAGGAAGGCCAATCTTCAGCTTTAACAAAATCTGGAACATTTTCTTCAAGCCATTTTTGGGTTGACTTCGCCTTATGACCTGGTGCAGAATTTTGCTGGAAACTCCAAGGTTGATTTTTGAATAATGACGTGTTGAGAGGTTTCACTACACTTTCAAGGACACTTTCTTGATAAATTTAGCTAACACCCCACCAAACCATTACTGAGGCTGGATGATGACCTCTTGGAACCTTTTGGGCAACTTGAGAAGCTTCTCTGGCACTGCGAGCATAAACCCTATCGTTTTCTTTATTAAATGTTTCTTCGACAGTAAAAATTTTTTCGTCCGTAAACAAAATTTTACGGTGTTCTTGATTTGCGTACCGGCAAAGTAATTTGATGATACGTGAAATTGTTCTTTGGGGTATTTTCATCTCACGCGATAAAATTTTTTGTTTCCGAAGAGGATTACGGCGAATTCTCTCGCGCACGGCTTTAACCGCTTGAGGTGTTCGAGTAGTTCGCGGACGGCCACTTCTTTCACGGTCACTTACTCCAGATAATCTTTCAATAGCCCGATATACAAACATTCGGCTTATACCAAGGGTATGCAGAGTCTTAAAAATATCACTTGGCTGCATTCCTACTTTATGAAGTGCAATCACAGCAATTCTATTTTCTTTGTCACCCCAATCCATGTTCACTACACTAAAAATTAAACTCAAATGATGACAAATGCATCAAGCACAAGCGTACTATAGCGATTAGCTCAATTTTTAAGAAATGCAATATAACGGTTCCTTTCTGCAGGGTTGCCAAACCTTGTAACAATATTTATGGTTAGACTAGGTACGCTTCGGACTCGGACGTCTGGTTTTGTTTTGGCATTGATTCTCTAATAAAATGCCACGTAGCGCGTATCTGACCGAAGTCGAAAAAGGCAAAATTTTAGCGTTTTTGGATTAAAAATTTAGTCACCGGGAAATTGGACGAAAGTTGGGACGTTTGAACAGAGCCATCCGAAATTTAGTCAATAACCAAAACGAATACGAGAAGAAGAAAACTGGAGGCAGAAAATCCAAGCTGTCTGAAAGAGACAAGCGCCGCATTTTGAACACCGCGAGTAACTCTATGAAAAGTCAATTGACGATAGCTAACGAGAGTAGGGTGAAAGTATCTAAATCTACTTCGAACCTCGAAATTTCTCTTAGAAAAGTTTCAAGGTTCCTTACGCAAATCCCTCCAATAGTTGTCGAATTCGTATGGACCGTCAAGCCTGATTTTTTCCATCTGAAAAAATCATCTGAAAAAAGGAAAATTAAGAGAATAGAACAAAACAGAAGTACCGCAGTAATGAATAACCTTTTTCCAGTTTGTCTGCAAATTTTTCCTTGCAAACGCCATACTGGCATGTTTGTGCCGAATATGTAATTTCCGCATCGTTAGGAGTTTTTGCCGTTTAATGCGTTTTGACTGTCTTAGAACTCTACTTATTTTAGATTTAGATACTTGACCGCTACTCTTGTTAGCTATCGTTGAAAACTTTTCTTTCTTTTTTGGGGCGACCGGTAGCGCAGTGTGTTGAGGCATCAGTCTCATGTTTGACTACCGGCGTTTCGGGTTCGAATCCCGTCCACGACGACGTTCGTGGCCATGGATGTGCAGGAGGTGCATGCTGGCAACTGCATTCTCTGAAACCAATTTATGCCAACGAAACGTCAACTGGGCCACATGGAACAGTTGACGCGCTATGCCCCACAAGGGGTTAGGGCAATTGAGTAGTAGTAGTAGTAAAATGCGGCGCTTGTCTCTTTCAGATAGCTTGGCATATGGGGCTTCAATTTTCTTCTTCCGTATTCGTTTTGGTTATTGACGAAATTTCGAATGACTCCGATCGAACGCCCCAATTTTCGTCCAATTTCCCGGTAACTAAATTTTTGATCCAAAAAGGCTAAAACTTTGTCTTTTACGACTTCGTTCAGATATGCGCCACGTGGCGTTATGTTAGAGAATGAATGACAAAACAAAAAATATAACGGTACTAAGAATGAAGTTCAATGCGCTTGCATTTTCTTCAAAGAAAACGAAAAATATGGCCATACTGCAGTGTGCAAATTTAGTGCGGCTATTAATGACACACTAACAAAATAAGGAACATAGCGTAATTAAACCAATTTAAAGAATAGATGGCTCCGATTTGGCAAAATATAAATTAAATTTAATCGCTTTAATATGCTGTAATTAGTTTCACCAAAATATAATATCTCATAAAATACTAAAATTACTGGAATTACATCATACAGATGCGGCTATAGTTATGCTACGCAGTGTATATTAATTCCTATATTGATTTTTGGTCCCTTTTGCGATTTTCATTGAAACATTATTGCTTTTCCTAATTGTACATTTTAAAAATGTATTGAATTGGAAAACTAGTATTTCCTTCACGGAACTTTCCCCACGCCTCCTTTAAAGTTGATGATGGCATGAGATATGAGCCTCATGTCTGGTTCAGTTTTGGAGGACCCCGATTTTTGTCGACCATGTGGTCTCACTGGTTGGGTTTGGTCTTCGGGTATGGAGGCACAATAATACAATACAATACAATAGCTGCGTTTTTTTGTACAGGGCAGAGTAGCGCAGGTTAAGCGGCAAAAAAACGATTGAGAGCAAATTAAGGTAACGAAGAAGAAAACTGGGCATGTCGATGCTGGGAGTATGTCTTGGTTTAGTTGGAATTTAAATGTCAACTCAAATTTCAAGAGTAAACCTAAATCCTTAGTACAGATACAATCGGTCAAACTTCCTTTAGGCAGCAAAATTATTTTGCATGTTTACAATTCCACATAATTACTTAAAAACGAACACTTTATTGACAGGAAATGAGCTTTATGTGCCTCCCAAACTGTAAACTGTTCAAAAATTTCGACACCTTCGCCGCCTGCATTTCAAAGCGCGGACTATTTAAGGAAGTAGAATTCTTAGACTAACCTTGTATCGAGAGCAGCTCTGATCAAATTATTAGCGTAAATGTGTGATCGTAACCTGCTCTGCTCTGTATAGCTGTTGAAAACGCGCCTAATATCTACAATATCAAGACCCGGAGCATGTCGTGGATGAGCCGGTCGACGGCCATTGCCACCATGTTTAATAATTTTTCTGGGTCGATGGAACCCAGCTTCATTCCTTTGTCATTATGTCTACCCCCAAGGCACATGCTATATGTTATCTATGTGATGGCTAGCGCAACGAGCGGGTAAAACCCCGCCGCGGCGCCAGAAGCGAATCCTCCACAACGAGCTGAGTAGCGGAACATGCTTGCTTCAGCTCAGTTTCGGAAGATGTGGGCTGTCGTTGCGTCAGCCATCAAATAGATAACAGATATCATTTGCCTTGGGGGTATACCGTAATGACAAAGTTTGGTTTCATCGACCCAGAAAAATTATTAAACATGATGACAATGGCCGTCGATCAGCTCATCTATGACATGCTCCGGGCCTTTATATTGTACAATAGATTCTTGGCCTCTATACCCAGAGAAAAAACCTAGCCAGTGAGACCCCATGGCCGACAAAAAACGGTCATTTTGGAAAATTTCCGGCTCCTTCCTTATAAACACCATCCTGATGGACACCTTGCACATTACAGTTCTCATGATGGGAATGGATGTCGAGATAAGCAAATTTGTCTAGTTTTGGGGACGCTACTTTTTTCTGGAAATAAACACTACTGGATCGAGTATTCTTTAATTGCACTTTGAATCGGGGTCTTGCATGGATGTGTTTTACACGGGACATGGGATATATAGCTTAATTTATTGTATAGGTGAGAATTTTCCCATTCAGAAATCCTATAGGGATAAATTGTGTTAGATATTATCACAATTCTTACGTATTACAACACGATTAGATTTTCATTGACTTACCATCGGTTGTCCTACATAGATGTACCAATACCAATATGGGATTATGTATAAAGGACATGACTTCTGGAAATACATATCACAACTAATCCAATATAATACATCCAGACGATAAACATTTCACGCTAATCATGTGCAAATTGGTGGAAAATGTATGTCTCAAATTGAGTTCACCACTATACTTAAACGGAGGGAAGCACCTTGCAAAATATTCGCAACCTAGGCGGCCGTTTGCTCGTACATGTTAAATTAAACACTAATTCCTCTGCAATTAGTCGTGTCACGCCATTTATCATGCAGCTATAAATATCATTGGGATTCGTAACAAAATATACATACATAGTTAGATTAGTACGCTATGTTGGCAATGTGTCAGCTTATGGTTTCGGTTAAATATTGGAGTGTATTATATGAGCTACTGAAAGATCATCTATTAAGACGTTACTGTTTTAAATAAAAAACCCAAAAAAAAAAACAATGGTGGTCTTTCAAAAGTGCTGGTATGCATAAGCTTAAAAACCATTTTTAAAAACCTAATGGGATACAAGTCGATCCTTATTGCATGTTTTTGCAGTGGTGGTTGCTCCATACCACCTAAGCACTTGAACTCACTGAATCTGCGTGTCCTTTGCGGAATGTGGCTCCTAATGACCGTCGCCTCCTCTATTCTCGGTCTTGGCAGGCCTGATGAGAGGGAGGGAGGGGGTGGACGAGGTGATTCTCCCGGGCCCGGATAATTTCCAAAATAATTTCGACACTTCCCACTAGAACACCGCGCGCACCTCGCTTTTCATGTGCTTTTGCAGCGCTCCAAGGAGCAGTTCCTCTTCCTTTGAAGCCCATTCATGGCTGTGTGCTCTTTGGAGCGCTGCTAAGGTACAGGAAAAGCGAGGTGGGCGCGTAGCGCGCGGTGAGATACTGGAGAGGGGTTTAAACCACAATAGAGTCATCTCCAAAATAGTTTCGATACTTTCCACTGCAGAGCTCCAAGGAGCGCTGCGTCTTTCCTCGAAGCCTCTTCGAGGCTGTGTGCTATTTAGAGCGCTGCTGAATCACAAGAAAGGCGAGGTGCGCGTAGCGCGCGGTGAGTCAGTGGAAACGGTCGTAAAATTCAGAAAAGACCTTTGACATGTGTCCGAGCCCTACAGTCACGAAGGGGCTTCGAAAGAAAAGCCAGCGCTCCCTGGAGCGCTGTTGAAGTACAGGAAGGCAAGGTGCGCACGTAGCGTGCGGTGAGCCAGTGGAATGTATTGAAATTATTTTTGAGATGATCCTTTTGTGGCCCTAACCCTTTTTCTAACACAAACTACTTTCGTGCTTCATTTTGTTGGATAGCCCCAGGGCTTAGTGATTCTTTGGTCAATTTCGAGCTGTTCGACGTCTGATGGTTTTCTGGTTACTCGATGTTAGTCCATTCACTCTATGAACACAGTCCAATGCAGTTTTCTAGGGCTCCGTAGTAAAAACAGAACCCTTACAAATTCGGTCAAATGTCCATCTGTTTGTCCATGAAATGTCTCACGAACCATTGAAGCTGCATGCATGAAACTTGGTGGCAACATATAGAAATATTATAATTCTCTGGAGAAGCGACGCTTCGTAATTGGCCAACTTTAAGGGGAGTCCCTATAAAGGGTAAATAAAAGTAAATTTTGTTTTTCGTCTGGTAGGTATAGGCAAGTGGGGTATCGTGAGAAAGGTATCGTGGAGTAGATTCCATTGTTAAGGCTTTGTGGTAAAACAGTACCTTTATGAAATCGGTTACATGTCTGTCTGTTTGTTTGTCTGTCTGCTCATGAAATATCTCACGAAACGCTGAAGCAGCATGAATGAAATTTGGTGCAAATACGAAGGTAAGATGAAAAGTTCTCGGCCTGGCACAGAAATACCGTTACAATCAGCAAAAATGTTTCCTGCCTGGGTGCACATTTCATTAGTTCGCATGACAAGTTTCAACTTGTTTTCTCAAGTAGTTTGCTTACACGAGTTTTTGCAGTATATGTCTTAAGCCGAACATATACCATCCGGAATTCCTGTCCGGAAAAACTGATCAGGCCCGGCCTTGAGGAATTCCGGATCGTGTACGACCGGTTCAGGATGCACAATTGAAAATCGATCCTATCGCCAGAAATTCGAAGTATCATTCTATCTACTGAATTGTATTTTACTTTCCATGGCCAAGTTTCAGATACATTGGTCTACTGAAATAAACTCCAGTGAAAATTCATTCTGGTCACGGACAGTTCGCTTTGAGGCGGCCGGACAGGCGTACAATTCATAGATTCTTTGATTCTATGGCGATAAAATCGATTTTGTCCGGCGGCCTCAAGGCGATTGAAGCAGCCATACACGATTCCGAATTCCCCAAGGCCGGGCCTGATCAGTTTTTCCGGCAGGAATTCCGGATGATGTATGTTCGACTTTACGTGTTTTTCGTTAAAATATAGTGCGTTCATAACATTCTTCGTTTTGGATGGATTAGCCCCTAAGGAAATTCATCCGAAGTTAACAAAAGTTTACAAGGACTCTGCTCCTTCGATGTTAACCGTTAAATGAAACCGGAATATAGAGGGCTACGCCCGCAATCCAAAGGGGTTTTGTAGCGCTTATTTTGGTATATAAATATCGGCTCCTTGCTCTTCTTGATACCATTCAGATGGATAAAAAAAACATAATTAAAATGTCTTACCCACTAACATTGATTGTAACGAAACTTAGAACATAATTATTGCCTAAGGTGTTGGTTATCGTTGGCCATCAGTACTTTTGACCTCGAAGATGTTTAAGGCATTCAGGGGTGTGCTAACTGTAACTATTGAAATAAACTATTATTGACCTATTCTGAGAATATATACAAATTCCACTATTTTCCATTTTATATGCTATTCGGAACCCACTTTCATAATAAAGTCTTCATAATTCTAAGTATAACGGTCTCAAAATACAATTACCTTTCTCACGACGCCTCACTTGCCTATACCAGTCAAAAACCAGTCCGGAGCGTATATACCCTAGACTTGTACAGACCTAGTGGTGATACCAAAAGTACCAATTGGCAGCGACCATATGCATTAAAAGTGAGTTTCCTAAACGGCCAGTTTATAGAGGAGGTTGACTCTTATTCAGGAGAATCTTGAATATTCTCAAAATCAATTAACTAAACCATTCTACAAATATTTGTCGAATTGTTCAAGTCGCTAGCTTCATTCTATCGAAAGTTATTGCTTATTTGAAGTTCCACTTGTAAGGGGGGCCACCAGCCAATTAGATCATGCTACAAACATTTAAAAAAATTTCAAGTCTCTAGCTTCACTCTATCGAAAGTTATCGCTTATTTGAAGTTTCATTTGTAGGGGAAGTAGGGGTTTCGTTGGTCGGATTTTACGTATTTTCAACATTAGGCAACTGGATTTTACTACAAACATTTGACAAAAATTAAAGTTATCGTAATTAAAGTAATATTTAATTTTTTGAATGTTGTAGGGGAGATAGGCGTTGCTTTGATCTGATTATGCCCAACTTACTAAAACTCAAGCAGCTTCTTACCTCAGGGCTACGTGCAAAAAATCAGGTGTCTACGTCAATTGGTTCAAGAGTTATAGACAAAAAACCTGAAAAGTAGGGTAGTACGGGGTTCTTTGTAAGAAAATTACCGTTAGTTTTCAACTGATCGATTTTATTTTTCCAGGAGAGTATAAGATTATCCTCGCGAGTAATCTACAAAAGCTAGAGCTTTTCATGTTTATTAAATCGGGAGTTATAGATACATTTAACTATTTTACATATGCAGGGGAGGCAGGCGTTCTCTTGGCCTGATCACGCCCATTTTCAATACCAACCAACTAGATCATACTTCCAACATTTCACCAAAATTTCAAGGCTCTAGCTTCATTTTATCGGAAGTTATCGTGCGAACGGACAGACAGACGGACAGACAGACAGACAGACGGACAGACAGACAGAAAGACAGACAGACATGGCTAAATCGAATCAGGAGGTGACCCTGATCATTTATATATATATACATTGCTATACCTCCGGAGCCTCCTTTAAGGTGTTACATATTTCCGTCGTAACAAAAACAATATACCCAATACTAAAAGTCTAGGGTATAAAAATTTGACCTTAATTTCGCCTCTATGTGGACAGCTGCCCCACCCTTCCACCCGGTAAAGTTGGCCAATTACGACGCAGCGCCCCCAACCAACCTTTACTCTTTCAAAAATGATTAATTAAATAACTGCAATTCGCACTACGAAAAACAACATGAAAGTAGTACTCGAACCTATGAGGCCGGTATGTGGATAGTGTCAAAATGCCTAACTTTAAATGAATGTACTATTATTAAATATTATGTGATTGTAATGAAACTTAGAGATATTATTGTCAATGATGTTGGTTATCATTGGCCATCAATATTTTTGACCTCGGCTATGCTTAAGGAGTGCAAGGGTGTGCTAACTGCAACTATAGAAATGTACTATTATTAACCTTTTTGATGAGATATCAAAATTCTACGATTTCAGTTTTCTATGCTAGTAAAATGCCGCTTTTCTGCAAATTTTCATATTTCTAAGTATAACGGTCTCGAAATGCAAGGGGGGGGGGGGGGGGGGGGAGACAAACTCGGATCACATATTTTCCCCTCTACCTCTTTTCCTCTTTCTTCAAATTTGATGAAAATACCAAAAATGGAATGCACTCAATGTTACCTTTCTCATGATACCCCACTTGCCTATACTACTACTTTGCCTTAACCCCTAGCGGGGCATAGCGCGTCAACTACTCCTGCGCGCCATCGTACTCTGTTCTGGGCAATGGGGCGCAACTCCCCAAAAGACTTACCCAGTACCTGACACTCCTTTGCCACAGATCGACGCCATGTGATTCGAGGACCCCCTCTTGGTCGGCCTTGGTTGGAAATGGGGTTCCATTTCATGGCATGCATAGCAATGCAGTTATCACTCTTCCGCAATGTGTGACCTATCCACTGCCATTTTCGCCTGCGTATCAATTCGTCGATTGGCATCTGACCCGTACGCCGACTTAGCTCTTCATTTGATATTGTTTCGGGCCAGAAAATTCTTAAAATTCGACGAAGACATGAGTTGACGAAAACTTGCAGCTTTCTGGTAACTCCTACGGAAACTTTCCATGTACTGCTCCCATACAAAAGCACTGATAGTACCAGGGAGCGAAACAGGCCCAGCTTGGTCTTGATGCTGAGATAACTGCTCTGCCAGATTTTGGACAGCATGCCGTATGCGCGTTTAGCCTGGTTGATACGACGAGCGATGTCCTGCTCCGTACCACCATTTTCGGCAACAATGCTACCCAGGTAGACGAAGTTGTCCACCTTCTCCACAGGCTGCCCATTAATATTGATGGCAATAGGTGTCGGATTTCTTTTTCGCAACGGCGGGCTAAGAACCTTGGTCTTGTTGGTATTAATCTTTAGCCCAACCTTGCTTGCCTCCCTCTCGAGATCTAACGCCATTGCGGACAGATCCATGATTTTGTGGGAGAGTAGGCATATGTCATCAGCGTAGTCAAGATGTTGTAGATAAGATGTCAAAGTCCATTGAATTCCTCTGTCGAGTCCGGATAGGGCTGCATGCAACACATCGCCGATCACAATGAGGAATAGGATCGGTGAGAGGATGCACCCCTGCCGAACTCCACTGCGAATCTCAAAGTCCCCCGACACCTTACCTTTATGCAGAACGCGACATTTCGCGCCGTCATAGGTTGCCTTAATAATAGCCACAAGCTTCTCAGGGATGCCTCTCCTGCGCAAGGCCGCCCATATAGAATCCCGGTTCACACTATCGAAAGCCTTTTCGAAATCGATGAAAAGCAAGTGAAGCGGAGAATCGTATTCAGCGCATTGCTCGATGATGATTCGCAAGGTGTTAATGTGATCGACACAGGAGAATCCGGATCGAAAACCAGCCTGCTCTTCATCAATTGTGCTTTCTAAGTGGGCCTTTAGTCTTTCCAGGACGATTTTAGCTATTATCTTGGCAACGGCAGGAAGCACACAAATGCCTCTCCAATTATTACAGTCTGTGAGGCTACCCTTCTTTGGAAGTTTGATGATCAAACCTTCCTTCCACTCAGTGGGACAGGTCTCTGTATTCCACGCTTTATCAACAAGTGGGTGCAGCAAATCGGCAGTTACGCTTGGCGCTGCTTGATAAAGTTCGGCAGGGATGCCGTCAAGTCCGGCGGCCTTTCCTCGTTTTAGTGCAATAATTGCAGTGACTATTTCCTCTTTAGTCGGGGCAGTGGACCGTATACGCACATTTTGATGGTTAGCTAAATTATCTATATGAGGGGGAACTTCACCAGAGGTTACACGGTTCAAGACCGCGGCGAAGTGTTCTTTCCACCGCCTCATTTGATCTTCTTCCAAGATAAGTAGCTTTCCATCACTATCTTTCACCGGATGTTGGCAGGAGTTACGACCACCTGTAAACTCCTTGATGACACCGTATACGGCGTTTAAGTTGTTACTTCTAGCGGCTTCTTCTGCTGACGCTAAAAGAGAATTGGCATAAACTCTTTTATCGCGTCGCACACTACGCTGAACTTCTCGAGCTTTCTGACGGTAAAGGAGTTCGATGCTGCTTCGATTGTCGTCTGATGCTGCAGCCAAACGAACTTTTAGCTCCTTTCTTTCAACAATCCGCTGCCATGAAGCGTCGGACATCCAGGGCTTATTCCGGCAATCCGGGTTTGGGCCAAGGATGGTATTTGCGCTATCAATGTACGCATTTTTTATGGCATCCCAGTTTTCGTTTATGTCACTATCTGGGTGACTAGTTATCTCAGCCGCTTTTTGCGCAAGATGGTCATTATATTGTTGTAAGACAGCTGGATTTTTTAGTCGAGCGGTGTTGAATTTGCGGGGCCTGGATCTTTCGTCACTGGGGCGGCGCACGGCTGCAATACGCAATCGAACATTAGCGATCATAAGATAATGGTCTCTTCCCATCCCAATATCGGCACCCTTCTTGTTTCGCACGTCCAGGAGGCAACTCTTGAATCTTTTACTAATGGCAAAATGGTCGATCTGATTTTGTGTTCTGCGCCGATCAACAGAGGACCAACTGATTTTGTGGTGGTCCTTATGCTCAAACATAGTACCACCGATGAAGAGACTGTGAAAGTTGCAGAACTCTACAAATCTTTCACCGTTGTCATTACGATTACCAAGACCGTGTCTCCCCATCACATGTCTGAGCCCATAGTTATCAGCGCCAACTTTCGCATTCAAATCACTCATAACCATTATAATGTCACCTTTAGGTGTTCTGCTCTGAACGGCGTTTAGTTCTTCGTAGAAGGAGTCTTTTGCCAAGACATTGTCGGGTTCAGTAGGGGCATAACATTGTATTATTGAGATGTTCCTCATTTTGGTCCGGAACCTGGCGGTCAAGACCCTGTCAGAGACCGGTTCCCAGGATAAGAGACAGTTTCGCGCGGCTCTGGTTAAAAGGAGCCCCACACCTGACTCACGACGACTACCGGTAGCTTTACCGGAGTACAACATTACAGTGCTGCCCGTTGGAGAGATGAATTCTCCGCTGTTCCACCATCTTATCTCACTAACTCCTAAGATATTTAATTTGTACCTCAGAAATTCACTCTCTAATTGAAGAAATCGTGCGTTCTGGGGACCTTCTGATCCATTGTCCAGGAGAGTACGCACATTCCAGAATCCAATCTTTGTCATTGTACGATAGCCAAAAGTCGTAACCGTTGAGTCAGTCCTTATCCGAGGCATAGTTGACGTTTCGTTAGCATATAAAGATTTCGGATAGTGCAAGTTGCTGGCATACACATCCTGTCCTTTGATTGTCGGTTTTAACGACAGGCCCTCAAAGGGAAAGGCCGTGGTATTTTTTTCACACCCCACACCACAGGGGTACCTCAACCAAATCATCGCACCGCCATCACTGGCGGCTTGACGTTGGTTGGCAATGGTCAATGACCACTGCCGTTCCAGGGGGCGCCCACGCGGAGGACTATGGAAGAGGAGTTTTTGCCTATACCAGATGAAAAAAAATTTTGACCTTCATTTCCCCTCTATGGGGACCTCCCCTTAAAGTCAGCCTATTACAACGAATCGCTTTCTCCGGCGAATTATAATAATTCTACATATTCCCACAAAATTACATATATGAAGCTGCTGCTGTTCGTGAGATATTTCATGGACAGACAGACAGACGGACAGACAGACATTTGACCGATTTCATAAGGGTTTTGTTTTTACTACAAAACCCTAAAATGGATAGCTGAATTCAAACGTGGTCGCACGTCCCTCGAAGACGACCCACGTGAAGGACGGCCAAAATCCGCAGCCACACGCGAAACCATCGAAAAAGTGATGATATCGTGTTGGACGATAGGCAAATGATAGTGAGTGATATTGCAGAAGCTGTGGCGATATCGGAAGAAAGGGTGCGAAGCATCTTGCACAAAGAATTAGAGATGCGAAAGATCTGCTCAAGATGGGTGCCGCATTTGCTGAATGCCGATCAAAAGCAAATGCGCAAACGATTTTCGCAGCATTCTTTGCATTGATTTAATCGGGATCCGACTGATTTTGTGCGGCGACTTGTCACCATGGAAGAGACTTGGGTCCACCACTACACGCCAGAAACGAAATCGCAGTTGAAGCAGTGGGTGGAAGCCGGTGGTTCAGCGCCAAAAAAAGTGAAGTCGATCGCATCTGCCGGGAAGGTAATGGCCAGCGTGTTTTGGGATGCGAAAGGGATCCTGTTAACTGATTACCTTGAAAAAGGCAGAACAATAACAGGCGATTACTCCAAACTTCTTGACCAGCTGGATGCCAAAATTCGCGAGAAGAGGCCTGGCTTGAAGAAGAAAAAAAATCATCTTTCACCAGGACAACGCACCTGTACACAGGTGTGCGTTGGCGATGGGAAAACTGCGGGATTCGGGGTGCGATTTGCTCGACTATCCCCCTATTCTCCTGATTTGGCACCCTCAGACTTCCATCTGTTCCTAAACTTAAAGAAATTTGTTTCTGAGAAGCGCTTCGCATCCAATGAAGAAGTTGAGAGGGCCGTAGATGAATATTTTCACAGCCTTCCGGCCTCTCAACTCCGAGAAGGAATTCTGATGTTCCAGAAACGCTGGAGCAAGTGTGTTGAAGTCAAGGGAGATTATGTAGGGCCAACTTTAATGAATAAACTAGGCCGCCCAATTGTTCGATCGTAAAAAATATGAACCGAATACCGCAAGTGCGTAGAAGACAATATTCTTAACAAAATTAGGGGCCCCAGGTTTGAAAGTAGAGTCCAAAACGTGTAATGTGTTGACTCAAATAACACCAGCGGCTTTAATTGAAAAGGTAAATCTTCATATTTATCAGATGTTCAAAGCGCATAAAACAACTTTCATATTTTGAAAATCTTTCTCCACAATGGACCGGAGGAATCAATCAATTAGTTATATAATATTTGTATTATTAGCAGAGTCCCCAAATGGACGACTTCCAGACGGAAGTCCTTTTTCAAAAAAACTGCTTCCGTTTCCAGGATATGTGTTTTTGAAAATAGAACTTTTGTACGGGGTGGTTGCAAAAATCGAGAATTTTAGGTTTGTGCCCCAATTTCTAGTTATTGTCTATTATCCTACAGAAACTAAACACTTGTCATGACTCCATCCATTCTCGGTCTATTCGTTGCTCCATTCGAGTTGTTCACAACTCATGGATCGACCGCGAATGGGTAAAGGGTCTCACTTCGGTTTAAGGCTCGAGTCGGTAAAACTTTCAGTTCGCTCTCACCTTCTCGGATCAAGGCTCAAGTGTAGATGAATATCATTAAATTTCAGCCAACTCAAATCAAATTTGGCAACAACAGCAATAACATACGAAAAGCTTGAAGAAAGTATTACGGTACAGTTTGTGTACCGCATACTACAAAGTACATAGCTTTATACAGAACACTCACACATTTTCCCATGGAATTATGACTGATGACTATCATTCCACCTTGCAAAACCAGAAAATTTTCACTTTTCCCCAGCCCCAAATCTGCCTGCCATGACATTGTTATGATTTTAATAAGATGTCATCTGTATAAAATTGCATAGTGACTTAATGACCTAAGAAACTGGGGAATTCAGTGCCTGTTGCACGTCGGTGGTCTTCTCATAGTTTCACCGTGTCTGTACTTTTTCCATGTCACTGAATGCATTTCATGTGCAATTATTTACCACATTTTTTGGATGCACTGACAAAGTACATCTAGTAAAGTGCCATGTTTTCTCATGTAACAATAACCCACTAGCTGAATGTTTAGTGTGCAAAAATTAAATGTTTGGGGTTTTGGGGGCGACATGAGCGAAATATGAATGAAAAATAACAAATAAAAAATGGGAAAAGTAAAATTTTAAAATTACTTAAAATGCAACTAATTTTTCAAGTGAATGGTAATTGGTAGAGGACGAATTACATTAGGATATTAAAAAAAGATACATGTAGTGAGTGTGGGCTTTGAGTCCTGTTGTGGTGTCCATTAAAACGATCCAAATAAACGAATAATTTGCTATTGTTCTGGACATTTATCAACAATACCAACAATTTACTAAGAAATTTAAACATCTAGGCTTTGACGTTATATTAAAACGTCTAAGCCTCAGGAAGCTTTGTATTCCCACCAAACTTCGCATTTTTTTTATATTCCTAAGCATCCACCTTTATTCATATGAAAAAAAAAACACACAAATCACTAATTACGCAATTATACAACAAAAATCGATTCGAACAACCATACGATTTCAATCACAATCAAAAGTATCGAATTTCATATAGCGATAAAGTCACCAAATATGTATACGAAATTAATCACTTGGCAACGTTAAAATTTATCTATTGCACATGAAAACATTCTTCCCGCAAATCGTCCAATAATTGCAATAAAAAGGAGTAATGATGGACACTTTAATTGATACTTCATCGTCGTCACCGACATTAGCAGCAGCTCGTCCATATTCTCTCTGAATTTTATGTGATTTACAGCACTTCGTTGAAGCGGATCCCGGCCATAAGAAGTATCTCGCGATGATTTTGTTCACGGGGGATACTGTTGGCAGTATCCCTTTTGTTTGCGAAGGGGACCATAACATCGCGTCGAGTACTCCGCGACATCCTTAGCTGCATTCAAGCAAATTGTTGTGGGATTCACATAATAAATTTCATTATGGATCGTTAATGTATTTACAAGCCATTTGGCATTTTATTTAACAAATTTTATAGCATCATCATTTAATCAGACCCGATTTTTTTGGGTATTTCAAGTTGCATGCCATTGGTTTCATAAATTTTATTGGTATGGTGGTAATCACATGAATTGGTTGCTTTTGACGTATGATGACTTTATTTGAGATTTCAGAAAATCACGAGGATAGCAGAGGCGCAAACACTGCATTCCTTGCAATAATTCACTCATGACCTCTCAAAACTGTTGAGCACATCAATAATAGAAAAAAATGCAATAATGTACACAAAAATATTATTGGAAGTGAGAAGACAATCCTGGCAACAAAAAGGTACCCAGGACTCCTCCGCGCTTTGTCCGGCCATCGAAGATCCTCCGATTAGCGGCTAAACCACAAAAGACAAACACAACCCCAGGAATGCCTTTTTGAAACTAAAAGGATAAACTATTATATAGGAAGGATGGGGATGCTACAGAGGAAAGCACAGCTACTTGAAGGGAAAATACGCGAAGTACTCGTAAAGTGGCTAAATACCTAGACTTAGAGCAAGTAGCCTTAATGTGCTTGTGGGACGCCAGTCGGTGGAAGGACTAAAAAGAACCTGATGGGGTCCCTTTTAGTACTGTTCTTTACCAAACCCATGCACGTTAGGCGCGAAATATGTAATGGACGGTTCGGTGGGCATCCGAAGATGCGCGTGGGGACGGAGCCTAAGGTAGCATAATAATCGTGAAGGTCGGGACGTGCCATCTGGCGAAGAAAAACCGCCCCTCAGCAAGCTAAGCAGAGACCTATGATTGCTGTAGCTCAGTCGAGAAGACGTGGGTGGGGTTTTTGGCCGCTGGTCGCCCCAGTCCTCAACGTATTAATAAAAAATTCATAGGCCTGGGGAAGACAACACAAACATGGGAGCCAAAAATGAAGCGCGCATCGGGGTCCGGGTGTAATGGGACCCTTGGCCTCTGGTTTCGTATCACCAACAGATTATTACTCATCAGGTGCTTCCTTCCATCTGCCGGTGAAAGCAGCACTACCAGACCAGAATATGATTAATTACAGGTGGTTCATTACACACCCCATTGAAAAAGGCTTTTTGCGGTGCAATGCAAATACAGAATTTCACCTATGGGATTTTAGCCGTTTAAGAGATATTCCCTAGGCCCGTGGTTCTCAATCTTTTTGAAATCGGGGAACACTTAACTTTGATTTTTTTGGCGGAACAAACTAAAGAAGACTTACTGCCGCGGTGAGGGACGTAAGAATAATGTCACGGTTTTTCCCGGCATTTCATAGAAAGCGACTACAAAGATAAGGGTGTGTATGCTAGCAACTTGAATTATCCGAAAACTTATATATGCTAACGAAACATCTAGGACTGACTCATCGGTTGGCTATCGTTCAATAACAAAGATTGGTTTCTGCAATGTGCGTACTCCGCTTGACTTGGATCACAAGGTCCCCGGAACGATTTCTCAATTAGAGAGCGGATTTCAGCGGTATAAATTAAACATATAGATAAGATTCAAAAGTTGCCTTCTGGATGTGCGAAATATCTTATGATTGCTAATATTAGATTACGAATAGCAGCCGTGTGCCGTACTCTCCAATTACCGAAAGATCTAAGCGCCGTAAATTCAACACCACCCGACTAAAGGATCCAGCTGTCGTACAACAGTATAACGAACATCTTGCGCAGAAAGCAGCTGAGATAACTAGTCACCCAGGAAGTGATTAGAACGAATACTGGGATGCCATCAAAAAGCCAACATTGACAACGCAGATACCATTCTTGGTAATAACCTGGATTGCCAGCATAAAACTGGGATATCCAACACATCATAGCAGCGGTGTGTTAAAAGAAAACAGCTGAAGATACGATTGGCTACAGCGACAGACTACGACGAAATGTCGCGTTTTGCATAAAGGTATGATGTCGGTGGACTTTAAGATCCGGAGTGGAGTTCGGCTGGGTGCATCTTCTCACCGTCTATTACTCATAAAGTTTGGCGATGTGTTGAATGCAGACCTATCTGTACCACACAGGGGTATTCGATGAACCTTAAAGTCTTATCTGCAATAACTTGACTATGCCGACGACTCTTCCGCAAAATAATGAATCTAAACGCATTGATGAGCTGATACGCAGGCGGAAATGACAGTGGAAAGGTCATACATTGCGGAAGCCTTATAACTGCATAGCTGGATTTGCCATGAAATGGGACAACGTTCCCAATGAAAGCCGATCAAGGGGTTGTCCTACAAAGTCATGGGGCCGACCTATGGCGAAAAAGTGTGAGTTTCTGTGCAAGTCGTGCGAGCAGATGCGTCTCATTGCCCAGAACCGCGTACGATGGTTCGCAGGAGTACGAGTACATACTTGGGATTATTACAAAGTAGTAAGTAACCGCTATAAAAACAAAAACAACGAAAGGCAAAAAGTTGGCCTCCCTTATTAAATTTGAAAAGTCGCAAAAGTCGCAATCTTGCAATCAACCTTTTTCCACTTATCGAAATTATTGCTTCCGTCCGCATCCCCACCATTTACCACCGCGAATTCAATCCATTCTTTCAATGTTTCTTGGTATGAAGGGGTGGCAGTGACGTAGCTAAGATTTTGTTTTTTTTTTGGAGGGGGTCCACAGGTTTTATACGTTATGTTCTGGAAAAGTGCCCCTATTATTCCAAATTAGGAACACACAATATTTGTATGTAAAATACATTGATACCAAAGACTCTGGGTAAAAAGAAGGATGATCTTTTCGGACATTAAAAGTTTCACGATACTTAAATTTGCCCACAAAAATGTGATTGGGATTCTTTTTGTTACTAACACGACGGTATTTTTATGCCTCTCCAGTTTTTGCTTAACAGATCAATTTTTCTGTAGAAATTTCAAAAATATTGGATGTACAACTTTGCTTCAGCCGTTTTTTCCTGGAATTAAAAGCTTAATTGTCAAAAAGTATTTTACTTACAGATGTATTATTCAAAGTACTGTCCATCGCTAGCGACAACTTTCGCCCATCTCTCCAGCAATTTTCGGATTCCATCTCGGAAAAAGGAGGCGTATTTCGACGCGAACCATGATTGGATTCATTTTTCGACTTCCTCGTACGAACGAAAATTCTGATCAGCCAGGCCGTGCGCCTTCGAACGAAACAGATGGTAGTCGCAAAGAGCGATGTCTGGGGAGTACAGCGGGTGGGGAAAGATTTCCCATTTCAGGGTTTCTAAGTATGTCTTGACCACTTTTGCGTCATGTGGCCGAGCATTGTCATGCTGGAGGATGACTTTGTCGTGTCTCTATTAGTACTGTGGTCGTTTTTCCATTAATGCTCGACTTAAACGCATCAATTGCGTTCGGTACCGATCTCCTGTGATAGTTTCATTCGGTTTCAGTAGCTCGTAGTATATCACACCGAGCTGGTCCCACCAAATGCAAAGCATATTCGGTTTTACCGTCGACGTTGAGGCATGTCCGGGCATTTCCCATGACTTTCTGCGCTTGGGATTATCGTAACGGACCCATTTTTCGTCGCCGGTTACAATGCGATGTAGAAATCCCTTCCAATTCTGCCTTTGAAGCAGTTGTTCGCATGCAAATAATCGCCGTTCAATATCTCTCGGTTTTAACTCGTACGGAACCCAATTTGTTTGATTCTGAATCATACCTTGAGGCGTTTCGAGATGTCTTCCTGAGTCACTCTCAGTGATTCAGCTAATTCTTCTTGCGTTTGGCACGAATCTTCATCGAGCAGTGCTTCCAATTCGTCGTCTTTGAAAATTTTTTCTCTCCCACCACCATGCTTATCCTCGACATTGAAATCGCAACTTTTAGAACGTTGAAACCACTCACGACATGTTCTGTCACTTAGAGCAATCTCACCGTAAGTATCTGAGAGCATTCGATGAGCCTCAGATGCAGATTTGTTTTTTTAAATTTAAGCAGAAGATCAAAACTTTCCGCAAATAACGCGAACTTGGCTCGAAAACAGACATTTTAGATCGAGAACCTTATTAAAAATGCGAACAACTTTTACTAATGTGGGAATGTCGATACGTTCACAGACGTCCAAACTCTGTAATGAACCACCTCTAAAGAACCATATTATGGTATGGTAGTGCTGCTCTCACCAGCAGATCGAAGCAGCACCTGATGAGTAGTGATCTGTTGGTGGTACGAAACCAGAGGCCGAGGGTCCAATTACACCCGGACCACGATTCGACTGCTTGGGCGTCTGATCCGTCCGCCAACCATTCCATCCTTATCGACTATTTTTTTTTTCATTCCCCATTTTTACCTCCTCTGTTTGTGTTGTCTTCCCCAGGCCTATGAATTTTTGTTAATACGTAAAGGACAGGGGCAACGAGCGGCGAAAACCCCGCCTACATCTCCCGAACAGCTACAACAAGCATAGGCCGCTGCTTAGCTCGTTGAGGGGCCTTTTTCTTCGCCAGATGGCACTGCCCAACCTTCACGGTCATATGCTACCTTAGGCCCCGTCCCCATGGCCATCTCTGGATACCCACCAGACCGTCCGTTACAACTTACTGTGTGACACTTTTGAACTACATATTTTGACCAGCTCTCATCAATGCAGCCGTCTGTCAGAAAACGGCGAAAGCAAAGTTGTACACCTAATTGGAAAAAAAGAAAAAAATCTCCTACAATATTAATGTAATGAGTTTAAGCGAGAGAATATAATATGATATACTAATCGTTGAGGTCTGGAGGCTCATTTTGCTAATACCCAACACTCTCCATTGCCCGTACCGCTCCCCGAGTCCTTTCATTTTCATCTCCACAATTGTTTGGCGAAATAAAAAGAATTGTAGAAGAAATTCTGCGATTCTTCGAAAGTCCATTATTTTCAGAATTTTTGTTTTGTCACTTTGAGGCAGTGTTCGTCTTATCTGATGTAAAACTTCGAAAATCTTATCAATAGAAATTCGCTCGAAACATTGTAGCATAGCTCGCTTCGAAACGTCTGTAGTTCTTAAAGGCGATCCTTATTTCACAGTCCTCATCATTTTGGAAACCACAACCAGCAAAATAGGCTAAAAAATCTACATACGAGTATAACCAGTACAGGTTGGTGATGGAGTTGTTGATGCGCTTTTCCCACAAGAGTTAACGGCAAACTAGTACACGCTACCTTTTTCACATCAATGATAATGATAACATGATAACAGTAGAAAGTAATCGGATATGATTAAAATGCCCGAAAATATTCGGCGCCCAACGTGGGGTGAGTGTGCTTTCATCGAATCAATGAAATCAAAATAAATAACAGATAGCTGCGTGGTACAAAGATACGAAAACCTAAACCTATTTTGACTTTACCATAGATACCGTTACATCGCCTTAATTTATCTTAAGACTACCTCAACGTTAACAGGAGCCTAATTTTTCATTCTTACATCAGACAGTGGAAAATAGTCGAAAACGGTCGAAAAGCCCGAATTTTTCGTTGGCGTCCAATGTGGGGTCAGTGTGATATCATCTAGTTAATCAATGTGAAATTCGCAAAAAATATTAGCCGTGTTTTTTGTACAGTGCAGATCATAGCCGAACAGCAATCGCATGCGTTACATTAACAACAACTGCTTTGGGGAGCATGTGTTAGCGTAACGCGTGCAATTGTTGTTCTGCTCTGATGATCTGCACTGCACAAAAAAATGCAGCAATTAACGACTAGGCGCCAGGTGTCAGATTAAAAAAACCCCAAAAATTTTTAGCCTTTACCTTAAGGATACTTTTAAATTTTTAAAGTGTATAGTCGACTTTATTGGGCTGAAGATTCCGCGCCTTGCTCAATGTTCATACTCAAATGCATACTCAAATGCAAAATCTGCACATACTCGTACGAGGGTGGTCCGATAAGTACTTAGCCTACAAAAGAAAACCGAAAAGTGGCGATTTATTTCTCAACATAGTCTCCTTTTAGCTCGATACACTTGACCCAGCGATGCTCCAACTTCTCTAACCCGTCTGAAAAATACGTTTTCTCGAGGTCTGCAAAGTAGGCGTCCGTGACGGCGATGATCTCCTCATTCGACTCAAATTTCTGCCCGGCGAGTGATTTTTTCCAGTTTGAAAAAAAAGAAGCCGCTCGGGGCCAAATCTGGAGAATACGGTGGATGGGGCAGCAGTTCGTATCCCAATTCGACCAATTTGGCCGTGGCGACGGCGGAGGTGTGAGCCGGTGCGTTGTCATGGTGGAAGAGCACTTTTTTCTTCGCCAATTTTTCTGCAATTCGGCGTCGAATCGGCCCAATAGCTCGGCATAGTAGAGCCCTGTGACCGTTTTGCCCTTTTCCAGGTAGTCGATCCCAGAAAACGGTGGCCATCACCTTTCGGGCCGATAGGACAGTCTTCGCCTTCTTCGGAGAACGTTCGCTGGGTGAAGTCCACCGTTTCGACTGTTCCTTGGTCTCTGGTTTGTACCAGTGGATCCATGTTTCGTCGATGGCCACGAAACGACGCAGAAAATCCTTCGGATTGCGCTTAAACAGCGTCAAACACTGCTCTGAAGTGGTCTCACGGTTGCGCTTGTTGTCCGGAGTGAGCAAACGCGGCACCCATCGCGCCGACAGCTTTTTCATGCCCAAAATTTCATACAGGATATGACCCACGCCCACGCGGTCTTTTGAGATACCTACTGTCTCAGCTATCTCGCGCAACTTCACTTGCCAAGACGAGATCGTGGATTTTTATGACGATATCCTCCGTGGTAGCCGGTTTCGGGGCACCTGGGCGTGGCTCATCAAAAAACCGACGTGCAACCACGTTGAAACTCGTTAAACCAATTTTTGACGGTCGTCAACGAAGGAGAAGAGTCACCGTACAAAGCATCCAAGCGCTCTTTGATTTCGTTGCGCGATTTCCCTTCCAAAACAAGAATCTAATCACCGACCGATATTGCTCTTTTTCCATTTTTCTAAAATCCGCGGACACGCCTGCTTCCACACGCGGTCAAAACAAACCTACGAGTCCGATTCGGCTGAAATTTTGATAGTAGCCGTCCGGGTCCGGACCCCCCGGACCCCTCCCCTGGCAACGTCACTGGCGGTGGACCCCCCTGCCACGGTAGATTTCTGCCGCTTAGAAGTCCCCGGTGACTCGTCCAGAGACCTGTTTCTTTTTGCACCTGCTGGCAAAACCGGAATCCCAGCGGTTATCTTATTGGCTCACTCTAGCGATTCCTTCTGTGTAACATTGCGCAGAAAGCAGCCGCGTTCGGTGGCCGTGGTTGTTCCGTCACCGCTCTACGATACTAATCTAGAGCTCGGAGTTCAAATCTCGGCACGATCAAAAAATGCCTGTGGGTACTAATAGAACTCTCACAGTGCTCCAAGCTCGTCAGTATAAAGACGACGAGGATCACCTTCTATCCTCGTCGTCTTTGCTAGCAGCTGCACTTCTGAAAAGTAGATATGCTATCGAAACGCCAACAAGGCATTGAAATGCTAGAGATGTTGACGCGCTTATGCCCTTGGAGGGGTCAAGCCAGTTGACAAGTAGCCGCGGTGTCTTAAAGCACTCTTACACGTCCTACAACTGACTTTCGACGACGTCTAATTTTCACTGCCTGCCCCGGCGAGTGACGGCTCGTCAGCCTTTCTATGCGGTGCCCACACCTCATGACTGGGGCCAGGCGTAGCCATAGCCGAAGCACTGTGAGGCAATATCAAAGGAAAGGTCCATTTCAGCACGACATGCAGGCCAGACCTGGCATCGGGTCGGGTTTTACTAAGGTAATTTTTCAAAATGCACGCATAAGCCTACATGGTCCTTTCTGCATTTTCCATTTCCTGTTAAGTAAATCCCTTTCAACTAACAATTAATATTTTCGATTAGCAATTAAAGGTATTGTAGAAGAGACAAGTTCCCAAATACACGGTTGGTAAAATAGGCTTTCATCAAATTGAACACAAAACAATCGATTTCGTTGCAGAAAGTATCAAATTCTGCCTAGGCTACTCAGTTCCACGGTAGCAGTTTCTCAATAATTTCGTCAGTACGGGATTTCGTTGTTAAACGACGAGTCCGTAAATCAAATGGATCTCATCATCATATCTTATATAGGGAATCTCATCCTTTCGACTTACAAACAACCCCCAATTGGGTGGCAGAGAGCCGCCCAAATGACACAACTGCCTTCAAGCCCGAGTCATACGCCACGTCTGATTCGATTCAATAGGCGCATTCGTGCAGTATCTATCTATCTGTACATTTTGAAAATTCTCAAAGTAAGCTAAGTGGATACCTGCACCCTCTGTGTGTTTGTGGAACGTTACATTGGCGCTTCGAATCCGAAACATGCTTTGGCTCCAAGAACGTTCGAAAGCATGGCACAATGGGCGGCATGAATGCTGTTGGGCTGGCTGCCATATAGGAACAAGGTTTGGGGGTTCGAGCCATAGTGCGCACAGTTGCGCCGAATATTCGCAAAACGTATTCCATGCTTCTTGCTGTGCTATATGTCCATAATACACAATACGAGTATGTTGGAAGATGTTTGTATCGGTATGCCACACGCGAATGTGGAGGTGTATGTAGATATGACGATATGCGGATATAGTTGGACGGGTGGTCGTTTCTTGAACGGACCGCGAGAACAAAGTTAAATCACAGGTTGGCTGTAAACAGACGATTCTATAGTTTAATTTCTGTGAGCAAATCGAGAGTGTTAAGAAGCGTGAATAGTGTGTGTGTGCCCAGTTGCCTAAAAATATATTCTAGAGAAGTGTACGAGTGTGAACTGCTTGAAATAGTTCAACCACACTATAAGATGGAAGCTAGCTCGATTGTGAAACTTTTAGCGGCTTTTAATTATTAGTAGAAATTCGTTAGATTCACTATTCCAAGAACATTGTTACAAGTACTTAATTCAGTCCCCTTGATTAGATGTCTGTAGCTGCAATGACATGTACTATACGTGTACTATAGGAAACCATTAAAAATTCATCTTTTTGAAATATACAAGTAAAGACCGTTATCATCCACACACTCATCTGGTGAAAACATGAAAATGCTTAATTTTAAGTGTCGCTTTCATAAGTAACCACCGAACAGCTATTTTGTCTGCAAATTTAAACTACATACTGAAAGTTAAGCAAGTTTAAACAACCCAACAGCCGGTAACTGCAACTGCAATTCCGTGCATCATTTCCCAGACACTTTCTCAAAGTACGCAGAAGCCTTAGTATTCCCACTCTTCCAGTGCGACTTTCTTCCCGCTGATGCACTCAATTTTCATAACCGCTAGCTAATTTAACGGCCATTTCTTCAGATTTCGTATCTTGAATTTTTGGTTTTTCTAGTTCCCATCGGAGATAGGCCGATTCAATTTGAATTCGGCATATGCCACGAAAACGACATGTTGAAGATAAATGAAAAGTGACCGCCAAATGAGGAGGAACGTGTTATTATCAGCAGTCGTGCGAGCTTTTCATTTTTGATAGTGACGAGCGTTCGATGGTGTTTCTATCAAATACCGGAAAGCTTTCGGTCTACGTATCGTCGAATTCGTCATTTTGATCTCAGGTGTTCAGCCCCCCAAATGACAATCAGTTCCGAATGTGTTCGCAAAACGGAAAGGGTGCAAAATTGGTGACCGATTCATTAAAATTCACCCCTAGACCGGATGTGTTTGAAATACTACACATAATTTCGAGTTCTTATTTTCTTTAATGAAACCGATTCGAATAGGAATATGTACTGCGGTTTAACGGATAATATTTGGCGGGCAAATTTTGAAAAGTGTGTATAGTGTTTGTGTGCGTGCGTAAGGTGTAAATACATTGACGAAAGGTGGCTGGAAAAAATGTGGAAACTTTTATAATGTGAATAGTAATTAGGTAAAGTGATTTTTTTAATAGTTGGCTAATTTTCTGCGTTGACAGTGAGGATCTGACCTATAGGGCCAAAATTCTGTTAATTGAAAGCCTAAAAACCAAGATTATTAGTGAAAACACAATGGACTTGCCTCATTCTAGTGAAGATTGGGAGCACCAAGTGTCTGCCTTTCTGCCCGAAATGAATAGCTGCGAAGAGGAGTTTTTCAGCCCGCAAGAAGTAAGTGAAATTTGTTAGTTTTAAAATTAAAGATTAAACACGACGGCACTGATGTAGGGCGGTTTACCTAACATTTAAAATTATATTATTATATTATATAAATGTTAGAAACAATATTCGCAATATTGTCCGGCCTTGAGAAGATTTGGCAAAAAAATTTTGCTCTTAGAAGATAAAATTGAGAAAAATAAAATGACGACCAAATACACTTTTTTCGTTAGAGCCATGATAACGTGGACAAAATAATACAAGTGTTCCTGACATCCAACATTATCCAAGGCAACAATTTCTTAAAAATTTACACAACGTGGCCCATCGTCACATCTCATCCCGTCTCGGCACTAAGGATGGGCAATTTAGTTACTTTTAAGTAACAAGTAACAGTTAGTTACTTTTCAAACGTAACACTTACTTCTGTTACGTCACAATCGCTCAACAGCTCACTAGTCACGGTACCATAAGGTAAAAGCCAGGAACGCCGTGTACATTGCTTTAAATGCAGTGTTGCCAAGTTTTTATTACGAAAACTTTAGCCGTAAAAGCCGGAAATATTGTTCTAAAAGCGGCCGGAAATCTTGCCTATTCGAAAACGGCTAAATAAGCGACTGAAGAAATAGCAAAATAGAATAGAACGAGCTCTGCGAACTATCCTCCAATAAACTTTCCCACCTAAAACAAATGAACCAAACCCCAAACAATATTGTATGGGATTGGGGTGATTTTGACAATGTAGAATCACCCTAAATTTGGGGCGCTAATTCACGAAATTCCCCGAAAAATTCAATTTTGGGTTTGGGGGATAGTTCCACATGAACAACACCCCAAGACGCACATATTTAGTTGATGATCAATTCCCCGAAATATTCATATTTTTTTCTTAAATGCGTTTACCCGCAGATACGTGAAGGCTCGCTCTGAACGTAACGTTTGTCAGGGTGAAGTTGTTGTTGTGAAGTTTGGACTGTCTCAAGCGGATACTCACTCTGGGTCACTCTCAACTAAATTTCCGCTTCAGGCGGTACGATATTATATTCTTCCGTATGAAGCTATTGCTATGAGGCACATATAGTAGATTTGTACTGTTTAAAGCGGATATCAACTATGGGCCCAGCCACAAGTGAATTTCCGCTTTAGACAGTGCAAAACCACCGTGTGTATATTGGTAAAGTGTAATAACGTCTAGTGAACTTATGTAAATTTGATGTTATTCCACTTTTGAAAGTGAAATAACGTCAATTGATATTATTTAACTTGAAATTATTTTATGTATTAATGTTCTTGCAAATGTACAAGTGCGAATCATTTTCAATTTAAATTGGAATTGTTTGTGACACTTGGTTTCATTCTGCACACCAACTTAGTATGCGTCTGTAGCTTAGCTCGGTAACGCACCGGACATTTTTTGCTACTCGAAACACGGTCTCTGCGGTTCGTTGCGGGGCGCGATTAAATTGAAAATGATTCGCACTTGTACATTTGCAAGAACATTAATACATAAGGTAAAATTGCCAGGGAACAAATATCTCCACTTCTCACCCTCTCTCCACCCCTCTAGTGAGTTAATATAAGTGCTTCACACCATCTAGACCTCCACGGTCGAGTTTTCAAGTAAAATCACGCCTTCACGGCTTATACAAGCAGAATTCTCACACTTTCGTGGTCGTCTTGCACATGGATAGCTGCAAAGATGCAAGACCTGATGAGTGCTACTATCCATACGAAACCACTAAGTTCGGAGAAATTAATTCAGAGGGAATTTGAGAATAAAAAATAGTTGGTCCCGTTGCGGGGAGCGAACCGCAGAGACCGTGTTTCGAGTAGCAAAAAATGCCCGGTGCGTTACCGAGCTAAGCTACAGACGCATACTAAGTTGGTGTGCAGAATGAAACCAAGTGTCACAAACAATTCCAATTGAAATTATTACACCCCACCGTATACATTATTAGAACCATCATACAAAGCACTACTTCAATGTTAAATATCGATAAATTTTACGATGTACCAATGGGGGGAATTATTCATAAAAGATTTGGGTTTTTATGTAAATTATTCACCCAAATTATCGCGCACGGTAGCTGTTAAGTCTCGATCGCCACTCTACGATGCTGCATCTAGAGAGTCGAGGGTTCAATCCCCGGCGCGTTAATAAAAAAAACTACTTGTGGGTACTATTAGAACTACCACAAGGTTGCATGCTAATATCTGTGTATGCTATCGAACCATCAACAAGGCAAAATATGCTGACGCTCTCATGGCCCTGGAGGAGTCAAAGCAATTAACACATTTCACCCAATTTGGGGCAAGTTTTTTTTTTTGGCAAAATGCATTTTTTGTTGTTGTTTTTTTTTTTCATTTTAATTTAGGCGACTAATTCATAATGAGAGTCGAGGGTTCAATCCCCGGCGCGTTAATAAAAAAAACTACTTGTGGGTACTATTAGAACTACCACAAGGTTGCATGCTAATATCTGTGCATGCTATCGAACCATCAACAAGGCAAAATATGCTGACGCTCTCATGGCCCTGGAGGAGTCAAAGCAATTAACACATTTCACCCAATTTGGGGCAAGTTTTTTTTTTGGCAAAATGCATTTTTTGTTGTTGTTTTTTTTTTCATTTTAATTTAGGCGACTAATTCATAATGAGCAATCTCCAAAAAAATGGAATCTTTTCATCATGAGAGGGTGGGGGGTCATTGGGGGATAGTTCACAGAAGAAAAAAACGGCTAATTTATGGTTCAAAAGTAATATACTATACATATTTCTAATACAATAATAGCAAATATATTATTATTACAATAATACATACAGTTTTTTAGTTATTGCGTTTATAATAATTTTTTAAAGCCTAAAATCTCTGCAGAAGCTAAAAGGTTAAGAATTCGAAAAAAAAAAAAATTTGCTTAGAAGTGTATGAGGTATCGCGTTTTGCAGAGTAATGTGCTGTGCAAAAAGTAAGTAACTGTTACCTTTTCACTCTTACTAATCACTTCGGATCATGCTTTTTCGCGGTTACTGCTAGAAAAAGTAACGGTGAAAAGTAGTACTTCACCAACTAAAAGAACCAAAAGTGTCAAGAAATCAATCAAAGTAACAAAAAGTCACTAAAAGTAACAGAAATTCACTCAAAGTACCAACAAATCACTAAAATAACTAGAATCTAGGCAAGTTGGGTATCAAATTAGATGGCGAAGGCAATAGACTTCTGTTAATGGCATTTTCAGGCCTTTGGTGGGGAAAAATGACATTCTTGAAGTAAAAAATACTCGATTGCCCTAACCTCTTGTGCGGCATAGCGTGTCAACTGTTCCATGTGGCCCAGTTGACGTTTCGTTGGCATGAACTTGTTTCGGAGAATGCAGTTGTCAGCATGCACCTCCTGCTCCCCTATTTAACCGTCTACCCATGATAAGTCCCAAAACGTCGGCAGTTAGACTTAAGACTGATGCTTCTACGCAGTGAGCAATTGGTACCGATATAAACCGAAAAAAAAAGAGACGAGTGCTCTAAAGTACTTTCGAAGGCATTTTGAGTCCTTTAGTCAGGAAAAAAAGACATTCTTCGGAATGAAGTGAGATAACACGGGTATCATACGAATCGGGGAGATGAGACGAATGCTCCGGAGTACTTTTGAAGGCATTTTGAGTCCTTTGGTCTGAGAAAAAGAGCATTGTAGACAATCAAGTTGCATCTAGGCAAAATGGGAATGAAGTGAAAAAGAAACCAATCCTAGCAAATATCGGTAGTTTCTAAATCAAGGTGATGATATCATAAGGGGCAAACCTATAGGATATAAAGGTTTGAACGGACATCAAGGACCGAGAGGACATAGTACCACCGAGTTCAACTCAAAATCATGTCATGGTACTGCAGGATGCGCACCAAAAGATTAACTTCTTGGTGGATAACATTTTTCGAAGCAAATCATGAACAACTTGAAAGCAAATGGATCAAAATGAAAACGTATTTACATGGGACGGGCCTAAAGTGCCGATGAACACCGCTCTTTTAACGTAATTTAAACAGCGTTGCCAATCTAGCCGTTGTCCGGTTAAATTTAACAGGAAATAATTTTTTATAGCCGGCAAAGCGGTCAGCCGAATTTTTAGCCGCATTTAATTTGTTACTCCCAATTTATTATAGCTTTCCAAGGCTTTTCTCTTTTTGTACAATTCACGTTCTTTTGAAAATGAAATGAATGAAGAAAACATGATTGTGATCATGCATTTTCTTTATCACTTCTTTCTCCAATTTTAAAAAATGCTAATTAAATAAATACAAACTTTTAGTCAGAAAATTTCGATACACTTAAAATCTTCAATGCTCTAGCATATATTTTGAGATCGCTGGCTCGTTTAGTAGAATATTTTGAGATTACAGATTTAATGCACTAATTTGAAAATGCCTATTTGCTACCTTACTCATATTTGGGTTATCCTTCCGAAGCAAGATTGAAAAAAATGCGTGAACAAGGTGAAATCTCTGAGGAATCCAAAATAGATTTCCGAAATAAATCCAACAATAATTATTTTTAATTACAATCGGCTCTCTATAAATTGAAATCCAAGTCAGACCGAACATTTTTCAAATTGTTGAGAATTTTAAACAACGGGAGTTATCGTTAGAGGAATGGATAGAAGTGCGAATAAGCCAACGTGTAGTAATCGTTGTATGAATTTGAAGTTCATCTTTCTTTTTATCCTAATTGGGGATTTTACATCATATGATATCATGTACATACTCCCTGGAACCTTAAACTAATGGACGCTTTCACACTATCCGGTTTCCGCCCTACGGCTAAAACCGAAACGACGAAGTTTTCTTCAGGTCAGTGAAATGGTAACCTGGTAATTTAAATTGTGCAGTTCGGTTATTGTAGGCCCACGTTCGCCCAGGAAAAAAAAATGTTAAAAAAAAGTTATTAACAAAATAATTTTTTGGTTTTTTCTTCCAAAATTTGGATTTTTCGGCTACTTTGTTTTAACAACTTTAGACTAGGATTGCCTACCCAAAATTTTCGTTTGCCCACCCCTTTTTATTAGAAAACTAAAAATTTCGATTGCCCATCGTTTCCCACTCTTTGGCTCCTTATAGGACAATTATACGGTGCAAACTGGGCAGTTCCTTCGGCCATCGTCGACTATCGTTTGCCCACGATAAAGTTTCGTTTGCCTACCCTTGCAAAAAAATGTACCAAAATAATTTTTAAAGTTGGGAATCCTTAATATGGCTCCTTAAAGGAGAATTATGCATTGCATAGGCAGTTCGTTTGCCCATCGTGGACTGCTGTTTGCCCAGGAAAAGTTTCGTTTGGCCACTCCTGCAAACAAAATTACTAACAAAATATTTTGTTTTTGGCTTCGGAATCCTTAATTGGGCTCCTTAAAGTATTTTTTTTGACGTTTGACCATCGTAGGCCCTTGTTTGCAAAAAAAAGGTTCATTTGCCCACCATTCCCATTTTTTTATTTAAAAAATAAAAATGTTGATCCCACTTGGCCCACAATTTTTGGACTCAACCTGGCAGCTTGGTATTTCGTTTGCCCATTGCGGACAAGGAAAAGTTTTATTTGCCCACCCTCGAAAAAAAAGTTATTTCTTCAGTGGAGTGAAGAAAAATATCCCGCTTTTCACACTACGCGGTCGCGACCAGTAAAATTAAGGCAATTTGGTGGCTTTTTAATTTAATTATTATCTTAAATATTAATTAATATTATTTTATGAGGGATTAATATTATTTGCAGATCTTTGCTTAATTTTTAGTATTAAATTTTTATTTTACTGGCCTAAATAGAGTTCTCGCCATTCCAGTTTTAGCCGTACGGCTGAAACGGATAGAGTGAAACCGCTCAATGCAAAACTGAACAGTATTGGAACATAAATGTATCTCCGGCCAGAAAATATTCACATGTATGCACTCGTATGTACTCGTACATGCTGTATTTATTTAGAAAGAAATCAAAATTCTTAAGTTCAATTTATAGAAAGTAGACTCCACTTCAATTTATAAAATGTTCGTAGTCGGGTAGTTGCTTTTATTTAATGAGTGTACCTAAATGCCTATTTTTTTCGCAGTTTCCTTTCTCTTTCAATTTCTCAAGAATTCTTGAATAAATCCAAGTTATTGAAAGTTTAATTATCGAGAGTCGACCGTATAATACTCTAACAGTTATTAGACCAAAAATTGCCAATTTTTGTTATGTACAATATTTATTTTGTACACCAAGAAGTTGTCTATTTTTTCGTATTTATTTTCTCTTTTTTTTTCTTTTGAAATATATTATTGGTGTACAACTTTGCTTCCGCCGCTTTTTCCTGGAATTCAAAGCTTACTTGTCAAAAAGTACTTACAGATGTATTATTCAAAGTACTGTCCATCGCTAGCGACAACTTTCGCCCATCTCTCCGGTAATTTTCGGATTCCATCTCGGAAAAAGGAGGCGTCTTTATGCGATCCATGGTTGGATTCATTTTTCAACTTCCTCGTTCAAACGAAAATTCTGATCAGCCAGGCCGTGCGCCATGGAACGAAACAGATGGTAGTCAGAAGGAGCGATATCTGGGGAGTACGACGAGTGGGACAAGATTTCCCATTTCAGGGTTTCCAAGTATGTCTTGATCACTTTTGCGACGTGTGGCCGACCATTGTCATGCTGGAGGATGACTTTGTCGTGTCTCTCTTGGTACTGTGGTCGTTTTTCCTTTAATGTTCGACTTAAACGCATCAATTGCGTTCGGTACCGATCTCTTGTGATAGTTTCATTCGGTTTCAGTAGCTCGTAGTATATCATACCGCGCTGGTCCCACCAAATGCAAAGCATTACCTTGGCGCCGTGAATATTCGGGTTTGCCGTCGACGTCGAGGCATGTCCGGGCATTCCCCATGAATTTCTGCGCTTATCGATTATCGTAACGGACCGATTTTTCGTCGCCGGTTACGATACGATGTAGAAATCCCTTCCGATTCTGCCTTTGAAGCAGTTGTTCGCATGCAAATAATAACCGTTCAATATCTCTCGGTTTTAATTCGTACGGAACCCAATTTCCTTGTTTCTAAATCATGCCCATGACCTTGAGGCGTTTCGAGATGGCTTGCTGAGTCACTCCCAGTGATTCAGCTAATTCTTCTTGCGTTTGGCACGAATCTTCATCGAGCAGTGCTTCCAATTTGTCGTCTTTGAAAAAAAAAATTTCTCCCACCACCATGCTTGTCCTCGACATTGAAATTGCCACTTTTAAAACGTTGAAACCACTCACGACACGTTCTGTCACTCAGAGCAACCTCACCGTAAGTATCTGAGAGCATTCGATGAGCCTCAGCTGCAGTTTTTTTTTTTGACATGGATATGTCTTATAGCTGGGGGTCATCCTAAAAATCTGTCAGTCACACGAAATGTCTGTTTTCTGTTGAAAATTTTTCTTTTCTGGTTGTGCATGTCGTTTGTTGCTTGTAGATCCGCGCGGGTGGCGCGCTTGCGGGGATCCTGTGTGTACATGTTGGTATGTTGATTTGATAGCGATAAAGGTTGACGTTGTGGACGGCAAGAAATAACATAGTGTACGGGTGAACGGGCGGACTTTCAATGACCTTCAATTTCCGCCAATTCCCATTCATCATTTAATAAAATAGCTCGTGTTGTACTATCTGAATCACTAGGGTCCCAGAAAAGGTAGCAAGTAGTCAGTTCAACTAACATTTGGACGTGCGCAGACACAATTTGAGAGAGTGTACATAGTTCCCGCCCCCCGAAGATGAGCGAGAGCGGATGAAGTTCATTCGAGCCAAATCGGGTGATCCAGCGACTGTGTTTGTGCATTTGCAATGGCGGCGATTTGAGGTCTGACTGGTCCACAATGTTGGCCCCCACCCCACGTACAATAAACATATAGAACAAAATGGCGGATTTATACTAGGCGAGTTAGAATCTCTCAAGTCCCGAAATAAAGAAATATTCGTCGCAGGATGATATATGTTATAATGTACATTCAGAGGTCTGCAGAAGATCAAATGCCCCCTTCCGCAAAAATTCCAAAATGTTCAAAATGGCTGGAATCCAAACAAATAAAATAGCGCACATTGTACTACATATCTGAATCAATGGGGTCCCAGAAAAAGTAGCAAGTAGTCAGTTCGACTAACATTTGGACATGCGCCGACGCAATTTGAGAGTGTGTACATTACATAGTTCCCGCCCCCCCGAAGATAGAGAGCGAGAGCCATCGCGGATGAAGTTCATTCTATCCAAATGGTTGTGCATTTGCAATGGCGGCGATTTGAGGTCTGACTGGCCCACAATGTGGCCCCCACCACACATGCAATAAACGTATCATAAAACAAAATGGCGGATTCGTACTGCGCGAGTTAAAATCTCCCAAGCCCCGAAATAGAGAAATATTCGTCGCAGGATGTTATAGTTCCGGGCAGCTCATCGTGACATGATGTACATTCAGAGGTCTGCAGAAGATCAAATGCCCCCCCCCCCCCCCCCATCCCTTCTGCGAAAATTCCAAAATTTTTCTTGTGCATTCTCTTTGTGCGTGTGTTGGAATGTTTTGTTTACTTTTGTTAGTTTCCCTTTCTGTTTGCCGGACACAATCGCATAGAGTCGCACGCGTTACTTGAGAAACGGATTGTGTGTGCCGGACCCGGACTGTTGATTACTAGTAAAGGAGTGGGATGAGACGGATAGTGTGGGAGCAATTTTGCAATAGATACACAAACACAATACACGTCCAATTGGGAAAAGATGGTGAGAAGCGTGATTGCGATTAGCAGAAACGTACTCAGAGAAATGTCGATAGGCTGCAGTCTGCAAACTTTACCGAACGGGTAGATGGAACAGGTAGATGGAACAGGGTGCACGAGAGGAGGTGAATATTGCACACACGCGATGCAAACGAAAACGAAACGATCCCGCGAGAGAAAGGAGCCCAAGTGGACAGGACAAAGCAAAGCAGAATTTATGACGAGTATCTACACTGCCACCAGATACATGGGTACATGGATATGTCTTATGCCTACCGAAAGCGTGGGACGTGTTTTTTCGAATGATTTCATCCAGTATAACTATACTGGGATCTTTACAAAACTTACGTCGATATCTTCAACACAACAGGTTCCACGCAGTCGGTAGTCATAGACATATCCATGTTCCGATGTATCTGCATGCAGTGTAGATACTTTGTATCTTTTTTCTACATAAAGCACGTAGATTCGAAATCTATACCCCACCAAACTGGCTTCATATTTCAAATGGAAGCAGAAGATTAAAACTTCCCGCAAATGACGAGAACTTGGCTCGAAAACAGACATTTTGAATCGCAAATCTTATTAAAAATGCGCACAGCTTTTACTAATGGGGGGAATGTCTATACATTCACAGACGTCCAAACTCACTTTGTGACACTTTTGAAGTAAAATACGTATTTTGACCAGCCCTCACCGATGCAGCCGTCTGTCGGAAAACGGCGGAAGCAAAGTTGTACACCTAATACTCGTAAATATTGGATAGAAAAGCATTAGCTGCGATGCTTTCTCCTGAAATAACAAATTTCGCCTGTAACAATAAGACTATTCACTAGATATAGCAATAGCTGTTAACCCCTTTAGGATGGAGTTTTATTTTGAAACCAGGGATAAAAAAAAAAAAATAATGGGGTAATAGTCAAACCTAGCGCCACGCTTTGGGATGACTTAGCATAATCTCATTTGTAATCAGTAACACGCCCAATCGAGCTATTTACCGCAAATGGTATTTGTTTATTGAGTTGACTCATAAGTCCAACACGTAAATGCGCATTTTTATCGAAGACTAGAAAGGATGCAAAGAAGGCGAACGAGCTAACTGTTGCATCGTCAGGACTACAACTATTGAAACCCCAAGTAGCACAATTGTGTCATTCAACGGTTATTATGATCGAAATATAACCATGATCATATAACGATATTGTCATATAAAAAGTGAAAATAGCGTTTTCTAAACGTAAACTATCTAATGACCATTACATAACATTATTGTCACATTTTAACCCAAAGCATAACTTGAATTTAACAATTCTTCTGATTTATTGCAGTGACGTAGCTAGGATTTTGTTTCGGAGGGGGTCCAAATATTCGATACCAGTTGGTATGGGCATCTCAGATACTAGGTGCTGTTCCTGCGCTTCTGTTCAGTGCAGCCAATAACAAATAAGACTGTACGGGTCAGCGGTGTGGCTTACTTATATTCTTTACCGTTGAAGCTGTCATTTCAGAGCCGAATAGATTATTTGATAACGTGAAGACAGATACCAAGATTTTTTTTAATTGAACTTCAGAATTATTCTGTAGTTACTCCAGAGCAAAAATATCATTTGAACTCTTATGGCGCTAGCTGAATCATAAGATACAATTTGAGGAAATACATATTGTCAACAGAAGTTTGATACCATGAATCCTTCGTGGTACGCGATGTGCCGATAGTCGGTGCAGTTCACCCAGTCTCCTGAATAAAATTGTTCCAGCTAGAATTCCACCCTGGACGGGGTATGTTCGAAGAAATTTAGATTCTGTTCTGTCAAGGATATTGTTAGTCGAATGAATGTTGGGGTGAACAATAGTTTCTTTGTCCACAGCAAATGCCTAAAAGAAGAAAGAAAGAAATTATTGGGAAAACGTTGAACTCTTGAAAATATAACCTGAAGAGAGACCGCTGAGAAAAATAGTCTCCTACATTGAACGTCGCCATAAGCCCCTAGAAAACATAGAGACATTTGCTCGTTCGGCAGACATCAAACTATACAACTTAAATGGTTCTTTACATGCCGCCACCCTTAATGGTCTTATCCAACCTCATGAGAAGTTTCGATGGCTACGACCCGAACCAATGTCTGTATGTTAATGCCACTCGCATGGCGATTGCACATTTTGAAGCTTCAAGTGATATATGATTCGCATCCATGTCGTGTTGGCCGGTATATTTAAAGCGAAACGACAACTGGCTTCGTTGTTCCCTATCACGACTCTCACACTAATGTCAGCCAGGTACGATGCGAATGCATCTAATGAGATGTGCCTAGCATTAGCGTTCGAGTTCGGCGATCATGATCAATAGTCAATAGAAAACTTATATAGCGCCCATTTGCAGTTAGCATAACTCTCTGACTACACATTAAATACAATATAATACATGAAAGATCATCATAAGATACACTTTGGCAAGGGAACGTGACATTCAACATTAACTCCTAGCGTCTAGCTCCTGGACCGTGCTTCAAAGAGTAGGTTTCTTGCAGGCTCAGAGCCCTTCTGCGAGATCGACCTATGTATATCATGAGGAAACGAGAACAAGCGTAGCTGAAGAATACTGAGTTCCTGACCATGATTACACTAAAGGTACAACTTCATTGCCGCTATAACTTTCTATAGTCGTGCATATTGAAGTTGTGATAATTCTACTGAGCTCCCAGTAAACATAGCCTAAACCGCGTTTAGGCTACGTTTATTTTAGAAAATATATTAGATAAGAGCTAACAGCTACAACTGAAAGCATCCTACCGACGAAGGAAGCCTGCCTATACGAGAAGTGCGAACCTCCACATATTCTGACACTAAACAGCAGATGCGTCGGAGCTGGAATTCAATTGTCATCGATTAGGACTTCTACTCCTGTATCCTCACAGTTTCAAGCGTGTTTAACATGTTCAAGTCTCACACAGCAGTTACTTACTGCTATATACCCTTACTCCTAGTGGGGCATAGTGCGTCAACAACTCCGATGTGGTTTGGTTGAGGTTCCGTTAGCATGAACAGTTTTCGGACGGTGCATGTTGCTAGCATGCATCGCAGTCAAATAGCCACGGTTTATAACGAAGTCTGAGCAAATCAATTGCATATGCCGCTCAGCAAAGTGATTGTATAGTAATACTACTTCAGTATGAAATCTTACAAAAGAAAGAAACGTCTCCCCCCTCTTTAAGCTCTTAAATTAAGTCTTTACCCAGACACTCTGAATATTGATTAAGTAGCATAAGCATTCCTGGACTCTGATACTGGTGATCTTATATGCAAATGTAGTTACATACAAGTTCACCGAGGGGGGGGGGGGGTCACAAGGGGGCACGCTACTGGTTGCTAGTAGTATGAAAAGAAGAGTTCAAGCTGTTATTAGGTCCAATGGAGAACGGATGCCTTACATCATATTGATAGTTATTAATAGTGCACTCAAAATTTTGAGTAGTATATTTCACTGGTATATTTTTTGTATTAATTAAAATAATTAAAAAAAAAGAAACAAGTGTACATATTCGTCTATCAAATAAACTGTAATGGAAACTTGGCCTTATGTTTTTGGGAAAAATAGTGGATCATATATTTGTCTGATTTTTAAATTTGTAAAAGTCAACTTGGGTTATCAAAGTTCTGTCCATCATGGTAGTTGAAACCAATCAACCGATTTTCGATCAACTGGCTTCGACTATCCATTATATTATTTTAGAGCAGAACGTTTTACGTTACAATTTTGACGCTCCGGAAAGATTTTTCATACCCCAGCCAAAAGATATATATGTACATGTCCAACAAATACAATCAAAATCAGTACATCGCCTGTCAGCTCTACGGTCATTGACAACGTCATATGACGCAATAAAAACATCACTTTATTACATACTCCTTACAGTCACTGTTTATTATCTATTCACCATCTATTCAATTGTATTCCTGTAGACAATAAAGACCTTTCTTGTTGCCATAAAAATAAAAGTCAAATTGTGACTGAAACAGCTCTTCAGAAGATTCACCATGCCCATGCATACGAGCACAATGGCATTTCTATTTCCCATGTTCGTACTGTCGAATTCACAGTACGAAAGATAGTCCTATCTTAAAAGAGTAGAAGTTACTGGCGAAATGACCCTTACGATATGTGGCGCCAGAGATGAACAGATATGAGAGAAAGAAAGATTGATCACACCTGAAATGTGTCTTCGTATCTTTCGTCTGGTAGTTTTCTTCGCTTGATTTGATTTTGTTTTTTATCAAACAAACATTGTGATAGTCTCACACACACGAGTTTTATTTGGAAGAAATATTCGTTTGCTTCTAACAGGCTTGACTGACAATCCGTAAGAAATGCTCGTAAATTTCATTGCACACAGACCACCCTTTTCTCGTTTTCCAGGACTTACTAGCGAAGAGAGATCAATGAATTCGTTTTTGAAGCTTTTGCTGTATTTTGCGAAATTAGACGAACTGTAGTTGGACGTTGATTGTATATACTATATAGTATGTATGGGTATGGGTTCGAAGAAAGAAATGAAAAAAAAAAAGAAAATTTACTGTTTTCCCTAACCCCTAGTGGGGTATAAGCGCGTCAAATACTCCTAAGCGTCTTAGTGACTTTTCGTTAGCATATACAGTAAAACCTCGTTATTATAACGAACTTGGATATAACGAACTTCTCGTTAAAGGGAATGGAAAATAGAACCCATGGAGAAAATGCATTGATTTTCTAGCAGTGGCTTCATTATCATCATCATCATTGTGGCGGGACAGCCCGACGTCGGGCCTTCGCCGCCTGGCTTCATTATAACGAAATATAACCCGGTTAGTATGATCCATTTTTGGGCTCCCAAGTAAGATAAAAACGAATTCGAGGGCAACAATATGTAAATATGTACGTAAGAAATGTAACAAACAGCGAGTTTAAATGCAAAATTCTGCGTGATGTGGAGTGTTGAATCTTAACAAGAAAACAGATCCCGGATAAACTTAGGATACCAAATCCACATTATCAACAGTAATAAAAACAAATTCAATTCATTCGTGTGCAACCAGCGGTTCAACATTTTCTTCATCTTCTATTACCCACAGTCCCTACAGTTATAAAGGAAAAATAGCGTAAGTTACAATGACATGAGATATGAGCAAGGAAATTAGTATGTTCTAGAGATTTCAAAACACACAAACTCTGCGAACAGATGATGGCTATTTCTAGTTAAAGGAAGGTACTTACATACTTCCGTATTTCGTGCGAAACCTCATACAAAAGCTGTCAAAAATCCGGTTTGTACGAACATTTTCGCTTTTCGCGGCACTGAATTCTTCGCACGAATCCCATACACAAACAAAAGTTTCCACTCCCTGGTGGCCAATTTCCACGTGAAAACTTACTTTGCTTCATTTCGTGTGAAAACCGGTCATTATAGTTACAGTGGTGGTCGCTTGCTTTTGAGTGAGAAGGGGAAATTCAAGTGTCGTGTAAATCGCCGCGGATATGTGCTGTGTGGAAGTATCCACTGTCACTTTTTACAGTGGATCCAGGAATCGAGTTCGGAGGGGGCCCGACTTTGTTAACTAGGGATATGTCTGCATCCACCTATTAGTCCTTAAGAGGCATGCGTCTATTTTTGGAGAAAATCATGCAGTGACGAACGTACATTGCCATAAACCACGATTTGGTTGGGTATAAGGGCTGACGTAGGTACTTACCACATCACACATGCACTAAAATGGGTTCGTTCTGTTACCATCAAGGACTCATCATCCGAGAAGCCTAATCATTGAATCCCACATAAATTTCAACAGAGTTTGCCACTATCAACATTAGCTAAGTCATAGCTAGTTCAGTGAAGAAATGGAATCCAAGAAATGTCTTCCTCCTTCTTGTGAAAGTAGGCCAAGTGCAGAGAAGCAATACACTCCTCCTTGTCATGGTATGCTCTCCAACTATCCAATGCCCAGCGGTGACTGCCATATCACTTATGTTGCCTTTTCAGCCAAAACTATTAGCAGTGCAACTAGAATCCAATCTGGGCCAGAACGTTGAAAGGTTATGTTTTACTATTCGTCTATCTAAAGTCGGTTCTGATAAACTTTAGACTTAGTTTGAAAATAGGAATAGGTGTATTATTTAAATATTCCGAGGATTTTGTGCAGCGTCGCTTGCTGTACTTTGTCTGGCGAGCTTGTCTACCCTACAATTACTAGCGAAACTACTATGACCCTAATTCCAACACAAGAAATGCTAATGCACTCATCACTACGCATTGAGGGACATAATAAATAACTGGCGCAACAGTCCAATTTGAACCACGGCCTCGAGATGAGTTAGCATCATCTCATTTTCTAGATCGTGACGGTTTTTGTGCAGAGGTATGTAATCAGCAATACGCTCAACCGAGTTATTTACCCCATAATGGGTACTCATTTAACAGCTGAATGGGCTCATAGTCCGACACGTAAATCCCCGGAATCGAACCGGGGCCCAGTGCGTTGAAGGCGAACGTGCTAACCGTTGCGCCATTATTATTGACGTAGTCAGACCCTCTTCGCGGGATTTAATGCGGGTGAAAATTATAGTATCTCTGGCTCATACCAGCCAGGTCATAGCTTTTATAATCGCCGTAATTATGGCCTGGAAAATATTGGAGGATTCAGAAAGAAAGATTTAGGTTAAGCCCATCAGAGAAATTTCGGACCCATAATAATTTATCCATCTTTGGAGCGATCTGCAAAGATTTCAATTGAATTAGGCAAAAGAATCGAACTAGGCTCGTCCCATGCAACACTTGAGGCTCGACTGGAGTTATCAGCTCAAATGGTTTGATGTCTGAGGGTATTTTGCAATACCTCAATAAGAACACCAGAAAATTCATCTGATATGGTATAAGCATATTCCTTGCAGCCCAACCGTTTCAGGTGTTAATGAAGTCTATTGACAAATAAGTTCCAGAGAAAGGAAAAGAATATTCCACCTTGCTACTCACGGGTCATCGTTAAGGCGACGATCCCAGACAAGTGTGCAAGACCAGCTACAGCACCGAACGCGTGGCTCAAAGAAACTCATTTGTATTCGCTGTTATTTTTATAAATCATTTTTGAGTATTTACTCAAATATTCCAGACCAAGCTCTACACATATATCAAACATTTTGGAGGAGGCCTGGGCCCACATGGCCCTCCTCTGAATCCGCCACTGACTTTTTCACCTTAAAGGCTGGTACTATCTATCCCAAAAAAAAAGCGACAGTGTAGACTTTCACACAGCACATTACCGCTTCGCTCTGCACGACACGTGATTTTCCCTTCTACTCAAAAGACTGGTTTTCAAGCGAAATAAAGTGCAAAGCAATTTTTATCACGTGAAAATTGTTCATAATGAGGTGGAGACTTTTTTCTTTGAACGAAATATGTTAGTACTGAGAGAGCGAAAATTTTTCGTGCGAAGGCAACTTTTGACAGTTTTTGTAGATACTGACTTATGAAATTTGTTGAAGTTGTTGGTGGTTTTCTACTCCACAAAGTTGTGATACCTCGAAGCTCTTCTTTTAGGTGAATATCTACTAGGTACATAAAATATCTCACGACTCATTTCGGATATAAGAGCGTAACGGTAATTTTTTTTCCACTCAAAGCGTATTCACAGGGCCAAATCAGATTCATTTCCTGGAGTAATTTCCGACGAAACGATCATGGTTCAAGCTTCCCAAGACAAATTCCTGCCAAATGAAAAAAAAATCATTTTATTGAGCTTTTAAAGGCAAAAGTGTTAAAACAAAACCTCCAAGTCTTGTAGGCAGAACAAGATGCTGACAGACTGATCGTCACAGTAGCTGTTTCTCTGACTTCTGCGTACAATAATAACAGTTATTGCTGGTGAGAACATCGATTTGTTGATTATTCTCACTGGCATTATACAACTCGAACAGCCTGAGGTTTCTTCAAGAAATGTGAGCGAGGTCAAGTTAACGACCTGCTTTACTCCAATACCTCAAAACCTGAACTCGTCAATTTTCAGCATGCCAACGTTCTTTGGCCAAGGAAAACTCAAGATGATATCAGGGGTCAAAAAACATGCAGACCTCGAGCAACAAGGCCCTTATTTTTCTAGATGGCAATGCTACACCTAACGAGCTAGCTGAAGTAGGCAAACAGGTAATAATTGCTTTTTATGGAAGCCAACGTGAACTGAATTTCTATGATCTATGCTACCAGCTATTTTCAAGGACTGCTCTAAAAATCAGCGTCAATCTTACGAGATTGCCTCCAAAGCGAGATGCTGCGCGCTTCCATTCACTGCATAAATACCAAATACCGGCAGTGGTCGTGAGTCAGGTGTGGAGCTTCTCTTAACCAGAGCCGCATTAAACGGTTTCTTATCCTGGGATCCGGTCTCCGACAGAATCATGACCGCCAGGTTCCGGACTAAAATGACAAACGTCACAATAATACAATGTTATGCACCAGCTGAACCTGACAATGTCTTGGCGAAAGACTCATTCTACGAACAACTTAACGCCGTCTAAAGTAGAACACGTAAAGGTGACATTATTATAGTAATGGTAATGGGTGATTTGAATGCAAAAGTTGACGCTGACAACTATGGGCTCAGACATGTGATGGGACCGTCTTGGGGATCGAAATGACAACGGTGAAAGATTTGCAGAGTTCTGCAACTTTCACAGTTTCTTCATCGGTGATACTGTATTTGAACATAAGGACCATCACAAAATAAGTTGGTTCTCTGTTGATCGGCGCTGAACACAAAATCAGATCGACCACTTTGCCATTAGTAGAAGATTCAAGAGTTGCCTCCTAGACGTGCGAAAAAAGAAGGGCGCCAATATTGGGATGGGAAGAGACCATTATCATAAAATCGCTAATGTTCGATTGCGTATTGCAGCCGTGCGCCGTCCTGGCGGCGAAAAATTCAGGCGCCGCAAATTCTACACAGTTCGACTAAAAAAAACCAGCTGTCTTACGACAATGTAATGACCATCTTGCGCAAAAAGCAGCTGAGATAACCAGTCACCCAGATAGTGACATAAACGAAAACTATGATGCCATAAAAATGGGTAATTGATAGGGTAGATACCATCCTTGGCACAAACCCGGATTACCAGAATAATCCGTGGATGTCCGACGCTTCATGGCAGCGGACTATTGAAAGAAAAGTACTGAAGGTTCGTTTGGCTGTAGTATCAGACGACAATCGAACTCCTTTACCGTCAGAAGACTCGAAAAGTTCAGTGCACGACGCGATAAAAGAGTTTATGCGAATTCTCTTTTAGCTTCAACAGAAGAAACCACAAGAAGAAAGACCTTAAACGCCGCATACGCTGTCATCAAGGAGTTTACAGGTGGTCAACATATGGTGAAGGATAGTGATGGGAAGCTATTTATCTTGGAGGAAGATCAAATGGGGGCGGTGGAAAGAACACTTCGCCGCCGTCTTGAACCGTGTAACCTCTGGGGAAGTCCACCCTCATATAAATAATTTAGCTAACCATCAAAATATACGTATACGATCTACTGCCCTGACTAAATAGGAATTAACCGCTGAAATTATTGCCCTAAGACGAGGAAAGGCCGCCGGACTCGACGGTATTCCTGCCGAACTTTATCAAGCAGCGCCAAGCGTAATCTTGTTGATAAAGCGTGGAATACAGAGACCTTTCTCACTGAGTGGAAGGAAGTATTGATCATCCAACTTCCGAAGAATGGTAGTTTTACAGGGTGTAGCAGTTGGAAAGGCATTTGTATGGATCTTGCTGTTGCCAAGATAACAGCTAAAATCTTCCTGGACTGACTTAAGGCTCACTTAGAAAGCTCAGGTGATGAAGAGTAGGCCGGCTTTCGATCCGAATTTTCCTGTGTGGATCACATTAACACCTTGCTAATCATCATCGAGCAATGCGCTGAACACGATTCTCCGCTTCACTTGCTTTTCATCGATTTCGAGAAGGCTTTCGATAGTGTGAACCGGGGTTCTATATGGGCGGCTTTGCACAGGAGAGGCATCCCTGAGAAGTGGCTATTATTAAGGAAAGGCGGTGTCGGTGGATATTGAGATTCACAGGGGTGCAGCCTCTCACTGATCCTATTCCACATAGTGATTGTCGAGAGACGACTTCACTGGAATTTGACATCTTATCTACAACATCTTGACTATACAGACGACGTATGCCTACTCTTCCACAAAATCATGGATCTGTCCGCAATGGTGTTAGGTCTTGAGAGAAAGGCAAGCAAAGTTGGGCTCAAGATTAATACCAACAAGACCAAGGTTTTAAGCACGCCATTGGATACGAAATCATACACCAATTGCCATCAATATTAATGGGCAGCGTATGGTGTAGCTGGATGACTTCTTCTGCCCGGGTGGCATTGTTGCGGAAAATGGTGGTACGGAGAAGAACCTCGTTCGTCACATCAACTGGGTTGAAGGCGCATATGGGATGCTTGGGAAAATCTGGCAGAACAAATATCTCAGCATCAAGACCAGGCTGGGTCTGTTTCCCTCCCTACTACTCAGTTGCCCTAACCCCTTGTAGGGCATACCGCGTCAACTGTTCCATGTGGCCCAGTTGACGTTTGCTTGGCATAAACTGGTTTCGGAGAATGCAGTTGCCAGCATGCACCTCCTGCACATCCATGGCCACGAAAGTGGTCGTGGACGGGAATCGAACCCGAAACGCCGGTAGTCAAACATGAGACTAATGTCTCAATACACTACGCTACCGGTCGCCCTTCCCTGGTACTGTCTGTATTGGAGCAATACATGAAAAGTTACCGTAAGAGCTACCAGAAAGCTGCAGTCATGTCTTTGTCGAATTCAACGAATTTTAAAATGAAAAGCTAAGCCGATGTACGGGTCAGGTGCCAATCGACGAATTGATAAGCTTGCGAAAATGACAGTGGATAAGTCATAAATTGCGGAAGGATCATAACTACATTGCCTTACATGCCATGAAATGGAACCCCATTTTCAGCCAAGGTCGACCAAGAGGGGTCCTAAAATCGCATGGCGTCGATTTGTGGCAAAAGAGTGTAAGGCGTTCGGTAAGTCGTTTGCGCGTTATTGCCCAGAACAGAGTACGATGCAGCCCCTCAACACCTTTTGCAGATGATTTCGTGCAACTAAATTTGGTGTCGTGTAAACGGGTGTAGCTGTAAAAAGGCTAACAGAACTGCTGCGAAAATGTGTCAGACGTCGATTATGGAGCCGATTTTCACTTTCCCGAAAAATATTGCCTATTTTACGATGAGCTGGTCGATGTGTTGTGGACGGCAGTCTCCGAAGACACAGACTCAGAAGATCCTGGCGATATTGAAAATACATATTGCTATAAACAGACTATTAAAGAAAGCAAAACTTAATTTAAATGATATTAAATTTCCCCGTTTCTTGGTACAGTGTCTATTTTTAGAAATATTAGCACCTGAATTCAAATATCGTGTTCATACTTCAAAATAAAAGTGAGGAAGGATTATTTTCATCTGCATGATCAAAGCTCACTCAAAACGAAAAAATGTTGGTAAAAAATAACAGAGTTTGCAAAAAAATGCAATTTTGAAGGGCTGCATTTTGAAAAGTATTTAATTTACGGAACCATTCAAATTGTGCCAATTTTTTCCTACTTAAAAAACGCCATCAAACTTTTTTTTTCCAAAAAAAATAGTCCTTCGGGGACAAAATTGATAAAACATGGAAAAAAATTAAAAAATTTTGCATTTTTCTGGATTTTTGACAAAGTTGCGTTCAGCTCCCGAGGTCGAGAGCTTGGATTATTCGTGGGGCCATCATTATAAATAACTCTGCATAAAATCAGACATTCCTGCTTTAATGTAAGATACCCCCCCTCCCCTTATAAGCGCAAATTTCCTGGACTACATGTTTTGACGGTTTAAATTTTCAATTAGTTTTTAGTTTATTACTTAACAAGTAAGAATGGTATGGTATAGCGTTTTAGTGAATAAATAATAATTTTCTGAACAAATGAATTAAAAGTGTGTAAATTTATTTATTTAGATGTAATTTGGCTATTGTCTTAAATTACAGATAACCTAATAAGTGAGAGTTCTGATATGTTACTTGATAGAATTTTCAGGGCACGCTGATCTGTTTCCACTGACAACCCTACATAGCCTAGATTGATGAGCCATTCGTTATGGGCCAAATACCATTACAGTTAGGAATCTGTCTCTCACTTTATCCTGGATTCAAAAATTATATAAGAAATGGGGGAAATATATCCTGTATATCCTAAATATTAGACTTCCACTTTTTTCATACTTTGTACGAAAAAAGTCATTATTGTGCAAGACTAAAGCCCGACACAGAAGAAGGGTTTATTCGTTCATAAATGACTATAGTTTTCAGGAATGGTCTAATCATTTTCCGGTTACATGCGCCATTGTAACTGGCCTTTGTAACTGCTCACTTTTCATCTCGCAGGAGTGACTAAGGTTCTATTCCATCCATTTTTTAGTACATTATTATTCTGTGCTACCTCCTGTCTTTTTCAAATCTCCTTTTTTATTCGAATTGAGATAATAGAAGTGTGATAATTAGCAAAATGCCTTAGCTCCTTATTTGAAACTAAAACACGGAAACAGACCGAAAATTAATAGTTTACTTCCATTAGAAATTACTTTCTACGGGGGAAGCCAAAGTTGATTTCATCCCTTCTGCGCTTATTAGCTGTTTCATGTTTACATACCCACCCATAGCATTTTCCTATATTATATACGATATACTCGTATGTATGTTCATTAAAATCTCTATATCACATTTATTCACATCTAAAAAGTTTTCAGGGCATTTTAATATATTTGAATGGGTTTTTCCAAAAGGGATGCCTCCTCACATATTCGCATTTATGTATAGTATATGTGAGAAAAGCGTGAAAAGCACTATGCAAAGTAAAACATTCGTCTATCGTGTTTTGCTATTTACAATTTTAAAAGGGTTCAATCCAGTAATATAAAGGAGACAAAGAGGGTTGAATGGCAGCATACATATTCCCGGATAAAATATGAAGGTAACGTGCGGAAATCCCGAAACACACCACACCATCCCCATACATTATACGAGCATGCTTCCATTTTTTTTCTTTTTTTGTTCATTCTATTAATTTAAATTAACTGCCGGTTGTGAATGATCTTTAATTATCAGCCTCCCTAACATGATACAATGTAAAATAGCTGAAAAACAGAAGCTGCAAACATACTTTAGAAGGACACGACAGCAAACAACAACAACATGCAAGATAAACGAAGAAATTAGCGAAATAAAATAAATCAAAGAAAAAAAGAATTGACGAGCATGTTGAATAAATGTAAAATGGCATTTTAAACAAAATTCTTGGAAATTATTACCGCCACCGAATAAAATGGGCAATTTAATTACGTGCAATTCGCAAGATTCACCGTCTTGCGAGTGTACGTATAAATCACTCAATTAATCGTCGTCAGCCGCAAAAATTCTAATTGCATCTCGAGAATTAGTCGGGAAGGTATAGTAGTGCAAGTGTTTGTGGTTGCATAATGCAATTATAGGGGAGAAACGCGGACGATGGGAGTTTGTCTTATGGCAGATTTTGGTGAAATATACATACTCGTGTATGCATTCTAGGAAAAGTGTCAAGGAGCTAGTTACTTGTGTACAGTCATATTCGCTTTCTTGCACAGAAAAGGTTCGACTTTTTTATCAATCATTAATTTGAACAGTGCGGCAATTGAGATGGGCTTAGAATAAATACATCGGTTAAAAAAATGTAAAAAACTGTGTTTCAAAAAAGTGTAAAACCCGTTGTTTTTTCATTTCAAATATTACTTCGTCATATAAAACAACCTGGAAATTATTCAAACACACACAATATTCCGTAGCGCTAAGGGCCATTTTCTCAATGTCTGGTTAAACTGCCAGTTAGCTATCTGGAACACTAAAAATAAGTCAAACCTAACCGTATGCAACGCTCAAAATATGATAATGCGGAATTCGGCCGCCTGCTCTATTCTATTCTACGTCTGTGCCGTCTTTCAGCATTAATTTGCGGCCGGGTTGGTTTCAAATCCTCTTCTATCTAATAAATTTCCAGAACTCTGTTCATTATGATCAGTTTAATAGTTTCCTTTGAATGTGCAAACGTAAACAGTTCTAGCTGTCAAAATCTTAACAGCCTGTTTCAGCTGTCTGGAAATATCGTCCGATAAATGTTTAACTGGAGGATAAACTTTAACTAGACATTGAGAAATCGGCTTTGAAGCAACTAGCTGTAGTATTCTATACAATATTATTCACAAACCACAAACCTACATTTACATATTTCCACAGAAAAATAACAATTTGAACAAAAATTAAAAACGTTGGAATGCAAACTGTTTTCCAAGAAACGCAACCAAAAGCAAAACAGTTGAAAAGCGATTGTCAAAAAAGAGTAGCTGAAAACGAAACAGTTGAAAAACCCATTATCGGTAAAATGCAACCGAAACCGAGATAATTGAAGAAACCATTCTCACAAAAACGTAACCGAAATCCACACAATTGAAAAAACGGTTGTCGAAGGCGGTAACGCTAATGTTGCCCGTGGCTGCCTACAGGAAGGAGTTCTGTCTGCTCTACTGTGCTGCATAGTGGTTGATAGCCTGCTGTGGAAACTCTCGACGATGGGCTACTAGGCACAGTGCTACGTCGATGACTTAGTTAATTTGATTAAAGGAAAGTTCGAGGGGGTTTTACCCGACATCCTTGAAGCAGCTCTTGGCATTGTACAAGAATGGTGCAACGACAACGGACTTCGAGTTAACCCATCCAAGGCAGTTGTCATTCCATTCTCCAGAAAAAGAAACCTCAGTCGAATCAGACGCCCTCTGATGTACGACTCACTACTTCCCATGGAAAATCACACCAAGTACCTGGGTATCATCCTCGTAGATCCGTGGATACTGCCTTACACTCTCTGGTGGGTCAAATCGAAAAGTCTCTTGCCTACAAGGAGTACACGATGGTGGCCTTCCTTGATATCGAGGGTGCCTTCAATAATGTGAAACCTGCAGCTATCTTGGATGCCCTCTCAGGTCTTCGTGGAGATGACTCGCTTTGTAGACTAATACACATGATGCTTACATCTCGCGTTATCTCCACTAGTCTCGGCACATCATCTGTACGCAGACATGTGAACAGGGGTACTCCCCAGGGTGGTGTTCTCTCCCCCCTTCTTTGGAACTTAGCGGTCAACGGACTCCTTTTAGAACTGGAAGGGCTGGGATGCAAGGTCACTGCTTATGCGGACGACATTGCTATTGCCATCTCGGGAAAGTTTCCCTGTGTCCTTAGTGGTGTAATGCAGAACGCCCTCTCTATCCTGACGAACTGGGCTAGTAAGGTTGGGGTTAAAGTAAATCCGCTTAAAACGGAACTTGTTCTCTTTACTAGGAGACACAGCCTACCTTCATTCGAATCACCTTTGATGGAGAGCACAAGACTTGTGCTCACCGATAAAGCCAAGTTCCTTGGTCTCGTACTGGATAGGAAACTTTGCTGGAAGTTGAACATTCAGGAACGTGTTGAATAGGCTACTGTTGCACTATACTCGTGCAAGAAGGCCATAGGTAAGAAATGGGGCTTACAACCGAGGGTAGTGTACTGGCTTTATTTATCGGTTTTGCGCCCTATTCTGCTACATGGGATTGTCGTCTGGTGGACGGCGCTTAGGGTTGTATCCTATAGAACCCTGCTGGAGAAGGTCCAAAGATTGGCATGCATTGCCATTACGGGGGCTCTAAGGACTACACCAACCGCTGCCTTGAACGCCCTGTTGAATCTGCTTCCTTTGGACATTTTTGCAGAGCAGATGGCGGCGATCACGGCTGTTCGCCTCCGTGAAACCGGTTTTTGGGCGGCGTCAACCACAGGTCACTCGGCCATATTGATCAACCTTGATATTCCCGAGGAGACGGACTATACCCCTCCCCTGAAATACTTGTTCGAAATGGGCTTTACAGGCCTTATTCCCTCTAGGAATGATTGGCCTGCAATTGCTTTTCAGGAATCAGATGCCATTACGATTTTCACTGATGGTTCTAAGACTGACGAAGGAGTGGGCGCTGGCGTATACTCGGAAGAGTTAGATATTAGCTTGTCGTTCCGACTCCCGAACTTTAGTAGTGTTTTTCAGGCGGAAGTTACAGCAATATCTGAAGCTCTAGCCTGGTTGTCGCAAAACGATATATCTGGTAGGGACATTGTAATCTACACGGATAGCCAACCGGCGATTAAATCGCTTAGTTCTGTCTTGGTAAATTCGAAGACAGTACTGGATTGTCGCAACTCCCTTATAGAGATGGGAAGGCTCTGCAATATTTCTCTGTACTGGGTGCCAGGACATAGTGGTTATGTTGGTAACTGCAAGGCTGACGAACTGGCTCGAGCAGGTACGATCAATGGGATCAGCGGGCCGTTACGCTGCACCAGGATGCCGTTGGCTGCGTGTAAACTGACCATCAAAGATGCGGGGTATGATAGGGCCTGCATCAGATGGAGCAATGGCAGTACAGGTCATGTGGCTAGACAGATATGGCCCAAACTGGATCCCAAACGTTCTTCTGGATTGCTAATGCTAAACAGAGACAATCTAAGAACTGTCGTAGGAGTGCTAACTGGACACTGCCTAATTGGGGAGCACGCCAGGAGACTTCGTCTTCCATATAATGATTTTTGCAGGAGCTGTGGGGACGAGGAAGAGGAGGAAAGTACGTCTCATTTTCTGTGTACCTGTCCGGCCCTGGCGAGTTTTAGGAAAGACCACCTTGGTTCCTACTTCTTCACCGATCTGGATGACCTGAAAAAGGTAAATGTTGGTCGGCTACATCGCTTCATTGTGAGCTCAGGCTGGTTTAACGAGTGAGTTTGGTCTCAGTTGCTGAGTCCAGGGGTATCACAACGGACCCAATAGCGGTCTAAGTGTGCTTTTTAAGCAACCCTTTTAACCTAACCTAACCTATCATCCTCGACAAACTACACTGGAAAGAACACCTTAGGGTAGTGGCGGATAAGGCCACTAAGGCTTTGTGGATATGTAGGCAATATGTAGGTAAGACGTGGGGAATAAAACCCTCAGTAGTCCTCTGGATTTACAAGGCTATCGTCAGACCTATATTAGAATATGGTGCAGTAGTCTGGTGGAAAAGTGCATTCACTGTTGTTGGTAAGATCACCTTAGGCAAGGTGCAGAGACTTGCATGCCTAATGGTGACGGGGGCTATCCGCTCCTGTCCATCTAGCGCTCTTGATATACTTCTCGACCTACAGCCAATACACATCTACATAAAAGCACAAGCCAAAATGGCAACCGCGAGGCTTGTAGCATGCAACGCGAATGTAAAGCTAAATCCAGCACAAATTAGCTGGCTTAATGAAAGTATTCTCACAAGTATGCCATCTGATCATCGTGTGAGGAAAAGTTCATGGAAGAAACGATTCACCGCCGTTATATGGGACAGAGAACACTGGCAGGAGAAATATGCCAATCTCCCCCCTCACACTATCATGTGGTTCACGGATGGCTCCAAACCCATTGAAGGTACCGGGGCGGGCATTGTGGGTCCCGATCATAGGACTTTCATACCCATGGGGAAGTTTGCCACTGCCTTCCAGGCGGAGGTACACGCCATCGAGGCATGTGCTGAGTTATGCTTGAAGATCGGCTATGAGAACAAGAACGTGACTATATTCTCTGACAGCCATGCGGCCATCAAAGCGCTGTTAAAAAGCACAGTAACATCCAGGATCGTATATAGTTGCCTAAAAGCACTACATAAAGTTGGCTCTCAGAACAGAGTAACTCTATTTTGGGTCCCTGGCCATGCTGGTATCGGTGGCAATGAACAGGCCGACGAAATGGAACAGCTTCGGCCACTCCCTTCTGCGGACCGGAACGCTTTTGCGCCATTCCAATCTGTACAATCATGAATCTCATCAGGGATTGGGAACGCAATGAGGCTAACGCCTATTGGGATAATCAACCAGGGTTGAGGCAGGCAAAGCTTTTCATCTCGGGCTACTCGCGTAGCAGATCGACTGAATTGCTAAAGTTAAACCGGAACAAGGTTAGAACCATCTGTGGTCTCCTGACTGGACACTCAAGCCTGAGAGACCACTTGCGAACTATGGGGATGGTTCTTGACTCGAGCTGTTGCTTTTGCGGTGAAGACGACGAAACTTCGACCCATATTTTATGCGATTGCGACGCTTTAGCCCGGCGACGTAGAGACTGCTTCGGAGTAGCCTACCCGGAGGCTGATGAAATCGCCTCGGATTCTATAATCCTCCTGAGCAAATTTATTAGCTCGATCAAACTTGATCGACAGGTCTAGGCCTGTAATCAGACCCAGGGCTTTAGCACAATAGGCCACTCGGCCTCTGTGCTCTGAACACTTAGAGGTTCTACGCCCACCCTTCAATCTAATCTAATCTAAAGGATCGCTGTTGTATTTTGCGTACGTCGTATCATTTGTTCGGTTTAATTAGTTAAATCAGGTAGTTTCTGGTTTCTCTGTATTAGAAAATTTAAATACATAGTTTTGTTGGTGATAATGATTGTCAAATATTTCTTAGGGTACCGTTTCTTTTTTTCAAAATAAGTGCACATACATCAGTATTAAATATGTAATGGTAATCCTATCATTTCCAGGGCCGGTCAAAGGCTAACTTGTAACAGGCGGTCGCCTGGGGCGCTTACTCTGAAAGGACGCCGAAGAGGGCGCCAAGAGGAAAGGCATGTGTAGTAATGGAACACGGAGGACGAGGATTGAGATGGCCGTGAAGGCCAGAAAACACAAAGTGTTGAAAAACCACTCTCCAATGACTACCCGTGACGTGCGCTGGCAGACCAGCTCAGCTGTGTCGGGAGTAGCGGGGTGGGCGAAAACGGCAGTCATTGGCCTCCTCCATTTACTTACAAGAAATTACTCGCACGTCTGTCCGATCTACAAAACAAAACAAACTAAAACTTGAGAGCGAATTTCATTTTTTAGCGCTGAATGTAATATAATTCCATTTAGTTATAAATAATTGGCGGTTTATCCGATCGAAATTAATTCTCACAGTTAAAATTTACACGCGTGAACGATTCAATTCCGAACCTTAAGCTTAAATTACAGTGATAACTTCACGATTTTTGCGGTTGGACAAAACGAGTTTAAAACATATGCAAGATGTGTTATGGATAGGGCTAATATACCCGCACGCTTTCACACCGCCGCAAAGTTCAATGAAACACGAAACTTTGTACAGCGTAGCGAGAGTAACAATCACCGACCGTACTCCGCAAAGTACCGCTGCAGAGTTAACTGGATTTTGCTAGCGGCGTTTCCTGACGCAAAATTTCAGCGTAAAATTGTGAAGTTTTCACTATAATTTGACACATGATCACGCAGAGCCACGACCGTAATTCCATCGAACTATCAATTTCATAGAATGTGCGGAAAAAAATCTCTCATTTCCACCGTTCTATTAAATTGATGGTTCGGTCGCGGTTGTGCGCGATCGTGTGTGGCGATCATTAAGCTTAATTTTCTACGAGAATGACTTAAGCTCGGCGTAGACGCCGAACACAATGGCTGCGTTCTGGGAAACTTACAGGATCAGACAATTTGACAGTGAGTAACAGAGATGTGAAGTACTGTATATCCGTAAGTTGAAGAGAGAGTGTCGCTTATCTGAGAGGATCTTTGGATGGGAAATATACCGGAAAAATTTGTTGGTTCGTTTCCCCAGCCTATGATTTCTAAACAAATACATCTACCGGCCTCTCGGTCTCTTTCGCTCTAGTGAAATTACTAAGAAACCGGCCAAACGAAAATTGGTTGGTTGTCATTCTGCTCTCTCGTGTGCGTCGAATGTGTGAATGTATCAGTTAAATGCGTCTCTCTTTCACTTACGGATGCACAATGCTTTGCCATCTCTGTTGCTCACTGTCATTTCCTTAACCGGTGAGGCTTTCAGGACCGCGAAATGCGGAGAAAATTAGGAAATTTTATCTCCGCACATTCTACTCGTATGAAGTTGACGTGATTGCGCATGGTTACGAACCGTTTGGTTGGATTGTCTGCTGTGATCATGGAGTGCGTTCTGGATCTTAAATGTTGCAATTCACATGCATCTGAAAGAGGGGAAATAAATCACAATTTTTTTTTTCATTTATTTCCCCAGTTCATGTTTTACATTAAATCTGCATCTGAAATTGAATTGAGAGCAACTTAAGTTGAACTTAGACCGGCCCTGATTATTTGTATTCTTGCAAAATCTTAGGAGATACCCTTTGACGCGCCAGCACAGCCTTGTAGGCATAGAAAGTCCGATAAAAGATTAGAAACGGATTGAGTTTGCATGAGGTGTGCGTCTTGTTTATATTTTTGCAGGTCATAATTGCAAGCAAAAAGCAAATATGGTAAATCGTTCCACATTCGTGTTGTTTTAAATCTGAACGATTAATAGAATTTAAGTGAAGGTGAACATAACTGATTCGCCGCTTCTTACGAAAGGGAAAAGTGAGCTTAGGAATCAGACTGGATATTTTATAAATGCAACGGCGTGGCGGTTGTAGCAGCAATAAATGAAACCGGAATATAGAGGGCTACGCCCGCAATCCGAGGGTTTTGTAGCAAGCGCTTATTTTGGTATATAAACTAGGGATGGGTATCGATTAATCGAAATAATCGATTATTTTGTCGAATAATCGATTTTTATTTAATCGATTACATTAGGGTCGATTTAATCGATTAATCGATTATTTTATAACGATTATTGAACTTTTTTCTTCGCTGAGACTTCAGATTTCAAGAGCGATATATTTTTCTTTCATTGCGAAAAATCACTTACAACAGTCGTGTATAGTATTTATCTACTACTTTTCTCATTCTACTTTTAACTATCTACCACAATTTTTTTTTATTAATGGTGGTGGTCGTTTCAGAGAAAAATAGAAAAATAGAAGAAGAACACCCTCAAAAATCTCGTTATCATTATCAGTCACATAAGTAAAGTCATAGGTTATAAAAGACCCGACTCAGCCCATATCATGATGCTGAGTCGTGTTGTTTTGTATTCCTAATGATCCTTTAATGCATGCCCATAGCATGCTCGCTATCCTGTTGTTTAAGAAGCACAACAAAAGTATTCAGAAGATATGGTCCAAAAGTCGTGCGGCACCCCAGGACGCTTCAGGTGGCATCAATGAGGAATTCAGTTTGTATCTGAGGACACCACAGGAGAGGTTTCAACAAAATGCGGTCTTATTCTGAAAACAGATGGCTGAAACGTTCCCAGCAGTTTCTAAAGTCGCCTTAACATATGTGCCAGCGGTAGCGACCTCAGTTCCTTCAGAAAGGCTTTTCTCTGAAGCTGGTCAAATTCTGAGGGAACAGAGAAGCCGGCTGACCGCCGACATGGCCAATACACTTATATTCCTTAAGAACGTTCATGATAAGTATTGGTATTAATAAATAAGCTCAATACTTCTCACAACTCAATAATTACTATTATTTCTGGGAACGTTTCAGGCAACTGCTTCCAGTAGGTGTAATTATTATTTATCTGTTTGATGATTTTTCTTCTGTTTTCATGTGTATAAATAAGGACTATTTTTTACTTGGAGTTCGTTGTTTTCATTGTACTAAGTTTTTCATTTTTTCCCAATCTTTTTTGAAATTGTCTATTAATCGATTAATCGATTTTTCAAGTCACAAATAATCGGTGTATCGATTAATTCGTAAAAAATTATAATCGATTTCATTAATCGATTACTTGTTGGTCGATACCCATCTCTAATATAAATATCGGCTCCTTGCTCTTCTTGATATCACTCAGATGGATAGAAAAAACGTAATTAAAATGTCTTACCCACTTACATTTTACATGCTAATTCATATTACGTGATAGTAACGAAACTTAGAACATATTATTGCTTAAGGTGTTGGTTATCGTTGGCCATCAGTACTTTTGACCTCGAACGTGTTTAAGGCGTGCAAGGGTGTGCTAACTGTAACTATACAAATAAACTATTATTGACCTATTCTGAGAAGATATACAAATTCCACTATTTTCCATTTTATATGTTTTTCGAAACCCACTTCCTGTAAGTTTTCATAATTCTAAGTATAACGGTCTCAAAATGCAGGCAAGGGGGGGTCAAATTACGAACTAATATTTTCTCCTCCCCCACTGTTCCCCTTTCTATAAATTTCGAGAAAGTGCGAAAAAAATGGAATGTACTCATCATTACCTTTCTCACGACACCTCATTTTGATAAAAAAATTTGACCTTAATTTCGCCTCTATGTGGACCCCCCCCCCCCCCCTTCCTTCCACCCGGTTAAGATGACCAATTAAGGCACAGCGCCCCCAACCAATCTTTACCCTTTAAAAAATGATTAATTAAATAACTGCAATTCGCACTACGAAAAACAACATGAAAGTATAGTAGTACTCACACCTATGAGGCCGGTAGGTGTATTTTTTGTGTGGATAGTGTCAAAATGCCGAAATTTAAATGAATGTACTATTATTAAATATTATGTGATTATAATGAAACTTAGAAATATTATTGCCTATGATGTTGGTTATCATTGGCTATCAATATTTTTGACCTCGGCTACGCGTAAAGGGTGCAGCGGTGTGCTAACTGCAACTATAGAAATGTACTATTATTAACCTTTTCTGATGAAATTTCAAAATTCTAGAAATCTAGGTTTTCTACACTAGTAAAATGGCGCTTTTCTGTAAATTTTCATATTTCTAAGTATAACGGTCTCGAAATGCAAGGGGGGGGGGGGGACAAACTCGGATGACATATTTTCCCCTCTCCCTCTTTTCCCGTTTCTTCAAATTTGAAAAAAATTTCAAAAATGGAATGTACTCGACGGTACCTTTCTTATGATACCCCACTTGCCTGTACCAAACGAAAAAAAAATTTCGACCTTCATTTCCCCGCTATGGGGACCTCCCCTTAAAGTTGACCTATTACAACGATTCGCTTTCTCCGGCGAATTATAGTAATTCTACACATTCCTACAAAATTTCATGTATGTAGCTTCAGCCGTTCGTGAGATATTCCATGGACAGACGGACAGACGGACAGACGGACAGACAGACATTTGACCGATTTCATAAGGGTTTTGTTTTACTACAAAACCCTAAAAAAAGGTAGAGAGCCGACTTTCCATCGATGTTCAAGTGATTCGATGTTAAATATTAGGTGCGTTTTTTTTTGTACAAAGCCGAGTAGAGCATGTTAAGCGGCAAAAAAAAAACCATCGAGAGCCAATTAGGGTCGTGAACACGAGAACAAGACACGTCTTTGCTGGGAGTGTGTCTTGATTTAGTTAGAATTCAAATGTCAACTCAAATTTCAAGAGATAACTTAAATCCTTTGTACATATACAATCAGACAAATTTCCTTTAGGTAGCAAAATTATTTTGTATATTTATTATTCTATATGTAATTACACAAAACGAACATTTTATTGACAGGAAATGAACTGTGCTTCCCGAACTGTAACTGCCCGAAAACTTCGACAACTGCGCTGCCTGCATATCAAAACGCTGACGACTTAAGCGAGCAGCATTCTTGCACTGACGTTTTATCCAGAGCAGCTTAGATCGCTGACTACTTAGCCGAGCAGCATTCTTGCACTGACGATTTATCTAGAGCAGCTCAGATCGCTGACTACTTAACCGAGCAGCATTCTTGCACTGACGTTTTATCCAGAGCAGCTCATATCTAATTGTTGGTGTAATTGTGTGGTTTTAACCTGCTCTGCTCTATATAGATCTTAAAAAAACGTGCCTATTGTAGATTCATCGCCAATAGGTCTGAAAACTTTTCTTTGATTTTTGTCTGACGCAGATAGGATGATGAGCCCGCGCATATTTACTACTTTCCCTTAACCATTAGTGAGGCCACAGATGAAATAATGTGGTGAAGCATAGCGCGTCAACCACTCCTGCGCACCATAGTACTCTGTTCTGGGCAATGGGGCGCAATTCCTCACACGACTTACCCAGCTCCTTACACTCTTTTGCCATAGTGAGGCCTTGCATGGCCTTGTTGGAAAAGGGATTCCATTTCATGACATGTAAAGCAATGCAGTTATCATCCTTCCGCATTGTATGTGATCTATCCACTGCCATTTTCGCCTGTGTATCAATTCGCCGGTTAGCATCTAACTCGTACGCTGACTTGGGGCCAGGAAATTCTTAGAATTCGACGGGCAGCAGCTTTCTGGTAACTCTTACGGCAACTTTTCATGTACTGCTCCCATACAAAAGCACAGACAGCACCAGGGAGCGAAACAGGCCCAGCTTGGTCTTGATGCTGAGATGACTGCTCTGCCATATTTTGGACAGCATGCCGTATGCGCATTTGGCCTGGTTAATACGACGAGCGATGCCCTGCTCTGTACTACCATTTTCGGCAGAAATGCTACCCAGATAGACGAAGTTGTCCACTTTCTCCACTGGCTGCCCATTAATTTTGATAGCAATAGGTGAAGTATTTCTTTTGCACAATGGCGGACTAAGAAACTTGGTCTTCTTGGTATTTACCTTTAGGACAATTTGGTTGCCTCTGTCTCAAGATCTAACGCCATTACGGACAGATCCACGACTTTGTGGGAGAGTAGGCATATGTCGTCACCGTAGTCAAGATTTTGTAGATAAGATGAATTCTAATCCGGATAGGGCTGTATGCAACACATCACCAATCACTATGATCGAGAGAGAGAGAGAGGATGCTCCCCTGGTCCCTGCCGAATTCCACTGCAAATCCCCCCACAGCTTACCTTTATGCAGAACGCGACATTTAGCACTGTTATAGGTTGCTTAATAATTACGGCTTCTCAAGAATGTCTCTCCTGCGCCTGGCTGCCCACATAGAATTCCGGTTCACACTATCGAAAGCCTTCTCGAAATCGATGAAAAGTAAGTGAAACGGAGAATCGTACTCGATGATGTTTCGCAAGGTGTTAATGTGATCAACATGGAAGAATCCGGTTCGAAAGCCAGTACAGACATCGATAATTGTCCTTTCTAATTGAATCTTTCCAGGACGATTTTATCTTTATCTTTTTACTTTATCTATTATCTTCGCAACGGCAGGAAGCACACAAATTCCGCTCCAATTAGTGCAGTCTGCGAGTCTACCTTTCTTCGGAAGTTTGATGATCAAACCTTCCTTCCACTCAGTGGGAAAGGTCTCTGTATTCCACGCTTTATCAACAAGTGGGTGCAGCAAATTGGCAGTTACGCTTAGTTACGCTTATAAAGTTCGGCAGGGATACTGTCGAGTCCGGCGGACTTTCCTCGTTTTAGTGTAATAATTGCAGTGACTATTTCCTCTTTAGTCGGGGCAGTGGACCATATACGCACATTTTGATGGTTAGCTAAATTATCTACATGAGGGGGAACTTCTCCATAGGTGACACGGTTTAAGACCGCGGCGAAGTGTTCTTTCCAAAGTCTCACTTGATCTTCCTCCAAGATTAGTAGCTTTCCATCACTATCCTTCAGTGGATGTTGGCAGGAGTTACCATTTAATGACTCCGCATACGGCGTTTAAGTTGTTGGATCTTGCGGCTTCTTCTGCTGAGGTTAGACGAGAATTCGCATAATCTCTTTTATCCCGTCGCACACTACGCTGAACATCTCGAGGTTTCTGACGGTAAAGGAGGTCAAGGCTGCTGTGGATCCAGTGGAAGTCACGTTGAAAAGATCATAAACAAACAGAAGGCAAGGTGTTACTTATAGGACACCTCTTTACCTTGTAGAACCTCTGCGTTGATGATACGGTGATTCAATAGAACTCTACAAAGGACGACACGGAGTCTGGAGAAAACTTTTAATACAATACATCTAACTAGTTTCGGGTCTAGTCTAGACGAAAAGCTTAAACTGGAGATCAGACTCCTGTAAAATTTTTCGAAAACCCCGAACAATGACTTTGGCTTTAGCAAATTGGCGAATACAGCGATTCCATTTTTCGGCAAGGATTAAAATACCTAGTTAATTAAGCTGACCAGACTGCAGAAATTTTAGGATTATGAGTGCTACTGGTCGATAGTTAGATAGATCACATACTCTATCTTTTTTTTTGTAGATGCAGCTTCCATGGAGATGGAAATATCTCTGTTGTGTGTGGTTTATGAAAAAAATGCTGTGTCTGCGACCTAAAAGAGACTTTTGGCTCCAGCAGATTTAGAATTATCGAGCTTTGTCAAAAGAAACTGTTCTCACCACAGAAAGAGAGATAGAAGGAAACGAAAAAGAGCGAGAGAAATGAAGCAATTCGGCACAAGTGAGGAAGTAGGAAGGCGGATGGAAATTTGACATCTCATTTGTTTCTCTGGACCGGGCGGGTGTTCCGCGGCAGAGGGACAAAATGGAATGTTATTGTTCACAAAGTAGAAGTAGGAGAGGGGATGACGTCTCATGTGGTTCTATATAGACTGCGCGGGTGTTGCGCAGTGGAGGGCGTGTGTCTCTCCGTTTACTTTTTACTAGTTCGTATGTGGTGGAATTACGTCCAGAATTTTGTGTACAGTAAATAGGGGTTTCATCTCCTTCTACCTATATATAGGGCTGGCTTCGGTTAACAAAAATTTCGGTTAATATATGACGTATAGTTTTCTAGCGATTAAAGTGAAATAAATGAAGAAAGTGATAAAAGTCACCCTTTTTTAAATCTATACATATTTAAGTGTGTTTGTCTGTAAAAAAATATATGCGGTCATTTCAGTTAAAGCCTATTTCGGATAAGTTTCTACTCTACTTTTAATAACTCTCTAGTATGCCGAAATACAAAGGCCTCTGATTTAAATCACATAAGGATACGATAGGTAGACTTTGTGTAGTTAGCAGTAAGAAATAGTTGGCATAGCAAAGATTTCAGCAAACAAATTGGAATTAAATTTTAATTCATGGTGTAGTTTGCAATCACACTCGTATAAAAGAGGTGGAAGGGAAGAAGTGCCAAAGCAATTCTTCTTTCCTTCCTGCTACCCTTTCATTCATTTCATACTTTTCGCCTGATGTTACTGTCCAACTGAAATTTAACCTTATTAATAATAGATTTGCAGATGTTACGCCAGAATTGTAAACTTTTTCAGTTCGACTCAGGGGCGTCGCGCGTTAAGTTGGCAATTGATTTAGGGTTTTTAAAGCAATGCGAAACATTCCGTACCAAGTGTTATTCATAATCTACTCGCTTATAGTCGACCTGTTAGAGTAGCAGCCGCACCAGTTCAGTTCACTGGTGAATTGGTAAAATGAGTAAGTGATCGAAGGAGTGACTGAGAGATTACTGGCCAAATTAGCGCTTGGAAAAAACAATAAAATAACCATTGAAGTGCACCCTCGGCGTATCCGATCAGTACTATATAATCTTTTAAAAATTCCCTACTACTATTAGCAAAAACAAAGGAAACCTTGCAAAGGGATAGATGTGCGTTTATATCCAAGGTAAGTTTTCCTGATGTACAACGCATCCTGCAATCTCCTCTCAATTGATCTCTCCCAGACTTCCTTACCAGAAACGACTCTTGACTCCTCCTAGCAAATATCACATACAAATGGATCGGTAATTACACAATTAGAATTTTAAGATACTTGTCGTCTAGCACTGTCTTTCTCGTTCTCTGTAATCATCTGCATGCTATATAGAAGGTATTTAACTCTATACGCGTTTGTATAACCTCCGTCAAACCCCAGCAGGAGTATTTCTTAGGAAAAATGTCACACCAACGTCATGCAAACATGAAATTTTCAATGTTCTTCTGTTGCTTAGCACTGGGAATTGTTGATGAATGCAAATAAAAAACGACCTGAAATATTTTAGAATTAAAGCCCGGTAGCCCAAGTGTACTAAACGTACTATTGGTGCATGGCTCATGCTGGGAGAATAATATGGGATACAAAAGTGTTGGATGGCTACTGAACAACTATATGGGCGATACAATATCAGCACGATTACATATGTAAGAGTCCGTTCCTAATCGCAGTACGACGATGAAGCCACTCTAAATCAGCCCCTTAATTAATCTTGGATTATGGCCAAGATATTCACCAAATGCGATTGCAGTCACACATAGTGGTGGATCATTTTTTCGTATGATGATGAATACGTGGAAAATCATGATTCGTAATCGTTTGGAAAATTTTTCATATGACGCTCAATTTATTTCGAATGTGATAGACGTCACACGGCGTGATATGGTGGAGCGCACAGTATTGCTTGCAGAGACGATGATGAAGACAACTCCAGATTAGAAGATAAATTGTTCTGGATGCGATTGAATTCAGAGAGATTTATTTGATCTGGTAATGGGTTCGTATATTTCAAGAGATTCTTCATTAGACCGATATTGATTATCCTTGGAACAAGTTGTTTTGGGTACACCGTGAATTAAGATTAAGTACCTTGGCAGTAAAATTGGGCAAATAATACTATAAAAGTTATAGAAATCTTGGGAAATATTTTATCCGCTCTACTTCTTGTATATAGGTACTGTTTTTTTTCGGATTCTACAATATTATACTATGAAAGACCCATCGAAAGCTATTTAATTTCTGCACTATGTGTGTGATGTAAAGACAGTTGATCTTATAACCAGTTTCAAAACGTTGATTATACTACCGAACGAATTGTCAACTTTTGCACTTGAGCGTGCGTCAGTATACCAACTGTCTTCTCACTTCATGTCCCATCTTGGTTCATTGATGGGACATGGATTGTTTTTTTACAAAATTGACGATCAAGAATGATCAAGCAAACAAATCTTCTCACCTGCCGAAATTATGGTAAGCAATCGGTACCGCGTCAGAGAAGGTGTTACCGAGACAGATCGTAAGCGCGGTTGCCCGGAAAGTATCTCGTATACAATACGAGTACATGTATGCTGGGATGTCTCATCATCACCCTCGCAGAAGCGAAAGTTGGAAACAACTACCATTTTATACAGATGACTCCTTAAGGTCACTACACATGCCTAATTCGTATGCTACCTTTAGGGTCACGAGATACAAAATGGAGTTATGTTTCCTCAAAAAGAAGATAAGACGATCGAAACGTGATTCATGGAGAGAATTCTGTGAGAACATTATGGGATGTATAGAGGCTGCCCGACTCAAGAAGATCCTCACAGTAATTCCATGTTTTGTCTTCCTTCCTACGTAAGGAAAATGGGGCCTGGGCAATGGATCTAAACCAGTGCCTAGACATGGTACTGGAAGGCCACTTTCCGGAATCAGCTAACCAAGCACGCTGGGAGGAACAACCGATCATAGCCCAGGTGACGTCGGAACAACTGATAGAAGTAACAGATTTTAATCTCATCTGTGTGGTCGATACGCACATTCAAACCCTTTAAAGCTACAGGGATTCATTAAATTTCGTAAGTTATGCTCCAAAAAGCGGACAGGTTCATCGCTCCAATACGGCAGTGCATTTATAGTGCTTGTTTACAGTTTCGGACAATGACATGAGTGCCTTTCACTCCGAAACCAGGCAGGTTGAATTACCATAATGTGCAGGACTTCAGACCAATCAGCTTAACATTTTTTCTGCGTTAACGTTAGAAAGGCTACTGGTTTCTTCACATCCAAAACTTGGTGGATGTCGGGGACTCTGTGTTAACCAGCATGCATATCTTCAAGGAAAAAGGAATTTACGCATGCAGCCTTCCTATTGAGGGGCCTTCAACAATGTCACTATGACGAGCATTTTTAATGCTATGATCCGATACGCGGTTGAACCAACCCGACTTGGGCGTCGGATTTGCTTAGGAACAGGAAAATCGAGGCCACCATTTTGGAGGTCAAAAAGAGAATAGATTTAGCATTGAAACACCGCAAGCACCCCTCTCTTCCGGATTCTGATGGCCAACGAAATACTGGAGAGGTTAAGGGCCAGCGGCTGTGAGGTGGTGGCATATGCCGATGAATCGTGGTGCTTGTGAGTGGTAAGCTCCCTCAAACCTTGTCGGACCTTATGCAATCGGCGCTAGACCAGATGCAAATCTGGGTCAGGGAAGCTGGTCTTATCGCGTTCGGTGGCCGTGGTCGTTCGGTCACTGCTCTACAATACTAATCTAGAGCTCGGAGTTCAAATCTCGGAGCGATCAAAAACTGCCTGTGAGTACTAATAGAAGCCTCACAGTGCTCCGAGTATAAGGACGGCGCGGATAGGAGGTACATGCTACCAACAGTACTTCCGAAAAGTAGATATGCTATCGAAACGTCAAGAAGACATAGAAAGGCTGCAGATTTTGACGCGCCCATGCCCCTGGAGGGGTCAACGGCTGGTCTTAAGGCTAACCCGACAAAAACCGAGCTATTACTTTTACAAGGTAACATAACGTGCCGGAAATGGCCATACCCATCCTCAACGTAGTAACACTACACCTTGTTAGCAGTGTTAAATATTTGGGCCTAATACTAGACAGAAAACTGCTCTGGGGGGGGGGGGGGGGGGGATAACGTGAAGCACATAATTGATAAGGCCCGCGCCCTCTTTGCGTGTCAGCCGGCCGACTCCAGTACATGGGTCTCAGATCTCAGACGGCCTATTTCATATTTACATGTGTAGTGAAACCTACACTTGTGTAAGGAGCGGTTGTATGGTGGAAAACCGCTGAGAAGAAAACCAATGTCAAGGAGCTAAAGAGATTGCGACGACTGGGCTGCATAACTATTACGGGTGCCCTGAGAACCACGCCAATGACTGGGCTGGAAATGATCCCGGGACTTATGCCCTTCGACCAGTTCATCTGCAGAAGCGCAATACGTGCAAAAATTAAGGCATGTGGCACGATTCAAATCGTGAAGGTCACTCTTGTATTCTGACAACACATCAGCCAACATATCGATCTTGATGATATGAATCACATGATCAAACAAAACGTCCTCGAAAAGGACCGCGAAGTGAAGTTCCCAACAAGGAGAGACTCGGAGAGCAGAGAAGCCATCAATAAGGGTGGCATTCTGATTTATACAGATGGCTTAAAGACTGTCACTGGAGTAGACTCAGGCGCCTACTCGGCGGATCTGGGAGGACACCATCGAACATACTTTGTGTCAGTGTCCAGCGCTAAATTGGAAACGCCTCAACATCTTAGGTGGTTACTGCTTTTAAAGGCTAGCAGAGCCAGCCAGTGCTCGCCTCCACCGACTCTAATTTGCGAGCGGAGGGTGGAAAACGGACCTAAATTGCAGGGCTAATGCAAGCTGCGCCAGAGATAACCCTGTTACCTAACATAACCTAGAGTGCCCAGAATGATTATTTGTGGGGTCCATCCACAAATAATCATTCTTTCGCTATTTCTGTCCAAACTCAGAAGTTTCCAGATTCCAGTAAATGGCTCAATATTAACAAACATGTTTGTTTAAGACCAGAGAATGTGTCCCTATGTGCAATGATGGTCGGAGTTTCAGCCTCCCAAGGAGCTCGTCAGCAGGCTCGTTATCTACAATATCGGCACTGGAACCTAGTAATTGGTTTATGAACCCATAACAGTCAGGTGCTAAGACAGCACCTGAAAATTGTTATTCGACAACTTCCGATTAACTGGTACTTGTCATAGAGCTTCCTAAGCAAACGAATTAAAAATAGGCGAGTACCGAGCAGACGTTTAACCAGTGGCGACTTGTGAGCTAGGAAAATGCTCATATTTTAAACTTACGGAAAGTGGTAAGTTGCCATTACCCAATTGCAATTTTTTTAATATTAACAGAATCTGCAAATAAACAAAAACTTTTAAAAACTACTCCCGTTCTTATGATAATGGAGAATTAATATAACTCCGCGAAAGCTAAACTAGTTTAATTTCGCAACTACCCCATAAAAAAGTATCACTTTGAACCCGCATAACCTGGAAACGGGAGCAGATATTTTAAAAAAGAACTTCAGTTTTATCCATTTTGCGACTCTACTAATAATACAAAAATAAAATTGAACTGGAACTGGGACCACGCAAATTACCTGACCACTTGCTGTTTTACCTACTTGGGGCGGGCGGTAGGTCAGTGCGTTGTGGCTTCAGTCTGATATCTCATGCTACCGGTCAGTTACGGGTTCGTGTCCCGTCCACGTCGTGTCGATGTTTGTGTTGTCTTCCCCCTGTAGTGTGGGGCATCAGAATTAGCCATAATCTTTTCCGACTTGTCGCAGGTATGCGGCGAAATGGGCAGGAGGTACATGCTAGCAGCATGCATCGTCCGAAACCAGTTTATGCTAACGAAACTTGAACTAAGCCGCATGGGAATACGGATAGTAGACGCGCTATGCCCCATTAGGAGCAAATAGTAATAGTAGTTATACCTACTCATGACATCATTCAGAATTGCAGTTGGGAAGCGGAAACATGAATAGCAACAGTCGACACAAAGTAGCCAATACCACTCTTGATTCACAGGTAAGATTTCGTCCGTAGGACCCTGGTTCCGACAACACTAACTCGTTGTCTATAGCCATTGTCAAATGGTAGGTCACTGCGTCCTCCAACTTCCAGATGGCACGTCTGAAGTTATTCCTGATTCCGACTTGCCTGATACCTTGACTGGCAGTATTCTGAATCAAAACTTGGGAGCACTTTATTTTCGAGACTCTTTTTACGGGAAGATAACATGGTCAGTATTACCTCCGACCCATCTTTACTGCACTAATTTTTATCAAATCATTGTACTCATTCTCAGCTTAGTTAATGGATGCGGCGAGAAAAGCAATTGTTTAAGAATCTTCGTGGCTGGAATCAAACCTGCGACCTCTCGCTTGGTAAATCGATACTCTACTCATCGAGCTACTGCGATCTGGACTGGTCTTAGGTCCTAAAATCCATTAATATATCTGATATAAGGAATGTCAGTTAGCAATGATTTAGAGTTATGCTGATTAACCATCTTCGATTTCTAACACTGAATAAGTCCGTTTAATGGATTCAGACAACTCTCTCTGCGATGCGACAAGTATTCTCTCTTTCTCTTCTGCGAGTGTAAACTCGAAGGGTCACCTGGGCATTATGTCCCTCCGGATAGAGAATTTAAAATCTGACCAACATCATTTCCTCTCCAGTAACATGATCTGTAGTCGTGAAACCCAATTTAGCACCACCTGAACGTAGGTGGCTATTGTGGTCATGGATTCCATGAAATTATTTTGTTTTTTTTTTTTTTCATTGCTCATTTTTGGGAGACCGCTTAGAGCGGCACAGTTTACATTAGGACTTGGCTCGGAGCCTATCAGAGTATACCTCGGCAGCGTCTGAGTTTTAGCTAGAGTTGCGGCACGGACTACAAGTTCAAATGTTACTGTCCTTGATCGACTTCTTCAAGACATACATCATACAAATATAAGTTAGCACGGGTAGCATGTGAATCGACGATACGATGACACCTGCATTATCATATTTCATCGTACGAGAATTATTCAGAATACGGGAAACGTAACAGACGTCAAGTCAGCATATTTAGATAGTAAGTTTCCAATTTATGAAATTGTAATTAGTCTTAAGCTAAATCTTGTGGAATAAAGACGTGAGGCTCCCGTCTCACGATATTTTTATTAATAACGACCCGGTCTTCTTATTAACTTATACAACTATTCGGCTACTCGGCTTTCAGAATTTGAGGATGTAGTTTTTGGATCGAGTTGAATGAAGGCGGCGTCAAATTCAACCTTGGCGGAGAAAAGACAGCCACTAAAAAAGTATTGTGTCAAGTGAGTTTTGCTTATTGGCCGAGTTAATTCCCAAACCAAAAATGTAGAGACCGGAAGAGTTGAAACTTCATGCATCCTTCCAAGAACTGCGCTTTCTGAACAATTGTTCTTCATATCTCTTTTCGCTCAATGTCATCATCTATTCTTTCACTTATTATTGAAAAATCTTTTTAAACATATGCACATCAAACTGCATATACGACTATGACAGTCATTTCCCTTTTCGAATAAGCACAATTACGACCTAAACGAAATCTCCCATCGAATTAAATATTTACCGTTAAGATCACACCTCCATTATCGAACCATTAAATTCATATCAGCTTATCGAGTAAAGCACTTAACACTTTGATCGGAATAAAAACCTGATTAAGTCGTTCCGGCTACGTGCCGTTCCCAGTGCTACTCCAGTTAAGTATAATCTCACTCAACAGATTTGTTGACACTTAGGTCCTTAATGAAGTAGCGCCAGTGCACGGAACTGTGGTGGCAGTTGTTAAGTACTCGGTATCTGAATATTTGAGGGTGGATTTTGGTGGTAGTAAGCATCTGGGAATTCCAACAGCGGCGACAAAGAACTACTCCGGGGCTGCTCGTAAAATGACACCCCTTGGTGGCTGTAGAATGCACTTCTTTTGCCAGGGTGGTCAATTTGATTTGTTTTATAGTATGACTATATTTTCGGATGAGTCATTTCATAACACAATATGCGTCGGGATCATTTTATATGTCAAGATTTCGGTTTCTAGCAAAAACTTTGAGGCTTTGTAACATAGAAACCAATTAATTTGCAAAGATTCATAGACTTTAAGGTTCCTTCAGTAACAACTACACCTTTTCCCGAAAAAGATACAAATTCACGGCGAGGGTCCTCATTTATCGCCGATTCAAACTATGATTTTCATTTAATTCCACCATCGTCTTCAGAAGTGTTAACCCTGTTCAAAGTCAGCTTTAATACGAATGCATTTATTCCATCCAACCCGGGGGAAAATCCCTCAAATAGAAAAAAAATCTCGCGAAGCAAGGGATATTGGAAAAGGACAAGTGTCAAAGTTATTGAGGGTTGCGGAACAGTGACATTTTTAACTTCATAGCACTATTGAAATAAAAATGGAAAAAGTATGATGCGTAGTGAAAAGGGTCCATGGATTAAACTAAAAGACGTATGCAGCGATTTCCGAATATCCCGGTGCGATTAGGGTTCAAATGGGTGATTTTGGACGGCACTAAATTCGGGCAAATTGAATGTGGGGAGTGGAACTACCACAACAAATCGTAGCCATCCCGCTGTGCGGCCCACCCTAAACTTATTGGCTAAATTGTTCGTCGATATGGCTAACATTATATTTATTACGATGGGAAGGTGTGAATTTTTATTTTTATTGCTTTATTCTTCTTTTGGAGTACTGAAATCACTTTACAAAGGAATTGTGAATTTTAGAGCAGAAAAAAGACGGTATGTTTAATTTTTTTCGATAAGGATTTGACAGTGAAGTTTGAAAATAATTGAACCAGGATAAAATTAAAACTCAGTATCTGATCCAAAATGCAGACATAAGAATGCAAAAAAAAAAATTTGCCTTTTTTTTTATTGACGATAACAAACAAACAACAAACAATAAAATATATTTTATTAATTTTATAGGAGTATAGCATATTTTCTGTGATTTGCTATAGTGATTTTGAATTTACTGTAAATAATTAAAACGTTACACCTTTTATTGAACTCTGATTGAGTGGTTAAAACTTATACACTTGAACAACGGCGGCTGGGAAAATGACTTTTCAACCGCCACTTTTGTCCAAACAGTTTAACTTCATAAATATCGATGCCGCATAGAGGAAAGCGGTTGTCAGAGGCCCTTTTTTCTCTGGGCGGTTTTGCTTGGTACTAATAATCGTCGATAAGTCCCTGGAGAATGAAGTCCAAGATTCGTGAGAATCACATTGAATCGGATGCATCGCGAAACATTTTTAACTATAATATATGGAGTTATATTCAGCTCTAAACTGACAAAATTCACTTTCAAACCAGGCTTTCCTCTTGGCGCCCTTTCGGAAGCGGCGCCTTAGGCGAACGCCTGCTTCGCCTTAGCCTTTGACTGGCCGTCGCGGTGAAAAATCGCAATATCTCTAGCTCATATCACCTGACACCCTAGCCAGCTCAGTGGCTCCGTAATCGTCGTAATCTTCGTCTAGAATAAATTGTAATATTCAGGGATAGTGAAAGAGATATTCAGGGAAAGGCCATCAGAGAAAACTCTAATCTTCAATCCTTTAGTCGTCTGGAGCCTGAAGTAAGCCACTGACCCGTGCCATGGAGTCTAATGACTGTATTTGCGGACATCCATTCAATAAAAATGTCAAGAAAAAGCAGGTTAAATCGAATGGTCAAAGCAGCAGCTTGAGGAGTAGTCCTAAAATCACTACAAAAAGCAACGCAGGTCAATTTTTGCATCTATTCCAGCAAGCAACTGTTAGCCTCCGTAATTACAGCAGTCCATTAGCCAACTACCATTGCGCGTCAACTGTTCCATGTGGCCCAGTTGACATTTCGACAGCATAAACTGGTTTCGGAGAATGCAGTTGCCAGAATGCACCTCCTGCACATCCATGGCCACGAACGTTGTCGTGGACGGGATAATAACCTCCGGAAATTTACCAAATGCAACAATAGCAATGTCATCAGCATACGCATCCACCTTTCAGCGGGACACTTTCAAGATTCGAAGCTGTCTACTGTTATTGTTAAGTTCCAGAGAAGGGGGAAAGAGCACTCTACTTTGCGAGGTAACTCTGCTCACAAGACTTCGTTCAAACGATGTTCCGAGATGTTTTCGGATATTTCCTCGAATATTCCAAGACCAAGCTGTATATACCAATCATTTCGGAGGGGGCCCGGGTCCCCATGGCACCCTTCTGGATCCGCCACTGATTGTGGTCATTCAAGAACCTTGGGTCGTTAATAATAGGGTGATGGACTTTGGATACCGATATATGATGCTTTCTACTTAAAAACCTGGCACAAAGAAAACTTACAGTGCTTTCCTGGTTGTCGTGAATAGCCGCAACTACCTATACGGTTGTGGCCAATATGGAGGGTGTTTGTTGTCGATATTAGGTAGCATCAGCTTATATACCATTTGAACAAGAAAAGGCTCTTCCGCCCCTCCGCCTACTGGAGGCTTTTCAAAGAGCTAAGGTTGTTAAAATACGTTTCATTTTAGGTTCCGACGCGAATGCTCACCTTACCGTGTGAGGCGAACAGTTTTCGGATATATCATTGACACTAACCTGTAACGTGGGTAGCGATCCTATTTTCGTTATAAAAGAACAGACATTAAGTTCTTGATAGTTCACTATTCTCGTAGGATATCATAGAATGCGTACGAGATTGGAGAGTGTCTCCAAAGCACTATTTCGACCATGGGTATATTCAGTTTAGAATAGATTATTCTCCAGCGGTATGTCAGATCTTTGTGAATAGTAGAAGAACCGCCTGTTTTATGCACGAACAAACTAGTATGCAGAGGCTACCACTCCAAACAGGAAGGATCTTGAACTGACTGTAGCGAAGAGACTCTAAAGATTCTACCCCATACTAATTTTCCCGACTGTTCAGAACACTAACGTCCTGGGGAATATTATGTGTGATTCCAAATCCATCGTTTCAAAGGAGAAGGTTCTGTGGGCAAGTTCGAGCTTCGACCCTTTCAAGTCCGCACCGATGGCATCACTGCGGCAGATTTACAACATCCGTCGGACATAGTTTTCCCATGGATCGAAACTATTTTCAGGCTTGTTGGACCTATTGGTGGCTGGACGTAAACCTTGTCTTCATAAAATAAATTCATAAATTGGGGAAGTGTTCACAAGCGGGACCAGAGGATCTCAGGCCCACCTTTAGAAGTACTGAGGAATACTTCTTAAGGTGTTAGAGATATTAATTGACATCCACTTCCGCAGCGCGTTCCCGGAACATTTACTTTCATCATACACCATACTTTTGGTGTCGATAGATACAACCCTGATACAATTGTCGCGGTCGTTCGGTCACCGCTCTACGATACTAATCTAGAGCTCGGAGTTCAAATCTCGACGCGACCAAAAACTGCCTGTGGGTACTAATAGAACTCTCACAGTGCTCCGAGCTTGTCAGTATAAAGACCGCGCGGATAGGAGGTGCATGCTAACAATTGCACTTCCGAAAAGTATCGAAACGTCAACAAGGCATAGAACTGCTAGAGATGTTGACGCGCCCATGCCCCTGGACGGGTCAAGGCAATTAACAACTCTATTGTGGGCCACATCGAAAATCTCTGATCTATAGGGAGTGCGCCATGGTTACCTATCTGGATATTGATGCGGTGTACTCTCACCCCTCCCATGGAACATTACAGTCAACAGATTACTTATATACCTGGATGATGTAGGTTGTAAGGTGACAAACTACGCTGCTGACTTCTCTCTCGGTAAGTTCTCTGGTACCCTTAGCGAAGTTACACAATACGGGCTAGCTCTCCTGACAAACTGGGCCAATAATTGCGGCCCATTCTTCAACCCTAGCAAGACCAAAATTGTCTCACAAGGAAACGTATCATTTCACCAGTAATGCACCTGCCTTGGAATGGGTAATTGAGCTTTGCGGATAGGGCAAACTTCCATGATCTAATATTAGATAGAAAGCTGAATTGGAATGTACTCGTAAATATTCCGGAGCGTGCGAAAAAAGCTACTCTACTGATGTAAGAAGGCTATTGGCTAGGCAGGGGGTCTGCAACCTAAAGTTCTGCATTGGCTTGATGTGTCTGTACTGCGTCCCACAATGCTGTACGAAGTAGTGATGTGGTGGCTTGCCATGCGCGCGGGTACAAAGTGCAATTTGCTTGCTAAGGTGCAGAGACCGACCTGCTTGACAATCAGCAGAGCTGTCCGGATATGATATGATGCTTGGCCTTCTTGCGATGGACATTCTAGGGAAACAAATGGTGATTAAATCTGTCATTTGAATTCGGGAGACAGGCCGGTGGAGAAACTTGAGTACCGGTCATACAACGATCTTGAACGATAATGGTATCCCACCTCCGACAGATTATACCTCACCAACTTGTTGGTTCGAAAATAAAACTACGAAAGCCTGATCCCACAACCGAGTCTGTGAGAATCGGCAGGGCCTCAACTCCTTGAAGATAAAGACGGACGGTTCCAAGACTGCTAGTGGTGTGGGTGCCGGAGTCCATTCCGACCATTGCATTATTTTTCAGGCAGAAATCTACCTCACAACAACGAAAGAGATCTATGATTTTCACGAACAACCAGGCTGCGATTAAATGCCTCGAATCAGGTTTGTGCAAGTCAAGTCAAAGACCATAAGTGAGTGCCAAACGTGACTTCTGGAAATAGGCTACTTTCCCAACATTGTACGTTGCTGGATTCCGACTTCAGTCCGTAGTGGTTTTGCTTAGAATTGCAAGCCTGACAAGCTTGCTAGAGGGGAGCAAAAGATATAACGCAGCAGATTAGCGTTAATTTGCTAATACTTTATACCTTTAGTATAATACTAGTACTAAGAATCTTCCATAAAATTTAGTATAAAGTCGGCTGCGATATGTGTTTTATAGCTAAGCTTATTTGGTCCAGGTTGGAGATCAATGGCTGTCCTGTCGAATCAGCAGATCTGCATGGTGGTGGGCATGGTCACTGGGTACTATGTCACTGGAGAGCACGCCAGGATGCTTTGAGTTCCAATTTTTGCAGAAGCTGTGGAGATGCGGATGAGAAAAAAACTATGCCTCATCTGCTCTGCAAATGTCGGGCGCTGACAAGCAGGATATAGTCAATTCTCGGCGACAACTTCTTCAATCATCTGGGAGGAAATAGCAGAGGTAGAGGTTGGTCAGCTGCTCCGTTTCGGGACTAGCTCCGAATGGTTTTTAATATCACAGGCTATTTGCCTGATTTTCTCAGGGTATAACAATGGACCTAAGCTTTTTTTGTCTTAGTGTGCTGAGTTGGTACAGCTCCCCTCAAACATAGCTTCATTTCATATTTCAGTAGTATTTTAGTATGTTCCCCTTAACAAGTCCAAACAAACCATGAACGCAATTTTCGGTATTCAGATATTTTTGCCTAGAGCCTCTTTTGAGTATTCGACTGTTTAACTGAAGATTTAAGTCTGATGGGATAAAGTGGAGGTCAAAATGCCAAAATCCTGGACTGACGATTCATCGCACACGCAGTTCCTTATTGTCCATCGTCAGCGCAGAGTAAAAAGCGACCGGAAGGTCTGTGGCCTGAGGCTTTTCGACCGAAAACTAATCCGGCAGTCCATGGACTGCAGTCAGACTTGAGGTGTATAGGTGGCTGATATTGAGACGACCTGAACTGACGACAATTTCAATTGGTCACACATATATGTGGTGAAATACGATTAAATGACGATGAATATATTCAGTTAAACTGTAGGGGAATGGGCTCCTTAAACGCTGTTGTGTCGTCTCGTTGTGTCGTAGGTCAAGGAGTAATACAGAACTATCACTTAATCACAATTTGCACGTATGTGTGTACTTAATTGATCATTTACAAAAACAAAAGTATTCCCATAACAATAAGTACATCAATGAATGGAAATTTAATTTAATTTTTCAATGTTTACTTTTTTTTTTATGTTTATACCAAAGCTTAGGGGGTAACCCTTTGATGCGAGAGCACAGCGTTGGCGGTAAGGGATTAAGGTAGTGGGGAGATGGGTTGAGTTTGAATAAGGTGACGGTGTACATTCCGTTTAAATTTTTGTAGGTCATAGTTGCGGGGGAAAACAAAAGATGGTAGATCGTTCCACATTCGTGTTGTCCTAGATACAAACGAGTCATGGAATTTGGCGGTGTGACTATTGCTGAGTTCTAGAAGATGAGGAGGATGGGCACGACTGGCTAGTCGGGTGTTACGTAAAGGAAAAGTACGCTCAGGAATGAGGTTGGCTATTTCATCAGAGCAACGGCGGTTGTAGTAGCGATAGAAGAGTATGAGAGACAGCCGACACTTCGCCGGTGTTCAAGCGGTTCGATTTTAGATGTTATGGGTTCCTCGCCAATAAGCTTGAAGGCTTTCCGTTGAGCTTTGTCTAACGCGGATAATGCGGTTCTACCTGCGCCTGCCCATATGTGGGAATTAGATTCAAGTCTCGGTTTTATGTGAGCCTTGTAAATTTGAGCCAGATCAGATGGTGAAAAGTATCTTTTACAGCGATTCAGAAAGCCCAGACACTTCATTGCGTTTTTTGCAACGCAAAAAATGTGGTCGGACCAATTTAGTTTACTGGAGATGTTAATACCTAGTATGTTCAGTATGGGCGAATCAGGAATGCTGACCCCATCGTAAAGAATGGGTTAGGCGGTAGGTGGAGCACATCGCTTATTGGAAAGTAGACAACATTGAGTTTTTGAGGCGTTAAACTCTGCTCGATTCGCTTATTCATAGGTACTTTTTGCAAAACTAAATTTAATTTAAGAAGTTTTCAAACTAAACCTTGAAATTTATAAAAAGGGTCGAAATGGTGCCTCCATGTGTGGGGGCTCGGTGCAGACTGTCCCTTCCGCCCCACTCTGTGTTATAAGCAAAGGCGCTAATGTTATATATGTACGAGCGTATTGAATGATAATTCCACCATAATAATAATAGTATTCGTAGCACAAAATTGAAAAAATGCCTACAAATCTGTAGCATGACCCACTGTAACAATAGACCGCCTGACGAACGACCTAGGCATGTTCCTCTAAGACACTAAATGCACAAATATATTAAAAGTGTGTGCGTGCTTTAACCGCATAACCACTTAAGTGTGTTTTGCAATTTCAACCACCTCCCGAGAGTGATGCCTTTTTTTACCACTCATATCCTGTATATGGGAACCATTCAACTCCCAACGGACTAGTTACAGAGTATCCTTGTGACTCCGATGACTGTTCATTTTCCTCGAAACATTGTTTACTTTTTGTCACTTTTTGTTCATGATATGACCTACACCCTGCTGCTACCACTGCCGTATGGTTCAACCATTTGGACATGTTAAAAAAAATCTTTTTTTTTTGCGAAGCATGGAATGCGTTGTTTAGCATTTACGAGTATGTTTGTTGTTACGGTGTTAGTGGAAATTTCTAGTCTTTGATCCGACTCTAGTTAAATTTCAATGACAGTGAAAGTGACGACGAATAAAGGAAAGGTTTATGTTAAGTTGGGATGGAATCAACCAATTTCAATACTGGCACTTGTTTTTATCACTTCTTTTATAAAGAGAGTACCTTCATAATAATCAAACGATACAAATTACTGATTTCCTTAAAGCAGGGCATCATGGTACACATTTCACCAGCGTAATCTGTATTGACAATAACTATTATTCGAATAGAACAACTCCTATTAATTTTTCCGCAATATTTTTTTTTTGCATTTTCTTCACAGCGATAGTCCATTTTGGTGGCGCCCTTCACTTACTCAAATGAAGACATGGTGTGCATACTCCTTCCCTAAAAATATTTTACAAATGTCCGAGGACAAAAAAGAAAGAAACAATTCGAAAGACCAATCTCAGCAAACTATGTATGTTGTAATGAAGTGATGGTTACCCTCTACAGATTGAATGCAACATCTGTTCGAATAAATGTAAACGTAACCCACAATAATAACCGCTTTCATTGCTTGACAATTCCATTTCGGTTGGTCATAATGTGCCTGTCTTCTTGAGTGTTTTATGAAGCGTTATTGCAATGATGCTATTTTCCAGACAACAATTGACATCAAAGTGTCACGAATGGAGATTGATTGCAATGTCAAAACAGTCATTTACGGGTCACTTGCGACGAATGGAGGATATGATAATATGTTAATGTATTTTTATAAAGGGTTTTAAATGTGACCATCCTGAAATTGATAGGACTGGTTGTGTGATATCGATTTGTAAGTGAAGGGAAGTGGTGCTGCAGTTTGAATAGTGTAACAAAGTACAATACATAACAAAATATAATAATATTTTGACAATGATATGAAAAAGTCTACATTGATGATGTTGATATTAGGCGTGTTCGCTTTACCCGGCCATAGATTATGAGTGAATCCAACGCCATGGATTCCCAATGTCAAACATGAAACATTAGAATTGGAAAACCTAATGGAACAATAGCCCTTTTCGATTCAACCAATTTTCGGATCATTTTCATACAAAACGGTAGTCCGGATGGCGCAACGGTTAGCACGTTCGCCTTCTAAGCACTGGGCCCCGGTTCGATTCCTCCTGAATGCGGTAGTTTTCGATAAAAAAGGGGATTTACTACTTTGCCTTAACCCCTAGCGGGGCATAGCGCGTCAACTACTCCTGCGCGCCATCGTACTCTGTTCTGGGCAATGGGGCGCAACTCCCCAAAAGACTTACCCAGTACCTGACACTCCTTTGCCACAGATCGACGCCATGTGATTCGAGGACCCCCTCTTGGTCGGCCTTGGTTGGAAATGGGGTTCCATTTCATGGCATGCAAAGCAATGCAGTTATCACTCTTCCGCAATGTGTGACCTATCCACTGCCATTTTCGCCTGCGTATCAATTCGTCGATTGGTATCTGACCCGTACGCCGACTTAGCTCTTCATTTGATATTGTTTCGGGCCAGAAAATTCTTAAAATTCGACGAAGACATGAGTTGACGAAAACTTGCAGCTTTCTGGTAACTCCTACGGAAACTTTCCATGTACTGCTCCCATACAAAAGCACTGATAGTACCAGGGAGCGAAACAGGCCCAGCTTGGTCTTGATGCTGAGATAACTGCTCTGCCAGATTTTGGACAGCATGCTGTATGCGCGTTTAGCCTGGTTGATACGACGAGCGATGTCCTGCTCCGTACCACCATTTTCGGCAACAATGCTACCCAGGTAGACGAAGTTGTCCACCTTCTCCACAGGCTGCCCATTAATATTGATGGTAATAGGTGTCGGATTTCTTTTTCGCAACGGCGGGCTAAGAACCTTGGTCTTGTTGGTATCAATCTTTAGCCCAACCTTGCTTGCCTCCCTCTCGAGATCTAACGCCATTGCGGACAGATCCATGATTTTGTGGGAGAGTAGGCATATGTCGTCAGCGTAGTCAAGATGTTGTAGATAAGATGTCAAAGTCCATTGAATTCCTCTGTCGAGTCCGGATAGGGCTGCATGCAACACATCGCCGATCACAATGAGGAATAGGATCGGTGAGAGGATGCACCCCTGCCGAACTCCACTGCGAATCTCAAAGTCCCCCGACACCTTACCTTTATGCAGAACGCGACATTTCGCGCCGTCATAGGTTGCCTTAATAATAGCCACCAGCTTCTCAGGGATGCCTCTCCTGCGCAAGGCCGCCCATATAGAATCCCGGTTCACACTATCGAAAGCCTTTTCGAAATCGATGAAAAGCAAGTGAAGCGGAGAATCGTATTCAGCGCATTGCTCGATGATGATTCGCAAGGTGTTAATGTGATCGACACAGGAGAATCCGGATCGAAAGCCAGCCTGCTCTTCATCAATTGTGCTTTCTAAGTGGGCCTTTAGTCTTTCCAGGACGATTTTAGCTATTATCTTGGCAACGGCAGGAAGCACACAAATGCCTCTCCAATTATTACAGTCTGTGAGGCTACCCTTCTTTGGAAGTTTGATGATCAAACCTTCCTTCCACTCAGTGGGAAAGGTCTCTGTATTCCACGCTTTATCAACAAGTGGGTGCAGCAAATCGGCAGTTACGCTTGGCGCTGCTTGATAAAGTTCGGCAGGGATGCCGTCAAGTCCGGCGGCCTTTCCTCGTTTTAGTGCAATAATTGCAGTGACTATTTCCTCTTTAGTCGGGGCAGTGGACCGTATACGCACATTTTGATGGTTAGCTAAATTATCTATATGAGGGGGAACTTCACCAGAGGTTACACGGTTCAAGACCGCGGCGAAGTGTTCTTTCCACCGCCTCATTTGATCTTCTTCCAAGATAAGTAGCTTTCCATCACTATCTTTCAACGGAAGTTGGCAGGAGTTACGACCACCTGTAAACTCCTTGATGACACTGTATACGGCGTTTAAGTTGTTACTTCTAGCGGCTTCTTCTGCTGACGCTAAAAAAGAATTGGCATAAACTCTTTTATCGCGTCGCACACTACGCTGAACTTCTCGAGCTTTCTGACGGTAAAGGAGTTCGAGGCTGCTTCGATTGTCGTCTGATGCTGCAGCCAAACGAACTTTCAGCTCCTTTCTTTCAACAATCCGCTGCCATGAAGCGTCGGACATCCAGGGCTTATTCCGGCAATCCGGGTTTGGGCCAAGGATGGTATTTGCGCTATCAATGTACGCATTTTTTATGGCATCCCAGTTTTCCTTTATGTCACTATTTGGGTGACTAGTTATCTCAGCCGCTTTTTGCGCAAGATGGTCATTATATTGTTGTAAGACAGCTGGATTTTTTAGTCGAGCGGTGTTGAATTTGCGGGGCCTGGATCTTTCGTCGCCGGGGCGGCGCACGGCTGCAATACGCAATCGAACATTAGCGATCATAAGATAATGGTCTCTTCCCATCCCAATATCGGCACCCTTCTTGTTTCGCACGTCCAGGAGGCAACTCTTGAATCTTTTACTAATGGCAAAATGGTCGATCTGATTTTGTGTTCTGCGCCGATCAACAGAGGACCAACTGATTTTGTGGTGGTCCTTATGCTCAAACATAGTACCACCGATGAAGAGACTGTGAAAGTTGCAGAACTCTACAAATCTTTCACCGTTGTCATTACGATCACCAAGACCGTGTCTCCCCATCACATGTCTGAGCCCATAGTTATCAGCGCCAACTTTCGCATTCAAATCACCCATAACCATTATAATGTCACCTTTAGGTGTTCTGGTCTGAACGGCGTTTAGTTCTTCGTAGAAGGAGTCTTTTGCCAAGACATTGTCGGGTTCAGTAGGGGCATAACATTGTATTATTGAGATGTTCCTCATTTTGGTCCGGAACCTGGCGGTCAAGACCCTGTCAGAGACCGGTTCCCAGGATAAGAGACAGTTTCGCGCGGCTCTGGTTAAAAGGAGCCCCACACCTGACTCACGGCGACTACCGGTAGCTTTACCGGAGTACAACATTACAGTGCTGCCCGTTGGAGAGATGAATTCTCCGCTGTTCCACCATCTTATCTCACTAACTCCTAAGATATTTAATTTGTACCTCAGAAATTCACTCTCTAATTGAAGAAATCGTGCGTTCTGGGGACCTTCTGATCCATTGTCTAGGAGAGTACGCACATTCCAGAATCCAATCTTTGTCATTGTACGATAGCTAAAAGTCGTAACCGTTGAGTCAGTCCTTATCCGAGGCATAGTTGACGTTTCGTTAGCATATAAAGATTTCGGATAGTGCAAGTTGCTGGCATACACATCCTGTCCTTTGATTGTCGGTTTTAACGACAGGCCCTCAAAGGGAAAGGCCGTGGTATTTTTTTTCACACCCCACACCACAGGGGTACCTCAACCAAATCATCGCACCGCCATCACTGGCGGCTTGACGTTGGTTGGCAATGGTCAGTGACCACTGTCGTTCCAGGGGGCGCCCACGCGGAGGACTATGGAAGAGGAGTTTTTTTTGGGGATTTACGTGTCGGACTATGAGCCCACTCAGCTGTTAAACGAGTACCCATTTATGGGGTAAATAACTCGGTTGAGCGTGTTGCTGATCACACACCTCTGCACAAGACCGTCACGATCTAGGAAATGAGATGATGCTAACTCATCTCGAGGCTATGGTTCAAATTGGACTGTTGCGCCAGTTGTTTATTTATTCATACAAAACGACAGACAGACAGTTTTAATCCAGCTCTCACATGGGATCTCATCGGAGCAAAGTTGAAAGCAAATTGGTTGAACATCAACTTCTCTCGCCCCGTCTAAATTTATACGGAGTACGCAATTCGCCATCACTACGGCGAAGTATCAGTATGGTGGCTGTTTAAGTTCGTTCGTCGGAGAGCCGTGGCGTTCTTTTCGGTATGTGAAGCCGGGTTAATGAATCGAAAGCAGCTTATATTATACATTGATCCAAGACCCTAACCCTCTTTATCCAACGAGATCCAGTATCTCTATCTGGATCTCCCTGGCCCCTAGTTTTCGTATTGTACAGGAATCGACCCAAGGACGTGCGAAATGCGCGTTTGTTGATTGTATTACTCGATAGCCTTAGATAACAAACTGAATTTGAATCCTTTTGTGAACTCTTGAACCGACTTCTTCCAGCTTGTTTCCGTGTCTTTAACCGTCACCATGATTGTTCCTCGGTGCGCTTGCCTCACCTATACAGGGTATCCCGCTTCAGATGGTAAATTATTAAATAGTAGATCATCATTTTGGCGCGATAGCCCGACGTCGGGCTTTGGCCGCCTGGACCGTTCTCCTCCAATTATCTCGGCCCTGCTTCAGACCAGTGCACACGCAAATAGATCAATAAGTCTATTATGAATCTTGACCTATGAGACGGAGTTGGTCATAGTCATCTTTGTCAGTCGCACTAATTTGGCCGGTATACCAAATTGCAGCATGATGTTGTACAGTACACCACGACCAATGCTGTCGTATGTCTGCTTGAAGTCGACAAAGATTTGGTATACGTCTACGTTGTATTCCCAGCACTTCTGGAGTATCAGTTGGACCGTAAAGAGCTGATCGGTTGTGGAGCGATCAGGTCTGAAACCGCCTAGATATCCGTCAATGATACGTTCTGCGGTACGGTTTTATTCAATTTTCCAGAATTTGCGTCAAAATGTTATAGCACCTACAGACTAGTGATCTCTCACTGCATCCTGTCAACCCCTTGTGGGGCATACGGCATTAACCACGCCAACTTTCCACCTCCGCCATCGCCTTCAGCTGTCTCCACGATTTGCCTAATGACTTACCCTCAACCTCAACTGATCTTCTCCAGGTGTTTCTAGGTCGTTCAACGAGGCGACTTGCATCGGTTCCCTGTGGAACCGAGGGCCATGTTTAGCAATGTTTTCCGGCTCTTTTCGAAGTATCCATTGCCATTTTCGCCTTTTTATGGAGGTGTCTATCCTGTCCTGGCCACTAATGAACAGGAGGTCGTCGTTAGAAATGACCTCCGGCCAGCGTATGTGTAGGATGCGCCGTAGACACTGGTTCACGAAAGTTTGCAACCCATTTGTTATCGCCCTGGTCACTTTCCAAGTTGAACAGCCATAAAGAAGCACAGATTTTACATTGGTTTCGAAGATCCTGAGTTTGGTACTTCTGGAGATGTTTTTGTTTTGCCAGAAAGGAGTCAAACTGAAAAAAGCTGCCCGAGCCTTATTGATGCGAGACAGTACATCAGCATCCGCTCCACCATCTGCCGCAACTACTCTTCTGAGATAGCAAAAATTGTCCACTTTTCCCACCGCCTGCCCAGAAACACAAATTTCGCTCTCTCTTCCTGGATTCAAGCTCAAGTACTTAGTTTTGGCAGTATTGATTTTAAGCCCCGCATTGCCACTTTTGCGGTGCAGAGCATCCGTCATTTGAACTAGATGATCCGATATATTTGAGAGAAGACAAATATCGTCAGCGTAATCCAGGTGTTGAAGGTATTCAAACAGGTTCCATCTGATGCCTTTGCTCTGGTGTTCATGAAGCGCACTGCAAAGTACTTCGTTAATGGCAATCAAAAACAATATTGGTGACAAAATGCAGCCTTGTCTCACTCCGCTATGTACCTCGAAGAGATCTGAAAGCTTACCTTTGTGTAAGACGTGACATTGGGCTCCGCTATAGGACTCCTTGATGATGGATATGATTTTATCTGGTACACCTCTCCTATGTAAAGCCTTCCAGATGTATTCCCGGTCAACGCTGTCAAATGCCTTCTCGAAATCGATGAACATGAGATGTAATGGGAATCTCCACTCTGCGGATTGGTCGCTACATGAAATCCCTCGCGAAAACCAGCCTGTTCATCGTTCAGTGTGCGGTCAACTGTATGCTTGATCCGGTTTAAGACAATTTTCGCCATCAGTTTGGAGACTGCGGGGAGGAGGCAAATTCCACGCCAATTATTACAATACTTCAGGTTACCTTTCTTCGGGATCTTAATAATGACGCCCTTCTTCCATTCCTTAGGGAGAGTTTCGGTTTCCCAACACTTTTGGATAAGGGGAAGAAGAATATCCGCAGTAGCGCTGATATCCGCCTTAAAGAATTCCACCGGAATTCCATCTATCTCCGGGGCTTTACCCGCTTCTATCGATTTAATAGATACAGTTAATTCCTGTTTAGATGGTGCGCTGGTATCAACTCTGGCTATTTGCGGAATATTTTCTGCTTCTAGTGAAGATGAGTTCGAAGTTCCAAAGGTGTTGTTGAGGGCCTCAATGTAATGCTCTCTCCACCGTCGCAGTTGGTCTTCATCAGTGACCAGTAGGGATCCGTCTTTATCTTTCACGGGATGTTCAGTTGCAAAAGATTTGCCAGTTAATGGCTTGATAAGTTTGTAAAGCGTTCCACTGTCACCAGGGTAAGCCGTTTCCTCTGCCTTCTCCGCTAATGCATTGATGTTATTGCGTTTGTCCCGTTTTACGCTTCTTTGCTCGCGAGAACGGTATTCAGCTCTAAGTTGATCTTTGACTGCGTCGTCAGTAGCTGAGTTGATTTGTTCCTTAATTCTCTTGCGTGCCGAGATTAGAGACCATGTCGAGTTATTAATGAATGGCCTTCTACCGCGCTCCAATCTGCCCGCAAAAGTTTCACCGCACGCAATAAATGAGTCCTTAGCGACGTTCCATCTATCATCAATTGTAGGAGTCTCATAAGGTGGTGGTGCATTAGCTCTTTCGTGTAAGGCGGTGGAATAGGCACGTCTTATAGATGGATCTTTAAGCTTTTGTACATTAAAACGTGGCAAGATTCCTGCATTTTGAGGGCGATGGATCGCTGCCGTTCGTAAGCGCACTTTTGCGATAACAAGTTGGTGATCGCTGACAATACCAGCACCCCGCTTCAACCTGACATCTATGAGACAGTTCCTCCATGTCTTGGAAATGGCTATATGGTCAATCTGGTTCTCTGTTCTGCCATCCGGAGAAACCCAGGTTGTTAAATGGCATCGTTTGAGCTTGAACAAAGTACCGCCGATGACGAGCTGACGAGAGCTGCAAAACTCCACGAACTTCTCGCCATTTTGGTTCCTGTTGCCTAGACCATGATTGCCCATTAGGTGTTAAAAACCAAAGTTGTCAGACCCGAATTTGGCATTGAGATCCCCCATAATAATTTTTATGTTAGCTTTGAGAGCCTTGTCGAAGGTGTCGCCGAGTCGGTGATAGAAGGCGTCTTTAGCTGATTGATCCGCTAGTTCAGTCGGAGCGTAGCACTGAATTATTGTACTGTTTCTTACCCTTGATTTAAATCTGGCTGTAATGATACGGTCGGAGATGGGCTTCCAGTCAATTAGAGATAGGCGTGCCTCCCTAGCGAACAGGATTCCGACGCCTGCCATTCGAGGTGAGGTATCGTCTTCACTTCCAGATTAGAGCAGCACTGTTTGAGAGCTTAGTGACTAGTGACATGCCTCTGTAATTCTCAGAATGCAGTTTATCTCCCTTTTTGTTAATTGGACAGATGATGCTTCGGCGCCAATCGACTCAGCTCGTCCTCCCATACTCGGAGAGAGAGAGAGTAATTGATTTATGGCATTATCCAGACTCGTTCCACCAAATTTTAGCAGTTCAGCCGGAATCTCGTCAGCGCCCGGCGCTTTATTTCGTTTTAGTGACCACAACGCGAAATCAACTTCCTCTAATGTCGGGGGTTGTATGGGTGGGTCTAGATCAGTAATATCGTCGAGAGCTTCTTGTGTGGAGATGTTAGATTGTAGGTTCAGAAGCTCTTCAAAATAAGAGGCCCATCGTTTGTTAATGCTATCGGTGTCGCTGAAGATGTTTCCATCCTTGTCCTTACAAAGGCTAGTCCTGGGTTAGTAGCCGTTCTTAATTGTATTTACTTGTTTGTACGCTTGTCTGGTGTTCTTATTAGCTTAGTTTTCGTTAATATTCAGCAACTGGTCGTCAAAGTATTTACGTTCCTTGCGTCTAATTATTCACTTCGATGTTCGCCGTAGCTCGTCATATTTTTCTCTTTTCTCTGATTCCTCGTTGAATCCATTGTCAATAGGCCTCGTTTTTCGCATCAAGTGAATTTTTGCATTCTTCGTCGAACCAGTCATTTCGCACTCGCCGGGCTTTATATCCCACGATTTTCTCTGCGACATCTCTGATGGTACCCTTGAGTTCTTCCCAGAACCAATGGACGCCTGTGTTGCTGATGTTGTGTAGCATAGGAGATAGTCTTTTCTCAAGGGCGGTAGTATACACCACCGCCGTAGCATCGCTCAGAAGCTTATCAGCCGCAAAGATTTTGGGAGGGTTGATTCTCGATTGGTGCCAGAGATTGAAGAATCGAGTCTAAATGAGGCTTGAGGTGGTTGTTCACTATAAATGCTACTCCAAACTCCTTGTGCCCCGATGGTTTGCCACTTGTAAAAATTGTGCGCGATTTCTTGTTATTGATCACGTTGCCAAGCCAATTTGGTCGTCGTTGTTGATCCGTTCAATCCGAAGCGTTTGTTCCACGTTTGTTGACGTCGAGTGGTTTTAACAAGGACGAGTTGCCAGCATATCGCTTAAGCCCATTACCCCCTCAATGTGGATGGCCTCGGAAGATAGCTACTTCAGTTGGTTTAATAAACGTGCTGGAGTTCACACAACTATGTTGCAGGTCCAACTACGCAAGTCATTCCATCCTACTAAACCTGAGACGCTTAGGTGTTGGTCAGCCATTCAGGCTACAGGTGCCTTTTTCCAAATGTCTTATCGCTAAGACTTGGCCGTCAGCGGTTTGATACACTGCCGTTACTAGGGGGCGCCTACGAGGAGGACTATGGAAAAGGTCTTTTGACCCATGCCAATTGGGTAGCAGAAAAAAAAATTTGGTCATTATTGAATTTTCCGGCAGCTTGTGAGTACCACGCATTTGCTGGGTACTCGTTGTTGATCATTGCTTCGTTATTTTGCTGAATTGCAGTTGGCTTACTCGGAGGGTTCGACAAGCATTTGCTCGGTATTCGTCGATTTTGAATTTGTAGGAATATTTATCCCACTTGATGACTCGATGCACGGGAAATGCACATGTTTAGTGCAAGGTGCTGTGTATTTGGCGAGTGTGTACTTGGGCTTTGACAAGCAATTGCTCTGTACTCGCCGATCGTCGATTATTGTGATAGCTTTTAGAATGAGGCCGATTAACTTTCTTAAATTTCCCAAGGATCCATTGTGTCAGGTTTCGATTGATAATTGTATCATTTATTATTGTACCTTATTAGTAAACAGGACTAACATCAGTCAATTGGAAGAAATAGATCATTTAATCGAAAAAAGTATGTAGATTAACAAGATGCTCTGTCTTTTTTTTCTATATTAACACCAAAGCTTAGGGAATACCCTTTAATGCAATAGCATAGCTTTGGTAGGTGTGGAAATTAAGGTAAGAGGAAGGGGATGGGTTGAGCTGGATTAGACGAAATTAAATGATGGTGAACATTTTGTTTAAATTTCTGCAGGTCGTAATTGCAGGGGAAAACAGATGATGGTAAAGCGTTCCACATTCGGGTTGTCGTAAAATTTTGCGGTTCGACTGACACTAGTTTCGATGGTAAGATGGTGGGCACGAGTTGACTGTCTGGTGTTGCGTATAGGAAATGCAACATCGGCAATTAAACTACTTATTTATTTCAGCAGAGCAACGGCGGTTGAAATATCGATAAAAAAGTGATAGACAACCAACGTCACGTCTGTGCTGAAGTGGTTCAATCCGGGAAGTTATATCGTCATCACCAATAAGTCTGAAAGCTTTTCGTTGAACTCTGTCCAATGCCGACAGTGCAGTGCGACCCGTACCGGCCCATAAATGGCAATTATATTCGAGTCTCGGTCTAATGTGACTCTTGTATATTAGCGCTAAATCAGATGGCGTGAAATATTTTTTGCATCTATTCAGGAAGCCCAGGCATTTCATTGCGTTTTTTGCAATGGAAAAAATGTGGTCAGTCCAATTAAGCTTTTTCGAGATGGTAAGACCTAATATATTAAGCGCTGGTGAGTCAGAAATACTCACACCGTCGACGAGGATGTACTGTGAGGTGTGTGGAGCAGATACTTTATTGGTAATAAGACAGCTTTGGGTTTTGGAAGCATTGAACACTACGCGATTTGCTTCACCCCAAGCGATGATTTTTGAAATATCCGCATTTAATGAATCATACATGCGATCCCGATTAGTAGATACTGTGCTCCTACGAGATTCAGTCACGGTACTAAAAGAGTGCGTGCAGTCAAGAGTACTGTCATCAGCAAAACTGTGTATTGGGTTGGAAGTTATACCCAAAAGGTCATTGATAAACAGGAGAAAGAGGGTTGGAGACAGGGCAGTTCCTTGCGGAACTCCGGCATTAATGGTATACTGACTCGATTTGACTCCGTCAAGGACAACTTGGATCGAACGGTCATGCAGGAAACTTTCAATCCATTGGATGAGCTTGGAGTCAAGACCAAAAGCTTGGAGTTTAGCCAAGAGTGCTGAGTGCCAAACTCTGTCAAAAGCTTTGGAGATATCTAGAGCAATGACTTTGGCCTCACCGTATTGATGGATACAGCGATTCCAACGCTCGGTGAGAAATGTCAATAAGTCCCCAGTGGAGCGAGCAGATCGAAATCCGTACTGACGATCGCTTATAAGATGGTGTGAATCTAGATAATTCATTAATTGAGAATTAACAAGTGTTTCAAAAACTTTTGACAAGATCGATGTGAGTGCAATTGGCCGGTAGTTCGAGGGATGACTGGCATCACCCTTTTTGGGTATTGGTTGTATATTAGCAATTTTCCACTCAGATGGGAACATACCCGTGTAATAGGATAAATGGAATAACTTACGAAGAGGTTTTGCTAGCGAGGATGCGCAATGTTTGAGAACTATAGGTGATATACCATCAGGTCCCGCGGATTTGGAGATGTCGAGTCTTGAGAGAATTTTGAATACCTGTCTTGTACGAAAATGTAGGGGCTCTTGCCTTGAGTCACACACTGGAATGGATGGTGGTTTTTGATTTGTGGATGGGAGGCACGAGTTTGCGGCAAAGATCTCCGCAAAGAGATTGGCCTTATCCTGAGACTCGCTGTACACTTGGTCTCCATACAAAAGAGGTGGAACGGATGAAGACGTGAAGTTAGTTTTTACTGCTTTTACGAGCGACCAAAAGCCCTTGTCACCCTTCCTTTGAATAAACACTTTTTGCCTGACGCTTTTGTCAAAGTTGTATTTGGCCATGTTGATGGTAGATTTACAGGCGTTACGCGCGGATTTATAGATATTTTTGAGTTCAGCAGAGCCACATAGTTGATAGGCACGAAAAGCCGCTTCCTTGTTCCTAATTGCTTCTTCGCAATGGCTGTTAAACCAGGGGGTAGTGATCGGCTTAGGGTTTTTGTAACTATGAGGAATAAATGAACACATTCCGAACTATATAATATTTACAATGCTTTCGCTTATAAAATTGATGTTTTTTGTTGCGAAGCAGTCGGACCAGTCAAGTTCCCTAATGTATATAAAATATTTAAGGAGGTCCAATCGGCTTTGTCATAATGCCATAATGGAATGGAATATCCGGACTCAAATCAAGTTTATGGCAATATCAATAATTAGCATTTTAGAAAACATGTTGTAACAATCTCTGTTGTGATAAAGTTTCACTTTCAGTTCTTTTTCTGTTTTGTTTTTATACCCTTCACGGATGTGATAGGGTATATTAACTTTGTCATGAAGTTTGCAACGCACAGAAGGAAGCATCTCCGACCATATAAACTATATATATATTCTTGGGCTGAGGTGATCGACATTACCCTAAGCTCTGTTAATATGCTTGACAGAGTTCAGAATTGGAGAGTGGTGGACAGGCTAACCATGTCTGATCACAGGGCTATCCAGTTTGAAATTCTGTATGGCAGAAAACGGAGTAGCGAACGCAAACGTATAAGAGTGCCAAAAAATACTGATTGTGTTAAGTACGAGACATATTTATTGGAACAAGTCGAGGATATTCAAGACGGAATACCTCGGAATACGGTCGAGATAGAGCGAACAGTGGAACAACTGAACTCCGCTATTAATCGCGCCTTCGAACACGCTTGTCCCTCCACAGTAGTGGACGAAAAGGACCCAACACCATGGTGGAGTAGGGAACTGGAGTCTATGAAAAAAGAGACAAGGAAAGCCTTTAACCGTTACATGAGGGAGAGAGACTCTCACTCTTGGGAACTATACAAGGATAAAAAGAGGGAGCTGAAAAGAACCTTACGTCTTCGGAAACGAAATACGTGGAGGGAATTCTGCTCTAGCATGAAGGATACGTCAGAAGTATGCAGATTACAGAAGATGATATCGAAAGACACTGCTTCGAAAATGGGGCTGATACGCAAAGTTGATGGTTCCATGACAGAAACAGTGGAAGAAACGTTGCAGGCCCTGATGGAGGTACATTTTCCTGGAAGTTTCAAGTCAGACCAACCATGGCCTCAAACTAACATGGGAGCTGGTGGGGTAAGTCAACAAGAAGCTGAGAGGATAATAACTCCAAATGGAGTCAAAAGTGCTATAAACTCTTTTGCTCCATTTAAAACGGCTGGAATGGACGAAATATTCCCGGCACTATTACAGTGGGGCATGAGCGCTCTACTAGATAGGATCCGGAATATATTCGTCGCCTGTCTTTCAGCAGGCTACATCCCGAAGGCATGGAGGGAGGCTAATGTGGTCTTCCTGCCTAAACCGGGAAAGAAAGACTATACAGAGGCAAAGTCCTTCAGGCCGGTTAGTCTTACATCATTCCTGTTGAAAACAATGGAAAGGGTGTTGGTGGACTACCTGGAGAACACCACGCTAATGTATAGTCCTCTGAGTAGGTGCCAACATGCTTATAGAGCAGGCAGATCTACGGAAACCGCTCTACATGAACTTGTTAGAGTTGCAGAGAGAGAGATTAACAATGGCGGGATCGCTATGTCTACTTTTATGGATATAGAGGGTGCTTTTGATAAAATCTCCTTTACCAAACTAAGGAACGCCCTGATTGAGCGGGGGGTTGATTACATTATAATTAAGTGGATCGACTCTATGCTTAAGCAGAGAGCGGTAAATCTTAGCAGTGGATGTGACAGAATACGGGGTAAGGTAGTCCGAGGATGCCCACAAGGAGGTGTTCTTTCGCCTCTACTGTGGAACATCACCGTGGACAGTCTTCTCTGGAAGCTGGACTCGATGGGCGTACACACTGTAGGATACGCCGATGACTTGGCACTCACGGTCAGTGGAAAGTTCATGGACACAATTCTAGGTTGCATGGGACAAGCTCTCAAAGTAACCGAAGAATGGTGTAATGAGCAAGAGCTAACCATAAACGCTAGTAAATCAAACACTATGATTTTTACTCGTAAGAGGAAAGACATAGAGATAACTCCCTTACGGCTTTTTGGTTCGGAAATCAAGGTGTCCAAGGAAGTGAAGCATCTAGGAGTTACCTTAGATGCGAAACTAACTTGGAATGTTCACGTTGATGAAAAGATCCAAAAAGCGAAAAGGATTTTGCATCAATGTAAGAGAGTGTGTGCTCGTAGGTGGGGAATTTCACCTAAAGCGACACACTGGATTTACACAATGATGGTAAGACCTATTCTAGCCTACGCATCAGTGGTATGGTGGCCAAAAGCCATGCAGAATACCACAAGGCAGAAGCTAGATGGGGTACAAAGGATAGCTTGCGTAAGCATATGTGGTGCAATGCGCACCACACCAACGCGAGCAATGGAGGCATTGCTGGGACTGCCGCCGTTGGACTTATTTATAAAGAAAACGGCGGCGCTTTCGGCAATACGCATGGAAAGGGATGCCATGTGGCATCGCTTTGGAACTAGCAGCGGTCATAAGAGCATCCTAGACATTATTCATGATGAGGTCAGGGAGACTCTAATGCCGGTAGAAGGCATGAGTAGACGTAGGGTAGTTGAAAGACTACACAAGACTCACATTGCAGATGGAAACATACATAATGAGTGTATGTACAATGACATCAGCATTTTTACTGATGGCTCTTTAATGGACGGTAAAGCGGGGGCGGGGGTTTACTCTGAAGAGCTAAACCTAGCATGTGCGCTTAGTCTAGGAGAGTATGTGTCCGTATACCAGGCAGAGATGCTTGGCTTGTTGCATGCGTTGGACCACTTGCTTGAAGGTCAGGTGCGGGGGAAGAAAATCCTTATTGCACTGGACAACCAATCGGTGATCAGACGCATGCAGCAGACGAACATAAACTCTAAACTGGTACTAGAGTGTGTCCGGAAGCTCAACACGTGTGCCTCAGAAAATGAGGTTACGCTGATGTGGGTAAAAGGACACATAGGTACAACAGGAAATGAGGCGGCGGATGCCCTAGCAAAACAGGGATCTGCGGCAACTTTCATTGGCCCAGAACCCAGAGTTGCTCTGGGGAACGGCATGATTGGAGCGAAGGTTGGGAAGTGGATGGACTCCATGCATCAACAAAGATGGCAGGAGCTAGTCACTTGCAAACAAGCTCGGAATGCAATGACCAGCCCTTTAGGCAGGGAAGCGAGAAAGGTACTTAGTTATAAACGGAGTACTCTAAGCTGGATAACTGCCTTGGTCACAGGGCATGGTAATTTTAAGGCTCATCTGGCCAAGATGAAAATCGGGGAAGATGACGTTTGCAGGCTATGCCTGGAGGAGGCCGAGACGGCGGCACACATTGTGTGCGAATGTCCAGCACTGGCTAGCACGAGGTTGAGGATCACAGGCAGGCACACGATAAGCGTAGAAGCCATGAGTGAACTCAGCTTCAAACAAATGCTAGCAATAACACGGGACTCAGTGATGAAGAAAGAGGTCGACAATTATCAGTCGACATCTGGAAGTCACTGATGACCGGGAGGGGGCGAAAAGGGACCCAAACGTTAGTGGTCTGCTTCGGCTATCCCCCAAAGTATATAATAGAATATTCTTGGTCAGTATGATGAATCGAGTCGATTAAGCTTTGTCCGTCTGTCCGTCTGTTTCTATGCAAACTAGTCCCTCAGTTTTAAAGCTATCGAGGTGAAATTTTGTAGAGAGCCTTCTTTCTATTGCAGGCAGTATGTATGTCGGACCAATGGAATCGGACCACTACGTCATATAGCTGCCATAGGAACGACCGGTCCAAAAATTCGTCTTTGTGAGAAAAACTTTTTTATTTCTAAAGATATCTTTTTCAGATTTCACAGGAATCAACAGTATCTACAGGTAAATCACATTTACGAATTTGGTTGAAATCGGACCACTACGTCATATAGCTGCCATAGGAACGACCGGTCAAAAATTCGTCTTTGTGAGAAAAACTTTTTTATTTCTCAAGATATCGTTTTGAGATTTCATACTAATGAATAGTATTTTTAGTTAAATCACATTCCTGAATTTGGTTGAAATCGGACCACTATGTCATATAGCTGCCATAGGAACGACCGGTCCAAAATTCGTCTTTGTGGGAAAAACTTTTTTATTTCTAAAGGTATTGTTTTCAAAATTCACATTAATTAATAGTATCTTAAGCGAAATCATATTTCCGAATTTGGCTGAAAGCGGACTACTCGATCGTGTAGCTGTCATAGGAACGACCGTCCCAAAAGCAAGTTTTTGTCAGAAAAACTTTTTTTTATTTCTGAAGTATTGACTGCTAAGCCACGTTCCTAAATTTGGTTGAAATTGGCCCACTATTTCATATACCTCTTATAGGAACAGTGAAATCGGAACAAGTTTTACTACTAATTTCAAAAAGGCAAATGAACCGCAAAGCACAACGGCCGAAGGCTAGCTTGTTGTAGTTTTAGTTGATATTGGAATCTTGTATAATATAAAAATGACGTGGAAAATATCGCCATTGAGTAGATCATGAGGAATATAGGGTTTCTTCCTTTTTTGACGAATATTCTCATGCTGTCTACAACTGCGAGTAGTTTTGGGTGGAGCTCTTCTATGCAGCCTTCCTAAGGCGGCTATTACACTATAAAAGTTCTTTTACAAATATCGTTGACGCACGATCTTTTATGAATGATATTAGCCGCCTAAGGGGGAAGATGTACAAGCTTGTAAGAGAAGTACTTAAAACAAGCAAGGTTCATGTCGCAAATATTTTCTTAGGCGGCTATTACACGATAAAATTTCTTTGAAAATATCTTTTACAAAAGATATTTGTAAAAGAACTTTTATAGTCTAATAGCCGCCTTAGATGCCTTCTCTCCAGCATCAGCGGCCCTGAATAGCACCTAGGACTTAAGGTCGGCCAAAGCTGCCTTGTAGCATTGAATTTACTTCCATTTAGCCATCCGATATTAGCACGGCTTAGTGCGTTTGCCTTGATTAGTTTCTTGCATGCTGCAGTGGGTATTTTGACAGTGGGAAAACATGTCGGCATTGGTGGTACCAGCTCGAGCTGTCTTCCTTGCGGTTACCGCTGAAACCACTGTGCCCCGGAATCCAGCACAAAGTGAAATTGCGTGTGTGTCAAGGGTAATAAAACTTCAATCGCCTTATGCCATTTCTTGTTCGTTGATATCAGTATCAAGACGGCTTTTTTATCTCGATTTTGATTTGTTGTCTCATGTTTCGCAAAGAAGAATCATCAGGTGTTACTTCTTAACTTTATTGAAGATACGGTCCGACCGCCACTGACCGATTACCTGGATGTCCTGAGTCTGTTCTTTAAACCTCTTATCACTGAAATGATTGCTACAGCGATTTATTGTAAGCTCCTTCCAGTTCGGTTTATAGGATGGTCGAGATAAAATATCCAGTGTGGGAACGCAACCGCCCCAGTCGTGGTCGCTGTGTGCCGTGGCTATTTTGACAGCTTCTTCGCCTAATCGGTTATCCTTTTTTAAAGTCTGGAAATGTAATAATACGAATTAAATATCCATATAAATCTCCTCTCAGCCATTCTGCATCAAATTGCCATCAATCATTTTCTCCTTTTCTTTTCATAGATGAAAGCCGATAATAAGGTAATTTTAGTGTAATATTTTGACCGAGTAGACCGACAAAGAGAATATTATCGTAAATAAATAACACATTCCATTTTCCGTACGATCCATTATGCAATTCCATTTACACGGCAAACTTATTGAACAACACAACGGCTATCATTCATTGGGTGTGACCATGTTGGCTTAGGATCTCATAATCCACACTCTCCATCAAATACCAATTACTCATCTAAGAGTATTCTAATTTCAGCGTTTGATTCCCGCTTAGTGTCCGATAAAATCAACAAACGCGAAAATCCCATTAATCTCCATATTAACTCTCGAAACGACATCATTAAACCCTTAAATAAATACTTACAGGAGCCGTGCCCTATATTCGGTAGACTCCAAAAGTAACATGCATGAGTCGCGGTATAATAAAAATCCCGTCACCCGTTTGATTGCTAACCGTTTCAGTTCCAAAGATATTCAAACAAAAATAAAATAATAATTGTATTTCGGGGGCACGTGAGGTGTTAATTGCTCAATAAATGGTCTCATGTACCACTTAAGTACTCGCTGGCTTCTATCCTGATTTAAAGGTTTAATTTGTTCGTTTACTCTAATATGCTGGGTAATATTGTCGCGTGCATTATTACTATATTAGATAGTTTATCTTATGTTGACAGAAGTGGACGACGCTCTGATAAGGAACTTAATTAGATTCATATTTGAGAATTCACTCCAAAAAAGTGCATACGTGCTTATATGATTGCCAAACAGGCAAGGCCTTAGTACGAATTTCAAAGGGTACCCTTGACAGCCACTTTGTTTCCAAACGTGGGAATTCTCATGTCAATTTGGAAAGTAGACTAGCAGGCTTAATCCCATTAGCATAAGGCAGACGATCGGGTCCAATCAGCCGAATTATTCCGAAAAACCCTAACAATAATTTTCAAGAGAGTACAATCTGGATTGGCGTCTGATTAGATTGTGTCAGTGTGCAAGCATATTTATCCATTCACCAAATAATTCCAACATCTTGCTTGATTTTTGGCCAGAAATACGATAAAGTTGATTTATAAATTGGTTACTTGCTCGATTCAGTCCATTTCGAATTGCCCCCGGCTCGTCATGGCACTTTTCTGGACGTCTTTGCATAAAAGTGAGTCTGTGTCTTATTTTTGCTCGGTCCTAATCTGATTTTACTGATCATGACCTCCCTTGAAGCGTACAGGTAAATATATTGGTTTGTTGTGAAACTTTCATTCACATTTAGTTTTCAATGCAAACGAAAGGTATCCCATGCATGCAAAAATTGAAATCTGCGTGACGCAAGTTATGAATTCGACATTTGAAAGTCGACCCCTAAAGGCAGCTCAATGTGCATTAGGCCTATGACATTTGTCACCACAATTGTTATCGAGGAATGAATCCAAACCATCAATCTACAACCTAATTCGAATATTTTGCCATTTTGTCATAATTTACACTTTATATTCGCCTATTTCATCTTGAATCGCCATTGCAAGGCAACCAGCTTCTCCCTTACGATAGCGTGTATTGGTCTGGTAAAGTCATCTGCTACCACGTTTTCAATATGCCGCTTCCACACAACATTCAGATTTGAGCTTAAATTCAAACCTGCCATGCGCTTTGTATCCATTCAATAAATTGACGATAATTTGTTGCACATCGGGGAAGATGACAATATCTGTTATCTTGTTACTGTTCCAATGTTTGTTTTTGATTATGGAGCTCCTCTGGTGATGCTTCTACAGTTAATTCAATTTATTGTGGAGTTTAGATGAGTATACGAAAGCGTTGCACAAGACCTCCTCTCGACGTGAAGCCACATCACCCAGATTAAAAATATCATCTTTGCGGAACCGCCAAACTTCTGCAAAAGATACCGCAATGGGCCGCATCCAGAGCGTTTGAAATGCAATAGCTAATGGGGGCTTATTAAGTGCTCCACCTTGAAAAAGGAAACGTGATGACGGCAAAAATGAAACGTAAATTCCAAACAATAGCCACCAAATATAACAGAATAGAACGTTTCGATCGAAGTATCCATTTCAATTAATAACAATTTGTTGAAATCAATTTTCAGCTTGACTCAAAAGGAAATGACCGCACGGTGAGGTTAATAGGGTTCGTGCCTTAAGTCTTTTGTATTGTAAATGGAATCAGCTGAACGTATGATGAGCACATGAAGCAAAATTTAGCGGTTTTTTGGTCGGAACATGTTTGAAGATCAGCAGGTGAATGGGGCTCATAATTAATTGGGCGTTTTGTCGGATCGCCGCGGCAAAGAGTTGATGAGTTGCATGCAGTGCAAAATCGTCACACTAGTTCATGGGAAAACGATGAAATTTTCACGCAGTCAGTTCTACCACATGCAGTTTCAATTTGATGCCACGTTAGGAATCTAATTCAATTATTTGAAAGTGACGTTGGATAATAAGGTATATTGTTAGCGATATTAAGGAAACATGAGTTTCAGTTAGTTGGGAATATAGAAAATCGTACGATTTGAGGTTGGCCTCACGTGAAAGTCGGCAGGATGATGCGTCCTATTTTTATGTGAAAGGGGAAAAAACGGCGGCAAATTCTTTTAGATTTTAACATCGGGGAGTGTGTGGAAAGTCACAATAATGCGAGTTGGATCGGACCGGCACATAGTCGGGAAAACACGAATTATTGATAATATTAACAATATTGTTTATATGCGCAATGATATTAAGAAACTATCTCTTTTTATTAACGGAAATCCACCAATGATATATTTGTGAATCAGTTGAAAATGAAACCGGAAAGTGGAGGGCTTCGCCTGCAATCAGAGGGTTTTGTAGAGTCCATGCCAATAGATGATGTACTGTCTTACCCTTGGAGATGCTTAGCCATTTATATTAAGATGCTATTGCCAGCTGCATTAAAAAAATTAAAAAAAAATTAACTGTGTGAACAATTATAGAAAGAAGAGTTAGCGACCAGCTTAACTGCTAAGTCATTGAAAATGCGATTAGACATGTGCTGAATATTCTGCTTCGAAATGTGTGTACTTTTAAAAATTGAAGCTTAGTTCACTGTCCCCTTCATTTGTGGAAAAAGTACCTCCACGATTAGCATTTACCTTCACTTAACAAAAACCGTTAGTTGTTATAACAAAGGTAGACTTTAAAAAAAGGTGGTTTTTTAAATTTTTGTGTTGTTGTTATTAAAACTAATAAAGAAATTAGCAAATCTTAAATACTGCTTTTTACTAAAATCTAAAAGCTTAACTAAAAAATTCTTATACACACTCCATCTGAACCACACACTCCTCAATACAAAAGGCTACGATTCCTTACTAAATGACTTTTGTAATAAAATTAATTCAGCCTTAAATTCGGCTTCATTTAATATAAATAAAGTAATGAAAACAAACGATATAATAGACAACGACATCGATCCATACCCGCAATCTACGAGTACTTCGACGGAGATGGTAACGACTTAGGAATCCATTAACTACAACAGCTGTGAACAGACTCTCAAAAATGATCCATGACGAAATATCTATCAACCGTATCGTCAAATGGAATAATATGTTGAGGCGCCTACCAAAAAATAGCAGTAAAATATGGAAACTGAATAAAGTCTTTCGACGGCGAAAATTGATGCCTCCATTACTTACAGCTGATAAATATATGGTGTTCGATAACAAAGATAAGGCAGACATGATATTCGAGATATTTCATAATGCACATAAAATCTTCGGACATCTGGGCAACTCAATGCTCAATGATATGGTGAGTAGTCAAATCCAGTGACTTTCATCGCCCAGTGATTTCAACTTGTCGTCCCCATCCGAGATCAAGCCTATTATTAAATCCGTGAAAGTTCCCGGATTCGGCAAAATTTAAAATTTAGTTTTAGAGAGCCAAACCTGGCAAAGATCCTCGTCTATCTGAAAATTATAGACCAATTAGTCATCTACCTTCAATGATAAAAATTCTGGAAAAAGTTATATTAACACGCCTTAATGACGTGATTGACAGATAAAGAATTATTCCAGATTTCCAGTTCGGGTTTCGTAAAAACTACTCGACGAACCACCAAACCTTTCGGCTCCAAAAATATAAAAAAAAACATTCGAAATTAAAAAATCAGTGGGTGTGGTAACTCTGAACATTCAAAAAGCCTTTGACTCGCTATGACACAATTGCCTTTTATTCAAAATGATAAGGTTCGGCATATCCATTTATTTAGTAAAGCTAATCCAATCGTTTCTGTCGAATAGAACTTTCACAGTACAGATTGGCGAATCGCAGTCATCCACAAAGACAATACCGGCAGGTGTTCCACAGGGGTCATGACTCAGTCCGGTGCTTTTCAATATATTTACTGCAGACATTCCAAAAGCGAAGGAATGTGAAATCGCTTGCTTTGCAGATGATGTTTGTATTTTCTGTAACGGTGACGATCCAACTCACATATCCTCAAAGCTTGAACGTCAGCTAGGAAAACTGTAGCAATTCTACTTTAAATGGAAAATTAATCTGAACACCTCAAAAACGCAAGCAGTTTACGTCACTAAAAACGTCACTAAAAAAAAAGAAGAACTAACCTACCAAGTTCAGCCTTAAACTTTCTGAATGATTCCATCTCCTGGCAGAATCAATTGACTTAAGTTTGATAAGAAATTAACAGGTCGCCCACACGTTGAAATGACCTCGGAGAAAATGAGGAAGACCTTCTGTTCCCTATCCCCCTCTTGAACAAGAAGTCTAAGTTATCTATCGATAATAAACTTCTTATTTGTAAGATGATCATACAACCAATTGCAAAGCATTACCTATTAGTCACGCAGTCACGTTCCCCGGTTTGGGGGACTTATGCTAAAACAATTAAAAGCTAGTTACAAATCACCCAAAATAAAATATTAAAATATATTACCAATAAACCATTCTTCTACTCAACGACAAGATTGCACAATGAAACTAAAATTAAAACAATGAATGAGTTAGTTGACAACATAACTTTTAAATTTATAGCAACCTGCTCAAATATAGATAACAGTATAATAAGATCTTTAGCTAACATATATGTAATTAAGTATACCCACAGATAACTACTAAGCATAGACTAAATTTAGGTTAAGAATTAGGTTAAGATTCTGATACATATATTTTTTCCACAAGGTTCTTCCCACTTTTCCTTAAAATATTACCTCTTAAATAACCGAATTAAATCAACAGAATTGATTACGCTAAGTACATAATACTAAAGAGTTAAGGATTCAGCCGGTATCTAGAGTGAAATAATTGTTCAGGCACACAATGTAATAATAAGATACAAAAAAATTTGAATTTGAATTGAATTAAAAAAGCTTAACTAAAAGTTACTGACATTCATCAGTCACAAAACACAGAAACCGAAATCTTTTAAGACCTTACCATAAAGCATAAGCCACTTGAAGGATATCTTAATTCTACCTTAAAGCAATTTTCAATATCACATCACCGAAAATTCGCAGTAAAAATTGGCCGATGAAGCCTGCAAATATTTGGCGTCCAATTTGTGGTGGGTAAGATTTGTCAAGTTAATAACTCTGAAATGGACCATTAAAAAAGGCGCGTGGTACTGTTAGTCACGAGCCACAAAAATCGAAACTTTTTTGGATTTTAATATCAGACTACGTTAATCTACCTTAAGGCTACCATAGGCTACCTTAAGGTCACTTCATCATTTTTTTAATCCTTCGTCAGTAAATAGTTGCAGTGGAAAATAATTGAAATTTGGTTGAAAAGGCTAGAACATATCTGGTGCCCAACGTGGGGTCAGTGTGATTTTATCTAGTCAATGAAATGGGAGTGAACAATCTAATAGACGCATAGACCTTACCTTAAGGATACATTTTGATTGTTATGATAATAGAGTATTGTTCAATCAGGAAGGACATTTCGCGCGCCTTCATAATGACAACCTCTTTAAATGAACAGTCTGTGTATTAGCGCTGAGCCTGCTACGAAGTGCTAACCATGTGTATCATAGATTATCAACCACATGATAAATGCCTTCATGAGTCTCACTGTTTTCTCGATGAATCAAGGCAGCATCTGATGAATTGATCCATCGTGTGGGTGAAACCAGGGGAGCATGGGTGGGATGGCGTTTACGCCGAATATAACGCTGTGGTCTACTCCACTCAACTTATTTGTCGAGACTCTTCTCAAACTCATCGACGTCAACAAGAATATCATCAATAACCTTTTGATGACTTTGTTGATGATATCGAGCGTATGCAGAAGATCTTCTGCGTCGGCCAATTTTCGGGACATGATGTTGATGTACGCTGCTAATTGTGTCGACTTGATGAGTAGCGTCTTGCTGTTGTCCATATTCATAGCCTGAATAGCGTATTCCAGTGCTAGATTGAAGAGCCTCGGTGTCAGTCCATCGCCCAGTTTCAGACCAGTGCGTGTTTCAAATAGATCAGTAAGTTTATTATGGATCCTGACTTGTGAGACGGAGTTGGTCATCGTCATCTTTGTTAGTCCCACTAATTTGGCCGGTATACCAAATTGCAGGACGATGTTGTACAGTACTCCACGATCGATACTGTCGTATGCCTGCTTGAAGTCGACAAAGATTTGGTATACGTCTACGTTGTATTCCTAGGACTTCTGGAGTGTCAGTTGGACCGTAAAGAGCTGATCGGTTATGGAGCAACCAGGTCTGAAACCGCTTTGATATTCGCCAATGATTCGTTCTGCGTACGGTTTTACTCTATTTTCCAGAATTTTCGTCAAAATTTTATAAGACTTACAAAATAGTGATATGCCCCTGTAATTCTCACACCGCAGTTTATCTCCCTTTTTGTGAATTGAACAGATGATGCTTCTGCGCCAATCGTCTGGGATCACCTCGTCCTCCCATACTCGCAGGAGTAATTGATGTATGGCATCAACCACACCCGTTCCACCGAATTTTAGCAGTTCAGCTGGAATCTGGTCAGCGTCCGGCGCTTTATTTCGTTTTAGTGACCGAAACGCGAGATCAACTTCCTCTATTGTCGGGGGTTGTATGTATGTTGATATCCCTACAGCCTCAGCAGTATCACTCACTTTCATTCGCCTATCGTCGTCCAATACGATACTATGCACTTTTTCGGTGGTTTCCGGTATGATTGCGGTTTTTGGCCGCCCTTCACGTGGGTCGTCTTCGAGGGACGTGCAACCACGTTTAATTGCAGCTGCCCATTTTTTACCAGTTGACATCCAATGAGCAGAGTCCCCGTAGACTTTTGTTAACTTCGGATGAATTTCCTTAGGGGTTAATCCATCCAAAACGAAGAATTTTATGACCCCATGATATTTAAGTTTCTCCATTTTAAGGAAAAACACGTACTGCAAGAATTCGTGTAAACAAACAACTTGAGAGAACAGGCTGGAACTTGTCATACGAACTACGAGTAATGACATGTGCAGCCAGGCAGGAAACATAAGTTTTTGCTGATTGTAACGGTATTTCTGTGTCAGGCCGAGAACTTTTCACCATACCCTCGTATGTGTTAGTTGAAGTGATGATGTGGGTCAATAACCGTTCCGCAAATAGCATGTAATCCTCTCTGTTTAACCGCTTAGGCTTTCTCGAAAATATCAAACTTTCTTCGCGATTCATTCCCAATTGTTAACAGGCTAAAGAGAGGAGTTTCCTTTGGTCTTGCGTTGTCCCTATTGAAAAGAAGTTTATATTCCGCTGAACTTCGCCCAGAATTTGCAGAGTTCCATCCAGAGCGCACAATCAATAGCGCGCTCGCTAGCCATGTGGTCACTGCCACCGCTCTACGATGCTACATATAGAGAGACAAGCGCTACGAGCTTGTCAATATAAAGACGGCACGAATAGGAGGTGCATGCTAGCAACTGCACCATCAGAAAAATATCAGCAAGGCATAGCCGCATAGTAATGCAAGAGATGTTGACATGCCCATACCCCCATGCCCATGAACAGCGCATGACTACGAGTACTATTCTAACTACATTTTCTGGGTCCATTTCTTATTTTCAGTTATTTACTTATGCGCAAAATTATTTGTTGTATGTACATATATGCGAAGTATGATCACAAAATAATGGAACCCCTCAATCACATGTCGATGGATCGTCGCGGCGCTGTTTTTTTTTTCGATGTCAGCGGATTTCCGCATTTTTAATCTTTACACCAAATTCATGGTTCATTCACCATGACAATGCGCCTGGCCGCTCAGCGTTGTCAATTCGCGAGTTTTGTGCCAAACGTCGAATGACTGCCCTTCCTCGACCTACCTCCTCAGACCTGGCCACCTGCGATATTTTCGAAATTAAAATCTGTGGTGAAAGGGCGCCGTTAAATACATTTGAGCAAATTCGCCATAAATTTTAAATACTTCGCGCTTAAATGACAATAACTTGGAAACTAAGCCAAATTTTAGCAATCTGTTTAAAGTCACTTACACGGAAGGTTATGACAGTTGCAGTGCTGCCAATCGCCCGCCGGCACAGCGATCCATCGACGTGTAATCGAATGGGTTCCGTATGAGAAAAACGTTTTAAATTTTTCACTCCATTCCTTTGAAGATGAAGGAAACGGGCAAAAGCGGCAATAATAAGGCTTGTTTTGAAAGCAAATTACTCGAAGAGCCAGTCGTCAATGATGTAACAATAATTAAATTTTCAAATTGCAACAAAATAAAAAAAAACTTCAATTAGATATGTGTTTCTGAAAAATAAAAATAAAATTTAAGGATATTATGTATATTTAAATAAAATCCCTTCCACAATTCAATTGCGCAAATCTGCATTGCTTCATTTCACCTAAGTGCCATACATCGATTATGGCAAACATTCTCGACAAATTTGTCTCACTAGACTATCGTTGGCAATTTGTAATAAATAAATCGGGCAAACGACAAAATTCTACTTGTGCTTCCAACTTCGGCTCCCACTCACTAGACGAAAATTTCTTGTCCAAATGTTTTCCAGGTGACATGAAACAACACTTAGAAGTACCATTTTGTCTCTATTGAATATTGAATGGTACCGTCTTCTGCGTCCCAATCTCTCCTTGACTGGGATACTGTATTTATATTATACACAGGAATCTCAAGTTCTGATAGTATAGGATTCAAATTTCCTCGTACAGCTATGTCTTATTCGCATTAACATATTATATACAATTGTATGTATGCTACGAGTAGTAGCTGACTGTATTGAGTGCTTTAATGTATATCTGGGGATGATGATTCAATTCCTTGTGTGAATATTCAGATGTTTAAGGACTGGCACTGGGAGAGAATCCCTCGCGTATTCATCCATTTCCATATTGTATCTTTAAGAGGTGTGTGATTAGGCAGAGATTTAAGATTTCATGTGTTAGGAAAATATTAAATGTACTCGTATGAATAAAAAGATATACCGAATGTGATGAATTTCAACCTTTTGGACAACAATATTGTTTTGCTGAATTAGGCGTTGACAAACTTGAGTTTCGAAATAGGCACTGCGTCATATTTCCATCCTACTTCCAATCTCTTCAATAGTTATTTATTTATCATTGCCTGGCTGGCGTAATCTCGGTCCTTTGGTCAGCTTTATTCCCACAACGGATGCAACCATCAAGTTGGCGAGTGGTGATGCCTTGAGCAGTTGTTATATCGGCTTCCTGATCGCTAACACAAATTAGTCGAGGTCGCCGAGCACATTCCGCAGTTCCGCACTATTGCAAAACTATGCAAAATGAGGGGTATCACAACGGACCCAGTAGTGGTCTATGTGCCTTCTAGGCAACCCATCTAACCTAATCTAACCTATGCAAAATGACATATTCTGCATAATATCAATGAGATTGTGCGGCAGGTTCAATTTATTGAGGAAAGTAAGGAGTTTTTTGGGTACTATACTGGTAGCCGACAATATTACAGGCACTATTTGTACACTTCCAAGATGCCAAAGTTGTTTGATCTCTTGAGCTAGTGCACTATAATTTGTCCTTTTCTCTGCATGCTTTCTCTCGATGTTGCTATTATGAGGGAAAGCAACATCGATTATGTATGCAAAGTGACTCGTTTTGACGACTAGGAGTACATCGGGTTTGTTGTGGGCGACCAGGTGATCAGTGTTCACCTAGCGATCCCAGTACATTGTCAAGTGAGTGCTGTCAATGTCCACTGCTTGTGGAGTGTACTGGTAGATCGGAAGGGTTCCACTAATTAGCCCGTGCTTGTATGAAAGACCCGTGTACTCTACCGGTCCCATTACAGAAAAGCCAGAGATGAGATCGTCAGTGTTTCCAACACCGAACCACACATTCTGCAGCAGTCGTCATCGACCCGTTGCTTGCATATATGCACGATTGGGGACATGAATGGCAACTATCTATCCTTCTTTTTCAGCAAAGAGTTATCCTGCATGAAGCCACCCGTTTGGCAGGTGAAGATTGACAAAATGCTGCCAAAGGCAACTCTCATTGCCTTTGGCTTCCATTTGTCGATATTCCCTTGGTCTGACTTCAGCAGACTTAACGGAGCAAATGGTTGATCCTTCAAGTTGAGTGCACGATTGGGGACATGAATGGCAACTATCTATCCTTCTTTTTCAGCAAAGAGTTATCCTGCATGAAGCCACCCGTTTGGCAGGTGAAGATTGACAAAATGCTGCCAAAGGCAACTCTCATTGCCTTTGGCTTCCATTTGTCGATATTCCCTTGGTCTGACTTCAGCAGACTTAACGGAGCAAATGGTTGATCCTTCAAGTTGAGTGGAGTTGAACCATCATCTCAGCATCATACAGAGGACTTGATGCTGCTTTGCCTCTGAGGTAAGTGCGAAGTGAGTTGACTGGCTGGTGGCGTAATTTAGCAATGTCAACTAAACCTCTACCTCCGACGTCACGAGGTAGACATTCGCCGTACTGACGATTTTGGATGTAGCATCCGCAGTTTGGACATTGGAACACGTACCACCCTTCAATATCCGCCTGCAATGTGACAGATCACCAGACTATTCAGAATGAATAATGCCAGTGATCGCACTTATTTTGTTCCTTCCCGATAAACTGAATTTTAACACTAATTATAAACTGCGACAGAACTCAAATAGCAGTCTTTCTCTCAATTCGTACATACTGGAGTATTCACCTTGCAGAACACCTAAGTATTAATAAAAGTCTGCTGCCTTCGACACTGCATCTATGTGGATATCATCCAAGCTGAAGCCGGTGTACGGTGCGTGATCGCCTTTGCGAATGGCGCGGATTCGACATTTGTCCAACCCGAAGTTCATCCGAATTCAGTTTGGTCAAAAAGTTGACTAGAACAGAATCTACGCTGTCAAACGCTTTGGCGTAATTGATATAGAAGCCATACAGACTCCTGCGATTGTGCGTGGCTTGTACTACTACAACCGAGTCGATCGTGAGTGGAATCGGATCTTTCCACCCCCTAGATCTGACCCGGCAGCCCTTTTGCTCCTCGGAAAGGATTTTGTTCAGCTCGAGGTGCTAACAGATCCTGCCACTAATAATGGCTGTAATGTGTAGGGTCGTTCAAAAAAGGCGACGCATTTTGTTTTTTTTTTTTTCAATTAAAAGGCTTGTGAGTTAATTATGGAAACGACTTTTATTTCAAATGAAAGTACAATCGATGCCATAAATTATGGAATACGATATCGTTCAAATTTCGGCCGCGGAAACGCTGGCACGAGTGAATACGCTGGACCCAATTTTCAATGACTCGAGCACACAAATCGGTCGAAATACCAGGAATTTCGCGTCCGATGTTGGTATGTAGCTCTTCTAATGTTGCTGGCTTATTGGCACAGACCAGCAATTTAATGTAACCTCAAAAAAAAAAAAGTCCAAAGGGGTCAATTCGCACGGACGAGGCGGCCATTCACGAGGACCGTTGCGTGAGATAACTCGCTCGCCCAACTTGTTCTTCAATAATTCGATTTTATTGTACGCTGTATGGCATGTTTGGCTGTCCTGTTGGAACATAACATACATACATATCGTCCAAGTCCATAGCGTCGAGCTGGTCCCAAAAATACTCCGATATCATGGCCCTGTAGCGATCACCGTTGACAGTTGTTGGCGCGCCGCTTTCATTAAAAAAGAAAAATGGGCCGATGACGCCGCCGGCATGAAAACCGCATTAAACAATTATTTTTTCCGATACAGGTGTGTCTCGTGCATCACTTCAGGCTGCTCACTCGACCAAATGCGGCAATTTCGCTTATTGACAAAACCATGGAGCCAAAAGTGAGCTTCATCCGAAAAGATGATTTTCTTGTGAACTTTGATAATAAAATTGAATAATTTGCAAATGTTGTTGAAGCGTGTATCTCTCCATGATTAAATGGCATAGACTGACGTTTTAATATGTGAAAAGGTTGCGAAGCCAACTTCACTCCTATTTGAGAAATGTCAAAAACAAAATGAATCGTCCCTATTGAAAACCCCTATATTTGTAAAGTACCGGCAAGCATGTTATTGGGCTCGTTTCAGCAGGGCTTTTCACTGTGTCCTGTTTGGGTAATAAATAGGTTACACCTGCTGTGAGCAATGGTGAAAAGTCCTCAGGCCTATTTACCAACAGATTAATCTCTTGTGCGAGCTGACCACATATACTTGGGAATTGCTTAAACCAAAAATTCTGCAATTTATTAAGACTATGCAATCAAGCTGGCATGGCGGGTGGTTCGGGAGTGATCCACTCTGAATGTTGGGATTGTTGAGTCAAAGTCAACCCCAGTACTATTCCACGTCAGCCATCGAAAAGTTTATTGTGGGGCTGGCCTGTTGCTCCTCGTTCATAGACTTGTACATGTTCCGCCGGTTTTGGTGAAAGCAGCGTTCTGAACACTTCTGGAGAAGCTCAGCATGTATTCGTCGGAGACGATTTAAGCTCTCCACAAATCAGCGCGGTACGCGGTAGCGGTACGGTACAGCGGTACAAATTTACATGGCGGTATATGCGAGCTCTCATTTCATACGCGGTATACCGGGGTAAAGTTAGGGTATTGCAGTGATACACTTTTGTGTACCGCGGCAAAGCTGCGGTACTGAACTTTTGTATCGCAGCCGGCACTTTTGATCGCGATGTACCGCAGGCGGCAGTATCGATGGTACCGTGCTCGTAACGCGGTGGTTTGAATGGGGACGCGGTATGCTGCTACCGCTGAGTACCGCTATACCGTACCGCGCTGGTTTGTGGAGAGCTTTATGATGACTATGAGCTTCTGTTTTAATGTGTCCAGTACTTTCAACAAAGGAGTTCCGGAAAGAGTGGAATTTTTGCGGAGGATTTTTTCCACTATTTTGTTCAGCCGCCTACAGGTTATTGCCGGCGACAGATTGAGTCAATCAGTCAATATACTGTGACAAGGAACCTCTCTTCCGCTCAAGAAGAATCTTTCAGACTGGTTCTTGTTTTTGTCTCACGCCGACAACGCTATCACGGATCCTCTGACCATCAATCTGATAGCCGCCTCTGTACCACCATACACAAGGGATCGTAATTCCAGCAACGTCATATCTGCACTTAGTCTGAGTGCGATCGCACTGTTGATTTTATAAAGAATATCTGGTCTTGCAGTGGCTGTATGTAGCGTGGGAATTCTAGGTCTGTGTAAAGGATCTGTTTCCTGATATAAGCAAGCTCTTTCTTATTCGTCGTGAACTTCAGCAGAGACTTCCACATGGCGGTGAAGTAGTGTACTTCATTTGGCGTTATACTTACGCCTCTGCGGGACAGAGTGAGATAATGCTGGTGGGGATGCCACATCCTGCCTCGCCGACTCTTGGCTTCGAGTTGCCTCCATAGCCTCAAGTCGTTTCTTTCCCTTGTCGTCTCCGGTATTGCTGGCATCCCTTCCAGCAATGAAGCGGTACTGATCTGAGACTCGCTGCATTGACACATGCTCATATTGCGGAAATCGCTCGACGAATCTCTGGTGTACTATAGCAAGGTACAATATGATGTTGTCCCTTGCGAGAGTTCGATCTCGTAGCACGCACGGGTGGTAAAAAGATTCATTTCCTCTGTCCATTCTATCTGTTGCCTACGCGAGCCCGTGGTCGCCTAGATGTCAGGCAAAACATCAGTTGCAGGTGGAAGAGGGCTCCTTGATGTCGCTGGAGCGGTGCCCTATCTGCCAGTTTGTGCACTCGCGGCAGTTGGTCTCATTTTAGTTTGTGGGTCCACGCCCCTACCTCCGTTTAACGCCGGCGACTGTCCCTCTTGTTCAGAGGGGAAGCTCTCGTCGGAGGTCGCCACTCCCTCCGATACTTGGACAGATATCCCCGCCCTCCTTCCTCTTGTCATGTTTCTTGTTTGCATGATTTTTAATTCTCCCATATGAGGAGCCCTGTTAGCCGGTTTATAACGTTGTCCGGGGTGAACGTGGCTAAATGGTTCAGATCGGACATAGGGTTTGCTTTTTGCATTATTATTTTTATTTGTTTGAATATTATTACTACAAGGTAGTGCTAAATAAAATATAGTGGCTAATGTCCTTGTAGCTACTATGATTTGTACTCCAATGATGTTTTCATTTTTCAAATAAACCATTTAAGATTTCACAAATTACTTGCATTACTTGGATTCACCTCTATTAAATGGACTGGAACTACCACATGTTGCATGACAACTGCATTAAGTTCCTTTTAAAAACACTTGAAATCTCAAAATATGTCTGTATGCTCAAGACGAGTACATCTATTTCACTGAACAAAAAGCCCATTGTTCACAATTTATGGCGTGTAAACCAAATCAGCGGGAACGATTTGACCAAAGATGCAATTCGATATTGTCATGAAATAGAAACGTCTGCATAATACCCGGAAAATAGGACAACCGGCTGTGACAGATTTTCTTTTTAAACGCCCTCAATATGTGTTCGAAAAACATGTAGTTACAAAAGGTGAGTAGACAAAGTCAGTGAATATACTCGAAAGGATCTTATTAGAGTTCTCTCGTACAAGGACCTCACACACTTTTTCCTATCATGGCGATTCGAAGTGTGACCCAGTTTTTTGTCGCTGGCTTTTTTGTGTTATTCTCTGAATAACATAAAAAAGCAAAATAGACTTTAGAACTTCTGGGAACATGAATATTTATCTCTGAAATGTTTTCGGTTCATTGTATCACTATGGCGCTACTGGGCATTAGGCCCATGTATAATTTCATAATCAGCTCGATCCGACTTTCAATGAATTTCCTTTGATACCCACTTAATGATCACTTATAAAAATGACCTGCTGCGATACGATGCTTGTATATATCTTATGTTATGAGACTATTGAAATTCCCATTATAAAACCAGAACCATAACAACTAAAGAAATGAATCAAAAACGGTAGCCAATTCTCGAAATATCTTCCACTTGGAGGTCCATTTATCACAAATGTGTCTCGTACGAGCTTTAATGATAATGCCGTGATTAAGTCTTAGCCACACAGGAACAGCAAAAAGTGATTACCATAAAACCACAAAAAGAATATTATTTTTGACAATTATTAATAAACAGTTTTATGTTACGAAAAATCTCAGGCCTGAGTTCAGCTCCGAGCGATTTACAGACGTGCTACGCTACGTTTTTGTATCATATGCACGGTGAATGGCAGCCGTATACGCAGAATGCAAATTTTTTTGAGGTCAGATTTCTTAGTTCTCAATTTCTGGACAATATATATTAGTTTTTTTTTCCCTTGCTGTTCAGTTGACCTCAAGGTTTTGTGAGTAATTACATTTCTTGGAAGGAAGTCAGACATGCGGCTGGCCCGATGAAAATCTGTAACCGAAATGTTATATGCACAATATGTGTACTGTTCATGTCCTTCGCCTAATGACCCCGATAAATTGTTTGACATCAATTTTCAACTAATCACCTCCTCATATTTCTGAATAGTTGGTTGTCTGTATTTGCTTGGCACGGACTTGGTTTCGGTTAGGGTAGGACACAAGGGATATTGGAAAAATGAAAAATGGTGTTATGGCTTTTAAGGGTTTCAGTAATTAAGAAGGCATTCCAGAAACAGTTTGCTGATTCGATGTATCAAGTTGTTCAGGCATATGATCGTTATATTTTCTTCCGTCAACTCTAACGTGGATACGGTCAATGGACAGGATTTGTATTAGACAAAATACTGTTGTATGGGTATTAACCCATTCTTAGTCGATTAGCTGGCCATACACACATGTTCTGTCATTTGGAAAAGTCTGTCTCCTGGAATAGGCAATAGTCATACGCACATGCACGCATTCTTTCATTCGAAAAATAATTCGCAAACCACCTACTTTCAAAAATCATGTGCGTTAGTAGTCATTGCCATGAAAGACAGCAAAAGATTCCAGCTATCATCTTCTAAATTTCAACACGACCGCGAGCCACACAAATTATGTTTTTTTACGGTTCTATACAAAAAACAAAATCTTTATGAAAACGGTGTTTGTCCGTCCGTCTGGGCAGAGAATGTCTCGTGAACGGTTGGATCTAAATGAACAAAGTTTTGTGGGAATATGAAGGATTGCTATAATGCGTGACTCAAAGCTTTTCATTGTAATAAGAAAGCACACCATGAGCCACTGCACGTTAAATATACATGATGTTGATATCATCAAAGAAAAAGTTAATAATAGTATAATAATGTGACTTCAGTTGGTACCCTCTGGACACCCTTAAATGAGCCTAAGCGAAAAGTATTAATGCCATCCATTAACAACATTATCGGGAAGGAATCTACCAAGTTTCATATCAATCGCATAACATTATTTATTCACGAGAGCATGGGCATACTATATTACTACTACACTACCCTTGAATAGGGTTTAACGATGGGCCTTCAACCCATTCTTGTTAAACTATTCCATGGAGAAACCTGGAAAATTGCCTCGTATTGTACGGATCAACAAAGACGACCACGCAAACGGCTAAAGGATTTTTCTTTCGGATCCTGGAACGTATGCTCCCTAAACAAACCGGGGGCCGAGAAGGCCCTCCTACAACATATCGAGAAATACAAACTGAGCATCACTGCAGTCCAGGAAACAAATTGGCTTGGCAGCGAGATTAATGAAATGAAATAGCACATAATTTTCACAAGCAGTAAACCATCTAGACTCAAGGACTTTGAAGTTGCATTTATCTTGAACAAACACCTCAAACCGCACCTTATTGACATCAAACCTATCAATGAAAAGTTGTGTGCGATTTGCAGTAGGACTAAATTTTTCAATCTTTGCCTAATCAATGTGCACGCCGCCGCTGGAGTGAAGGAAAAAGCAGTGAAAAAATCGAATTTTACGGTCATCTGGAATTTTTTTTTCGATTCACCTGCAAACGACGTCAAAATACTGCTGGGAGATTTTAATACGAAAGTTCGAAACGAAAGTTAGCATCGGGTAACCACAGGAAGACACAGCCTCTACGAAGAATGTAATGACAATGGTCAGCGACTAATTAATTCGCAAGCAGCAGAAATCTGCTCGTGAGCTCAACGTGCTTCCAACATCGAAGTATTCATAAACCAACTTAGAAATCTCCAGATAAACTCACCGTCGACCAGAATGACCACATCCTTAGATGGGCTTCCAGTGTGATGGGTGTCCGATCAGTCCGAGGAGTAAACTGTGATTCTGACGATCACTTGGTGAAGAGAACCTATCGGTGTAGATATTCTTCAGTGTACCAATCATTAATATGACCTCCCTAAATTTTTGTACTGAACAAACTTGAGAGGGAAACCACGGGGGGGGGGGGGGGGGTGACCTTTTCCATAGTCCTCCACGTGGGCGCCCCCTGGTAACGGCAGTGTTTCAAACCGCTGACGGCGAAGTTTTAGCGATAAGACAGTTTGGAAAAAGGCAAATTCCTGTAGCCTGAATGGCTGACCAACACCTAAGCGTCTCAGGTTTAGTAGGATGGAATGACCTGCAACATAGTTGTTTGAACTCCAGCACGTTTACTAGACTATCTGCAGCAGCTATCTTCACTCCATGTCAAGAAACCTGGAACAAAAGTCTCGGATTGCAGGCGGCCAAGGCCCGACGTCGGGCTGTTGCGCCACGATGATGATGATGATAATACCACAGCGGCGCGCAGGCATATACAGCCGCCCTCGAGGAAAAACTAACGCCTATGGTACACAAAATCGGCAATACGGGTGTCCACGAGTTTTGGGAAAAACAAGAAATACAATCAAGGACGTCCCCGAGAAGCTCGTGTGACATAAAGCCCGACGAGCGCGAAATTATTGGTTCGACAAAGAATGCGAAAAATCTTTAAGCGTAAAGAACAAGGCTTGCAGACAATGTATCAAACATCCAACTGGAACAAAGTGTGAAAAATATAACGAGCTACGGCAATGTAGCATACAAACATACAGACTAGTAAACTCGATTAAGAATGGCTATCAACACAGGACGTAGCCACTGTAAAGACAAGGATGGAAACATCTATTTTGAAGAACTTCTCAATCCTACATCTAACGTCCCCATACAAGAAGCCCCGATCGATGACGACATGATCGATCATGGCCCCAATACACAACTCCCGATAGTAGAAGAAGTTGATTTCGCCCTCTGAAGTCGCCCAAACCAAATAAAGTGCCGGGCGCAGACGAGATGCCAGCTGAACTGCTAAAATCTGGTGGAACGCGCCTGTCAAGAGCCATACGCATAGACGTCGACAATGGGGGGGGGGGGGGAGGGATCTTGTGCTTTAACAAGGCTCCTGAGGAAAAAACATATCAGCTTAACTAGCCGATCCCTTGGATAATGAGAACCAGTGTGAAATTAAAATTTACCCAAACCAATATGGTCATATGAAACTCGTCGTTCAATTTAATTATGATTCCTCAAGACGCTCTTAAAACTTAATGAATTTTTTGTGTGATCTATAATGATCTAAAGAGGTGGACGGCTAAAATATTTGAATTTAATTCATTATTTAAGGTTACACTGGAGCCAGTTCACTTAATCTGAAACTGTCAAATACATACAATTTTAAGCTCACCATGAACATGCACTTATCAGATCACAAAAAAAAGCTTTTCATCTAGAAATAATTGAAAAATTGGCCTGGACCTTAATACTTCATTCTTAAAAACAAGCAACAAACGGCATCATACAACGCTAATGACAACTCGAGACTTGTGAATAAATCGGCTCGAAATTGGTTCCCCTCAATCGTAAGACTAGTTCGATGTATGAGACTATACATTCGAAATGATATCGAATATCAGCCTGCCTTAAGGCGCCGCTTATAAGCTGCGGCAGCGGCACATAAGGGGAAAGATCGGCCGCGGCTCAAATCGCTTGTTAAGCTGCAGCTTAGAAACGGCGCCTAATGGTCGCCACACATGATCGCGCAAAACCGAGCTTCCATAGAACGGTGAAAATGAGGAGAATTTTTTCTACATGTTGTATGAAATTGATGGTTCAATGGAAGTTCAGTCGTGGTTGTGCGCGATCATGTGTGGCGAGCTTATGACGTAGACATTTTAGCTAGGGCTATTGGGCTGTTCCGCTCGTGAACCCATCATCAGCCATAATGGTATATGGCACAAAAAGTTCACACAACAAGTCAATTCGACAGTCAATCAAAAAAATATGAAAAGTTGTCGTGTCCAGACCCCCCTAAATTTTTGAGAAGTCTGCAGCTCAGGTAATACATCAACTATTTCTGCGAATCTGGGAGGACGAGATGATCCCAGACGATTAGCGCAGGAGCATTATTGTCACATTCACAAAAAAAGGAGATAAATTGCGATTCTGAATGTAAGCAAGGCGGTGAACTGGCACCGACGATCTTCAACCTGGCACTTGAACACGGCACCTGGGTAATGAATCCGGACCACCGCTGCATACATAAGTGGTAGTGTATGCAGACGACATCAACATTATGTCCCGAAACCTGCCCGCCACAGAAGAACACGTCTGCAAAAGAGGTTGGACTACGGAATATCGAGGACAAAAAAAAACATAATGATAAAATCAAGAACAAAGACGCCACAACAACCGAACATCAACGTCGGATACCTCAGTATCGAATTCATAGATGGCTTCACATACCTGGATAGTTACCTGTCAAATGACACTAACGAAACTAACAAAATCAAGCGACGGAACAGCTAGCAAATAAGATTTTTTTTTATCAGTCCTCCCCATAATGAAATTGAAGCATTTGCACAGAATTACGAAGCACATTTGAACGAAAGGTCCTTCACCGATTTTCGAAGCAGCTTTCGACCGAAATGGATGGTGCATCCGGTACAACCATGAGCTGTACGAATTGTACGATGAGCGGGAAGTTTCGAGAATCGCCAAACTACATCGTCGTCAATGGCCAGGTCAAGAACGGGCGATAACCGCACAACCTAAGAAAATGTTGAAAGAACGCAGCAGAGGAGCGAGATTATTAGGAATACTGAGAGCTCGTTGGGAAGGCTTAGTAAATGCTAACGCCGAACAACTGCTGGGCTACCGAAATTGGAGGACGCGGTCACGTGACCGAGATAATTGGAGGGCAATGATCCAGGCGGCCAAAGCCCGACGTTATAGTGGACTAAAATAGGTTAGCGGTTTGAAAAATAATAACTTTTTGGTTTTTTTATTTTATTTTATTTAATACATTATTTTAATACAACAAAATATACATATGGGAGATGTGTTTAGACTATGTTCGAAAAATGATCTCTTTGAGATGACGTCCGTTGCTTGCTTCGCATAAATGATCCCTTTCTACTGTGTGCTCCATAATTTAATATCGCTGGCCGCAGAGCACTGATTTCCGCTGTGATATTTTGCATCAATTGCTAAAACGTCGTAGATCTACATAGACTCTATCTTTTAAATAGGCCCACAAAAAAGTCCAGAGCCGAAAAGTTCTGTTAAAATTTCTAATGTGAATTCAGCTGTATGGAAAAGGGCTCCGTCCTGCTGAAACCATATGTTAGATCGATTCTGTATAAAAGGATGTACCCAGTTGTTGAGCATATCTCGATATAGTTTTCCATTTACTGTAAGTGCTTGACCATTCGCGTTTTTGAAGAAGATCGAACCGATGAATCCCTCTGAGGTGACACCGCACCGAATAGTGCATTTTTTCGGAATGCAATTCTCGCGGTTGCAGTTCTGTGGAGTTCTGCGTGCTCCAAATCCTGCAGTTTTGTTTATTAACCGTTCAACAGAAAATTTGCCTGATCCGACATAATGAGACGTTGTATCAATCCTTCTTCTTCCCTAACTAATTGATGGAACCGAATGGCATAAGCTAGTCGCTGCTGATAATCGCAGGTTTCTACTCCTATACCAATTGGGTCTTGTACGGAAACATATAAAATCCATGCAAAAGCGCCGTAATGTAGTGTGAGATATACCCAGTTGAGATGATCTTCTTGGAGTCGATGTTGAGGAGTCCTACAAATAAAAATTGTTGCCTGACTTAATATCCTCAAAAAAAAAAAATAGAGCTAATGACCTGTTTTAAAAGTTGCGCTATTTGCCCTCTACCTGCAACGATTTATTCGTAATAGATTCAACTGCAAAAATGATTTTTTTTTGCAAAATTTCGAATGCACATGATCCGAAGGATGACCTACCTGTTACCTAATGTTAACTTATCTCCTATGGGATTAGTTTATCGTCTCGAAGTTAAAAAAAAATTATTTTCAAACAAAAAAGTTTGATTAGTTCATTAGTTCGGACTCCTAACCTGCTTACATACATATCTGTCTACAGTGCAGCTTCCCATTTTAAAATTCTGACTTTGAGAGGTAAGAGATGGAGTTTTTTATGAATTGGTATGTAGGATACTAAATCATGGGTACGACATTTTAATTATGGTGTTTTTTTATCCATCTAAGTGGTACCAAGAGGACCGAGGAGCCGATATTTACACCCCAAAATAAGCGCTCACTACAAAACCCTCGAATTGCGGACACAGCTCTCTATATTTTTCAATATAAAAAGTGCATTTCATCTCTCACTCTCTATCATTGCCCATTTACAAGTGACGGACTTCCAAATGAACGTGTGTGTATGGCGAGCTAAAGATGGAGATGAAGAGTTGGAGAGAGATTATAATTCGTTACTCACTTCGCGGGTGATTAGCACAAAACTATAGACACATCGTCCGCGCGTACGCATGTCTGCAGGGGGACTCCTCAAGGTGGAGTCCTCTCTTCTCTTTTATGGAATCTGACTTACACCATAGAATTCGAACGGTTGGGTTGTAAACTCATTGCAAGTACATCGTAATTCTCATCTCGGCAAATTCCCAGATATCCTTAGTAAGTTAATGCAGAGGGCCCTGTGTGTTCTGGTGAGGTGGACGAGTGAAGTGGGTGTTAAAGTAAATCCGACCAAAACTGAGTTCGTTCTTTTCACTAGGAGGGGGATTGTCCCTTCGTTTAAGCCGCCGTTGTTGGATGACATTATGCTTGTTATCGCTGACAAAGCTAAATTTCTTGGACTCATCCTGGATAGGAAATTGTGCTGGAAGTCTAATATTCAGAAACGAGGTAAAAATGCCACTGTCGCATTATACTCGTGTAGAATGGCTATAGGTAGGAAATGGGGCCTGCAACCGAGGGTAATTTACTGACTGTATGTATGTGTCGGTTCTCCGCCCCATTCTTATGTATCGGATAGTGGTGTGGTGAAGGGCACTTAGAATCGCATCCTTCATAAGCCTGTTGGAGAAGTTCGAACGCTGGTGTATGCCGCTATTACGGAAGCTTCAAGTTCTACGCCTACTGCAGCCCTTGAAGCCATGCTGGACATCCTTACCGAGCAGCTTGCTGCCAATGTGACTGTTCGTCTTCGTGAAACGGGTCAATGAACCCCGTTTACCACTGGACATTCGTCCATTCTGAATAGTTTGGATGTTCCTGACACCACGGACTATACCTCACCCAAGAATAAATAAAAAAATAACTGGCGCAACAGTCCAATTTGAACCACGGCCTCGAGATGAGTTAGCATCATCTCATTTTCTAGATCGTGACGGTTTTTGTGCAGAGGTATGTGATCAGCAACACGCTCAACCGAGTTATTTACCCCATAATGGGTACTCATTTAACAGCTGAGTGGACTCATAGTCCGACACGTAAATCCCCGGAATCGAACCGGAGCCCAGTGCGTTGAAGGCGAATGTGCTAACCGTTGCGCCATCCGGACTACACCTCACCCAAGAAACTTTTGGAAAAAAAAACTGCCTATGAGTACTAATAGAACTCTCACAGTGCTCCGAGCTTGTTAGTATAAAGACGGCGCGGATAGGAGGTGCATGCTAGCAACTGCACTTCCGAAAAGTAGTTATGCTATCAAAACGTCAACAAGGCACAGAAATGCAGAAATGCTAGAGATGTTGACGAGCTCATGCCCTGGAGGGGTCAAGGCAATTAGAGAGAGTAATCCCTTCTCGTGAGGGTCGGGCGGGTATCTACCCGGAGACGTTGAATATCAGTCTGTCCTTCCGTCTCCCTGACTACTGTAGTGTCTTCCAGACGGAGGTACTGCTATTCACGAAGCCATTTAATAATAAAATCACTTTATTCTACTATGACTAACTAGACGCACTTCCTTAATGCCGTACCTCGATCCGACAATTGAGTAGCTTTCTCAACAATACTATTTGTTGGATATCGGACCATAGTGGCCTTGTCGATAACTGTAAGGTGGATGAACTTGCCCGTGCGGGGACCAATAATGAGGTGGGTAACAGTTTTCGGAATGTTGACATGCCTAAGAACACTTGCAAACTTGCTCTAAGTTCCGATGCCAGTGCGAGGGCTAATATCAGATGGCGTGATGGCTTAACATGTCATGCAGCCAGGCAGATTTGGCCAATATTAAACCTTGGCCGCTCTTCAGGATTGATTATGCTGGACAGGAAGTGTATTAGTAATGTTGAAGGGGTTATCACTAGTTGCCTCATTGGGGAAGATCCCAGGGAACTTCGTGCGCCGCACGATGATTGCCGTAGAAGCTGTGGGGACGAGGATGTAGAGTAGTGTTTTTTCAATTGCTGTGCTCTTGAACTGCTCTTGTTGGTAGGAGGAAGGCCATCCTAGGGTCCTACTACTTCACAGATCTGGACGATTTGAAGGATGTGAGCGTCGGACAGATTAGTCGATTCATAGTTCGCTCCGGATGGTTCGCGGAGTAGGTACTGTCCGAAAGGTCTTTCTTACTGAATGTGTTAGTGGTATCACAACGGACTCTATGTGGTCTATGTGTGCTCCGTATGCTGAAGCAGCCCGTATAACCTAACCTTACTAAGAGAGAGATATTACCTTATAACCGGGAAGGGAAATTTACTTTAGAAATTATTTTGCTCGAACCGTGATTTCTCAGATGAAATAAACATTTTTATATTGGAGAAAAGCATCGTTGAATGGCGCCCGGTTTTGTTAAAATTTTTAAGATGATAGCTGAAATCATTAGGAAGGATTATCGATCCATATTAAATGTTGCTTATTTATATTGCAAATTTAGCAGTTCACGTTAGCCTCACTTTACCTGCATAACAACTTCCTTATTTTTTTCCTATTTGTCATGTCAATATTTTGACAACAATCTTCTATACATACATCTTTTATCTCATTTTGACTCCATCTAGATCAGGGTTAATTACTTTTCGTTAATCTTCTCAAAATAAATGCAGATGTGGATTAAAAGCCTAGCCCATGTTACTAATTTTATGCTACTTTTAAACGGTTCCCCGCGATCTTTTTTTTTATTTATACGTATTTTGCTTGTTTGTTTGTTTAATCTGAAATTTTGCTCGTTTTTTTTCTTGAACCGTTCCAATCTTTATAAGAAGATTAAAAAATGTGTTCATAGTCTTAAGCGAACATCATGTAGCTGTCCAGAAAAATTTGTAGATAAAAACAGTGAAATTATTAAAACAACCTGAAGTTTCCTGAGATTGATTTTTATTATGGATTTGAAGAGATGGTAAGAGTTGATATGAAAGATTCAAGATTGATAGGAAGACGGATACTGTTAGAGTTGCTGTGTGTAGTTTTTGTTTAATTGTCAGTCTTATTTTATCCATTAAATTTATCTTTCTTATTATTGATTTTTATACGTACGTATATACTCGTATTTGTAATTGTGGATACTATTATCACTATTCCAAAGTGTATTAAATTATGTATGTAGTATCTCCATATTGCTCATCCATTGTTCTAATAGGAATGGCAACACAGCTTTTGCTTATATTTATTATGCGACTCTGTAGAAAAAAATGTTAACAAATTGAAGATGATTGGTATAATTAAGCCGATGATCTCAGTATAAATTTACTGAAAGTGTGTATGTGTACGCATTTGTTTCTCTGCTAAATGGAGGTTTCTGGCCAATGGCTTTGTATATTTACGCAATGTTCCAAACAGCAGGAGACCGTTTTAAGCTAGCTATTCATCAATGAAATCCTGAAAGTACCTTGAGAGGGGTTATTCAAGAAATTTTTCAAGTTGGAAATGAAATAAATTAAGTAATTTCGCGATGTTTTCCATGAACTTAAAACGAAAATGTGTTGCTTATAACTGTTTTAAATAAGGACTTAAATGTGATTTTTGAATTTCATTTAATAGGAGATTCACATTTTGATTCTTCGAAATTTTATCAAGATTTTCGAACTTGGGATTTAATAATTTTGCCCTTGTAATGGGTGTCCAACTCGCTCCCTCTATGCGGCTCAATGCATGGCTTTATGGTCACGGTTTTGAAAGCTTGACCAGTTAGGGAAATGACTGTGAGCAACAAAAATGGTAAAGCATTGTGTTTCCGTACGTGAAAGAGAGACGCATTTAACTGATACATTCACACATTCGACGCATACGACTTATGCCAAAGCATCATCATACGAATCGCGAGAGCAGAATGACAACCAATCAATTTTCGTTACTAAGAAACAGGCGTTCTTAGTAATTGCACTAGAGCGAAAGAGACAGAGAGGCCGGTAGATGTATTTGTTCAGAAATCATGGGCTGGGGAAACGAACCAACATATTTTTCCAGTCTATTTCCCCTCTGAAGATCCTGTTAGATAAGCGACACTCTCTCTTCAACGGGGCGACCAGTAGCGCAGTGTGTCCCATCAGTCTCATGTTTGACTACGGGCGTTTCGGGTTCGAATCCCGTCCACGACGACGTTCGTGGCCAAAGATGTGCAGGAGGTACATGCTGGCAACTGCATTCTCCGAAACCAGTTTATGCCGACGAAACGTCAACTGGGCCACATGGAACAGTTGACTCACTATGCCCCACAAGGGGTTAGGGCAATTGAGAGATCTCTTCAACTTACGGATACCCAATACTTCCCTTCTCTTCCCAATACCCTTCTTCAAGGAAAAGAAACATCAGACCAACGAGGTACCCACTATGTAATAGGGTCGGTAGCGCAGTGTGCTGAGGCATCAGTCTCAGGTTTGACTACTGGCGTTTCGGGTTCGAATCCCTTGAACGACGACGTTCGTGGCCATGGATGTGCAGGAGGTGCATGCTGCCAACTGCATTCTCCGAAACCAGTTTATGCGAAAGAAATGTCAACTGGGCCACGTGGAACAGTTGACGCGCTATACCCCACAAGGGGTTAGGGCTATTGAGTACTATGTATAACACTTCAGTGCTCCTGGCGGATACTATCAAACACTTAGGTGTTACTCTAGATAAGAAGCTACTGTGGTCGGTACACCTGAGGATAATCTCGAACAAAGCCACCTACACCAAAAAGCCGCTCTATGGATCTGTAGGCAGTTTGTAGTCATTTTGTTAAGAAAAAAAAATAGTTGGTCCCGTTGCGGGGCCCGAACCGCAGAGACCGTGTTTCGAGTAGCAAAAAATGCCCGGTGCGTTACCGAGCTAAGCTACAGACGCATACTAAGTTGGTGTGCAGAATGAAACCAAGTGTCACAAACAATTCCAATTTAAATTGAAAATGATTCGCACTTGTACATTTGCAAGAACTTTAATACATAAAGTAAAAATTGCCAGGGAACAAATATCTCCACTTCTCACCCTCTCTCCACCCCTCTAGTGAGTTAATATAAGTGCTTCACACCATCTAGACCTCCACGGTCGAGTTTTCAAGTAAAATCACGCCTTCACGGCTTATACAAACAGAATTCTTACACTTCCGTGGTCGTCTTGCACATGGATAGCTGCAAAGATGCAAGACCTGATGAGTGCTACTATCCATACGAAACCACTAAGCTCGGAGAAATTAATTCAGAGGGAATTTGAGAATAAAGAATAGTTGGTCCCGTTGCGGGGCGCGAACCGCAGAGACCGTGTTTCGAGTAGCAAAAAATGCCCGGTGCGTTACCGAGCTAAGCTACAGACGCATACTAAGTTGGTGTGCAGAATGAAACCAAGTGTCACAAACAATTCCAATGTTAAGAATAATTAAAGTGGAGTGGGTCATTACCAAGCTAAGCCATGATGACTTAGTTCGGCTATCCACATCCACTAAAAATTGATCAGCACTAGGCCAATACACCAACTGTCCACTGGTTTCGTCCACACGATGGATTCTACTCGTCAGGAGCTACCTTAATCCATCGGGGAGGTAGCTCGACCAGGTCAGTGGTTGGTATTCCAACAAATTATCAAACACAAAAAAAAAAATGTGTTGCGCATATGCGTGAATAACATAAAAATTCTCATTAGTTTGTAGGTAAGACTTAGGGGACAAGTCCTCGAATAGTACTATGGATCTATAAGGCAATTGCCAAACCCATAATTGAATATGGGGCTATGATCTGGTGGAAAAAAGGTACCACCAAGGATGTCTCACAATTACTGGGGCTATTCGCAGCTACCCCACGGCTGCTCTTGAGGCATTGTTAGATCTTCTGCCGCTCCACATTCATCTAAAGGCAGAGGCAAAATCAGCAGTAGCTAGGCTTAAAGCTAATCAGACTAACCTCAAGTATAATTCGGATCAGGAACACTGGTTCCATGAGAATGATGAATTAGGCTTGCCATCAGATCACTCAACAAGGGAACTCCGCTTCAATCACCTCTTCTCTACAACTATCTGGAGCGGAGAGAAATGGGAAATGAAGCACTCTACCCTTCCTTCGCGTACTGTTAAATGGTTTACGGATGGCTCTAAAACTGGAGAAGGCTCAGAGCTGGGTATCGTAGGCCCCTCAATTAAAGTGTCTATTCCAATGGGGAAGTACACCATGGTTTTCCAAGCTGAAGTTCACGCGATTGAGGTATGTGCGAACCTATGTCTAGAAGCTGGCTACCGTGACAGGAGAATTGCAATCTTCACTGATAGTCAAGCTGCCGTCAAGGCGCTTAGGAAATTCTGCTTTTCATCTAAACTGGTTATGAACTGCTTTGAAGCTTTACAAAGAATGGGCACTGCTAATACAGTTGCCATCTGTTGGGTTCCTGGACATGTTGGTTTTCCGGGTAACGAAACCGCCGATGAGCTAGCCAGGGCGGTTTCTACAATTCCGTTTACAGCGCCCGAACCCTTCTATGTAGGGTAAAATTACACATAAGAGAGCAGGAACAGTTAGAAACCATTGCGCATTGGGAAAACCTTCCTGGCCTGCAACAATCGAAATTGTTTATTTCAGCTCACTCTCCCAAGCGCTCCCTGGAATTGGTGTGCCTTGGCAGAAGCAGAGTGAGAATCATTTGCGGTCTCCTCTCGGGGCACTCAACCCTGAGGAGTCTCTAACCCCAACAGTCGTTATTGCGAAGGCGATGATGAGACTTCTCAGCACATCCTCTGTGAGTGTAAGGCACTCGCCTGTTGCCGCTTGGAGGGTCTCGATGAGGCATTCCCAGAAGCGGAACCAATCGCATCTTTCAAACTTGGGCAGCTGAGCATTTTGTGGGATCGTTCAAACTCGATCATCCACTCTAGATTTACAGGGCTACAGGACAATAGACCCTATGGTCGCAGTGCTCGTGGGCTCTTCGGGCCCACCGCCCACAACTTAATCTTAATCTTAACAGATTCTTACCTCGACCTAAGCTTGTAGGTAATTAAATTATCTTTAATTTGAGAAAGTGCAATGTCTGTAGAATTAGTAGTAACAAAGAAAATAGGAAAATTCAAATTTGTTCGAACTAGCCTTTTGGGTAAATTAATGTAAAGATCCTTTAATACCTTTTCAAGTACGTGCTCTGTAGACGTCACTACAACTTTAAAAGAGCTTTAAATTTCCAAAAATATAATATAGGTACAAAACATATCGATACGTGGAAAATATTCCGAGATACAGCTCTTCAAAAATTGTAGAATTTTCCCCTACAACAAAGTGTTAATATCTCGAGATAGGCCATCAGATCAGTTTTTAGTTAATTGATTTAGCTTTAATTTGAGTTACATCCGTGGCGTTTATAGCTACCGAGACAATGACAATTTGTCGGCGTCTTCCCAACAATACACATATTTGAACAATAATGTTTCAATATTAACAACATTCCAATTAAAAATGGAATTTGACGTTATTAAAAGAGTAGTACAAGATTGGCTGTTTATCATCCATTTTTTCTTCGACCAGAAGTTTGCACACTCACCTGGTGGAAGAGACATCTATCGTACACGACTTTCGAAACATTGTATGAATTGAACAAGTTATAACTTGAAAATTTGTAGAGCTATCCACATCGTGTTGATCTTATATTGTTGGGCATTTGGTTTCTATTCAAATGCCTTTATTTGGTTTTGCCGATTAACTTTTGCTTCAGGGTTCAAATTGACAAAAAACTCATCACATATTAGGAAAATTTCGTGTTTTTCCGAAAATTGCTTAATTTTGAAAGACTGTATCTTGAAAACTATTAAAGCTTTCTAAACCATTTATTGTATTTCATTTGACTTTAAAAAAGTACTTAGTTTTTAGCGGGAAGTTAATGCTTCCGTAATAAACTTAAGAAAAACCTATAATATATACATACATATACGAGAACCTTTTTTACGGTCTCAGTTCATAATTTCAAAGTTCTATTTATTTTTTCCACTCTCAGATAATAAGAATAACAAGGAGATATCTTGTTAAATGTTTCCAATCGACGAGATATATAGTATGTAACTGTTTGTGTTCAATTTTAGATTTTGATTAAGTGAAAACAGCAGGTAATTTCCTTCGATCACGATCATTTTTAATCAGCTGAGTTATTTTTGGAAATTTTCCCAAAAAAGCAGCAAAAAAAAACAAAAACAGTTTTAAAATTAGACTGTACATGTAAAAAAAAGGTCACACCATGTAAGATGAATGTGATTTGAAAATTTAACAATGTTATTAAGTTCTGATAGTGGAACAGCTATTGCCTGTGTAGACCTTCTGAGTAACGAAAGTTTAGATTCTTCTGCCAACTGAAAATAGACTAAAGTCGAAGAAGACTGTTTATTTAAAGCTATGAAAGTATTTGTCATGTTTGTCATTAATCACAATACAGTAGAATCGTGAAAACTTGAACTAATAAAAAAATAGACGAAATCAAATTAAAGGGGTTTCAATTTATTGGATAGGTTTTTTTTTGTTATTTTTTAGTTATTTTAGTTATGCGTTAAGTACTCTAAATACATAGATTATGTAAGAAGTTTATGTAGTGATTAATCAGTGCTAATTGTAGGCCGGAAAAATTCTGTCAATTGTGTCTCTTTATTCCACGTCGTTCTGTTATCAATCACTTTTCCTTTCTCTTAGTTTTTGTAGCGTCCTAATGTGACAGTATTGGTTTCCTTTTTCAGCCCAGTCACATAACTTTTTATCCTCTGAGTTGGTAATTTGGGGAGTTACCGTTTCTTGAATACAAAAGCAGGCAGTGTCTATCACATGTGCCTCATCAACCAAATATGTATGCGGGATCACAGGGTAATCTACACTCTGCAACTTATCCGTCGATTTGCATGCAACGATATCGTTGTCAATCACATCAGAGTGTCTAGATGCAAATTGGACGTTTTACTAAATAGAAGATTTCACTTAAAAAATAAAACAACGTTTACTAAAGTAGAAACTTGCATCGTGATGGTACGATGTAGAAAGAATAACATGTTCCCCTCCGAATCAGAATACTTCTCAGATCCGGAGGAGAACATTTTCATGACAGTTGTCCGTACAAATTTTACCGGAGGGGAAAGCATAAGAAGGAGAATTCGAGAAATGTCAAAACCTGATTCGTTCGCAGGATCGCAGGCATTGTCGAATGGCAATGAGATGTGTAACGGACGGTTTGGTGGGCATCCAAAAATGCCCGTGGGGACGGAGCCTAAGGTAGCGTAATTGACCGTGAGGGTCGGGCTGTGCCATCTGGCGAAGAAAAAGGCTCCTCAAGGAGCTAAGCAGAGGCCTATGCTTGCTGTAGCTCAGTTCGGGAGACGTGGGCGGGGGTTTCGTCGCTCGTTGCCCCTGTCCTTTACGTATTAACAAAAATGCATAGGCCTGGGGAAAACAGCACAAACAGGGGAGGTAAAAATGGGGAATGATAAAAAATGAGGCGATAAGGATGGAATGGTTGGCGGACGGCGCAGATTTCCTTGCGTTCGCATCAGGGTCCAGGCGTAATGGGACCCTCGGCCCCAGGTTTCGTACCACCGACAGATCCTTACTCATCAGGTGCTGCCATAGATCTGCCGGTGGAAGCAGCACAACCAGACCAGAATGTGGTTCAATACAGATGCAATAGCTTCTGTGAATAATTGTAGGAGAAATCCAACCGAATCGGATACGTTGTATTACTTTGCCTCAACCCCTAGCGGGGCATAGCGCGTCAACTACTCCTGCGCGCCATCGTACTCTGTTCTGGGCAATGGGGCGCAACTCCCCAAAAGACTTACCCAGTACCTGACACTCCTTTGCCACAGATCGACGCCATGTGATTCGAGGACCCCCTCTTGGTCGGCCTTGGTTGGAAATGGGGTTCCATTTCATGGCATGCAAAGCAATGCAGTTATCACTCTTCCGCAATGTGTGACCTATCCACTGCCATTTTCGCCTGCGTATCAATTCGTCGATTGGCATCTGACCCGTACGCCGACTTAGCTCTTCATTTGATATTGTTTCGGGCCAGAAAATTCTTAAAATTCGACGAAGACATGAGTTGACGAAAACTTGCAGCTTTCTGGTAACTCCTACGGAAACTTTCCATGTACTGCTCCCATACAAAAGTACTGATAGTACCAGGGAGCGAAACAGGCCCAGCTTGGTCTTGATGCTGAGATAACTGCCCTGCCAGATTTTGGACAGCATACCGTATGCGCGTTTAGCCTGGTTGATACGACGAGCGATGTCCTGCTCCGTACCACCATTTTCGGCAACAATGCTACCCAGGTAGACGAAGTTGTCCACCTTCTCCACAGGCTGCCCATTAATATTGATGGCAATAGGTGTCGGATTTCTTTTTCACAACGGCGGGCTAAGAACCTTGGTCTTGTTGGTATTAATCTTTAGCCCAACCTTGCTTGCCTCCCTCTCGAGATCTAACGCCATTGCGGACAGATCCATGATTTTGTGGGAGAGTAGGCATATGTCGTCAGCGTAGTCAAGATGTTGTAGATAAGATGTCAAAGTCCATTGAATTCCTCTGTCGAGTCCGGATAGGGCTGCATGCAACACATCGCCGATCACAATGAGGAATAGGATCGGTGAGAGGATGCAACCCTGCCGAACTCCACTGCGAATCTCAAAGTCCCCCGACACCTTACCTTTATGCAGAACGCGACATTTCGCGCCGTCATAGGTTGCCTTAATAATAGCCACAAGCTTCTCAGGAATGCCTCTCCTGCGCAAGGCCGCCCATATAGAATCCCGGTTCACACTATCGAAAGCCTTTTCGAAATCGATGAAAAGCAAGTGAAGCGGAGAATCGTATTCAGCGCATTGCTCGATGATGATTCGCAAGGTGTTAATGTGATCGACACAGGAGAATCCGGATCGAAAGCCAGCCTGCTCTTCATCAATTGTGCTTTCTAAGTGGGCCTTTAGTCTTTCCAGGACGATTTTAGCTATTATCTTGGCAACGGCAGGAAGCACACAAATGCCTCTCCAATTATTACAGTCTGTGAGGCTACCCTTCTTTGGAAGTTTGATGATCAAACCTTCCTTCCACTCAGTGGGAAAGGTCTCTGTATTCCACGCTTTATCAACAAGTGGGTGCAGCAAATCAGCAGTTACGCTTGGCGCTGCTTGATAAAGTTCGGCAGGGATGCCGTCAAGTCCGGCGGCCTTTCCTCGTTTTAGTGCAATAATTGCAGTGACTATTTCCTCTTTAGTCGGGGCAGTGGACCGTATACGCACATTTTGATGGTTAGCTAAATTATCTACATGAGGGGGAACTTCACCAGAGGTTACACGGTTCAAGACCGCGGCGAAGTGTTCTTTCCACCGCCTCATTTGATCTTCTTCCAAGATAAGTAGCTTTCCATCACTATCTTTCACCGGATGTTGGCAGGAGTTACGACCACCTGTAAACTCCTTGATGACACCGTATACGGCGTTTAAGTTGTTACTTCTAGCGGCTTCTTCTGCTGACGCTAAAAGAGAATTGGCATAAACTCTTTTATCGCGTCGCACACTACGCTGAACTTCTCGAGCTTTCTGACGGTAAAGGAGTTCGATGCTGCTTCGATTGTCGTCTGATGCTGCAGCCAAACGAACTTTCAGCTCCTTTCTTTCAACAATCCGCTGCCATGAAGCGTCGGACATCCAGGGCTTATTCCGGCAATCCGGGTTTGGGCCAAGGATGGTATTTGCGCTATCAATGTACGCATTTTTTATGGCATCCCAGTTTTCGTTTATGTCACTATTTGGGTGACTAGTTATCTCAGCCGCTTTTTGCGCAAGATGGTCATTATATTGTTGTAAGACAGCTGGATTTTTTAGTCGAGCGGTGTAGAATTTGCGGGGCCTGGATCTTTCGTCGCTGGGGCGGCGCACGGCTGCAATACGCAATCGAACATTAGCGATCATAAGATAATGGTCTCTTCCCATCCCAATATCGGCACCCTTCTTGTTTCGCACGTCCAGGAGGCGACTCTTGAATCTTTTACTAATGGCAAAATGGTCGATCTGATTTTGTGTTCTGCGCCGATCAACAGAGGACCAACTGATTTTGTGGTGGTCCTTATGCTCAAACATAGTACCACCGATGAAGAGACTGTGAAAGTTGCAGAACTCTACAAATCTTTCACCGTTGTCATTACGATCACCAAGACCGTGTCTCCCTATCACATGTCTGAGCCCATAGTTATCAGCGCCAACTTTCGCATTCAAATCACCCATAACCATTACAATGTCACCTTTAGGTGTTCTGCTCTGAACGGCGTTTAGTTCTTCGTAGAAGGAGTCTTTTGCCAAGACATTGTCGGGTTCAGTAGGGGCATAACATTGTACGTTAAGATTAGGTAGTAAAGGATTTATGAAATATCATAATAAAGGAGGGCAAGTCGTTATATTTTGAAAAAAAAAAAAGAAAAGACAGAGGACACGATTTATTTACTTAAAAAGAGGAGTCCAGTTCAGAGCGGATCAGATATTACACGCGTTACACCAACAAAATCGTTTTATATGTATAGAACAGGTTGTTAGTGTAATGCGTGCGATTGTTGTGCTGCTCTTGATCTGGATAGCTAGGAAACGCTGCTTATATTTGAGTAACAGTGAATTTACAATGCATAGTGCCAAGCGGCATGTGATGTGCCACTTCCATCAACTCAAGCCGCCACCTACACCTTAGTTTTGAGCAAAGCCTAAAACATTTTTCCTATATTTTAGGCTAGAAGTTCTTAAATTAACATATTGAACTCCGAAGGTTTTGTAGAAAAACATGGGGCAAGAAATTCCTATCAAATTCGGTAACGTAATAATAAACATTTTCATGTTTAACGTTACGAGCCCCGCTCGAAGCCCCGGATTTTTTTTCTTGTGCATGGTAGGACTAGCGTAACGTTATGCTAGCACCACACTTTTTTATTCAACATATATCGAGCTCCAATTTGATGGAAACTGAAAGTCGAGTTAATTGCTAATTTGTTGCTCTATTGCGGAACTTGTTGCTCCTGCAGATTTGCCTGGATTCCAGATTATATGTGGGACGGACATCACATTTGGACACCTTCGTGCTATCTCTCCTGGCACATATCCAATTCAAATTGAAAGTACAATATAATGAAAGTGACAATTACTTCCTAATTTAATGCTCTATTCCGAAATTTATTGCTCCTGTCGAATTGCCAAGAAAACGGATTTTGTACGGCAGTGCTATAGCACTAGTGGTGTCTAACAAATGTGATATCCTTCCCACATATAATTTGGAATCCTGATAGATCGGCAGGTGCAATATATTCCGGAATAGAATAACAAATAACTATTACTTTCATTATATGTACAATGAATTTGAGTCCGATCTATGCCGTACCAAGAAGTGGGAGTGTTACGTTACATTTTACTAGCACTCTTTCTCTTGATCCTGTCAACCACTTGTGGGGCATAGGGCATTTACCACGCCGACTTTCCACCTTGTCCTCTTCGGCGCTATCGCCTTCAACTGTCTCCACGATCTGCCTAGTTACTTACCCTCGACTACAACTGATCTTCTCCAGGTGTTTCTAGGTCGTCCAACACGGCGACTTGCATCGGTTCCCTGTGGGTTCCAATCAGCCCTTTTCGAAGTGTGTGACCTATCCATTACCACTTTCGCCTTTTTTGTGGAGGTGTCTATCCTGTCCTGGCCAGTAATGACAGGAGGTCGTCGTTATAATGCCAGCGTATGTGTAGGTTGCGCCGTAGACACTGGTTTACGCAAGTTTGCAATCTAGTTGTTATCGCCCTGGTCACCTTCCAAGTTGAACAGCCGTAAAGAAGTACAGATTTTACATTGGTTTCCAAAATCCTGAGTTTGGTACTTCAGGAGATGTTGTTGTTTTGCCAGAAAGGAGTCAAACTGAAAAAAGCTGCCCGAGCCTTATTGATGCGAGACAGTACATCAGCATCCGCTCCACAATCCGCTGTAACTATGCTTCCGAGATAGCGAAAATTGTCCACTTTGTCTACCATCTGCCCCGAAACACAAATTTCGCTCTGTCTTCCTGGATCCAAGCCCAAGTACTTAGTTTCGGCAGCATGGATTTCAAACCTCGCATTGCCACTTTCGCGGTGCAATAAATTTAGGAGCAATAAATTTAGGATTAGAGCAACTAATTAGCACCTAATCATGCAATAGGTATTATATCGATACTTGGTGGTCACCCCCAGCGTAATAGGATCCTTAGACTAGCAAATTTTTGAACAGAAATCACTGTGGCTTAGAACTTTGCCAGTGGTTTGTAAATTTGCTTGACCGTGAGCCTCTGAAAACAGATTGCCCTCATACGGAGCTTTATTCGCAAAAATGCGAAATTGTCGGCAACAAATTTGAAGTATCCGCAAACATTTTCAAAGCCATTTGAAGGTTTTTGCGATTGCGATATTTGCTTCCGAAAATTTTTGTGTAAGGGTAAGAGTCCGAAAAGAGAACTAAATAGTTTAGTCAGAAAATTAGAACACACAACAGTTTATGAGACCGCGCGCACAGCACACTAAACTATTTAGCTATCGCTGTGTGCGCGGTCTCATAAGCCACCGAGTGTTCTATTTTCCTGACTAAACTATTTAGTTTTTTCGAACTAAAAAGTTTGCCGTGTGCGCGGGCTCTTAAACTCATAAATTTTTGCACGAAAATTTGTCAAGTGTGAGGGGTTTATAACGGACGTAGAATAGTGCGCAAAAATTAAGTAAATGGTTGGGGCGACCATCAGTCTCATATCTGTCTACCGGTGTTTCGGGTTCGAATCCCGTCCACGACAACGTTCGTGGCCATGGATGTGCAGGAGGTCCATGCTGGCAACTGCATTCTCTGAAACCAATTTATACCAACGAAACGTCAACTGGGCTATATGGAACAGTTGACGCGCTATGCCCCACAAGAGGTTAGGGCAATTGAGTAGATATAGCTATGAAAAATATAAAAACAAATGTCATTTTTTGGATTAAAAGGTTTGTGACTGTTCGAAATTTAAAATTAAGTTATCACAAATTCGTAGTTTCAGTAAATCTACCAGATCTCGTTTTTTGTTACGTCCGGTACTACTGGGTGAAAGGCACAATAATGGCTATTTGCTTAAAACTAAGCCAATATGTATTACCTGGCTTCTGAATATCAACTTTCAAACATTCAATTTCATTCACCCGTTCAATAATACCTCTTTAAATTTACTCTGATATTGCCCAAATTTTTAGGGTCTCATTTCAGTTTACAATTTTATTGCCTCAATAAAGCAATTTCATTCCCAAGCAAACAATACACACCACAAACATTGACTACCTTCACTACAAAGAATTTACAGGTAATTCCAGGCCGAAATGGGAAGATTTTTTTTTGCTGGTTAGGTGAGGCGCTAACGCAAGTCTGCCTTCATAAAGAATTTGACTTCTTGAGCAAGTCAGGAACGAGCCCTAACGACCTCAAATACTTTGATTTATGATAGCGTCTTTACTTTTCCTGTCTATGTCGTAAATTATCGAAAAAAAGTGAAATTAGGATTTTGCAATAGGAGGTGAAACCAGGCAATGTGACACACTGAAATCCAAGCGCCACTTGACCGTCCAGACATGTGCCTGCTGTGATGATCCCGTCGTCTGACTTATTGATAAGGATCTGAGTTTGGATTGTTTAAGGGATTGAGGATAAGTTGTTTAGGAGTGTTGTTTACCTAGGGGGTGGTCAAGAACAAACCAGGTTACTAATGATCGTACCCGATTGCGATGAATGAATTTGAGTTGGATGTGTACGTAAGATGATCGGTGGATAAATATGCAGGGTTGAAGCTCGAAATACTTCCAAGGAATGGATACCTATAATTTTCTTTCCTCCTCTCTTCTCTTTTCCACTTTCATATGGCGCACTACTTCTGTAGTTTCATAATTGAATTGCATCATTGTCGTATGAGCATTTATTGTGGTGAGAAAAAATCTCTTTTTCCATGTAATACATTTTTGCTAATTACGAGTATTTCTGATTGAATATCAATCGATAAAAGTAATATCACCTAGTGCTATAATCCTATGTTGCAATTATCTTCAGTATCTCCCTTACAAGTATCAGTTGGTATAAGGGACGATACTACTTTCAATTTCGATGATTATAGGTCTATATTATCTGTAGATTTGATACGTATCAGTTGACGTATTTCAATATCACATTGTTGAATATGCTTGAATATGTGTTTTGAGCAATGATTTGACGGACAAAAAGTTCTCCATTGATTTGATATTCGCTGGTAGGCTATTAGAAAAGTGTACTACTTGTATAATATGATCCTTTCATAATCGTTCAATTCATGGAATAGCAAGTGAAAAGTAGTCTGCAGTTCTCCCAAGGTATGAGTGAACTTTATTCACCCTGAGCATCGCGCGGGGTTGGTTTTTATAAGACTTATTTTAACATTGTAGATGAATCTCCCTCTTTCCACACGAATCAATTGCCGAATAGATAGGGAATTTGTTATACTGTGTACCGTAAGTGTTGTTGTCCGAGCTGGAATATGGTGGATAATCTCGATTAAAAATCAAATTCCGAAAAGAGACAAGTCCGTGTAATTAGATTAGTTACTCGTATTATTAATTATTTAGTTGACTGGTCTATCGGCTTGAGTCTACCGACACACAACACTCCGCGAGGGTTTTCCCGAGTTTTTCAGATATTAACATTTCTGTACATAGGTATGTACTTTCTATTAAATAATGAACTAAAGTAACTTTAAACAAACAATCTGGTTTAGGTATTAGCCCTCTGTGAATGGTGGCACTGTGCAAAGCTATGTAATCATTTACATACATGCAATCCAAAAAAAAGCTAAAATGTTTTTTTTTTACAAGTCAGAATATGACGCGGCGGAATATGCTCGAATTATGCTGCCTATGCTTGCCATAGAAGTGTCAGCCCTAGTGCCTTTTCAGATGATGTTCCCCTGAGTTACTCACGCGAGTTTTGACCATTTTTGACTTCCACTCACCTATGTCACACATAGTAACAGCCTCCGGAACACCCTTTCCTCACCTTTACGTCAAATTATTTTTATTTTAGAGATAAGAGAGAAAAATACCTAAAGTTATAATAAACGCACATTACAAGAAAGAAAGAGAAAGAAACGATTTATTCTTTTTTACTTAGTCATTTATGTTCAATTTTTCTCTAAAACTACTGAATGGCTTAAAATGACAACGGTCCTGAAATCTGTAACAGATTTTTTCCTCCGGTGAAATATGTACCGTCAACTGTCAATTTTTGAAACTGAAAATGTTCCCCTTCGGATGCGAAAAGTATACTGATCCAAAAATTGATAGTTGACGACGCATATTTTACCGGAGGGGAAAGCATATGGAGGATAAATCGAAAAAGTATGTTCCAGATCCGGTTTCAGGACCACTACCATTGATTGCTTTTTTAATAATCGGGAAGTAAATAAAGATTCCTCCAGGAGATTTTATATGAATAGAGTTTACTAGTGTTATAACATAATTAATTCCGAAATCTAGGAACGTGATGTCGAATTTGAATTTGTTATCTAGAGATACTTAATACTCGTATTACAATAGACATGGATTACTTTAAGTTATCCTAAACGTGTTTTCTTATAAATGCAATTTTTGGGAGTACCTGTTTATTTTACCAATAGAAAAGACGGACTCTATGGGACACCGACTCCGTATTTTTTGTACATCAGATTGTCTGTCTATACTGTGTCACGATATAAACACTGTCTGTAGCGAAAAAAAAAGATAAAAAAAAAAACAAAATTCGCTGCAAAATCGCGACAGTCGCGAATTCGTGTCCCGTCTGTGTGTTCTGTCAATTGCCTTGATCCCTCCAGGAGCATGGGCGCGTCAACATCTCTACCATTTCTATGCCTTGTAGACATTTCGATAGCATGTCTACTTTTCGGAAGTGCAGTTGCCGGCATGCACCTCCTATCCGCGCTGTCTTTATATTGACAAGCTCGGAGCACTGTGAGGGTTCTATTAGTACTCACAGGCAGTTTGATTGCGCCGAGATTTGAACTCCGAACTCTATATTAGTATCGTAGAGCGGTGACCGAACAACCACGCCTACCGAGCGCGACCTTTTAGAACACGCATAAAACCAGCCATTAGACCACGCATTAGGCCACGTATCAGATCAGCCATTAGATCACGCATTAGACCACCTATTAGATCACGGATTTAACCGCCTTTCAGACCACGCATCAGACTAGCCATTAGACCATGCATTAGATCTGGTCTAATGCGTGATGTAAATGGCGGTCTAATAGGTGGTCAAATAATTGGTCTAATGCGTGGTCTAATAAGCGATATAATGTGTTGTCTAATGGCTGGTCTAATGCGTGCTCTAGTAAATGGTCTAATGACTGTCCTGATCCGTGGTCTAATGCGTGGTCTAACGGCTGGTTAGTTTAATATCGAAAAATACCTTAAGACATAAGACGCCATGTAAACAAATCCGCCCCGAATAAATTTCGTTGGCTTACTATTTTTACTAATGTGCTTTAACCCCTAGTGAGGCATAGCGCGTCAAGTAGTCCTGCGCGACATCGTACTCTGTTCTGGGCAATGGGGCGCCACTCCCCAAAAGACTTACCCAGTGCCTTACACTCTTTTGCCACAGACCGACACCATGTGATTCTGAGACCCCCTCTTGGTCGGCCTTGGTTGGAAATGGGGTTTCATTTCATGGCACGCGAAGCAATGCAGTTATCACTCTTCCGCAATGTGTGACCTATCCACTGCCATTTTCGCCTGCGTATTAATTCGTCGATTGGTATCTGCCCCGTACGCCGACTTGGCTCTTCATTTGATATTGTTTCGGGCCAGAATATTCTTAGGATTCGACGAAGATATGAGTTCACGAAAAGTTGCAGCTTTCTGGTAACTCTTATGGAAACTTTCCATGTACTGCTCCCACACAAAGGCGCAGATAGTACAGTAGACAATACGTATTTAGCCCAGATGATATGACAAGCGATGTCCTGTTCCGTACCACCATTTTCGGCAAGAATGCTACCCAGGTAGACGAAGTTGTCCACTTTCTCCGCAGGCTGCCCATTAATATTGATGGCAATAGGTGGCGGATCTCTTTTTTGCAATGGCGGGATAAGAACCTTATTTTTGTTGATATTAATTTTTAGACCAACCTCGCTTGCCTCTCTCTCGACACCGCCATTGCGGACAGATCCATGATTTTGTGGGAGAGTAGGCATATGTCGTCAGCGTAGTCAAGATATTGTAGATCAAATGTTAAAGTCCATTGCACTACTCCGTCTAGTCTGGATAAGGCTGTATGCAACACATCGCCGAAAACTATGAGGAATAGGATCAGTTAGAGGATGCACCTCTACCAAACTCCACGGCAAATCTCAAAGTAATTCGACACCTCACCTTTATGCAGAACGCGACATTTCGCGCAGCCAAAGATTGCCTTAATCATAGCCACAAGCTTCTCAGGGATGCCTCTCCTGCGCACACTATTAAAAGCTTTCTGGAAATCGATGAAAAGTAAGTGAAGCGGAAAATCGTACCCAGCGCAATGCTCGATGATGATTTGTAAGGTGCTAATGTGATCGACACGGAAGAATCCGACTCGAAATCCAACCTGCACTTCATCAATTGTTCTTTCTAAGTAGGCCTTTAGTGTCTTAAGGTCGATTTTAGCAATTATCTTGGCAACAGCAGGAAGGACACAAGTGGCTCTTCAATTATTACAGTCTAGAAGGCTGCCCTTCTTCGGAAGTTTGATGATCAAACCTTCCTTCCACTCAGTGGGTAAGGTCTCTGTATTCCACGCTTTATAAACAAGTGGGTGCAGTAAATCGGCAGTTACGCCTGGCGCTACTTGATAAAGTTCCGCAGGGATACCGTCGAGTCTGCTGACCTTGTCTTGTTTCAGTGCAATAACTGCAGCGACTAATGTAAACCGGATACGCACATTTTGATGGTTAGCTAAATTATCTATATGAGGGGGAACTTCACCAGAGGTTACACGGTTCAAGACCGCGGTGAAGTGTTCTTTCCACCGCCTCATTTGATCTTCCTCCAAGATAAGTAGCTTTCTCTCACTATCCTTCCCCGGATGCTGGTAGGAGTTATGACCACCTGTAAACTCCTTGATGACAACGCATACGGCGTTTAGATTATTGCTTCTTGCGGCTTCTTCTGCTGAGGCTAAAAGAGAATTCGCATAAACTCTTTTATCGCGTCGCACACTACGCTGAATTTCTCGATCTTTCTGACGATAAAGGAGTTCGATGCTGCTTCGATTGTCATCTAATGCTGCAGCCAAACGAACTTTTTTTCTTTCAACAATCCACTTCCATGAAGTGTCGGACATCCAAGGCTTATTCCGATAATCAGGGTTTGTGCCAGGGATGGTATCTATGCTATCAAGGTTCGCATTTTTATGGCATTCCAGTTTTCATTTATGTCACTATCTGACTAGTTATCTCAGCTGTTTTTTGTACAATATTGTCATTATATGTAAGACTGCTATATCTTTTAGTCGAGCGGTGTTGAATTTGCGGCGCCTATATCTTTCGTCGCTAGGACGGCGCACGGCTGCAATATGCAATCGAGCATTAGCGATCATAAGATAATGGTCTCTTCTTATCCCAATATCGGCACCCTTCTTATTTTGCACGCCTAGGAGGCACCTTTTGAATCTTTTACTAATGGCAGAGTGGTTGATCTGATTTTGTGTTCTGCGCCGATCAATAGGGGACTAACTGATTTTGTGGTAGTCCTTCTGCACAAACATAGTACCACCGATGAAGAGACTGTGGAAGTTGCAGAGCTCTACAAATCTTTCACTGTTATCATTGCGGTAACCAAGACCGTGTCTCCCCATCACATGTCTGAGCCCATAGTTAGCAGCGCTAACTTATGCATTTAGATCACCTATAACCAATATAATGTCACCATTAGGTGTTCTGTTCTGAACGGCGTTTAGTTGTTCGTAGAAGTAGTCTTTTGCCAAGACATTGTCGGGTTCAGTTTGAGCATAACATTGTATTATTGAGGTGTTCTTCATTTTGGTCCGGAACCTGATGGTTATGATTCTGTCGGAGACCGGATCTCAGGATAAGAGACAGTTTCGTGCGGCTCTGGTTAAAAGGAGCCCCACACCTGACTCACGACCACTACCGGTAGCTTTACCGTAGTACAATATTACAGTGCTACCCGTTGGAGAGATAAATGCTCCGCTGTTCCACCATGTTATCTCTCTAATTAATTTATACCTCAGAAATTCACTTTCTAATTGAGCAAATCGTGCGTTCTGGCGACCTTCTGATCCATTGTCCAGGAGAGTACGCACATTCCAGAATCCAATCTTTGTCACTGTACGATAGCCAAAAGTCGTAAAGGATTGACTCAACAGTCCTTATCCGAGGCATAGTTGACGTTTCGCTAGCATATAGAAGATTTCGGATAGTGCAATTTGCTGGCATACACATCCTTCGTTTGTCGGTTTCAACGACAGACCGTCAAAGGGAAAGTCCCTGGTATTATTTTTACGCCCCACACCACAGGGGAAATGTTTACCTCAACCAAATCATTGCACTGCCATTACTGGCGGTTTGAATTCGTTAGCAATAATCAGTGACCGACCAGTGCCGTTCCAGGGTGTGCCCACGAGGAGGACTATGGTAGAGGATTCCCCCCCTTAAAAATCATGCTATGCAATCCCTAGAGGTTAGAATATTTGTACAATTATGACCGTATAAGATCTGTTCAAGAGATAACGGATCTTTTTTAATTACATATCGATGGATCGTCGTTGTGGGGGTTTGACAGCGCTGCAATTATTAAAATTTTTCTGTGCAGCTTACTGACGCATATATACATATGGGTATACAGATTGTACCTAATTTGTCGCGCTCGGTGGCCGTGATCGTTCGGTCACCGCTCTACGATACTAATCTAGAGCTAGGAGATCAAATCTTGGCGCAATCAAAAAAACTGCCTGTGAGTACTAATAATAAGTGCTAGAGATGTTGACGCGCCCATGCCCCTGCAGGGTCAAGGCAATTAGAGAGATACAGATTGTTTGTATCTCGTTTAGTTTCCGAGTTAGATTGAACTACATATTTAAATGCGAAGTGTTCCAGAAAGGTTTTTCTGATTAAAACGTACTTTTAGACAGATTGTTTCTATGACAACTGCATGATATAGTGGTTCGATTCCGGTAGTTCCGGCAAACAAGTATATACAACGTGCAATGGAAAGAAGGATTTTCATCTCAATATCTTTAACTGAGAAAATAGTTTGCATAGAAGCAGACGGACATACGAAAAAGCGGACATGGCTACATCAACTCATATCATCACGCTGCCCAAGGATAAATTATACTTTATAAGGTCGGTTATGTTTCCTTCATTGCGTTGTAAACTGCATGACAAAGATAATATAATCATTTTGCATGGAAAATGCACTGGGGTCGTGTGCTACAAGAAATTTTGAGGCGGTCATTTGGTGGAATTCGTTTTTGGGACATAATGGCATAAATCGAACATTTTGTTAAAAAAAGAAACCAAAGAATTTTTTTTAAATCGAAATTGCTCGAAGGTTCTATTGGTAGCATGCACCTTCTATCCGAGCCATTTTTTACTGTCTAGCTTGGAGCGCTGTGGGAGTTCTAATAATAGGTACATACCCACAAACAATTTTTATTGATGCGCCGGGGATTGAATCCATGTTCTCTAGTCTAGGTATAGCATCGTAGTGTGGTGACCGAGACTTAACGGCTACCGAGCGTGTTCCAGGTCCGCGTTAAGCCACCACCTTGGAAAACGATCCGAAAATTAAAGGCTACAAAAGGCAATCCACAACGTATCACTTTCTAATCTCACACAAAGCTCACACCCATTCCCATATTGAATGCCATTTACTAATGTCCCAGGTGTGAATGCAATCAGAAACAAAGCCATCAATTTTGAAGATTGTCATGTCCTACGTCCCAATTAGAGTCCATTTTTCAATCTGATCGAATGCCAAGATAAAGGCTTGTGCGATCAACCATACTCCAAATTTCATTGTGCACTTAGTGGGAAGCCTATCATCAATAACTTCATTATCACCTCGAATTTAAAATCAAAGGAAGCCGGCATTATTTCTTCCTCGGGGCGGTCTAGAAACGATAAGTGATTTCTCATCGATGATAAAGAATGGTTCAGGATGTGCGTTCCGTATATACGCACACGCGGAGTCGGAACGTCTAAATGTAAATGTTCCGGCCCAATGTGTGTAAATAAACTTTCTGAAATGTAGGCCTCCAAATATACGAATCAACTCCAAATTTTCCCTTTCGGCATCCGATAATTGGAATGTTTCGTATAATTAGCGTTTGTGCGATATTATCAGAAATAAATATGTACATACTGCATATTACTATAGGTATCCTGAGTGTATTATTTATTCTGCGTTTTTTTTTGTCTCGCTTTTTTTCTGAACGGTCCAAAATTATTACTTTCGTAGTCATATTTCAACCGGTCGCCATTGCGTTAATAACTATCGAAAATATGATAAGATAACTTTGTTATTATTTTCAGATAATTTTCGTGTGTTTTTTTTATTCTGTCAAGATTGTTTTAGTTCATTTTAGTAGCAATAATGGCGATGTGCTTAGAGTTTGATGGCAACCGATTCACATAATCGGAACCGATAGATGTGAATTTGATGTTGCTCGTTTGCCAATAATTGCTTAGTGTGTTTTTTTCGGGCGGATTTAACATCTGGGCGATAAACAATAAAAAATAATATTAAGAGATTTCCAAAATGATGTATCGATCCAATAATTGAGGCAAGCGAGAGGGAGGAGGATATGGGCGATATGAGCTAAATGAGCTTTTGATTGATACCGGCGAATGGTCTTAAGAGCAGTCATTGGTTATAATCGAAATATTTGATTTGATAAGAATGGAAAACATGCAACCAAAAACTAGATATACCGATTTGCTTTTAGTAGATGATAGAGAAAGAATCATGTATGTATGGAATAAATTTTCGATAATGCTATTAATACGGCGGTACTGACTGATACTTTTTGTCCGGCGAATAGCCGTCAAAGTAGCAAATTATTTGATTAATGTTGTTACTTTTTTTAAATAAATATAACTAAACACACAAAACGGAACGTCTCACAATCTTTCGACAGCGGTTGATTAGCGTTCGTCAAATTACATATACAAAAAATCCCATGCTAGTTGCCTAAGCCTCAGCAGGAGAAATAATTCAGTACGGGTCCAAACACCTCATACTATTGTTCTCCACAGTACAACACTGACTGTGAAAGATACAAAAACCGAAATATCCTGCCATAACGTCATATTCAGAACAAAACAAAAAACATCGAAACATCCATACCGACAAAAGTAAAACGACACAAACATTCCGTGGGACAACTTCGCTGAAGAAGCATGCGACGGAAGAGCAAGCCGAGAAACGCTACATCAATGGGTTCAAACATAATGAAAACAACTTGTCGAAGGGAGCTTTGTAAAGGATATTCCTATGACGACAACATGGAGAATGATATCCATTTGGCTTGCGATTTCCTCATTCCGGTGGAGTTACAGTTATCGATATCCGAGAGACCACCATCACCAACAATAAGCTCTGCGCCGCATAGCTTTCCAATGGTTGACAAATCCCTCATATCTGCACATAGCCATTACGTAAACCAACTGTCCTATCCATGCAAACGTTCCTATAAACGGATTCCCGCTACCCATGCGACTACAACTACAAGTCGGTGGACACTACAATAGCCGCATTGTCATCCCAATACCAAACTAACCCCACCTCTAACGTCCATTTAAGCCAATTTCATTGCGAGGCAATTTTCGTCCCTGAGGAATAAACCACAGGATACTTCCTGCCGTCAACAACTGCATACGCGAGCATTGGAGAAAGCCTCCTATTCATGAAAAGCTTGCACAAAATCTTCAAGCCTCAGTCCAGCATGTGCCTCTTCATTTGCAGTCCGCCCCCATTCGTCAGGATACTTCCCTATCCGCAAGACTTACAGGTCCTTTTATTTCATGTTATCCCTTTTATGAAACACAAACATGACCCTATAAGCGCACATACGACTTAATATCCTTGTCGTACCGACGTTTGGACAACACAGAATACATTCCCAACGAGAAATTCTAAAATAGAATGCAAAACTTCGGGCCGAGAGTCCCATACTCTAACGTCCCCGTTCTCCGAGCTCACTTGAAATACGGAAGGGAATTCCCCGAAAACATTATCGGCGACTCGAGGATTTGTCCTTTTCGCTTGTAACAAATGTCAACCATTGAAACCAAAAATGCCGGTCGTCGGCAGCTAGCAATGATGGGAAGTGGGTAACATGAGAACCTGACAAAAAATAAACGAAACAGTGGGATGAATGAAAAAAAAAGATATTCTTGCGGTAGGATAGAACTTATTGTTGTTTTGTTTTTGTTATAGTATTTTTTTTTTCTTTTTAACGCAAAGAGCGAAACAGTTGGAAAAGGAGCTGGGGAAAATATGCGAAGGAGTTTGTTCTGTGAGAAAAGGAGCAAATCTGAGCAGTGAGATCAAGACTAAAGAGAAGGAAGTGGACGAAACAAACCGCGAGGGAGTTTCGTGGTGAAAAATATGGAAAATGTATTTTAGGTGAGCACTGAATCAACTGACAATGTCCAAAAATTTTCATGATGGCATTATTAGTGGTGTTATTAAAATGGCTAACAAGTGTGGAACTTATCATTATCGCCGAGTTAGAACAGGCTTGTCCGCCGATAGTATTGTACTTCTTTGTTCAATTTGTTATGGACGCCCTGAGTGATCTGTGTTAATCTGGTGATCCATCTGGGGTTGACTGAGCGCCGATTTCTTAGCATCCTTACTAAAACTGAAAAGAAAAGAATTACTTCTCGCAAAGTGGTCGGAATATTCGTCGAAGGCTCATTCGCTCGAATGTGTGCAGCATGTTCTCAGAGGCTTGGGTGATTATCGAAGTTTTTGCTGCCGAGGTCGTACAGTTATTGTTTTATAGATGCGGAGCTTCGTTTTTCTGTATATAGGTAATCGAACTCGTATGCTTCGATTTTACTATCTGCCCAACGGAAGAAAAAAATGCATATTTGCTAGCTGTATCCGTCGCTTGGTTTCTTTCCCTTTTGAGCAACCTCTCAACTGAAGTATTTGAAGCAGGTTGGTATTCGATGGTGTACTGTTGCCATGGCTCCACTGTTTTCGATTGCAACACAATCTTCATTTTGTTTTCTACAATGTTTAGTCGAACTTTTTGAAAGTCTAGCCGTACTCTACTGCTAGGTTCAAGAGTATCGGTTCTAGTCTATTGCCTTGCGTCAGTCCAGTATGTTTTCGAAGAGATTATTCAGTCCGTTTTGGATCCCGTCTTGTGCGACGGGGTCGGAAATACCAAATTGCAGTATGATATTGTAAAGTACTACTGTATAACTTTTAATAGGCCCGCCGTCTGATTTTAGTGAAAGAAAAACATTGGTAAATCAACAATTTTTCTTAGTTAATTTTGCGTCAATTACGGAAAATAGTCAAAACAATTTGGAAATTGTTGTCAATTCGGAGATTTAATTTCCGTAGGCCGAGCTTGCATCCGTTGAATGGTCTTCATTTTTTTCGCATCTTACTTGTGAGGATGCTACTAATCAGTTGTATATTTTTCTCAATATTCTTATTTCCCGCTTTACTCTTCTGTACTCTCCTAAAAAATACAAAAAATACCCTTGGCCCACTCAAACGGTTGCAAACGCATTACGTTCGGAAGATAAAGCCCGCAGCAAATTACCGAAATTATTGATGGCTTCGATGTGAATGGGAGCTCTGGATCTGACGAATTACCTAATGCGTTTGTCAAGTCACTGTCATCCTCTACATGCATCCCCTATCCATTTTATTTAACTTAAGGTTAAATTGTGGATTTTTCCCAAACATGTTGTGGTCTACGGCCCTCTCAACTTCAAGTTTGGGAAAAGATGGAAGTCTAAGGGTGCCAGATCAGGAGAATAGGGGGGATGGTCGAGCAAATCCTACCCCAAATCCCGCAGTTTTCCCATCACCAACGCACACTTGTGTTCAGGTGCGTTGTCCTGGTGAAAGATGATTTTTTTCTTCTTCGAGCCAGGTTTCTTCTCGCGAATTTTGGCATCCAGCTGGTCAAGAAGTTTGGAGTAAGATTCGCCTGTTATCGTTCTGACTTTTTCAGGGTTATCAATTAAAAAGGATTCCTTTCGCATCCCAAAACACGCTGGCCATGACCTTTCCGGCAGATGCGATCGACTTCGCTTTCTTTGGCGCTGAACCACCGGCTTCCACCCACTGCTTCGACTGCTGTTTCGTTTCTGGCGTGTAGTGGTGGACCCAAGTCTCATCCATGGTGACAAATCACCGCCCAAAATCGGTCGGATCCCAATTGAATGGGTGCAGAGATTGCTGCGAAAATCGTTTGCGTATTTGCTTTTGATCGGCATTCAGCAAATGCAGCACCCAACCCATCTTGCGTAGAGCTTTCGCATCTCTAATTCTTTGTGCAAGATGTTTCGCGCCGTTACTTCCGATATCCCCACAGCCTCAACAATATCACTCACTTTCATTCGCCTATCGTCCAACACGATATCATGCACTTTTTTGATGGTTTCTGTTGTGGTTGCGGTTTTTGGCCGTCCTTCACGTGAGTCGTCTTCGAGGGACGTGCGACCACGTTTAAATTCAGCAGCCCATCAACGGTTGACATCGAAGGAGCAGAGTCACCGTAAACTTTTGTTAACTTCGGATGAATTTCCTTAGGGGTTAGGCGATATTCAGATTAGCTACATTTTCAGCTCCGACGCAGCCACGCACAATCGCCAAGCATAGTCGATCGTGTTGCATGCTGAGCGATGAGTGTGAATCCGCCAATTTGATGCTGTGTATCTCGACTGAAATTTCAAGCAGTCGTGCAGCGCGGTGTCGTGTGTGTGAATTTCTCTTTAATCCATTCAAAACGAAGAATTTTATGACCGCACGATATTCAAGTTTCTCCATTTTAACGAAAATCACGTACTTAATACGTCTACTGGAAAAATTCATGCAAACAAACTACTTGAGAGAACAAGTCATACGAACTAATGACACTTGCACCTAGGCAGGAAACATCCATTTTTGCTGATTTTAATGGTATTTCTGTGTCAGGCCGAGAACTTTTCACCTTACCCTCGTTTGTACAATAATAAATATATTTTAAAATATGATATATATATGTATATATAAAAATATTTTACTCAAAAATGTATCTTTATGAAAAATATGAATGTTTACCATGAACAACGACGACGTCCGCACCGATCGACGCGACGCTTATTTATTTAATTTGTGTTTGAATTTGTATACAGGGCAGAGCACTGCCACGTTTTTCCTCATGCATCTTCCAGCAGAAAATGTAAAGGAACATTTTTCCGATATCCTAACCCTTTGCTGCTACAAGCATTTACATTTTTATTTTTTTTTATTTGCTTGACTCGCGTTATAAAACACGATATCTCGAAAACCACGCTAGCGAAAACACTTAAATAAAATGTTTAACACAGCTAATACTCTCATCTAATATTAAAAACTTATTCCACAAAATCAGATAAGCGGTTGAATTGGTCAAAGTTTTTGTTTTTGTTGCAAAATAAAAAAAACATTCGTTCGGATCTCGTCGTTTGAGTTCCCGTTCGTTTGTGTTGCGTAATCCTGCGGATGCTTTTTTTGAACCCTCCTGACAAGGATGCAGACGTGTATTTCGAAGGAGCCTTCCAACATCCAATTGTCGAGTAATTTGCCTTATGCTGCAAGTAGGATTTCGTATAACGAAACTCAGCACACTATCCTCAGTCGTGGCATTTGTTTTCTCTCCCGTCCACGGATCTCTAACCTTCGGAACACGTTTGAATCGCGGTCTCAATAATCGTTTAAATTTTTTTAAATTCGCTTCTAGCTAACCAGTAAATCCTGCTAAATAATAATCAATTATGGCCATAAAAAATACTTGCATTCAGTGTGTCTCATGACCTTCCTCTTTCTTCCTTTACCACTTTAAATTTTATGTAAAATTTACCGGTACGCTGAATTAATTATTTTTCATTTCTTTTATTATTTCCGAATAACTAATTCATATTGAATAAGACTACATTAAATTTCTACCAAAACACAGATGTATAGGTATTCACCGTACTTGCGCTCAAGTTTATCTTTTGCAAGTAGCGAGCTTGTTCATATTTTCTGATTATATGGACAAGCTTGCTAAGTTATGTAAAGAATACAAGCTGCAAATAAAGAATTGAATTCAATTTACTAATAAAGCGTTAAAACAAATTGTGTATTATCACGTCATGTCCAAGGGCAGGGCCATCGAGAGAAAATCAGGGCCTGGGACTCAACTTTTATGGGGCCTCATAATATGACATAATAACGATGGAATTATTGCACGCATTTTGTTTTCGTGTTTGAAAGAATTCGGAAAGTTCATGCAATTGTCAAAAAATATTTTTGCATTAAGAATTCAGCTTAAAAAATTTATATGTTTATTACGAATTCATTCAATTCAATTCATACAATTTCCCCATAAAATACTAACTCCTAGGGCCTTTCTAGCTCGTGGTTGGCGATGATGTTTAAAAAATGAAACGTATCTTTTATTTGCATATCGGCGATTTTGTGGCCTTTTAAAAGGTTGGGAAGAATTTTCTTTCAACTTTTACTAGCACTCTGCACTTTCCTAGTCTCCTACAATCCCTAGAAAAGAATCCACTAACAAACCGCGGTCCGCTAATTTTTCATAATCAACCACTGTCAGCTCTTATATGCCAACTATCAGGAACAATAGCAACGTCAAATAAAATTGCTGTGAAAACACTTGTAGCATGGCGCGGCAAAACTCGCTTCTTCCATTATAAGTGAATTTTCAGGAAATGCAAAAAACCTCTACCAGGGTAACAAATTATTTTACTAATATATTTTATTTTGACATGCAAACGAAACGTATATCAACGCTAAACGACTTGTAAAAGGGAAAAATACTTTTGATAACAATTGCACTGAAAATTTAGAATTGAAATTTGTAAGAAACGAGTTTTGATTCAACCTGCTCAGGAGTTTTGATTCTTACCGGTAAGTGGAAGAAGAAAGTTTTGCAAGGAATTGCAATGTTCAAAGGCTTGGAAACAAGGTAAGGCACGCATTTTCACAAAAACTGAGATTATTTCTGAATAGAGCAGGCAAAATACTATCGAGAGAAAACCATAACTCATTTTTTTCCGAAAATGGAAGAAGCGAGTTTTGCTGCGCCATGCTACACTTGTATTATCGCCACCGTCAATTCCATTTTGGTCTCTAAGGCGGCTATTACACTGTAAACGTTCTTTTACAAATATAATTGACGCACGATATTTTAAAAGAACTTTTATGAATGATATTAGCCGCCTAAGGGGAAAGGAGTGCAAGCTTGTAAGGAAAGTACTTGAAAAAAGTAACATTCATGTCGCAAATCTTTCCTCAGGCGGTTATTACACTATAAAAGTCCTTTGAAAATGTCTTCTATAAAAGATATTTGTAAAAGAACTTTTATAGTGTAATAGCCGCCTAAGAGTGCTAGGTTTATTGATATACAAAGAAAAATCTATAATACATATTAATTAAGAACAATTTTGATTTCATAACTTTAATATTGAATTTAATATATGGAATTCGTTATGAAAAAAAATATTATTTTTTTGTTTAATTTTTCTAATTTTTGGGCCCTCCCTTAAAAAACACGGGACGGTGCGATTTTTTAAATTTAAATTGTTGCTCCATTCCATAATTAGATGAAGTTTGCTTCCCGCTTTGAGCTGCATAATTCCGCCAATATAGATTTGATATCTCGAACTTTGAGCGTTTAATTTTTATACGCGAGTGACTCAGTAAAGGTTAAGGTAACGACTAAATATCGGATTTTTGGCAAATACTGCTGTACATATGGTAACGCCTAAAAAACCTTGGTATTACTTTATTAAACTGACCTAAAGTGCAGGTCTTGCAGCAATACATTTTTTTATTTTTATATCCAGACTCCAAAAAAAAAACCACAACTACAAATTTTAAAACACTTGCTTATCTTCGACAAGGCAAAGCGAATCCCCGCGCCTGAGCCTTTCACTCCACACCTGTTATGCCAGAAGACAGAGGCGTATTGATGTTCAATGGCGCCCAGGGCTAGTTAAATCTGGCTGCCCCCCCCCCCCCCAGATATTTGTAGTAAAATTACATATTAATCATAAAAAATAGTGAATTTTTTTAACAAACGATTTATTCTTTTATGTGGGAACATTCTTTCGGGACTCTTGTGACATAGGGTCGTTTTCATAATATTTAGTGAAAGTTTATCCTATAGACCAGGGGTCGGCAAACTTTTCCTGAAAAGGGCCAGATTTTCTAAATTTTAGGCTCAGCGGGCCGGACAGCAAATTCGAAATGCAATTGCTTACACCAGCAGTCTAACTCATTAGTCGCATCGTATCTATTACGCCCAAATCCATTTGTGTTTCTGCTAATGAGCGCAAACCTGTATCGATTGCGTCAATTCGAATTAAGGAAATAGATAAAATAGCATTTGTGATATAACTAGATGTAGACGAAATTGAATCAAAATGATGAGCAATGTAATTGTTAAAAGAGAAAAAACGGTTATTTTTTCGTACCGCGCAATTAGGGAGAATTCGAGTAATTTACTTATTTTTAGCATTGTTGTCAATGAGGATCCTGCGTGGATTTCTCCTTAGTATATAATATGTACCTGTATCATAACCAAAGCTTAACACCGAAAAACGAAAAATCGTACTGCCTAAAGGCTGGTACTAACCTTTTCATGCGAAAATGTTACACTTATCTCTTCCACGAAAAAGTGACAGTGGAAATTTCAGTACCTACAGCACATAACCGCAGCGCTCTGCACGACACTTGAATGTCCCCTTATTACTCAAAAGAGAGCGATCATCACTGTAATGACCGGTATCCACACGAAATAAAATACAAAGTAATTATTTTCGCGTGAAAATTACCCACAGTGGTGCGGAGACTTTTGTCTGTGTATGGGATTTTCGTGCGAAAAACTGAGAAAATGTTCGTACGATCTGGATTTTTGACAGTTTTTGTATGAGATTTCGCACGAAAACCGGAGGTCATAGTACCTTCCTCAAAATGAAAATCAACTTTAGCGAATAAAATGCTTGAGATAGGAAACCGCAGTAAAATGTGAATCTCTGCAGGCTAATATTGATAGAAAAATTATAAATATGCTGACTGTGCTAAAACCTCCGTATACAAACTTAACGAAAACGAAATTTTGCATCCCCATTGATATTTCAAATTAAGATGCTGTTGTTGGACTGAATTGCACTGGATAGTCACGTAAGAAAAAAACGGAGCTACTGTAAACCAGGCTGTAGGATTAAATAAAGCTCATGGACATTTGTAAATCGATACTCAAATAATATCGTTTATTTCAGGGAACACTTAAGTTGGTTTTTAAACATTAAATTTATAACAAAAACTATCATCAATTCAACTAGCTTGTCGTTGTCGAAATAGATACAGTTTTATTATTATTTGATACCGCAAATGCCATCGAAAAACGTATTTGTTCTGTTACCTGGAATCGACGAAATCGATGCGAGTTTAAATTAATTTAATCGCATCACACGCATCGATTTCATCACCGGATCTGGAGTAGTGAATACGTTAAATGCGTCACCCTGCAAACAGTAAAGAGTGGCATGGTTGGCATATATCCAAGTTTTCTGCAAAGAATTATGTTTCGCTGAAACTGAAAGCTTGGTTGGTTTCGTTTCATTCTGCGTACCATCTTAGTATGCGTCTGTAGGTTAGCTTGACAACGTGCCATTGTGTTGCCAGTCGAAGCACCGACTGAAGTTCGCGCCCTTACGGAACAAATCCTTTTTGTTTCCCAAATTCCCCCCATTTTAATTATACTGAACTTAATGGACAAGTATTTTTGCCGTGAGGGGCGCGAACCTCAGTAGGTACGTAGAATAAAACCAAGTGAACCAAACTTCCGATGCCTAGACTGATGTTCAACAGATATTCAAGTACCTCGAAGTTTCACTAGCCGCAATAAAATCTTGTGATAAGAGTGTATACGTAGGCTAATGCCTACATTATTATCTCCACATATAGCAATGTTAGCGCCACGAAGCCACTGAATTAAAATTTCCCTGCCGCAGGACTAATGGCATAGCTCTGGGTCAGCCCAGACAGCTATAGTGATTGATATCCTAGTTTTTTGTTCACTCCACCACAGACTCTCTGATCGGTTTTTATCATATGATGTACCTAGGATCTGGACAGGGATTACTATTTGGGTGATTATTTCATTTAAGTCTCCAATGTAGCAAATAAATTCGATTTAAATTTCACTCCAACACACTAGGTACATCAATTTGTATAAATTTGATTTTGTCATGTCAAAATGAATGAAAATTAGGGACTGGCCGGATTTGGCGCGCGGGCTTGAGTTTGCCGACCCCTGCCATAGACAAACGCCTATCCACCAGTTTAAAGTTAAAACACCTGAACCTATGACCATAGACTGGAATACATTTTCAAATTGAGATATAAGTGAAAGGGCATTTGCAGGATGCCACAATTAGCCATAGTGTTATGCTCTGGGAGTCCATTGCATACAATGGCTTGGGAGACTTATTGCTAGTGCCCGCAGATGGTTTTTTTTAAGATGTTGGAATGGAAACCTTAGATTTGTTACCACAAAATGGAAATTTGAACGTAATTCAAAATATTTGGCAATTCGTCAAACGAAAGAGAAGTGCTATCTTAACTAGATTAATATGTAGAAGAAACGATCATGGAGGTAAAAAGACGAGGAACTAGATCCCAATAGACTCCTCAAATCCCTGGGGGATTCCATCCCAAAACGGTTTCAAAAGATAATTGAAGCTAGAGGACGATACAAATTCTATTGATTAAACTACTTTTCACTAAAAACTTAGTTAAATATAAGTAAATTATCGCCTTAAAAACGATTACAAAAATGTTATGGCATAAGTGTCATCTTGAAATTTAAAATCTTAATTTAAAACATTAATTTTTGGAGAATTTTCCGTTGCATAGATTTGAAATGAAAACAGAACGAAAATGTTTTGTCGCAGCTCAAAATACATATGCTGAGGGGTATAGAATAGAATAGAACAGGCAGCAGGTTCAATTTAGTGTCCCGGATAGCTAACTGGCAGTTTAACCACGCATTGAGCAAACGGGTCATAAAGGGATGAATTAAATCCGAAAAAATATATTTCACATCGGCTTGCTTCAGTTAATTCATTTTAAGTCGTGCGCTTAGGAGAGTTCACACAAATAGACATACGTTACGTTACAATTCAGGTTGACTTTTCATCGACGTACTTTTTCTATAACGGACATCGAAATAAAAAAAAATATAAGGCTAGCCGAATGCTGTAACCTGCGACTAAGCTTAATGAGGTAAGGAAGGGTGAGTTTCAGTAAAATAAAAGAATTAATAGATCAGCGTAAGTTCCAACTTGAGTTGAGGTGAAGCAGTTTCTGTCCTTATGCCACATAATGTTTGTCACTCGCCGTCGGCTCACCAACCTATGCCCCAACATCCGCCTCGTCCAAGTACCTTTTTCTAATTTCAAGCGAAGCACGGAGAAACGGACGTATTTTATTGCACTTGGGCCAATTCATCATAGACGTCCGTACAACACAACGTCTGTACAACACAACGTCCATTGCCAGACGTATTTTGTACGCTCGTATGGCCCTATCGTCCTCAGGGCCATCGAGAGAAAATCCGGGCCCGAGACTCAACTTATATAGGGTCCCATCCATAATATGATACTATATATAATAATGATGGAAGTTATTGCACGCATTTTTTTCGTGTCTGCCGGGGAACTATCACTTTGATATGATACGTGGAGAGAGAAAGCTTTCTACGATGAGCGTTTGTCAAGTTACGATTAATTCCTGTTTCATGTCGAGCCTCTCATCCTTCTTCTCATCTCCCTACTGAGCTTCACTTTTAAGGCCGGTACCCAGCATTTTCCTACCCTTCTACGCCTAAATCTCCTGAAGATGAGTCAAAAGAAAAACCGCCGTTCGCGAGTTTCGCATACTCTGCTTTTCGAACATCTTTGCCTATAGGATTGTGAGGCTAATTTAGTGTGTTAGGAAATGTTTTAGACGTCCACACTGAACGAAAAAAGTACACAATCATAATGAAAATTTGTGTCAATTTAGTGAAAAATTGCGTCAATTTTGGTCCGATGATAGTGGTTTTCAAATTGAAGAATACGGATACTAATTCATTCTTCGATGATGCTTACATCAATTGATGAACATTTACTTCATGTTGATGTACGCTGCTTGTAAGCAAAATGATGCTACCACTTACATCAATGTTATGAATTTACTTCGTCAATCTATGCATAGGTACATCCATAAGATGATGTTTTTCATTGAATCTCACTGAAATTGATGATTTAAAGACCCGCTTGTTTTCCGATTTTTTCTGCTTTTTTTTTGTTGTATAAAGCGATTTAAGTATAAGAACTTACATTTTCTGTTTTTAATATAAGATAAAGTAATTGAAAAATAGTGAATAAATATTTTGTTCTTGAAGATGCTGTAAAAGCGAAATATAGAACCAACACAAATACAACACAAAAAGCTGGGAAAAATCGGAAAACAAGGAGTTTCTATATTAATGCAATGAATTGATTATCATTCAAAAATAAAAGCCGAAGTATATGCCAAATACGCAAAAATTTATTTTTGAGTTTTATTTCGAAATCAAAATACAAAAATTCATAAAAGTCAATTTCACTACAAACTTCTACAACCAAAATATAAAATAGTTCTTATATCGGTTTTCAAATTCAAGGTTCAGTAGAGATTATGTACGGAATATATAGTTTTTATAGGAAACAAAATAATATATGTATTTTCCATTTAAAGAAAAAAGGAGATAAACAAAGTACATATCTACTAAGGTTAGATGGGTGATGATCTTCTTAGAGGAATTGTTCCAGGAGAATACAAACTTTTGACGATTTAGTACCCGAACATTTTGGCATTTTGTAGAAATAACTTTCGATAAAAATCCAAAATTGCATGCATGCTGTTGGATAATGCACATTAAATAAATGAAACGCCTTAAAACATATATCCATCGATCTCAAGAGGGATGAAAACGGAAGCTTTGCTCCATCCAAATATACTAAATATTTTTCAAATTGCTTAAATTATTCGTCTCCTAAGGCCATAATGAACGGCCGAATACTTTCTTCTCGCTTTTTAAGATAATCAATATGATTTTCTAGCTGCTGGACTGATTAACCGACGAAAATAAATGATTCCTGTGAGTCCCTCATGGTATGTTTGAAACTTTTATTTGGCCAGCCTGATCTTTTCTCACTATTTTGGAAGTTGGTGAGAGATATCCATGAAGACACCAGAAAACCGTAAATATGCAGCTACTCGATACTAAGGACAGAAAATAAAAATTATAAAATGAACAGATGAAAGCTTTACTTAAACTGACCATTTTCAATATCCGCTGCTGTTAGTGAATTTAAAACAGATTTAATCACGGGATTCTTAAATGGTTATCCCTCCGTAGAAAGCCATAAATTTTTTTTATTTTTCTTCATACTCAATCAGTAATCCTCCATGAATTTCATATAAAACACCGAAATCCTTGTCAATCTGTAGATAGGCAAATGTTTAGTTAATGAAGTATTTATTAAAGCAATTGCAATTGATTATACCAGTCGAGGTCCATTTGAAGTTTTGTACTCGAACCATAGCTTAAATATTTCCTGGATATTTAACGCTTTGTGTTGAATTTGATCGATTCTGTGGTGGACACACGCTTGCCAAAGGCCGTCAAAAATATAACATCACTTACAATGCTCTTCTTTTTATAACTTCCTAAATTCAATTTATAGTATACTTCCACACTCACTTTACACTAAATTAAAATCACGAAATAGAAAGGAATTCACAGATCGAGAACTTGTATAACTTCAGATAAACGCGACGCAAACTACACGGTAACTTATGTTGAAACGGAGGAAAATAAAGGCAGACGATTACTTCGGCCGATCGGTAAACGAATTCGTTGAAAGCTATTACGGTGATCATAACATGGCCTTGCCCGTACAAGCAGCGAATATGACAACAATTATTCATGAAATAATGTAAATTTGGTAAATTTGATGTACAATGTACATCAAACTATTTCTTCGCGCATAATCGTGATGTTCAGTGTGCATCATACTTTTATGACGCGTATAATCGTTCAGCGAGAACCTCTAAAATCTGGTGATGAATCATACTTCATTATGTAAGTGAACCATTACATTAATTTTACCAGAGACATAATGAGCTTGAACATCAAATTGACGCATTTTGTGTTGAGCTAATGAAAATGATTTGATGATAGATCATCAATATGGAGTATGTTATTTTTCTCAGTGCAGCCTGTTTTTCTATTCCTTCCCTCCCAGGATAACGACCACAATTTCCAGCCGTCACCCTGCACTTTCCTCGTCTTCTACAACCCCTAGAAAAGAATCCACTAAGAGACCGTGGTCCGCTAATTTTACATACTCAACCACCTTCAGCTCCTAGTCTATTAAATGACTATCAGGAACAATGGCAACGCCAAATGAAATTGCTTGAAACACATCGCCACGGTCAATTCCATATTGGTCTATAGGCGACCAGGCTTACTAATATAAGAAAAATCCACAATACGTATTAAATAAGATTTATTTTGATTTCATCGATTGCATATTGTAGTTAATGTATGATATGTGTTATTATAAAAATGATTTTTTTTTATTTCCAATTTTTCTAATATCCGGGCACCCCAAAAAAAAACACAGGCCTGGGGCGATTCGCCCCTTCCGCACCCCCCTCTCGAGACGGCCCTGTCCAAGGGTCGGTATTAAAACTCGTTATGTCCAATCATTTTACGTAATTATATCTAAAAGTTCTTAATATGTTTTTACGTGGTCTTCTACGTTATTATTTGCTTTTATTATTTTACGGGATTACTAAATCAAAAATTTCACTTTCCCAGCTCTAGTATTTTAAAACAAATTTTCAATTTCAATATCTCAAATCTCTTTAAAGTGGATATAGCCGGTTTTGTTACTATACCTCTCATATAGTTGATCATATGAGAGGTATAGTAACAACAGTACAGTACAGTATTTATTCAGGAAATAAAATTTAAATATTTTTTTATCTCACGAAATACCTCATTAATCTATTTTCCGCTTTACAAAGGATTTTTGTTCTTTTTGTATTTACTTAAATTTTTAATTATGTCATAACCTCCTTCTTATGATGAGATGAGAAAGGGTTGCTTCAAGTTTTCCTATTGGTTGGTTTGACTTTCCGCTTTCTTAGAAATATATTATACAAGTTGCAGCTTTTTTGGGAAACATGTCATCAGTCCATTAGGTGAACCTTCGATTTTTTATGGGGCAAGTCATCGGCCCCATAAAAAATCGAATCTAACGTTCATTGAATTTCTGTATTGCAAATCCTCGATCCTAGATATGGCTTGATATGATACAAATTTTTAACATGAGTCTCACTCTCCTAATAATGATTATCCAATTTATCATGTGAAATTATTGGATAATAACGTTTTGTTCAGTTCCGAAATACTAGTTGTAATTATTTACTAATTCAACATAAAATACATGAACGTAAAAGTTAGAAATCTCATCCTCTTTGAAGTTTAACGAATTCCGGAAATAAAATAGAAACAAAAAATGCGTACTTTCGAAAATTGCAACTGCTTCTACCCTCATTTCGCCGGACCACCCCGAGCTATTCATCCTCAAAACAATAGAGAAAAAATAGCAAACAACCATAAAGTTGATCAAAGTGAACTAAACAAACCCCGAAAACCTCCAAATAAAGCGTTCAGTAGGCAGTAATTAACCCAATACCTTTCAAGTGGGAGTTATCCGAGCCAACACCATCCCGTCACACATGTATTTGTACTCGTCTATTTTTTGTTTTGTCTTTACTTTCCCAACGAACGCAATCCTACACCATCCGCATCCCCAGTCCAAACACCTGGCCGCCACCAACTCTCGCCCCCAAATTACCCAGTTTCAATTTTCAGCCATTCCAACTGGGAATTTGACAAGATTTCCTCGACGCGGCGCGTCGCCTCTCCATCAAAACACAATTCCCCACCACAGAGAAGTAGCATTTGTTACGTATTCTCTTCAAACGTGCTCCCCAATGTCTGTTCGAGGGGCGTCACTAAAATCACATGATGGGGCTAAGGCACGCCCCGAAACCGGTCGATGGCTCCTCCTATCGGGACTTGTTCTTCCGAAAGTCACCACTTTCCATGGGAAACAGTCAATCAGACAGCTCGGCATCAATCGATACGACTGGGGGACACCAGAATGGGTGTGGCTTACGCCCGACTATGATGGATTCTTTTTGGAATGTGGGCCGGCGAATGCTATCCATTCGAGTCCGCACGGCTTCTTGGTTTGCAGAGAATCGCTGAAGAGAATTTCGGGTGCATACAAGGGTTGAGTGTGGTCGGGCTCGGCTTGGTGGACGCAGAAGAGAAGGCGTGTTCAAGTGCGCATGAATCCGTCTGACAGTCAGTCACCTGGTCGCGAACGCACGCCCGTTGTGCCATGTGTTGAGTGTGTTCGCTTGGTTTGTCCGTTTTGGGTTGTGTGGTGCCAAGTGAACCGAGTGGCGGGAAAACCGGTTTCACTGTATCATTGGGTGGGTTGGCTTTGAACACGATGCTGGCATTGTGCCCGATACGTGGTACGCACTATCTCATCCCTCCGACTCGGCAAGTAGGAGGTGTCGTCTTCGAACCGGACTGGTTCGGGCCCCGTTTGCAGGGAGAATGACTTGAATGTGAACGAAACCAGTTAGTAGTCGAACGTGAAGAAGTGTGCATCGTCGTACGCAGAATCTGTGTCTGAAGATGTTTCGGGAGTTTACCCCTGGCAAAAGATTCTCGACTTGACGTCCTCGTGTGCTCTGTGCGACGAAAATAAGGACGACGATTGCTTGCAGTGTGTAGCATAGCGAAAACGTAAATAATTCGTACGGTCTTTTTGGCGACGGTGAATCGTTCGTTATCCTTCTTCCTTTCTCCTTCTTCGTCTTGAGAATCCGTGATCTTCGTCTTAGCCGTGTGTACACTTTTTCGTCGTCAGCATCGTCGTCTGTTTCCGGTGGATGCTGTTTGTCCCTTTGAATCTTCCGTGCGTTTGTTTTTGGTTTTTCTTCTTCAACATCTCTTGTGACTCTTCTAGTGTTTTGTTGTCGTGTTTCCCAGTGGATTTGTTTAAAGTCTTGTTTCAGTTCGCTTTGAGATTGTTTCGTTTTGATTGTGTTCTGTCCGGGATATTTTATATGCAATACGATTGAAAAATTGGAATAAAAAGTGAAAGTTGTTGTATACACGAAGAAAATACAGGAAATAAAGTTTATGAAGAGGACAACTGGAGGCAATTATTCATCCGGAAAACTGGAGCAAGAGGCGAAGTCTTGCATCGGCGGCGCTTTAAAGATTTAGCGGCACAATAGGACGAAAAGGAGTGGATTTGGCCGTGTCATCAACCTATCGTCCACCCACCCCCTTAACGCTTGCGACACACACAGAACGGTGCGTTGTCTATTGTCAACGATAAGCACCGATAAGTGGTTGTACTGCCAAATTGGACGGCAAAAGCACGGCGACAGCACGATAGAACAACTCCAACGACACACACAACAACATTCGGTCCACATCAGCGCGCTATCCAGGAAGGGGTGGCGATTTATTGGAGTCCTTGAATATTATTGTTGTTGTTGTTATCCTTTTTGATTTTGACAAACACTCCTCGGATTTATAGCGTCGTCGTTCGTTTTGTTTGTTTGTAATTTTTTTTTACGAAATCTCGTGGTCGTCCTTTTTTATTCTGTTTATTCGTAAATGGTGCGTCCTGTTGCTTTTTTTTATTACGGTGATTTCAAAGGAATTATCGACACATAAAAAAGGACTATTTAAAATTTTAGTGTCGCTAAGCGTTAACCAGTGGATTAATGTGTTGAGCACATAACGTCTTGGACACGACACCGGTCGTTGAAAGAAGTTGTACACTCCGCGGAAATTAGAATGAGGAAATTGTCCACCTGATAAGTTTCATGCTACGCGAAAGATACGTTTAATGGATTCAGTATACAGAATGTTTGTAAATGGTGTTTATGGAATGTATAGTTGATGACAACAGTTGCGGAAAAAAAATTAATGAATAGTTTTAATTGACGGATATTCACGGTGGAGTTGTGAGTGGACAAACAATTTAGAGGATTCTCCACAAGCGATTGTACGGAAAAGTACAATCCTTTGCAGATTTAAATGACGATGGCTGCATACGCACAATTTGGTTACGGCTATCCGACGGCAAGTCAGGTGAGAATTATGCTTTTTTACTATGGGATGGATATTTACTCAACTGAGTGTATTAGGTCCTGTCTAGCATCACTGACTGCATAGTTATAGGCACATTTTGTTTACAAGTTGACTGCGAATAAGAAGGTATGAAAATATCGTCCTTAGGTGATACATGCTATGATAATGGAGTCGTTATGGTGCCGTGGTAGCAAGTGGTACTTGCTAATTGCTACCGAAATCTAAATTGAGACTACGTTTCAAATAAAACTGTTATTTCGAAAACGACGACAAAAACATAGAAAGGACTTGCAAGATAAGTACGAAAAGTAGTGTCTGGGTAAATCAACTTTAAAGTTTCACTCCATTCCTAATACAATTACTTAAATTTGGCCCGGTTTAGTATGCACCTATTTGACGCTTCAAATTAAGTATTTTAATTTGGTCCGGTCCAAAATATTTCATTATGATTGCTGCAGTCTGAGCTTTGAAAGTTTCTTTTCTATTATGGGGGAAAATCCAGAAAATATTTCGCCCAGTTTGTTGTATTTGCGAGCCGCAACTTTTTATGATATCAAATTAAGGTTCCATTTTACATATGGATTCGTAAATCCGTTCATAAAAATTTATGGGTGACAAACTACTTGTCACATGCAGAGGCAGAAACTTTTAATTTTATAATCTGTTACAATCTCTAAACAGTACAGAAATATTATTAGGTACATGTTTTTAAGCTGAAGGTCTTTTGGATAGTCCTATGGAATATTATACTACTGTCACTATTAACTTCACCTAACTATCAAAACTGAAGAATCTTTGCGCGACAAATCTTCTATTAGTGCGCTTAGTACTCCATTCGGACTATAACCAAAACATCTAATTAAAATTCGTTTTTCAAATGTTTACTATTTCTGTGGATATTTCAAAGCATAGTGAATTGTATTTGTCGTGTCTGTTCTTTTTCCAATTTGAGATTATCCTATATTTAAAAAAAAAACGTTGGAACATTTGTAGGTACAGTAGGGCCTCGATAATCTGGACGAATTCAGACCAAGGATCGTCCCGATTAGTGAATGTTTCCATGACGGTCCCTTAAAAAGTGAAAATTTATTGCCAAAAATACAGATTTACTCACAAATTCAAGCTTTTATATAAAAAAGGCACGACCTGAATATCTGAAGCGCCAAATTTTATCGGTGGCTTATTCACGCTAAACGTAAAATACGAGTGGCCTGAAAATATAAAAAAATAAATGATGATGTATCATAGTAGGTTCGTAGCTATACCTAAAGCGGAAATTTATTCTATAGGTATATACAATTCCAGCACTGGATTTTCCCATACACAAGTTCCAATTTTAAAAATAAATATTTCCAAAACGGTTAAGAATTCGCGTGGAATGACTTCATCAGGACTTTCGAAAATCTGATTGAAACCCATCATTAAAATTTGGCGCCTCAGATATTGAAGTCGCAAAAAAAAACACTGTCAAATTGTATTTGAAATCAAAAATTTAATGTACAAGTAATTTGGAGCGAACATTATTATTTTTTTTTGATATAATCTGTCATTTTCCGTTGTTTACCTAGAGCTTCCAATTTTTGCTTCAAATGCATGATCTCTTAGACGACGCAAAAACATTATTTCTGTACCATCCACTGGCTGGTCCTCTGATGCCCATTGTGGAGTTATATTAAGAGCATTCACAGCCTCTGGAGAAGAAACCTTTCTAGAGTTGTTGAAACCGACCTCGTCTTCGTCTTCAGCTTTCATCTCTTTTGATGGCAATTTGCAAAATTTGTTCGTCGGTGAAAGTTCCAAAGTTTTCCAAATCTTCCTCGGCTGCTCCAGCGGCCTATCTCTCTGCCTCGAAATCGGACATGGGACTCGTACATGGTTGTATCCCGTTTATAAGCGAAGAGATCTCGAAACCATTGGCTTGATCTGGTTCCAGACTGTCATTTTTCACGAGGGAGGGTAGCAAATTTTTCCATGATTTTCTAATAAGCGTTGGTTTTATTGACTCCCAACAGTTGGCAGTTACCGTGTCCTTTAAAATTATGGCGTTAAGAGCGTGAATTATGTTGTCACTGGTACTCGAATCAGAAAAAATGTTCATTAGCAGGGATTTACGATAGTTGAGCCTGATCAACCAATGGATCAGAATGTAGTCCAGAACGGATTACATTCTGATCCATTGCTGTGGTGTGGCGTTAGGAATATAGCACTGATGTTACCGTCATCACTAAAAAGATCTTTCAAAGAGGGGTGTCCGGGGCAATTATCTAACAACAATAAAGCCTTCAGAGGTAAATTAACGCGGGGACAAATTCATTGAAACCAGGCAAAAATAAATCCCTCGTCATGCATCCTTTTTTTTTGTTCCAGAATAGTAAACAGGCAGTACGATTAATTTAAATGCGCGTTTTTTCAGTAATTCCTACGACAAACAAAGGACGCTTGTGTGTACTTAAATTTGCGCAAGGCATGAATGTTATTCGAGCTTTTCCTGCCTGGAGCGGTTTTCTCGTGTATTGACGCTAAGATGTGATCCGACAACATTACTCAATTGCCCTAACCCCTTGTGGGACATGGTGCATCAACTGTTCCATGTGGCCCAGTTGACTTTTCGTTGGCATAAATTGGTTTCAGAGAATGCAGTTGCCAGCATGCACCTCCTGCACATCCATGGCCACCAACGTTGTCGTGGACGGGATTCGAACCCGAAACGTCGGTAGTCAAACATGAGACTGATGCTTCAACACACTGCGCTACCGGTCGCCCCCAAATAAACCCGACCGCATTATATATTTGCTCAGCGCACAAATTCTTTTCTTTTACGACATTCAACAACTCAGTACTCTCGAAACGGATCAATAGAGCTTCGTTGCAAGAAAGTTTTTCTCCCGTTATTTTAAGTCTTCTGATTCCATAGCGCTTTTTAAAATTCTCAAGCCAACCTTAGCTAGCGTTGAAGCCATCTTTTTCTTTTGTAATTTTGGAGCTAAACAAACGAGCTTTTTCACATGTCATTTCATCACTTATCGGAATATTGAGCCTGCGCTGTTGCATAAACCACATGAAAACTGCATTTTCAAGCACGGGGATTTCGGGTTTTCTTAAAGTTGGGACGGTAAGCGACATAAATGGACGCCACCTGGCAAAATATGATAGAGAGATGCCGTTTAGTACGAATATTAGTGGGGCTCATACTTTCATTTTAAGATATGGAGCCACCCCGCGGCAGAGCTGCTGTGCGGACGAAAAACCGGAAAACTTGAGCCCTTTTTTTAATATTCTCTTCATAACTTTTAAACGGTGCCTCGGATTGAAAAACTTAATAGGATTTGAATTAAAGAGCGTCAAATTCTACATCCAATACATTGCTCAAAGTTGAAATTCAGTTTAGTAGTATAGTTAAAATCGATAGTCGAAAAAGTCAGTTCTGAGGCTTTGGAGGAAAATCACACTATATCGCTTTTTAAGCTCACATATTTCTGAAATAGATGCTAGAAATGGAAAAACTCATTAGACAAAAGTTGAAGACATTTCTATTTCAAGTTTAACTAGCTCAATACTTTTCAAATCGGCCCGTTTTTAGTGTAGTTGTGAGCGAAAATGCAGAAATGGTTTTTTTTAGCGATTTGAGCATTAATAGCTCTATCTCGATAAATATAATAGTTAAAAGTTTTGGTTTAGCCTCAATTCGTAGATATTTTAACCTTGCTTATAAAAGTTCTGCTAAAAAAAAGGTTTTTATTTTAAACATATTTAATTAAAAAAGTTTCTTTTTAATTGATAGCAAAATCTGGGAAAATGTGAACATCTTTTAAACTAATGATTGTATGGAATTGGGGATAGTTTTATTCGACTCAAAATGACCAAATACATTAGGAGTCAACCTAAAAGTGTAATAAAAACCTTTTATTTTCAACATATCTAATAAAAAAAATTATTTAACTAATAAACAAATCTGGAAAAATGTGATTATCTTTTGAACGGTTCTATGGAATTGCCTTTAGTTTCATTCGACTCAAAATGACCGGGCGACCGGTAGCGCAGTATGTTGAGGCATCAGTCTCATGTTTGACTACCGGCGTTTCGGGTTCGAATCCCGTCCACGACGACGTTCGTGGCCATGGATGTGCAGGAGATGCATGCTGGCAACTGCATTCTCCGAGACCAGTTTATGCCAACGAAACGTCAACTGGGCCACATGGAACTGTTGACGCGCTATGCCCCACAAGGGGCTAGGGCAATTGAATATCCTAAAACTGGCACAAAAGCTTTCTATTTTCAACGTATTTAATAAAAAGCTTATTTAATTAATAATAATTCAATTTTTGTCCAATGGGTTTTTCCATTTGTAGCATCGGTTTCAGAGATATGTGGGCTTGAAAAGCGATATAGTGTGATTTTCCTCCAAAGCCTCGAAAGGTGACGTTTTTCGACTAGCGATTTTGACTATACTACTAAACCGAATTCAGACTTTGAGCAATGCATTGTATGTATTGTAGAATTTCGCTCTTTAATTTAAATCCTATTAAGTTTTTCGATCCGAGGCACCGTTTACAAATTATGAGGAGAATATTAAAAAAGGGGCTCAAATTTTTCGGTTTTTCGCCCGCACAACCGTTCTGCCGCGGGGTGCAAGATGGCTCCATCTCTTAAAATGAATGTATGGGAACCACCAACAATCGTTCCAAAGGGCATTTCTCTATCATGTTTTGCAAGGTCGAATCGCTTACAGTCCCAACTATTTTTGCTTTTCTTGACATCGCCATCAGTCGATTTGCATATCCCGAAATTTTGTGCAATATGGTTCGATTGCACAAAAACTTTGCCCGTTCTCGATACATTTTATTATGTCTATTTCTAACGAAAAAGTCACATGTTTCCGGGGAGCCATAATGAACAAAACTGTACTACCGCATAAGCTAACAATTATGTATCTATGTATTAGGCTTGTCAGACTATTTAAACATTATATTATTGAGCGTGCCACTGGTTGTATGCACATTCGATAAAATTTCGTACCGTATATATGTATATGCCGTCTAAAAGCATGGCCAAAATACATACTAATCCGTCCGGACTACCGTGGTCGCCGAATTACCGCGGATCCGGATTATAGAAGCTCTACCGTATATTATGTTTTAATGTCGAGTTTTATTTATGTGGTCTCTTAGAAAGAAATCGGATTCCTCTTTTGATCTTCAGACAAATCTAAGCTTAAGTGATAATAATTAAATAATAATTTAATTAATTAATTAACAATTGGTTGTGATAAAGTCGGCAAAATTTGAGTTTTCTCTCAAAGTAGTATACATTGCCACAAAATGGAAAAATCGTCTACTGAATCAACAATTTTTGTTTCATTGATCAATGTACCATTTAACATTCAACAGTTTAAGATATTTATCCCATGTGATTTGTATCTTACCTATAACAATTTTCTAAATAAAATAGAAAAAAAATAGCGGAAAATGCCGGTTTGGCGAATAATAAGAGAATCCTCATTGTCACATTTATAGAGAATTTCCACTACTCAAGAAATTCCTGCTTAAGGAACTACAAGTCCGCCGGTGCGTGGGTTCCAGTGTCTAACAACCTAAAGCAGAAATGCATTTTGAAGCCGTACTCAAGGAATTTTGAAAATTCTAAATGAAATAGAGAAAATTCTCCTATTATTCGCGAAACAGGAATGTTTCAAAATAGCAGTCAGCAATAACATTCTTGCCCAAAAGAGGATAACTGAAAACGAAACGTTTTGCTCTTTTTCTCGGAAGACTTTAAAGTAAATAGGAACTTCACCTGTTACTTTCTTGTTAAAAACTAATCACAAGTACCTATAGTAGTTTTTTTTCAAATCAAGGAATAGTTTACAAAATATGTACATGAAAGATTTGTTCTATTTTAGTTAAAACACCAATTTGAAATGAGTAGAAAAATTTGTTCCGATTTCACTGTTCCTATTGGAAGTATAAGCACGGGGGTTTCGGGTTTTCTTAAAGTTCTTCGTACTCCAGGACTTCGTTCTGTTGTGTTGATGAACTTCTTAATTTCCTCTTTGCTTTTCTTGGCATCGCCATCAGTCGATTTGCGTATCCCGGATTTTTGTGCAATCGAACCATAACTTTGACCATTCTCGATACATTTTATTATTTCTAGTTTTTGTTCTAACGAAAGGGTCACATGTTTCCGGGGAGCCATAATGAACCAAACTGTACTACTGCATAAGCTTTGAAACAATTATGTATCTATGTATTAGATTTATAAGACTACATAAACATTATACAATATTATTGAGGCTGCTACTGGTTGTATGCACATTCGATAAAATTTCGTACCGTATATGCTGTCTAAAAGCACGGCTAAAATACATACTCGTACTGGCCCGTCTGGACTACCACGATCACCGGATTACCGGGGGTCCGGATTATAGAGGCTCTAGTGTATATTATGTTTTAAAATTTGCGTTTTCTGTCAAAGTAGTATGTACGCATTGCCACAAAATAGAAAAATCGTCTATCGAATCAATAATTTTTGTTTCTTTGTTCAATCTCCCATTTAGCAGTTAACAGTTTAAAATTTTTATTCTGTGTGATTTGTATCTTTAACAATTTTCTAAATAAAATAAAAAAAAAATAGCGGAACATTCCTGTTTCGTGTAGGTATAATAAAAGGAATTTCACTGTCGCATTTATATAGAATTTCCGCTACTCAATGTATTCCCGCTTTAGGAACTACTAATCCCCCAGTGTGTGGGCTTTTACCACCTAAAGCGGAAATGCATTTTGAAGCCGCACTCAAGGAATTTTGAAAATTCTCGCTAAATGAAATCGAAAACAAAATAATTTGCTCCCTTTCTCGGAAGGGTTTATAGTAAGTAAGAACTTCACCAGTTACTTTCTTGTCAAAAACTAATCACAAGTACCTATAATTTTTTTTTTTTTGTAAGCCTAGGAATAGCTAACAAAATATTTGAAAGATATGTTCTATTTTAGTTAAAACACCAATTTGAAATGAGTAGTAAAATTTGTTCCGATTTCACTGCTCCTATCGGAAGTATATGAAGAGTGCGCTTATTTCTAACAAATTTAGGAATAGAGCTTGCCGGTAAATATGCTCGATTGATATGCAAATTGGTAAAAATATCTTCAGAAAAAAAAAATTTTTTTTTTTTAAACTTGTTTTTGGACCTTTCGTTCCTATGGCAGATATTTGAATGATTATGGTATAGACATAATACAGAGTGTTCCACTTCAGAAGGACCATACCATAGAGTGTATAGTACATTTTGTTTTTAAAACAGCACTACCAGATAATTGTTAGCGAGTTTTTTGTTCCGACAAAAACTAAAAGGTTTTACTCCCTGAAAAAATTAATACAAATAATAATAATACTCTATTTTTTGAAACATCATGAAATTTCTCATAAAATGGCACTTTTCTACCTACGAAGCGTATCCTAACTTCGCAGATACAGTTGTTTTAATTCTGGAAAAAATCAAAACCGATTTCCATTGAAAAATTAATGGATGTCTTATAACGATACTTTAAACTGCCATGGCTGCAATTTTTACGAAAGTTATCTTCAATGTGTTGGCTTTCCAACGGTATATCGCTTTTAAACATTTTGACTTGAACTCTCTCGAACTGGAACACCCTGTATACAGCATGCAGTAGGAAAAAGGATTGTGCGAAATTTAAGCTTGATAGCTCTAGAACTGAGGAAGTAGTTTGCACTGAAACAGGAGTCATTACGTTATCCTGACCAAGCATATTACAGAGAAACCTCTCTACAACGGATACACGCGGGGAACAGTGGCGTAGATAGCTTTCATTAGGGGGAGGAGGTATGTTGCAGGCACTAATTTTTTAATATGTGCTGGGGCAGAATTTGAACGACTCACCTCTTGAATTAAAATCAACGCAAAGATCTACGACAACTGTCTTTTTAGACGAAAATTAAGTAAACATCAAACCATCTACCTACGAGTTAGCTGATGACATTTTAAAATATGTCTTCGAAGCACTCAACGACTAGCTGATGAAATATTCAATGAGTGTCATCAAAAAAGTCATTAGATGGTTGATTGATGATATTCTTGATGATTGAAGATTTAAAAACTTCGATGACTTTAAGAGATCAATTTTACCCATTGACTAACCTGGAGTGTATCAAACAGGTCTTGACAGTAATTGACCAATTTTTGTCGTGGAGGAGTACTGAGGGTAGGAAAACTATATTGCCATTGTATATTTTATATTCCATCGCAAAAATTACTGATTCTAACCTTGTATCTATGTTAAAGTCTTAATAATCGAGTTGAGTGGAGTGGGCAGCTGCTAATCCAAACTAATCGCTATGGACGAGCCAGCGCTTTATTTGACATAAACGCCATCTAACGCTTGGTCCCTGTTTTCGTCCATATGATAGATCAACTCAGCAAGTGCTGTCTTGATCCATCAGGGAAGCCGTGACATTCATTCAGACTCTTGTGATGTCATTGATAATATGTTTCATCACCACATAGTCCCCACATAGCATTTAGCAGCAGGCCCGGCTCTACTATATACGCATAGAATTTGCATTTGAAGAGGGTGTCATTATGAAGGAGCGCGAAATATTTTTCCTAATTGAACAATACGCTATATTTTAAAAATGATAAGACATCCTTAAGGTAAGATCTAAAGAGATTTCGGTTCTTGTGTCTCGTGACTAACGGTACCAGGGAGTCTATTCGATTGTTCACTTCGTTTTCATTGACTAGATAAAGCATGCGAGGTCACATTGGGCGCCGAATATGTTCAAGCCTTTTAGACCAATTTTTTACCATTTTCCATTTCAAATTTTTACTGACGTAGGATGAAAAAAAAAACGTTGAAATAACCTTAAGATAAATTAACGTAGCCTGATGTTTCGGCTTTTGTATCTTGTCACTAACAGTACCACGCACCTATCTTGACTGCCCATTCCAGTTTCATTGACTTGATAAAATCACACCCACCCCTGAAATTGTTATTTGCCGTTCTTAGTTCGAAAGATTAAATTATAGGTTGACTTTCTGTAAAAATTACAATATCTTTAGCTCATACACGTGACACCTCTGCCAGGTCAGAACTTTCGTAATCGCTGTAACCTTGGCTTGGAAAACATTGCAATATTGAGGAGACTTAAAGGGAGATTTAGGCTACTTCCATCAAAGAATAATCCACCCCATAATTCTTCGCCCATTTTGAAGCCGTCTGCATAGATTTCCACTGAATTAGGCGACAGAAGCACGTTCGTTTCCCTTTAACTGCGTGATTTTATTAGCCTAACAAAAAAAGGCTTGTCAAGCGCATAATTGGAAGAGCTACAGTCAGTCGTTACTGGGACATTTGGCTTCCTCAGAATAGCAGCGTATCCACAGCTTGAAGTAAATCATTGATCGCAATGTCATGGTGCTGGATGCCGTTTTTCCGGCCATCTTTTCGCCAAAAATATCATGAATTAACAGGCTAAACAGCATTTTGAAAACAGCAGAAGGAGCAAACTTAAAAACATCACAAAAACCAACGCCAAAAATCCAATCTATTAACTTTTCCCAGCACGGTTATCCTCGGTATATCCAGAGCAGTACACCACACAAATACCCCAAACATGAGTGAAACAGCTACATAAAAATTTGGCCTTGTCAGAAAAAACGAGGCTCATCCTATGCAGCATAGGAGCCCTACTGGAGGTATCCTATACTTCTTTGTCAAGAGATCGAGTTCTTGTCGGGTTTCTCTTGTTTTCGCTGTCATTTTTTTAAATAAATTTTGAGTGTTTCATCGAATATTTCAAGACAAAACTCTAATATCAAACGTTTTGGAAAGGGCCCGGGTCCCATGGCCCCCGTCTCGATCGGCCATTGGGAAAGATTGTATGAGTTAAGTCAAATACATATAATTGACAGGAATTCACGAATCTTTACCAGATTTGAGAATCGCTTTTTTCTTTAATTTGACATAACGGCTGATAAATGTCGGGTATTGCATCAAGTTGGAAAAATTAAAATAAATACCGCCGTCTATATGAAATCCACTGATATTAAATACAGATATCCCGAACTATCTAATCAATTAATAATTGGATTTGATAATTCAGTAAATTTGTCCTTACTGCATTTACATTTTGAGCAGATTTTACCATTTGAGGCAGGTAAAATAATTTTGAATAAAACGGTTTCTAAACTGTTTACGAAACAATTACTCGTAGTAGAGGAGTATATGTGGGGTAGAGCACTACGTTTCGTGTCAAAATTACGGCAAATTATTTCTATTTTCGACAGAATTCGCCAGATTCGATATCATCCCTACTATTCATTAATTAAAGTTTCTATAAATTTAATTCTTTCAAGATTGCGCAGAGCATTATCGTGGTATACGGTCTGTCTGATCAGGTTAGTGTCATTACAACGCCAGTCGAACTTCAACTCATATTTAATTGATTTTCAGATTTTCGGCAAAATTGATGATGATTTGTTTCATATTTGATTAGAGGATGATGATCCATGCATCTACTGACTTCAGCGTAATGCTTAATCTAATTCTCATTGTCATTTCGTTTATTATTTCGCGCCCTAATGGGAGGGTTTAAAAGACCATAAATATCTATACACATTGGTTGTTAGTTTCCGTTGCGTCCAAATTTGATTGTTTCTATGCGAATCTGAAGTCCCTTTTGCACGAATTCGGGGTTGAAGTGGTATAAAAGATAAATCCGTACTGCCTACAATGGAAATCTACTCAAGTAGACTTCCTTCTTAAGCAGTGGTGGGTCCATTCTCAAATGGAACTTCATCGTATTCAACATGAACCTACCTTGTGCATCACCAGATAATTTTCTTTTCTTTTTTATTTTAAACCACTTGCAAGCAGGTTTAATTCTCGTCAGGAGTTGATTACAAATCAATTAAACCAACTTCATCGGATGACAAAAGTCCTTTTGTTGTTAGAGGCTTTGTAACAATTTATGTTGCGATTTGATACTTTTAGGGCCGGTTGCTCAATGTCCGATTAAAAATTATCTTCACAATAAACTGCCACTTAGCACAATTTAATTTTCTCAATGCCTGGTTAGCGTCATTAATCGGATAAACGCTAACCGTCCCTTATCTTCAGATTAATCTTTTATTTAAAACAAAACCCAACCCCTGGTTTCCGGTTGAAAATTTATCCTAAACACAAAGCCATCACCTGATACCGGATGCTGAGATTTTGACAGCTAGAGCTGTTCACTTATGCAAATTAAAAAAAAAACAATATGCGCGTTTTTTTTCTCAAAACCATACAGAGCAGATTAAGATCACACAATTACACTGACAATTTGATCTGAGCTGCTCTGGATAAAACGTCAGTGCAAGAATACTGCTCCGTTAAGCAGTCTGCGTTTTAAAATGCAGGCGGCGCAGGTGTTGAAGTTTTCGAACAGCTTACAGTTTGAGAAGCACATAAAGTTCATTTCGTGTCAATAAAATGTTCGTTTTGTGTAATTATTTGGAATAGTAAACATATAAAATAATGTTACTGCCTAAAAGAAATTTATCCGATTGTATGAGTGCTAAGGATTTAAGTTTTCTCTTGAAATTAGAGTTGACATTTGAGTTCTAACTAAACCGAGACACACTTCCAGCAAAGACATGCCCTGTTTTTGTGTTCGCTACTCTAATTTGCTCTCGATCGTTTTTTTTTTTGCCACTTAACCTGCTCTACTCTGCTCTGTACGAAAAAAAACATAGCTAATGAAAGTTGCCATAAAGAACAGAGTTCCTCGAAACTCATTCGATAAAAGAGAATTTGGAACAAACTCAGCCGCAAATGAATATGCTGAGAGATCGTACTGATATAGAATAGATTTGTGGACGGTAGAATTCCGCCAAGAAAATCAGCTGATTTTGCCATAATTTAAGCTTTGAGATGCGTTCAACATATTATGGATTGATAATTTTACCGACGTATGAGAAAATGGAAATATTTAATAGCCCCCATATACGATGCAATCCGTCGTCGGATCGATTTGACGATATTGTGATCGTCAGATCGATCGCACAGTGTTTGTGACTATCAATTTTTTTGACAGTTCCATATAATTTCGATCGTCAGATATTTTGTCGTCAGGTCGATCTAACGATGGATCGCACAGTCTATGGTGGGTCTAAGGGGCAGTTCATAGCTTGGATAAGGTCATGTCCCTGTTAGTTAACAAGCAGTTTAACAGGATATTGAGAAAACGGGCCTCAATTTGACAAATCTCACAAGAATTTTGATAAATATTACTGCAAGTATCTGTAAATTGGTCTACCTGTTTCTACTACACCGCTTTCCCTCAAATAGGGATTTTGTGCTTCCGAATTTTAGATTTGGGGATTTTGTGCATGGGGATATCGTATACGTATCCTCAACCAAATTTAAGCAATTCCCACAGAATTGTCTATTCCCATGCAGTGAGATCTGCAATGACTGCGTAAAATGGTCCCTAGACGATCAATAATTTCATGCAATATTCGATTGCGCAAACTGTTAATAACTGTCTAGGGAGTTGCGTACATTGCGAAAATATTGAACGAATATTGTGCTTGTTTGGAATATTTTCTCAACATTACACTAATTGTGCTACGCTGGGCGGCGTGCGTTTCCAAAAGGCCAAATTTTCGATGACCCGACTGCAAAAATCGGTTTCGATATCATTGATGGCATTGGTTATGTTGACTTCTATGGCATGGATCGTCAGCGGCTTATTCACGTAGACCTTTGATTTAACGTAGCCCCACAAGAAAAAGTCAAACGGCGTTACATCACACGATCTCGGTGGCCGATTGACGTCGCCGAGACGCGAGATAATCCTGCCATCAAATTTGTCGTGCAAGAAGATCCATTGCATGCGTCGAGTGGCACGTAGCGCCGTCTTGTTGGAAACACATAACGTCATGAGATCTCCCGATTTATTTATGACAGTTACGGGCCAATGACGCCGCGCTACATCAAAATCCACACAAAATAGTGACTTTTTCTGGATGTATTTGCAACTGATGGGTGCAATGGCGTAGATAGGAAAGGGAGATTAAGGGGATCAATCCTCCCCGCCCCTCCTAGTCTAGAATTTGACAAAACATTTAAAATAAAGTGAAATCCTAACTGCTCGTGAACATTCGTATGGTCATAATTTCTCATTTTAAGCGAAGCCAATAAATAGAGTGCTTCATTCCATATTGATTGTTGGCCCAATACACGGACGGGCATTATAGTTTGATGCATGCTATACATATGTATGTGGGTCCTATTGTCCGTTTGTTGGTCCGGGCACTTCTCGTTGCCCGATATCAACCAAATTATGTATGTAACTTCCTTGGGTGACCCTATATACAACCCGTTGGCTGATTTTTGTAGTCAGACTTTGGTGCTGCTGAAGGTACTCGTCAGGACAACAGAACCTTCTTGGTTATGAAGCGAAATAAACTCCAAACTTAGAAAATATGAGCTCTGTCGGCATCTGGGTTGTGATTCTGGACAAAACAGTGCTATAAGGACACATTAAATAAAAAAGGCATAATGAAAAGGAAGGCAAATTGGGTACGCAGCTTCCTTGGGTGACCGTGAGCACCATACGATGATATCGATCAGGGTCTAAAGTACCGATGTGTTATTTAGAGGTGCTTTTGTCATAAAATATATTTTATAAAACTTTCGTTTATTATTGAATTATGTTCCCTTATCCCTTAGAATGATCGACTCGTAAGTAGCCTACATCTTGTATAGGCCTTCGAGTGGAACATCATCGGAAATATTGGTAACGATGATATTATTTAGGTAGCAACTTTTTTCCGTACAGTCCTTTTTTTGTAGGGAAGAAAGATGTTGTGCTGATTTATTTTTTAGCTTCGCTTGAAAAATTAAAGTCAATGCCTATCATTGATAAAAGGTAATACTTAGGTTGGCAGGGATACGAAGCATCAATAAGGGGTTGGAGGCAATTCTGCCGATATCAAATATTACTCTTCTTAATGTCTCGATATGGCTTTTTACACAGTTTGCTTATTGGATTCCCACCTTCTCATACGGCTCACTTTATTGTCACTTGACAGTTCAACCAGGGAGAATAACTTTACATCTAACCGCTGTACCTACTTATACTCACAAGGCTACGAAATCCGAAAAAGCTTGATTAGGAAAAAAATCGTGTAATTTTGGAATTTGACACAAATGCTGGGGCAGTATCCTGAATACGTGCTCAAAGTCCCCGATGATAGAGAGTCCGGAAGTGTAGGAGAGAGGAAGTCCTTTTTTTTGGTTTCCTTGATTAGGAAAACCGAAAAAAGGACCTTTGATCCCATACCCCCTAAACTTCCGGACTGTCTATCATCGGGGATTTTTTTGACCACATAGTCAGGGGACCGCTTACAACAATTGTGCAAAATTTCAAAAATTCACGATTTATCGAATGTTGTTGCTAGACTAGTTCCTTCGTTTTCTGCGGTTCTTTAAATATTTCTCAATAAAAAACAAAATGTTGCTCCCTTTATACTGCAGATTTAATTTTTATTGCCACTGTGGCAACATTTCATGATTTATTTTTCCTGGTTTTCGTTCCTGGCCTTGACTATTATCTATTAATGTTTACCTGGACGGTAAACTTTCACCATGGCTAATTTCGGTGCCTCTTCAGTAATCACTGAATAAATTTAAAGGTCAGTGCTCGATGAAGCAGCTAATGTTTCTGGCTAAAAATCAGGACCACAGACACGCATTTGGAAAATTGAGCGAAGAGTTCAATTCGTACATTGTAGTGTTCATAATTTAAATTAGGTGGGACAATATACAATGGAAAATGTTCAATATTACGCAACAAAAAAAAAAACCATTGGATTAGTGAAAGGAATTATAACTTTTATTGGGGATTCTCCCTAGCGAAATACGCAATTGGAACTCATTCGACCCGAACTCGAAAAGGATAGTAACAACACAATTTACGTTTTAATTAATTATATTTCATTTTTTTCATGTTGTTTGATAATTAACATTCTAAGTTCACTTTTTTTCGAAAATTGAAGCAGTCACTTTTTATTTAAAAAAAACGTGTTATTCGAAATTTCACTCAATTGGGGAGAAAAATTGGCTTTGAAGAGTTTGACTTGGAAGAAGCTAAACTTCCACGAAATCGTAAGGTAAAAAAATGTTCATTATGTTTTTTTTGTCGAATCTGAAAGAAATTTATCTGAAAATTTACTGTGAAATTTTTGACCAAATTTAAGTTTCTTTGACCTCTCAATTCCGTTACAGATTCGACTAAATTTTTCAAAACCATAAAATCTTTTGTTGATGGAAATTTAGACAATGCAAAAGAAATTATTAATTTAGATTTTGAGGAAAGCAAATTAATGAGCGAAAAACACCGCCAATTCAAAAATTTAATTAGGCGTACAAAAATCAAAAATAACGTAATTTCGTGTACTGCACATATTTAACGAAATTGTTGTTTTTTTTTAATCTATAACGGAGGAAGGATTGGGTGATTGTGTTTCTTTGAAGATTATTCACACGACTCGGATGCGTTTCGCCGGCACTATCTACAACCTTCAAATTTCACTATACACTCTCAAAGTTCACAGTGGCGTAGCTAGGGGCCCAACGGCTAGGGCGGCGCCAAAATGCTATCCACGGACTTACTTGTTTCTTCGCTTTGTTTGAATATTAAAAAGATTTTTTTGTAATATAAAATATTTACTTCAAAAATTTAAAAATTTCACAAAATTGCCAAACTTGAAGAAATTTGTTTCTGGGAAGCGCTTCGCATCCAATGGAGAAGTTTTCACAGCCTTGCAGACTCTCACTTCCGGGAAGGAATACTCATGTTGCGGAATCGCTGGACCAAGTGTGTTGAAGTCAAGGGAGATTATGTAAAAAAATAAAATCATTTTTAACTGAAAATCGCAGCCTTTCATTGTCAGCCAAGAACTTTTCACCCTACCCTCGTACTTCAACAACTTTTCAAAAAAAGCTAAATATAATCTCTCCATGATATTGAAATTAAAAAAAAGCGCATACCAAATTAAAACCTCGCTTTTCTCGTTTTTGTGGAAGCAAATTCGTCGATTATATCGTCATAATCTAAACTGGCCGCAGTTTCGCTTTCTATTTATAAAATCGCGAGATTTCACAAACTGTGTTGACCCATCGTTGACCTTAAGAACGATTTCATTGTAACTAAATGCTTCCTTAAGTGTACACACACGTTTTGCCTCGGGCGCTAAATACTTTAGCTACGCCACTGCCCTTACAGGAAAAACCCTACACTAGGTTAGGATAATGTTAAGCTACCTTGAATCAAAAGTTTTTTTAGTAAGTAAATATTGACCTACAAAATATATTTTAACAAGGAGTAAACTCAGTATACTTTCTCTCTGAACTCTTTTATTCACATACAAAAAAAAAACACAAATTGCAGAAAACTACTTAGGTATTTGGCTTTTATTTTATTTTTATTTTGTGAAACAATCAATTGCGAAACACAAAAAAAGTAGTAGTACTATATATAAATAATTTGCATCATTAGCTAGAAGGTCAATCATATTAATTGATTAATCATATTAATTAAGCATTTGTGCCAATAGGATTTCCTTGGCTAATATATTTGGTTTATTCTAAAAATATTTAATTGGAGTTGTGCCGCCAAGTTCGATTTCAAAACTTCAACTGCAATGTCAACAATGTTTAAAATAAAATCACAATTTTAATAAAAACGGACAGAGACGAACGAGTGGCAATTAGGCGATTTGCATAATTTCTGTCCAAAAATCATTGCGAAAATTATAAGCAATTTGTTTCTTCCAGCTGCCCTTAATCGTTACAAATCGTCCAGTCCAGTCAAACTGTACCATTTTTTTTTTGCATATTGCCTATAACTACATACTCGTATATCGTTTACAGTCTACACGGTTCAACAACAATGTAAACAAAAATTTGGTTGTACCTGGCTGTATAATTAACATTATTTTAATCGCGTAACAAAGCATCATAAAAATAGTATCTTTTTTTGTTGAACAATTACTAAGATAAATTTGCATATTTTAATACGATAAATTGGCTTACAGTATGCCATGGAAGTTAATTATCAACTTAAAATTCAATCATTATTACAAGAGTTTAGGCGTTCAAACACAAATAACGTTTTAAAACAAATTTATAAAATTGTCTGTGAGTGTAATATTTTTATTCTACGCCAAGCTTGGATTATTATTTTTTTAAGTTGTATAATTAGGTAAATGTTATTGAGCCTGATGCACTTTGAGTGTTGCGGCGAAGCTCCATATAGCGATTAACAATAATCATAGTGGCCTTAAAGGTGGCTGAAAATCCAATGGTGGGACGGTGTTTAAAAGGTTTTTTTTAGACGATCATATTTTAGTTTTCATTCAGCTTCAGCCAGACTGTCAGTTTTTCCTAAGACTAAACACGAGAAATTGAAACGAGAACTGCACTGGAATTGGATATGTAGACCCTCTTGATTTTACTTTAGCTCACAATTCTCTATATCGCCGTTTTGGGGATGAATTTCATTGAAAATATAGATCATCTTGAAAAAAAAAAGATATTTTAGAACTGACATTAATGGGTGCGCTATCGAAGCGTTGTCGTTATATTTTCGCACGTGTTAAAATTGATTGACCACTACTACGCATTTTTCGCAACCTTAATTATATGATAATTGACATGCCCCGGAAAAAAAAACCCTGTTTTCTCGTGATCATGACCCAAGAGGATAGTTCTTCGACTTATCGAAATGCGCTATCCTCCTATTCTCACAAAAACACAGCATCGGACTACAGCTTTCCTTTTATTGGTTTAATTTTTTTCTATTATTTTCCATTTTCTATGCTATAGTTCCTGTAAATTTCCATATTTCTCAGTGTAAAGGTTTCAAAATGCAGGAAGGGGGAGGGGGAGGGAGGGGAGTAATTATGATCTTATATTTTCTCCTCTCCCTCTTTTCTCCTTTCCTAAAATTTTACTAAAATGCCAAAAATGGAATGTAATCGACGGTACCTTTCTTACGATACCCCACTTGCCTATACCGAAGGAAAAGAACATTTGACCTACGTTTCCCCTCTATGAGGACCCCCGTTTAAATTGGCTTATTACGACGTATAGCTTTCTCCAGGGAATTTGAATACTTCTACATATTTCCACGAAATTTCATGATTGATTGATTGATTTATTTTGCTTTTGCCACGCGACTCGAAAAATTTCATGCATCTAGCTCCAGCGGTTCGTCATATATTTCATTGACAGACAGACAGACAGACGGACATTTGACCGATTTCATACGGGTTTGGTTTTTACAACAAAACGCTAAAAATGTATAAATAGCCTAGATAAATTATTTAAAAGGAGAATCTTACTTAGAAACCACGCTTGCAAAGTCCAAGGGTCTAAAATTTGCTTGCAAGGAACATTTTTATGTAGTTCCTGTCTGTTTGATAAATTCTTATGAACTTTCTTTACCCATTGTACTTAACTTAAATACTAGAAAATAATATTTGAAGTGTATAAGCACTGCGCTAACTTACTCATACTTCCATTATACCAAAAAATGTCTTATCTATGTCTCTCCCCTTTAACCAAAAAAAAAAAATCTAATTTCAATCACGTTTATGTGTAATAACTGATTTTTCGATATCAGCGTCGGCATATGGCTTAGAACTTTTTGTCGGAAGAAAAAAAATCGTAGAAATGAAAAATAAATACAAAATTGAGGGTGAATTTGTTTAATCTTTGTATTTGTTCAATCTAAATTTAACTGACGAATACAACCAAATCGTTTTAAAGGGGGCGCAACGAAAAGAAGAAACTAAACACTAAACAAAAGATATACCCACGAAAAGTATTTGATAATTGACGATAGGCTAAGGCCTGGTAAAAAAGAAGTGAAGTTTACTTTGTCGGTACAGTGACAATAGGGCATTGATATACATAATTAGTATTTTGTACGGCAAATTACTGGGGTTTCAGGCGTATGTTGTATGTTTTGAAATTAAAATGTTAACAATGTGTCTAGTGCTTTTATCTTTCTAGACTAAAAGTGTGCCTTCAAGGATGGTATCGCTTGACAGAACGATTCTGCATATTCTCAATCTTTGGCTGAAACATCCGATATGTATCTAGCATCCGAAAGAACTGGAATTATTTATGCCATAAGCTATTCACAATGTTGTTGTTTATTGTCTTGATCCCTCCAGAGGCATGGAAGCGTCAACGTCTCTTGCATGTCTTGTTGACGAGAACGAGGACTGAACCTCCGTCTTTGTAGATGTAGCACTGTAGACCGATGACCGAGACAACACGACTACCGACCACGTCAATGAAGTAACCTTCATCCCAGAGGCAGGAAAACGCGATCACGACCCCGCGAAAGACTTTAGACTTATCAGCGTCACCTTCTGCGGCAACTATTATTGAATTCACAAATATCAGCATGCCTACCTCAAGGGAAAGTCGACGGAAACGACCCTCCGCGAGGTAGTACGCACAATTAAACATAATAAATCACGCCTGCTGTCGTATATGTCGTAAACGTCGTATTCGTCGTAAACTTCTGTCATCTCCATAGTAAAATGACAGAAGTTTAGAACTTTACGACAAATACGACGTTTACGACGTGAGCATGAATCCCCCCTACTTTAATCTATGTACAAACAATTCACCTGGCAATTTCATAATGTTAGAACTGAGACTGTAACGGGAGCTCTCTGGATTATAGCCATGCTGATATTAGGATGATCCGTTCTGTCCTGGGCGAGAGTCGGCTGACTAATTATGTACGCAGAAGGACGCCAGGGTGCTGTGATCTCACCTCTTCTATGGATTTTAGTAGTGGACGGCATCCTCAGAAGACTGTAAAAGACTCAATTACCTTGCCGGCAGACAATCCTAAACAGAATTTTGAACTGATAATCTAAACTAAGGAAAATTAAACAAGGTGTTCCCCAAGGTGAAGTTTTATCTCCCACCCTGTTTGACCTATACATGTCAGGATTTCCGACGCCACCTAACGGATTTTAAATCGTCAGTTACGCTGATGACTGTTCGATTTTAGCAACCACCAATGACATCACCAAAATGTGCGAGCAGAAATACTTAACACCCATTTCATCAGTGAGAATGTGTCGGCACTGAAATCTTCTGCTACTTTGTTTACAAACTGGACCTGGACCAAGGAAGTGAAGCTACAACTGGATATCGCAATAGATGGTCAAACTATTCCACAATTAACCACCCTAAAATTATCGATGTCATCCTTGACAGCATGGCCACCTCATCGGCTCATGCGTTAACCATTTGTGAAAGAATGAGAAGCAGGAGCAAAGTCCTCGGAGCTTTAGCTGGCAGTTGCTACTCGCGACATACAAATCCATCGGGAGATTTGTGGCCAACTATGCGGTTCCCACCTAGCCAGATAATTCATGCGACACTCATTGGAAAAATATACGGACCTGTCAGAATACTGCTCTTAGAGCTGGCGCAGGCTGCCTCCTGATGTCGTCGCAGGATTATCTTACTGAGGCCAAAATGATGCCCTTGATGCTCTTAAAAAGTCACATCACCCATATTACCAGTAGCAGTAGCAGTATCTGGTTTACTGTTATCGGAGTGACCATCCTAACTCCTGCCTTCTGGACAAAATCCCACCGCCACGTCACGTTAGACGCAACATAAGGGACCGCGAAAGGGAAGTCCAAAGGTTCAAGAGAGTTCCATTTGATAACGCCATCTATAAGTCGGCCATCACAACGCTGCCCAGTGGGAGAGTGCTTTCTTTGATCGCGGAACTAAAACCAAATAAAGTACTGAATGGGCAACCGGCTGCCATATCTTCAGACGAGTCCCGACTCCCAAGAGCAACCTGAACTATATTGGCTCAACTTGGTTCTGGCTGGTGCTCGCATCTGAACTCATATTTGTCCCGCATCGACAGTGACATCCAAAACTCCTGCCCAGCATGTGGCCTCACTCCACACGATGTTGAGCACATCTATAACTGTCCAGAAGTCCTTATTTGCAATTGTGGTGTGGGAGAACCCCATCGAGGCAGCGGCTTTCCTCCAACTGGACTTAGAGGATAACAATATGGATATTCCGAATTTGTGATACATACAGCTATCGGAACTCGAAGCGCCGCTACAACAACAACAACTGTAGAAGTCGGCAACTAAAGTAGTCGTGAATACCATAGTTATCTTGATCTCAGGAAACTCTCCCCGTGATGAGTGCATTATGAGAGTTACCTGGGAGATAGTACGCACTTGGACGACAGAGTGACAGAGAAACCCGAACTGGCGCTTTTCATCGCAAAAACAAAAATTGAGGAGTTTGCGCTCCCACAATTACACTCTGATTTTATCGACCAATGTAAATTGTCCGGGAGTGATTCTCGATTCGAAGCACACATGGAAAGTGAACGGCGAATATTGCATAAAAAAATTGTATGTACCTACACTTGCAGGAGAACCTGCGGCAAATACGGGAACCAAAGAATGTTCTTGTGCTTGTACATAGCGGTGGTGCGACCGATACTCACACACAGGACGCTGGTCTGATAGCCGGCGATGCGTAGGAAATACAACATTGACCTGCTAAACAAGGAACAAATGACTGCTGGCATAGAGTCACTGGTGCTCTCCGATCTTGTCCAGTGGTCGCAGTAAATGTGATCACTTACATCCCCTCGACAGATATTTACAGATATAGTTCAACGCCGTCTGTAGCACGGTCAGACTTAGGGAGTCTGCGAACTGGACAGCTAAACCCATATGGGCATAGTAAGATCTTGTCATCCCTAGCGGGTGAGTGGCAGGATATGCTACCAATGGACTATATCATCGCCGAAACAGACTTCGAGAAACACTTCGCCACTGACCACCCAACTAGTCCGGAATGGTATAACGAAGATGTGATGTCGAGATATTATGACCTGGAGATTTTCACTGATAGCCCGAAAATGGTCTTTAGGGTCCGTGCAGAGTTCTTTTCTGAAAACCTTGCACTTGCAGTCTCTAAGTCGTACCGCCTTCCAGATTTTGCTAGTGTATTTCAGGTCGAAAAGCTGGTCCCTTATTACCAGCTGTACGATGCTAAGGCGCAGTACAAGGGTCATTGGCCAGTGGGAGGGCAAGCGGCCAGACTGGGTATCTCCTACAACGAGTACTGTCGAACTTTCAAGAATAGTGCGGAGAAGGAGATTCTGTTGTGTTTCTTCGCGGATGCCCAGCACTAGCCATGGCACGGCACCGAGCTTTGGACAGTGCCTTTTTCATAGACATATCCGAGATCTGCTCTAATCGAATGGGGGAGATGCTTAGATTTCTCAACTCCATAGGTTGGATCTAAGAAAGATCCCCGGTAAACACCCTAGACGGACATGATTTCGGCGGTTTTTCCTCTTACAGGGATTGAGGCATCAAAACGGCGCACACCAGCGCTAATTGGATGTTCCCCCTTTAGTTTTAAAAATTAGGTACATCAGGGTGAAAACGTTTTTTTTTAGAACAAGAGTTAAACGAAAAAACATAAAAGAACTACGATTGGGGTAAACCCCAATCATGCAATACTCTAGATGAATTTGAACCTGGTTTTGAATCTAACTGATATTGTTAATTAAGTGTTAAGTACAAAATTTCAGCCCGATAAATTGTATACGTACTGAGTAAATTGGCTTAACGTATTTCATGAAATAGTGCAGTTTGTATGGGAGGGGGTAGAAGGAGGGTGAGGATTACAATAAGTTGTATAACATAGGTTACAATTATCATAAAAGTGATATATTAAAAATTTCAAAGCAATATGTTTTATAGTTTCTGAGAAAATCTGATTATTGTAAATTTTCAAAAATGTGTCATTTTGTATGGGAGGGGGTAGAAGGGGTGGAGCGATTTAGCCCGTTCACGAACTTAGCCTTCATTTTTTGTCAAAAATAACGTGTGCAAAATTTGAACTTCATAGCTCAACGCGTTCTCGAGCTAGAGAGGTCACGGACGGACAGACGGACAGACGGACATCCGGTTTTGAGATATTCGAGTGATAATATGAACTTCTGTATCATTCATTTTTTTCTGCGAGCCTTATTTCTTAGCGTTACAAACTTTGTGGCTAACTTATAATACTCTCAGATTTCATCTAGAGTATAAAAATAATAGAAAAATTTTTTTGAGTAGAAACCATTCATCATATCCAACTTATGTCGACCTTGTCGTGATTCTCCTCTTATCTTGAGCACACTCCCGCCTCACCTCAAAAAAGTCACCGCTTTTGTCCAAGAGAAATTAACAGATCAAACGCCTGATGTCTCTCACCAGCGCAGCGGGGAGGATATTCGACTTGATGTTGCATCGCCATAGCACAGATAGGTATTTCGACAAACGATATCAAATGGATATTTCTAATGTCAATAATTACTACTTGCATAGCGTCAACTACCCCTGCGTAGCACTATACTCGGTTCTGAGCAATGGGACGCAGCTGCCCCACCAGTTATTCAGCGACCCACACAGATCGGTGCCATGAGTTTCTAGGACGCCCCATTGGTCGGCCTTCATTGGGAATGGGGTCCCATTTCGTGGGGTGTCCAGCAATACAGTTATTTATCAGTATCACCCTTTCGCAGTGTGTGATCTATCCACTATCATTTTCGCCTGCCTATCGGTTCGTCATATCTCATCTGACCCGTACACCGATTCAGCTCTTCACTTGATATTGCTTCGAGCCAGAAAATGTCAATAATGCTAGGAATTGTCGGCCTCTACACCATGGTATGTTTTATAATCCCAATTAAATTTTCTTTGCCTAATTTCTCGTGATGTTTCAACGATGTACTTACTAATTGCTATTGTCGTTGTAATTGAAATTATGACATATTAATTTCTGTAATTCAAGTTTTGGCTAAAGATGAACAATTTCAGCTTCTGTCCCATTGCGATTATCATTCATGCCCATTCCATTGCAATATGTGTTCGAAATGAAGGAATGTATCCCCATCCTTTCGCATATCAATGATAGTAATTAACCACATGTACATCGAACAATGCAGATACAAATTAGAAACATCTTTTCGCAATCTTTCAATACCAAATACACTTTTTGTTTGCAAACAAAGGAGTAAAAAGAGTAAATTTTTCAGTATTATACTTGCATAACATATTATTACAAGACATCTGGTTTGATTCGAATTTCAATTTATATTTTTGTTCGTTCAATCCTGACTCTACTTAGAGTGTCTATATTTTTATCTACATTTATGTTGAATAATTCATTCGGAAACATTTTTCAACAATTAGAAAAAAAATGATATATCAGCACAATGTGAATTCAAGTAGCTCTGAATTAATATGTATACACGCGATGCATTATACATATTCCTGTGCTAATTAAAATTCCTTTCATTTACTTAAAAGATACGGAGAAAAAATTATTTTAAAATTTATTTAATTAATGAATGGCCAAATATTCAAACATGAAATTTATTTAGAAAAATCTCCAGCCGGTCGGGGCTCATGTCCATCCATGTCCACCTAAAGAATTGCACAGATCATTCGGATGGTATTCTATTCATTGGCTAATTAATTTATCACGAACTTACACCACTATGAAATGAAATGAAAAAAAAAAACAGTTACATACTCGAACTCGTATATAAAATTCTGCGATATCCTTTTATTTGTTTCCCATAAATATTCATGGGAGGATATCCCAATGCAGAACAGTACGCTGATGGAGTGTGCATGGCCTTGTAAAATCCAGCACCCAAGCAACATATTAGGGGCGACTAATTTCAGTGGTGTTCAAAAGGTTTTTCACGCTACTCTATCAGTATGAGAATTTAATTTTATTTTGTTGAATTTTTATTGCATTCTGATAATATGTCGTTGTTCGTTGACTCGAAAAACCTGCTGCCTGAGCTTTTGCCTTTTCATTTTTGTTGCAACATGCACGGATGCCGTCTTAGTTTAAATTTTCCGTCTGGGGATTGTGTCTTCCAAAAACAACATAGCACATGAGTTTAACTCTAAATCAACTAAGAAAATCTCTCTGAAAATTCAGTGTAGCTATCTACATGGAAAATTCCCATCATACCTGCGCTTCCATATGCCTCATTCGGTCTACAGCCCAGGATAGTTACATTAGAAGGCTTTAAAGAAGCTCAGGCAGGCACTCAGTCAAAAAGCGACCGTGACAAAACGATCAGACAATCTGCAGGTAGTCAGTCTGTTCAGTGTTCACGGTAATCATACGAATGTCTCAAATGCTGTCATATCTTATACAAGTTACGACTTGAGAGACTCGCTGACAAGATTCCTTTAAGTTTCTTACCAATTGATAAGATATTGATCAAGTGGTTGATCGGATTCTGACTTCGTCGCCCTCTACACCACAACTTCCTTTTGGCATATCTCTCGTTTTTTTATACAGTCGATCACTTGCACGATACCCGATAATTTTTATAGTTCGATCAGTGATCTTGCAACCGAGAAGGATCACCCGATCCAATACGTGTAAAAATAAAGCGCATACGCAATGCTGTGGATGTACTGGCTACCACGATGTGCAATTAATAATTCATAAATCTCAGATTTGATTCTTTAGTGTAATGCTACAGAGCTACCAAGTCTCGCGACTTCTCCAGAGATTTCCTCGCCTCTGGACAGTTTCAATCGATCGTTAAGTTATTTTATCATTTGATGAGTTTTTGTCACTCTGATGTGTGGTTGTGCTCTGTGCGACTTGCGATCTTGCGAATTGCGATTGAAAGTTGAAAGATTTTGAAATGCGCACGTTTAGAATTCCACAATATCTCCTTCTGCTCAGGGAATACAGGTAAAGTATACAGAGAGAGAGCAGCTAGGTCTCTGGTTGATGAATCTTCGCAACTGCCACTGATGATCATCAGTCAATGATCGAGTCCGGTCTGGAGTGAGATCATATCAATAGATATGGAGTATGTGAAATATTATAAGAAATATTGGTTTTTATTCAATTTCCATAAAATCGGGATATTATCCAGTATATCGCTTTATAAAGGGAACAACATTTTGATTGCAATCGAAAAAGGCATTAAAGGATGTGAGCAATTTGATGCCAAGTGTATGATTACGAAGCGCCGGCATAGTGGTAAAATCACTTTTTTTTTAATCATTCAATGTCATACAATGTTTTGTGTGTCTATGCTTTGTTGATATGCGATGATATCACATATTGGATGTGAGCTCTTTTAAAAATTGGCAAGGACTTGTCAAGTTGCTTACTTTAAGTTTTATGATTTATGGCTGATGCTATTCGAATGTCATATGAATAATAAATAATTATGAAATTATGAGAATGTTTTAAAATATGGATTGGAGAGTTTTTAGTTTGTGGAAAATGTCTGGCGTTTTGAATGGTCTGTTTTTGTGTGTGCGGCGGAGAGGAGGAGATATAATCAGTGGTCTGACCACGGGTTGATTCAAGTGAAACTGTTCATACGAGTATATCAACAAATGACCGGAGTTCTAAGGCACGAAGTTTTATTTACAAATTCTTGGATTTAACGATCGAAACTCATTAAAATATGATAATTGCTTATTTCTTTTGATATTAGCGATTAATCACTTGGAAATATTTATTCGGTATTCAATCATTTTTATATGGAACATGCACTGTAAAGTTTGTTTTTTTTTTCGGAAGTTTTATGAGGTTGAATCAACTTTATGGTACTGAAAGCCCTTCTAGGTCTCTTAAAACCACAGGTTGTCACTCAATTTCCCTGAGTTTTTTACGAGACAATTTTATGGGGCAAATAAGTGAATTTTCCGTATCAAGCTCATCGTAACTTTACTCCACTAATTTTTATCAAATACTAGATGCGAGAACTCGCTTCGCTCGCTCTCTCATCTAGTGCTCGCTGCGCTCGCGTTGTTCGTTTCGCTCACAACTTGACACTAACCTTGAATATTTTTTTCATACATAATTAATTTGTTCTTCGCTTGCTCAACACCACGATGATAAGGCTAAACTTCAGCTAAATTAAAAGTAACTTCACTTTCAGTCGGGTATCTTTACATAGTTTCGGCGGTTCGAATTTCTAAGCAGAATTACAGGGACCCCGCCTAGGTGCGCTTAGGGAATTTAAAAACCGGATAATGGGTAGCATCTACTTGATCCATTACTCGGTTGATTGAGCTGTATTCAACACATTCCCCAGGAACGCATTTCAATATTTCTGCGTTTATCGCAGATGTCTGGTCGTTTTTCAAATACACAGCATCAATTATTAAGGAGAATATACTTCCCTTCTTCGACCGGATACGTACCGTCACCAATTTTCAGTAATAAATCTGAAAACTCTTGGGCATTTTGATTACTCCCAATTCGCGCCCGCATATTGGTTGACAAATGCATGGGTATGACAATGCGCCATAGATGTGAGCTTTTTAGACATGCCTTAATTTCATCAGCCCTCATCCCTCCGGGTTTTACTGGTAAAGTTTGCCTAAAGTCGCCACAGAGAAGTAATATAATACCGCCCATAGGCCGGTCGTTTCGTTTGATGTCACGTAAGGTTCTATCTATTGATTCAACCACTTTCCGATACGCCTTAGTGCACTCCTCCCATATTATTAAGAAACAATCGCGCAAAACCCTGGCTTTGTTACTGTTTATTGGCTGTGGTTTTTCTGCTATACCAGTGCAAATATTCATACAAAATTGCACTGGATAAGTTCTAGTGTAAGTTGAGTGAAGAAATTTTGATAGAAAAAAGAGTTATAATATTGCCACGTTTGGAAAAAAAAACACAGTCAATAATAGAATAATTTCATAGCAACGAACTTTAGCATCTACAGTGAATTCATAGCAACAATCTTTCGCTCGTGGCAATTAGAACAATATCATTTGTTTTTCTATATTTTTTGTTTTACTTAGTGACCTTCTTTGGTTCATGCACAACAACTTGGCCAAAGATCATCACATGATCAAATGCATAGTTTACGATTCTATAAAGGACATACAAACAAACATTCATTTTTATATATAGAGATATTGTTTTTCATCGAGAGGTTAGTGACCGCAACGCGAGATCAACTTCCTCTACTGTCGGGGGTTGTATGGGTGGGCCTAGATCAACAATATCGTCGAGAGCTTCTTGTGTGGAGATGTTAGATGGTAGGTTTAGAAGGTCTTCAAAATAAGAGGCCCACCGTTTGTTAATGCCATCGGTGTCGCTGATGATGCTTCCATCCTTGTCCTTACAAAGGCGGGTCCTAGTTTGGTAGCCGTTCTTAATTGTATTTACTAGTGAGTTCTTCCCAGACCCCATGGACGCCTGTGTTCCCATGTTCTGCAAATGAAGACGTGATTAATTTGGTTGACGGTATGTGCGTCTGGAGATTTCCAGGTCTGCTTGTGAATGCGTCGATGCGGGAAACACGTAGAGCTTATGATTAGATTCCTGCTGCAGGCGAAGTCGATTAAGTCGCTGGCCATTGTCGTTACATTTTTCATGGAGACTGTGGCCTCCAGTGGTCCCCCGGTGCCAACTTTCATTTCCGACTTTCGCGTTAAAGTCTCCCAGCAGCAACTTGACGTCGTTTGTTGGAAGTGAGTCGAAGAGAGTCTCAAGGCGGACGTAGAATTCGTCTTTTACTGCGTCTTCTTTAGCATCAGTGGGGGCATGCACATTTATGAGCCAGAGATTGAAGAATCGAGTCTTAATGCGAATCGCACACAGCCGTTCGTTTATGGGTTTGAAGTCAGTTATGTGCGGCTTGAGGTGATTGTTTACTATAAATGCTACTCCAAACTCCTTGCGGTCGGATGGTTTGCCACTTGTAAAAATTGTGTGAGATTTCTTGTCATTGATCTCGCTACCAAGCCAATTTGTACCCCTTCAACCACATGTCGATAGATCGGTGCGGCGAGAGGCGATTGGCAGCACTGCAACTGTCAGAACTTTCCGTCTAACTGAAGAACTTTCCGTCTAGATGACTCCTAAAAGATAGTTTATATTTCGTTTAGTTTTCGAGTTATTGCTATGTGAGTACGACCAGTTTTGGTTCTCGTGGCGATTTTTGCAATATCCTGTTTACAAGAGTAACGATGCAACATGAAATTTGGCGTGAAATTAGTCAAAGTGTTCACAGATCATCACAGGGAATTAGAGTTAGGTATCAGGTTCAAAAGTTCAGTCAACACCGTCGGTTGGCAAAGTATCTTTACGCAAGAAAAAAAAATGTGCATTTTAAATGCTTATCCTAATGTTCAACGGGTCAACTGTCAGCAATCCAAAGGCGTTTTGAAAAGGTTGCGCGAAAAAATCGCAAAATGCGGCCACATTTGTGGCTAGAAAGCTCATGGTTTCTTCACCATAACATGCAATTCGCCACTCAGCCTTGTTAATTCGACCTTCCTACTCGCCAGACCTTGCTCCCTGCGATATTTTTATATTTATATATATTTTTTTTATTTTCAAAATTAAAATTTTTGCTGAAAGGGTGGCCATGGCATATGGCAATAATTCGGAAACTAAACGAGATATTAGCAATCTGTTGACAGCCACTTACACGGAAGATTATGAAATTCGCGGTGCTGTCAATTGCTAGTCGCCGCAGCGATCCATCAACTTTTGGTTGGCGGAAAAAATGTTAAATTTACTCCTACAAATATGATTACGAATTTGTTAATTGCCTTGACCCCTCCAGGGGTATGGGCACGTCAACATCTCTACCATTGTTATGCCCTGTTGACGTTTCAATAGCATATGTATTTTTCGGAAGTGCAGTTGCTAGCATGCACCTCCTGTCCGCGCCGTCTTTATACTGACAAGGTCGGAGCATTGTGGGAGTTCTATTAGTACCCATAGGCAGTTTTCGATCAAGCGAAGATTTGAACTCCGAGCTCTAGATTAGTATCGTAGAGCGGTGACCGAACCACCCCGGCCACCGAGCCTGACCGTTATTTTATGATCAGATCTTGTATTTTGTGACAAACAAATTTCATCTTACGGTCGAAACAAATATTTATATTTTAATTATTGTATCTATTTCCATAATAGAATCCCATATTAAATTGGCCGGTACTAATCAAGTTTTAGTATTTGTTGTCATAAAACGTACGGTTGGCCCAAACATCTAAGCCAATAAAAGATGTTAATGATGAATCATAAATCTTACACCAAACAATATCAGTAACAAACAAACAAAAATCCATTGGCTGCAGTAATAATTATCCCAATTAAGACGAATTTTGTCGATTTTGACATTGATTGAAGCATTATGTAAATATTGGGAGTTGTTAATTGTCTTGATCCCTCCTGGAGTATGGGGGCGTCACCATCTCTTGCATAGCTATCAGTTATTGACGTTTCGATAGCATATTTTTTTCGGTTAGTGCAGTTGCTAGCATGCACCTCCTATCCGAGCCATCTTTTACTGACAAGATCGGAACTTTGTGGGAGTTCAAGTAGTACTCACAGGTCCTATGTTTCTCTAGATATACATATAATAGATTCGTAGAGTGGCGACCGAGAACTCATGGCTACCGAGCGGGAGTGGGAGTGCATATTAACATTTTCCTCGCAACCTAAAGGATTGTCCCAGAAAATAGCATGAAATAACGCAGTATACAAAAATGCAGTATGTTCAGATTGAATCATAACTCCTTTCTACACAAGTCAATCAAAATTGCTGTCATTCTTTTCGAGAAAAAAAAACTCCGACATCAAATTAATGTGATGAATGTCCGCGATCTTTCAACACTGAGTCCAACAAAATCTACCGCATGGTTGACATTTGCATCAAAGAAAATTGTTTGCTTTTTTAATTCGGGTTCTTTACATCTATATTATTTATTATAGATTTATTTATGACAACCAGCAATTATTCGCATTCATGAAATTCCGAAGGGGTAACTAACTCTGTTATTTCGTGCGTATCCGTATCTGAAGTATACGTATTAAATTGTTGTCTTTTGCAATAATATAAAATGAAAAAAAAGGAAAAATTTAATATTTTAATTCGGTCCAGCATGTTTACAAAATTCTGGGAAGGAATTAATTTTATAGGCTTTGAGAATGGTACAGTATCTATTTTAAGCAAAATTAATTTTGGAGTATGATAGCTTTGTAGGTGTGCATATAAGATTGTTTTGTGATTTGAATACTTACGGGAAAATATGAAAAATTGAGATCCACTTACAAGGGTGGTGATAAACGAGCCAGTAGACATGGTGTTAACATATATAATGGAAGAAAACGTCGAAATTCATCTGGACGAGCATAATACAGTAAAGCCTCGTTATAATGAACTCCAATATTCGAATTAAAAACAAAAATTTCTCTTTGGGAATGCATGCATGCAACTGCACGTGCGAAAAGTAGATACGCTTTCGAAACGTCAACAAGGCATAGAAATGCAAGAGATGTTGATGCCCCCATGCTGCTTGAGGGATCAAGGCAATCAACATATATGACGCTACCGCAGTGTACAGGTGTGTTAAGTGATTGACATTCAGCATAATTTCAAGAAAGCGTTTTTATAATTAATTTGTGAATTTGAAATATCAGACAAGACGAGAAAAGATCTGAGATGATAACAACACATATGTATATGTATAACAGGTAAAGTAGAACTGAGAGCAGGGCCGTCGACAGAGAGGAGCGGAAGGGCCAAGTCGCACCGGGCCCGTATTTTTAGGGGGCCCAGGAATTAATAACACAGCATAACACATTTCATTTATTAACTACAATATGGTATTTATGAAATCAAAATTCTTAATTAATACGTATTATAGTTTTTTCTTGTATTAGTTAGCCTGGGATTCTACAGACGAATATAGATTCCACCGTGGCGATAATACAAGTGTTTTCAGAGCGATTTCATTTGGCGTTGCCATTATTCCTCATTTAATAGACTAGCTGACGGTGATTGAGTATTAAAAATATGTGGATCGCGGTTTCTTAGGGGATTCTCTTATAGGTTTTGTAGGCGACTACGAACGTGCGGGGTGCCGACTGGAAATTGTGGTCGTTATCCTGGGAGGGAGAGGAAAAGAACAACAAACGGTTAAGCTGGACGCGTTCCAAAAATCGCTCGGAGTTGGACAACTGGTAATCGTAGAAAGTTTTACTGTATCTCAAATTCTTCAGATCTTAGTCCTCTATTCAATTTTGCTTAGTAGACTCATTTGCAAAAAAGTGATGGTTTGCTCGGGAATATCGTTTAAAGCTGAAAAATATTTCCGAACATACTAAGATAGCCTCACAACCCTGTAGATAAAGTTTCATGAAAAGTGGAGTATGGAAGATTGGCGAACCGCGGTTTTTCTTTTGACTCATCTCCAGGAGATGTCAATGTAGGAGAATAGGAAAATGCTGAGTGCCGACCAGAAAAGTGTTACTTGACAAACAAATCATCGTAGGAAGCTTTACCTAGTATCATATAATGTCTTCCGAGCTCAAATTCGCTGATATACCTGTATAGATAAATGCAAATATCAGTAAAAGATAAGTTGCATTTTTTAAACCTCATCGCCAACTACGCGCTGGAAAAGCGATGCCCTGGGAGTTAATATTTTATTGGAGAAATTGAATCAATTGAATTGAATGAATTCGTAATAAACACACAGAATTTTAAGCTGAATTCTTAACGGAAAAAATATTTATTGAAAATTGCATGAAGTTTCCAATTCTTTCAAACACGCAATAACTGCAATAACTTCCATCATTATTATGTCATATTATGGGGCCCCATAAAAGTTGAGTCCCGGGCCGGATTTTCTCTCGAAGGCCCTGGCTGAGAGGAGTCAAAATATCACCATTTTTAGCTAATAGTCTAGTCATCAGGTAGTTTGCTTTTTAGGCAAACTATCTAATGGCTAGACTAGATTTTTTTTTTATTTATGTTTTTCGGGGCGCTGATTACGAATCTGAAGTTTTTCCCCCAAAACTACTATTTGTTGTTCGTACTAACCGCGGGATTTCGTAAGGTCAACGGTTGATTTCTACTTAAAAAAAATCCTTTGAAGTAAGGAAATTCATCCGAAGTTAACAAAAGTTTACGGGGGCTCTGCTCCTTCGATGTCAACCGTTAAAAAATGGGCAGCTGAATTTAAACGTGGTCGCACGTCCCTCGAAGACGACCCACGTGAAGGACGGCCAAAAACCGCAAGCACCCCGGAAACCATCGAAAAAGTGCATGATATCGTGTTGGACGATAGGCGAATGAAAGTGAGTGATATTGCTGAGGCTGTGGGGTTATGGGAAGAAAGGGTGCGAAACATCTTGCACAAGGAATCAGAGATGCGAAAGCTCTGGGCAAGATGGGGTCCACATTTGCTGAATGCCGATCAAAAGCAAATGCCCAAACGATTTTTGCAGCAATCTTTACACCGATTCAATCGGTATCCGACCGATTTTGTGCGGCGGTTTGTCGTCACCATGGTTGAGACTTGGGTCCACCACTACACGCCAGAAACGAAACAGAAGTCGGAGCAGTGGGTGGAAGCCGGTGGTTCAGCGCCAAATAAATCGAAGTCGATCGCATCTGCCGGAAAGGTTATGGCCAGCATGTTTTGGGACGCGAAACTGATCCTGTTAATTGATTAAGGCAGAATAATAACAGGCGAATATTACTCCAAATTTCTTGACCAGCTGGGTAAGAAAATTCGCGAGAAGAGGCCTGGTTTGAAGAAGAAAAAAATCATCTTTCACCAGGACAACGCACCTGTAAACAAGTGTGCGTTAGCGATGTGGAAACTGCGGGATTTTGGGGTAATCCCCCTATTCTCCTGATTTGGCACCCTCAGACTTCCATCTGTTCCCAAACTTGAAGAAATTTGTTCTGGGAAGCGCTACGCATCCAATGAAGTAGTTGGGAGGACCGTAGATGAATATTTTCACAGCCTTCCAGACTGTCACTTTCGGGAAGGAATATTGATGTTGCAGAAACGCTGGACCAAGTGTGTTGAAATCAAAAGAGATTATGTAGAAAAATAAAATAATTTTTTAACTGAAAATCGCAGGCTTTCATTGTCAGGCGGAGAACTTTTCACCTTACCCTCGTAGATAACACGGATCAGACGAAAAAAATGAATATAAGGAAAAAAACTAAAGCACAAAATGAATGGAATGAACCGAACTTGATTGTAACCGCTTTATACATTATGCATATTCGCTTCCCTTTACCCAAAAAGAATTTCAACAATATTAGACCCTAACTTGTAAAATAACCTCGCCATTCATTTTAAACTTTTGAAAGGGTGGTCTACTAAATTACATTTAAAATCAATAAATTTCGGTCATTCCATTGAAAGCCCCCGAAGCATTCCAAAGTGTCCTTTCAATCGAACCTTTTGGTTGGGGAAACAGAATTTTACCAAATCAAACCTGAAGCTCTTTTTGTAAAGATTGCGGCTATTTCAAAATAATGTCTTCATTCATCCGTTTGACTGCAATCAAGTTTGCAAATCGATCTATGTGTGTATATGATAAGAGTTCTTGTGCAAGAATATATACAGATATACATATCTACCCGCGCCATTACGACATCTTAAGAAAATTTCAATAGATCTCTTTTGCTTTCGTGCCTCGTCTACATCTTTTCGCCGCCGTGTATAGTTCGCATAGCACAGACCAAACCACACCATCATCATCATCCACATCCATAGTATCATCGCCATCATTACGAATCCGTAATGATATGCAAATTATTCTGCGTGATGATGCAATTAGTCGATTTCAATGAAATTAATTAAGGACGTTGTGAAAAGACGTGGGCTTGCTATTTTACGGGATATGATGGCGAAAGGAACGGACAGAGAAAACAAAAAAGCAGCAGAGAGACAGACATTGACGTCGTCGTCGCCTCGATGAGGATGTCAACGATTTCCTTTCGACCAATTACTCTTTGGCTCGTCATTAGAATATTGAATGGCCGGTCATTAAAAGGACCAACATTGTCAATAGGTCGGAAAAAATCGAATGAAATGCTCAATTGAAGAGGCGAGGTCGGCGAAAAAAAATTGCGGTGCGGAAGAACAATGGCTGAACTGGATCACGATGGAACGTTTCTGGTTGATTGGACAATTTCAATCATCAGTGCAGTGAAATTTCATCCCTCTCAAGGATCCACAGCCCGAGGTACGATTAGCATTTTCATTGAACTGCCATCAAAGAAATTTTCCGGGAAAAAGGTTTTTGTTCGCGATAAAGGAGCGACAGGACTTATAATCGCCTTCGGGTCTAATTGTTTGGGTAATTAACAGACAAGTCGTTTAACGGGCAAACGATCCAATATTGTTAGATGGGTGGCACATAATTAGCTCTAATTATAATATTGGTTTCAGGGTAGCTCGAGGAGATGGTCATCAATGATTTGAAAGCAGAAAAAATGTAAGGTTTTAATGCATCAGGAATGGGTTGTGCTTTGAGCTCCTGTCTATGAATCCTCCTGATCTGGAGACGGTCTAAATCTTGAAATGAAACTTTTAATAAAAAGACAAAAATGTGTATAGAGAACAGAACAGGTTATGATAAAATGCAATTCCTACCACCAAAAAGTAATTACCTAAAATACCATCGCCATTTTCAGCTTCTGGTTCTGAATTTCAGATACATCTTTGAATCAGCATAAGAACAAGTACCGATTCAAGATAACACAACCAGATCCATTAAAACAATTTAAGGATGTGCATACTCACTCGACTTTCTAACCTCTAGGGCACAATCAACCTCCAGATTGTTTTATTTTGTTTCGCTAAACTCATCGCCACAAAGTGTTTACCGTCTTCGAGTTAAATGTTGTTCAAACTCCCTGGTGAGGTAATTATTGATGGTAATCTCAATGTTCGTAATTATGTTAATTACATTCACAAAATATTAAATATTTTTTTTTTTAATATATTCGCGTAGATATGTATGTAAACATGGTGGAAAACAAATTTTTATTGAAACTATACGGTCGTCTAGTCGGGTCATAATCGCCCCGGCCTCATCACCATCATCATCAACATCATCGACATCGTCAGCATGAATCGTTTATATCTACTATGGTTCTCTGGTCGGCTATCGAGGACGATAAAAGGGGTGGACGCTTTCATTATAATCATTATAAGAACCCTTTCGACGTTATTATGGTTCGTTTGGGGCTTAATCGAAAACCTCGCTCCAGAATTTCGCTTGGCCGATGTTTTTTTTTTTGCATAAAACATGAAATGCTCTACTACTCCCGTTTACCGTGTTGTTCGAATATCGCAATTCTACTGCTATGCTGACGGAGGACTTGGCCTCCGCACATTTTTTTTTGGTTTTGAATATATGAAATTATGTTAATGACTGCATTTTTCGAACTTTTCAGAGCTCATAGCTGCCCCGAAATTATAATCATTTTTAGATATCTTATGCTCAGTTTTAAAATCGAGCCTTCGGGCAATGAAGACGCAAGGAAAATTCAAATGTTTAGGGTGGATACTTAGTGGTCTCGTTTACGTGTTTATACGCCCATTGACTTTATTAAGCCTGTATGCTAATCTTTTTTGGGCTTGAATAAGCTACTGCTGTGTACTTTTCCAGGGATAAAGTTTTATCAGCGATTTGGAAGACACCACTATTACAATAGGGGAGACTTGGGCAGTTTTATAGATCCTTTGTGTATTCTCGTTGACATTTCATTGCAAAAAGCAAATACCATAAAAATACTGAATGAAGGGAAGAGTCAAATTTAAATCAATACTGATTAAAATTGCGCGTAGACACAATTCCGTCGTATTTCTCCATCATCCGTTCAAATTGCTCGGTTCCTGCATTCCTCTATAGAAAGTCTTACACTGGGATATACAAGTGAATGTACTTTCCGCTCAGAGATACATTGCATGCTGATAATAACTGATATTTCCATAAGAAGGTATCAAACAGTAGGAAGTGTTTAAGGATGTTCCGCAAAGTGGTAAGACATCCACTGAATGCTACCAGTCATAATTCATATATTTAAAAGAAATTGCGGGAATGGAAGGCGTTAGGCGGATTGCCCTTTAAATAGATTTTTTTTTATCGGTAAGAAGATGGAATAGTTATGCTGGAACTTGTGCCCAAAATTGCTGCCACAACATTTTCCCATCAGCTATATTTAGCAAGGGTATGTTAATGAGTGTAGTTGCGATATCAAGGCTAGAACTGTCACGATCGTTTCATTGTAATGGAGGAATACGAAAATGAGAAGTTTGGCAGGCCTCCGCGGGGGTGGGTCTGGCGGCGGTAGAGGGTTAAAGTTTGCAAAAAAAATAACTGACGCAACAGTCGAATTTGAACCATGGCCTCGAGATGAGTTAGCATCATCGCATTTTCTAGATCGTGACGGTCTTGTGCAGAGGTGTGTGATCAGCTACATGCTCAACCGAGTTACTTACCCCATAAATGGGTACTCATTTAACAGCTGAGTGGGCTCATAGTCCGACACGTAAATCCCCTTTCTTATCGAAAACTGCCGCATTCAGTAGGAATCGAGTCGGGTCCCAGTGCGTTGAAGGCGAATGTGCTAACCGTTGCGCCATCCGGACTCAAGTTTGCAAAAAAAAACCTTAAAAGTATATAATTTTAACAAGTTTGCTTTGTATTAAGTTTATACTAATCATCCAAGATATTTTTTATTTTTTCTATTTTTGCAGGGGTTCAGAAAAGATTTAACAGAATGTTCTCGTGAATACGAAGTGAGCTTTCGGCGTAATTTTGGAAGCGCTATAAAAAAGGACCCCCTTATTTTTTCAAACATTTGGAAAACGCTTAACCACAATCTGAGACAAAATGAAACATCATCAGGAAGTTCTTAGGTTAGGTTAGGTTAAGGAGCTGCCATGATACAACACAGCACACTTAGATCACTTATGGCTCCATTGTAGTACCACAAATAACATTTCACCTCGCTAAATGAACGTAGGTCCCGAACCAGCCTGTGCTGGCAATGTAGCGGTTAAGCTGTATCACGCTCATATCTTTGAGGTCCTCCAAGTCATAGTAAAACCAGGAGCCCAGAGATTTCTTCCTGCTGATGGCCAATGCTGGACAGTGACATAGAAGGTGCAAAACACTCTCTTCCTCATCTACATTCTCACAACTCATGCAGTAGTCATTATGAGGAAGACGGAGCCTCCATGCGAGCGCGCCGATGGGACAGTGCCCAGTGATAGTTCTCACCACCCTGCCAATGTGCTTCCTAGTCAGTGACAGCAAAGAGACAGAGCGACTAGAATCGAATTTCTGCCAAATCATTCTCGTCGTTTGACAAGTGCTGTTGTTGAGCCATCTAGTATTAGCTCTATCCACTGCAGCGGACTTAATTGCCAATTTGCATGATGCAATTGGCATTATAATATCAATGCGGTCCCCATCGACAACACCAGTTGTCCCCTCATGAGCAAGAACATCCGCTCTGCAGTCGCCCGCAAAGCCACTGTGACTCGTTATCCAGCAGAGGGTTATGTTGAAGAAGTAACCCAACTCTGTGAGGGCCGAGCGACACTTCTGAATAGTTTTCGATGTAGTAAGAACAGAGTCAAGCGAGCGAATCGCAGCCTGACTGTCCATATAGATAGTAATGTCTCTTGCAGTGCTATCTATAGGGACAGTCAGGCTGCGATTCGCTCGCTTGACTCTGTTCTTACTACAGTTCTTAAAAATGTGATATTATTTTTTTCGTATCTCAAATAATTTTCAAGATAATCACTAGAAAACACGAAACGAAACTATTTTGAAAACGGTTAATCATAGCTAAAAAAAATGTTAAGAACTAAATAAAAGTTCACAAACAAAAATCTTTAAAAAATGGTTTAAAAATTTGTTACGTATGTATCTGAAATAGTTTTCGAGATAACCTTCGGGAAAAACATTGAAACACATCAAAAAATAACTACAAGGAAACTCGGATATAACTATCTTTCATGGAACTCCCGAAAATATTCGTTATATCCGAGATTCACTTTAACCGATCAACAAAGTATATTAAACATCTTGAAGCAAAATATTATCACATAATTTTCAACATTTAATTTATACTGAGCGTTGGGATGCAGTTTGGGCCACAATGAATTGTTGAAAAGTGCAGTGGTTTAAACTAAATAAGTTTTAGGTCAAAAGCATTGATGCCCTCTTTCCGAAAAGCCAATCCTGCCTCGCGAAAACTTGTCGAAAGTGGGTGGCAGGAGAGGTACAGGTAATAGGTAATAGGAACGATCAAACTCATTTTTACATTACATATTTTTATTTGTCGGAAGTAGGTCACACTTCCGACAAGTTTCCGCGAGACAGGATTGGTTTTTCGAAAAGAGGACATGAAACCCTTAACTTTAATACTAAATAATAGCGCAAACCTCGATGATGCGGTCTCCTGCCAGGATGTGGCGGCGAGGCAGGATCGCATATTTGGACATCCTGCCCAGCCAACACAACACTTTTGTGCATTTTTTATTACAAACCGACATATGGTAAGGTAGTGCGACTAATTTTCAACTTTTTTTTTTTGAAATTTGGTAAAGGGCAGGATCTGCTCAGGCAGAATTGACATTCCGTGATTGATATCAGATTTGGTTAGGTTAGGTTCCTACACTATTCAAGGAAGGACAGGCACAGTGAAAATGAAAAGAGCTCTCCTCGTCATCCTCGTCACAATAGCTTCTGGATTAATCATTTTGGGGGCCTCGAAGCCTCCCGTTATGCTCTCCAATAATTCAAGTCCATCCACCGTGCTGTGTCCACGGAGGCTTTGTAGACTTCTCATTTGCGTATTCTTGCGTTACAAAGGGACGATCGTGAAAGTTCTAGCCTTGGTACTCATATTATAATAGAACCGGCCACTAGCTTCCCAACTGCTGCTAATTGGCGTTACAGGAAAATGATTGATATTGTGTTTGTGAGAGTACGTACACACCTGAACATATTTGGGAACATTAGGGCAAATGCAATAATAAGAAACTCGGCAGTCTGTTGTTATCACAATCCCCCCCCCCCCCCCCCCCATGTTCTCAAATATGTTCTGCTGTGTAGGTATGCTCTTATGCCACGTTTCTACGTGAACATTGCGCAAAGCACGAAATATTGAAAAATTGCATTGTAAACCACCAACAACAAAAATATACCTTTTCGCATTTGAGACTTTGCCATCTCTTTAGGAAACGACTCAAATGCATTTTGGCTATGTAAGAGCAGAAAGGTTTTTTGTTGTTGTTGGTGTCTTTCATTATTATTTTTCAATGTTCCGTGTTTTGCTGAATGTTCACGTGTAAACGAAGCATTAAGATATGGAAATAATTGTTATGCCCCAGTTTTTTTGTTCGTTTTGCGCCCACGGTCCGAGGCATACCCCGAAGCCGCAGGTCGACCTCATGAAAACTTAAATCCAACCGAGACTATGTCATAAAACCGAGAAAAAGTTTCCGTCTTTCTACTATCAATTTCCCCATTTAGGTGCAAATATAGATATGTTTCTTTGTCCAGTATTTACCATTATCGAAATCCTTAACGCATCCATTCTTCGATAAATTTTGTCAATTTACGATTTCCGTTTCAAATAACATATAAATTTGTCAGCTTCTTGAAACAATGGGATATGACGAATTTATGGACTTTTTTTCTATGAAGAATTTAGTAACCGAAAAAATGCAAGGTGCAGATAATTCTTTCGTGCAGGTCATTCCATGGATGTGTAGCGGGTTTGTCGTAGTGGTCGATATTTGTTTTGGATGGTCATCAAGGCAGCGACTTCATGATGGCCATCCAAAACATTGGAAACTGTAGTTTTTGAAATTTAAAAATACTGTATCCGAGAAAGCGACATTGATTTGAAAGGCCTCTTTTGTTGATGGTGGTGATGGATGATAAGATAAAATGAAATGGTTCACCATACTTATATTATTGGTGATGCCGTAACTTATGGGGGCGCAATTCACTACCATTTTTTTGAAGCAATTAAAGGATTTAATAATAAAATATCTACTCGTTTATCATAATTCTAAACAAATTCATCTCTCTCTCTCATCCTATGATGATAACGAGAATTGAGAGAGACTGGCCCCTCTGTCTCTTTCAGTCTATATCAATTAGTAAGGGACAGGGATAACGACAATCGTTCCGTTGTCATTTTGCTCTCGGGATTCATGTAGATGCTTCGGCATAAGTCGTGTTCAGATAATGCGTCACTTTCTATATAAAGCTTTACAGCTCTTTTGCTTACTGTCATTTAGTAGTTGAGTGATCCAGTCTCGCCAAAATATGACCATTGCTATTGCTATCTAGATTAGGTAGGAGTGGTTCATAAGGAACCGCAGAACACTGCGACCATGGATCTGTTGTGTATTGTATTGCCATCTCGGGAAAGTGCCTATGGCATTCATAGTGAAGTATTATCTTCAGTTTAGCCGCCTATCGAGGAGAATTTGAGATTGGCTTCACGCACAAAGCAAACGGCTGCGGTAAAGGAACTTCGTCGTCAAAACTAAAGAAAAACTTAACATAGACTATAACTTATTAAAATTTTTTAAATATGTGAGTGCTACTGAATGAGGATAAAAATTTCTACCGTCCCTATAGGGCATGAGCTTTCGATGGTAAACGGTTCTTTAAACTCCTAGATGTCACATATCTTTATATTTATATATATATATATTCTTCCAACCACTATAATTAAAAATGGTCACCGACTAGTGTCCAACATTTGCCATTTTCGTCTTTGTATACCGACCCCCTATCAACCAGCACTTTGGAGCATTTATTTAAAGGAATATCCACATCAATTGTACCAAATTTCAAAACTACACGATTTATTTTCCAATTTTTCATCCTTTGCCATCAATGGCGCCCAATGTAGGGTCAACTTTAAGTATAGTTCCAGCATCACTTTTTAAATATGTCGAAGTGTTAAGGCACTCCATCTCAGTAGTTGATTGGTTTCAAGCCTTTTGTTTGACCCTTGGACTGATTCGACCCTTTTGTATATGCTTTCTGTTTTCGTATGTACCAGTATTTAGCTCTACAAGATTCACTATTGGTTTCAGTTCTTCTGGGGACAAGTTGTTAACCCCTCGTGTCATCGTTTAACTTTTCTTTGAGTGGGGGAATCGGAGTTTTTATGGAGTTGTCTTGATCACATAATAGGGCAGTAAAAATAAATTTGTAATAAGAAATATTATGGAAAGTTTTGGAAATAATTTGAATCCGTTCTATAGATCCTACGATCTGATGATCGGTACCTTAGAGTGCTTTATCGTATTTAACAACAGTGTGTCACGTGAGTTGAGGTTATTGTTGTTCGTTGTGCTTATGAACTTGATCATAGTCTCTAAGTCGGAAAGAAGAATTTGAATTCATTATACTGATGAACGGTTCACCAAACCGTATATAGGAGAGAATGAAAAGTACATTGTGGAGATCCGCCATCTGTCATTCAGAGTGTATAGATCGTGTCAAAGAACCAGTGAATTTTATCCACTTTTTTCCCTAGAAAACTGTATCATTTTGAATTCTTTCATTTTCTAATCGAACTAACGTTATCGCCACAGTGTCCGATAGTGAACGCGTCAAAAAACGTCAGCGGGAAGATTCTTCCCCTGATTGTTTAATTCGGAGAAAACTGAAGCTTCTTCGAAGCTCTGATACCGCCGCCATGACGACTAGTCAGAACTCATTTCACCTACTGGCGAACCTGCCATCAAATTTATCAGAGGATGAGCAGATTAATAATCATCCACAACCAGCCACCGTACCCGTTCAACCCAAGAAGGTAAAAAATCCACCTATTATGTTCCCTACTTTAGATAGGGAAACGATCGATGCTGCAATGACAGCCTTGAATGTCACAACCTACTGCATCCAGTACACGGCGATTGGTAATAAGCTGTTCATCGACAATTCCGATGACTTCGAACGCATTCAACAATTCCTAATCGAGAAAAAACTCCAATTCTATACTTTTCGACGGTCAGATAAAAGACCAATGAAAATTGTATTGTCCGGCCTGCACGACATGGAGTGTTCGGCACTCCTCAACGAATTAAACAACGAGTATAACCTTCCTTGCCAAGATGTTAAGAAGTTTCATCCTCAATCCACTAGATATAGTAACGAGACATATTACATCCTATACTTTGAAAAAGGAGCAATCAAACTGTCCCAACTGCGTAGCATACAGGCTCTATTCTATACCAGAGTCCATTGGAATTGGTACTCCAAATCGAAAAACGGGCCGACTCAATGCCGAAACTGCCAGCATTGGGGCCACGGTTCCTCCAATTGTCACCTGCCACCAAAATGCCTTTTGTGTGGGAATAATCATGCGTACTCCAACTGTTCCCTGGCTAAAGAATCAGTTGAAAACATCAAGCCCTTGCTCAAATGCGCAAATTGTGGTAAAAACCATATGGCCAGCGATATTGTATGCGAAAAAAGAAGCGAATATCTAACAATTCGCCAAAGGATTAGCAACCGCAACCGAAAAGCCAACCAACAGCCGACAAATAAACAATTCAGGATAAATTCAAATGCGATAAACTTTCCGCCACTACCGACCACAAATAATATTGCAACTATCAACAGCGTCCGACCGTCAACAAACAGTGGCTCTATGCCAACATACTCAAATGTTGTTACAGCAAACCAGCAACAATATCAAACCGGCTGCGATATCAACTTGTTTACTGTAGATCAGCTGCTTGAGATGTCGACTGAGCTAGTTGTGAATCTTTCCAAGTGTAGGACTAGAATAGACCAATATAACGTAATAGTTAGTTTAGCACTTAAGTTTGTTAACATTAGTGGATAAAATTAATGTATTACTGTGGAATGCACAAAGTGTCAGGAATAAATCTATTGAATTGTTCGATTTTGCGACTGATATTAAAGCCGATATCATAGCACTTACCGAGACCTGGTTAAAGAAAAATGACAAATTACAACATCCGGATTATTCAATTTTTAGGCTAGATAGATTAGGAGCCCCGGGTGGGGGAGTAGCTATTTGTATAAAAAAAAACCTGAAGTATTATGTACTTCCTGAGTTGAGGACAAAAACAATAGAAGCGATCGCTATAAATTTAGAAGTTCTAAAAATAACATTGGTGGTTTGCTATTTTCCTGGAACTAAGGTTGATAATTCTGAATTAATTAGATTCGAGGATGACATTAATTACTTAATGACACTTGGTCAAAATGTCGTTATGTGTGGTGATTTTAACGCTAAACACCGCTACTGGAACTGTTATAAAGCAAATCGAGCTGGTAAGCGACTCCACGAGCTTGTCTTCCAAAAAAACATCCTTATACACACTCCATCCGAACCAACATTCCTCAATACAAAAGGTTATGATTCTACACTCGACATAGTATTAAGTAAATGCCCACATACTATTCCACAGCCGACTACACTTCGGAGTTTATCATCACCCCACCTACCAGTACTATTTCATATAGAAATTGGGCACTCTATATCCAATACTCTTTTAGAAAACCCAAAATCAAAACGAGTCAACTGGATGAAATTTAAAAAACACCTGAATAACAACATAAATCTGGGATCTCAAGATCTCTCCACAATAGAACATTCCTACCAAGTCGATTTCCTACTAAATGATTTTTGTAATAAAATTAATTCAGCCTTAAATTACTCTTCATTTAATACAAATAAAGAAAAGAAAACAAACAACATCATAGACAACGACATCAAGGCACTCATCCATACCCGTAATCTGCTTCGACGGAGATGGCAACGACTTAGGAATCCATTAACAAAAACAGCTGTAAACAGACTCTCGAAAATGATCCAAGACCGAATATTTATCAACCGTAACGTTAAATGGAATAACATGCTGAGGCGCCTGCCAAAAAATAGCAGGAAAATATGGAAACTGAATAAAGTCTTCCGACGGCAAAAATTAATGCCTCCATTACTTACGGCTGATAAATATATGGTGTTCGATAATAAAGAAAAAGCAGACATGATATCCGAGATATTTTATAATGCTCATAAAATGTCCGGACATCTGGGTAACTCAATGCTCGATGGTTTGGTGAGTAGTCAAATCCAGCGACTTTCATCCTCCACCAGTGATTTCAACCCAACTTACTTGTCTTCTCCAGCCGAGATAAAGACCATTATTAAATCCGTGAAAGTGAAAAAAGCCCCCGGATTTGACAAAATTTCAAACTTAGTCCTAAAGAACTTACCTAAAAAAGCACTAGTCAGGCTTAACTTTATAATTAATGCTTGCATGGTTACCTCACATTTTCCTTCCTATTGGAAGCATGCAAATGTTATCCCAGTAGCCAAACCTGGCAAAGACCCTCGCCTATCTGAAAATTATAGACCAATTAGTCTTCTACCTTCAATGAGCAAAATTCTTGAAAAAGTCATATTAACACGCCTTAATGAAGTAATTGACAGACTGAGAATTATCCCAGATTTCCAGTTCGGGTTCCGTAAAAATTACTCAACAATCCATCAAACTCTTCGGCTCCAAAAATACATAAAAAAATCATTCGAAATCAAAAAATCAGTGGGTGTGGTGACTCTAGATATTCAAAAAGCCTTCGACTCGGTATGGCACAACGGCCTTTTATTCAAAATGATAAAGTTTGGCATACCCAACTATTTAGTAAAGCTAATTCAATCTTTTTTATTGAATAGAACTTTCACTGTACAGATTGGCAAATCGCAGTCATCTACAAAGACAATACCGGCAGGTGTTCCACAGGGATCATGCCTCAGTCCGGTGCTTTTCAATATATTTACTGCAGACATTCCAAAAGTGAATGACTGTGAAGTCGCATGCTTTGCAGATGATGTCTGTATTTTCTGTACCGGTGACGATCCAACTCACATATCCTCAAAGCTTGAGAGTCAGTTAGAAAGACTGTACCAATTCTACTTTAGATGGAAAATTAAGCTGAACACCTCAAAAACTCAAGCAGTTTACTTCACTAAAAAGAGAAAAAGAACTAACCTACCAAGCTCACCCTTAAACTTCTTGAATGATTCCATCTCCTGGCAGAATCAATTGACTTATCTAGGACTAACCTTTGATAAAAAATTAACAGGTCAACCACACGTTGAAACGACCTCGGAGAAAATGAGGAAGACCTTCTGTTCCCTATACCCCCTTTTAAACAAGAAGTCCAAGTTATCTACCGATAATAAGCTCCTTATTTATAAGATGGTTATACAACCAATCGCAACGTATGGCTCCCCGGTTTGGGGGAATTATGCTAAAACGATTAGAAGCAAATTACAAATCACCCAAAATAAAATATTAAAATATATTACAAATAAACCATTCTACTACTCAACAGCAAGATTGCACAACGAAACTAAAATTAAAACAATGAATGTGCTAGTTGGCAATATAACCTCTAAATTTATAGCAACCTGCTCAAATATAGATAACAGTATAATAAGATCTTTAGCTAGCTAACATATAATTAAGTATACCCAGATAACTACTAAGCATAGACTTAATTTAGGGTAAGATGTAGGTTAAGACTCTAGTTAAGATTTTTATTCGCTTTTTTTTTTTCTTCCATAAGGTTTTTACATTTTTCCTTAAAATATTACCTCTTAAGTAACCGAATTAATTCAACAGAATTGCTTACGCTAAATATATAATACTGTAGAGTTAAGGCTTAAGCCGGTATCTAAGTTAAAATAATTGTTCAGGCACACAATGTAATAATAAGATACAAATACATTTGAATATTGAATATTGAAAGTACATTGTGACAATGAATTTTTTCATAAAATTTGGAAAAAGCCTAAAAATATTTAGCCCTCAATGTGGGGTTGGTGAGATTTTGGCTAGTCTATAAAACTGAAATAGGCAATGGAAAAGGCACGTGGTACCATTAGTCACAAGAAACAAAAACCCAAAGCCTTTTAGAAATTACCTTCAGGCTATCTTAATCTACCTTACCACAAACTAGCTGAATTGTACCTCGGGGCGTTTTTATCCTACATCAGTGAACATTTGCGGTAGAAAATATTCGAAAAAGCTTGATAATATTCGGCTCGGCGCCCAACATGGGGTCAATGAAATTGGTACCGTAATTCACAAGACACTAAAGCAGAAACCTTTCCAGACCTTACCTTATTGATACCTTATGATTTTATTAAATGTAAGTGTCACCACCCACTGTCGATCTCGAACTCAAACTCGAACACGAACCTGGTATAAATGTCCTCTGACACACACTTCACATACATGTGAAGAAAATCGGTCCACTTGTAGCAGGTTCGTGTTCGAGTTCGAGATCGACAGTGGGTGGAGACACTAATACAAGTGAGACTGTCCAAATATACGGCATAGTGCATATGGTAGAGCAGGACCTGCTTCTATGTGCTAAGCTCATGATGAGTGCCTGAATGAATGTTACTTACTTTCTTTCGAATTATACAGAGAGAATATAATTTTCTCTCCTGAAGTGTTTGGCGTGTTAGAGGTTGGTCCATTGGTAAATTTGACCCCTAGAACTTATCAACGTTTTGTAAGATTCAGTTGTCGTGTGTGGTTTGATATTTACTAAATTTTCTTCTAGAATTACAGTGGTAGAGTAGGTCTATGCGTTAATTTTCACTCAAGAGGAGACGGTTCGAATCTTGCCCCAAACAAATACAAACAAACAAAATAATGCAGACGTCACATCCCCTCCCTCCACTAAAAGCTATCTACGGCACTGGCCGGTTCACATGTGTCGCTGCATCCGCACTTTTTTCTTCTTTGAAGATTATCCCCAATATGGGAAATATCCCAGACTAACGCTCTGTCCTATCACGTCATGTGCACTGAAACGCTGGTAACTATCAAAGACCTTTGATACTTATCGGCGTTTCAGAGCACATGAGGTGATAGGAAAGAGCGCCAGTCTCGGAAATAAAAACGACGTAGCGCATTGTCTCGATTACATTTCCAGCTCATATGCACCGTTACTAAGGCGATTTTATTTTGGATTTTACCAAAGAAAGCGGCATTGCGATGTTGGCACTCGTCGCGTCGGTAGCTACCGCGGGCGAGCTCATCAGCCCTGTAACTACCAGCAAAGCTACTTTGGCCCGGTATCCAGCACAGACATGCTCGACATGATCCGATTGGTCTTAGGCTTAAAGCTTGGCTATCCGTTATGATTGTGATTTCTATTATAGGTTTGACGTGAAGTCATAGTCATAGTCCTTCGCTCTAATTGCGAAGCCTTGTTTTTTTTTTCAAAAAAATACTGCAGTAATTAGGTAGCCGAAGATATAGGTGAAGATTGAGCTCCTCGAAGTGTACTTCAGCAACCTTAGAACTGTTTACTTTCAGCGAGTTCGGTAAAGGTCATGTGTGGTTCTTTACGTACTTTGGTGAGGTGTAATCTATTGACGCTGAGATGTCTGCATCGTTCAAGATCGTTGGTTGACCGGTACCCTAGGTTGTCCACCGGTAGGTCTCCCGAATGCAAATGGCTGAGTTCACCGCAATTTGCTTCCTAAGAATATCCAACGGCAACAGGTCACCGCAGATGGGTTGCACGTGAAGCTCCACTAATCGCCCAGCAAGCCGTTCCCTATACACTGGGTAGCAATTTGCGATTAGTTTCCGTTTTTTGGGCATTCTACCATATTACCACTCGATGTAATATTATGGGGGCAGAACCGCCACATAGAGAGCCAATACAATATCTTGGGTTTGAGTGCTCAAGTTTTACCTAAGGCCTTCCTACAGCAATTAAGCGCTATAGTCACTGTGTTCGTGCACTTATTAATGTTCCATTTCCAGTTTAGCTTCGTGTCCAGTATAAGGTCAAGGAAGTTAGCACTATCCGAAAACGCAAATCTCACCCCCTTCCGAAATAGGAGCCACAACCAGAGGAATACTGCTGAGGAAGTTCGATAGTTAATTATAACCGAGCTCGGGGAAGACTTAAAGCCATGGAAATGGTGCGTTATAAACGAACATAAATCTATATATTGTAATATATAAAAATCAATTCTTTTTTTGTGTGTACCGAAATTGTGCCTAAGCTACTGGGCCGATTTGGATGAAAATTTCACAGTTTGCTCAAATAAGCTGTCAGCGCGTTTTGATGGTGGTTTGCCAAAAATCCAAACAGTATAATATACCACAAGGAAAAGACACCATTTAATGCACTTTAAAAAACGACCCTATCAATTTATTTCATTACTTCGAACAGAATGCACAGATTAATTGTGGGTTTTTTGTCAAGTGGTTCGCAGCACAAGCCATCCAGTATGCATATTTTAGGATTTGAAATCGGATTTTTGAATTCGTTCGTTATAAATGGGGCGACCGGTAGCGCAGTGTGTTGAGGCATCAGTCTCATGTTTGACTACCGGCGTTTCGGGTTCGAATCCCGTCCACGACGACGTTCGTGGCCGTGGATGTGCAGGAGGTGCATGCTGGCAACTGCATTCACCGAAACCAGTTTATGCCGTGAAACGTCAACTGGGCCACATGGAACAGTTGACGCGCTATGCCCCACAAGGGGTTAGGGCAATTGAGAGAGAGAGAGTTATAAATGAATGTTCGTTACAGCCGAGTTTCATTCATTTATATAAGACATAAACCGACTTTCGATTGCACTAATTGTGAAAATCGTTAATAAGTTAAATGGGGTCTTGGTCAAACCACCTAACGTAACACAACACAGCGATAATATACTCGTAGCAGGCCGCAATAACGCGTTTTAGACGAAATTTCCAACATTTTTTTCGAAAACCCATTTCTGGCTGTCACCATGAAAAATTGGATACATGTTGCAGTTGAGATATTTCACTCATTGCAAAAATACATCTAATAGTTTTGAATGAAGAAAAGATACGCCATTCATGTGGGCAATTAAGCTAAATATGTATGTCTCACCCGTACACATTCCTAACTGCACTTTAAAGCTGAAATAATGGCTCTAAGTGCACAAAATTAATTCAATTCGCCTCCGCGAAGCAACAGATTTTCAAATGCATTTTTTTTTAAATAGCCAATCTACCGCCTCCAATAAATGTATTCATTCAATATATTCCACAAAGTCTGTTTAGCCTGCAGGTGCTTATTTTAATATAATTCATTAGATGCGACTAGTTAATCGCGAAGGGATGGTCCATTGTTAGTACGCAATACCAAATTGCTTACAAAGAATGCGAATAAAACATACAAAAATCTTGATAGACATTTCGCTAAATCTACGAGTATCTAAAACTCTTAATTGAGAAAAGCCTCCCAAAAAACATGAAACTGTTATTCGAAATCTCTTATATCACCCACAAGAAATGTTTAATGTTGCGAAAATGCAATTATATGTGACGTAAAGGCAAGGTATCTCCTCCAAGCATGAACTGGAACTCGTACATTTGGCCAGATACTGGCGCATTAACTATTGTACAAACTCTAGAGGTCCACTGATAGAGCCCGACAAGCCTCGACTATCATACGCGTCACAGTAATCTCAAGCAAATCATACGCCAATTACCAGGTGTCGGGATATGTGGGTGTAGTTTATATAATGAATATAGGCGATATGGCGGCAAGCGTTACATACGAGAATCAAAAAGACAGTGGAAGAAAACTGATTTACCTGTACGACCGTACAATATATCTAAGTATCTTTCGGAGTACAACATGTAGGTTTTTAGCCGCGTGCGCGCACAAATGATGAACGACCGCGACCAGTGTGCGCTGGGTGGGTTAAATGAGCCAACGATTCTGATAAAATTTATGTTTATCCATTCGAAAGACAAACACAAACACGATTATGGTTGACAATTATTGACATTATTGTCGCATTTACAGTGTTTAATCGTTAGACGTGTGTTGTATAATGTTCATGTGAAGGGTTCGAACCTTTTCGGCCGTCTGTCCATGCATTTTAGAAGGTCTGTGATATATTGTACATACATAGTTTGTTTTAACGCCATATTGTATATTGGAATGGGAATTTCCGAAAGCTCCCTTCAAATTCTTCGAGTATCCCTATTAAGGTCTCATTATCTAATACTTGGCCAATTATCGTCTAACTTCACTATGTCATCTTTGATGTGTTCTTTTTTATATTCTTTTCAATACTCTCCCCTAATGGAATATGGACATTCATCCAATTTACCGGAGCTCAGGGCGGCATTTGCGCATAGTAGGTGCACAAATGCCACGCAAAGGTATCACATTAAGGCCAGCACTCCGCCCTCAAATGAAATGTTCTGTCATCATATTACCGGTGTGTACGGAGTACATTCCATACAGCTATTTATATATGTATTTATAGTACTTAAAGTACTTATTCCACCTTTATTGTGGGTACTGTGTGTTGACAGCCATTGAATTGGTCGGTTTTGGTTCTTTTTTTCTTATCCCACTGTTCGTTACATCTTGTTTTCTTTACAGGTGTAATTTGAGCGACGACAAGAGGGGCTCAATTTTCGAAAAAGGCGGTCGGTGTATGTACATACATATAAATATGTATGTGCACGCAGTGCACAGTTGTGGTTGGAGACGTATATTTATACGTACTATGAGTACATATTTGTTTTGTTTGATAATTTTCCGATCTTTTTTTCATGCGCTTATTTCCAGATTTATGGGAAAGAATCTTGAATGTACATATACAAAGAAATTGGAATTGAATTATTTGTCGATTAACTATCAACGAGCGTACAGTCAAAAGTTGTGGGGGAGTGAAAATATTGTCAGGAAAAAGGTTAATAATTTTCGGTGTTCCGTTGAAAGTTTTGCGGTCGGTGACCATGGTAATAATTGTTGGCAAGATGGGTATTTTTCGGGGTCTAGGAACTTTTTACAATGGGAACGATGTGAGGTGAGGAGTAGTGAAAATTGGTCGTATCTAGCTCTGGAAGTTTGGTCAAAAGTCCGTTAAATTTCAGGAGTGAACTTAGCTACATTATTTCTTATAAATACTTTGCCTTTTTTATTACTGGTATATTAAAGATGTTTGGACCTAAGCCTAAGCTTTCACACGAAACAACATTTCTGGATTAAGACAGCGTTCTTTTTATATGTATCGGACTGCGCTGTAATTGCAGTCATACAAAAGTGAACAAAAATCGAAAAATCGGGTTTGTTTTTGTTTTGAGTTTGAAAGTATTCGATCTTTTAAAGAAGACATTGCAGCGCCTAAAAGATTTTACAGTTGCCAATGTTTTTATTCTTTTTGAGAGTATTTTCGGCTTAAGTTGAGAAATTGGAAATATTAAAAAAAAACGATGCATTAGTTCCGATTTGCCTGTTGGTTTTAATGGAACTGCTGGTATTTTACGATAGACTGGGTACTAGGGTCTAAGGCAAAAATTAATAAAATTTATTATTGAATTAAAGCTAACATAAAGTGCGTTTTTTCGCACCTTTATCCAATTCAGATTAGTTTAGGATAAATGAAATAACGAAAGGATAGGATAAATAAATAATAAAAAAACGATGTAGCTGACCCATTATAAAACTGTTCGATCCTAAGATTTCAAGACCGGTTTTACGTTTTCGTGAAAACCGGGTTTCCTAGCGGTCATTAAAAAAAACTGGCTCATGGTTCGGAAAAACCCCAGCTAAAATCCCACTCATTAAAAACCGAGTACTCGAGTACTCATTAACTGACTCGTTGAACATTTCTAAACTACTAGCTCGCTCACTTATCTAGGTTTTCGCTCTTGTGCTTTGTAATCTACAAAGTTGCAAAGGCAACTCGAATCGAAATTGGTGTGTCTGTTCTCTGTTAGTGTCATTGGCATGCGTGATAGGCAGCACGTCTTCACCTTTAAATTTACAATTCAAAAACTTTCATCTAGGGTTCGCTACGCTCACAATTTTACATTAATTTTGGTCGTTTTGGACGTGTTTCACGGTCAATAACCTTATGAGGATGAAGTTTGGCAAACCTACCATTCATCTCAGTGACTTTTGTATATCGAGAAAAAAGAAGAAGAATACGAACACCATGCAACCAAATAATACCAACATATCGTACGTGGATCATTTTGTTTTCATTATTTTGTTATCATTATCATGCCTAAATTTTACAAACCGACATGATTCCGACCTCTTTAATACGGTTAAATTAGCTTTTACTGTATCTAAAAACATTATGCAGTCGCTAACCATCTTACTTTCATCCCCGCCTTCCCAAATATAGGTACCTACTCGTGTCAAATTTCATTATTCCAAATGACGCCGCCATCTTTGTTTCGGTTCAACGCTATCATTGTGGAGTCACGAACGACCTTATTTTCCTACCCGGTCTCCCGAAAATACCTATGAAAAATTTCGTTTTCTAAAATTTCTTTCAGTTAATATCTCTTAATATTTTCCTCCCCGGTCTCCCGGAAGTACTCGTGAAAATTTCGGTTTCTGAAATGATGCCGCCCTCTTTGGTTCGGAGTCGCGAATCACAATTCCTCCCCGGCCTCCCGAAAGTACTTATGAAGAAATTCGTTATCCAGAATGCTTTTGAGTTCGGTTAAACGGGATTTTAGTAGTGGTGGGCGAAAGGGCTTTCTGTTAGTGATAATATAGATTAGCGGTTAAAAATAACAGCTATATCTGCTAATCGTTAATTGCGTTCAGAGTATATTCGAGTCGGCTAAATTACTTAATTTCGATGTCCGATACATGCAGGCACACACATTAAATAATATGGCGTTGATACGAACACGCTGCCACCGTTCCGAAATCAGTTTCACTCAAGGAATCTATATATCGAATTTGGTTAAGATAGGACCACGGGAACTACTTGGACTAACGTACAAATATACAGCATGGATCATTGCATATTCCCGTCCATCATATGACTACATGGGATGGACAAAAAATAGAAACAAACAACCTTTCCAATCAACAATTAAAAAATTATACAAAGTATCTACACTGCATGCAGATACATCGAAACATGGATATGTCTTATGCCTACCGAAAGCGTGGGATGTGTTTTGTCGAATGATTTCATCCAGTATAACTATACTGGGATCTTTATAAAACTTACGTCGATATCTTCAACACAACAGGTCACACGCAGTCGGTAGCCAAAGACATATCCATGTTTCGATGTATCTGTACCAAAAGCCAATAACCTGTCTTCCAAGAATCGATTCCCGATAAACCCGCCCCAAATCAAATTTAACACCCCCTTTAAGAGACAGAAAGACATACCCCATTGAAAGCTAACGTCTCCATATGAACCGGATACACCCGTTCTAATGAGATTGAACACCCAACCACATGAGACAGATAGACACGCCCTATTGAAAGTCAACATTTATGCTGCTAATACATCGTACCGTATGTGGAGCTTTTGTTCTATGTTTATAGCACGTAGTATAAATCCGCCATTTTGTTCTGGTGGTGGCCCACATTGTGAACCAGTCAGACCTCAAATCGCCGCCATTGCAAATACACAACCACAGTCGCTGGATCACCCGATTTGGCTCGAATAAACTTCATCCGCTCTCGCTCATCTTCGGGGGGGCGGGAACTATGTACACTCTCTCAAATTGCGCCTGCGCATGTCCAAGTGTTAGTCGAACTGACTACTTGCTACTTTTTCTGGGATCCTAGTGATTCAGATACGAGTACACACAAAATCCCCGCAAGCGCGCCGCCCGCGCGGATCCACAAGCAACAGCCATGCACAATGACCACTTCACTCAAACGACATGCACAACCAGAATAGAAAAATTTTCAATGGGCTTGCTTCCTCTTCTGACCCCCGAGTAGAAAAGCAGACATTTCGTGTGACGGACAGATTTTTAGGATGACCCCCAGCTATAAGACATATCCATGTCAAAATCGGAAAAGCCATTAATATAAAATGTCTACAAAGCTCTCTAATATTTCAACTTAAAAAAAAAATAGCCTTTACGTTTTCCAGTATGCATGCGTCTTCAGCTTTCAGTATAATAATTTCCGAATTGGCATATCTCTTCATTTCTGCTACAAATACTAACTGCAACCTATTACGTGCAAATGTCAACAGTTTGTTTTTTTTTTGTTCATTATTCTATACTTATGCTATCATTTAACATTCAATTAAACATTTAACAAGTAGTAGTTGGTTTCGGATAATTCAATCAATAACGCCGGCCCATCGTTCAACTGTTAACTACAGTGTAGTGCTAAAAAATTAAGAAGCAGCTAGTACACTGCTGGCAATTCGAATTCGTTTCAACTATTCGTTACTGCTAATCGATAATTTTTATGCGAATTTGAATTTTAGCGTGCACGTGAAGTAGATTGATTTCGTTTCATTTTATCTAAACTGTTGAGATGTATAGACGAATACATGTTTTAAAGTGGTTGTTTATCTGTTTTTTTGTTATTTAGAGAATCTTGGTTGTGTGATGCGACGTATGTAAAATGATTTTTGATTTGTTTGCAGGCAGCATGTGTTGTGCTGTTGTGTACGAGTATAATAGATAGTACCTATCTATGCGTGCCTGCATAGTAATAATTGATTATGAATTGTTTTAGTTAAGATTCGGGATATTGGATTGGTATGGGATGTGAATTTGTGAATGAAATGAATATGTTAAATGCAGTGAAAAACTTCGAATGTGCGAAAGTTGCGTATGCTATTTTGGAGCATATATACAAACATATGTATTTTTTTTGTGTATGAGGGGATGATTTTTGTTCAAATCTGAGGATTTTGAGTCGTATCTGTTTTTTTTTAGTGTTAGCAGCTACCTGAAGTGATAAGCTATTAAAAATAACAGATACGCTGATAGCAACCCATCTCTAAATTTTACTGTATCTAAAAGCATAATGCAGTAGTTAACAATTTTACTTCCATCCCCGCCTTCCCAAATATACTCGTATCAAATTTCGTTATCCCGAAAATGACACTGCACCGCTCTTCTTGATTCGGTTAATCGGAGTTTTACTGTATGTGGGTGCATTTTGGAATTTGCGAATCATCTTATTTTCCTCTCGACCTCTCGAATGTAATTTTGAAAAATTTCGTTGTGTAAAATGACGCCGCACTTTTGGGTTCGGTTAAACGGGGTTCTACTGTATGTGCCCGCGAAATCAAAACTGCTCTCCAAACCTTTTCAGCAGGTTATCTTGCCTATCATAACCCATAAATTTGAGCGCAATAGGTGAAACAGTTCCGGAGTAGTCTATAAGCCTTAATGAAATGCACAATCATATTTATATACACTACCCATCAAAAAAGTGGCGCACCCAGTTTTCTTCGTGCTGAAGCCAACAATTGTCGGGCGATTTGTTGCCTTGTGGTGAATATCAGTAATTTTTTTTGGGAAATCTGGATATTAGGTCATCTTATTGTACCTTCACTGTTTTCGATAATCTTGAGCCGAATTAACGGTACCCGGGGTCCATCTGTGGTCGTTTTTGCTAACAAAAGGCGGGTTTTTGCGATTTTTGAGGCCTTATATCCGCATAAATTGGTCTCCACCTATTGATGTCGCCCTGGACCGGTATCGTCCTTACCTTGCGGGAGGTCCTTGGGTAACTAAATAGTAGCAAACATTAAAAAAATTAAAAGATTAAACCGTTATAGAAGATTTTTTCAATCGAGAGTTACATTTTCAATGTTCGTATTTTGGCCGTTTCTAGTGGAATCGACTCAAATTTACCGTTATATCGGAAATCTACTCTTCTAAACGTTTGTTTCTACTCATTTTTCTTTTACTGGTATTAAAGACTCCACCCTTGCCATTCTTGTTGGCATAGATATACATAGATTTTAAAAATTAAAACATTTTACTTCAATAGGTTTTTTTTGCTGAACTTTATCTTGTCATCTGACTTTAATGGCTTTGCATTGGTTATTGCAACTGCCTTCGTCTCTATTAGTTGCGATTACCGACGTCGTACTGTACCCATACCTATATAACATTATCTTGTTTGACATGCCTATCTTTCGATGCGCTTATTGATCTAACGGTGCAGTTAGCGCGTTGTGACCGTCTAAATGTCAGAGAAGAGAGTTATAACATACGTAGCTCTTTTGTGGTATCCAGCTTCAGTGACATATATTTCTGCTTGACACATTATTGGAAACCTCCTCTTAGGACTGAAGTTAGTTGTTAGTTGGCGATTACTGCACCATACCAAATAGTGTAGACTGCACAAGAGTGATCACTCCATAGAACTTTCGCCTCTGCCAGTAGATTTATATATATTTTACATGTGTATTGACAAATAGTATAGACTACACAAAAATGCTAACTCGCCTTTCGAACTTTAGCCTCCGCCGGAAGATTTGTATGTATTGATTCTCTTGCGTATCTCTCTTGTGCAGTCTATACTATTTGTCAATACGTACAAATCTACTGGCGGAGGCGAAAGTTCTATGGAGTGATCACTCTCGTGCAGTCTATACTATTTGACTATACTCTCCTAAACACCAGAAAATCAGTTTGCACTACATTATTCAAAATAGAGTACGCTGGAAGAACTACTTTCCCAAGGCTTGACCACAAACTAACTACAGATCCACTATGCCTTAATAGCCCTTTCTGAGAGAACTAACTACTATTAAGAGAATTAGACCTGATTTCATATTGTCTAGCCCTTTTTCAATTGAAACAATGGTTAGTGTGGTAGAGTGGTTTTCAGCAAATCATTTTTTACAATAAACTACCTCCTGGCCATTTGTCTTATTTATACTAGTTCCTAATACTCCAGAAGCTACATGTATCTTGTTGTTAATTTAAATTCATTCACATTCTTCTATCTACTTATTATCAGGCCCACACATTGTACTCCACTCATCACTATAACTCATTTCAATCATAATCCGAATTGTGCCACTAAAAGTTTAAAACTACACCACGAAAAAAATGAGCGGTGCACTCAATAAATCCGGCACTGTGTGTGTATTATATTTTAATAGACCTGTCATCTTCTCATATAGAAATGAATCCTAATCTTATTTCAATTATACCTTTTGAATTTTCATTCATGAAATATTCATAGACACATGAACGTGCTACGCGCGTGTGTACTAAAAACCCATCCATCCGTCTGTATTGTGCGATTTTATCTTGTCACCTGGGAAGCATTTCAGAATCTTGGCCAGGTCAGTTCATTTATCATTCGAATCAATCGATCATTCAACTCGAGAGCCTAGTTCAGACAACCCGAGACGAATAAGACGAAATAAGCTGGTTGCGGCAGCGATCATGAAAACGCGAGGGTGGTTGCCGTTGTTTGTCCGGAGGGATCTTGTGGTATTTCTTGTATATTTGATACCACAATCTGCTTGTTTATTGGATGCAATTCATATGCTTAATGACTGTCATTAAGAAATTCGATATGTTCTGATCTCAGATTGAATTTTGTCTCTTGCATCGCGGCTGAATGAATCCTTTAATGTCACTTATAATCCCGGCTTGAACGAGAGCGAATTCTTGTAGGGCTTCTTCCCTCGGTGTGTTCGTTGTGCTCTCGAATTCAGAGTGTTATGAAATGTTTAGAGAAAGAATGCCTTAAAACCAACCTGCTCTTATTTTCCCCGAACAATTCCGCATTCCTTCTGAAATCTCTTTCCTACATTTCCAACCCTAACGACAAAATAATAACAATAAAAAAAAATTTTTGAATTGAAGCATTCAAAAGTCCAAACTCTTTTGTTTCGGCCGTTTCAACGCAAGACTAACTCAAAGAGAGAGTTGTATTCAAAACAATGGATTAACAATTTATAATCCTATCAGACAAGGCAAAAGATACGCGGGACACAAGTTTCACAACACAACGTCCGTCGTATTGTCCGGATTCAAGAAAAAAAAATAAGACGAAACCCCGCCAGCAGCGGGGGGAATGAAGACGAAGAGTAAACAAAAAAAAAATAATTTCTTGGGTTTTGAAAACGTACCGAGTATAGTGAAACCGGTTAATCAATTGTTTAAAATCTTTCAGCGAAAAACAAATTGATGCGTTCTTCACCTTTTTTCGAAGATAATGAATTTATTTGTTGATATACGCCGACCAACCTTTCATTATTCCTTGTCGCGTGAAGTGGTAGGAGTCGTCTGTCCTTAATTCGTGACTTTTGCGCACATCATGATGCAAGTGTTACCGGTGGTTCAACATTGGAGGTGTGGTGGGAGTGATACGAATACGATAGTACATGTTTCAGACTCAAATCGTTTCAGCAATGACTAACTCCGGTATTGGGCAAATAGATTGATGGGTTAAGAGCTCCGTCTGTGTTTAGTGATAAACAAGGACTTTGTCATCAATCAAGTCACTCGTTTCGACATTCTCTCCCCATTCAATCACGACAACTCTGTTGAGTCCGCCAATAACCGGCCTCCGCTTTGACACTAATTCCTTTCGATATATTCAAAATTAATGAAGTGAAAACCGATATGGCGATAGCGGACCTCTTTTTATGCCAGGCTTTAATCTAATCCTATTGTTAATGTTTGTCTTATAACATTTATTTAATTCACGTAATTTTTAATTTTCTCTTTTACAGTTGTTGGTCGGTGGAGGCGGACAAACAACAACGGCCGCAAGTGCACAATCACCAATATCAGGTGCCAATGCACCATCTTTGAGCCCCTCCGGTGGTTCAGCCACGGGAGCTCCAACCGGTGCTTTGAGTCCGGGTGCAATGTCGCAAACATCGAATGCACCACCGGCGGGATCATGCTGTGAAAATGGTCGACCAATAATGACGGATCCTGTATCAGGACAAACAGTATGTTCGTGTCAATATGATTCGGCCAGATTAGCACTATCCGGATATTCAAGGATACCTACGGCTAGTGTTGGTGTTTATGGTACACCGTATCCATCAACAGATCAAAATCCCTATCCGAGCATTGGCGTGGATAGTTCAGCGTTTTATTCGCCATTGGTAAGTATATGCATTTTGAAATACATATATGTAGGATATTGAAAATAAATATAATACAATCACTGCCCGACATATTATACGTATGGGCGACTTACGTAAATGCCAAAATTCATGGAAAATATTCCAACTACCTTGTTAAGCAGAAACGAAAAAAAAAACGATTTTTTTTTCTGGAAGGAACGCGAAATTAGATATGTGTAGCTTATAGCTTTTTGGGGCGACCGGTAGCGCAGTGTATTGAGGCATCAGTCTCATGTTTGACTAACGGCGTTTCGGGTTCGAAACCCGTCTACGACGACGTTCGTGGCCATGGATGTGTAGGAGGTGCATGCTGGCAACTGCATTCTCCGAAACCAGTTTATGCCGTCGAAACGTCAACTGGGCCACATGGAACAGTTGACTCGCTATGCCCCACAAGGGGTTAGGACAATTGGTTAAGTACACCGAGGCCCGGAAAAGAACCATTCAGTATATTCACTCTGCTATTCACTGACTCTAGAGATCAGGACTAGATCTGTTGATCGAAGGTGCACAAGAGCTTTAAATTCTGACTGACTAAAAGCGTAAATTCCGTCTGGAACGATGCGCATAGTTTTAGTGGGACCTCGAAGACGGAAGTGAGCTGTGAGAAGTTCCCAGATCATTCTGATCCTGCTTCTGTTCAAGTTGAGCAAATCAATAGTGCGGTTACGGAATTATACCGCCATAAACAATTTAGGTTGTCTCCAACCAGAGAGAGTTTCCCCCTGATCTGCATCTTGAAAATTCAGATTAGTAGGCCACAAAAGGAATTTGGGCCAACGTAGGAGACAGTAGGTAAATTCGTCTTTTTGATTCTCCACAATGTCAGAGTGCCTAGGGACCAAATCGATTGTAAGGTAATTTGAGTCTGCAACGGTACTGAGGATATATTGACAGAACTTCACTAGCCTTGAGTGTGCCGACGTGTACGCCATGATAGCCGCTTGACTATCAGTGAAGATTTCTCTGTTTCTGTTGATGTAGCCTGTAGTGCGCTGTTGTTGTGCCCTGGGCCAACATTTTGTTATTGTGTTGGAATGAAGGGAGTTGTAGGACTTGGTTCAATTGTCTTCTATACCACACTGTTGACAGGAAGGAGTGCTTAAAGCGTAGCTCGCTGATCAGATGACATACTGATCGTATTATAACTTAGCAACCAGCTATTTTCTTCTGGTTTATGTCTGACTTGTGTATTACTGGCTCTAAGTCTTGCTAGTATAATTTTCGCCTTTACTTTGATATGATCGATAGATCAAGCAAAGACTCAAGGATCGCAGTAAGAATGGAGCGCATGGATCCCGTTATAGTATGGCATGCAAGCGATTGTATTTTAGTGAGAGTGTACCTACCAACGTAAGTGGTAGTCGCTCTTTTCCACCAAACATCTGCTCCAAATTCAATAATTAGCCGAAAAATGGCTTTCTTGATCCGGAGAACAAAGCGGGGCTTGGCGCTCCAACGTTTGCCTGCATACTGCCTAGGCCTACAAATCCACAAAGCTTTTGTAGCCTTTTCGGATGTTATCCTAACATGATCCCGCCAGAGTACCTTGCTGTCAAGTGCAACTCCCAACTTGACGTTGTCTGTCACTTTCACTGTAGAGTTACACAAAGTGGGGCATTTCACCGACCTGAGTTTCCTTTGTTTTTTGTATATGGGACTGACCCATAGTCGATCAATGTCGAAACACTCTCCGTGATGGGTAGAACTTTTTCAGATTTACCCCTGACGATAATAAGGTCATCCGCGTATCCTTATGTTGAAAGTCCCAACGAGGATAACCTTCGACATCGAGTGACGTTCGCTCAGACTTCCGATCGTAGTCTGAGCGAACGTCACTCGATGTCGACATCATTTGCTATGGGAAGCGCTGATGAATCAAAAGAGGTGTTGTCGAAAGCCGCTTCGATGTCACCAACAAGGTTGTGTAGAGTGTATTCAGTAAATTTGTCGAATTCATAGACAAATTGTCTACGGCGAAACGGATTACTCGGAAGCATCTTTTTCATTGGTTTTAGCATTAATAATGTTAAGCTGATTGGCGGATAGAACTTAGGGTCGTCCATAAGTCTGCTACCAATTTTTAAAATAAAAACCACTCTTACTGACCTCCCGGAATCGACTGTGTACTCTGGTCCTAAAAGTGCCACCTGGCATTCCAACAGTTTCCAAACTTTAAAAGTAAGAGGCCTTCAAATGGATAACCTCTCCGTTTACGGTTCATATACTGATGATCGCGTGATTTGTTCTGCAATCACATATACCTTTTGCCACATTGCCCTCATGAAATAGGAAGCATATTAGCAGGGTAGTGGGAGCATTACAAGACACTGTCCTATCGGCGAACTCGCGAGGAAGCATCGTCTTCCTCATCACGACTACCATAGACGTTGTCAGGATGTGGATGAGGAGGAGAGTGTTCTTTGCCTTCTCTGCCCCTGTTCAGCTTTCCACGAGGGGAGGAGCACTAGAGGGGCTTGTGGATGTAAGTGCGATTCAGGATCAATCGCTTTGTGGGCATTGCCAACTGGTTCGGTACCTTAGGTAGGTATACAACGGAAGTTTAATACTGTGATATTTGGACGGTACAAAAATTAAGGGAAGATCAGTGGCTGATAACACAAAGCAGATATACTAAGAGTAGGAACTCAGAACAAATTTATTTTTAAAGCAGGATTCAAGTAATCCCACGCACACAAATAAGCCTCACCACTCTAGAAGCAACGGCTACAATTTAAAGTAAAGCGACCTTTAGAGTGATAAGGACAACAACACATCAAATCAACTGTATCTGTTGATTAAAGAGCCAAAGGTTTCTCAGCTGCTATTGTATGCGTGACTTGGTTTCTCAATTTCATATGTGTGAGTTACCATTTCGCCCATTGCATTCGTGCATTTTCATCGTTGTGGGCGTGGCTTGTGGCAAGTGCATGTATGAAACGTCTGTGATGAAAAAACGATTTATTTGAAAAATTTTACAAATTTTAAAAACAATCAATATCACCTTCACCACTTTAGAAAAAAACATTTTACATCATAATTCATATGCCATAAATCATATATATATCATACTAAATCATAGACCACATAGCATGTTTTTTTCTTTCCGGACATCCTAAAATGCGACCATAAAGATTCAGTTTCCGATTTTTGATCACACACTTTTCATTCATGCACTTGCCCCAAGCCACGCCCACAAAGATGAATTCTTCGTGATCATCCCTAAATTTCGCATGGTTCCCCTTACCAGACGAGCACACGGTCGCCGCCATTTCTCACTTTATCAGCAATCATTCTGTTAGCATGCGAAGTTCACTCCGATTTTAGAGGCCCCGCCAGGCACAATGGATGGATATAAGACCCCCATAGACAATGCAATTCATCGTTAGACGACAATGACATTCGTCTTCGGATCAATCTGACGATGGTATGTAACTGTAAAAAAAATCGTCAACGATAAGTACATACACTGTGCAATCAATGTGACGATCACAATATCGTCAGATCGATGTCGACTGATCGCAAGATATATGGGGGCTTTAGTTTTCACTTTTTGCACATCCATTGTGTACCGATTAGTCAACACAACACATACGTAAGTGAGATACTATGGGCAACCTTTGCTTAATTTATACTGAGTTCCAACTCTGGTATATCTCTGCTCTGTGCTGATAACACGACGCGACGTGGAGAAAACGGTCAAAATTGACAAAATTTTTCCAACCTGCAATTGACACTGATTGATAACTTTACATTTTACATAAGACCTATCCAATAACTTGAACTCGTCTGGTTTCTATTAGTTTAAGTTTTCGCGAGTCTACTGTATTTGATTTTCTAAGTGAGTAAAGGATTTAATTGTAGGATGATTGGTAAATTTCGATTTTATTCGGTAAATCAAGCTGCTTTACAACAAGAGCGAATTGTTCCGTAACGGTTAAAGATGTAGCAATTTTTTAAGACCATTTTTCAACATTTGCTCTACTTTTTACATTAACTACCCACCCAATCAGTATTGCCCATCCAACACGGAGCGCCCTGTATACAAGTGGGTTTATGTGGGGCCGCCATATTAAATCTTCGTCCCGGGCGCCAGATTTCCTTCGCACGGTATTGCATATTTCAATTGTTGTAGTCTTGGGCACACATTTTCATCAACATTAATGAATCGCATTGAGCCATCGGCAACGATTCGATTTAGTCCCTAGGGGACTAGTTTTCGTTGTCCAACTAAAATAGTCGTTGCCTTCTCTAGCTTCATACAGTCTATAAAGAGCTTATCTTATTTAATTATTCTAATACTTCAGGATATTAATCAACTCATGAGTTTACGAATAAAACAATCGAGGAGGCTACCAAGCATTGGGTTGCTGTCGGTTTATGGATGTGACTTCTCTAGTGGTGATTGTTAAAATCTTCGAAATCGTAAATATTTCGACCATGGAGACAATAATAGAGAGTACTGAAATACATATGTCCCATTTAATCATTTTGAAAATCGTCAAACTACAACGATTTCAATGGGCCGGGCATGTACAACGAATGGACGATGGTCGCAAGCCAAAGAGAATAATGAACCCACAACGAGTCGACGGAGCGTTACTGCGAGGATGACCGAGATGTCGTTGGGAGAGCTCAGTTTATGTGGATGCCGCGCAACTACTGGGCTTCCAAGATTGGAAGACGCGGTCACGTGACCGAAATAATTGGAGGACAACGATCCAGGCGGCAAAGGCCCGACGTTGGGTTGTCGCGCCACGATGATGATGATAATCATATTGACACACATTATTAACGGCCGCTGCGCTAAATAGTCTACTACACAATAGTGGCGTTTTGATTTTCCAAATACATATTTCCGGATTAACTTTTAAAATTAATATAGACAGGATTTTTTTTAACATTTCCAAAACGGAAATGCCATGGGGCATGTCTACTTGCTGCTTTTTATGTATTTTTATTCCCTGTTGTATCGGCTAAACATGGCTAGATTCTTTAATATCATTTTTGCGATTGCTTAAAATTGTATATATTGTAAATATTTACGTATACTTTATATTCCCGATGAGACGGACCCCGAAATGGGTTATACAGGCGTAATTCCCTGTAGGAATGATTGGGCCGAAAACGCTTTTCAGAAATCAGATCCTATTAGCTTTTTTACTGACGGAAGGGTGGCGGCTGGCGTATACTCGAAAGAGTTGTCGTTCCGTCTCCCGAATTTCAGTAGCGTTTTTCAGGCAGAAGCTACAGCAATGTCTGAAGTTCTAGCCTGGTTGTCGCAAAATGTTATATCTGGAAGGGACATTATAAACTACACGGATAGCTAACCGATGATTAAATCGCTTAGCTCTGGCTTGGTAAATTCGAAGACAGTTTTGGATTGTCGCAACTCCCTCGTCGAGATGGGAAGGCTCTTCAACATCTCCCTGTGCTGGGTGCCAGGGCATGGTGGCTATAGAACTGCAAGGCTGACGAACTAACTCGAGCGGGTACGATCAATGAGATTAGCGGGCCGTTACGTAGCACCAGAATGCCACTGCTTGTAGATTGGCTATCAAAGATGCGGCTTACGATAGGGCCTACGCATCAGATGGAGCAATGGCAATGCATGTCATGTGGGTAGACAGATGTTGCCCAAACTGGGTTGCGAATGCTTAACAGAAAAAATCTAAGAACTGTCGTAGGAGTGTCAACTGGAAATTACCTAATTGGGGAGCATGCCAGGAGACTTCGTTTTATCCATAATGATGTTTGCAGGAGCTGTGGGGACGAGGATTACGATGAAAGTACGTCTCATCTTCTGTGTACCTGTGAGGCCCTGGCGAGTTTTAGAAAGGACCTCCTTGGTTCCTACTCCTTCATCGATCTGGATGACCTGAAAAAGATAAATATTGGTCGGCTATATCGCTTCATTATGAACTCTGGCTGGTTTAAAGATTGAGTTGGTCTCAGTTGCTGAGTATAGGGGTATCACAACAAACCCAGTGATGGTCTAAGTGTCCTTAAGCAACCATTTTAACCTAACCTAACTTATATGTGTGTACTCCATTTATTCCGCCGTTTGCAAGATGCACTCTCGAAAGGGCTTTCAACTTATTCCTGGCAGTTCGTTCACGCTTGTTCTGATATGACCATTTCACCAGTCGTGACAAATTTTTTGTGATGTTTCCTATTTTTGACTTCTCATTAGCACTGACTTAATAGACATTGTCTGAACACATTCAATTTCGTAGTACATACACTCATATCACCTTGTTTTCGCCAACAATGTATTTGATGATTGCTCTTCACTCTTCAACGAACTGTTCAAAATTTCTAATTATAAACAAATCTTTTTATGATCCCTCTGCCATAACACTTACGCGGCAGAATATCAATCATCATGCAAAGTCACTCATCGCAATTGTCATATTTTTTGCTAGCAAATTCTACTATTCTGGCACAGATTCAATCAAAATGACAGCGACAACAATATTATTTGTTATCTTCTCAGCTAATGTAGCTAACATACATACGACAAAAGTATATACTCCTATGCAACGTTCCGTATTGTTCTTGTTTTATGGTTGGTTCCCTGTTGCTATCATATATCGCCTTTCATCGTGGGGACAAAAATATTGTGAAATTTCGTGCGAATGGACACTAACAAGACACTGAACACTAATAGCCACTGGTTTCGATAATAGAGCGCATTATTACGAGTACGTACTCGTAACTACGAACTACAACTGTGCAGATGCATAGTACCTGTAGTCCATAATGCATTATTATTAGACAGAGAGATATGCTGATATCGGATATCAGGTTATCTAACAAATGTTACTTGATGTTTGTTTGTTAGCTTCCTCGTCGTTGTTGTTGGTGTCAGGGTCAGCGTCGTCGATGCTGTAATGAATATTCATGACCGATTTCTATCCAACATACAAACATGCCCAAAATTGTACTAAGTATGTGCATGCATATATCATTGAAACTGGACACTGTAAATTAATTGGCCGTACGAGTCTTATTTTCCATGGAAAAGTGATACGTATGGTTGCAGATGTGTAATAAATGGATAATAAGTGTGAAGAGACAAGATTTTGAAGGAAATTCCGAATTTGGTTGCACGGTTCGCTCCTCCTATTCGCCCAGCATTTCATTTTTCCCCTTAGTTTACTAATCCCCCTTAATACAGCCTAACTGCAAGGATTACTCGTTTATTTTGGTTATGATTGCTCATGATCATGATGCTGTCAAATCTTAATAGTTCTTTAAAAGATCGCGATCACGAAAGATCATTAAGATTTGACATCGTAAGCCAAAGGCGTCATATGACCATTATAGTCAGGCATATATGTATTAACTTTCCACTTTTTTTCTTTCCGTCTAATCCGCTGTTAAAAAATGGCATCCAGGAGCCATGAATAAACCCGGTGATCGGATTTCCAAACGATATGCGATCCGCTGTATGCCGAACCTTTTTGTGAGCAGACCTATACTTTCCCCGATTCTTTGTGATTTCTTTCATGCGAAGATCATTGCGCATTAGTCTCCAGTCTATTGCGGTAATCTGTTTAAATAAAAGACCAATGGAAAAACAGATTCTTTTTCACAGTTCCGCAAAAGAAATTTGCAGGATAATGGCAATTACAATGAAAACCCTGCAATAACCTTACATACCGGCCTAATTCCAGTGAAATTTCAGTTTTTTGCTTGTACTAGTACTATTGTTTCAAATTTCCTTTCCCGACAGACCTCCTCCGTCGTCCACTGTAACTGTCGTTAGAAATACATAATCCCACTTTGGGCACCAAGTCTGTGACAAGTGCAGCGTTTTAGTGCAGTTCATCGTGAAAAATAATTTATACACATACAGTATTCGTTAGGTTAGGTTATATGGGTTGCCATGGGGATCCACAGAACACTTAGATCCGGAATTGGGTCCGTTGCGTTGTCCCTAGCGCCTACTACTAAAAACCAGCCGGGGCTTTTGATAAATCTGTGGAGCCATTCAATCTCTATATCCGCCAGTTCCCCAGATATGCAGAAGTTCGAAGAATTGTCCAAGGTGTTCCCTTCTTCTTTTTGGCAGTACGTTATATGAGAGTCTGGGCTTCATCGCATTATATCTAATAAGGCAGTGGCCAGTGATTACTCCCACCAAACTACCGATGTTTTGCCTATCTAACGACAACAGCCTGGTCGTGCATGCAGGGTCCAGTCTGGGAAACAGTAATCTAGCTGTACGACAAGTTTCAAAACCTTCTCGTCTAGCGTTAGTCCTCCTGCCTACCTTGAGCTGGAGTACGAGTTTACACGTATCAATGGACATCCCAATATTGAAGTGATCCTGAAGGAAGATAATAATGTCTCTGGCCGATACGACATGTCTTTCAATACATACCAGTGCGGCAGCAATTGCCGTGGAGAACATTACAGTGAACATTAAATTTCCTGTCCAGGACTAATCCTAAAAATTTCGACTCCTCTGCCAAAATCAACTTCGTCCCCGCCAACGTAGGAGTCACTCTCGGTGGTATATTATTATTACTGGTGAAAAGGACCAGTTCTGTTTTATGTGGATTGACGTTGACTCTACAGTCACTTGACCAGTTGGAAAGTGAGGAGAGGGCGTTCGCTGAGTCCATCGATCGACTCGTCTACTCCCAGCTTCTCGATTGCTCTTCAAATAGCCACAGGTTTGACATTAATGAAAGCACCCTCAATCATCAAGAATGCCACCAAAGTGTACTCCTTAAAGATTTTTGAATATGGCTTTGCGCCTTCGCGAGATGGGCCAATGACATGCGCTGAGTGCTGGACATTCTACTATACTGAACAACCAGGATCTCCCGAAGGAGATATCCCCAATATATCATTTTACAGAAACTCCTTCAGTCTGATTCCGTCGAGGAATCTATGGACGGGGGATATGCCCTTAACTACCGACTCGATGGTCATCTATACAGATGGGTCTCGAACTGACGAGGGGGTCACGGTGGGCATTTACTCGGAAGGACTGGAGATTAACCTCTCACTCCGTCTTTTTGACTATTGCAGCGTCCTACAGGCTGAGGTTACGGCGATCTCGGAAGCCCTGTCTTAGCTGAGCAGTCATGTCAGTACTGCGAGGGTCACCACTATTTACACAGACAGCTCACTAGAATCTGTCTTGACGACATCCAAAACTATTAATAACTGCCGCTCAACCCTCGCAGAAATAGGTCGCTTCTTCTCTGTTGGATCCCGAGCCATAGTGGCCTTGTGGGCAATTGCAAGGCGGATGAACTGGCTCGGGAAGGTACAACTGAGGCAGTTGACGAAACACGCAGGGACAATTAAATGCCACTTACGAGGGTGAGGTGAAAAGTTTATCGGCCTGACAATGAAAGACTACGATTTTCAGTTAAAAAGTTGATTTTATTTTTTTGCATAATCTTCCTTGACTTCAACACACTTGGTCCAGCGTTCCTGCAACATCAGTGTCCTTTCCCGGAAGTGAGAGTCTGGAAGGCTGTGAAAATATTCATCTACGGCCCTCTCAACTTCTTCATTGGATGCGAAGCGCTTCCCAGAAACAAATTTCTTCCAATTTGGGAATAGATGAGGGTGCCAAATCAGGAGAATAGGGGATATGGTCGAGCAAATCGTACCGCAAATCTCGCAGTTTTCCCATCGCCAACGCACACTTGTGTACAGGTGCGTTGTCCTGGTGAAAGAAGATTTTTTTCTTTTTTTTCTCGCGAATTTTGGCATCCAGCTGGTCAAGAAGTTTGGAGTAACATTCGCTTGTTATTGCTTGTTATTGTTCTGCCTTTTTCAAGGTAATCAATTAACAGGATCCCTTTCGCTTCCCAAAACACGCCATGGCCCTTCCGGCAGATGCAATAGACTTCGCTTTCTTTGGCGCTGAACCACCGGCTTCCACCCACTGCTTCGACTGCTGTTTCATTTCTGGCGTGTAGTGGTGGACCCAAGTCTCATCCATGGTGACAAATCGCCGCACAAAATCGGTCGGATCCCAATCGAATCGGTGCAAAGATTGCTGCGAAAATCGTTTGCGCATTTGCTTTTGATCGGCATTCAGCAAATGCGGCACCCATTTTGCGCATCTCTAATTCTCTGTGGAAGATGTTTCGCACTCTATCTTTCGATATCTCCGCAGCCTCAGCAATATCACTCACTTTCATTCGCCTATCGTCCAACACGATATCATGCCCTTTTTCGATGGTTACGGTGTGGTTGCGTTTTTTGGCCGTCCTTCACGTGGGTCGTTTTCGAGGGACGTGTGGCCACGTTTAAATACAGTTGCCCATTTTTAGGGTTTTGTAGTAAAACAAAACCCTTATGAAATCGGTCATGCGTCCGTCTGTCCGTCTGTCTGTCCGTCTGTCCATGAAATATCTCATGAACCGCTGAAGCTACATATATGAAATTTTGTGGGAATATGTAGAATTGTTATAATTCGCCGGAGAAAGCGATTCGCTGTAATAGGCTGACTTTAAGGGGAGGTCCCCATAGAGGGGAAATGAAGGTCAAATTTTTTTTCATCTGGTATAGGCAAGTGGGGTATCCTGACAAAGGTAACACCGAGTACATTCCATTTTTGGTATTTTCATCAAATTTTAAAAAAGGGGAAAAGAGTTAGAGGGGAAAATATGTGATCCGAGTTTGTCCCCCCCCCCCCTTGCATTTCGAGACCGTTATACTTATAAATATGAAAATTTGCAGGAAAGCGGCATTTTACTAGCATAGAAAACCAAAAATCGTAGAATTTTGATATCTCATCAAAAAAGGTTAATAATAGTACATTTCTATAGTTGCAGTTAGCAGACCCCTGCACCCCTTAAACGCATCACTGGTCAAAAATATTGATGGCCAATGATAACCAACACTATAGGCAATAATGTCTCGAAGTTTCATTACAATCACATAATATTTAATAATAGTACATTCATTTAAAGTTAGGCATTTTGACACTATCCACACAAAAAATACACCTACCGGCCTGAAAGGTGTGAGTACTACTTTCGTGTTGTTTTTCGTAGTACGAATTGCAGTTATTTAATTAATCATTTCTGAAAGGGTAAAGATTATTTGGGGGCGCTGCGTCGTAATTGGCAAACTTTACCGGCTGGAAGGGGGAGGGGTCCACATAGAGGTGAAATTAAGGTCAAATTTTTTTTTATCGACTGGTATAGGCAAGTGAGGTGTCGTGAGAAAGGCAATGTTGAGTACATTCCATTTTTTCGCATTTTCTTGCCCCCCCGTGGCATTTCGAGACTATTAGAATTATGAAAACTTACAGGAAGGTGGGTTCCGAATAGCATATAAAATGGAAAATAATGGAATCTGTATATCTTCTCAGAATAGGTAAATAATAGTTTATTTCTGTAGTTACAGTTAGCACACCCCTGCATGCCTTAAACACTTTCGAGGTTAAAAGTACTGATGGCCAACGATAACCAACACCTTAGGCAATAATATGCTCTAAGTTTTGTTACAATCACGTAATATGAATTGGCATGTAAAATGTAAATGAGTAAGACATTTTAATTATGTTTTTTTTTGTCCATCTGAGTGGTATCAAGAAGAGCAAGGAGCCGATATTTATATACCAAAATAAGCGCTTGCTACAAAACCCTCGGATTGCGGGCGTAGCCCTCTATATTCCGGTTTCATTTACCGGTTGACATCGAAGGAGCAGAGCCCCCGTAAACTTTTGTCAACTTCGGATGAATTTTCTTAGGGGTTAATACGAAGAAGAATTTTATGACCGCACGATATTCAAGTTTCTCCATTTTTACGAAAAACAGGTAAGTCGTCTACTGCAAATATTCACGTAAACAAACAACTTGAGAGAACAAATTGAAACTTGTCATACGAACTAATGACACGTACACCCAGGCAGCGAACATAAATTTTTGCTAATTGTAACGGTATTTCAGTGTCAGGCCGAGCATTTTTCACCTTACCCTCGGAGCATGTGCAAATTGTCGATTAAGACCGCAGCTGTTGACAGGGCTGATATAAGATGGCTCAGCGACCACTTATGGCAAATAACGAGAATGATTTGGCCGATATAATCGTATGATCCCAGTCGCTCTGTTACACCATTGTCGCTGAACAGAAAGCACATTGGCGGGGTGGTAAGGGTTATCATAGGGCACTGCCCAATCAGGGAGCTGGCCTAGAGGCTCCGGATTCTTTATTAGGACTTCTGCAGGAGTTGTGGGGATGTGGATAACGAGGAGAGCCGGCAAGAGAAGGAAATTCTTTGGCTCTTGGGCCTTCTATGATCTGGATGACCTTAGGAACATAACCGTGACGTTATATCGCCAGCACAGGCTGGTTTGATACGTAGGTTCCAACGGAGGAGATTTTTTGGTGGTACCACAACGGACCCAATGGCGGTCTTAGTATGCCGTGACACATTAAGCCGCTGTACCTAATCTAGCTTAATGCCGTCGATGTATCTATTTCGTATGACTAAAGTGAAAATAAGGCCATAATAGTGTAATGCCATAATCTCATTTTCCTGCCTTTAATAAATTTTGCAACTAAATATATCATGCTGCATCCCCGCGTCATATAGCTGTTACTTCTAAACGCTCCTTCATAATATTTTCTCATTTAACACAGTGATAGTACTTATTAAATGAACGCCATTGTCAGACTGGGGTTACACATTCATTCAACGGTAATGTTTTAACAAGTCATACAACAATTAGCGCTAATTACATGAATTTTAATTATTTTACATGATCGCGACATTAAAAAAACAAACAATTGAAGTTGCTATTGTTGGTGTTAGCGATGCCATTAGCGCATTTACTATGCTGCGCTAAGTTCTAGCTGAACGTGTACATACGAGTATATGTGAATTGAATGAGACAGTCTGGTGAAAATTTTTAATTTACATCCATAAAATTTAATTACCGAATCACATTTTTATTAAGCGTTCTTTATTATGTTCACCTTTTCACTTTGATAGCTGCGAGTGTGCTCTGGTGGAGTAATTTTATATTTAAGCCTTGTTTTACGACGACTTTTTGCATGTAATGTCATGTTAGGATGAGTGTTAGATGAGATTTTACAAAGTGTTATAAGGCCTAGACACAGACAGTGATGAGAGCAGTCTCTAAATGTTGATATATAGATTTAGAATTATTGTTTCCAGTTAAATGAAAATGAAATGGATTCTTAGTAGAAAATATAAAATGCTGTAGGAAGAGGAAGTATTAATCATTTCGTTGGCGTCATGAGTTTTTTGTTGGGTTGGGTAAAACAATGATTTGCAATTTGGACAACTTGTTATCTCAGAAAAATAATTCACTATTTTGCTATGGGGAATCCACTTGTCAGGCGCCATTACCAAATGTCTTTTTCTAGCGCGACATGCGCAACCGATAACAACTTATTCTAAGCTTTGCTAATATTATACAACAAAGCTAATAATTTGACAATTATCCCTCTTGCTTATTCAATAATTGCATTAAATGCAGATGTACTAAAACGCATGTCACATTTCTTAAAAGCCTTGTCTGTTTCCCTAGGGGTGCTACACCTCACCTTCAGTCTACCCACATGATACTGCTACTCAACAGCAATTATTTAAAGCTATTCATTTAATAAGCAATTATTTCCACTTTGTCCCCAATACAGAACTGCGGAATGCGAAAATAATGTAATTTTACTGCATCTGCTTATGCGCTTGTAAGCAATGTACAAACATACATACTCGTATATATGTATGTATATCTCCATAAAAAAACTGCTCTACTTCGTTTCATCAACATTTGTTGCGTGTGTAGTGTACATTGCACAAAGCACTCTACACATCCATATATCTGCTGATATTAATAATATAATACTCCAGTATATCGAGATCAGTTTTAATAAAATGATATATTTTTTCTACATTTTAATAACAAGAACAAATCGTGCTTTTTTTAAATATTTTTGCGGTACTACGTCACCTGTAAAAATGCAAAACACCACGGTGGCCGTAGATATGTGCAATCATTGTGCACGCATCTGGTTCCATTTTTTTTGCCCCTGTACTGTACGTATAATTGCATTTCCATGCCACGGCTATGGACAATTTTGCAAAGCATATATACAAAATGTTACCGCTTTGATGCTTCTTCTCGTGGCGCTGCTGCTTCCAGCTGGATGGATGGTACCCCGTCAATGGTGTAAAACTCGGGAGTGTGACTCCCTCATGTTGTGTTATTAATTAAAACATAATTACATGCAATGCTGAATAGCTGGCAACTGATTTAATTAGTTAATTTCCAAAGTATCCAGCGTACGCGTACATATAACATACGTTCGTTACGTGTAAGATACTGCGATCCCGAAGAACTCGCACTACTAAGATTACGAGATTCCATACACATGGCTTGGTGGTAAATAACAGTTAGAAGTGGTAGTTGGCATGGTAGATGATTTTGTAATTTTCTTACGGAATCTCTAATAATTATACATACATATAACGTATGCTGATATATTTTCACTAGTTAGTGGATAGAGTGGAAAGAATGAGCGTAATTAGATGCAAAATATGCAGCGCAAGAGTTTTGTTTGCCTTTTAGCTTATGTGATCTAAACAAATAAATCAATTAGACGTAATAGTTAACTTGTCATTAAAATTTGTCTAAATTTTTGTGGAAAGAACAGGAATAACAAAAATACGATTATCGTGGAGCGTGGATATAACGAACTACCAAGGGACTGATTTGGGGAGGCTGGTAGCTCTGTGCGTTAAGGCGTCTATCTCATGTTCAAATCCCGCCGTGGCCATGGGGCATAGCAATAAGCCACAGCCATTCCCGCAAAAATGAAGCTTAATGGGCAGGAGTTGTATGCTAGCCACATGCATCGTTCGAAATCATTTATTTATATATGTTAACAAAACGTCAATTAAGCCACTAAGGAGTAGTTGACGCACTTATGCCCCAGTTATGGTCAGGGCATATAGTAAGGGACTGCTAAAAGAGTTCGTTTCCGTCGACAGTAGGGCGGCCATTCCGACTTTAGCGTCAGATCCTTTTCGAGAACTGTAAACGTATGCAGACAGGCTGTCGACAGAAAGGCTAAACATACTCCTATAAGGATTATGTGGGTGCCCGGCCACAGTGGTGTCGCAGGCAACGAGAAAACCGATGAACTGACAAGAAGAGGTTCGGGAGCCGTGAACAGCCCACCGGCACCTATGCCGCGGTCACTTGCGGACATCACAAACGAAATAGATAGAATCAGATGAGCTAAACTGCAATCTGACTGGACAAACAGAACGGATTGTAGGGTAGCCAGGACCTTGTGGCCAGCACTTGATCTGAGCAAGAGCAGGATGTTGCTCGAACTCAAAAGAAATAGGCTGAGAGCGACGGTAGGTCTTCTCACAGGACACTGCCTTACCGTATCTCGCGCGAGAGGATTGGGACTGACTTCCAGCATTTTATGCAAAAGATGCGAGATGGAAGAGGCAAGAGGACACCATCGAACATACTTTGTGTGAGTGTCCTGCTCTAAATTGGAAACGCCTCAACATCTTAGGTGCTTACAGCTTTCAAGAGCTAGTAGAGGTGGCAAGTGTCGTCTCGTTGAATCAACTGATTCAATTTAGCGGAGTGCTCACCTGGCAGTTCTAATTAGCAAGCGGAGGGTGACAAATGGAGGCCTAATGCGAGCTGCGCAAGCGGCGACCCTTATTACCTAACCTAACCTAACCCATATCATACATACATATATAATACATTAAAAAGTAGTTTTGTGTAGTTTTTGTATAAATAAAAAATTTAGAGTTTAAATTTATAAAACTTTCGCAAGTTTATTTTGACTGTGTCGAACCATAAATAGACGTCGTGAGCTGCGTTCGCCAATTACCTTGATACCTCCAGGGGCATCGGTGCGTCAACACCTCTTGCATACGCTTTGGTGACATTTTGATCCACTATTCGGACCTGCAGTTTCAAGCAAACACCTCCTATCCGCACAGTATTTATACTGACCGGACAAGCTCAGAGTGGAATGGGAGTTTTATTACTACCCACAGGTAGCGTCGAGGATCGAACCCCCATTCTCTGGATCAGGGGCCGGCAACCAGCAACTCGTGCCCCGCATACGGCCCTCCATACCCGCTAGGCAATAACGGACTATGTACTTTAAGTTAGGATCTGCAAAAAGTGAGCAAACAGCACTTGATTGGTTGCACACGAAAAAGCTAGTCTGTCTACCGGTGCCTGTTGCTAAAAAAAGGAGGCAAATCAAGTCATTTTTATTCTCTCTTTCGGACCATTTGGCCATTGCTAAAGCAGTGACAGACGTCATTAAAAACACCGAGCAATAGACGCACTTTTTGCAAACACCATTCGGTTCAGGACACTCCCACAAGTGCAAACACAAAAAAAAGTAGAACATTGGGATATTTGGGTGGCAGACGTCATCCCAATTGCGAATTATCCAACCCTACTCAAATGCACAGTCTTGTTTTGATTTAGTACACTGCCACGAGTACCAGCCCGATAAGAGAGACCAAAATTTGTATTTCGTACATTGTAGCGTAAACCTTTAAAATGTTGGGAATTGGATACTTTTGTTGTTGTTGATCTGAGTAGGTTTCACCAACGACGTTTTAAATTTCGCTGTGTTCTTCAAAATAATCAGTCTGCCTTTTTTAAATGAACCTAGTGGGAGCGTGAATGATGCTAAGTAATAATGATGTTCATCGACACTTTAGGAGCGTCCCATGCAAGTATTTTACATTTTAATTTCAATCCATTTATGCGTTCAAGTTATGTATGAGTTGCTTCGTAAATTGTTGTCTTTATCGCCCGATTCAAGAGAAACGGATATCTACCAGGCGAATGGAAGGATGTCTCCATTTTCAGATTCACAACTCAGAATACCATCAAGAGTAGCGTAGTGTGTTCGCATCAACACCCGTCATATTCATCTTGCCAGGAAATGGCTCTATTGGCAAGAATATCCTTTTACTCACGCCGAAGGATTCCAAATGCCTTCAATAGTAGTCTAGTGCATTCCAGTCCTATGATTTCCATCTTGCCTAGATATCACTTCATTGTCGAGAATGGCCTTTTTTTGACACCCAAGGGCTTAAAATGGTATCAGTCCTGACCAAAGGACTCAAAATGCCTTCAACAGTACTCGAGTGTATTGGGCTCATCACTCTAATCAGGAGATACCCATTTCTACCAGGTTTGATTTCCGTTTAATTTGACGATAAAAAGAGTCCTATTTTATGTGCAAAAGGATCAAAAACTGTAGATATTTATAATAATCCAAGGAAGCTACATGCAAAATATGGTTGAAATCTGACCACGGGAAATGCCTGAAGGATTTTTTTTTAAATACTTAGGCAAGTAACTCCATATTAAACAAAACAGAATGTACTGTTAGTCCTGTTGATGATCATTGACCAGGGGGACACAAGGAACCTACATACAAAATTTGGCTAAGAGCAGAATATGGGAATTGCCCGGACAAACACACAAACGAACAAACGAAAAAACAAAAAAACGAAAAAAAAACGAATAAACCAAAAAACGAAAAAACCAAAAAGGGAAAAAACGAAAAGACAAAAAACAAGAAAAAAAATGAAAAAACGAAAAAAGAAAGAACAAAAAAAAACCAAAAAATGAAAAAAAAAAAAACGAAAAAACCAACAAACGAACAAACGCACAGCATGCATCGGACTATATACCCGCACATTATATTTTTATATGGAACTGGCCAAAAAAAGTGGAATTACATAATTTTTTTTAAGAAAAGTCTGAAGAAAGCATTCTGAAGGTCGAATACATTGGAGGAGTTCACTAGCTAGGAGCTGTCGGCTGTTGTCGTAATAATACACAACTTTTGGACTCGCTCAATAGCCAAGTAGCAGAAGGTTGTATAAGCTTCTCCCCCACGAACAAGACCGGTCGATATTTGAAGACACTAACATGAACTACCGGGATAATTCAGAGCGATTTCAGTAACAACTACATTAGATTAGACACAATTAATTACATATTTACTTTGTAGGTAGCCCACACACTAGCAAGTAGCGATACTCGCACAAGCTACCTGGCAGTTAGCTAGCTCACTTGATTATATTATGCGAGTTCACTGGCAGCTATTATTATTCCCCGGCTAGTAGCTAGTGAGCTCGCCCAATAAAATCGACCCTTTAAGGATCAGAAAACCGGTTTCAATGGCCAGAAGGAGTGGCGGAGGCAAGTAAGCACGTTTAACGTTTTACTAATTTTGTTCACTTGCTTGCCTATCTACCCAAGATCATCGCAGTCTCGCAAGATTGTCGAATTAAAGATTGATTTTTGGAGCCCAGACCCCCTCCTCCGCAACGCTGAATTTTTTTCGGTCGGCACTCTGCCATTTCCTTATTCCCCTACACTCCCTAGATAAGAATCAAAAGAGATATTACAGTTCGAAAATTTTGAAAACCCAGTTTTACTCAATTTATGTAAAGTATTCATATTTTTGGGACTGAAGTAGAACATTGTATTTTTTTTTTCGATTGTACTCTCGTCTCGCGTGGTGTTAGCAACAGTCTGCTTGCAGTGACACTAAATGTTCTCTTTTCCGTTGAGCGACCCGCCGAAATATATTTCTTTTGACAGTGGTCCACTGTCCTAAAAAGGTTGCCGATCCCTGCTGAACACAGCCACCGAGCGCGTCAACTGAACTACGTGCACCACATTTTATACATGGATAAAAACTTCAGAAATGCATTTGCAATTCTTGGAAAAGTAAAATAGTTAAAATTTGCACTAAGTTCGATTAAAATTGAGTCGATTGTTCGTTATAGCTGAGCTCTAGAAAGCCCTAAATCCATGAAATTAGTACGTTATAGGTCCGTCTTCTCAATGTCTGGTTATACTGCCTGTCAGCTATCTGGGACACTAAATTAAACCTTAGCGTATGCAACACTTAAAATTTGATATTTCAGAAAAAATCAGCTGATTTTCTTGGCGAAATTCTGCCGCCTGTTCCATTCTGTGTCTGTACCGTATCTCAGCATTAATTTGCGGCTGTGCTGGTAACTCTGCCCTTCTCATTGAATCTCTTCTCATTTGAATGTGCAGATGTAAACAGTTCTAGTATTCTATTCGTTATAACCAAGTCTTACTGTACATACATTAACGTACGAGTATTTCAAAGTGAAAATTATTTTTTAATTTTTTGAGTGATTGCAGAATCTGTCACCATACAGGATATGGTGATTTTAGATCATTTTTTTGGGATAAATATGGCCATATGTGTTTTCTGGGCTTTTAAAAATTAATGCAAGCATAAAAGTCACCTTTGATTCAATTATGTTGATGGATCTTTTCTTGCGTTTGTTGAACATCTGACGCAAAAATAAAGACATAGGCATCGTGGAGGGCATTTGCAGCCCATGACATGAAATCTTTAAGAAATTGGTGCTGGTAAACTATTGTTAATATTATTAATTAATTTAACTTTCCATTTTAAAATGGAGAGCTTATTATGAATATTGGATACGAACGTTTCTAGTCGAGGGTTTTACATTTGAAATCGGAAGGATTACGAACGCATGGTTTAAACTATAATATTGCTTAGGTTGATCTTAATTGACAATTCACTCGTCCTTTCAAGGCACAGAATGCAGTCTCAATTAAAAAGAAAAAAGAAAACTCACATCCAAACAAATGGGGAAAAAAAAATCACCCCCACTCTCAATGTCGCAAAGTGAAAATTCCTTTCCATAATCTTTCATGAGAATTAAGTATTCTGCCGGCACTTAATAAAGTCTGTCACAAAACCTACAACGTCCAGGACGGAAAAAAAAATAAACGTTTTTTTCGTGTAGTATGACAGGAAAAATGAATATTCCGCCACGAAAGCAAAAACAACACACCAAAGACATTTCAGTAAAAATAAGAGAAAATGAATTTTTATCCTAAGTGGTCATCATCATCTATATATATATATATGTAGTATGGATAGAAAATGGCTACTCGTACGCTAGGCTATTCATTACAGTCCATCATAAGAGGACAAAGTCTTTCCGGCTTATATTAGGCGCACTTGATGCCATTAAAGGAACACACTTTTCCAGATATACGTTCAGGCTTAATTTAGTATTCATCCGACGTTTCAAGTGGATTGATATCATTTTTCAACACATTTAACACTCACACCCCCGCCGCGGCCACTACTAGTGAATAGTGATGAGGACGACGCGACGTGGTAACACTGGTTATCATTCCTCGTAGTAGCAGCACCACCACCTTCATACTTATATTAATGTTTCATCCTGAAGTTATGTAAAAGTCTAGGGGCGGATTGAAAGCGAGGGTTGATGAAATTAGTAGAGTATCTTTAGGATAAAGACTACTGTACTAGTTTAGTAGTCAAATAGACTGTATTAAATTAAATTGAAAGGAATACTTCGAATAATTTTTTTTTTGCTTCTGAAAATGAATCATTTCACATGGAACTAAGCGATGTTTCAAAAACATACGATGTAGATTAAAATAAATGCATAAATTGTTCATTCATTTTGAATAAAAAATTAATAATTTGAAGGCGTTAATTTTTAAAACGTCAAACTAGTTGATTAGGGGCCTTTTTAGTGTTTAAATCGTTAATTTGATAACTAAATTTCCGGCAACGCAAGTTAGTTCATTCGATTAATTTCAAAAGTTCGTAATTCAATTTTACATGACGTTAATTAATTTTAATTAATTTTTTTAACGAGCGTAAATTTAATTTGTGTAAGTGATACTTTCACCCTAAACTGAATTTTTGAATGAATCAATCTATGTTTTTGTGATTAACAAGATCATCACATCATTCTTATCTATGTACAATATGTTCACACCCTTTTCTATGATGGCACCACGGAATGTGTATATAATTACCTATATGTGTGTACCTATGTACCCTAACCATATTGGCCATCCCATGATATATCTCTCATAACAGTATAAAGCTTCCACTTCCTTATAATAAATTCTACGCCCAGTTATCAGAGTTTTTTCTTCACACCAGAGTGTGACATTATAAATGTATCTTATCCCCATGGTCATATCTCATCCAAAAGTCAAGTAGTCGCGCTATCATCACATCCACTATTGAAGATGCGAACGAACGTCCCATTATGGAAGAAGTTCCCTACAATGACCACTTAGTAACGATTATTGCACGTAGCCGTAACGGGCAAGATACGTCATACACGTACGTATACGTAGATCCAAGAGAAGATTGAATATACTCGTACTTTTTGTGGATGGAATTCCAAAGATATTTAATTTGTTAAAGCATTCGTTGTACGCGTACCTCGTACGTTGATCGTAGGCATAATGTCAGCAATTCTGGTCCATCCGACTTCTTTGCATTGACTTCCTTTTATATTTGCAAAAGTACTTTATTGAGATTTCTTGTCATATTGGGAAAGATATTGTACGGTTTTTCTAGCTCGGTCCAAACAATTGTCCATATCCGTAAACCGTATAATTAGTTAATTTATCTCTGTGGGAAAGTCTTCAAGATGGAAATAAAAAGATAAATGTTGTTGATGTCCCACTTTTTTCTTGGATCAATCACTGAAAAATTCTTACTAGACGAACAAGAAAGTGCATTCAGTTTAGTGATTCATTTTTTTTATAGTCGGAGTTAATATGACACTCAGCTGGATTTACCTTGTTGCGTCATATCCTACAAAAATAAATTGTAGGTGCACTTACGTCACTCAGACGCATATGTGTTAATTCTCTTAAAAAATGCACTAAAGTGTTATACTTTTTTATTATTAGGTCTAGGGTCCTGATAAGGATGCCTGTCTGTCCGTTCGCAGGATAACTTTCCATAGAATGAAGCCAGCGACTTGAAATTGAATTGATCAAATGTTTGTAGCGTGGGTTAGTTAGATGAATTTGAGAATGGACAATATCCTATTTCCCCATAAATGTTCCTTAATCGTAACTTCATCGGCTAACTTCTGGTCAAACCGATCCCCTGTGATGCTGGCGTAATAATAAGCCAGAACATCTTGCGACTTGTCACAGGTAGGTGGCTAAATGGGAGCAGGTGCATGCTGGCAATGTGCATCGTTCGAAACTATGTAGTTTATGGTAACGAAACGTAAGCTCAGCCACATGGAATAGTTAACGCGCTATGTCCCACTAGGGGTTAGGGCGAATGAGTGCATGGATGTTGCCTATTTGAAGTTTTGGGGTCACCACTAGGTCTGTACACGTTCTAGAGTGTATACGCTTCGGACTCGTTTATAATATTATGCGTTAGAAAATGTATTATTGTTTTCTATTCCCGATCTTGAACATGTTGGGTGGATGAAAATCACTTTTTGCGTAAGAAAATAAAACATGGGTACTACAATTATTAAATTCAATATAAGGCGCGTTCTTTTGCTTTTCTTAACCTGTATAGGTTAGTGAAATAACACGCAATACAACAACAATGCTACCCTATATAGGTTAACGCTTAACCTAGTAATTTATCGAGAGCCGATCCTGACCTGGATAGCGCACAAGTAAAGCTTTTATTTAGGGCGCATCTACCGGTTGCTAGAAGAAGTTCGTTCGCTCGACGATGTTCCACTGTGTTTTCACCTAATTCACCTCAATCCAATTCAATGGGATTCAATTTTTTTTCAATTGGAAAAGTGATTTTTGTCGAAATATTAGGAAACTACTCGGAAACAACTATTATAGTTACTTCTATCACAGTTGCATTTGATAGGTTCAATGCTTGTTTTTGATGTAACAGAATGAAGTTTGTTTTTAATATTTTTTAAAGAGTGGGATTATCCCATCACTTAAAATCCAAACATAACATAACACATAAATTGAAATGAATTCACACAAAAATAAGTTATTGGTAAAAAAAGAAAAATTTTCAACGTCACATTCACATCATGTACAGCGTATCACAAAAAACTGTAACACAAACTGCTAAGACACAACCCAAAGGGCCAAATAGGCCCCACAGACGGTATGCGCATGTGCTTCCGTCGTGTGTTGAGCTGTTTTTGTGTTGCCGCAAACAGTCTGTGTAAAATCAAAGTTTTTATTTTTAGTCGGTTTGCGCAGACGTGTTTACACTGTGTGATTGCACAAATCAGGGAATATCTCGTGGTGAAAATGGAAGATAAGAAATTCTTGAGTGAATTTATATAATTGTAAAAGAATACAGCAATGGAGTCCTCAAAAACAGTGCGTAGGACGTTTTAGTGGATAAATTAGAGGGTAAGTTTCCCGAAGCTACTAGGAAAAGGCTATACAAAAAATTATTTACGTTCATCCCACCGACGTGAATTGAAAAAGAAAAGGGAGACCCTCAAGTCTGGTACAGGTGCTGATGATGAATATGTATCTCATCTATGGTACAAGTACTATGATTTGATTACATTTTTGGATAACCAGGACGAAAATGCAGCAAGAATGGGGTCCGCACACTCGTGATCACAGAAGACACTGAAAAATTTGATCTGCAAAAATGTTGTCTGTATTGTGAGTAATGTTTGCAACGATCTGTTGACGAACATTTCCCGCAGACCGTCTGTGTGGTCTATTTGGCCCTTAGGCTTAATTTACATTGGCCGCATGAACCGGATGAACCGTATGCTCTCGCGCCACAACCATCTACTTTATAAGTTGAGCCTTAAGCGTATCTAAGTCTTGGACACATGCCCAATGATGAATAGAAAAATAATATAGCGCTGGAGTAGCGCAGGAAAACCAGCCACAACACTTTGGCTCGTATGCGTCTGGTAGACGTACTCGTACGTGTGACGCCAATGGATTAAAGCCATCACAAAGTTGCTTCGATGAGAGGATCCTTTCTTGGTAAACCACACGCCGCGCCGCTTTGACTCTCTCTCTCTCTCGTCGACTCACGCCTGATCCTAGCGGCACAGTAAAGACTCAGGAGCGTGCGGATAATTCAGTTAGAAAAGATTGTAAGCTTAAGAATCTTCCTCTTCTAAGGCCCACTTCATCCTGCGACGAAGTGCGGTTCGAAAATTCCTGCGGAGGGGAGGGTAGCACAGTGGAAAGCGTCCTTAAAAATGTGCTTTGAACATAATTTCTGAAGATCAGTCTCAGCCAACCACCTTCAAAAAAGCCGGTCCGATGGCGATTCTCTCAAGGAAATAGAAAAAATAGACCGGCGACTCTAGTGGCTCGCATCCTTCCTATGCGGATATTGTGAAGTGGATTGACCTGGGGGCCATTGATCATAATGATGCGGATGATAGCATCTCGATCACCAAATGAAAGAATGTGCCGGGTGAACTGGCCTCTAATTTCCTTCGTATAATGGAGGTATTTCCTGAATTTGCTCCCAAATGCAAAGATGCCGGTTGGTATCAAGGACGTATGGAGCTCATGCAGTTTGCTAATCAGCGTTCGGCACTGTCAGGAATCAGCTAGACTGGAGGCAATTTCTAAAGATAGGATATCCTGTCGACCTTGAGCTCGGGTCTGGCTACCTTCGAAACCCGCCGAAGTGCAAGCGATTCAACTGAGAATTGAAGACCTCGCTACTCCTGATTGTTAATTACCTTGATCCCTCTAGGGCATGGGTGCGTTAACATCTGTAGCATTTCTATGCTTTGCTGACGTTTCGATAGCATATCTACTTTTCGGAAGTGCAGTTGCTAGCATGCATCTCCTATCCGCGCCGTCTTTAGACTGATAAGCTCGAAGTACTGTTGTGAGAGTTCTGTTAGTACTCACAGGCAGTTTTTGAGCTAGATTAGTATCGTAGAGCGGTGACCGAACGACTACGGTCACCGAGCGCGACACTCATGGTTGTAGGGTTCTGAAGGTCGAGGAGCCCGTGGATGATATGTGTTGTACGATCCTGGTCCTGAATGTAGTCTTTGGCTCTCCTAGCCAAAACTAACGGCGGCATTGATAACGACCCTCCGGTCACTCTCTAAGTGTACAGGATCGCAAGGAGGGCGCTAAGTCAATCCCCGAGTCGTTACCCTATAGCTCAACCTTCCCCAACGTCTGAAAGTCGGACCAAGGATGGCGACGACACCTTTCTAGCATCTCACTTAGCAATGTTGAATGAAGTCATGGTGCTACGACGTTGTATTAGTCTTTTGTATCCGACCTAGAGGAGGAGGCCGACACTACTATGATAGAGGAAGCGATACAATACTCGTAAATATGGTAAGTTTCGTTCATATTAATTTACATCACTCTAAGGCAGGCTTGGCTCCTCTTCTTTTTCGCCTGGAGAGTACTGGTAAAGATATTGCTTTGGTACAGGAACTTTGGGTCGTTCATGATCTTAGCGATCTACTTCCATTAAAAAATTCTTTCATTACTTTAACAATTGTAGAATTTCATAACTAAATGAGTACTGAGATTCATGTCCAGCTGTCACTTCCTCATCTTTTACCATTATTATCCTGCGTATTTTGGACCCTACAGCCTGTAGTCAGTAATAATGAGCTTCAACAAATCTCATCAAACATTCTGCAAAATAAACAAAATCTGAAATGGAATTTCTGCTATTTTGCATGACCATAAGGTACAAAACGTGGCGCAAAACTCGTTGACGGCAAACACTTCATTCTCAAACCATCAGAAATAACATTATGAGCACATTCACATGTCAGTTATTACTTTCGAAGTCATATCATTGCACACATATCGCAATCCTTGCTCCTATCGTAGGATGGACTAAATATACACTCCTGGTTGTAATATTCGCGTGCTAGATGTACTGCTTGTATATCAGTATCTGATATTCTTCAGTACGGATAGTGTTCCTAGAAAACCCGATATACGTTCTTACACACGAGTTTACATATGTTCCGTGCGGAACCCAAACAGACTCGCTATGTTGATGATGTTCTCGTCATGCAGAATACCCCGTTGATGGCTGGCTGACTGCGTCAACGATAATACGAAAAAGTTATGGCCTGAAGTTTTATTGCATTGAAACTGCATATGAAGGCGGGAATAAGCCATTAGGTGATTGTTAAATGTCATTTTAATTGTTACGACATGGCGATGTCTCCAAGTGGTGAATGTAAATTGTATTGTTGTGCAGCGGTGATGAGATGAGTTCTATGGGTTCCTTGGAGATTATCATTTTAGTTGTTTGCATTCCGATTCATATTGGAATACGCCCATACACACGTCAAAACGATGCGACCTTTGACTTGCTTTCGTAATAGGATTGACCAATTCATGGTTCATAGTATTTCTTTACTTATCCCTTAGTGAATGAATGGTGAGACTCCTGTAAGCCTTTACCGCAATTCATCTCGATTCTTGGTCCTTTAATTCTAGTTTTTTGAACAATTGTTAATTTTCGTAGTAATTGCATAATACGGAGCTACAAACTAGTACAACTATCGTGAATCTGGCTTAGTGATGGGCACTATCGATAGTTTTTAGTTATTCGATAGTTTAAAAAACTAGTAACTAGTAAAAACCATCGATAGTTTTGAAAACTAGTAACTAGTAAAAAACTATCGATAGTTTTGAAAACTAGTAACTAGTAAATACTATCGATAGTTTTGAAAACTAGTAACTAGTAAAAAACTATCGATAGTTTTGAAAACTATTTTAGTAACTAGTAAAAACTATCGATAGTTTAAAAAACTAGTAATTAGTAGAACATTATCGAATAACTATCGGACAAAGGTCCGATAGTCCCGATAGTTTCGACAGGCTGATAGTTTACTATCGAATAACTTTCGAGTGAATTCAAGCAAAATTTAGCTGATGATATACATTTCTTGCATGAATGAATGAATGTGATTGCATATACATTTGTGTAGGTGGATGCGATGTTAAGAAACAAGGACATTCTTGGCAATGAAATGAGGCCAGATATGTAGGTATCATAAGACTGGGGATGATGAGGCGAATGTACAGGACTACTGTTGAGGCATTTTTGAGCCCTTTGATTAGCGGAAAAGTACATTCTTGGCACGGAAGTGATATCTAGGCAATATGGGTATCAAATGACTAGGGTTATTGAGGCGAATGGACTAGAATACTGTTGGTGGCATTCTAAGTCCTTTGGTCATGAAAAAAGGGCATTCTTGGCATTGAACTGATATCTAGGACGCAAGATGGGTATCATATGACTGGGTAGTCATGAGGCGAATACACTAGACTACTGTTGATGCCATTTTGAGTCCTTTGGTCGAGGAAAAAGGATATTTCTGGCATTGAAGTGATATTTAGGCATATGATCCGGAATGCCATCTACTGCACTCCTGGACATTCGCCTCTTCACCCTGGTTCTTATGACACCCATATTGCCCATTTTTCACTTGATTTTCGTGAATGTCCTTTTCACCACCGAAGGACTTGAAATGCCATCTACACTACTCCTAGACATTCGTCTTTTCACCCCGACTCATATGACACCCATATTGCCCATATTTCGCTTCACTAGCAAAAATATCCTTTTTTAATGTCCTTGTCGCTACCGAAGGATCCGGAATTCCATCTGCAGTACTCCTGGACATTCGCCTCTTCACCCCGGTTCTTATGACACCCATATTGCCCATTTTTCACTCGACTTTCGTGAATGTCCTTTTCGTCACCGAAGGACTTGAAATGGCATCTACACTACTCCTGGATATTCGCGTGTCCACCCCGATTCATATGACACCCATATTGACCATATTTCGCTTCACTACCAAAAGTATCCTTTTTCGAATGTCCTTATCGGCACCGAAGGACTCGAAATGCCATGCATAGTAGTCCTAGGCATTCGCCTCTTCACCCCGGTTCTTATGACACCCATATTGCCCATTTTTCATCTGATTTTCGTGAATGTCCTTTTCGCCACCGAAGGACTTGAAATGGCATCTACACTACTCCTAGACATTCGTCTTTTCACCCCGACTCATATGACACCCATATTGCCCATATTTCGCTTCACTAGCAAAAATATCCTTTTTCGAATATCCTTGTCGCTACCGAAGGATCCGGAATTCCATCTACACTACTCCTGGACATTCGCCTTTTCACCCCGATTCATATGACACCAATTACTCATTTTTCGCTCCCCTGCCAAAAATATACTTTTTCGAAAGTCCTTGCTGCCACCGAACGACTCTACATCTACAGCACATTCGTCTCTTTCCATACATTATCCTCACGTACATATAAAAATCCTTGATTGCATAGTCACAACCTGTGCAACATACGAGGTATATTTTCATACAAAAACCCTTAATTTTCACATTCACAGTCACTCACACAAGTCGCAATGCCATTGCGAAAAAAAAGATACTCGTATTTTCCCAAAGCACCACCAAAAGATACTTTGCAAAAAAAAAGATTTTCAACACCTTCATCAATCATGAATATCAGCTATCGACCGATAGTCCCGATAGTTATTCGAATAACAATCGACCGATAGTCCCGATAGTTATTCGAATAATAATCGACCGATAGTCCCGATAGTTATTCGAATAACAATCGACCGATAGTCCCGATAGTTATTCGAATAACAATCGACCGATAGTCCCGATAGTTATTCGAATAACAATCGACCGATAGTCCCGATAGTTATTCGAATAACAATCGACCGATAGTCCCGATAGTTATTCGAATAACAATCGACCGATAGTCCCGATAGTTATTCGAATAACTATCGATAGTAAAAACTATCGAATAACTATCGGGACTATCGGCCGATAGTTTTTACTATCGATAGTATCGATAATAAAAACTATCGAATAACTTTCCGATAGTTATTTGATAGTGCCCATCACTAATCTGGCTTCGAGGTCTCTTCTGTAATTCACGAGGCATTATAGAAATGTGCTTAAAATATCAGGAAACAGATCCTTTGCAGAGGGCTGGTGTTCGCAAATAATTATACAGCTGCTGTAACATCTGATATTCTTTCTGAAATCGACAATGAAACTGCGTTCAGACAAGCGACAAGTCTGTTTATGGCCAATACACAGGAAACCCGTGAATCTGGTTTTGTCCATAAGTAGACCACTCATTAGGTGTAGTCGGAAAAGTTGCTAATGCAAGCAAGTGTTAGGTATCCCAAGGATGCGAATCAGTAACGAATGGAACAAAAACAATCCTTTTAAAATTGTTAAGAATAATTCGCCCCCTGGAGGGGGCCGAAAAATGCGTGTTCGCCGGTTTCGACCGCTGGTGCGAAACGCCTCTCATCAAAAGCATCTGCTTCGCGCATCACACCTGTGGGAGAGGTGTGACCGGGAACGACCAAGTCGATGTTGTATCGCCTTAAATAGGCCGGCTAACACGAACGTTCGTCACCGGGCTAAGGAAGAGTTGTGGAGGAGGCCGCTACTAGATCCATCAATATGATTGGACTCTCCTAGTGGATTGTTCGGAGTCTTGGTCATAAACGGAGAATGGGCCGAATCAATAATGTTGATGGCTCATTGAAAAGTGTCGATTAAAGACCCGACCATAATTTTGTGACACCCAAGTTGTAAACCTTATTTCTGTTATTTTTTTAATCTTTGCAACTAACATTCGTAACTTGCCATCCGCTTTCATTCTAAACTTATAGGATAGTACATATTTTCCCTTATTTGTCTTAAATTCAATTCCCAAATGTAACTGAATACAAATATGTACGTATGCACGATTGTCTATTTAATATATAAGAAAAGTTGCATAACGTTGATGGTCATTTAAAACATGACTTAACATAAGCATTACCGCAGTTTACCATGTAATTTGATACGTTTTAGGTAGTATTTACGCTGCTTGGGCGACGTTCTCGAGCAATGTTTTAGAATAAAATGATGGAAACAAACGTAATGAAATTTGCGCTTTGTACATTTAATAGTACGACTAGTTGTCGTAAGTAAGATACACGATTCTGAATGCTATGTGAGCCCTCCATATGCATCTACGCATGAACAAGCTGCATTTTATATGTTTATACTAGCAGATCCGCAAAGCTTGCTGTACGGGTTAAGGAAAACTTTACTAATCTCGCGACTTGTCAACCAACTTACATTTTTCTTGTCGTGACTTTTGCTGGTGTTGCCTGTTTACTTGAGACTACGTGAAACCATATTGTCAACAATATGTTTAACAAATTTTACAACATATCCATTGAAAGTGGTGCAAACATTAGTTTTGCCACCATGTGTGTGATTATGATTAAAAAAAATACGAATGTGTGCTTAGCAATAGGTATATTGCCGCTAATCGGATATATTTTTCAAACTAGTATATCTTGTATACTAAATAAAGAAATCGTACTACCTATTCCCATAACGTATTTCACTTTTTATTGTTGGCAATTGAAGATTTAATTTACATGCTCCAATTAGCTCAAGCAAGCTCTGAGCATTTCGTAATCAATTCTTTTCTTTGAACTTTGCTTCGACGGTGGCAATACAAAAAAAAAAAAAATAAGAAGTATAAATTCGATACCCTTAAACGGATTTTACCGGGCTTCAACTGTCGACCTTTTTCAAGCTTCAAGGTGATACTTTATACTGCTGACTTGACTTTATATAAATAATTTAGCTATCGGAACCAAAGTATGTATAAATACATTTGTATTAGAATTTAAAATAATGAATGAAAATTCACACCTCCTAGTGTTTGATTAATATTATATATCCGAGCAGATGTAACATTTAAATCTTATTTAAAATAAATCCAACTGTTACCCAGTGTACTTTCGTTTTTTCATACGTCTCATACAAATTACCAAGCCATAAAGTGTGAAACTTATCACAGACCATAATTATGGCAAAATCAGCGTTCCTGCGGCAGCCGGTTCTACGCACCGGAGCGACCCGTTTTACAACGGCCAAGAGCTGCCAAAACCCTTCAATGCAAAAAGGAAAGTGTGTTTGTATTTTATGTTAAATGCCTCGTATCGTCTGCAACTGCTCTCAGTGCCACTTCTCCGCGCCGGCATTGAGAGAAACCCAGGACCGTGGATCTGCTGCGTAAGCGACAGAGTGCTGCACCCAAACGCGACTACGGTGAGATGCAATTGCTGCAATCAGTGGTGCCACCTAAGATACTGCTCTGGACTCAAGCACCACAAGCACTGGAATTCCTTCTTTATTGCCAGTCAGTGTAGGAACAGAGGACAACTAGTAGCAAACTCGTCTAACACGCCCCAACATCCAATAGCATCCAGCGCTCAGACAGGTTTACAGCCATCCCCGATGACTCCTGCTAACAGTTCCCATAGGATTTCTCAACGCAATCTTACGCCTGCACCACCGACTCTGCCATCTTCAATACGCTCTCACTCGTCCAACTAACCTGCAATGGGTTGCAGAACAAGAACGCCGAACTCACATCATTTATGGATAGACATCTCATCCAAGTTGGAGCCATACAGGAGACGAAACTGTACTCCAACTCGTCTCTCAACACATATGGCAACTACGCTGTTGTCAGGAAAGATAGGTTGACCAACGCTGGAGGAGGGCTTTCCTTCATTATTCACCATTCCGTGCAATACCGGGAAATCGATATTAATAGTAATGATTACAATATTTTCATCCCACCGGTATCCAGCTGTCCCTCAGGATACCATGTAAATATCAACCATCTCCTTACAGTCAACATCGCCTCCTGTTTGGTGACTTTAATGCTCACCCTGAACTCTGGCACTCCAACCTTAACAACGACGCCAGAGGAATCTAAATAGCTGAACAGCTTGATGCCTCCGATTTCTGTACCCTAAATGACGACATCTCCACTCGCATCGTCGATACAGGTTCCAGTTCTGCAGACATCATGATTGCTAGTGCTAGCCTCATAAACTAAACACAATGGGAGACGGTCCTAACACTATCTTCAGACCACCTCCCAATCGTGGTAAGGCTTGACAAACCGACAAACATCATATCTGCCGAACGCCGCACGTTTGTCAACCACAATAAGGCTGATTGGAACGGTTTCACCTCCTATACCAACGCTAAATCCCTCGCTCTGTCAAAGCCAACCGACGTTCGTACCGCCGAATCCAACATAAGGATAGTCCTGAACAAAGCGGCTGCGAAGTTCATTCCTGCAGGACGGATTCCAAAAATTCGGCCCAACTTTCCAATCACTGCCGCCAGACTGGCAGACGAGAGAGACAGCATCAGGAGCGTAAACCCGGACGACCCCAGAATTCACGAAATGAACTGCGAGATCGAAAGGCAAGTTGCCGAACACAGGAGGTCAAAATAGAGCACCCATCTGAATAACTGCAATCTAACCACAGTGTTGAGCAAGTTATGGTCGACAGTCCGTGCCCTTTCCAATCCACCAAAACAGAAAGGGAACGTCGACATCCAGTTTGGTGAAAATTCAACAAGTGACCCTACCCACTGCGCAAGTCGTTTCAATAAACAATTTATTTAACACCCCGCACCAGACAGACTTATGCGCAAAATTCGGAGGAAAATTCATAACCGAACCATAGACAGCATACCTGTTTCCACCACGGACGAAGTAGTTGCAGCTATGAGGAAGGCGAACAACTCGAAAGCATTGGGACCAGATGGCATTTCAATGACTATGCTCAAACACCTCGATTTGCCAGCCGTCAACTATCTCACGGCTACTTATAATCTATTCATCTCCTCGCCGATCGTCCCGGAAATCTGGAAAAAAGGGAGAGTCATCCCAATATTGAAACCTGGGAGGAAAGCGACACTCGGCGAATCCTATCGTCCAATAACTCTACTATCACCAGTCGCCAAAACGCTTGAAGCACTAATCCACCCTGTTCTTACGGCCCACATCCAGCTCGCAGATCACCAGCATGGCTTCCGAAGCATGCGCAGTACGACCACGGCCTTGGATGCCATTACATCCCGCATCCATAATGGTCTCAACCAGGCTCGTCCATGTCAAAGAACAATATTGGTGGCGCTTGACCTGTCGAAGGCCTTCGACACTGTCAGCCATTCAGCACTTTTGTCTGACATCAACTGTTCATCGCTTCCGACGCAAATAGTGAAATGGATTGTCAATAATCTCGCTGGCAGGCAATCCTATACAGAATTCAGGAGCAGCAAATCAAAGCTTAGGAAGATTAAACAAGGTGTTTAATTTATATCTATCAGGACTCCCAACACCACCTGAAGGGATCGACATCATCTCCTACGCTGACGACTACTCCATTCTGGCAATAGGGAACAACATAGCGGATATGTGCGAGAATATCAGCGGTTATCGTGAAGAACTTAACTCGTTCTTCATAAGCAAGATCCTTACCGTCTCAGCGCCTAAGTCCTCGGCAACCCTCTTTACCACCTAGACGAAGGAGGTCAAGATGCAGCTTGAAATCTCGATCGGGAATCATCCTATTCCTACTATAAACCATTCTAAAATCCTACGAGTCGTGCTGGACAGCATGGCCACATCATCACCCCATGCCTCAACCGTGTGCGAAAGGATGCGTAGTAGGAATAAAATCTTCAAGGCCCTGGCCGGTAGTACCTGGGGCAAGGATAAGAAAACTGTACTGGTCACATATAAAGCAGCCGGAAGATCAGTGGCCAACTATGCGGCTCCTGTGTGGTCACAGAATCTCTGTGACACACAGTGGAAAAAGATTCATACGTGCCAAAATGCCGCTTTCCGTACTGTTACTGGCTGTCTCCTGTCACCCCAGGACCATCTGCATCAGGAAACCAGGATGATGCCTTTAAGGGACCACAACCAGCTTCTTGCCAAGCAATACCTGGTGGGTTGCTACCGAAGTGATCACCCAAACTCCAAACTCATGGACAAGACGCCGCCGCCTAGACATGTCAGGCGCGACTTAGGGAACCTAGAAAGGGATGTCCAGAGGTACAAAAGGGAGTGACGCACACAGGTTGGCCATCGCAGCGATACATCGGGAGGAGGTTCGTCAGTCAATCGCAGGTTTAGGTCCGAATCCAGTTCTCTCGTCCCTACCACCATTGACATCTCCGGAAGAGGAAAGACTTCCGAGAGCTACGAGGACGACACTCGCCCAACTTCGGTCAGGCTGGTGTTCACGACTGAACTCCTACCTATCCCGCATCGACCAGGACGTCCCAAACATCTGTTCTGCATGTAATGGAGCCTCTCACGACGTAAACCACATCTTTAACTGCCCAGCTGCACCCACGCACCTGACTCCTAGATCGCTGTGGGAGAACCCAATAGAAGCAGCTAACTTTCTATCCCTCAACACCGGGGATGAAGACGAGTTTGTTGCCATGTAACCAACAAACACACCGAATTCCATTGCTACAACAACAACAACATGGCAAAATCAGCTGATTTTCTTGGCGGAGTTCTACCGGTCACGAATCTATTTTGTATTAGTACGGTCTCTCGGCATATTCATTTGCAGCTGAATTTGTTGCAAATTCTCTTCTATCTGTTCTTTATGGCCACTTCCATAGTTTTGAATTTGCAAAAGTGAACAGCTCTAGCTGTCAAAATTTCAGCATCTGGTATCAGGTGTTGGGTTTTTGTTTTAGGATAAATTTTCAACCGGAAATCAGCGGCTGGGTTTTTTTTTGGGATAAGAGATTAATCGAAGGCTAGGGGACGGTTAGCGTTTATCCGATTAATAACGCTAAACAGATATTGAGAAAATCAAATTCTGCTAAATGCCAGTTTATTCTTAAGATAAATTTTAATCGGACATTGAGTAACCGGCCCCAAAAACTAGTAAATGGCTAACAACAGCATCCTTTCAGTTAGTCTGTAATATATTTCAAGATCGGCAAGAGATTATTTTCCCTCATAGATAGACCACATGCAGTTTTATGTCACCCATTTCAAAATTCTATCATTTACGAGTATCATGTTTGGTTTGAAGACTATTGTCGATTTAAAATCGCCTGCATCTGCTTAATCCGTCAATTCACACCTGATCCAAAATATTTTGTTATCCCTTTCATTGGCCAACTACCAGAAATCTACACCTTTTCTATCTCATACACAATAAACTCGCTCATTATCCTATCTCCGAAAAGTGTAAACATCAAATTATAGAAACTATCCTTCCGTTAATTATTCACTAACCCGTCAAAAATGCTTCCATTTCAATCTTTTAGCAGTAGGCGTCCTATTCAAACCATCAACTACCTTAATGACCCCCTATATATTGGATAAAATATATTCAGAGCATTTTCAACAAATTAACGGCAGCTTGTCCGTATAAACATAACTAGCATTTAAGACCTGGTGTCACCATATTTTTTTTTTGTAGACCAGAAGGGAAAGTCCAGGAATGTCAGCGATGAAGTAGCGCAACCGTAAAACAACAGTCTCACATCGTGGCATTGCACTCGAATGTTGATGCAAGTTCAAATGCATCGCGGTTAGGCTGCCTTCAATTCGTACTATGCCTTATGCATTATCGGGGAAATGAAGAAAAGAACATAAGCACCTGCTTGATAATTGCCTCATTAATTTCCAGTTAAATGTTTTCAAATGCACCTTCGTCGTCCTTCGTGTGAGACTTCTTGTGACGCAATTCAGTCCAGGATCCGGTTTCGTATCCATCCACTTAATATGCAACATCGGAACATTCGTTTTACACGACAATTTGTGATATCATTACATGTTGCACTTCAATTTCAATAATTTCCCCTACCGCAGGGTAGTGGATTTGAGCAGGAAGGTGCACAATGTGGGAAGTTAGCAAGTGACTGCGAACTACTGCTATTTGCTTATCAGCAGCTTAAGGAGATAGTGTGCGGTCGAAGATAAGAAGAAGAGGACATCTTGTCACCGTCCGGCTTTGCGAGCCATCATTAACGCCTTGCTTAAACATGCATGGCTTTAATCCTTCTTTTATTTTGCATTTTCACAAAGAATTACAATCGTAAGTGACGCATACAGGGGCCTTCCGAACTATTGCAAAAAACTGAATGGAATTAAACATTTAAAAGTGCCACTGGCAAAAATTCAACAATCTCTTTTTCTGCATAGTGCACAACATCCAAATAGAGTGGAGTGGCGCGACGCGACATAGCTACAAATGCAATAGACTGTCGTGTTGAATAAAAGATCGATAACGATTCCATAGTGAGACATATTTTTTCCTGTAGCAGTAATACCATTATTTTTTGCGTCTAGGGATTTTTACGTTAGTTGTTGATGTTGTTTTTTTTTCAGCGATTTCGCACATGAATGAGGACTTAGTCCTGTCGGTTATTGTATACCCGGATTACTATAAAACCTTTTTTTTTAAATCAGCATAAATGTAGGAATTTTAATTGAAGATCCTGATTGATGAATGACACATAGAAAATCAATATGTATGTATTTATTAAATAAATTCGTGGAGTTACGGAGCTCGACTGATATACGAGCTCCAGTTATTCCGAGCTTTTCATTCAGTCGGTAGCTCAGTGAGTCGAAGAGTCAGACGATTGTCTTAGCGTCTTGTGGTCATAGTTGTTTGTTTTGTTACACACAGCCATCCTGTTTTCGATGATTGACACTGGCCTTGTTTATGCCGCGGAACTATCTTCGAGGATTAACTAATTCGAGCTCACTCACGACGACATAAACATGTCGCACTAGCTAGTTTTGGTACCAATTTTAGCTCCACTTGCTATGCAGAACTGGACTGAAAAATTGGGACTAGGTGGTGTTGCTGTCTTCGCTAATGGTGTTGTTGTTGAAAATTATATTTTATTAGTTATATAAATATCTCATCCTTTCCTGAAACTCTGCATTCGTTTCATCCTTTGATTGTAGCGGTAGAAACGCGTTTTTATTAGGAGGCTACTGCCTCTTGACATTTTCTTAACCAATGTCACCGAAGTCACAAACCAACAGCTGACATCTTTCATGTTTAGTACCTCTTCGTATGGTCGGTATAAACACACCACGAACAAGTACTAGCACTAAAACGATTTAGTTAAATCGCCTTTTAGTTCTACGGTATAAACGAGGCCACTGGGACTAACCTGATACAATGTTGCCGATGGTTCTCAAACGTTTTCAGCTTCTTTATTGACAAGGATACTAGCATCATCTCTTATCGGATAGCAGAGCCATTTAATTTGAATCTGGAGAAATTTCTCATAAACATACATTTTTTAAGATTAAAAACTAAATATTTTGTGATTTGAGTTCGGACGTCTGGTTGATTTGCAACTCCTTGATAAAATCATCAAAAGAATTATTGGAAAAAGCTACCGGCTTTCATATATATACTCATATATATATATATATATATATATATATATATATGCTCCCAGAAGGGAGGCAACTCACATTAAGTGAAAAGTATGACAAATAGTGCCTCTTCAGGCCAGTGGCGTAGATAGCTAACATCAGGAGGAGGGGATATGTTGTCGGCACTAAATTTTGTTTATACTCTTCACGTATGTGAAAGAGTACCTTAACTTTGTCATGAAATTTGCAACGCATAGAAGTAAACATCTCCAACCATATAAATTATATATATTCTTGGTCAGTATGACGAGATGAGTCGATCAAGTTTTGTCCGCCTGTCTGTCCGTCTGTTTCTGTGCAAACTAGTCTCACAGTTTGAAAGCTATCAAGCTGAAATTTTGTACACAGCCTTCAGCTCGGGGCAGAACTTTAACCCTTCATCTTTTGAGTGAAAATCGACACAAAGGCCTACCACAACTGTCGTTTCGGATTAAAATTGAATAAATATCAAACCACCCAAATGAGTTGGCTGATAACATTTTTCGGGATATTTTTAGTTTCCGGGGTCCGCGGTGAAGAAGTCACTTTTCACTCGGATTTTTTGTCATTTATCGCTCGCGTCAACCTAAGACTCTCAAATTTACAAAAAAAAAATTTGCGAATATTTCACTTTTCCATGCCTCCAATATTCCAAACACTCAGTATAAATTATGAAAAAAATAAAAAAAAAAATTAAAACTTAACCAAAAAATTTAAAAAAAAATTTAAAAAAAAATTTAAAAAAAATACTAGAGCCTGGTGGTTTATAACTCTCAGCATTGCCTCTCGCCTCCTGCACAGTACGCGTGCGGCTTCCTCGACAAGCGAAGCGATACTGTCGTGAGGATTGCAATGCTGAGAGTTATGAACAAACAGTCTCTAGTTTTTTTTTTTAATTTATTTTAAATTTTTGTTTTAAGTTTTAATTTTTTTTTTATTTTTAATTTGTTTGAGATAGAGACTCTCTCGTGTATATGAGCCAATGACGTGATGCGCAGAAAAATACGAAAATGAAACGCGGGAAGGCCATATCTTATCTGCCTTGTATCATGGGTCAAACCGGTCAAGCCATATTCATACCCATCATACAATGCAATGGATGGCGGCTGGATGACATGGAATATAGCAACGGTGTGGCGTAGCGCGTAGTCTCAATCACTTACAATGAACAATGAGGAAGAATAGAGTAGGAGAAGCAGTTGAAATGTGGTTTCTAGCTTGTAGGTGGTTTAATCCGATCCAAGTATAGGGTCTACCAATACGGATGTCCGAATTTTGATATCACCCTGTGGCCATATTTGTTTATCAATATTTGACATTTCACGTCATTTGTTTTCAGTAAGGTTTGCCATTTAACCATGAATAAGTTCACGCTCCCACAACGTTTGGAAATTGTTCAAACTTATTATCGAAATTCGTGTTCGATTGTCAAAACTCAAAAAACTTATCGCATCAAGCTTGATCGCCATTCCGCGCCTAACGACCGAGCTCTACACCGTTTAGTGGATAAGTTTCAATCGGAATTTACTCTTCACGACCAGAGGCCTCGAACCCGTGTACGAAATGCGCGCAGTGAAGAAAATATCGCAGCCGTTAAGGCAAGTGTTGAAGTGAATGACAATTTATCCGTTTCTCGTCGTTCTTCCGAACTCGGACTGTCTCCCATGACAACCTGGCGTATTTTACGTAATGATTTGCGTCTACACCCATATAAGATGGTATTGGCACAAGAACTCAAGCCCAATGACCATCGCTTGCATCGGGAGTTTGCGGATTGGGCCTTGGAAGAGATGGAAGTCGATCTTGATTTTCAACGAAAAATAATCTTCTCATATGATGCCCATTTTTGGCTTAATGGCTTTGTGAATAAGCAAAATTGCTGGTATTGGAGTGCTGAAAATCTACGTGTCATTCATGAGCCGCCTTTGCATGACCTGGAAGTCAACATCCGCGATGTCATCGCGGGCATACCAGCCGAAATGTATCAGGGTGATCGAAAGTTGGAAGGAGAGGGTGGCACAGTGCAAGATTAGTCGAGGCGTACATTTGGACGATATTTTATTTAAATCTTAAATGGCATAAAGTTATCCATCGAATAAAGGTTTCCGATTAAAATTTGGCCTATTACTTTTTGTTTTATTCAATTTCAAAGTTCGGACGTTCTTAATGGTAGACCCTATACTTTAATTCGATACCTACTCAGTACTTGAGCTAAATGTATCGATACCAAATGTACTTGGATCGAAAGCAATAGTGTCGTTACCTTACTTTTATTTACTTGAATCGAATCAGCCCTACCGAAGGCCAAACCGAAAAATCATATCGTTACAGAGAATCTGTCCAGAGCTTGATGTCTATTCTTACTTTGAGGTTGTAGCAGATTGTTTTCTTATACTGAAGACACACGACAGAGATACTATAATTCTCACTTATCTCCGTTTTCTCATTTATCTCGAATTAATCGACATTCACTTCTCACTTATCTAGCGTGATAAGTGAGAAATAAGTGAGAAAATTAATAGGCGCGTTTTTTTTCAAGACCCATATAGAGTAGAGCAGGTTAAGACCACACAATTAAACTAAATTTGATCTGAGCTGCTCCGGATAACACGTCAGTGGAAGAATGCTGCTCCGTTAAGAACTCTGCGATTTGAAGTGCAGGTGGCGCAGGTGTCGAAGTTTTCGAACAGTTTACAGTTTGGGAAGCACACAAAGTTCATTTCCTGCCAATAAAATGTTCGCTTTGTGTAATTATTTGGAACAGAAGGTACAAAATAATTTTGCTGCCTAAAGAAAATTTGTCCGATTGTATATTTACTAAGGATTTAGGTTTTCTCTTGAAATTTGAGTTGACATTTGAATTCTTACTAAACCAGGACACACTCCCACCCCATTTTCGTGTTCGCTACCCCAATTTGTTCTCGATCGTTTTTTTTTGCCACTTAACCTGCTCTTTTCTGCTCTGTACGAAAAAAAACGCAGCTAATGTCGATTATCTCGAAACATAATTAAAGTGTGTCCTGGCTAAGCGGATAACTTTTGTGGAACGGTGTGGATTTTATACTGAAAAGGTGATTTTGTTGACATTTTATCAGGTTGGAATTCGAGATTGCAAAATTGGCTGATCAACACTATAAGTTTGTTGATTAAGTGTTTTATAGTTTTACTGATGTTTTTTTTAGTAAAAATATTGTGCCAGTATCTTTAATTGGGTGTTTTGGTGGATAACTGACTAGTGACAGCACAAGACGTTTGAGCTTTCCACTTAAGATAAGTGCATTTGAGTACGTGCGTCACTATCGTAAGCTCATTAAACAGATTTCATTTTAATGCATATTAACTGCTGTCGTCTGCCTGGAACATTACGACTTAAACGACAATCAGGTGTCTTAACGCTCAAAGCATTAGTCATATGAAAGACAACAGTTTAAGCAGGAACGAATCCCAGCACAGAGGACTTTGGTTTCCTTACTACCTTATTTATATTTTGATAACGCTGAGTGTATACTTTTCGAAGAGACAAGTAGGTGTCCAAGAGGCACTATTTTGTTCAAACGAGGTTGCACAGATCTGGAAACTTGCGGTATCAGTCTACGTCTTTTAGCTTCCATCATATCGGTGGTCAATGCTTCAGTCAAGGCTTTCTGTTTTATTTCAACTTTTTGCTGCTAAATGTCAAGCTCTTGCTTCATCCGTCAAAATAGGCAATATTTTTTTTTCATAATAGACGGTGGTTGGTTGGTCCCAAAAATTGTGTATATTCCACGTGACGAGCTCTAGTCATGGTACAAAACCACTGAATCGGACATATACCCAAAAACTGCCTGTGGGTACTAACAGAACTCCCACTGCGCTCCGAGCTTGTCAGTATAAAGACGGCGGATAGGAGGTGCATGCTAGCAACTGCACGTCCAAAAAGCAGACATGCTATCGAAACGTCAACAAGGCATAGAAAGGCAAAAGATGTAAGCGTCCCACGCCCCTGGAGGGGTCAAGGCAATTAACAAATGCAATATAACGAGCAGAGAAGAATTATAAAAGCTTAGTGGCTTCATTTCAAATGAATAAGGGCAAGACAGTTATTTTTATATAAAATTTGTGACATGGTTTTACTATTCTGCTTTCTTGTGGACTACTTATTTCAACTTAATAGATACATCAGTCATATTCTGTCAATTTTGATTCATTTGGATACCGTTCTATTTCTGTACATAACTTTGTGCTGAGGATGTTTAAAACGTCGACCTCGTACTCCTGCGCCATAAATCGATCGACATTAAACTTACAAATAATCCGCGATTAAAATACAATTCTTACATGTGTACTCTGATGGCTCGGCACTCATGTAACGTTGTTGTCCGTAATCCGTAATGTGAAAACAAGTCAACATCATGTTTTTATGTCACCCGATATTGAAAATAAACAATTCACTGAAAAGAAGTTGAAATTGACAATAATTTCCAGTGTAAACCTATTATTTCAAAAGGTTGTGTTTGATGAAGATTTGTGGCGAAAAACGTATACTTCGAAGGCAGCCCAAAAACAGATTGCTAGGTATCGATTTTAGATTTAGCAAAATAATTTTATGTAAAGTGCTTGAGCACGGCAAGCTTTCTATATGACTATGGTAAATCCATTTAGTCGGGGGTTTCGTTTAGATAGTAAAACTTTAGACGGGTTTGAGGATGCTGATTTGAGAGTTCGTATATCGACCGATTTTTAGGACATGGGAATTGCAGCATCGAGTACTTGACTATAAAAGCACGCATCGAGAGTTGGGTTTATAGTGCAACCTGTTAGTGTTTAGCCTATCAACCTATTTTTCGTTAGTTGTTTCATCGAAATCACCAAAGAAAAGTTAACCACTTTTACGTTTACACACGGACACCTCATGTTTCCGTTCTAGTCGCGTGTAAATTATTACATATTCAAAAATTACTCTGCTGGAGATTATATCTTTTTATCTATGCTTAAATGAACCGGCAAATTTTTCACACATCCCCTGTGGGGTTTGTCGTTTGAATCCGTCTGTTTTGCGATTTTTCATTTAAAATGGTTCTCTAATTAATATTCACATATTTATGAGAAAAAATGCAAAGAGAAATCCTAAAATTATTGTATAATACAATCCATTAATTCTGGTTTTCTGGATTTATTGATATACTCGTACATATTTGATAGATGAGATGTATTTATAAATGCTAATGATTTTTATCAAAAATAATTAAGGCTGTCTAAAATACATAATCAGAAACAAAAAACCTCATTTATCATTTATTTTGTCAACTGGTCGTTTTTTTCTATTGAATTTATAAATGAACTTTTATTGAAAATGATAAATTGTATATTTGAAATTAAATTATCATAGTTATATTGTCTATACGTGTTGTCTTTTATGTATTTTTTTAATGAATGCTTCAAATTGTAGAAAAAACTAGTCGATATGGACAATGAACAGTTTTACTTTTGTAAGAGTTGTCGGAGTGAGGATGTAGGTCTAGTGATAGAAAGAGATGGACGTTTCTCAGGCCTGGACAGTCATACGTACAATCACACAACACAACCCCTGAGGTCTGGGACGTAAGAATAAAAGCCACAGTCTTTCGTGGCTTGTCGCAGAAGGCGACTAAATGGACAGGATGTGTATGCCAGCAGAATGCATCACCTGAAACCTGTTATTTGCTAGAGACCTAGTTCATGTTTCGGAGGAGAAGTTGGGGTGCTATGCTTCACAATAGTTTAAGGCTTGTTAATTGCCTTGACCACTCCAGGGGAATGAACGCGTCAACATCTCTAGCATTTCTATACCTTGTTAACGTTTGCATAGCATATCTACTTTTCGGAAGTGCAGTTGCTAGCATGCACCTCCAATCCGCGCTGTCTTTATACTGGCAAGCTCGGAGCGCTGTGAGAGTTCTATTAGTACCCACAGGCAGTTTTTGATCGCGCCAAGATTTGATCTCGGAGCTCTAGATTATGATCGAGAGCGGTGACCGAACGACCACGCACACCGAGCGCGATTGTTGTTAGCTCCACAAAGAGTAGCCCTTTCTATGGTATGCCCCATGACTTTTATTAATGTCCCTGGCTTCTAAGCTCTGATTTCCGCTCTGATATTTCCCTTCGGTTGTTGGATAGTCCGAGGTTTATTCAGATACACCTTTTCCTTTAAGAAACCCCAATAAAAAGAAGTGCAGAGCCGTTAAGTCTGTGGATCGGGGAAGCCAGTTGACCGCAGTTCTCCTCGAAATTATTCGTGTGCCGAGAATGGCCCCTTTAAACTGCATTGTGGCTTCAGCAGTATGGCAAGTGGCTCTGTCCTGATGAATTCATATGTAAATTTTATTTAGGACAAAAAGACGTACCCAGTTTTCAAGCATATTCCGATATCGTTGTCCATCGATTGTAATCGCATCACGTTTTGCATTTTCGAAGAACTGGACCGGACCGGGCCTCGGACCGAACCGGACCTAAAAATATGAAGCTAATTACCTGTCTTAATGTCGTGAGAAAAAGAGCCAATTACCAATCTTAAAAGTAACGCTTATTACCCTCTACGTGCAACAATTCATTCATTTGTTGAATCCATTCTACTGCAAAAGAACCTGTTTCTTTGCGAACCAACAATAGATACAATCCGAAGGATGACCTACCTGTTTCCTAGTGTAAACATACATGTACACAGTTGTGACTAGTTAAGTCCCCGTCGTTACTATTGTTTAATGCATTCATGATATACCGATGAAGCGATGACAGCGATAAGGATCACTACACGCGATGATGGAGCCCCAGTGAAGGTTGCGACCAGTTCTACGCATGAAAGCGACGACAGCGATGAATGCCTACTAGAGGTAGTGATGAAGCCCCAGCGAAGGTAGCGTACAGGTCGACGAATGATGTGTTGCATGATCTTTAGAGCAGGATCACCAAATGTTTGAGGACTCACCCGATCATAAGTATTTACTTACTTGTCCTAATCACTAGTGGAGCCATAGCGCGTCAACTATCCATGTGGTTTAGCTGACGTTTCGTTGGCGTAAGTCAGTTTCGGACGATGAATGTTGCCAGCATGCACCTCCCCACCTCCATCGAATTCAAGTATTTGGACTACTTAAACTCGATGCTCCAAAATCTTGACATTCTATGAGAGGACTTCGAAATACGGACAATAGTCTCCGTTCAATTTTCGAACGTCAGTTGAAACATCCAAATTTCGTAAACATGGTTGCCAGAGATAACATTGTCGTGAGAATAGAGGACCTTCCAACGCCGAAGAAAGCTGACAGACCGACAAAACCTTGAAGGCTACCGGGGAAATTCTCCAGCCGAGTGTGAACACATCCAAGGCACCATCATCTCACATCACCTTGCACATTCACAACCAGCAATCCCTCATAACAATCGCCAAAGGGTTAAAGAGGTAAGAGAAAACCAGTCTGGTGAAATACGCAAATCTCTGAGCTTAAAGTTGTGTGCAGGAGGTCTTTCAACAACGCTAGGTTCACCGGTCTGGAGCTGGACTGAATTTCCTATGAGAGACATTTGAGACATTTGTTTTTAAGAGAGAACTCAGGCAAGCGAAACGCCGCTCATGGTGTAAATTTTGCGAGCGCATCGAGGGCTCGGGTGAAGCCTTCAGACTTCGTAGGATTCTGTCCACTGACCCATCCATACCCAGCTTTCTACTGAAACAGGACGAGTCCTGGACGACCTCGTATAAGAATACTAGTAAATTGCTGCTTGACATTCATTTCCCAGGCGGCACGACAGAAACAGTGCCCCACTCTCCTGCGGGCGAGGGACTGGTTGTTCCTTGCGATTTAGAAGAAAAAATTCGGTGGACTATATCTAGCTTCAAATCAGCTGGACTTGACGGTATTATTCCGGCACATTTGCAGCACGTATTGGATATTCCTTATTCATGGTTTGAGACCATCCTAAGGACCTGTCTGAAACTGATCTAGATTCCCCGTGAATGGTCAGTGACCGAGGTTGTTTTTATCCCTAAGGTGGGAAAAAGCCCACACACGCGTCCGAATGACCTCAGACCAATTAGCTTATCTTCAATTCTGCTAAAGGTTGTAGAGCGCTTAATTGATCTATACCTGCGTGCTACTATTCCAACACGATCCTGGACAGGGAACTGGGGTGAAGACCCAATATCCAGGAACGAGTAGCTCAGGCGATTGTTGCGCTATACTCGTGTAAGAAGGCCATAGGTAGGAAGTGAGGCCTGAAACCGAAGATTGTGTTCTGGCTCTATGTCTCAGTCTTGCGACATACACTTTTCCATGATATTATCGTCTGGTGGACTGCCCTAAGCTTTGCGGTTTACCGAAGTATGCTAGAGAAATTCCAAAGAATGGTTAGCATTACCATTAGAGGGGCTTTTAGAACTACACCAGCAGCTGCTCTTGATGACCTGCTCAATTTGCTCCCTTTAGATATTTTTGCCAAGCAGGTGGCCTCGCACGTAGCCATTGGTCTTCAGGAAACTGGACAGTTCACTGTGGTAGCCAAGGGAGCAGGTTGGATCTTCCTGCGGTGCTGGATTACACTCTCCCCAAGTATCTGTTCGGTAGGAATTTTGTAAGCCAAATCCCCTCTCGGTACGAGTGGGCGGCTAACAGTTTCCTGGAGTCAAATGCTATAAGTTTATTCACCGATGGGTGTAAGACGGATCAAGGAGTGAGAGTGGGGGTGTACTCGAGCAAACTGAATATAAACTTGCCACTACATCTCCCTGACTTTTGCAGCGTTCTTCAGGCGGAGGTCGCGTTTATTTGATCTCTCAACTGGCTCGGGCGTAATGTCATAGCTGCTAGGGATATTACCATCTTCAGCGAATGTCAGGCAGCGAATAAATCCCTTGAGTCTGTGATTGCAAACTCAAAGCTTGTTTCCGCAAGTCGCACCTATCTCCTGGAGATGGGAAATTTTTTTAACATCTCTTTTTGTTGGGTCTCTGTCCATAGTGGCTTTGACGGGCAATACAAAGCGGATGAGCTAGCTAGAGGAGGCTCAAAAGGGGGGGAGGGGGCTAGTCATTGCCCTCTCGGGTGGTTTTTAACAGCCTGTAAAATGATGGTAAATGCTGACGCGTCGAGTACTGCCAACGCGAGGTGGAGTAATGGTAGCACTTGTATGTTTACTAGGCAACTTTGGCGTAGGATCGATACAAAACACTCTGTGGAGCTGCTGGCGTTGAATAGACGAAACCTACGGATTCTTGTGAGGGTGATTACCGGGCATTGTCCGGTTGGCAAACATGCTAGGAGATTGGGGCTTCCACACAGTGACCACTGTAGGAGCTGCGGGGATGAAGATGACAGTACCTTTCATCTGCTATGTGGGTGTCATACCCTCACTAGAAGAAGAAGGATTACCGTGGGGTCTTTCTATTTTGGCGTTCTGGACGACCTTAAGGATGTTAGCATCAGCCGGCTCCAGTGCTTTATCAGCAGCTCAGGCTGGTTCAATGAATAGGTAGGACTCGGGTTGTGGAGTCGATGGTGGTATCACAAACGAGCCAGTGGTGGTCTATGTGTGCTGTGTGTATCACGACAGCCCGTTTAACCTAACCTAGCCTATCATCAAAGGGTTACTGAAGGGGACCTTTCTTTTCTGTACCGGGCGGCGAAGGGCATCAAACAATCCTGGGATGACACCCAACGTCTTCACAATCAAATATGGACCCACGATGCGATTCATTCATTGCAATTTCAGATATAGATGATAACTTACACTCTTTCGGATAAGGTGACGGATATGTTACTCGTAACTCGTCGTATTCATACTTCTACTTTCTAACAACGTTCACAAACAACCCATAGCTGATTGCCAGAAGCTATGGTACCTTAAAAAAAGCTGAACGTCTACTTTGTAATTACACCACTGTAGATTCCAATAGTACTGCTTGGGAAACTATAAACCAGTGGTACGTGAACATCCAATGGTTGGTGTCGGCTACTATCAAGGATTTGTATGATACTAAACAAGATTGTCTTCTTGGCCTACAGAACTTATCGATCCCAGGGCCTTCAAAGACTAGAAACGCAAGTTCAAAAAAATAACCAAGGAATTCCTGGACACTTTTGGATTTTTGTGCTGACCGATTCAATTTTCGACTCAATGTATATATGATAAAAGGGACGACACATTGGGAGCCTCTGATCCCCTGATGAGATGTCTAGGAATTTCTTAGTTTTGTTTTTTATTTGCGTTTCTAGTCATGGTAGGCTTCGCCAATCTGTCAAAGGGGACAAGAACCAGTCCAACGCATCAAGGACCCTGACAGCCACCAGTGGTGTAATATTGGGCCATAAGAAAGAGAGTGACGCTGCTAACTTTTTTTTTATCTAAAATAATTCTTTTCTCTAACTTATTTCTTTATAAAGGAGGGTGCCGAAATATGCGTTTAGATATAAAATAGGGTATTTTTCGTATAGACGAAAAAATCGGTAACTATATCGTTCATTCTCAGACGAGGAAAACGATAACGACTAATAGATTTCTTAAGATTTCTTTAGATAAAAAAATAAAACGCTATTTCAAAAAAAAAACTGTTTGCACCTTAATTTACCGTTTTTAACCGTCAAGGACACTATATTCTTATAATTAATTTTATGTTTATTTTTTTTTTTCAGAGCAACCCCTACGGCTTGAAAGAGAGTGGACCAACAACAGACATGAGTGCGTGGACATCAGCTGGCCTTCAGCCTACCACAGGATACTATCCCTATGATCCCACGTTAGCGGCTTATGGGTAAGTAGATCAAGTTTTTATAAATACTCGAATATAATTATATAGTTAGGATGGAAATGATTAATTAAATGTTGGCTGTTAACTATAGGAAATTTAATAATAATTTCCTTTTTTCAATTCACCGAATGTAAATATGTACCCGAATATAACTACGTTATATGTACATATTTACATTCGGTGAATTGAAAAAAGGACATTATTACTAAATTTCCCATAGTTAACAGCCAACATTTAATTAATCATTTCCATCCTTCTGTCGACCATGATTCCTTCTTTTCGATTACATAATTCCCAGATAGTTAAAGCATTGCTACAAACATTGCGTGGCATCGCTATATGACCATATCCACTGTCATTACAATTGACCATAACTATCATATACAACAATTGGGCAAACAACAATTACACCGGTACTGCATCGTGGGCAATATACAAAATATAAACGTTCCACACAACGACAAAAACAATCGACAAAACATTAGTTCTCGATTGCTACTGACATGCCATAATTGTCCTGTAACTATCTGCTTATAACCATAGTTCAGGGAGGGTTTGTTTGCCGGTGTACTTTTGCATTCAGACACGTTTTTCTATAGGCTCAACAAAGCTGACACGCCACGGGAACAACCACAGCAAAGCGCGATGGCAGTATAGTAGCAACAGAAGGACATGAGGGGACCCATATAGTAGAGCCTCTCACTTCCTCCTATATCGGACACTCGGAAATATCATAAATCACATCGATTAAATAATTATTAATCCGAAAAGCCTACAATCGAGCGTTCGGACTGGTACGCGTCCACGTTGTTGTCCATTGCGGACTATTTCATATATAGTGGTGTTCAATTTTATCTGGTGGATTTATGTCGATATCTAGTCTAGATAAAAGGGAGGTTTTCTCTGATAGGCGTCGAGAATGGGGCTGGCTGAACGATTCCGACGCTTATAGGGCTTTGATTTAAGGTGCTTGGATGCCTGGCATTATAAGAGAACGTATAATAGGCACACGAATAGAAAATGTGATGATTTATTAATGATAACGACTTGCCAGATTCCACCATAAATCACTATTCGAATATTGAGGCAAGCGAATGAGCTGAAGGCTGGAAATCGCCCTACACGCTGTATTCGGGAGAGGGGATTGAGCTATGTACATATATCGTGTTTCGTGATAGAACGACAAGCTTGTTCTTTACTACGATGGCGGCACTTTCGGTTATTAAATTTCTAAAAATGGAAATGGTCTGAATGCCTCGACAACATTAGCTAGACTGATATACATCAATTGCATGCTATTTAGATGCAGGCGAATGAAACGCAATTTTTTTTTGTTTTATACACAGTAGCATGTTATCCGTGACCGTTCCCATATTTACAAGATGCCGGATTCGAATCGTTAAAAACTATAAGGCTGCTTGTTGCATTTAGCATACAACTTCCGTCTTTAGGGCTCAAAGGTGAAACAAATATGTTCTAGAAATTCTCAGCATCCCACTTGCAAGTTTCAAGTGTTAAATTCAAATAAAAGATGTTAGCGGTCAAAATAAATTTTTTTAAAATGTATATCGATATCAACAGTACCATCCCTTATAACAAAAACCAATTTCCACATCACAGAAACCCTCGTTTTGAGGAATCGAAAATTATTAGTACTGTAGTATTGGTAGGATATAAATTTCGGATAGTGCAGTTGCTAGCACATATTTCCTATCTGTATTGCCGTCTTTTACTAGGTTAGGTTAGATGGGTTGCCTAGAAGAGAAAGGCGCACATAGACCACCATTGGGTCCGTTGTTATACCCCCTAGATACAGCATACCTGAGCTTATCTCAATCGTCAAACCAGCCAGAGCTGGAAATAAAACGATGAAGACGACAGACACTAACTACCTTTAGGTTGTCCAGATCAACAAAAAGTAGGACCCAAGGATATCTCTCCTACGTTCCGCCAAAGCAGGGCAAGTGCATAGAAGATGACGACAGCTTTCCTCCTCCTCTACGTCCCCGCAGCTCTTACAGTAATCATTGTGCGGTAGTCAAAGTCTTCTAGCATGCTCCCCGATCAAACAGTGTCCAGTGATGAGCCCCACCACATCCCATAGGATCGGATTGGATTCAGCTTAGGCCATAATTGCCTAGTTGCATGACATGTGGATCCACTACTCCATCTGGCGCTGGCTCTGTCATACGCCACATTATGGATCATCATTTTGCAAGCTACTAGAGGCTGTTCTACGCGACCACTTTCTGATCTCGTTAGTCGTTCCCGCCCGAGCCAGTTCGTCAGCTTTACAGTTCCCAAATATGCCACTGTGGCCCGGTATCCAGCACAGACTTATGTTAAAAAAAACTACCCATCACCCTGAGAGAGTCACGGCAGTCCGATACCGTCTTTGATGTAACCAGGACGGAGCTAAGCACTTTAATTGCCGGTTGACTGTCCGTGAAGATTACAATATCCCTAGTGGATACAACATTGTGCGCAAGCCAGACTAGCGCCTCGGAAATAGCTGCAACCTCCGCCTGAAAGATGCTACTGTATTCCGGAAGGCGGAACGACAAACCAATATTCAACTTCTCCGAATACACTCCAGCTCCAACGCCTCCCTCAGTCTTAGAGCCGTCAGTAAAAAGGCTAATGGCATTAGATTACAAAAAAAACACTTTCAGACCACTCATTTCTCGATGGGATCAAGCTTGTAAAGGACTTATCGAACAGGAGTTTCGGAGAGAGTAGTAGTCCGTCATTCCGGGAATCTCAAAGTTTCTCAGTACTACCGAGTGACCTACGATTGATGCGGTCCACTGACCGGTTTCCCGGAGGCGAACAGCCGTATTCGCAGCCATCTGCTCAGCGAAAATGTCTAAGGGAAGTAAATTTAATAACACTCCTAAAGCAGCAGTCGGTGTTGTCCTTAGAGCCTCTGTGATGGTAACACATGCCAGTTTTTCTACCTCCTCCAGCAGAGTTCTGTACGACATGATGCTAAGTGCCGTCCACTAAATGATGATCCCATGCATTAACATGAGACGCAGTACTGATACATAGACCCAGTAGACCACTTTTGGATGTAAGCCCCATTTTTTGCCTATAGCCTTCATGCACGAATATAGTGCAACAGTTGCCTTAGTCACACGCTCTTGAATGTTTGCCTGCCAGTATAGTTTTCTATCCAAGATGAGACCAGGGGATTTGGCTTTATCAGTGAGTACGAACCTTGTGCCCTCCATTAATGGTGGTTCAAAAGAGGGAACAGCGTGTCCCTTAGTAAAGAGAACAAGCTCAGTTTTTTGCGGATTTACTCCAACACCAACCTCGCAAGCCTAGTTCGCCAAGATAGATAGTCTTTTACTAACAAGCATAGAACGCTGTACGAGTTCTAATAGTACCCATTTTTGTTATTTTATTAACACGCCGGGGAAATTAACCCCTAGATATCAGGGGCTCACGCAAGCATCGTAGTAGAGTGGCGACCGAGACCTCGCAGCTATTGAGCGTGTCAAAATGCTGATGCATCGCCGATATAATTAGCTGTATGATAAAAATTATAAATAAAATTTGGAGTTTTATGCCTGGAAAAATGGAAAAGTTATACAAGCACGAGATTAGAAGAAAGTTGAGGTTTTGTGGTTTTTCATTGATTTATTCACTTATGCTTCTTTGATGTAGTTGTTTACTTCCAAATTTGAAATTCTCCCTCTTTTAACTTAAAGTAGGATGTTCCTTAATTGTGTTCTATAAATCAATGAAAAACTCCTTCATACGAGTATGTCACATTTGTTCGAGCGTACTTGCATACAATGAAACCCTCCCTTCGCCAAGTGGTTAATTTCTTTACGATATTCACTTCGATTCGCCTACAATTATTTATCAGACTTCCTTGTTCCGCTCCAAACTAAGCGGAAAGTAGGTTGACAAGTTAGTGTGACGAAGAATTACCATCCACGCGACTTGAACTGTTTACATTATTCACCCGAAATATCAGTTAAAGAAAGTGTATCCGAAAAGAATGCAATTGTGCTCCTTGGTTTTATTCAAACGAAGCCAGAACGGTGCTATGAGGGAAAGCGAATGACTTGACGACAACACGCGAATTATTTCCTTCGTGTTAGCTTCTCACATTGGGTGCCGAAAGACAGGTAATCCAGGGTGTGTAGATATATCGGGGAAAATGAGAGGAAAATGTGATGCTCTTTTTTTTTGTAAATAAGCCGAAAAGTTCGTTCACTTTCTCTTAGGATAAGCATCATTAAAACGAAAGATATTTATAAAGAGGTAAATGATTATGTTCGCACTGTGTCCTCAAAATTTAGACATACAAAAATCGATACTTTTTTAATGAGTCTTCCATGATGTCAGCCGCCTGAAATTTTTTAAACTTCAAATAATCTGGGAAGAACTCCAAAACATTTCATTTTTCAACATTACATTACGGGCGAAACAATACATCCCGCGTTAATCGCTCCATCCCACCTTAATATTTCCACACGTAAGAAAGAAAACATTTTAATTCCCTTCTTGCACCTTTCACGTGTTCACCTCATTCATTGTTTTCATTTGCCTCTTTTCATTGTTTGTACTTGGGGCCAAAATGACTTTTTGATTTCTTCTGTCAACACTTGGAAATTATTCGTGTCATATAACTTACATTAAGCCCGACATTTTTGTAACGGACAAACGTATTTCCGTGGTTCACTCTTTTGGGGGGATACGAATGCGATGTTACCAAAATCACCGCTTAACAACCAATGGCTTGTTTGAATTGTAATTTTGAGTTGTTGCATGAGTTCGAATTACTTTTTCCATGACATTGTTTATAATGATTGGTGTATTGTTTGCTCTGTCAATAGTGCAAGTGCATAGCCGCTTTTTTTGGGGTAATGTATTGTGGTTGATATTGTATCTCCGAAAAATGTAATACAACTTAGTATGACTACATTCTGATTTGTACACTGAAATTCGAGACGTTGTCGAGGGACAATGATTGCAAAAAATGGGCTTCACTTTGTTTTCTAGACACTTCGGCAATCATCAAAAAGATTTTCAGCTATTCTTGCAACTCTTGCCTGAAATTCAACTTTGTAATCGCGGGTTATTATTTAATTTTAATGACGTTAGCCCCGTTCTATTCATTCGGACAAAGACCAATTATCATACAAAACAACTGACCGGCCTTTTATCCAGGTGTCGTATGGGATCACATCTCGATCGGAGCTAGAAGTAAATTGGTTGAACGTCAAATTGTCACTCGGCAGTTCGCCCCCTATACCTTTCTGTACTGAGCTCGCAATTCCAATCCCCCCCTGCGAATTATCTGCGTGGTATTTGAACTCGCTTGTCACAGATTCAGGCCGTTCAATGCATTCTGGATTATTGTCCGATTGTATTGTACGGGGCTATTGTAATACACACCCGTAAGTGATCGTCACCGGGACAAAGCCTAAGATCCTGCAGCGCCATCATCATCATCGAGTTGAGGAGCGCCAAACACTTACTTAGTTCGGGTTACGTAGACGTGACAAACGATACGATCAAAACTTACTTAAAAACTGGAAAATGAAAAAAAAAATGCGCCTTGAAAGGCTATTTAACAGCTGACGCGCTTGGTGGCTGTGCTCATTCGGTCACCCCTCTACGATTTAGAGAATGGAGGTTGGTTTGATCCTCGGCGTGAACAAAAAAATTGCCTGTCGTTACTAAGAGAGAACTCCCACTGCGCTTCGAGATTGTCACTATAAGGACGGTGCACGTCCGAAAAGTAGATATGCTATCGAAACATCCACAAGGCATAAAAATGCAAAAGATGTTGACACGCCCATGCCCCTGGAGGGGTCAAGGTAATTAATAAGGCAGCTTAGGTGCCCTGACGGCTGACTCATCAGTGAGCCCTGTAACGGACGGTTTGGTGGGCATCCGAAGATGCCCGTGGGAACGGAGCCTTAAGTAGCATAATGACCGTGAAGGTCGGGCCGTGCCATCTGGCGAAGAAAAAGGCCTCTCAACGAGCTAAGCAGTGGCCTCTGCTTGCAGTAGCTCAGTTCGGGAGATGTGGGCAGGGTTTTCGCCTATGCTCACTAGCTTGTCCTTGAAAATATATTGGCCAAGATTTTTTAATATTAATTTTAGATAATTAATTATTGCATTTCGACTGGAGCTTGCATCGAAAAAAAAACAATGCAAGCAAGAGCTTCATATTCAGAGAGGATGTGTTCTGGGTTTCGTCGGTGGCCTTACAAAAACGACAGCTTGCATCCGAAACGATGCGAATTATTTTGAGGTGCCCTCAAAGACGCGACCTGTGAAAAATCCACATACAATTCTGACCCTGTTTCTGTTCAAGCTGAGCATATCAACGGACCGGTTACGCAATGAACAATTTTGATTGTTTCATGCCGGGAAGAGCTTCCCACAGCGAGGCAGCTCTCTCGCCTCCTGTCTGTAATCCGCTGCCTGACAAGGCAGATATGTATACCGCAGAAAGGGCTTGGGCCAATGTAGGGGGCCTCAAATGCCCGTCTGGGAAGCTCGTCCGCTTGTTCATTATCATTACCTACAATGTTGGAGTGCCCAGAGATAAATTATAGATTGTGAGGTTGTTAGAGGTATGTATCTTGATGTTAAGGGTATCTTGACAAAACTTCACTAGTCTTGAGTGAGCCGATGTACTAGTCAGCGCCATGATGCCCGTCTGGCTGTCGGTAAAGATTCCTATGTTTCTGTTAATGTAGCCTAGCACAGTTGCCCACAGACCTCAATGGCATGCACTCCGGTTTGGAAGACAACGGGGAAATTTCCCATAGGAAGTAAAATGCTGTGGCCTAGGCCGACGATGCCCGCAACTGGTCCTTCATTTGTTTTGAACCCATCCGTAAACCATTTTATTCTGTTGTGATGAAGAGAGTTGAAGGACTCCGCCCACTACTCTCTACCCCACACAATTGACCGGAAGGAATGCTCGAAGCACAGCTCCCTAATCAGGTGGTCAGATGACATGCTGAGCGTATTGTGACTTGGCAGCCAGCTAGTTTGTTCCGGATTGAGTCTAATTTGTGTTTTATAGACTTTAAACCTTGCTATTTCAATTTTCACAAAACAACAAAACAATCGGCAAAATGCCTATTTGTAATTAATTTTCAACCCGTAGTAAATATGCCTAATCCCTAAAGGCTGCACTGACACAAGTTTTGAATATTCACAAATTTCCCAATAACCAACTGGTTTCGTAACATAGTAAGGAATTGGTCGATTATTCATCAACACGTAACATACAATCACATTCGTGAATCAGTATTCTGTATTCTCTGGCACTTAGCAGAGTTTCTTTTAGAAAAAAATCTATGTATCCAATAGCATCCAATGCACATGCACCATAATAAGCCGAAGATTACGGGCTTATATTGATTATTATATCGCCGTCATTGGCGCAGGCATGTAAGAGTCTTCGGGGGTAATTTACTTCGTAAATTTATTGAAAATAATGCAAATACTGCCCTGTCTGTAGCAGGCCTGCCGTGGGTGGCTTATAATATTCCGAACCGAAGTCGTGGGACCTCACACCCGGAACCGGCTTGAATGGACGCCTCGCCATACTGGAACCTTCCCTCAAGGACCGTCATTTGCTATTACACCATGCATCAAAAAAGAACGCATTCAAATGAGTAATGGCAGGAGGTTAGGTAGCAGGATTGCTGAAACAGCAAACTTAAACCAAAAAACATAGGTCCATTGTGATACCCCAGGAGAACTGAAACAGCATATTAGAACCAGCCGAGCGACTTACGAATCGAAGGAGTGGTCCCGCCTCCCCTCTGCCAGCTTCGCAAGATGGTTATGAAGGCATTTACCAAGAGTTGGTCCCTCAACTGTGCAAAAGCAGATGAGTCCTTTGTGATACCACCATCGACTCCACAACCCGAGTCCTACCTATTCATTGAAACAGCCTGAGCTGTTGATAAAGCGCTGGAGCCGGCTGATGCTAACATCCTTAAGGTCGTCCAGATCGCCAAAATAGAAAGACCCCAAGGTAATCCTCTTCAAGTCAGGGCATGACACTCACATAGCAGATGGAAGGTACTCTCCTCCTCATCCTCATCCCCGCAACTCCTATAGAGGTCATTGTGCGGAAGCCCCAATTTCCTAGCATGTTCGCCGACCGGCAGTGCCCTGTAATCACCCCCACAAGAGTCCGTAGGTTACGTCTATTCAACGCCAGCAGCTCCGCAGAGCGTTTTGGATCGATCCTAGGCCAAAGCTGCCTAGTAACCATATAAGTGCTAATTTAAATTGGAATTGTTTGTGACACTTGGTTTCATTCTGCACACCAACTTAGTATGCGTCAGTAGCTTAGCTCGGTAACGCACCGAGCATTTTTTGCTACTCGAAACACGGTCTCTGCGGTTCGCGCCCCGCAACGGGACCAACTATTTTTTATTCTCAAATTCCCTCTGAATTAATTTCTCCGAGCTTAGTGGTTTCGTATGGATAGTAGCACTCATCAGGTCTTGCATCTTTGCAGCTATCCATGTGCAAGACGACCACGAAAGTGTGAGAATTCTGTTTGTATAAGCCGTAAAGGCGTGATTTTACTTGAAAACTCGACCGTGGGGGTCTAGATGGTGTGAAGCACTTATATCTCTCTCCACCCCTCTCGTGAGTTAATATAAGTGCTTCACACCATCTAGACCCCCACGGTCGAGTTTTCAAGTAAAATCACGCCTTTACGGCTTATACAAACAGAATTCTCACACTTTCGTGGTCGTCTTGCACATGGATAGCTGCAAAGATGCAAGACCTGATGAGTGCTACTATCCATACGAAACCACTTAGTTCGGAGAAATTAATTCAGAGGGAATTTGAGAATAAAAAATAGTTGGTCCCGTTGCGGGGCGCGAACCGCAGAGACCGTGTTTCGAGTAGCAAAAAATGCTCGGTGCGTTACCGAGCTAAGCTACAGACGCATACTAAGTTGGTGTGCAGAATGAAACCAAGTGTCACAAACAATTCCAATTTAAATTAAAAATGATTCGCACTTGTACATTTGCAAGAACATTAATACATAAAACATATAAGTGCTACCATTACTCCACCTCGTGTTGGTAGTACTCAACGCGTCAGCATTTACCAACATTTTACAGGCTGATAAAGACCACCAGAGATGGCGATGACTAAACCCGGTCCCCTCAATAGAGCCTTTTCTAGCTGGTTCATCCGCTTTGCAATTTCCGTCAAATCCACTATGGGCCGATGAGTAATACTTTCTTCCTCCTCCCCACAGCTCTCACAGTAATTCCAGAAAGGAAGCCCAAGCCTCCTACCATGCTCCCCGATAAGGCAGTGTCCAGTAACGGAGCCGACCACCAAACTGATCTGGTACTTAGTCAGCGACAGTAGTTTAATAGTTCCGCTGATATTCTGCCTCGGCATAATGACAAGTAACGCCATCAGTCCATTTAAGGTGGGATTCCCTGACTGCAGCTGATTTTATTCTGGATTTAACCAGGAAAATCGGTGTAGCGTTATCGCTGCTAAACTAAGCCACATCAGTGGCTGCCCCCAGGTGAGCTTATCAGCCTTGTATTGTACAATAGCCCAAAAAAAAGCCATGGTGGCCAGGTATCCAGCACAGGATAATCTCAAAGAAGTCACCCATCTCCGCTGGCCATGCCCTGCACTCCAATAGGCATTTCGATATGCAGAACCCTGATTCGAGGGATTCTACTGCGGCTTCACAATCCGTAAAGATAGTAATTTTCATCGTGGAGATCGCATGAAGCCAAGTCACCGTGTCCTTAATCGCAAAAATTTCCGCCTGGAAAGCGCTACAGTATTTCGGTAGCCGGAAGAAAAGGTGAAGGTTGAGCTCATCAGAGAATACTCCAGCACCCACGCCTTCGGCAGTCTTTGACCCGTCTGTGTATATTTTCAGCGAATGCGGTAGAGACCGACCCCTTTCTCCCACAAACTTCGCGCTGTAATCAAATTTATATTATTATTAGTGAACCATCACTTTGGTGAAGTGTAATCAATTGACTCAGCAATCTCTCCGTTCGTCAGGATCGTTGAGTGACCGATACCCAACGTTATCCACTGGTAGGTCTCTCTTATTCTAATAGGTGTAACGAAACACAGTTATTAGATTCATAACTAACTCTCTCTCTATTGCTCTAACCCCTTGTGGGGCATAGCGCGTCAACTGTTCCATGTGGCCCAGTTGACGTTTCTTGGCATAAACTGGTTTCGGAGAATGCAGTTGCCAGCATGCACCTCCTGCACATCCATGGCCACGAACGTCGTCGTGGACGGGACTCGAACCCGAAACGCCGGTAGTCAAACATGAGACTGATGCCTCCCTCAACACACTGCGCTACCGGTCGCCCCAAATAACTAACTATGGGTTGATATTTGTTGGGAGGCATGAGATATTCCAAATTTCTTTAACCAGACCTTTCTTTTAGTTTACTCACGTATACCGGAAGCTTTTAGATGATCGGTTCGTTCACAGGGATTAACAATGTACATCTGAGAAATATTCATATCGTCCTTAAAATAATTGCTATTTAGTTTTTTGACCACTCTAACTTCCAAAAATTCCCGCAAAACGCAAAAGTAGGTGGTGAATTTAAATTTATTAAAGACATCCAACACATTTGCATTCCCTTCATCCACCAAACCTTCGCTGTAATGCTGCAGTGAGATAAAATGTCCAATACGACAGACACATTTTGGATTTAAATCACAGTTGGATCCTAGATATTCGTATTTCCTAGTGGCGTCATATGTATGTATATTTAAATATATAAGTATATGCTCAAGCACACAATAAATGCGCGCCAGATGGTGCTATTTAAATTTGTCAGAATGACGGGTAACGAGAAGACTGTGATTGATACGCAAATGTCACGCAGTCTCGCATGTCGATTGAAATACATTCGCCAGTAAGGTTTTATGGCGTTCATCATCCCTTAGTTCACTCTCGCCGCATCCCCACGTATTTCTTTTCCATCAATTCGATCCTTTTCTAGAACATGGGACTGTGAGGGGGCATATGTCTGACTCTATGCTGGATGGTTGTGAGCGACGGAAATGAAATCATGCCACACTTTGATGCTCGACTACTTCCCATACAAATGAATCAATGCCATCACACTGTCACGTGAAATTCACGCAAACCCCTTTTTCCATATCGTAGGATAATGGCACCAACGAAGCATAAATGCCTGTACGCATATCGGGACAGAAATCGCGCGCGGTATATCAGTCGAATCCCCCAAAACAAAATGGCACACGAATAAAGCAGGAATAGATATGCGGGATAGATAGTGTTACTACGAGCATGGTGAGACATCTTGTTCGACGCCACAACAGATGGAGCTTGAGTGAGTTTTCTGCAGAAAAAGAAAGAAAATCGGGGCGCAACCTCCCAACTGCTGGAGTCATCAAAGCGATTCATGTGCTCTTCTATTTGAAGTGAGATGCTTTGCGGGAACTCCTTATATGTGCGGGTTTACTGTGGAGATTTATCACACACGTTCCCGGATCAATTTAATTGACATTTCTCAATCCGTAAAAGCCACAGATTGGTACGGATGAGCATCTATTTTCATTTTCATCAGGTGAATAGATGGACTGATGCCGGAGAGTTGACAATAGGCGGGTAATGTTTTCCTATCGTATTTTAGGGAAAGTTTGTACTTCTTTCTTCCCTTTTGGAATATACGACACGTCATGGCATAGTTTGAGGCGTTTCCTGGAGGTAGGTATAGGGATGCGCTGATGAAACTTCCAGAATTATCTGATTGATTGGCTGTTTGGATTCAATGTAATCGATATTATCTTATATATCTGCTGTCTGACTGATTTTTGAAGATGAAGTATGGATCAAATCAGACAATCAAATGTCTGTATATAAAGTTGCATGCGTTTGAAAGCAGAAAGCAAAACAAATTTACAGAGAATCTGCATTAGTCTCTAAGGTTTATGGGGATGAAAAAGATATTGTCTTGTAGGTAAATTGGCATTTAAAATTGACGACTCAAATTGGATTCTGAAAATGCTTTTTTTATTGACGCCGACGGGCGCAGGAAAAGTTTAGCACGTAATTCGACTGCCCATTAAAGAAAGCATCAAGGAAACTAACAGTAGCGACAGAAAGCTTGCTCATGTTCTTGGAGGTAGTGAATATGTTCGTTTCTAATTTTACTTCGCTCTGAAATTTCAGTCTACAACAAACAGTACTATTATTACTGTTTGCCTTAACCCCTTGCAGGGTATAGTGCGTCAGCTATTCCTAGCAGTTGTAACGGACGGTTTGGTGGGCATCCGAAGATGCCCGTGGGGATGGAGCCTTAGGTAGCATAATGACCGTGAAGGTCGGGCCATGCCATCTAGCGAAGAAAAAGGCCCCTCAACGAGCTAAGCAGCGGCCTATGCTTGCTGTAGCGCAGTTCGGGATATGTGGGCGGAGTTTTCGCCGCTCGTTGCCCCTGTCCTTTACGTATTAACAAAAATTCATAGGCCTGGGGAAGACAACACAAACAGGGGAGGTAAAAATGGGGAATGAAAAAAAATAGTCGATAAGGATAGAATGGTTGGCGGACGGATCAGACGCCCAAGCGGTCGAATCTGGGTCCGCGTGTAATGGGACCTTCGGCCTCTGGTTTCGTACCACGAACAGGTCACTACTCATCAGGTTCTGCTTCGATCTGCCGGTGGGAGCAGCACTACCAGACCATAATATGGTTGATTACAGGTGGTTCATTACACCCCTTGCAGGGTATAGTGCGTCAGCTATTCCTAGAGGGCTTAGTCGACGTTTCGTTAGAATATGGTTGGTTTTGGACGATGCTGGCATACACCTCTTGCGCATTTAGCTGCATTCTGGTGCAAGTCGGGAAAGGCTATAGCTTATACTACTTACACGCCCCACACGATAGGGTGAAAACAACACAAGCAACCATTACCACGACGGGAGTCAAACCCGCGGCACCGGTATGAAAAGACTTCAGAGTGACGCCTCCTCGCGCTTAGCTACTCGCCTAAATAAACGTAATAGAAAACACATTAATCACCAAAATAATTCCAGGCCAGCTTTAAAGTTTTCTCTAAAAAAAACCCATGAAGTCCGTGAACCTTCTATTATAATAAAACTGCAAAAATCTACCACATACACTTACCATCAGACTATTGTAGTAAATGTTAAACACCTAGCCTGAACTATTCTACTCTCCCTTACCATAGTGAATTGTAAATGGAACCACTTAGTTGTAGTCATGTTCTCTACCCGGTAAGCAAGTTTCTAGTTGGTTTCCAACCAACGAACAACTCCCCATTGGTGAGTAAAGTTTAAGCGATATTTCATGACCGCACTACCATATCGCACAACTTTTGAACCTAAATCGTCCACGATAGAAGCATTCGTGGTGGTAGACCACCCTTTTTCCCCCGGTTAGTTGGTTACAGAATCTGAAGCGGATTGTAGTATGCAAGATGAATACCAAATAGCAAGTAACAATACAGCGATGAAAAAGTTTTCCTTGAAAATATATGCTACATATCCTAGGACCGGTCGCAAGGATAAAAATGTTAAGCGCAGTTAGCACTATGTGTCGGACAAATGCCCGGCAATGGGCTCTTTTTAGAGAAGCAAAGGTGTCCATTAGGTGAAGGGTTACGGAAAGGAATTGATTTCCTGTTAATGACTTAGTGCTTGAAATTGACAAAGGCGACGCATGGGGTAATTGCATTTGGGTATTACCACGGGATCCAGGGTAGACGTACATGATTTCAATATTAAATTCATTTGTTTTCATTTTTATTCAAAGGTAATCAATTGTTTCTCCTTTGATCGCTCACCAAATAAAATTTTTCAAAAGCTTGCTGTGCCTGTAGACAAGGGACGTTGCACAGTGTGTCATGGTTTCATGAAGCGAACATTTCAGAGCTTTATGCTTCACGCACTAGCCGGCTCCTTTCCATAAATGGTTACAAGGGGGATGTCTATATGGAATTTGCATTATTTCCGAAAAATCTCAAACGTTGTGTGTGCCGAACTGATTGCGAATGAGAATAATTGATCAAAAGTTGACCAATGGAATATTGCCGTCCATCCGTCTGCATGTAATTTGGCCTCAAAAGTTTGATCCGATTTTATTCAGTTTTCTTGTTTATACATATTTCACTATTTTCGATACTTGCCAGTTATTAGTAAAGTCGAAGCTTATTCTATTGGAATTCTCTGCTGCTCTTATTAAAGCCTCGAAATAAAATCGTACCCCTGTGGGGCGCAAGAATAAGCCACAGCCTTTCCCGACTTGTCGTAGAAGGCGTCTGAATGGACACGATGTGTATGTCAGCAACATGCACCATCCGAAACCTATTATATGCTAGCTATACGTCAACTATGCCACTTTAAAGAGGCATAGTTTCTTTGTGCCTCTTAGGAGTAGTTAACGCGCTATGCCCCAATGGGTTAAGGCAAATCGTCATCATCAAAATAAAATCGTCACACTTTTTTTAAAGCACCAGCACAAATGTTTATAAAATTGGCGCGCAATGCGATCGCCTATTTGTACGAATAATTATGATTTTTTTTAGTATATTTGCCAAAAAAAAAACAGTCCCTCCACATAACCCAAAAATTAAGCACATTTTTCTTTAAAGGAAATTCGAGGCGGATAATGAAATCTTGTCGATTCCCCAGCCGAAACCTATTTCCTTCTTTATTTCCAACTATTATTCATTCGAAACTATAACGCTACCGTAGCAATTTTATTGCTTCTGCACTGTTTCACAATGTCTTGTGACCGCCTTTCCGTTGTTTCAAACCGCACAAAAACCACCCCAAATCAATGATTTCAAGAAAAAATCTAAATCTGTTCTTGGGATGTCCTTTCTATTCCACACTCCATATGTATAAGACTAATATGCACAGCCAATACTCTCTCTGTTTCTCTGCTCGTTCGGATTCATCGGATTCGCGGTCTGTATAGTTTGTACACGTTTTTTTCCTTCCATGAGTCCGTTTAACGTTGTAGAAAATTCTTCCTGCACCACCGTACCACCACGCCACACCGCGCCGCCCCGTACTCTCAGATAAATCAATGTCCTTTTTTTATTCAATCAATGGGATAACATTAAAATAAGAAAACGACATTGATGGAAAAATTGATAGAGAAAAAGTCGAACGAAAAATTTAGGGGATGAAATGCCAGGCATGGATAAGGGCACAGCGACAATGACTATAAAACATTGAGGGCAGTTCTCAAGCACAAGCGCTAGGTTGCCGGAAAACGCTAGAAAAAAAATCAAGAGGCAGCAATTGTCATCGTTTGTCCGCCTGGTTAAGTCCGGATAGCAAGATTTCGCCTGGGAATGTGCTTTTTTCAGGGTCGTGCACCGAGGGGGCAGCGAAGAAGATATGAATCGAAGATAAAACTCCACGTTGCCACTCTGGTGAATGGAAGCAGGAAGCAAGGACACCGCAAAACGACATTCCGGAAAAGGACTTTTATCCAATTCGTTTATGGTCATGCCAACGACGAATAGGGTGCTTAGAGAGAGTGGGGAAAAGAATCATGGTGTCTGTTGTTATGCTATTGCCACGGCTTGGTCCTTATTTCCGCTTCGCTATATTCAGACTAGTATAAGTTTCATGCTTACGAGATGAAACCGGCTGTCTTACACCTTCCACACGGAGATTATACGGGGTGGTTTAGTCTGGACGACGACGATGACTACGACGACAATATCCAGATCCTTTTTGTCCGAGCGATATTCAATCCCACAATCGCTGTATTTCAACGCTGGCAGCATGACTCGGAATATCAAGGACACGATTCGGAGGAATACGAAAATGGGTTGGTATAAATACATTTAGCATTCCGTCGGCTTACGTCTTCCTTCGATTGGGGTTCACCATCACAACTATAGCAGAGAGAAACCGAGAGAAAAAAGTGATTTTTATTCGTTTATCATTATTACAGAAAGGGATGTGAAAGAATCGGGTCGGGGGTTGCAAAGATTTATTTCGATTGAGGCTACTTGTTGAGCTCTTTGCAAGGCCAAGTATGTACTTAAATCGTCCACTGAATAAGAAAGCAATTGTCTCGGAACTTGTGACATACATACGAACATAGTTTATTGATATGCCATTGAGTTGAGTATTACGGGGGTATAATGTGGGGTTACTTTGTCAATAAAATATGTTTGGGAAAAAATATTGTTTTTATTTTCTCCCCTGCATTGCTTCTGATAAGTTTCCCTTGTGGAGGTGATTTATACCGGGAAGGGTGAAAGTGATATCATTCACTGAAATAAACTGATTTGTTTTTCCCCCAAGTACTTGTTGCATTCGGCAGTTGGGATGCAGAAGATTTGAGTCATCTTCAAGGACATCTCGAAGCCATTTACCTTCCGAGATTATTTTTTTTTCAGATACTACGACTTCAAGTAACTCTCTCTACAGTTGCTTGAAAGGACACTTCCCATCTTCCGACAATTGCCTTATTATTGAACATCTTGCAACCTTTTTAACAATGGCTCCATAGTCTGGCCAAAAAATGAAACAAATACCCGTATCCAATCTCGGCAATTGTTTTCAATTGTCCTTTTATTGAAAATTGCACTCACCAGTTCATATTTTTTTATCCGCTGGCTGACTACTACACATTTTTCGATGGCGCCATGAAACCAACCCCTCGGTCACACCAATTGAAAAATCGTGATTCCAAATAGACATAATGCAATATACTCCTACATATTGTATTTTACGTTTTTGAAACTTAGTTACGGATACATAAAGCTCTTTATTGTTTATTATTGCTTCAGAGGAGATACATTATGGTCCAATGTATTGTGTGCAGGCAGGCATGATGCTTGTTGGCGGATGATGAGGAGGTACGACGCAAGTCACAGGACCATGCCTCTTTCGCATTGCTCTGCTTCAACCTGAAAACTGAAGCAATAAATGCATAATAATGCAGTGGCAGTTGAGATCGTGGTATTAAACGACGCGGTGTGTGGCAAACGCGATAGACGGACGCTTGGCGTAATTTATTCGTTCGTCATTTTGCACAAACAACCGATTCGTTTCAATTTTACGCCATGCTACTGATTCTCTATGCTTCATTGGAGATCTCGTCCAGATGGATGGGTTTTGATGCTCCATTATGGTTAGAATGGTTTGACCTATTTTTTTGGGACAGGGTTTTGGAGAGAGGGTGGTGTATTTCTCTAGAAGGCTAAAATAAGCCATAAATCAGAATTTATATAACTATATGCGTTGTCGGCCTTAACTATTTTAGCGTTCTGTTCACTTAACAGAAAATCGCTCGTGACATTTTAGCAAAATCCTTAATAATGAATATTAGACATACACAGGATGACCCGCTTCGAAATATCTGTACCTGTTAAAGTCGATGCTTAAGCTCGACACTCGCGGAAACGGTTTTAGTCGCGAGCCACCATTGAACCACGTCAAAATAAATGGAACTTGCGGAGAAAGAATCTCTTCATTTCCACTGTTCTATTGATTTTGACGTGGTTCGATGTGGCTCGTGACCAAGATGATTATCGTGTATGGCGACATTTACATTTTACTGTCCGGTTTCGATGACGTCTTCTTTTAGGCAGCTCTTTCCTAACAAAGGAGTACAGATTCATTCCTTATTGATGAGCTGTATAATTATATCTTAGTCCTAGATTTCTGGAAGCCGAAGTCATTTTGCATGCGTAACCGCCTTCAAACGTAATTCCATTTCTCCATTGACCGCCAAAACAAGATAACCAGGACGAAGACACGTCAGGAAACCAGACTAAAAGGAAAAAAGCGACTGAGAGTCACTACCTGCCACACAAAAATTAGAACAACGATCGAGGATTCCGGACACGGCCGTAGTTCCGAAGGTATCCATTTCGACACTGTTGCTGCCTACAATGCAAAAGCACCTGAAGACAAAACAAGATGTTCCATGTGGCCCAGTTGACGTTTCGTTAGCATAAACTGGTTTCGGAGAATGCAGTTGCCAGCATGCACCTCCTGCACATCCATGGCCACGAACGTCGTCGTGGACGGGATTCGAACCCGAAACGCCGGTAGTCAAACATGAGACTGATGCCTCATCACATTGCGCTACCGGTCGCCCCCAACCATTCTTATAAAAGGTGTATTTAGGCGCTTATGCGTGATTAATCAGAAAGATTTTCATTGGAAAGTAATTGACACCCACGTTGTACAGTGCATGCTATATATAGCGTAACCATTGTATTCAGGGGCGTGATTAAGGCAGCTCCTGAAGAGTACATTCCTTCGAGTGGACAAAACCAGGGACAGTGTAAGTGTTGGGTTAACGCTGATCATTTTTGAGGTAGTGCATAGCTAAACTAAGTCATTACGTCTTAGATTCCACTCCACTTCACTATTTTTTCAGTTAGTGTATTTTTTTCTTGCTGTCATATTGAAAGTTACTACATATTAAGTGGACTATTCAATTACATATGTCCCGTTAGTGGTGGAAATTTCGACCAAGCCCCATACATTTTTGCCCATTGTCATTTGGTAAAAATATCCACAGAATTAAAACAGTTTTTCTAACAAAAATTTACTTTTGGACCGCTAGTTCCTATGGCAGCTATATGATTTTGAGGATATACATAGTTTAGCAATAGAGACCATTGAAAAATATGAAATTTGGTTAAGAAATATTTATCTCGGGATCGGTCCTTCCTATGGCAGCTACATGACACCGATTTTATTGGCTCCGACATACATATTGCGTGCAATAGAAAACAAAAACCTTGTACAAAACTTCAGCTCGATTGCTTTAAAATTAACACAAAGCTTAATCAAAAAGGATTGATATTCTACAAGAGCGATCACTCTTGTAGAATATCAATCCTCTTAGGTTTAATCGACTCATCTCGTCATACTGACGTAGAATATATTCTATACTATATATTTTATATGGTGGTGCTTCCTTCTGTGCGTTGCAAACTTCATGACCAAGTTCGTATAGAGTATTTTAACTTTGTCATGAAATTTGCAAGTGAAGCATATAAAATAGCAGTAAATTATTGAGCCCCACGTAGTTCGCCATTCGATAATTTTCAAGGTTCAGTCCTAAGATTTGTGCTACACGCACATAGCCAATCAAACTACGCCCATTTTTTTTCGTTTAATCCATATCGCATCTATGTACTCTTTAACTGTGGAATAAGATTTTCCGTAGTGTCGTGTTACCTTCAAGTCCTATGTTAGGTCCCGCTTTCGCAGTAGCATTTCTCACCGATAGCCGAGCGTGTCCAACCTATCACTTACTGAAGATGTTTTGGCACTTACTATAGTGGTCCGAGATGGTCCGCACGATTACACTTTCAGACCCCACTCAGGCTTGTACAATATTTGTCACCAACAACACCAAAATTGGCGACTCAATCTATATGTCACCGGTACAAATGACTGATAGAGCTGTTGGACATACCACGGCCTACAAGTGGTTAAAACAAACTAGTTGAGTTTTTTTTTCACGTCAGTGTGTCCATCTGATGTCTCACCTGGGGGGTTCGAATCCCGCTGTGGTAATGGTTGTTTGAGTTGTTTCTCCACAGCCTTTTCCGGCTTGATGCAGTATGCAATTAAATGGGCAAGAGGTGTATGGTAGCAACAAGCATCGTTGGAAACCAGTTTATGCAAATGACACGTAAGAAGTAGAAGTATGCCCCATTAAGGGTTCGACCAAATAGTGTAGTTGAGGTTCCAAACGAATGGTTGTGGTTACATAACGCATTTTCCGAAGTTAGGATTGGTTTCCGTGTATTATTTTTATTTTTTGGCACTGATGCCGCTTCAAAGTTGTTAATCCGTGTTTTATTTTTTCGCCTGAGCGGACGAAATTGGTTGATTTCGATTGAATGAAATTATTACAAAAAGAACACCATGATTCGTAAAACTTTCATAAAACTCCCGTTGTTGGCAATAACCATTTTTAGAATCGGGTGTTAATCTGATCCATAGAACTTGATACCTAGAGAATTGCTAGTATTTACATACTATATTAGGCGTGTTTTTTTAGCAGTTCAGATCAGAGCAAAACGAAAACTGCACGCGTTACACTAATAAAATTGTTCTAGTTATACAGAGCGGGTTAATAGTGTAATGCGTGCGATTGTTGTTCTGCTCTTGATCTGGACTGTTGAAAAAAAAGGCCCGCCTATTATGTTCTTCGTGACCATAACTGGATGACATTCTGATTAATGAAATCGATCTTAGCTTATATTCGCTGTGATATAGCATTTAATATATTTTTTTTCTGTTTTTAGAACCCTGAAGATGGGCATATGCCCGAAATATATCGGTCAAACAAAAATCATTCAACTGCAAATTTTTCGTAAATCGCCCTGGAGGAAATACAGAACTGCAACAAGCTACTTATTTTAATTTCCCATTGAAACATCGAAACGATACTTATCATTTACGTCATCAATTTTTTTAGTAGCCGATCCTAAAAAAAAAATTTCCATAACATATTTTACATAATTCTGATCTCACTACATTAAAAATTTTAGTTCGTCATAACACCAACCTAGATTGAAATTCCATGCCCCCTCCCCCCCACCAAACAAAAAAACCTAAGAATTCCTATTCCTCTATTCCGGGAAAAGCTAGAATATTTAATCAGAGCTAATACTCCCACCTAGCGAAATTTCGAAATCATATTTCAGGTGAAGATTTCATATTTTTCGTAAATAGTCATTGACGAAAGGCCTCCCCTGGCATCATAGCAATCTGGACATGTCTCTCATCTTAAATCTATAAACTTTTCACTTGACTTTTTATTCTGGGCTAATATAATTTTATTTTTTTTTCCCATTGTTTCAGTTTTTTTCATGTTATTATTATTTTTTCGGCTCTTTTGTTTTATTGTTTTTTTTTTCACCTATTTTAAACGCATCGCAAAAATTTAATAATTCCATACAATGGCATTCTGATTGCAATACGTGAGTTTATTCTGCCATAAACGAAGGGAAATGAAATCTATTCAGAAAGTTTTCAACGCAAGGACGATATATAGACTTCTCTGACTGGCAAAGAGACGACCCCCTCCCGGAGATGGTGATGCAATGAAAATCATTTCGGATTTTTCCTTTTGACTTTTCTCTATCGACTCTACGATGACGATATTCACTTTAAAAATGTCCTTAAAAGATTTTTTTTTCTATAAAGCTTTATAACGTGCTGTGCGATATGGTGTTTTCACTCTCAATATGTATGTGAAAACATATTCTCGATGAAGCCATTTACAGTGCGGAGCCTTTTTATTATGGGAGTATGTATATGCTGCGGCGAAGGGCGAAATCCTGAAAACGCCTCGACAACGACACCTTCTCCGACGACTGACTGCTTTACACTTGCCACCAGGGAACGTGAACCAAGAGATTTTCCACTGACTTTTTTTTTATTATTATTTCCTTGAATCCTGCTATTCAGCACACAATACTCAAGTGGGATGTACTTTAATGTCGCTCTATGAATATCGCACCCCGCTAGCAGGGATGTTGAGAGTTAGGCTCTTCTTTTTTTACGGTTAGCTGGGATTAATTTTGATAAATTACACTTTGCGGAAGACCTTGAAAAGTGGACACAGTTTGTTGCCGCCTAATAAAATATTGGGGATGAGTTGTATCGATTTTCTATGTAGAACATACGTATTTATGTAGGCTGTGTGGATGGAAAGTCGCCATTTTAGGGGTTAATTCACATAACTGTGTGGTTATGGCGGATGTGTACATGCTGAGTCTATTGGCATCCACTCTTATGTATATGCTACAGCCATGGGCAAGTTTTCGCCTATTTGATGGGATGGGAGCTAATATCCTTTGGCGTGTACAACAACTACCGCCTTTGTTCTGGATACGGGACATTCAAGTGGTTGTCTAGCAAACTGCCTACAAGCCTCTGCATGAAAGATACACGAGATGGAATAAAGCATCTTCGGGCAGCAGCTACAAACTGAAGAGGTTTTGTCGTTATGTTGGTGATGCTATGATCGTGGGTGGGTGGACAGAAAAACACGGTAACGCAGGTATCGACGATTGCAATTTTCAATCCGAATAGAATTTGTCAAATCAAAACATGAAGAAAATTGGATACTGTACAATGATTCCTATTTCCTCAACTACATCAAGGATCTTTCTAGATACAGTTTTGTCGAACAAGTATCGTTTGTTCCCATAGCAGCTACCAATACGGTATGTGTTCATTCCTGCAATTTTCGTTGGCGTCGTTGTCCTCTCTGTCGTCGTCGTCGCCACCGGAAAACTTTTTGGCACAGTACTTAACTACACTTGTATACATGAAAATGGGGTCCTAGACTATCCGAACGGACGATTTGTGGAATTCCCTCCTTTGAAACCACTTTGCACATCGAATATGGCCATAAGAATGACAACTAGAGTAGCGCATGACTACTCCAACTTTCTCGAGAAGGAATTCATTTCACTGGATTTTATGGCTGTCCCTGGCCTATCCACCTTCAACAAGGATATCGAGAATGGGGGGATGCTGGCGTATATGTGTTGAAACATTTTTGTTTTGGGGGCTGGGGATAAGCTTTAGTTTTGGGGAGTATAGGTTGAATGGATGCTATTAAATTGAATTTTCCAGAATTTTCTGGTTCACCTTGAAAAATGTGGTTTTATTGGTTTACTAATTGTGGAATAATTGAACCATTGACGCTATTTGGGGTTACGTAATCGTTAGGTTTAATGTATCCTGCAACAAAGAGCAATGTATTTAATGATTTTCAGTTGACATTAGGATAAAGGGGTTCTTTTCTTAAAGCTATTACATAAAATATAAAAAAGTAGTAGTCCGGATGGCGCAACGGTTAGCACGTTCGCCTTCTACGTACCGGGCCCCGGCTCGATTCCTACTGAATGCGGTAGTTTTCGATAAAAAAGGGGATTTACGTGTCGGACTATGAGCCCACTCAGCTGTTAAATGAGTACCCATTTATGGGGTTAATAGCTCGGTTGAGCGTGTTGCTGATCACACACCTCTGCACAAGATATACCGTCACGATCTAGAAAATGGGATGATGCTAACTCATCTCGAGGCCATGGTTCAAATTGGACTGTTGCCCCAGTTTTTTTTTATCCTTGAATAACATCTGCACTGTTAAAACGTTCGACTGGTTGCTGATTAAATATTTTATTGTCATATCTGCAAATTTTTATGAGTATGAGCAACGTTACACACCAAGTTCGCTGTATGCGTTTCTTTTATATATTCACAAGTCTGGGTAGGAAAATTAAAGTGAGTATAAATATGTATAAGGTATTTCTAGGTATGGAGATCCTTCTGTATACACTTTGGTGCTTAAGCAAACCTCACACTGGAAGCATTTTCTTCAAACGTTTGAAAAAAATTTTAAGATCTGTTGTTTGTGCGAAAATATTAACCGTGAACACCTCTATTCTGGTGCAATGTTTACCCACGCAGAATACAAACACGAAATCTTAAAATGTTTGTTCAAAAATTTGTATAAAAATTTACTAGTATGTATAACATTACACACATTAGTTTTCTTCCCACAGTAATGTCATGCGGAACAACAAGCGTTGGTGGGGCTATAGCCTTATTGTGGCTAGACGCAGGGCCGGGTGGTGCAGAAGGGGCGAAACGTCCCGGGCCCGTGATTTTAAAGGGGCCCGCAAATCTGAAACACTAAAAAAAAGTCGGTCAGTTTTGTGAAAAAAAGATACAAATCAAACATTGTTTAAGGATGGAGCAAGAATAATTCTTCTGATTGAGTATGAAAATTTCGAAATTACATTTTGTGTTGTATAACAATTTTCAATTTATTTCTTGGTCCGACTTGATCCGACTGCAAAAATAACACCAGTGATCTGGGTCGGTGCAGACACGAGGGCCAGGCGTTGAGTGTACTGATACATAGGCCACGTTTATGCCGTGGAATTATGTTTCAGTATTAACTACTCCCAGCAAACTTACCACGATGTAAACATATCGGATTAGTTGACTAGTTGGATTAGCTCTAAGCTCTACTTACGATGCGGTACTGGATAAAAAAAAAATTGGATTAGGTCTGCGCTTCCATTGTTGACGGTTGTCTTCGTCGGTGTTTATGTTTTGCTGGAGTCAGTGGTATAAAGGCGTTTTCCACAAGCAGCTACTGGCTCTTTACATTTCTAAAATTCTCTTTAAACCCAAGTGATAAGCCAACATCTGATATTTGCCATATTTAATACAGGTCGGTATAAACACTTCACGAATTCGAACTAAATCTAATATGAGCTAGTTATTACTCCTTTTAGTTCCTCAGTATAAACGGGCCACTGCTATATTATATTATTCAAATTACTCATCCTTCGACAAATAAAAAAAAAACATTTTGCTCGTGGCAGAGCCCGCCACCGCTCTACTCATCGAGCTACCACAACCCTCGTTTAGTACATCGATGAAAAATGTAAAAAAAGTCATTAGCTACTTAGCTGATGCATTTATCTATTACTTTTCTTAAATATTTCATCAGTTGATGAGCGACTGTATGGTTAGCAGGGTATCTTCTACCGAATATTGATATGATTTGAGGGAAACTGACTTATTTATTCCTCATTATTTCACAGGCAAAATGTACAGAAATAAGCCCAAAACAATTCAGCAGCTGAAAAGCATTGTTTCAGAGAAATAGAGCCAGTGAAAGGAAATTTTCTTCAAAGGCCTTTTTTTTGCAAATTAGGACTGTGATTAAGGGCAAGGGATATTATTTTTAATTATACATTAAAAATAAAGTATTCAACAAATCTTTAAAAAAAAAAGTTAAAAGTATTGAAATCGTCGGCAAATATGGGAAATTCAGTATGTAAGCCAATAGTTGTTCGGTCCCGGATTTTCTCTCGACGGCCCTGGCTAGACGAGAGGATTAAAGCTCTTCTACACTAATATTTCAAAAGTTGTGGGTCGCGTCCCTAAATGAGGTCGCAAAAGTTCTTCGCGAACGGATCTACGTTGTGCATTTTAAGTTTTCTACTTCTTCTATTTTTGGATGCTTTAATGTAATCTCTTAGTGCAAAATTTTTCTAATTAATTGGTTGGCAATTGGGAGCACGAACATGAGCAATTTTCCCAAACAGTAGTTTAGTTGGCAAATGGTTTGTTGGTTTGTGGACGAAGCGCTCGTTGTTAATTGCATTGACCCTTCCAAGAGCATAGACGCACCAATATCTCTTGCATGTCGTCAGCTATGTATATTTCTCGCTGGTGTGTAGCTAGTAAACTCGCTCAATGCTCGGCCCTTTATTCTCCTATTCTCTTTCACTACGACTGCATCGCAGCACACGCATGTTTTCACAATTATGCGTACTTCCCATTCTCTGTGTGTAAAAGCGTGTTTTTCGTACAAACGTGTGAAGACTTTGCTGACTTGGAAGACGTGCTTCAAATTGCAACGAAGCAAGGCTGCGAAGAAAACCTTGAGCTCGTTGGGAAGAATCAGCAGAGGCTGACGTCAAAATTGGAAGACACTCCTACTTGACCGAGATAATTGGAGGACAATGATCCAGGCCCGAATAACGTCCAGCAGTAGCGCCACAATGATAATGATGGAGAAAGTGTAAAGCCATGAGAACATTTTCGTGAATTCAGAGCTCAAGGGTAATAAAAATCGAACAACATCATTGAATGGATCGTTAGCTTACTATGTGTAAGGCACTACGCATACGGGAATACTCAAATCTCCAATTCGCCATGTGTAATCAGGTGGCGGCACTTCATCCGACTTATCACTTATCTACAAGAGCCACATAAGTGCTAGGCTTGAATATAAATCCCATATTTGGGCAGATGTAGGTCGCAATGTGCTGTCCATGCTGGATAAAGTTTGACGGAGAGCCTTTCAGCTCATTGGTGATAAAACAATTACTACCAATATTGAACCCCTCGAACACAGGCGCAATGTTAACTGTCTTTCTCTACTTTATCGCTACTAAAACAATCATTGCTCCAATGAAATCTGTAACATAATATTGCCAGTTCCTGGGGCGACCGTTAGCGCAATGTGTTGAGGCATCAGTCTCAGTCTGAAACCAAATTATGCCAGCGAAATGTCAACTGGGCCACATGGAACAGTTGACGCGCTATGCCCCCCAACGGGTTAGGGCAATTGAATAGTCCCTATTCGCCACACTCGGCATACTAGTCGCGCTCACCTGCATACTCTCGAAGTCAGTACCTGTCGCACCGTAAAATTCTTTGACTCCATTTTATCCCGAACAATACAAATGTGGAACACCATACCATCTGCTGTTTTTCCTAACAATTATGACCCCCAAAAGTTCAAACGGAACATACACTGATACCTCTTTATCACTCCCTCGACCATCCCTTGCTCTAATTTCCCTTCCGTCAGGTTGTGCTCGCATCAAAGAGTTACCTTAACCTTTGGCATTCCTTAAAAAAATGTATATTCTCCATTCGATTCTTAAAGATTTATAGCCGATGATTGACTTAAAAGTCCAATTTGGATATGCCATTCTTTATTTGATTATTTTCTCGACGTTTCGCCACAGGAGATATTGGAGTATTTCTTTTTTTACTATTTTTCATTGATTTATTGTCAATTGAATATTTAAATGGGTTGTTCATTTTCTTTAACCCAACTCACCAGAATGAAATATTTAAGTGTCAACAAAGCAATAAAACAAACAAAAAAAGATTGAAAAGTAATAAATAAACAAATAAATAAGACAGATACAAAAGCTGGACTTGCGAATCAATAATCAACTATAAAACTATTTAACAAGTGAAGGAGCAAATTGAAAGATCTTTCTCTGGTTTCTGTTAACCCCTTGTGGGACATAGGGCATTAACCATGCCTACTTTCCACCTCGTCCTGTTCATCGCCATCGCTTTTAGCTCACTCCACGACTTGCCTATTGAAGCACCCTCTCTCATAACCGATCTTCTCCAGGTGTTACTAGACTTGCGTTGGTTCCCTGCGGGTTCCAATGGAGGGCCGGTTGAGAAATGTTATTCGACCCTTTTCGGAAAGTGTGACCTATCCATTGCCACTTTCGCCTTTTAATGGAAGTGTCTATCCTGTCCTGACCAGTAATAGTAAGGAGGTCATCGTTGGAAATGCCCCCCGGCCACCGTATGTGCAGGATGTGCCGTAGACACTGGTTCACAAAAGTTTGCACTCCAGTTGTCATCTCATTGTTCACCTTTCAAGTTGAACAGCCATATAATAGCACTAATTTTACGTTGGTTTCGGAGATCCGGAGTTTGGTGGGTCTGGAAATGTTGTTGTTTTGCCAGAAAGGAGTCAAACTGAAAAAAGCTGATCGAGCCTCGCTGATGCGAGACTGTACATCGGCATCCGCTCCACCATCCGCTGTAACTACGTTTCCGAAATAGCATAAATTGTCAACTTTCTCGACTACCTGCCCCGAAACATAAATTCCGCTGAATCCAAGCTCAAGTACAAAGTCTTGGGAGCGTTAATTTTAAGCTTCGCATTACGGCTTTCGCAATGCAGAGCCTGAAAGATGCTTAACTATTTTGGTTTAGCTGAGAACTGCTCCAAATATAGTAACATGTGTCAAGATAATAACTTCTTTTTGTTATAATATTAGACTTAGCTTTTTTTGCCGTTTCAAAACAAGCTATTTTTGCGGCCGGCTTTTTTAGCCCTTTTTGGAAAAATATTTCTGGCATTTTCGGCTTAATTTAGCCGTTTTCATTATAAAGATTTGGCAACACTGGTAGTCCCCAAGTCTTCACATCTCAGTCGCCGAGTATCGGAGATTTGTATCCCAGTGTGAATACTTCCTAAAGGAATTTTGTAGTGTCACTTGAAGATACAATTAAGTATGCATTTCAAATGTAGACATGAGATTTATAACTACTACTCATACGACGCATAATCAGTAGTTAACTGCTAGTCCTTCTTTTGTGCATTTTTCACCACAATCGTGATTGGTTCCGCATTAAACGATTCTCTTGCGTTTTACTCCTATGCAAATTGTATCTTGTATTCACTGTTCGACATGCAATACAAAACCAGTTGTCGTCAACAGTTAAAAAAAAATTTGTTAACAATGAATACCGGTGCTTGAAACACATATAGTCGATTGCACTTTAATCGCCTCCAGCCTAACTACGAAGCTTCTAATAACTCTCACAAGAATTTCCATAAAAGCAATAGCATGTCGACACTTAACCACTTGTAAAATTAGACAATTCCATAAATATGAAGAGAAAAACAAATATTATGATTTTTTTTTTTAGATCGAGTCCAGGTTTACTTCTATATGGTTAGACTTAGATTCGTGAAATTCAAAACGAAAGCTAGCATTTTTGCCCGCTGTGCTTCATACCCTGCAAATGCATAGCATGAAAACAATATTCTGTTCGTAATTAAACGCTACAGTCTAAAAGCGCAACCTGCTATATGTGAATGCTATCGATATCTTTGCAAACTTGTCGTACTAATTACAGGTAGATAGAATGACAAAAAGCTTCACTCAGAAGACCACAACAGAATAATTGTGCATCTGGAAAACTGATAATGTGTGCGGCTTTCCATACTCAATATCATAAGAGTATGGGCGAAGCAATAATTGCGTGACGGTCGTTCACGAAAAATAGTGTGACTGAATGCAGTAAAGAGCGCAAGGCAAGGTGGAAAGAATCAGGTGCACCCCAGATTGCCCAGATAAGGTGGAATATGCATGTAAACACCGTCGGCACCGTCAAAATAGGCTCAAAATTGATAGCTGCAAGTGGGTGGCGATAGGGGGCGAATTGTTATAAGACGAATTATATTTACAAAAACCAACAGTGTTCAACAACATGCTGATATGTCCAGGTATGCATGTTTGACATGTTTAAGGCGTTCTACCTGATAACGGAAAACTCGTAGGAGACAAGACGTATCGGTATACTACAACTTTTGTTTCAAAATCATTCTAAACACATTTGAACCAAAGGTCCTTCGGTGAATATTCGCCGTAGTTTGAGGCGGAAATTGATAGTGCTTCCTGTACAACTATGAACTGTACGATGAGCTGTGTCGAGAATAGTCAAACTGCAATGACTTCAATAGGCAGGACATATAAAAGGAATGGACGGCAACCTCATGCTTAAACGAGTATCGATAGGAGGCATTGGCGGAGTAGGGCTGCTTCCTTCGCCTTCCAGCCTCAGAGCTCGTTGGGAAGATTCAGTGCATGCTGACGCCGAGCTTTTGACGGTTGTTTAGGTTTATTCTGTTTTTATTTGATGGAGCAATTAAGGGATAATCCCAACCCGTTGATGATGATGAACTTGCGAGACAAAGCCGCTCTTCACGAGTCCTATGCGATAGTAATCCACGCATCGCTCAATATTGGGAAGAGAGAAATCCATAGACTCTATCTGAACCGGGCTAGCGACAGCTGGAGTTCGCTGTCAACGTGCGTCATGTCTAGAGCGACCATCATACGACAGACGCTCTCACGAGGAGAGCCCGACTGGACGTAGCCCGAGTCACAGCCATTATAACAGAGCACTGGCCGGTGGGAGAGCACGCGGCCAGTTTCAATATTCCATACAATGCACACTGCCGGAGCTGAAAGGATGAAGCGGAAAAGGAAACCCTGATCCACTTCCTGTGTGCATGTCTGGCTGTAGCTAAAGCGAGGCACCAAGAACTGGGCGGTTCATTCTTCGTTAGCATATTTGCCATCTCCTCGAAGACGATTGGGGAGATACTATGTTTCCTTAATTCGACGAAATGGTTCTGAGAACATTTTCCGACAACAACCATGAATAGACTTTTATAACCAAGGTTTTGCCCCCTCCTATGAGGCGTGTGGTAACATAACGGCGCATAAAGCGCTAATTGTGTCTTCATGCAGTAGCGGAAGGACAGCCACCTGAACCAACCAACCAACCAACTGGGCTTTTCGAATTGGAAGACGCGGTCAGTTGATCGACACAATTGGAGAACGACCGAGAAGGCCAAGGGCAGTCGCCGACTGTCGAGCCACTAGGATGATAAAAGGACCACGTTTACACCTTTTTCATGCGTTGAGATTTTGAAAAATGGGTCAAACCAAGTTTGCTCGAGAGGTCCATAACCCCTAGTGAGGTATAGTGCATCGTCAACTATTCCATATGATTTGTCTGACGTTTTGTTGACATAAACTAGTTTCGGACGATGCACGTTCCCAGCATGCACTTTCTACTTCCATTTAACCGCCTACCGGCGACAAGTCGGGAGATGTTGTGGCTTATTATTACGCCTCGCATCACAGGGGGAAGACAACACTAACATCCATGGCCACAAGCGCCGTGGATGGGACTTGAACCGGCAACGACAGTAGTCAGACATGAGACTGATGCCTCTACGCACTGAGCTACTGGTCGCCCAATAGGTCGATCCCAAGTAGCACAAATGAATTTGTCATATGAAAAGTCATAATAGCGTTTACCGTTTGACGAACATTTACTAAACGGTAAATTTACCGTTTTGTACTGGTAAATTTAAAATTTTGCCTGGTTATAAACAAGTCAGGGTTTGATTAGTTTATAACCATATGGTTATAACCATATGGTTATAAACTGGGCAAAAATGGTAAATTTACCGTTTTACAAACATTTAAACAATGCTACAATATTATAACTTTTTATATGACAAATTCATGTGTGCGACTTGGGATATGATGATCGACAATTTCTCAATATCCTGTTCTTCGCCCTCTTCGCCCCCTTTAAGAACAACCGTAGGAATGGATTGAAAATTGGTCTCGACTTTTTGGCACTAAACTCATAATTATAAAACCATAAATGACGAAACACTATGAAACCAGAGAATTCTGATTACTTTCAGTTGTATATATCAGACAATGTTTCCAGCCCGGAATTGGGATTGTTCAAAGATACTTTATTGTGAACCCAAACCGTCCTCGAAAGTAGTAATGATTTAAAACAGGTCGCAATGAATCTCAATTGAATTTACGTCTATAATTCTTATCTAGCATTGCAGATATCGACTGGTCTATCAGGTTTAACCAGCGTCTCGGTCTTCTGCAACGTTCCCAGTCGTCAAATACTGGTGTGCATTCATAGTTAGTCTCAACGAAAGAGACATATATGCAATATATCTTCTTGGTCGTCACGACTATAACCTACAAGCAAACTGATAAATTTGTAAAACATTTTGAAAAGTCACCTTCCTTAGTCAATTGGTGTCTTTCATTTTTTTTACCTTGTTTCCAGCATAAGCATCGTTGTCTCGAAAGTGAAAATTAAAAATTAGTTAAAAAATTACGATTAGAAATGTCTATCTTTTGTCCAATAAAATGCGACTTAAGTCGACGTAGAAATTAAGAATCTCTTGGTCGGAAAGTTAGATCCAGTGTTTTTTCAAAGGCGACCCATAAATTATTCACAGCGTGATAATTTATCAAATCTCCAACAGTGAGGGAGTGAGACCGCGAAATATACACTTTTTGGTGCGTACAATGCCCTCAGTTTAATGTCTTCCTATTTGAGCCGTTTTTTTTTCAATTTTCGAAAATATCTTTTTTTTTACTTATATTTGATCTTTTAGATGCCTGTAAGGGAATTCGCAGAATAGAATATTTTTCTAATAACCGCTTTTGAGGTGCCCTTAAATTTGTATTCTACTTCTCATCATAAGACGATAAATTCTAAATATCCCAATACTCCCCACTATCTCAAATTTGTTACTGTCTTAAATCTTTTTTTTTATTCTATTTAAATTTACATTTTAATTTACATTTCTCCGGAATTGTGATTTGTGTATGTTTTGTGTATATTTCCAGTTATGGCGCCGGATATGATTTAGCGGCTCGCCGTAAGAATGCCACCCGAGAATCAACAGCGACACTAAAAGCCTGGCTCAATGAGCACAAGAAGAACCCTTATCCGACAAAGGGTGAAAAAATCATGTTGGCAATTATTACGAAAATGACATTGACACAAGTATCAACGTGGTTCGCTAACGCTCGTCGAAGACTGAAAAAAGAGAATAAGATGACATGGGAACCAAAAAATAAGACAGACGACGATGACGATGCAATGGTGTCGGACGAGGAGAAGGATAAAGATGATATGGATGCGGATAAGAGTCGTGATCACAAAGGTAAGATGCATTTGAATAAATCATCGGGGATATCGAGGGAAGAGGTTTAGCTTCTTTTTATGGGTAATGAAATGTTAATTAGATCCAAGAATGAATTGCGGAAAGAAACGATTCACGCGGATTTTGTTCTAGGTATCTAGGTGTTTCCATAGGAAGAATGAGAGTATCGAAGGTTTTTTTTTCACATTATTGTTAAATTTGGAAACATGTTTCGCAACGTACTGTTAGTTCGCCTAGGAAGTTATCAGAGCATAGCATAGCATTTCGGAACTTCGCTTTCCAGCGTCTACTTGAACTTTTTGTTATTAATTAATATATTAACAATTCCAGAACACAAACGTCTAACGCTTTCATGACGCGAATATTCGCCTGAACATTAACAATGTTCAGATTTCTTACAAATTCCATAAAAAATATGACACAACATGAGCATTCATCGGCACTTTAGGCTCATCCAAATGCATTTTAATTTTGATCCGTTTGTTTTCAAGTTGTCTATAGTTTTCTTTTAATGTTGTCCCAAAAGAACTAATTTGTTACGTGCGCATCTTTGAGTAAATGTGCCTTTGACATGACTGAGTTGTCTTGGGGGACATTTGCTGCGTTTTATTCAGTCCAGATCAGAGCAGAGCAACTTTTGCACGCATTACACTAACAATATTACTCTCGATAACTCCGGATAACTCTCGATGAGTAGCTGGTTTGGTCGAATTCCTAAGGTTGAAATATTCGAATTCGCTGCGGGCAATGCAGTTCTTTTATACATTTCGTGACAATAAAATGTTGATCTTGTGTAATTATATGCAATAGTAAACATACTCGTACAAAATAATTTTAAGGCCTAAAGGTAATTTGTCAGATTGTACCTGTACTAAGGATTTAAGTTTTCTCTTCAAATTTGAGTTGACGTTTGAATGCTAACTAAACCAAGACAAACTCCAAGCAAAGATACATTCCAAGCAAAGACACACTCCATTTTCCTCTTCACTACTCTCATATGTCTCAATTGCCCTAATCCCTTGTGGGGCATAGCGCGTCAACTGTTCCATGTGGCCCAGCTGACGTTTCGACGGCATAGACTGGTTTCGGAGAATGCAGTTGCCAGCATGCACCTCCTCGTATGTTCTATATCGTTTTTTTTTCGAACCAGTTGTTCTGCTCTGATCTGGGCTGTTGAATAAAACCCAGCAATTATGTCTTCCAGTCCTTTATGACATCAACAGTATTCTAGTGCCTTCGCCTAATGACGCCCAGTTATGTGCTACCCATCTTGCCTAGATATGATTTCAATGCCAAAAAAGTCCATATTTACTCACCAGAGGACTAAAAATGTCATCAGTCCTGACAAAAGGACTCAAAATGTCTTCAACAGTTCTGCAGTGCATTGATCTCATCACCCCAAATCAGGAGATACACATATCTCTCTCTCAATTGCCCTAACCCCTTGTGGGGCATAGCGCGTCAACTGTTCCATGTGACCCAGTTGACGTTTCGACGGCATAAACTGTTTTCGAAGAATGCAGTTACCAGCATGCACCTCCCACACACCCATGGCCATGAGCGTCGTCGTGGACGGGATTGGAAGCCGTAACGCCGGTAGTCAAACATGAGACTGATGACTCAACACACTGCCCTACCGGTCGCCCCAATGTATTTGTGTTTCATTTCATGATCAAGAGAGTCCTTTTGTCCTGACGCACACATGCAGCAGGATCAAAATATCACCATGTAATACTTACAATAATGCAAGGAAGCTACAATACATACCAAATTTGGCGAGTAACTTTCGTTTAAACACAACAGAATATACCCTTAGTCCAGTCGATAATAAAAAATGCGGTCCCCAAATTTGGTTAAGCTCAGAACACGGGAAGTGCCCGAACAAACAAACAAATGAACGTACAACATACATCTGACTATATGCCCGTCCGCGTCCATTATATTTTTTATATGGGACGCGTCAAAAAATCACGTTCCCATCAAACAACAAACCAAAAATATCCTAATCGAATACCAATCAAACTCATTACCTTAACAAGCTTCCACCTTAATTCAATCGTGACTAAATCTTTTAACTTTAATTTAATTAGACCTATCAAAACATATCAATTTCTTATCACCCTCTTCTATGCATCATCGTATAATATACAACCCTCCAAAATAGGCCTGTGACCCCTTTTTGGGCTCATCACGCCGCCGTCATTGTCGAGCCCATTTCAAATTTTCACCCTCATTTATATTTATACTAGTTAAAAGGTCCGTACGCTATAATAAACCATCTGATCCGATTATTGACAAAATGTGTCTGCCAAATCGCTCGAGGTTCAGTTCTTTGCTGCAATACTTCCACAACACTCGTCGATGGATACATCAACCGGGACGTCCTGAGTTGACTGGCGGCGCGGTTCATATGAATATCACCCCCAGAAATATTTTCTGATCCCTTGGGGGATAAAGTCCGGGAGCGTGTGTGTATATAATGAAATCATAGTGCTTATGCTATTTTACCCTTCGAGGCCTTTCGACGACGGCACAGCATCCCCCAGCTTTCCCGGCCGGCAAAAAAGTGAGTAAATCTTTTCGGGGGATAGAATAGAATGTTGAGTGGTTTTCTATTATCATCATCATTCTCAGGGTCAACTTAACAGAGTCATTCGTTCTCCCTTCAATTGAAAGGATGTGGTGTAAATATCATTTTTCTTAGGCGTTGAAGCGTGCAACCCTCCGCTGACAAAAAGGCAATTGGCATTGCCGCTTTTGGGTGACCGCCCAATGTTTTTCTCCCCGTGGCAACCCCTTGAATATTAATATGTTCGCATATGTTTGCTATACCCGGGCGCTATCCTTTTAGTGGAATTCTTCATATGGGTGTTGTTGCCGTATCCTTTTCGACTTTTCGGTCGTATGTATGTTGGGGAGCTGTTAGCGTTTTTACGCGAAATATTATACTGCGAATTGAATAATGACTTTTCGCTGAAAGCCTCTCGCCGCCGAGCTCGTTACTCTGCAACCTTTTTGCCTTGTGCGAATCCTTCTGCTTTCATCATTGCGAAGGATGAGTGACCAAACAGGATATATGAGTGTATACACATGCCATTTGTGTGTACGGGACACTAGGCGATTTGTCTTCATTGTTGACTTTAAGCTCAATACTCTCTCCCTTGACATTATCAGCAGCAGAACTACCCGCACATTTATAGTGGAAGAGTAACCAAGGAGTTGGAAAACTGATGAAAATTCGGTTCAGGCTCAAGAGAAATGACTGCTTTGATTATTGTTTTCAACTTTACCAGCCCCTCATGCAAAACCCGTTCAAACTTCTAAGGGTTGTTTCTTTTTGTTTTGACTCTAGTCTGTTTTGCGATATTGAGTTCGTATGCAAAGTGTGTCGTCCGAGGGTGGATAAATAGAGCATGAGTTGAGCTGTCCTCCTAGGACTTAAAACATGGGGATCCTGAAGATGAAATGACTGCGTTTATGAGCTCTGTGAATGGAGGGAAACGTTTAAAGAGCAGTTAATTGAAACTGAAAAGATGAATAATTGCGGTCTAGATAATAAATTAAATACAGCATCTTTTATGAATTATTTGTACTTTATAATAGTCGGCGACTTGAGTTATAAGGAGTACCAGTTTCGTATTTCTGTAATTCTTAATAAACATTTTAAATAATTTATGAATATTGAATTTGCGTCCGTGTTTGAAACAGGTTTTCTTGTCAAATTCGTGCAACATCATATCAACGCAAGTATGTATACATATTTCCATTTCTATTCGTCATGCTGCCTGCATGGCTCCATCTTCATTTAAGGTTCTGTCACTTTAGAATTGCTAATCAGGGAAAACTTTTTGACTAGTCGCTTTTTTAGACAAACTTCCCCAGACTGAGAAACAACACCAGCTGACATGGTGATTGTACACCCGTAAGACACGCACTTGGAAAACTTCTGTGTCAAGTTTGAAACAAACCCGTCGCCATTCTCACACTGGATATTATACGAAATTGCCCGGAATAGTCGTCATATATTTTTATTATATTTATATAACATGCTCTTAAAATATATGTAACAGTTTGAGATGCTCATGGTTTCCAAATATACGCTCTAGGCGTAGAGGCGGTGTGAGCCCATTCAACACAGCTTAATAACCTAAACTCAAAGTGACTTTTTCGAAAAGTGTAAAAGTTTGCGTCTCCTCAGTCAATGGAAGCTTAAATTTGTCATGACTATTTTCCAGCTGTCTTTCGTACATATTTCTTAGGGATGATGATCCATCCGGCTAGTTTAAGTGTGTATTGAGAAATATGGGATACAGCAGGTGCCGTGGTAGGTTAATTGGTCGATCGAGAGTCGACGTTTCAATCGAGGGGTTGGTGGTGCGGCGATTGGTTGATTACATCAGCTTAATAAAAGTCGTTAAATGGTCTTTAAAATTAAGTACTCTATGACACTTCGATTCGAACCCCACATTCAGAAATCGGACCAAGCCGACTTAATTGGCAAAAGTGCCACTTATCACTTGCTAATTGGAATGTCAAAAATAGAACAAACGAATGCCTGCCTTAGCCACAGACTGTTTTTCTACTAACACCAATATCTTTATTCATTACACGCATCCCTTATATCCTTACAACGCAATTCACATAGACACTTGTGAATTCCAGCACGACCATCACGCATTTCGACTTATCTACTATCCGTAACTTATTGCTGAAGTTAGAAAGTGTACCCCAGCATTTAGCCATTTAGGGAAGGACTCGAATTTCGTCGGACGTGGCCAGTGACTTTTATTTATTAAGTGTCACACTGCTTAACTTTGCCTTTATTTTCGTCTCGGCCATAACATAAATGAGGACGGAGGACTAAAGCTGAGGAGGGAAGCGTGAAAACAAAGTTTCTACTTTTGAGCGATGACTTGTGAGTGCGTGTCAGTTTTAGACACTCTAAATAAATAAGGAAGTTTAAGATCTATATTGCTTCAGGATGAAATTGCGATACAAGTGGAGACGTGTCAATAGACCAACTGACTAAGAGGATTATTTGAGGGACGAGATATATTCAGTGAAAAGACAGAGAAGCTTATGCTAGGAAAATTTCGAATTTTTGGTTATTGGCTTGGGGCAAGTTCTCATTAGATTAAATAGATTCAGAGAAATCGTCGGAAATTCCATTCAATTTGAGCCTGCTTCTTAATAGAATGAGTGAATTTAAAATGGGGTTGTATACGCAGATAATGGACACTGCATTCTGATCCGCTCTACAGTCCTGGAAACTTCAACGAGTTTTGCTGTCGTTTACCTGTCTAGGTCATAGTAATGTTCTAGTCTGTTCAGATACAATGTCGAGACAGATTGATGCAAATGACTGCCATTTTACCCAATATTTGCGTCTGTCAAGAGGACTGAAGTTTGTCAGACAATCCGATGCTTAGCAAATCATTGCATTCAGCAATTTGCCTAAAAAAAAAGGTTAAAAATAACAAGTTCGCAGAGCCCCCCGCTAATCAATATCATGATATAGTGTTCGCTAAGAATTGCGTGAGTGAACGCGTGATGGAGAGCTTATTCAGATAATAGACGTATTTAAGCGTCAATCATTATGCAAATTCAAAAATGGCTCGAATAAGTCACATTAGGTTAGATTAAAGAGGTTGCCGTGAGTGACATAGCACACATAGGCCACCAAAAGGCCCATTGTGGTATCCGCCAGGATATACCAATCCCATTGAAATTATTATTTTTGGAACCAGCCAGAGCTGGCAATAAACGCGATCGGGCTCGTGTCAAAGGGTCTTCCAAACGAAAGATGACAAAAAAAAAACCCAGGAAGACCAACCTCCTCGCGGCCAAGGCACGACAGGTGCATGAAAGGTGAAAAGTTTTTTCCTCCTCGTTAGCATTTTCGCAGTTTCTAAAGAAGTTCTTGTAGGGTAGGCGAAATCAGTCAAATGGGACAGTACCAACATTATTGACAACCACCTCAATGTGCTTAATGTTCAGCGATAATATTGCGGCAAAGCGACCAGAGTCCTCTTTGGGCCATATCATCTTCATTGTCTGACACGTACTGTCCTCCATATATCGCTAGCTTTACGTGTTGCGTTAGACTTAATGACTAGCCTGCAGGTTGCAAAAGGCATTCCAATGGCACAACGACCATCGTCAATTGCCCCAGTCGTCACAACCCGAGCAGCCTCATAATTGCCAGCATAAGCAGTACGGCTTGGAATTCAGCACAATTTGATTTTTAAAATAACGCCCCATCTCATCAACAAGCGATCGACAGTTGACAACCGTCCGCGATGTCAACAGAACAAATTCAAGAGACCGAATTACAGCCTGACTGTCAGTCAAAATGGTGATGTTTGTATCAGTTATGGCGTGACAGGCCAGCCAGGTGAGAGCTTCCGAGATCACTAAAATCTCCTCCTGTATTACACTGCAATGATCGTGTAGACTGTATGATTCATCGTTTCCGAAAAAAAAACCAGATCCAACCCCAGCATCTACTTTGAAGCCGTCAAAATATACATATATGTATATTGATAGAGTCTGGGAGAGCGAGTACACCAGTTTCCCACACGGTCCTTCAGGGAATCAAGTTCACAAAATTGTTACCAAAACGATACTTAGGGAAGACATAATTTATATTTGGAGGGAGTTCAAGATTATTCAAAACAGCTGAGTTGCCGGAGCTTAGCGCAACCCATTGACCGGTTTCGCGAAGACGCAGTGCCGTAATTGTTGCTCAGCAAAGATATCGAGCGGCAAAAGACTTAGAAGTATATCCACGCTGACGAAGTATATATGATAGCCCCGGTTGCAGCAATAGCCACCAATCTTTAAATTCTACGCAAAAGAGTTCTGTACGCTGCCACTCTAAGTGCCGTTCACCAGAAAACGATGTAATGTAAAAGAATGGGCCGACGAACTTATATGAATAGCCACTGCTCTCGGCTGTAGTCGCCAGTAACGACTTATCGCCTTTGGCTTTGTTTACACATTCCTAAATATTTTCCCAGCTTCCTGTCCAGAATGAGACCTAGGAATTTAGCCTTGTCGAGCCAAATTCCTCCAGTACCGGAGGTTTAACGCCCGAAACGAAACGATGTAATGTAAAAGAATGGGCCGACGAACTTATATGAATAGCCACTGCTCTCGGCTGTAGTCGCCAGTAACGACTTATCGCCTTTGGCTTTGTTTACACATTCCTAAATATTTTCCCAGCTTCCTGTCCAGAATGAGACCTAGGAATTTAGCCTTGTCGAGCCAAATTCCTCCAGTACCGGAGGTTTAACGCCGTCGTGTAAAGGGCAAAAATTCGGTTGTGATAGGATTGACTCTGACTAGCCCAACTGACTAGATCGATATAGCATTGTGCAGCACCTCAGAAACTTACCTGAAATCGCAAAGGCAACATCGTCGGCATAGGCAACAATCCTGCAGCGAAGTGCTTCCAGATCTAAAAGGAGTTTATTGATCGCTAAGTTCCACAGATGTAAAGAGAGCACACCGCCTTGAGGTGTACCCTGCAGATGAACCTACGCACGATGGACTCTCCCAAACTGGACTGTGTAACCCTGGATGTTAATGGTAGGTTAATTAGTTCACGTAGTGATGGTCCCAAATAAGGTGTTGTTAAAGTCACCTTTAACTGGTAAGGTATAAAAGCGACTTTAACATTTGTCCAGATGTGAGGTATGTACATTAGCTCCAGACAAGCTCTAGAAATAGTCTCTAACCAAGGGTGCATGTTGTGCGATGTGTATTGCAGGTCCGCAGGAATGATACCTTCGGGCTCAGCGGGTTTATAAGGGTCGAAAATATCGATCGTCCATAGCACAACACTGTCGGACTGCCGGGGAAAAGCAGATCGGGCAGTACCTCCTCAATAGTCTCTGTGCTTGACGACGTCCAAGAGCAGTCCTCCCCTTTGCAGAAAGCCAGTCATAGAAGGATTTTTGAAAGGATTTTACGAAGTTTAGAAGTCTTATTAGACTCCTCAATTCGCTCACAAAAATTCCTCCATAAACTGCATTTTACACTTCTTAGCTCCTTTTTAAAAAGGCTTATAGGATTTTCAGTCAGCATCCAGCATTGTGGCTTTAACTTTGTTAAAACTTCTTCTGCGCACACGTCGGTGTTCGGAAATCTGAGAATTCCACCAAGTTGCCTTCTTTTTTGGTGACTATTTGTAGGACAAGATTTGGATATCGCCGTATTGATTGCTACAGTAAGGTCTTGCACAAAATTTTACAAATGGTACTAGACTATCCCGACAGAGGGGGTAACACCTCCAGTAGAGCTTCCTGGTACTGTATCCAGCCAGTGGACGCACTTCGAGGGGCTGTTTTGGAGGTAATGTTAACCGGCGAATGATTGCTCCGATGAAACTCTCCAGTCCCGCAGCAGATGCTGAATATCCTCAGACACAAGGGAAATATCCAAGGCCTCCCGCCTATTGCGTGTGACACATTTTGGTCCACTACCTACGTTACATGGCAGTAGGTTAGTGCCAATAATGTACTCAAATAGCAGCTGTTACTCTATGTCGACACAAGGAATAAGTTAGGATTGGAGTACATTTTTCACAATACATTGCTGTTTTCCAATGTTTCAATGCACTTTAAACCTTACTGAAGGGGTTCAGCAAATGGAAAGGATAGTCATTATTTTCATTCGGAAAATCATCAACTTAATTCGGAAGTTATTAATGAGATTTTTGGTTGTTGAAGCGAAGCAGCACGCAAGTGTTTTTCATCAGACAGCCGAACTCTTACCTTGTCTCACATGAAGCTGGAAATCATATTTGATGTTTACATCGTAAAATGCAAGTCTGACTAAGTCCAATTAAATTTCTCCAAAAAAAGAATAATTATTAATTTTATGGCTCTCAGAAAATTCATATCAATCATTAGATGATTGATGATATTCGACCTACCCTCCCGGTAAGTCAGAAACTACGTCTGTCGGCTGCGTATCCCCCATTTACCATTTTCAGAACTTCTAACCGCTACCTCCTATCCCATTACCCCACCAATAGAACAACTTCTGCCAAATATCATTTTTCTTTCTTTCAACCGTTCGCAGTGTTCGCAATTGAAGTCAGAAAGTTAGATTGAGCTATTTCAGGACTTCTTGTCACCACCACCAGTAATTTTACCCATCTCCAAATAGGAATCGTCGAAGGACAACAACGATGAGTTCCAAAACCTGCAAGAAGCCGGCATCGGATGCTGTAGGGCATACTAAACACCTTCCGTAATACAAATACATGCGCATACTCTTATGTATGTATGTATATGAAAAAGATACTGGGTGAAAGATACGGAATACGTGGCACGATGTGAGAATAAAAATTCTCGGAGGGTATGAAAAAATGATTATTGTTGTGTACATGTGTGACAATTGCTAGGCTTTAGTCTGATTACGATCATTTCACAGTCTTATGCTTTTTTGACGAGATATGTAATCAGAGTGACATATTCGTTATTTCTTTCTTGTGCTTGTTTCGTTATCGGTGCTTCTTCCTGAAGGGATTTGTCAACACGGACGTAACGTGCGATGAGAGTGAAACAGGCTTCGGGGGGAAAGTGATGAATTGTCGGATAAGGATGATGGAAGGGATAAAGTTAAAGTCAATACGGAAAGGAACAGTGCTTTAAGAGATGTAGGGGGTAAGGTATGCATTTGTGGGGATCGACCGTCGGTCAGTACCTGGATTTGGAAACCTTGCACTAGCATCACCGTCTACACCACAAAACTGACTACACACGTTGTCTGAAATTTCTAAGCTCGCTACGAAACCACTTTAACCGGACCATTCAGCAGGCTACGAGATGCTGTGTGCATTTTGTGTACACCGCCACAGCACCATTTGTGACACCCACCTTGGGGACCAATGTAGATAATTTCCATAATACAATACAACATTCCCCCACATAATGGTCACCACACATAGAGGATGCATCGATATACCTTGATATACGTGTATATTTCTTGCAGACTCTAGACAACATGTCTACTATAATAAGTTGAACTAACTATGTAAGCTATAGAGAAAGTAGTCAGGGGACAACCAACAATGCCTTGCTTGCTTCCTAGTCCTGTGTTAGACATGCAGGAGAAATCCGGGAAATTTCAAATCCGAGATGCATATGTAAATATTTAATCTATTTAGTGCGGGACGAATGGAAGTAAGTCTTCTTGCTCATGGATGGATACTTGCATATTTATGAAACAAGCGAACGTATACATAGAGAGACAACATGTTTGCTTGTATAATGTGGCGAAAAGAATTATGGTTGATATAATCATAGATAGAAAAAAAAATGAAACTCTTTTCTTTGCAAATATTTTATCGTATGTAACAGCGGTTTTGATTAGTGTTTAGATGGGTTCATAAGAGGAATGAGCAATTGAGGTTCTCTCCCTACGCATTCATTACCTTAACTAGTGATTCCAATTTTTGATCACATCATTTACATTTCAACCTGTGTCCTGTATAAACAAACAAAAAAACACACTGAACTGACTATTTTAGATACTCTGCATCACGTTAAATCCGAACATGAGAAAGATGACGATGATGATGATTTAACCGACGACGATCGTAAACCGGAAAATTTAGGATTAATTTCGGGACATGGACACCCATTGTCAAATCATCCGCATTCTCATCATCCGGCATATCAACATCATCAACATCACAGTATGCTTGCGGGCTATCCGGGTATCAAAGAAGAAATCAGTGGCGGTCCAAAAAACCAGACAAGCAGCGACTGTGGTGTTCCGATTCCAGCAACAAAACCGAAAATCTGGAGTCTGGCAGACACAGCCGCTTGCAAAACCCCACCACCATCTGGACATCATCATCATCTTCTGGGTCATCATCAATCTCAGCAACAACAACAGCATCAATTGCATCAAATGCAACAGCATCACAACAACAGCAACAACAATCCATCTCAACATCAAGGCTGGATGGGAAACTACCAACAACACCAACATCAGCAGCAGCAGCAGATGCATCAGCAACAGCAGCAACACAATACCAACAACAGCAGTGGTGGAAACGGTTCCACAACAGGCATGATGAATATGGTCGGCCATATGAATATGGGAACTGGTATGACCCATCAGCAACAACATCACCTCACCAACAGCAGCAGCAGTCAGCTGTCACCGAATCACCAGCAACAGCACCAGCAGCAGCAACAACAGCACCATCAACGCCAGCAACAGCTCACCAACAACAACAACCCCAACAGCAACAATCATCAAATGAATATGATGAACACTTTCGGAAATTCTCCATACTCCCGTTACGGGGGGTTTCTAGGAACGAATACCAACAACAACAGCAACAACAGCACCAACTCTATCCCCACCACGGCACATCAAATGTACCATTCCAACAATATGATCGGTTCGGCTATCACCACCACCAGTCCCATCACCAATCCAAATACGCCTATCACCCCTACTACAGCTATTCACCAGCAACATCAACCACACCAACAAACGAATCACCAACAACAACATCATCAACAACAACAACAACCGATGGGGTTTCCCGAGGTTCAAACCGATACACCGCCACAGACTCCGCCGAATATGAAGCTACCGAGCGTAGCGGGGAGTCTAATTACCGGTTCAACAACCCCTACGACCGGTACCTGCTATAATTCAAACAACAGTAACGGTCCAAGCAACAACAACAATTCTAGCACTATACCCAACAACAATAATGTGAATGCAACAAACAATAATTTGAACGGTGGCGGTTATAACGGCGAAGCGTCGCCAAGTAGTAATGGTAGTTATGTTGGAAATTTCACGCGGATACAGGATCAACAATTGCTGGATAGTCCGCATCAGGATAGTGCAGTAGCGGCCTTTAAACCATTCTTTAAAAGGTGAATATTGCTCTTCCTTTTCGATTGCGTCTTATTCGAAAAATTAAAAAAAAAATCAATATTAAAGTCTAAAGCAAAGAAGTAGAAGTCTAGAGATTTACCCCCCAATTCGGCTGATCTAATTCGGCTCCTTTTTCGTGCATCCATCTATTTGGTGCCAAACTTTCATTATATCTTCTCAACATACTGTTTTCTGACATGAGTTTTTTTTTTGTTTTTTCTTTGATTCCTCTCTTTTGCAGTCAGCAAATAAGCAATGGGTTCGTGTCGCCAGTATGAGATTTTAGAACGTAGAATTTAGAATGCTGCAATGATAGTGCTACACATACACACATACTTTCCCCCGGGGGGCTTTTCACCTATCTAAGGTAAGTCCAGTTTATATATTTTGATGATCATTAAAAGAACAAAAGATAAAAATGAACTTGGAATTACCATTTGTATAATGAAAAGCGCATTCAATGCTTGAGACGTTTATCTTTTTCTGTCAAAGCATTTCGTGAACTTTAAATTAATATGAACGATATAAGCGCCCTGCATATTTATCGTTTTACGACGGAATGCAGTGGCATAATGATGACAATCTCTTTCTCAGAAAAACAAAAAAAAAAACAGTCAGTTCACATTAATTACAAATGCATTGTGCAAAATTAGGCACATTGACTCCCTAAGGCCATTGTCCATTTGACAGATATTGCAGTTATTTCTTACTTCTTATTCCAATACGTTTCTACGTCACAAACACTCGAAATTAAAAATTGGAACTACCATTCTTAGCCTTAACACCTTCGTCACCTGCTTCTAGTTGACGTATAAAAAGATTACGGATGATGCAGGTTGCTGGTATACAAATTTTGTCCATTTACTACTAGACACGAAAGGCTGTGATAGGTCCGCTTGGGCAGAAGTTCCTATGATTTAGTTTCTTTTTTTTTAAGATAGTGCACTATGAAAGCCTTGTTCTGGGCTAGGTTTAGGTTAGGTTAAAGAGGTAGCCTGAGTACAGAATGCAAAGACTACCTATGAGTCCGTTATGATATCACCGGACACTCACCACCCCGAACACTACTTAATAATTGAACCTGCTGGAACTTATAGTGAAAAAATAGAGCTGGCTGATAATCGCGTCTGTCTGAGGTCTGAGGAAAGAAAGAAAGGACCATAATCTACGCGTCAGATATGTTGGTTAGTGTCGGCGTTTCTTTACCATGCCTACTGTGTGGGAGTGCAAGCTAGCAATGTGCATCGTCCGAAACCCGTAACGAAATGTCAACTAAAGTTCCTGGGAAAAGTTGATGCACTATGCCCCATTAGGGCCATTCTGTACGAATGAAGAAAATAATACCGTTATACATCAATCAATACTTTTATGCATGAAAATATCAAACAAATTTGATTAAGAAGTTGACACAGTTGATAATGATAATCTACCGGGAACATTACGCAAACATTTTCTCAAAGTGAGTTTTGGACAGTGGTTGTTCTTGCATTAAGGTACTTCAGGATTTATTTGGTACGAACTCGCATAAAATTGCAACCTGGTATTCTGGCAAGCCTTAGATAAAGGGCCTCTTTAGGACATGAAGTGTAAGAGTTACAATGCACCACCATCGATTCAATAACACCCCTGGGTACGAATCTTATCTAATATTCATTCATTTTCATTACTAAAATCATCCTGTTGGTTGAAGCGCAACGCCACCCTGGATTATATAAAATACTACCGATGCAATGATAAGCAGGTCTGACGAGAGGGGGGAACGGGGCGATTCCCCCCTTAGAACATACAGGCATGGAATGAGCTTGTCCTGACTGTCTCCATAGAAACAGTGGCTCTAAAATCAGGGTACTAAGACGACATGTGGTCGAAAGTCAGCTAACTTAGTAGACCGTTTAGTATACTTATGAACTATAAATATTGATAAGAATTGACGTTTGTTTATGCACAATTCGACAGTGCGTTCAACAATATGTCAATACCGAAATGCCAACTGAGTAACTGTCGATAATAATCTGACAAGAATTGACTTTTATTCATGCACAATTCGACAGAACAGTCAACTTATGTCAATATGAAACAACAACCGAGTAGGCTGGCTGTCGACTTATTCGCCAAATGTTGGAGCCAGAGACATACAGGACAAGCTCATTCCATGCCTGTATATTCTAAGATTCCCCCTGGCCCGGACTTTCAAAGGGGGCTCGTGATTTTCAAAATATAATGTTTTTTTCATTATAGTGCTTTGAACTAGAATACATTACAAGTTCTACTAGACAGAGATAGATAGATAGATTTTACGCTTCGGCATTAGTGTCGGGGCTCTAAGCTACAATATAATATATTACACGCTCGGGACTCGGCTTCGGGCCCCTAATATTTTTTAGATTGTTCTCGACTAAGGGCCTCTATTTTTTTGTGGTATTTGGACCATGTTTACTTTATTATACATGTTTACTACTTTCGTGCTTCATTTTGTTGGATAGCTCGATGGGCCCCACGCTTGACGAACATTTTCTTAAAATCGGCGAACTTATTTTCCTAATTGGAAAAAGTTGAAAAGTTCTTGATAATGATTTACATCATGTATTTCAATATAATATACATATGACATGACCACGGCATTCTAGAGTTTTCAAATATTGCGTTGTTATCTGGGACTCCAAGAATTTGAAGTTCCAAAAAATATGGGCCCCAAGATGTGTGGGCCTCTCAACATGCATGGGGCCCACCTAGAGGTGTATGAGCCCCCCAAAATATATGGAATCCAGAGATATATTGGACCCCTCAAGATATATATGGCCAACTAGAGATGTAAGGGGCCCCAAGTACGTGTACTGGGGCCCGGGATTGTTGTCCTTGGGGCCACTTTTTTAGTATCCGGTATCTTGCCGGATATTGGCCCCTATCTGTCCGGATACCGAATATCTAACTATACAAAAAAGGTGCATTCCCGTCAAACATTTATTTATTTTTAAAACGAATGCTTTATAAATTTAATATCCAAAGTCGGTTAATGGGAAATTACGCAGCGCTCACAATTTGACACTAATCTCAGTTATTTGTGACATACATAATTTGTACACCGCCTACTCAACCCCGTGACGATGAGGCTAAACTTGGGCTTAGAAAGTATCGGGAGCAACCCTGAAAACCAGGGTATTAACAAGCGATGGGCCTCTTATTTTGAAGAGCTTCTAAACCGACCATCTAACATCCCCACACAGGAAGCTCTCGACGATATTGTTGATCTAGGCCCACCCATTCAACCCCCGACAGTAGAGGAAGTTGATCTCGCGTTGCGGTCACTAAAACGAAATAAAGCGCCGGGCGCTGACGAGATTCCAGCTGAACTGCTAAGATTCGGTGGAACGAGTCTAGTTGATGCCATACATCAATTACTCCTGCGAGTATGGGAGAACGAGGAGATCCCAGACGATTGGCGCAGCAGCATCATCTGTCCAATTCATAAAAAGGGAGATAAACTGCGGTGTGAGAATTACAGGGGCATCTCACTAGTTTGTACGTCCTATAAAATTTTGACGAAAATTCTGGAAAATAGAATAAAACCGTACGCAGAACGAGTCATTGGCGAATATCAAAGCGGTTTCAGACCTGGTCGCTCCACAACCGATCAGCTCTTCTCAGTCAAACTGATACTCCAGAGGTGCTGGGAATACAACGTAAACGTATACCAAATCTTTGTCGACTTCAAGCAGGCATACGACAGTATCGATCGTGGAGTACTGTACAACATCATGCTGCAATTTGGTATACCAGCAAAATTAGTGCGACTGACTAAGATGACGATGACCAACTCCGTCTCACAAGTCAGGATCCAGAATAGACTTACTGATCTATTTGAAACACGCACTGGTTTGAAACAGGGCGATGGACTGGCACCGACGCTCTTCAACCTAGCACTGGAATACGTTATTCGGGCCATGAATATGGACAACAGCAAGACGCTACTCATCAAGTCGACACAATTAGCAGCGTACGCCGACGACATCAACATCATGTCCCGAAGATTGGCTGACGCAGAAGAACTTCTGCATACGCTTGATACCGCTGCAAAGGAAGTTGGATTACGTATTAACGAGGGTAAAACTAAAATAATGATGCAATCGGTGACAAGGACACCTGCACAACCAAGCATCAATGTGGGGGACCTCAACATCGAGTTCGTGAACAACTTCATTTACCTGGGTTGCAACCTGTCAAGGGACGCCAACGAAACTGACGAAATCAAGCGACGGATACAGTTAGCTAATAAGACTTTTTTCTCGGTTCTCCCCATAATGAAATCGAAACATGTGCACAGGAACACGAAGCTCCGCGTGTACAAAACCATTATACGACCAGTGCTATGCTATGGCTGCGAAGCATGGACCCTAGCTCAAGCCTCCGAAAACATACTAGACACTTTCGAACGTAAGGTTCTACGGCGAATTTTCGGGGCTGTTTGCGATCGAGATGGATGGCGCATCCGGTACAACCATGAGTTGTATGAAATGTACGATGAGCTGCAAGTCTCGAAAATCGTCAAACTACAACGACTTCAATGGGCAGGGCATGTACAAAGAATGGACGATGATCGCATGCCTAAGAGAGTAATGAATGCAGAACGAGTCGACGGAGCGAGACTGCGAGGACGACCGAGATCTCGTTGGGAGAGCTCAGTAGGTGTGGACGCCGCGCAGCTGCTGGGCTCCCAAAATTGGAGGACGCGGTCACGTGACCGAGATAATTGGAGGACAATGATCCAGGCGGCCAAGGCCCGACATCGGGCTGTCGCGCCACGATGATGATGAATGGTCTAGCGTCCCATTCGAAACGGACATACATGCAATCAAACATTCATTTGGATATATTTATACCCGTAACTACGTGTGCGTGCAACTGTGTACGCGCACACCTATATGTCACACCCCTGCAGCACATAGAATCTAGCCTATGCTTTGTTGATGGTCATAGGACCGGTTGCTCAATGTCCGATTAAAATCTATCTTACCAATAAACTGCCAGTTAGCACAATTTAATTTTCTCAATGTCTGCTTAGCGTTATAATTCGGATAACCGCTAATTAATCCTCCAATTAATCTTTTATCCAAAACAAAACCCAACCCCTGGTGGTTTCCGGTTGAAAATTTATCCTAAACCGAAAACCCAACACCCGATACGGGATGCCGAGATTTTGACAGCTAAAACTGATCACTTTTTTAAATCCACATGAAAACAATGAAAGTGGCCATAAAGAAAAGAGACATACACAAGATCATATCTTGTTATCATGTACTCTTATAGAGCTTTTTTTATGAGAGTTCAACTCTTGAAGGGTAACAGTCTCATAAAGATGTTCCTTGAAGAGATTAACTCTTATGATTATTACAATGAGAGCCTTACCGGGCCAATGTATACGCCATCTGCCCGTATACATAGTGGCATTGGCTTCAAATTACCATGGATGGGCCATTGCCTCTAGCAGGCATAAAAGATCCGCCACCCTAATAATTCCACACTTATGTACCTCGCGATACAAAATATATTCGCTCGATGTAACCCCTTACCGAGTCAGATACGTCCATGAGTGAGTGATAGGTTGCAACGATGCAAAATATTAGTTACTATAAGCACGACGACTGGTCAACGCCAAATCAAACGTCAAATTATTGACTCTTGTACTGCGACTGGGACATAAGAAGAGTTGTCCTCTTCCAATGAGAGTTTTAGTCTTATAAGAAGACTTAATCAATGGCTGGAATCTTTTTTTGATAGGATTGGTTTATTATATAATATAATATAAATATAATTTGTCTTTATGAGTGATAAGCGCCATTAAATATGCAAAATGGAAGTGATCGTTTTTTCAGAAGCTCGTAAATGTTGTTCAATAAAATTTTAAGCAAGCTGTTGAACAGTTTGATAAATATCGTATTTTTTCTCCATTCTCCACGCAATCTTAAAGTTGATTATGTTTAAGGGTCTTTGCAATTTTTCGAAGCAAGATGTCTATACGTATTATCAACGATAAAATTTTAATCGCATGAAAATTTCGGTCCGTATTTTGTGAAAAAAAAAACACTTTGCAAAGTCAATATAATTTTTTGCACAACAACTTTTTAACTTGTCGTCGAAAATGGCACAGAGTGACAGTAAATATGGTATATAGTAAATAGACTCATATAGTACTCTACCAGAGTTAAATTACAAGAGGATAATTCTTCATGCTGGCTCTTATAAGACTCTGGAGGAGTCAAATTGTTATTTGGATCCCCATCTGAATAGGGATATAGATCGTACGAAGACAAATCACTCAGTGTTTGTTGGCTCTTACTACACGGTTTTGCTACTTTGATCTACAACCGCATAATGTGAAAGCGTACATCTCTATTCACATAAACGCATTCTGTCACTATCCGGGCACCATGAGAACATTGCAGGTCCACGGCTGCGATTCGGCGAGTTTCCGGTTTTCAGTTGTAACCGTGTAGTGTGAAAGGGGCTATGTTCTTCTTAAATCTATTAAACAAATTTAATCGGATCGGTTCTAGACGTTCCGACCGAAATCGTGTAATCTGAAAGCCGGTTTAGACTTCTAAGTCCAATTTTATCTGATTTTTTCATTTCTATTATTTTATTCTTTTTCTTAAGCAAATTTCTTGCTTCATCCATATTCCCTCTATTTGTTCCACTTTACAAATCCCAACTAATAGGCAATTCATTAGATGCCAATCTTTTAACCCTAGAAGGCTAATCTTCGTCGAATCGACGAACACCGATCTCTTTTTGTTGATTTGCTTTTCACTGAGCAGTGCGATCACGCTCTTTTTCTTTGTAGTCTTAGTTGTCACCGTGCTCTCGTTGTGAGAACAAGTGTTTTTGTTAAGTGAGGTGCGCAAGCCATTTTTTTAAGCTGTCGTGTTCGTCGAATCGACGAAGATTAGCTTTTGTGTGACTTTTAGATTTTTGGAAGTTTGAATATTGTGTATTTAATTAGTACTGTTTGTGGTTACATTCAACCCAAATCAATTAGGTATTTTCTTTTTTAGAATGCCAAAATGAGTAGTGGAAAGAAATTTCTCACAAATGATCAGATCGTGAAGTTATTGGAGCTATGTGATGATGACACCGATAATGACGAATTTTATCAGGAAGACGGTGTGGACGAAGTGCAAATTGACATCAATGATTTCGCAGAAGAAGTTTCAATAGATGGGTCATCATCAGATGCATCTTCTGAGGAAGACGAAGATAATATCCCGTTAAATTTATTGGCAGAGGCTCAAAACTCAAATATAATAACTTTCTCAAAAAAAATATTACGAGGCAAAAATGGTCACAAATGGTCATCTGTAAAACCTAAAAGCCATCACAGAAGCTGCAACATCGTGCATCAGGCCAGGGGTCCAACTCGCAGTTGTAAAAATATTATCGATCCTCTTCAATGCTTCCAAAGTTTTATAACGGACGAAATAGTAAATGAACTTGTAAAGTGGACCAACGCTGAAATTAATTTGAAGAACAATGATTCAACTACTGCTTGCTCTACAAACAGAATCACAAATGAAAAAGAATTGAAAGCTCTAATCGGACTATTGGTTTTGACAGCTGTTCGAAAAGATAATCACCTGACATCTTCTGAGCTCTTTGATAGCACCTTTTCTGAATCACGGTACGTTGCCACCATTAGCAAAGATCGTTTCAAGTTTTTGCTGTCTCGTCTACGATTTGACGATAAATCGCGTCGACTCCTAGTGGTTGACGACAGATTTGCAGCTATCAGGAAAATATGGGATTTATTCATTCAAAAGTGTATTGAAAATTATACTCCTGGAAATTATTTCACAATCGATGAACAATTGTTGGCTTTTAGGGGTAGATCATCATTTAAAATGTATATTCCTAATAAACCGGCTAAGTACGGACTTAAAATTGTAATGATGTGCCACAGCGGAACCAAATATATGGTAAATGCTATGCCATATCTAGGGAAAGGCACAAACAAAGGAAGTTTACCAATCGCTGAATATTATGTGAAAGAGCTTAGTAAAAGCATTCATGGAAGCAACCGAAATATAACGATGGATAATTGGTTCACATCGATTGCTTTGGCCAAATCACTATTTAAAACGCCTTACCATCTGACACTTGTAGGAACATTGCGTTCAAACAAAAGAGAAGTTCCTAAAGTATTCGGCAACACCAAAGGAAGAAAATGCGGTACATCCACTTTCGGCTACGATCAAGAGTTGACACTTCTATCATACAAGCCGAAACCAAGTAAAATCGTGCTATTGTTATCATCATGTGACGAAGAAGGATCGATAAATAGTCAAACTAAAAAACCCGAAATGATTGAGTTTTATAATGCCACGAAAGGAGGAGTCGACACCTTTGACCAGATGTGCGGCATAATGTGATGCTCCCGAAAAACGAATAGGTGGCCAATGTGCGTATTTTATGGAATGTTGAACATGGCCTTTATAAACAGCTATGTAATTTATGTGCACAATATGTATAATCTAAATAAAAAGCCACTTAATCGACGAAATTTTATGAAAGAAATTCACAAAAGCCTTATCGAACCATGGTTGGTGAAAAGATTGGAGGTACCTACTCTAACCACTTCCATAAGAAGTAATATTACAAATATTGTTGAAAAATTTGAGAATAACATAAGTAAGAATACTCAGGTTACCAATAATGAAAAAAAAAGATCAATTTGTAAATTTTGTCCTTACCAGAAACGGCGTATGACGAAATCTTCATGTGAAAAATGTGCCAAAAGTATTTGCGGGGAACACAAGATTGAGCTTTGTGTCTCTTGCTCAAAATAACGAGTTCCAATAAAACTTTTTGTCTCTATTAGTAGATATGAATATTAATATCTATGTTTTGTAACTTGAATCTACTTTTTTAATTTATATTATATATTTTTTGTTCCTTATTTAATGTGATCTCATCCAAATGAACCAAAATGTGGCGATTACCTAAATATTAATAATAAATTACATTTAATCAAACTGATCAAGGAGTAGTGTTTTATATTGCTTCCTATAGTATCAAGGAACCCACTTATATCCATACTGTGAAGTATTTTTTTATCCGTTTGCGATTATGGGGTAAGAAACAGAGACTTCGTCCAATCGACGAAGATTAGCCTTAACGCAATAAAAATAAGATTAGCCTTCCAGGGTTAAATGAATCATAACATATCTAAACTGTTCCACAACTATTTGCCTTTTATCTAATCATTATAACCGAAGAATCTGTTGTAAAAAGATACTATTATCCGATAAAATGCTGATTCTCCCAAAAATTAACATCACCCGAAAAGGAAGCATAAATTTAATGTTCAAATGCGACCTTGTGGCATACCAACAGAAATAATACATAAATGGTTTTCGACTTATGTCTATTTTCAAATATCACCAAAAAGTCTAGCAAAAGCTTCATCGCTTATTCATTCATAAAAAAAGATGCGCCGACGAAATGCGGGACTGAAGAAGTGTGAAGCCGGTTTTAGATAACGAAGATGCGTTTGTCAGGTGTAGGTACATAGAATCTTGAGAATACAGGTTTGCAGGTAGAGTGGAAGATCGAAGAAAAGTATTCAAAATTATTGTGAAGCCATGTTGTCTGGCGTTGTTTGTCGAATGTCTGTGTGCTCATTAGCCCAGAGGGTTTTGATTTCTGTCACTAAATTGTCTGGTCTTCCAAAGCATCTTATACTGGGAACCTGGAATATGTGGATATAACTATAAGAATACATAATATTCTGGAAACTTGAACTACTTTGTGTGACATGTGGTTGAGATAAGAAACAAACGCTGACCACGAATCCAATCATCATCCTCACCTGAATGATAATTTAACCCGATGAATATCGGGAACTCTTGAAATGTTTATCAATAACCGATCCACCTTTTTTTGGCCCAACCCGAACAAAAACTGAAAAAAAACCACGTAATGGTATTCATCCATGGGAAAAAAGAAGAACGTACCGAGATAACGAGTCACTAAAGATAATGAAAATTATAAAAGTGATGCGAGATGACAAAATTTATCTGCCCACTTTTATTTGATAGACCCATGCATCCAATTTGAATAAATGAGACTGTGAACGATGCCATTGAAAGGGAAATTTAAGAACGATAAGCATACATGTTTTTATCTTTTATCATAAGATTTTTTGTTTTTGTCATTTTGAGATTGCAGTATGATCGAGAGAAGAAGAAAAAATGTCACCGAATGATACAATACTATTCGAAGGTGTGCTCTCGTGAATTATACATACAAACTAGGACCCAGCACTCAGAAATCCGAACCGTAAAAATGTCAAGATCGCTAATGGATTGGAGGCGGTATAACTTCAAGAAAACAGAAAAAAAGAAGGATTGAACAGATAAATTCGAGAAGAAGAACTAATACACTTCATTAACTTTTCGGAATCGATGGTTTGTATCCTTTTGTGGGCTAGGCGAACGAGGGTCTGTCGGTCTGTCCATCTTACATACACACTCTTACTTAGTAAATAAGTCCGTCGACTATGTGTTTCGTTTCACCGGCAGCCATCTGAAACTGAATCATTTGAATGAATGAAACTTGAACAAACAAAATACAAAAGAATGAAAAAGAAAAATGCATCAAAAGGTAAATTTACTTCCAATCGGATTTCGAACCTTTCCCATACTTGCCATCGTAATCAAAGAGGACAGGTTTGCAATTGGAGACACCTTCTAAAGTAAGATCGCCAAAGCCGCACCTTTTGCCGCGTTATGTTTTCTGCGCTTCAGATTTTTCTTTAGTATAGCTTGGTTCTATTTCTACAAGCCAGTGTCTTATGCAAATCAGGCTGAATCAGAGCGCAAAAAGTCAAACAAAGACTCAAGAAATATACAATTGGATGAAAGGCTAAATATAATATTAAACGGATGGTCACCGGCGTGACCGGATCAATTCATTACCTCATCGAAAATCGGATGAGCCGATGGTAATCGGTTTGTTTTTCCTGTTTTTTTTAGCTAAACGGCACGAGCATTTCACGCGAAATGAATGCGCGACTAAAATTATTAAAAATGAATGGACTTTTAAGCAAACCTCATACCGGTAAATTTTTCTACAATTTTTTTCAGAAAATTTTAAATTTTTGTGTTTGTGCACTCTGTGTGGATAAATAGAATAGAATAGATGTGTTTACGGTTAATATTTTAGCATAACTAGCCATATCTTTTGTTCATAAATTGAAAGAAAATATTTCCAATGTGAGGTTTGCTTTAGTTTCTGGTGAAACAAAAAAATGGATCTCTGCACAGTGCGCGTGGCCTTCCGCATGAGGTTAGCTACACCCAACCAGTTTGTCTAGATTCGATTTGTTAAATTAGCTACATTTCTTTGAAATCACAATACAGTGAAACCTCTGCTAATGGACACCTATCTCTAGTGGACACTCCTCATTACGGGCAATTTTCAAAAGTCCCAAACGTAAGGTATAGGAAACTAATGTATAGAAAACCGCTCTGCAATGGACACCACTCTAACGGACGCGGATAGCCTATAAATATCGACACCAAGAAATAAATTTACCTCTCCTGAACGGACACTACAATAACTATAATAATAAATAAAATGAAGAAACTCTAATTTAATGTCTTTTATTGATCAGCTTAAACATGCAAATTGATAAAAATTCCAGGACAAGGCCGGTCAAAGGAATATCAATAATTAGCGTGCAAAAGATTCGGTAGTTCTGAATTTTTGATATGTTGTATAGGTTAGTGAGGTAGTAAAAAATCCAAGTTTGTGTCACTCCCCCCCCCCCCTGTGCTCCCCCCGCTATCTTGGAAAAAGCTGGTATTTTTATCAGTTTTCGCCTACAACTCCGTTCCAGCCCATTTTAACGCAAAATTTGCGTATTCCATTTCTGTACAATATAAAAGAGCACAAAATTTACTACAAATTTCGTCTGACAAGTTTTTTCTACAACCAATAGCGACGGAGCTAATCCAATTTTAAAAACACTTCTTGTCAAAGTTCCTTAGTTCCCACGAAATGGAAAAATTATCGTTTTTTTTATGTACTTCGTCAAATAACGGGGTAAATATTAGTCACACGAGGAAAATGATTCGGATCGATTTCTTTTAAAACTAAATATGCTTTAATTTAAGATAAGTTAGATGCCGGTAAGTATGAATGTTAACCAGAAAAAGGGGAAAAACCATCTACAATATTTTTAAAAATAATGGGGTTTTTTTCCCTTTTCTACGTAACTGTCATACCGACGGGCATTTGACTTATCTCAAATTAAAGCTCGTTTAGTTTAAAGAAAAATCGATCCTAATCATTTTCCTTGTGGAACTTATATTTAACTCGTTATTTAAATCATCATTTTTCCACTTCGTCGGGACAAAGGAGCAATTAACAAGAAGTGTTTTTCAAATTAGATTAGCTCCGTCACTATTGGTTGTAGTATAAAACTTGTCAGACGTAATTTGTAGTAAATTTTGTGCTCTACAAAAATGGAATATGGTTTTGCGTTAAAATGGGCTGGAACGGAGTTATAGGCGAAAAACTGATAAAAGTGCCAGTTTTTCCAAGATAGCAGGGGGAGCACAGGGGGTGGGGGGTGAAAGTGACGCAAACTTGGATTTTTTACTACCCCACCGATCTATAAAACATATCAAAAATTCAGAACTACCGCACCTTTTGCAAGGTAAAAGCTTTTTGTTCATTGTACTAATATCTTGTCAGTAAAATTGGTCGTGATTTCGACTCAAGCTACTAGTTGAAGTAATGATGGTTATTTCGCAGATGTCCAGTAAAATGACTGCTATTGACCACAAGGCACCAAATCGCCCGACAACAGTTAACAGTGCTTCCCACACCATGATTCATCAACCATAAAATGCCAATGTTGTTTACAGTGTAGAAACCGTTCGTTTTCTCTTCTCCGCACTCCCAAAAGAGAGAAGGAGAAGAAGGACCTCCTTCAGTTTCTCATATGCCAATTTATGTGTTCTTTTTTTTTCGAAAAATGTTTTCTGGCGAAAATCAACAGGTGTGGATCGATTTACGAGGGGCGTTCGGAAAGTAACTTAAGTCGGAAAAAAAACACTTGTTTTTTGGAAATGTTTTTATTTATTTTTCAACATAGTCTCCTTGCTATTGAATGCACTTTTCCCAACGATACTCCAGCTTCTTTAACGCTTCCGTATAATACGATGTTGAGAACTCCTTAAAATAGGCTTCTGTGGCAGCGATGATCTCTTCGTTTGACCCATATCTTTTTCGTGCCAATAACTTTTTTAAATTGGGAAACAAAAAGAAGTCGCAGGGGGGCTGGTCTGGAGAATAAGGTGGGTGCGGAAGCAACTCGTAGCGTAATTCAAGTAATTTTTGAGTTGGAAGAAGGCTCAAATGAGCTGGTGCATTATCATGATGAAATAGGATTTTCTTCCTTTGCAAATGGGGTCGTTTCTCCTTCAATGCAGCATCGAATTTATCCAATAAAGCACAATAATTCTGCCCTGTAATCGTCCTTCCTTCCTCCAAATAGTCGATTAAAAGTATACCACGAGCGTCCCAAAAAATGGTCGCCCTAACCTTTCCGGCCGAGATGACCGTTTTTGCCTTCTTCGGAGCACGTTCGTTACGAGAAATCCAATGTTTTGACTTCTCTTTGGTTTCCGGCGTATAGTGATGAATCCAAGTTTCATCGACGTTTACAAATCGCCGCAAAAATTCCTGCGGATTGCGCTTATACATTTTCAAATAGCTCTCCGAAGTAACGACACGATTTCGCTTTTGGTCAGGAGTCAGCAAACGCGGCACCCATCTCGCCGATAGCTTTGACATAACTAAATATTCATGTAGGATGGTCCATACGCGGTTAGCTGAGATGCCCACAGCCTTTACTATCTCCAACACCTTCACTCGTCGATCGGCTAATACGATATAATGTGCCTTATTAATCATTTCTTGCGGCTGTTTTTGGACGTCCAGTGCGGGGTTCATCATCGATGCTATCACGGCCACGTTTAAATTCATTTACCCAGAGCTGATAGTTGGTAACGAAGGAATAGATGTGCCATGAACTCTTCCAAAATCTGCTCAATTTTGGTCGCTTTCTTTGCAGCCAAATAGAAATGTTTTATCACTGCACGAAATTCTTTTTTTTTTTTTTCATTTTTGAAAAACACCAAACACGTCGTATTCAATGAATCACCAAAACAAACCTAAACATCCAAAATGGCTGAAATTTTGACAACACCCATACAATAGAATGAGCTTAACAGGCATCATAAACGTTTTGCTATACGCTTGCCTTCTGTGTGGGATTTAGGTAAGTTACTTTCCGAACGCCCTCTGTATGTGGATGTTCCTCTTCAAAAATCGTGAGATCATTTTTATAGGTGAGGGACGTGACTCACATTATTGAAGTCTTTTTTCCACCCTTCCTACACTATTAGTCAAAATTGCTATTTTACCTTCCCTTTTCTCTTCGGTAGGAAGAATCTCTCAATTGCCCTAATCCCTTGTGGGGCATAGCGCGTCAACTGTTCCATGTGGCCCAGTTGACGTTTCGGCGGCATAAACTGGTTTTGGAGAATGCAGTTGCCAGCATGCACCTCCTGCACATCCATGGCCACGAACGTCGTCGTGGACGGGATTCGAACCCGAAACGCCGGTAGTCAAGCATGAGACTGATGCCTCAACACACATTTTGTGGGCACCGTGACTGTCCGTTGTAGAGAGGTTTCACTATATTACACAACAGAAAAAGCGCAAATGAACAGTGAAAGGGGAACTTAGGGGAAAAATTGAGTACTACCTTGGTTCAGGGTGTATCTTGGGGTACTAGTTAGCCTTCAAATATCAACTCAAAGTTCAAGAGAAAACCTAAATTCTAATACTCGTATGTATCCTCAGTGCAAATACAATCTAAAAAAAAAATTTCGGACAACCGAATCCTTTTTTGTTTTCTTTTGTTATATCATGTAATCACACAAAATCAACACAACACACAAAGGGAAATATACTGTTTGATCGGCTTAAAGTGCATAAGTAAAAGACATTGTCTGCAGCGAATTCCGAATATTTCAACATGAAAAGTCGCTTACAGAACATGTTTCTTGCACCAGCTGTCCATCGATAAATATCTTGGACAATGTTGTTAGCGTAATGCGTGTATATTGTTCTGTTCTGGTTACAAAGAGCAATATACATGTTGTTACTAAAGTTATTCAACTGCCAATACAATCAGTGCTACATAGTTGCTGCAGCACATCGAAAATTAATTAATTTCGGGTCCTGCAGAAAAGGAAAAATAACGGACATTTTTAGCAGTCTAACGAATTGTGCAGTTTTATAGTACATTGTCAACAGTATTAATTTTTTCGTTTTAGCAGCCTACATATTCCTTTGTAATTCTTGTAACTTTGTTTGAAGAGTTGCAACCGAAATCTCTCGCCTACGAAATACAGCACGACTTATGAAACATATTTGTGTATGCATTGATGGTACCTAGTCATGACATGACCTGCTCATGTTGCGGATCAGATCGACCTGCTCCGAGTCCGACAACGGAGTAGGTTCAAGAAACTAGGTTCGCAGACCTACTCCGTATATGAAACGAATCTGTCGTCAGTCATGGAGTTGAAGATGGAGTGAAAGCACAGAAGACTGGATGAACTAGGTTCGTTGAAGTCTCAATCGTAATTGTAAATAAGAGAATGGAAAACTGAACTACTGGCTAGATTAGAAGACATATCTATCATACATATCGCTATATTGTAGTGTAGAATGAAATATATTTTATTTTATTGATATCAGGTGGAGTGGAGCTTTTAGACTTTTATTGCGCTTTTACCCACGGTGGCTTTGGTATCTGGTTTAGGTTAGAGGCGGTTAAAAGTATGGTATTGGTGTTGGATTGGATGCACTAACTCATTGGTTTACCTTATCCTTCATTTACACGTGAACGCTCATCCACACACCGAATATTGAAAAATTGCTTTGAAAAGCACTATCAACAAAAAGATACCTTTTATGATCTTACAAGGCCAACATGAATTCGCAAGCATTTGAGTCGTTCCCATCTCTTCCATTTATTAGTTATAGTAATTCGCAATCCCAAATCCTATCATCTTATCTTGTGTCATTTGCATCGTAACGCAACGCAACACCTATTCTAAGTTGAACAAATTATATAAGTATGAACGTATATGCACCCAATCCAGTACCATCTTCTTATCCAATCCATCATCGGCCACGGCCACCCACACCACAATAAAAAACCAAAAGCTTCACTCCACCCAACATCAATAAAATCCAATAGAAAATTGATTCCACTTCATTCTACACTACAATCGTAGCGATATCGTGTATATGTATGTCGCATCATCTAATCTAATCAATATTTCAGTTCTCTCATTTACTTTTTCATTTTTTCACTCCATTTGATCATGCTCCGATACCGACAGACGAAACTATTAAACCTACTCACTGTTAATTTTACAACTGCTCCGACTCCGAAGTGAGCTTAAAGGAACCATATGATCTGGACTCGTTTTCATGCTCCGATACTGAACTGTTGAACCTGATCATTTTTCGATTGCGGAGTAGGTCGACCTAATCTGATGTACGGAGTAGGTTCAATAGATTAGGTTCGTGAACTGGCAACAATCGCTAATTGCTGGTGAATTAGTTGACCGTTCTATAGTGTACTAGTTCATTCAATTCCTTACACAATACGAACTAAGGAACGATGTAGTTCAATAAACTTAGAAATAAATAACTGGCGCTACAATCCAATTGGGACCAAGATCTCGAGATGAGTAAGCCATCATCTCATTTATTAGATCGTGAAGGTGTGTTTTGGGCACAGATGTGTGATCAGCAACACGCTCAAACGAGTTATTTACCCCAAATGGGTACTTACTTAACAGCTTAGTGGGCTCATAGTAAACACGACACATAAATCCACTTTTTCTTATCGAAGACTACTGCATTCAGTAGGAATCGAACCGGGGCCCACTGCATAGAAAGCCAACGTGCAAACCGTTGCGCCATCTGGACTACTCAATATTCTTATAAGTGACTCCGACAAATGTGGACCGAATCTTAGGCTGATTCGGTCCGAAAGCAAACTTAACCATGAATTAGAATTTGAACTGCTCTGAAGCAAATGTCATTAAGTGCATTTTTCAACTGAAATTTTTATTCAGAAAAAAGTTTCTACTCTAGCATCCAATGGGTAAAGAGAACTTTATTTGTTTAAAAATTCTCAAAAATTAGCAGTTTCACAAATGGACTTAAGTGTGTTGGCTGCCATCTGAGCGACTCATTCGTGAGCACAAGAGTTGGGGACGACTCAAATGATAACAAATGCTCATGAATTCATGTTGGCCATGTAAGAGCAGAAAAGGTATCTTCTTGTTGGTGGTGCTTTTCAATTCAATTTTTCAATATTCAATATCGATATCGGTCGATGGATCGACCTGTATATGCGCTTATCGTTTACGATATTTTTGGCAGTTCCATGTAATTTTTGATCAGCTGATATTTTGTAGCGATCCATCGGCCGATCGATCGGGTGACGGGTCGCTCCGTGTATGTGGGGTATTACACACAATTCCCTGTACGATGAATTGTATTGAAAAGAGCTTTCATCAGCTCAAAGAGGGTTTCTTCAAAACTCCACAGGCTTTTGTACAAATTCCTGTCCAAACGCTAAACTTTTTTTTTAAATAAACGGTATTACTCTCGCTGTGTATGTCTTAAAACTTGCTTCTTTTAGTCGTCAACGAATGGTCCGTTTACTGATTCACATTCATTTGCAGCATCTTTTGGTTTTAATCAAATTTATTTTTTAAATTTCCGCAAGAAGGTTTGGTCGTCACTTGGAGTTGTCTTACGTTTTCTACCTGACCGTGGCAAAGGCACGACTTCAATATCTGAAGCACCAAATTTTATTGGTGGCTCTTTCACGCTAAATCTAAAGTACGAGTGGCCTGAAAGTATAAAAAAAAATAAATGATGATGTATCATAGTAGGTTCGTAGTTAGCACTGGATGGATTTTGAAATGAACCATTATTTCTCAGGAACTACGCCATATAGCGGCAAGGTTAGGGTACCGTTAGAAAGATAGAACCCGCAGCTATCACGCACAAAAAACACTGCCCGATATCTTTAAATTGTGGGCACAGGAGCCCGATGTTCGGGGTCATACCGCTTGTTGGCCTATTTTCCTGGAAGCCCTTAGAATAAACCCCTATTTCTCGGGATGCATGGCCTCTAGCGGCAAGGTTAGAGTACGGTTAGAAACATAGAGCCCGCAGCTATCACGCACAAAAAATACTGGCCAGATATCTTTGTATTAGGGGCACAGGAGCCCCATGTTCGGGGCCATACCACTTTTTGGCCTGGAAGCCCATGGAATAAACTGTTATTTCTCGGGAAGTACGGCCTCTAGCGGCAAGGCTAGAAACGTAAAACCCGCAGCTACCAGGCACAAAAACACTGTGCAGATATTTTTAAATTGTGGGCACAGGAGCCCGATGTTCGGGGCCGTACCGCTTTTTGGCCTGTTTTCCTGGAAGCCCATTCAATAAACTGTTATTTCTCAGGAAGCTGGCCTTCTAGCGGCAAGGTTAGGATAATGCTAGAAAGGTAGCACACGCAGAAAACCCCATTCAGATATCTTTAAAACTGTGGGCACAGGAGCCCGATGTTCGACGCCGTACTGATTTTTGGCTTGTTTTCCTGGGAGCCCATGAAATAGACGATAATAATAATAATAATAATTTGATTGAAATCCATCATTTAAATTTTGCGCCTCAGATATTGAAGTCGCTCCGTAACAAATTTTGTGCACTCGGTTTTTTTTTATAATTTGTTTATTTAGCAATAAATTCTTTGACACGATAAATTATATCCAATCGCGATGTGTTTGATTTTTACACCAGCCTTGAACTTTGCTACTATTCAGGCTGTAAGCGAATCATTAATCTCAGATTTTTTGCCCATGTTTCAAAAACACTGGTGAAATATTTCACTTACCATTCAAAATAATAGCACAACAATTAATCAGAACAAGTTATCTCCACCGATACTTACGAAAAAAAAACCGCGTACGAACTGAAAAAAACTCTGTCAAAATACTTATGCGGGAACCAAATTGCTCTCTGATCACATATTAAAGTAACAGTAAGAAAGTCCGTAAAGGAATAGGCACAATATGCTCTCTCTCAATTGCCCTAACCCGTTGTGAGGCATAGCGCGTCAACTCTTCCATGTGGCCCAATTGACGTTTCGAAGGCATAAACTGGTTTCGGAGAATGCAGTAGCCAGCATGCGCCTACTGCACACCCATGGCCACGAACGTCGTCGTGGACGGGATTCGAACCCGAAACGTCGCGCCGATAGTCAAGCATGAGACTGATGCCTCAGCACACTGCGCTACCGGTCGCCCCTAGTTGTTGTTGTTGATGTGCACTTTGTTTTCGGTATAACATATGTACCGTTATTTCATGGAATCAAACAAAACAAACGCCGATAATAAACAGTACGGTCAGAATAATTATGCCGACTATTATAGTTGAAAAATACTAGTAGTTTCCTGAGTGTGCTGAACGAAACTAAAGTCGGCTATATGTATACATACGTTATGGTTTACCTTGAGGTATGTATGCCTGCAAAGGTACAACTGTACAGGTCTGGACGCCTGTACAGCAAACTCTACACAGTAGACGTAAACCTGTGCAGATACACCTCAAGGCATGCCTGCAATCTAGTTCCCTACATACGACTATGCTGAAACTGTTACCTAAAGTGTTTGCGCTATTTAAATTTCTACAACTTTCGATTTCCTGACAAATAACATTTTCCATTCAGGTAGATACAAAGATATACAGATAACTCTGCTGCAGTTTAACGTACTCACATCCAGAACAAAAAAAAAGTATCGAAAGCTTCAGGCGAAAAAAAAGGAATGTTAAGAATGATTATATCAACAGCTCGTCGATCACTGTCGCTAATGATTGTGGAAATATGCAAAAGAGGCTCAACACGATATCCATTCGATTCGTTTTTGGTCAGTCCATCTCCCGAATGCAAAGTCACCACCAAAAGATGCTGTCGTATCGTTACAACAACCGCAACATTTTTTTCTGTTTCCATGATTTCTGGCTTGCTTGGGTATCATCTTGACTGCAGAATTTATTTATTTATTACGGACCTGAGGTTATTTTTGGGCAGATAAATAATAATATGTACGTATAGTATATACCTACGCAGTTTGTGGGCACAGACCATTAACATCTGAACGCAGGCAGAATCAGCGTTTGGGGAATTTTATTCGAAGATCTGAATTAAGTTAGTTGAAGTTTTTTTTCTGTTCCTACGTAGATTTATTTCTTGCTTATGCCTAGTACTAACCTTTTCTTTTCGTGCGAAATTTCATCCAAATACTGTCAACAGGGCGAACATTTTGACAGTATTTGTATGAAATTTCGCACGAAAAGAAAAGGTTAGTACTAGGCATTAGCTTCAAATTCCCAAATACTTTCCAGACAACCCCCTTAAAAATACCTCTATCTACATATCAGTTCTTTCTTGTCCGCCGACCGACTGATTTCCACGGCACAAAACCTGAAACAAGTGCAAATTCTATGAATGAATTTTGCATCTTTTCTGTCAAGACTTATCGATCGTTTGTTCATAGATGCGTGGGTGTTTTATACGATTTCGATGGTATAATGAAACGGCCCGTGCCCATTTTGTCGGCATACTTGAGACGCTTTGATTAATTGTCGCTGGAACGAATGACGGCAGTTTTCGAATTTTATTGTCTTCTTCCAATACGAAATGGATGAAGTAATAACAATAACTTGTCTCTTCAGCATCAGCTTCTCGTCCGTTGCTATCAACAGGCAACGGCCATATCTTTTCCTTGGGTATTTTGGTTGAGGTAGATGATTTCTAAAAGAGGATACCTATTCAAGCTTCATGATAAGCATCTCATGCTCAAATATACCTACATATACTCGTAGAAACTAGTTGAAGGTCAAGTTGAAGGAACCCATTTGAAAAGTATGGCCCACTTAACGAAATTATAAATGACTATTTCATTTATAATTTCGTAGATCGGAACTGGGCGTAATTGGAATGAACTTGAGGATTTTATTTGAAACTACTTAATCTAACAACGACGAATGTTCGTTTATTTTAGATATACATAGTACTATATTTCTGATTCTGATTGATTTCCAGCAGAAAGTGATTTCGTTGGGACTAAATATTGTGTTTTACGATTCCTTTTTATATGAGATATTGTAATGCGCTCCAAGTGACCACTCATTAGGCGTCAAAATCGGCGGACGTTATTAGCTATGCTTAGCATAGTTTCAACATGCGTCTTGATATGTTATTCTATCTATGTAGGAAAAGACTATAAACCACAGAACCAACTAATCTACTCATATGTTTATAGGCTAAATACCCGTTCAAATAAGGTTGTAAAACTTACTTGATGAAAAATCGAATACGCCACGGAGTACAACGACCGCACTATACATATATAGTGCGCATTATACGACACGGGTACGAATCATCTCCAATGAATCCACTGCCACCAATAATTATTAAGCCCTAGGCCAATTCTACTACTATCCTCTGATTTCGTCTACCGATGGGTAATACTCATCAGAAGGTACCTTAATCCTGCACACCAAACTTAGTATGCGTCTGTAGCTTAGCTCGGTAACGCATCGGGCATTTTTTGCTACTCGAAACACGGTCTCTGCGGTTCAAGCCCCGCAACGGGACCAAATATTTTTTGTTCTCAAATTCTCTCTGTTTTAATTTCTCCAAACTTAGTGGTTTCGTCATCTTTGCAGCTGTCCATGTGTAAGACCACAAAAGTGTGAGAATTCTGTTAGTATAAGCCGTGAACGCGTGATTTTAGTATACTTCAAAACTCGATCGTGGAGGTCTAGATAGTGTGAAGCACTTATATTAACTCACTAGAAGGGTCGTCTCGCACATGGATAGCTGCAAAGATGGAAGACCTGATGAGTGCTTCTATCCATACGAAACCACTAAGCTTGGAGGAATTAAAACAGAGGGAATTTGAGAACAAAAAATATTTGGTCAAGTTGCAGGCGTTGAACCGCAGATACCGTGTTTCGAGTAGCAAAAAATGCCCAGTGCGTAACCGAGCTAAGCTAAAGATGTATGCTAAATTGGTGTGCAGAATGAAACCAAGTGTTACAAAAAATTCCGATTTTCACTGAAATAATTCGCACTTGCACATTTGCAAGAACATTGAATACATAAAGTAAAATTTCCAGGGAACAAATATCTCCACTTCTCACCCTCTCTCCACCTCCTCTAGTGAGTTAATATAAGTTCTTCACACCGTCTAGACCTCCACGGTCGAGTTTTCACGTAAAATCACGCCTTCACGGCTTATACTAACAGAATTCTCACACTTTCGTGGTCGTCTAGCACATGAGACCGTGTTTCGAATAGCAAAAAATGCCAGGTGCGTTACCGAGCTAAGCTACAGACGCATACTAAGTTGGTGTGCAGAATGAAACCAAGTGTCACAAAGAATTCCGATTTTTACTGAAATAATTCGCACTTGCACATTTGCAAGAACATTAAATATATAAAGAAAGTACCTCAATCCATCACGGAGTTAGCTCGACCAGGTCAGTAGGTAGTATTCCGACTTACATCGCAGGAATACGCCACTGAGTACGACGACCCCACTATATATAGTACGCATTATACGACACCGGTGCGAATCATCTCCAATCAAAAATCTTTCTGTTTTATCACGCATATGTTAATTGCCTTGTCCCCGCCAGAGTCATGGGCGCGTTAACATCTCTAGCATTTCTATGCCTAGTTGACGTTTCGATAACATATCTACTTTTCGGAAGTACAGTTGCTAACATGCACCTTCTATCCGCGCCATCTTTATACTGACAAGCTCGGAGCACTGTGGGAGTTCTATTAGTACCCACAGGCAGTTTTTGATCGCGCCGAGATTTGAGCTCCGTGCTCTAGATTAGTATCGTAGAGCGGTGACTGAACGACCACGGCCACCGAGCGATCACGCATATGAGCAACACAATTTTTTTTAAGAATAGATTTGAGTGGCTCATTGCCAAACTAATCCATGATAACTTGCTCGGCTATTCATTGCCTCCAAAAATTAATCAGGACTACGCTAATTCTATCACTGTCCTCTGGTTTCGTCCGCCGCTGGATTATACTCATCAGGAATTGTAGGTAGAATTGGCCTCGTGCTAAACAATTTTTGGTGGCAGTGGGTAACCGAACGAAGTTATCATGGCTGAGTTTGGCAATGACCAGCTCCACTTTGTTAAAAAAAAAACTAATTAGTGTTGCCACTGTGTTTATTCACGTATAAGCACATATCAAAGTTGTTAAGACTAAAGTGAAGTTGGTCATTGCGAGTCTAAGTCAAAAATTACTCAGACTCGCTCTCCACTACCACACAAAAATAATCAGCTTAAAGCCAATTCTTCCTGTCACTTGGTTTCGTCCACACCATGGATTCACTCTTCAGGAGCTGCCTTAATCACGGGGGAAACACCTCGACCAAGCGAAGGTTTGTATTTCGACCTAAATCGGAATACGTCCCCGAGTGGAATGTTAACGCTTTATATAGTGTGCATTACACGACACGAGATGAAAAAATTCAAATTCTTTTCTCTCTCACTTTTCTATGTTTATCGTTTGTTTCACTCAAAAAAAAAAAAGAAAAAAAAAAACCGCTACCAAAATCTAACTCGAAATTTCTTCACTAACTTAAGGTCGAATCGAACCGACTTCCTCGGCGATCAAAACCAATCAAACTTACTTGTCGAGCCATCAGTCGACAAACTAAAATAATTTTCTGAGGAAATCCATATAATTTATCATCAAGCCATCCCACCCACAAACTTAGTCCCTATAAGCTCAAACTTACTTGATAAGCCAAGTTTGACAAACATTCTTGACCGTCTATTGGGGCTCTTATACATAAGTCACTGAACGAAATCAGTTGTTTTGAGTACACTACAGTGCTGCTCTTTACATACTAACCAATCGCAATATAATTATTATGTTAACTCTAACTCGTAACTCAAGATCTGCTGCTGTTAAATTAGTCGCAAAAATAACGTATAAACTTAAGGTAAAATAGTAAGTGTACGCGAAGTTTAAAAAAATTCGGGCCACCCTTAAATTTACTATGTATCTTGATTAATTGCTCCACCTAATTTCCTCGAATCTTCACACGTATCCTTGCGAGTGTCTTGCTCACATCTTCTTATCCGCAGATTCTTCCTCTATAAACAACAAAATCCGCCCAAACTTCACGACCCCACTTCACCGTATCATCATCATTAATAAATCCGAACCGTGACAAAATTTTCTGATGAATTTTCCTTCCCATAAAATTCGACAGGCCTATTATACTTACTTACTATACTTGCTAAAACTTATTTATTTTTCCATCCTCGTTCATTAGCTTTTCCGACTCCCCCCGGGCGCTGTGCCAGTAGTCGACTTCAAACTTCGAAATGGCATTTGCAATACTTAACAAGACCCCAGACCGCGCGTTAGAGGGGGTGCTCCTGCCCGGCCTTCTCAATCTTCAACCACTTATTCAGCTGACGAATTACCCACTTCATTAACTTTCTCCCGGCCGCATGCTGTGAAGGCTTCCCTGTCTAATTCCGTCCATCCATCGCCGGCATGCAAGACGACAAACGAACACTACGAGCAGTAGACGAAGTCATCTAGAAAATTGAATAAAATAATTAAATCTCAATCAGAATCCATTAAGATTAACTTGAATCTGAACTGACTGGCTGGCATTTTTTCCTTTCTTTGGGGGGAGAGGAAGACAGCCGGAAAGTGCCTAACTGGAGAGTCAATGAGTCAGGGAGTATATCAAACGGACCATATATTTCGGAAGAGGGTGTACTATCGCCCCGGTTTGGAATTCCGGAATCAGAAAAGCAGGAATGAGCCCTGCGGTAAACAGCAGGCGTCGTTGTTGAACGTACCTTGGCAGAGAATTCCATTGAGCCTTGTAATTCTTCTTTTCGGGAATCATAGCAAGTTGATTCCACTCACTATATTTAAGTGTCAAGTCAATGTTTGGCAGCGAGGAGCAAAAGCACTTAATGATTTTCACGGCAATGTTAATGATAGGTCTTCTTCTCTAACTTCATTCCTGTGTAGGTCTGTCAAAATGGTTCCTTTTTCGCCGCTCTGGACGTATATCGTAGAAAATATGGTAGAGGGGTTGCGAAAAACCTTTAATCATCCTTTTACCGATATGAGTGAATTGATATGATTGTATATTGTTTGCCTTTCCTTTCTGCGTCTTTAAGTCTTTGGAAAAACTACTGGAACTTGGAAGAATATACGATATACACATAATGGACGTGGAAAGAAGTACATTTCTTAATGCACTCTCCGATATTCTTAACGATATTTTACGACTCATGGTAAAGAGAATATAAGTATATTTTTTACGAGCAATAAATTATTATTATTGATTTCTAGAAGTGGTGAAAATTATAATATTGCTGATGGAACCGAGAGAATGACACTATAGGTAAAGCTCATTCATTCTACTCATGATTGCCCTTGCCAAAGGTAAACCGGTCGATTCTATTGATGCATTGAAAAAGTAGACATTGAAAGTATGTATAAGGCTCCTGTCAAAACTAACCATGATCATGGGACAGGAGGTAATTCCCTTCCTCCTTCCTTCGTCTAAAAACGAGTTTCTCCAAATCACTTCGAGAATCGAGGATAGTTAAACGCCGGGCCCGGATCGTGTCCCCAAGAAGCCGTTGAAAGTGGCGGTTCGTACTATACCCCAGAAGTTCGTTGGGACCTTTGAAGTCTGGTTGACGGAAAGAACCTTTCCAAAGGCCTTGGAAAAGACTGGTTCTGCTGCCAAAACAGGGCGAAATAAATTCCTACCGCCCAATTTGCTTGGTGGGCACCATAGGGAAAATGTTCAAGCCGAATAATCAAGAGTTACGTCTTATGATGAGAGAATACAAAGTGTTAGCAGGTGTTCCATAATTATCTGTTCTTGGCCCTTTATTATGGAACCTAATGTATAACGACATTTGCCCTATATCGTCCGCGAACTCGACTATCGTGACCACCTTGGGTATATAGTGGTGGTTGTGATCGCTTAAGACCCGGATTATGCCGAAATGTACGCCAGCGAGGCAATCACAACTATCAAGTTGTAGTTGAAGAAAGTGGTCCTAGAGCTAGTCGAGCATAAAACGGACGGGTGTTCTGATCAGTAAGTGCAGAAAGAGGTAATATCTGAAGATTAGGTACTTGCGAGCGATGATTGACACGAAGGTGAGCTTTGGAGCTCACGTTAGGCATGTATGCGAGAAGGTAGCAAACGCCACCGCCGCTTTGACAAGGATCATGTCAAACATCGGTGGTCCAGTAACGAGTAAGAGGCTTATACTGCGAATACTCTCGAGTAATAATCACTGCTGTACGCCTCAGCGGTTTCACTATGGTAAACAGATCTGTTGAAAAGTGGAAAAATTTCATATTCGACGCAATTTTTTCACAAGCCGTTTCGCAGGTGAAAAATGTAAAGAAGGCAATTTTTTCATTTCACGGTCTGTGTGCCAGGCTTACAATGCAACAATGAAAGGGAAAATGGGTAGGCGAAATCAATAAATTGAAAATGTCAAACAGAGGTAAAATTGAATTTAAATGGGTCCCAGTATAGTCCGGGTGTGGTCCTAGTGCCATCTTCCATGCGTGTTTTTAAAACACTGGTTGCGTGGACCCACGTATATATTTTTTTCAAAAATGCGTTTTTATTTCAACAATTCATTAATAATAGGCGCATTTTATTTAACAGCCATGCAGAGCAGAGCAGGTTAGGACCACACAATTACACTAACAATTTGATTTGAGCTACTCTGGATAGAAGGTTAGTGCAAGAATTCTACTCTGTTAAGTAGTTTGCGTTTTGAAATACAGTCGGTGCATGCGTCCAAGTTTTCGGGCAGTTTACAGTTTGGGAAGCACATAAAGTTCATTTCATGTCAATAAGATGTTCGTTTTGTATGATTATGTGGAATAGTAAAAATACAAAATGATTTTGTCCGATAGTAAAATATATGTACTATGAATTTAAGTCTCCTCTTGAAATTTGAGTTGACGTTTAAATGCTAAACTAAACCAAGACACCAGCAAAGACATACCCCGTTTTCGTGTTCGCTACTCTAATTTGCTCTCGATCGTTTTTTTGCCGCTTATTCCACTCTACTCTGCTCTGTACAAAAAAAAAACTGCAGCTAATATTATTCGCATTATACCTGAAAATGTCCATCTCCACCGCTTCCCGCGATGATCAGTTTTGACAGTGCCATGTGTACGTAAATATACTGATTCGTTTGAGCTACATATTTCCAAATGAAATTGTTGGTGTATTCGACTCGATGGTAGTCAGGATGGCGGTTAGCACATTCGCCTTCTACGCACTGGGCCCTAGTTCGATTCCTACTGAATGCGGTAGTTTTCGATAAAAAAGGGGATTTACGTGTCGGGCTATGAGCCCACTCAGCTGTTAAATGAGTACCCACTTATGGGGTAAATAGCTCAGTTGAGCGTGTTGCTGATCACACACCTCTGCACAAGACCGTCACGATCTAGAAAATGAGATGATGCTAACTCATCTCGAGGCCATGGTTCAATTTGGACTGTTGCACCAGTTATTTATTCCTTTATTCGACTCGATGCTCGACTCAGTGTTGAAATGGATATAAAATTTGGCACACTATGTGGCGATTTCTGCGGTGTACTTATCGCGGCGCTCGAATCTGCGCTCACATCTGTACGTAGCTTAAAAAAACTTCTAAAGTCAGGGATTTAAATATTTTCATTTTCAAAACCAAATACATAAGATTTGGGCGTTTCGCCGGCACTTCTAGTGGGTGAAACGAAGAGACTTTACGGTGACCGACATTTGGAGCCATTGACAGAGTCAGACGGGCGGAAAAGAGGAGAAAGTAACGAGTCGTTGGGAATATTGGCAGGAGTGTTGAAATCAGATATCCACCGGTCGTTGATCGTACACTCTCATTCCGCGGATCGAGGAGGTGAGTGCATCGATAGAACCGTGAGCTAAATCACTACCTATTTCAGTATCTTACGGGCGAAGACGGATACAGGCAGTATCTACAATACATAGGTTTATGCTGGCCCACTCGCCAGGCTGCCCGAGATTCTAGAGGACGCGAAACATGTGCTATTTCACTGTCCACGGTTTGTCGAATATCGAGATGAGCTAGAAATAGAACTTGGCTAACGGCTCCGCCCAGTTGTTGGTGGAGCACATGCTGAGATCAGCAAGCAGTTGAAATGGAGTCGCATTATTTATGATATTCACAAAAAAAAAAAAACTCCAAAAAAGGAAGAGAGGCGAAAGTCGGTACGTCGAATTACAGCTGATTAGCCAAACCCTGCCCTATTCAGTAATATCGAGAGGTGGTCCTGCACAGTGGATGTGACGACTGTAGGTGTGATATCACCGAATATAGTAGGCTAAACCAGGCCTTGACGTGATCAGTAGCTGTGCGATATCGGTCACCCCACTACGATGCTACATCTTGAGAGACGAGAGTTCAATCCTCGGCGCGTTAAAAAAAACTGCCTGTGGGTACTACTAGAACTCCCACAGCACTCCGAGCTCGTCAGTATAAATCCGGCGCGGATAGGATGTGCACGCTAGCAACTGCACCACGGGCCCAGGTCCCTGGAGGGGTCAAGGCAATTAACATAAACGGGGTCTCGTCGTTATCTTATGTAAGATAAACATAAGCAATTTCCGGGAATTTGAAAGATTATTTAAATGACTTTTCAAACAATTTATTGAAAGAATTATTCTTGGGAAAAAAAAAGTGGCCAATCAATCATTCCGAGAAAAAAAAATGTTTTCTTGTAATCGAAACGATCCATGAAACCTGTTCCTAAAACTAAAAGCATAAACCGTTCTCTCCACCAAAGCAGTTTCAACACACACTTATGCGGTACTTTTTCGTTGCCGTAATATTTGTATACCATTAAAAAAAACGTTTTCTCAAAACCTAAATAATTGAAAGAATCAAACTAAAAAAATACTAAATCTACCGAAACAATGGAAAGATCACAAACAACACGTCGTTTTCGATACCAACAGTAAAACGGATCGCAAATTACCTTGCTAGTCGGCAGTATTACACCGAATTCAGAGGTAGCAAATCAAAGCTCAGAAGGGTTAAACACGGCACCCCCAAGGAGGAGTCCTGTCACCGACCTTGTTTAATCTCTACCTCGCTGGAATTCCCTCACCTCCAACAGGAATCCAGATTGCGAGCTATGCCGACGACTTCACTATATTAGCACCAGGTAACGACATCACCCAAATGTGTGCTAGGATAAATGACTACTACCTAAATGAACTTAACCCCTTCTTCGTCAGCAAGAACTTGAAGCTATCAGCTCAAAAATCCACCGCAACACTATTCACATCCTGAACCAAAGAAGTAAAGATGCAGCTGAACATCTCAGTAGACGGTCTCATAATACCCACCACAAACCACCCAAAAATCCTTGGCGTTACTCTGGACAGCATGTGCAACATCATCAGCCCACGCATCTACTGTAACTAACAAGATGAGGAGCAGGAACAAGGTCCTCAAGGCTCTTGCTGGTAGTTCCTGGGGAAAAGACAAAGAGACCCTACTAACCACCTACAAAACGATCGGTAGATCTGTAGCAAATTATGCGGCACCAGTGTGGACGCTAAATCTAAGTGACACAAATTGGAAACACATCCAGACCTGTCAAAATGCAGCCCTACGCACCACCACAGGCTGTCTTTTGATGTCTCATCGAGACCACCTCCACCAAGAGACCAAAACTATGTCCATTAGAAAACACAACATACTACTATCAAAGCAGTATCTAGTTGGTTGCTACCGAAATGATCACACGAACTTTGACCGTATGGTCAGAGCCCCACCGCCACGACACATCAGGCGAAATCTAGGAGAACTCGAAAGGGAAGTTCAACGATTCAAGAGGGTCCCCTTCGATAGCGCTAGCTATAAATCCGCCATCGTTATGCTGCACAGGGAACAAGTACATACGTCGATTGTTGACCTAAATAACAACAAAGTACTTGACGCTCAGCCACCAGACATCTCACCGGATGAACGAAACCTGCCTAGAGCGACTAGGACCACGCTCGCACAGCTCCGTTCAGGCTGGTGTTTGCGCCTCAACTCATACTTGACCCGAATCGACCACAGCATCCAAAACACTTGTCCGGCATGCAACAGTTCTCCCCACGACGTTGAGCACCTTACACCTTTATCGCTGTGGGAGAACCCCATCGAAGTAGCTGCGTTTCTGCAACTTCCTACGGAGGAAATTGAGTCGGACGCGCTGATTTTATTACATACACACTGAAACTAAATTTCTGCATTGCTACAACAACAACAAAGATCAATCCTTTTTCTCTGGCAAAAAAATAAAATTGTGAAAGCAAACATTCCTCAAAATAAACGCGTTCCGCTTGAAGAAAGTGAAAAGAACAACTTATTTAAAAAAAGAAAATCTTGAAATTCCAACGGTAGGAGAACTGAAATAATTTAATTAACTATAATCCACAGCAAAAGCCTCTTCGCAACCGATCCCTCGAAATCAAAGCCAAGACCAAGATAATTAATAGTCGAATCGAACAATTTATTATCCTGAAATAAGTATATAAAGAGTTTAAAGAGTTATAGGTACCTTACAGGCTACTCACGATTTTAGCTCCACGGCTATGACGTGAGGGTGGTCGCGTGACAATAAACAATGAACGAGCTGATTTGAAGAGCTGTAACTTTACGAACCGCAATCCACAGATGCTCAAACCTCCCATTTTCGAAATTCGAAATAGGTGGATGGGCAGAACATCTGTGGAACATCTGTGGATTGTGTCATAGCCACGCTCAATTTAAATTTATTTTGTTTTTACGATGTCTTACTAGTCGACAGTAGGATTTTTTAAAAATAACCTTTTTTTTCTCGAAACTGAAATAATATTAAAGAAAAAGACCTTCTTAAAAAAACGTCTCTCGCAACCGAAACGTTTAAACAACTATTCCAAAATAATTTTTTCCTCAACTAAAATTGTAAAGGGAAAAATATAAATTTGCCTTTGCTCACAAAACGAAACCACTTTTACTAACCAAATTTCTTTTTTTCTTTTTCTTCCAGGATACAGCATGTACAAATGCTGACAAAACAGGCCCAATTTGCAATATGAACTTTAACGAAGCTAAGCGAATAATCACTTCACTGAGGTTTATTCATCCTACACTGAAATTACTTAAAAAAACGAAGATGGCAATGGATCACTAAAATGCAATTCAAACGTATTTCATGTAATTTATACGGTATTTTCATATATTTTGAGTTTTACACACTAAACTCTCTCATTGCTGCGAACAACATTTAAAAACACCCTAAAAACACTAAATGCAAGAAACGTTTAATATACACCCGAAATGTATACGACAAATTATAAATTAAACGAGAAATATTTTGTAAAGGCATAAGTATCATAAAAAAACAAAGAAAAACAAATCGTGCAAAATTTAAAATAAACTTTATCTGTAGAAAACTGATAAAATATGTATATATAGTTAAAGATTAAAATAAAAGCAGTTATCGTATGTCTGTATAAAAACACACACACTTCGTAATTATAAATATTACAACATAGAAATTAATAGTGCGGAAAACTAATTATTTCTTTTCAAATTCATTACGATCTTTTTTCTTTTTCCAATTTTTAATAATAAAATCTATAAAATAAAATTCATAGAATTTGAATCCTTTGATTTTGTCACTTAATTTATTAGATTAACTCCCAAAAAGGAAATAGGTGGCAAAAATGTTAGCTACTTCAAGAAGAAAGAAAATCTGAACCCGGCCTTATTTACACGCATACGTTCAAGTATAGGCTGGATTTGCTCAATCGATAAGCATCTTAAAGATTATTTTCCTCTATTTTAATTTTTTCGAAATAGATGACTCTTTAATTTATATTTTGTTTTTATTTTTTTACTTTTATTTCTTGGGATAAGTGCAACAAGAGTCGGATACTACTAGAGAAATATCTACTACATTTGGATCGTTTTTTTTTTCTGTTAAACAAAATATTCACTTTTTTTATTTATTCGACTAAACTGGGGAAAATCAAGTATTTTAAGTTTAATAGAAAAATATTTGTCAATTGTTTCACGTTGTCACGCAACTTTGTTAAGCATGTATCTGGCACTCAGTTATAGTAAATATCTCAAACATTTGTAAAAATAAAATATATGGTGCAATATACAAACACACACACACACATAATACACAATATAGTTTTTTTTTTGCGAATTCTTTAATGATGCACTACAGGAAGGAAACGAGTAAAAATGCTAAACGCTATACACTTTTCGGAAAAAAAAATAATTGTACTTAGTATGGTTATTACATAAGCAAGAAAAATGAAAAACACTGAACCATTGATACTGTCTTATGTAAGAGCATTTATAATCTGTGATAAAATACTTTAAAAAGGAAACAAAACAAAATCATATAAAGTTAATATTTTCTAAAAGGAGAAATAAAAACTTAAAAAAAAAACTGATAATATCACGAAAATAAATAATAAAAAACAAGCGCAAATAGAGTAGGATGTAGAAATAATTACATGTGTTTTAAAGCAGTAATTGAAATTGGATGAGATGAGATAATCCAAAATAGTACTAAGTAGTAAATGATAATACAAATATGTATTACGTTTTTTTGTTGTTGTCTATATTCAAAACAACCACTTTTGATTATTTTTGGTTCCTTGTATAAAACCCTAAAGAAAAGATGGTTTGCTTTTTCGTAATCGATACGTATAACCAACACACACGCATCTATGTATTATAAATTAAGTATGGTAAATACATAATTTTAAATTGTAAATTTTGTCGTTGGAATCTAGTAGCAAGATTTACCGAAATTCATCTTATCAAACATAAAAATAAATGCTGTAAATATTTTCTAACACAATCAGATCCGAGTTTGTAGAGTTAAAGCATCTAATTGCTCAATATCAGTTTTCACATAATTTTCAAAAAATAAGAGAAAAAATACTAAATAAAAAAGCATGCAAAACATAGGGTAAAAGCTAATAAGAAGACGGAAAGGTGAAAAATAATCCCTCAAATCGGTTGTTGAGTTTCATAGTTTTTTTTGCATAGAACTTGTATTATCATAAATTATCACTTTATATATAATATAGGAGATGCAAATGAATATATATAAAATAAATATCTATAAATGAAACATTTATTATTAAAAAAGATTCAAAAACCTTGGAAATTGTATAAAAATGATAAAAAAAAACAATGAAGAAAAATAGTATGCCGGTAATTTGATTTAAGTAAAGTAAATAAGATATGCATATATAAATATATATATAATTAAATTAAAATGCGTATTCACCCACACATGATACAAATCTTATAGTAAATAGAATTTAATTTATGAAAAAATAATTAATTTGTTTTGTTTTATTTATGATGCATTATCCAATTGAAATTTATCCTTAAAGTCCATCCTCCTTTAATCCTGTTTTTATCGTTTCCCTTTTCATCTTTTCGTTGATATGTTTTTTCCCCAAAGTAGCCTAAACTCTTTTTATCAGTCAGATTTCTAACTCCGCTTCTCGCCTGTTTTCTCACCTCAAAGGGGAATTGCAATCTACAATATATTAGAAATAATATCGCTTATTTAACCATCAGCCCCTAGTTCACTTTATCTAATCCAGAATTCACCTACACCAAAAGAATATTATGGCATTATAATAAGGGGGAAGGGGCTGCTTTCAATCAATACATCAGTGAACTGGACTAGGTCGACTGCTTCTCTACGAAGAACGTTGACTATACAGGGTGCCCCACTTTAAGATCGCCATAGGACTAGGACACACTCCACACTCTGTTTGTGGAAAAATGCAGCCCAAATGAACCCTCTATCTTTTACCGTTACAAAGCTATTACATTTTTCCCAATTCTTGTCAAAAAGATTGACCTACTAGAGAAAACTCTGATTTACCGGCCTATGGCTAATTAAATCCATAAAAACAATATTGATTCAAAAATTACTCAAAATACCCGTTAGAATGATACCCCAAGAGTTTCAAAATCCATTCCACCGCCCGAGATACAAACGTTCAAATTTTAGAAAAAATTCGTTATCAAATTTTGATGGGAAAATTGAACCCATATTTTATAACGGGGCTTTGCACTAAGAGCTCTACAAAATCCCCAAAAGATGGCCCAATCTCTTAACTTTCAAATGACATACAAATATCTACGACTTAGATTTGAAAATTTTCAAAGTGGGACACCCTGTATAAGTGATTCAATTATAAACTTCATCTGGTACGGAATGTACTGCTTCATCCCGCATCGCTTTAAGAATATCAAATTAACTATCACCTCTTGGTTTAACAGAAATTGTAAAGAGGCTATTAGGAGAAACAACCGGCATACCGTGCATATAAACAGCGCCCCTGTGTCGAACTGAGAGAGGTCCACAACTCTGCGCGGAACACCTGCAAATCTATTGTTAATGAGGCTAAATTTCAGTTCGATAGTAAAATCGGGCAAAAAGTTTTCGTTGAGCGAAAAGGTAGCGAAGGCTTCTGGTCACTTGTTAAATCTGTGAAGAATAACTTCAGCTCTTCTTCTGTTCCACCACTTGTACATGATGGGAAAATATATAGTATTTGTATAGTAGTAGTAGTGTAGTATTTGTTTGCTGATATCTTCGGTGCAAGCTTTTGTTTACTGCTCACTACGCAAAATTCACCAGCTATACCCTTATGCGATTCACACCAGAGGCCTTTGTATTTCCGTTCTTGGGAAGTATTTAAAGTACTCTCGAAGCTCGATGTATCAAAATCGGCTGGACCTGATGGCATCTCCCCTTTAGTTCTCAGACACTGCGTTTCCTCATTAGCGAGACCTCTTCAAAACTATTCTATCTATCCTACTCGACAGGGGTATTTTCTTCAACATGGAAGCTAGCTCATGTCCAGCCAATCCCCAAAAAAAAGTGAAGCATGTGATCCCTCTAACTATCGACCAATAGCATTGGCTTCGATCCTGTCAAAGTATTTGAAACCCTGGGTAACAACCAACTTACGACCTAGGTAACCCCCTAGGTTTGGGATTAAAGGGCTGCCGCGGATGACGCAGCACACATGGGCTACCAAAGGGCCCGTTGGGATACCTACCAGGATAGACACCTATCCCATTGAAATTGCTATCTATTGAACCAACCAGAGCTGGCAATAAACCAATAAAGCCTGAGCGGGCTGATGCCACTTAGCTCTTCCAAATGAAGGAAGAAAGAGTTTCCCAGAAAAACCCGCCTCCTCGCAGCCAAGGCAAGACAGGTACAATACCTGGAAAATGGAGGGTACTCTCCTCCTCGTCAGCATTATTGCAGCTTCTACAGAAGTCATTGTAGGGTAAGCGAAGTCTTCTTGCGTGTTCCCCAATGGAACAGTGCCCAGTGATAACATTCACCACCACACCAATGTGCTTCCTATTCAGTGATAATATTGCAGCAGAACGGCCGGGGTCCGCTGTGGGCCATAACTTCTTCATGGTTTGACACGCACCGCCCTCAATCCATCTAGCGCTCGCTTTATTTTTCGCGTTAGAGTTGATAATTTGCTTGCAGATTGGGAAAGGCACTCCGATGTCCCAACGACCATCCTCAATTGAACCAGTCGTCCCAGCCTGAGCAAGTTCATCAGTCACACAATTACCAGCATAAGCACTGTGACTTGGAATCCAGCACAATGTAATTTCAAAGTAACGTCCCATCTCATCAAGAAGCGATCGACAGCTCGTAACCGTCTGCGATGTCGACAGAGCCGATTCAAGCGATCGAATTGCAGCCTGACTGTCAGTGTAAATAGTGAGTTCCCTACCAATTGTGACATTATATCGCAGCCAGGCGAGAGCTTCTGAAATCACCAAAATCTCTGCCTGTAGCACGCTGTAATGATCGTGTATGCGGAAAGATAAACTAACCTTCAACGTCTCCGAAAAGATGCCGGCTCCCACTCCAGCATCCGTTTTGGATCCGTCAGTATATAAAACGATGGAGTCTGGGTGAGTGATTGCCCCAGTTTACCACATGTCCCTTGAGAGAATCTGGCTCACAAAATTTTTGCCAAACATATACTTAGGAGAGATATAATCCTTATATGCAGGGAGGTCAAGATTATTAAAAAAAAGGGCAGAGTGGCCGGAGCTTAGCGCACGCCACTGACCGGTCTCGCGAAGTCGCAATGCTATAATCGCTGCTTGCCATTTAGCAAAAATATCGAGCGGTGAAAGATTTAGAAGCACATCCAGGCCAGCTGATGGAATGGATCTGATAGCCCCGGTTACAGCAATCGCCGCCAATCGTTGCACCTTCCCCTTGAGACTCCTGTGGGAACCCATATTCTAAGCGCCATCCACCAGACAAGAATGCCATGCAAAAGAATGGATCGAAGAGCTGATGTGTACAGCCACACACAACTTATGAGCTATCTTGATTCACACCATCTAATCAGCAATCGACAATATGGTTTCCGTTCTTCGCGCTCCACCGGAGACTTAATGACATAGCTCACCGAAAGATGGAATCGATGTATCCATCAATTTGGTGAAGCTAAAATCATTGCCCTCGACATATCGGAAGCTTTTGACAGAGTTTGGCAACCGGTTTTAGCCGAACTCCAGGCTTTTGGTCTGGAACCAAAATTAGTTGAATGGATTGAATGTTTCCTCTACAGTCGTTCGATTCGAGCCGCCCTTGATGGAGTTAAATCGAATTGCCATACCACCAACGGAGGGGTCCCACAAGCTACCGTCCTAACACCAACGCTTTTTCTTCTGTTCAACAACGATCTTTTCAGTGTGACTTTAAACCACAGAGACATGTAGAAGGAGATGAAACCACCATTTACTGTACACTAAATTCTGGACGTAGTTCCTCTACGTACGAACTAGTAAAAAGTGAACAGAGAGACACACGCCCTGCACTGCACAACACCCGCGCGGTGCATATAGAAGCACAGGAAGCACATGAGATGTCATCCCCTCTCATACTTCTCCTTTGTGAACAATAACATTCCACTTTGTCTCTCTGCCGCGGAACACCCGCCCGGTCCATAGAAGCACAAGAGATGTAAAATTTCCATCCCCCTTCCTACTTCCTCACTTGTGCCGAATTACCTCATTTTTCTCGCTCTTTTTCGTTTCCTTCTAATTCTCTCTTCTGTGTTTCAAACCCAATTCACAGTTTTGAAAATGACAGCACCCTTAATTCTATTTATACTTTTAATTCTGCAACTGACACCTGCCAAAATGCTACATCTGCCAACCGAAATCGCAGGTCTGACTCACTAAAAAGAGATGTCTCAAAAAGCATTGCATTGGGAGGAAGTAAATCGAGTAGAGTTTAATACCTCCAAAACTCAATGTTGTCATATTTCCTATAAACGACGTGCCCCATCTACTGTCCAGCCCATTCTTGTCGATGATGTCAGCATTAATCACACGCCCACACTGAACGTACTAGGTATAACCATCTCTAGTAAACTAAACTGATCTGACCACATCTTCAACATTGCAAAAAATGCAGTGAAGTATCTGGGTTTCATGAATCGTTGTAAAAGATACTTTACACCATCTGATTTGGCCAAATTTATAAGGCCCCCATAAGACCGAGACTCGAATATAATAACCACATATGGGCAGGCGCAGGTCGAACTGCCCTATCCGCATTAGACAAAGTTCAACGGAAAGCCTTCAAGGTTATTGGCGATGAATCCATAACTTCTCGTATCGAGCCGCTTTAACATTGGCGAAATGTCGGTTGTTTATCACTTTTTTATCGCTACTACAACCGCCGTTACTCTGACGAAATATTCTGTCTTATTCCTGAGCTTGGTTTTCCTTTGCGTAACACCCGGCTAGTCTGCTGTGCCCATCCTTACTTTCTTGAACTCAGTAATAGTCGTACTGTTAAATTCTATAAATCATTTGTATCCAGAACAACACGAATGTGGAGCAACCTACCATCTTTTATTTTCCCCCGCAGTTATGTATGTGAAATGTACAACGGTACCTCATTCAAACTCAACCCATCCCAGCCCCAGCGCTCGGTGGCCGTGGTCGTTCGGTCACAGCTCTACGATACTGATCTAGAGCTCGGAGCTCAAATCTCAGCGCAATCAAAAACTGCCTGTGAGTAATAATAGAACTCTCCCAGTGCTCCGAGCTTATCAGTATTAAGACGGCGCGGATAGGAGGTGCATGCTAGCAACTGCACTTCCGAAAAGTAGATATGCTATCGAAATGTCAAGAAGGCATTGAAATGCTAGAGATGTTGACGCGCCCATGCCCCTCGAGGGGTCAAGGCACTTAACACACAACACACAGCCTAATTTCCTTCCTGCCAAGGCTGTGCTCTCGCATTAAAGGGTATCCCCTAAGTTTTAGCATAATCTTAAAAAAAAAACTCCGTTAGCTTTTGGGATGAAATCTCCTTCAGTTATATTTTCCTACTATTATAATAGTAGGAAAATATAATTTTCCAAATTGCTGTGAATATAAACAAAATGTTGTCAATTTATTGAAACACCTAGCCACCAATAAACTCTACGGCATGTACCACGAGAAGTATTTGATTTTCTGCAGTAAACCCGGTTAGACATATAATGTACTTGTATGTATTGTACATGTACGTGCCTACCGTGTTGAATAGAAATAGTTGACACACACTCTTTACTCAATCACACAGACTGTTTTGATGATGTCATTTAGTCTTGTTTTAGATTGTTCTTGACTAACAAATCTTTAAAAGGGTTTTTAGATATTAGACCGACCAGCCGTTAGACCACGCATTAGACCACCCATTAGACCACGCATTAGACTACCCATTAGACCATGCATTAGACCAGCCATTAGACGACGCATTAGACCGCCCATTAGACCACCCATCAGACCAGCCATAAGACCACGTATCAGAGCAGCTATTCCTTTTCAATAATTATATCCTATACCTACCTTATTGTATGATACAAAATGGCTTTTTCTCACAACGAGGAGACTTCGTAGATATAGCATCTATCTATCTAAATACTAAATCCATATCCGTCCATTTCCAAATTCGTATCTATCCATTTTCGTTATTGAGCATGAGCACCATGTGCTCGTAATTCAAGGCGCTTTTGGTGTAATGTACTGCAATACTAATAATTTCAGATAGCATATTTTTTAAAAAACAAACGCGACAATTTTTTTTCTTTCACGACAAATTTACGACAAATTCACGACAATTAATCCACTATACGCGACTTCGAAATTTTTAAGTGGTAATGCTAACTTGATGGACATGGATTTAAATTATTGCATTTCCAGATCTTTCCCTAATTTTTAGTATTAAAATTGTCCCTCGTCCAAATTTCTGGGACACACTGCAATCCAATCTACCGAAAGCCGGACGGCATTTTAAAAGTCAAGTTCGATGACGAACTCAGCTTTCACTTTTCCGATTTAGTTTCATGCACCGTCAATTGCATTGCAAGAGTCTTGCATAAACACCCTGGCGTAAAGACGTTTTCTTTGTTGCTATTTAGCACTGACAACACAAAACAAGTTAAGTTCGGCTTTCGCGCACAAACGTCGCGGCAGTCGGGTGGATTTTAGGCAAGTTGAATATCCATCTTGGACGGCGGTGGATTCCTGAGCTCTCAACTTGAACCCCACACACTACGAATTTTGGATTTGACGCGGGACAAATTGGATTTTGGACGCTAGTGTGTAGCGACTTTAGAATACCATCTATTGTAGAATCACTGTGGGCCTTAGGGGCGATGCAGACTTGCAGTTTTCGGTTAGAAAAAAAAATTGGGCGATGTATACAGTTGCAACTTTTGCCCTGGCACCCTTCCGCGTGAGGCGCCTATATCCGCCGCCATACTCACCATAGTCTAGTCTATTACGCTACTGACTGAGAGATGAAAGAAAAAACCTTGCAGCTCAAAATATTCGACTATTGGGTAAAGATAAGTGGAATTCAACACCCCGATGCAGTGGATAACTTTTAAGCGAAATATGCAGACATTCAAGTGGTCGATCCTGAAAAATGAAAAAGTTGTTTCGAGCCTACATACATCATGAAAAAGTCGGCAATAAACGAATTGTGGTTTTACTCAGACGAAATTCATCTTCGGTGTGAAAAAATCGGGTTTACTGGGTTTAATTGTTCTTTTATTTGTGCAAAAATATGTTTCTAATAGAATGTCTAAATTTCAGCTTCGTTTTTCTCTAAATGCAGATTCCTGTATCAAGGAATATATCATTTGATTTTTTTTCATTAAAACAGCGCGTTTCCATAACGAGATCTTTATTTTTCCTTTTCGAATACAATTGTTTCGAGAGACACTTGCTCTCTTCCTCAGTTCGTGGTGCTGACTACTCAAAGAAGGCTAAACTACATCCTTAAATAATAATACTATTATGATCCTACCTTACACAACTTTTTTTTTTTTTTTTTAAAAAACTAATTAAGAGCAATAAATCCTTACACGACCTTACATCACTAATTAGGCCTGTATCCTAACATTTCATATTTTTTATTTTGGGAAATTTCCTTTACATTACATTAGGTTTTCCCTGATTAACGACCTTCAATAATTTAGATGGGCAATTTCCATCATCGTGGTTTAACAAACGACTTTTCGGTATCCTGCTGATCTCGAGACTTTCCGCTGCGTCGAGTTTGTAGGGTTGTCGGACTGCTCGTAATATTTCGACGTCGTCAAAAACGATCGAGTGTCCCGATTCGACCAAATGCCTCGCAACCATAGACTTAACATGTCGTATGGGATTCTTTCGTCCTAATTCCGCGTCTTTCTTGTGCTCCTCGAATCTCGTAGTGATTAGGCGTCGGGTTTGTCCTATGTATACCATCTCACAGTCCTTACAATTAATCTTGTAGATTCCGCTCCTCTCTGTTTTTCTCAGGTGGTCCTTCGCACTACCTAGACGTGCTTTAAGCTGGTGCATTCTGCTGGTTCCTACTGCATCGATCCGGTGCTTTGCCAGCACCTGCCTGATACGACCGAACATCGGTGAAAAAGTTATCCCTGCTCTGCGCTCTTTTGTAGCGTCTACCTGTGAACCAAGTGTAGACAGACTTGCTCGATCGCTCTGGGTTCGCTTCTTCCGGATCAGGTTGTCAATGAGCTTAGGGCTGTATCCGTTGATACTCGCAGTTTCTTTAATGTAGTCGAGTTCGACTTGGTATCGGGCGGCGTTCAGCGGTGTACTTACTAGTCTGTGCACCATACTATGGTACGCTGCCACCTTATGTTGCCATGTGTGTTGTGAGGTGCTCACGATGGTGCGTTGCGTGCTCGTCGGTTTCCGCAACGGCACGCAACGCACCATCGTGAGCACCTCACAACACACATGGCAACATAAGGTGGCAGCGTACCATAGTATGGTGCACAGACTAGTAAGTACACCGCTGAACGCCGCCCGATACCAAGTCGAACTCGACTACATTAAAGAAACTGCGAGTATCAACGGATACAGCCCTAAGCTCATTGACAACCTGATCCGGAAGAAGCGAACCCAGAGCGATCGAGCAAGTCTGTCTACACTTGGTTCACAGGTAGACGCTACAAAAGAGCGCAGAGCAGGGATAACTTTTTCACCGATGTTCGGTCGTATCAGGCAGGTGCTGGCAAAGCACCGGATCGATGCAGTAGGAACCAGCAGAATGCACCAGCTTAAAGCACGTCTAGGTAGTGCGAAGGACCACCTGAGAAAAACAGAGAGGAGCGGAATCTACAAGATTAATTGTAAGGACTGTGAGATGGTATACATAGGACAAACCCGACGCCTAATCACTACGAGATTCGAGGAGCACAAGAAAGACGCGGAATTAGGACGAAAGAATCCCATACGACATGTTAAGTCTATGGTTGCGAGGCATTTGGTCGAATCGGGACACTCGATCGTTTTTGACGACGTCGAAATATTACGAGCAGTCCGACAACCCTACAAACTCGACGCAGCGGAAAGTCTCGAGATCAGCAGGATACCGAAAAGTCGTTTGTTAAACCACGATGATGGAAATTGCCCATCTAAATTATTGAAGGTCGTTAATCAGGGAAAACCTAATGTAATGTAAAGGAAATTTCCCAAAATAAAAAATATGAAATGTTAGGATACAGGCCTAATTAGTGATGTAAGGTCGTGTAAGGATTTATTGCTCTTAATTAGTTTTTTAAAAAAAAAAAAAAAAAAGTTGTGTAAGGTAGGATCATAATAGTATTATTATTTAAGGATGTAGTTTAGCCTTCTTTGAGTAGTCAGCACCACGAACTGAGGAAGAGAGCAAGTGTCTCTCGAAACAATTGTATTCGAAAAGGAAAAATAAAGATCTCGTTATGGAAACGCGCTGTTTTAATGAAAATAAGTTTCAACGGGAAAACTACCGACAACAGAAGTATATCATTTGATGTTTTTACGAGTATTCGAGTATTTTTTTTTTTTGTTATTATTTATTGACATTTTTATTTTTTGTTTGTTGTACTCTTAGTAGGTATTTAAGTATTAATTATTACGATTCTTTTGGATTTGAGTTTCGCGTTGGAGGCAAGCGGAACGGTGTTGTCTAGGTGGAGAATGCAACTTCACCCTGCTAATGTTATGATGCATATGCAGTTATCAATGTGCACATGATTAGCCCTCTTAAGGTCGCCACACACTAGCGTCTATTTGAACGCGGGAAAAAATGTACGCCCTCTAAGTGTCCCCAGCCCAAATTTCGGGGACACACACTGCAATCCAATCCATCGCGAGCCAGACAGAATTTTAAAAGTCAAGTTCGATGACGAACTCAATTTTTGCTTATCCGGTTTAATTTGACGCACCGTCTATTGCATTGCAAAAGTTTTGCATAAAGACCCTGGTGGCCGCCAACACGTAAAAACGTTTTCTTTGTTCCTATTTAACACGGGCAACTGAAAACATAAGCAAAATTTGACTCCATTAAGTTCGGGTTTCGGGCACAAGCGTCACGGCAGTCGGTGCGGTGTATTTCGAAGCTCTCAACCTGAGCCCCACACACTACGAATTTTGGATTGGACGCGGGGCAAACTGGACTTTTTACGCTAGTGTGTGGCGACCTTAATGTGAATTCTAATTTTATGACACATGAGTACCACTGACGAAATTATATCCAAAAGCTGGTGAAATAGCTGATGATAGTTATTGATAAGTTCATGCATCGCATCAGGTCACTATCAGCAATGTCATTAAGATTAAAAAAAGTAAATGTTTGTTCGGGCCAGAATTTAAATCTGCCCTGCTAACCATAGTTGATCAGCCAATCATTTTTTTCGCGGCGAAGTGGCGGGGGATGAACAATTATTCCAAAGATATTTGTAACCACTTATTTCGATTATGTATCTTTGTTATTATTATTATTGTTATTATTATTTTATGGAAAATAGAGATCTCTTATTGGAGAAGTGGTAGGTTAAAGTTCTGACCCGGGTAAATGTCTTTTTTTTCACCATTTAATTCGACATTTCTTTCTTGAAGGCGGTCTAATGAGTTTGTCAATGACTTTCATTAAGTATATCATGAGCTACAGCGTGATGAATTCATCAATGATACATATGTATCAGTCCATTACATATATCGCGTTCGGTGGCCGTGGTCGTTCAGTCACCGCTCGACGATACTAATCTAGAGCTCGGAGTTCAAATCTCGGCGCGATTAAAAACTGCCTGCCGGCTCTGGCACACTTGAGAAGGAGACGGTGGATGCTGGTAGACAGAATCGGTTTATTGTTGGGTCGGGCTGGTTTTAGCGGACAGGTTGGAGGGGAGTATTTCACTCCTATGTGGTATCAAAACGGGCCCACTCGTGGTCTAAGTGTGTCGTGGGTTATCACGACAGCCCGTACACCTTTAGGTTAGGTTAGGTGAAGTCTAAATCAGTACTTCACTGCTACGTAACATTATTTAATTGACTATTTTAAATATGTACATGTATTTATGATTATATCAAAAGAAACAATCATTTTTTGTACATTTTAGCCACATTATAAAAAAGGAAGAAAAAATCACAATTGAAACTTGGACGTCAATATGTAGGGAGAAGCATCATCCGATGACCTTTGCAAGAGAATAATTTCATGATTTACTGAAACATCTCACGATACAGATACTGTAACGATCTGTGCGAAATATATTGTACATAAAACGAACTACTCAAAATTCGTAAACCTACAAGAGCTGCAGTGATAGAACAGTATCGATATGCAAAAACCAATACGATGTGATGGTAAATTTGGATGACCCCAACCACTGGAGATCCCTGCAACTCCTGCTTTCTATTATGGTCAAATAATATCAAGGCATCTACTACACGAGGCAAGTCGAGTGAATTAACAAATTGATTCTTTGTAAATTTTAGTCATTTTAGGATAAATTTAAATGGAAGGACTACCATTTGAAATAGCATAAGGCGCTGGTTTCTTGATTTTAAAATGTCGGAAAAATACGTATTTTCGCGATAATTATAAAACCGGAAGGAAAAACGGATGCGGACCCTACTTCTTCATGTCAAGCGATCGAACAAAATGCAAGAGTCTGCAACAATGGGTCAGAATTAATACCCGTACAAAAAGGACGACTATGGAAATTTCCCAAAGCTCTTGGAGTGGACGAGTCATTTCGACAAATTACAATTTTTTACAGTTGGTGGTTGAAATCATATCTACTTATTTTTAAGATTGAAATTTTGTATATAATTGTAGTATAACTGGACTGAAATTTGAAATTATATTTAAAACCTATAGCATGTCATGCAAAAAAAAGTTAATTTTTTCTCAATCCTAAGATTATCTTTAGTGTCCTTTTGTAAATTTCGTTCAAATTTATTATCCATAAAATTAATCTTCTCATTCAAAAGATATTATAAAAGGTATCGCTCATCGGTCTTTCATCTAAATATCATTTCCAATAGAATATTTTTTTAAAATATTATTTTTATATTTTAGCGATTGTTCATTTAATGAATAATCCAAAATTAATTAACTTTGTTTCAAGCGTACTTTCTCTTTCAACTTGAAATAAAATACTTTACACGTAAGTGTATGCTCTCTCTCTCTCTCTCTCTCTGGATTCTGTTAAGCCCTTGTGGGCATAGGGCATTAACCACGCCGGCTTTTCATCTCGTCCTGTTCGTCGTCATCGCCTTCAACTGACTCCACGATTTACCTGTTGGCTTACCCTCGACCTCAACTGATCTTCTCCAAGTGTTTCTAGGTCGTCCAATGCGACAACTTGCATCGGTTCCCTGTGGGTTCCAATCGAGGTCCTGCTAAGCAATGTTTTCCGGCCCTTTCGAAGTGTGTGACCTATCCAATACCACGTTCGCCTTTTTGTGGAAGTGTCTATCCTGTCTTGGCCAGTAATGTACAGGAGGTCGTCGTTAGAACTGACCTCCGGCCAGCGTATGTGTAGGATGCGCCGTAGACACTGGTTCACGAAAGTTTGCAATTAGTTGTTATCGCCCTGGTTACCTTCCAAGTTGAACAGCCATAAAGAAGCCCAGATTTTACATTGGTTTCCAAGATCCCGAGTTTGGTATGTCTGGAGATGTTGTCGTTTTGCCAGAAAGCAGTCAAACTGAAAAAATCTGTCCGAACCTTATTGATGCGAGACAGTACAATACATCAGCATCCGCTCCACCATCTTGCTGCTTCCGAGGTAGCAAAAATTGTCCACTTTTTCCACCGTCTGCCACGAAACACAAATTTCGCTCTGTCTTCCTGGATCCAAGCTCAAGTACTTAGTTTTGGCAACACTGATTTTAAGCCCCGCATTGCCACTTTCGCGGTGCAGGGCATCCGTCATTTGAACTAGATGATCCGATACAGTTGAGAGAAGACAAATATCGTCAGCGTAATCCAGGTGTTGAAGATATTCAAACAGGTTCCATCTGATACCTTTGCTCTGATGTTTGTGAAGCGCACTGCAGTGTACGTCGTTAATGGCAATCAAAAATAATATTGGTGACAAAATGCAGCCTTGTCTCACTCCGCTATGTACCTCGAAGGGATCTGAAAGCTTACCCTTGTGTAAGACGTGACATTGCGCTCCGCTATAGGACTCCTTAATGATATGATTTTATATGGCCTTCCAGCTGTATTCCCGGTCAACGCTGTCAAACGCCTTCTCAAAATCGATGAACATGAGATGTAATGGGGATCTCCACTATGCTGATTGTTCAATAATAATTCTGAGGGTGTTGATGTGGTCGCTACATGAAAAGCCCTCGCGAAAACCAGCCTCTTCATCGTTCAGTGTGCGGTTAACTGTATGCTTGATCCGGTTTAAGATTATTTTTGCCATCAGCTTAGAGACTCCGGGGAGGAGGCAAATTCCACGTTAATTATGACAATCCTTCAGGTCACTTTCTTCGGCATCTTAATAATGACGCCCTTTTTCCATTCTTTAAGAAGAGTCTATGTTTTCCAGCATAAGTGTATGTCGCTTTATATTAATTTGCCATGTTATTTTCTCAGCTATACCAAGGGGTCTAAAGCTTTGACAAAGCTTTGACAAATCAAAAACGAAAATCGTTTTGAAAGGAGACACGCAAATTTAATGCAACTTCAAATGGAAATCCATTACTCCACCATGTCTATTGAATTATAAATGCAAACTCGTGATGATCGCCAACAATACGATGGAGACAGGTGGCGCCAACAATTCCATTCTTTTCTCATCTTTCGAATTTGTATCTTGTTTTGAGGCCGATATATTCGTGATTTGGAATTAGCATTTTAATTCACATGAGCTGGAAAGGATTTAGAAAAGTAGTAGCTTTGACAACTCGCTGGCTTTGAATCTATTGCCTATCGGACAGCATTCGGTTCAGGCCTTGGCATACAAACTTGATAGTTATTTATAAAGTCTCACAAGAAGCAGATATTGATGTCCATATTTATGCCAAAGTAAAGAAGCTCCCTTTTGCTCAGAGGTCGGAATATGTGTAGGAGGAAGCGTGGTAGAACACTTTAGAATATAATTTTGGAAACCGTTTAATAAGGTTAATGGGCAGTGTCACACGCGCATCCCGTCTTTACTTCATCTCGTTCCGAAAACGGCGACAAAATCGACAAATCAGTGAGGCTCGGAGTTGGGATCAACCCGATAACTTTCGCCTAATAGATAGACACTGTACCCATCGAGCTATCTTCTTATAAAAAAGAAACAATCTGAACTGTAGAATACTATAGAGCAATAGATTTCCCCACTATCCAAAAACATTGTATACAAAAATGAAGCTACTCGCACATGGTATGCCTATATAGTATACCTACATACTTTACAATACCACCAATTTGTATTCCTTTATAAAAGAGTCATAATCTCCCCAAACGTCCTTGTCTATATTTCAGCAAAACAGACCCGTAATTCAACTCGACCGCGAAACATCGATCATCTTAACTTTTTCCAGCTCTTTAAACCGGCATGACACATAAAATACGTTAATTTAATAAACGTCAGTCGCACATTAATAAATGTCAAAACACAACCGAATCCCAACTGTGTTTTCGGATAACTCAATTATGGCATAGCATGTGCACGCAACTCAAAACACTGGGGGATCAGTGCGCCTGGTCAGCTAAGACTTCTAGACACCCGTCGGGGTTCTAGAGCGCGAAATTTGAAATTCTACGATACGTTTCCAACGAGATCCCAAGTTTCCGCTTCTCTTGGTCTGTTCTGTCCGTCTGGTCCGAATGACGGGATATGAGCACATATCTCTATATTAAAGCGTGTGCTTGATTGCGGACCAGAAAGTAGCCTAACCGACTGTGGCCTACAGATCCTCGAAAGATCCAGGCAGGCACTCAGACACATTCTAGCATTCCAACTAGTTAAGATAACCCAAGATGGTCTAAGATGGCACAGTAAATGGCTTGTTGTTACCTGTCCGGCTAGGCCTTAACTTAGCACGTGAAACAATGGCCACTAATCACGACAAGGATAAGATGTGACGCTTTTGCGCTAATGGTAACGATTTCGCGTCTCGCGCAGTAACATTGCAGCTAGTTAAATTGTGTGTAGTTGCAGGTATCCCATTCCATTCCGTATTTTTCACCTTGGAGGGTGAAGTTTAAGGTGTTGGATAGGGTTGTCGTTTTATCGTTTTTTATGGGTATTTGCGAAGAGTCTTATCTAATGACGCCATTTGGTTTAGTCTGAGATTTGTGATGGCTAATTATTATTGATTAATTTTAATATTAATTAATTCATTTAATAATATTGTATTCAGAGCCTGTAGATAAGTTCAAGAATCTGAATGATGATAGCAGATAGTACTATATTTAATAAAATGAAACCGGTGAGGCAGCCGATATAATCCACGGTGGTTTGCATGCCATGTCCTTAAAACCACTCTGACTTCTGGGATCGCGGAAATAGTTTAATTGCTTCAGCAAAGATCTTATAGGTAAATAAAGCGCCGATTGAGATTACACCTTCTGCCTTTGGTCTGCCTATACTACAGATAGGCAAAGAATGTTTATTGACTTCAGACACCCTAACCATCTTCTAATTTCTCACTCCGAGCAGATTTCTACTGTCCTCTTGGTCGGACGTTTTCTATCGTTTCCTTAATTTTCCGGGATTCCTCGTGACATTAGACACCTTTCTACGGAGGACTTTTTTTTAGTTCGGTGGCTATCCATTCGTTGCAGGTGCCCCGTCCACTGTAGCCTTTGTACCCTGGTGAATTTGGAAACCTCTAGTTCGTCAAATATTTGGTACAGCTCATAGTTGTACAGTGGTCGCACTTGGTCTCATTCGCGCGTTGCTCCAATGATTTGATGGGCGTACCTCATTTCAAAGTCATTTAGCCTTTCTTTCAGAAATCTTAGTGGGAGACTAGATCTCACAGGTGAAACTATTGTTTTATAAATTTCGATCTGAAATTGTTATTTATATTAGTAAGCAACGGCTAGAAGCTTCGGTTGTGTTAGAGTCACTTCCGTCTGGAATTTGGCTTCTTGACTGTCCGACCGAGAGCTTGCAGCATTTCGGTCGCTTCCTTGGATAATGTCGATATGATGTTAATTCTATCAGCCAAGGCCGGTCAAAGGTTAAGGCGAAGTAGGCGGTCGCCTAGGGCGCCGACTCCGAAAGGGCGCCGAAGAGGGCGCCCAAGAGGAACGCCGGATTTGAAAGTTAATTTTGTCAATTAAGAGCTGAATTTAATTCCATTTAGTTATAAATATTTCGCGATTCATCCGATTGAATGTGATTCTCACAGTTCAAATTATCACGCGCGAACGATTTAATTTCGAATCGTGGGCTTCATTCTTCAGTGTGATAGTGACTTACCGATAGGCCTGGCTCTACCATACTCGTATACGCAGATTGTCCATTTGAACAGGGTGTCATTATGTAGGGGAGCGATATCCCCAATCTAATTAATTAAGCGTTACATTTAAAAATCAAAAGGTACCCTTAAGGTAGTTCGGAAAAAGTTTGTTTTATTTTCTTGTGACTGACGGCAGCGCATACTTGCTCGAATGCCCATTTCAGATCCAACAACTAGATAAAATCACACTGACCCTACATTGGACGCCCAATATTTTGGAGCTTTAGCGATAATTTTTCGACTATTTGAAATGGTAAATTTTCACTACTTCATGGGGATTCAAACCGTAAGGTAGCTTTAAGTTCTTAAACGCTTTCGGTTTTAGCGCCTTTTAACTAAAGGTGCTGAGTGCCTAGTCCGTTTTGATTTTATTAACTAGATAAAATCACACTGGTCTCACATTGGGCTCCGTCTATTTTGGGTCTTTTCGGACATTTTTTCGAAATTTTTTTTTTGCTATAAGTGTCACTGATGTCAAAAAAAAAAACCTTGAGATCGTCTTAAGGAACAGATCAGCTTGTCATAACCTTTGATGGGCGTACCACGTCAACAGCTCCATCAACCATCTGTTATATGTAGATGATTCGCCTATTTTTGAACTGTTGATAACAAATACAAGTCTTTGTGAGGTCTGAGGCTAATGATATGGTCGTGTGCAATGACACTAAAGAAAATCTTATTCTTCAAGGAAAGGGTACATGGATGAGATAAGGGTTAAAAGATGAAAAATATTAGGGAGTCTGTAAGGCCCTTGACGATAAATTATTGGTCCCCACTTTGGGCGCCATTTCATAACTTTTGAGGTTTAATCCTAATATTTGCGCTTCATGTACACATTGCTTTACACAGCCAAAATTTCCTTTCCTGTGCCTTTAGTTAGACTTTGACCGGCCCTGCTATCAACACATCTAAATAATTGTTAATCTTCCACTAATTATTTCCATGCCCATAAATATCTTCCTGACCACGTATTCAAGAGACTAAATAGCATGCGGGCCAGCCCATCAACTTGCTTTAGTTTGTTTGGCGTGTTAAAAGATTCCATCAAGTTATTGTTGATTCTGACCTGCGAAGAGCATACTGACTTTGAAATTTTGATCAGCCGCTTTGGTGGTATATCGAAATGTCCATTTAAATTGCAGAAACATTTAATGAACTTCTTCCACTGTGAGTATCTGATCAGTTGATCCAGCTCGAAATCCTCCTTAGTATTCACTGACTATTTCTTCAGCGTATGGTATAATCCTTCTTCCTGTGAGTTTAGTCTGTTGATTTTGCAAAGTAGCCTCGATAATAAATTGTTGCAGTCCAGTTTTCACCCACTCTTTTAATGGATTGGATAGTTTCTTCCTGCCAGATGCCTATTTATCAATCTGGCAATCGGCGTACCAAAGCTTTACCACTCAGACAACTTAAGAAAGCTCGTTTCAGGAACATTTTCAACTTTATAAAGAGTATGCGGAAAATATCTTATTACGTCAGTATACTATCCTGGGGGCAACCGGTGCGTTGAGGCATCAGTCTCATGTTTGATTACCGCCGTTTCGGGTTCAAATCCCGACCACGACGACGTTCGTGGCCATGGATGTGCAGGAGGTGCATGCTGGCAACTGCATTCTCCGAAACCAGTTTATACCAACGAAACGTCAACTGGGCCACATGGAACAGTTGACGCGCTATGCCCCACAAGGGGTTAGGGCAATTGAGTAAAATTCCAATGGTACTTTGTTCGGTCCGACTGCCTTTCCGCGTTTCTTCTTCATCATTGCCTTCATCATCTCCTCCACTGAAAAAACAGCGATATCCCTGGTGTTTGGCTAAACAGCTTGAAAAGCTTCACGCGGAAATTCTTCATTGAAAAGTTCGTCAAAGTACTCACGCATTCTGCTACAGATTGCTGTGTCTTCAACCAGTAGCACTCCTTGTGAGTCTTCAACGTACTTTGGTGCCTGTATCTCTGTAGCGTTTCTTCTCCTTTGGGCTGCGACCTTATAAATCCTGGCATTTTCTTAAGGTTTCTCTGGCAATAACGATCTCTTATCTGCAGTCAGATCTTAAAGGTCCTGATAGAACATCTCGGCTGCAATCGCCTTTGCTTGAGCCACCTTTCGCTTTACTTCCCTCCGGCATTTATCATATGTCTCCCGAAGTTGAACCTTCTCGGTTTCACTGCTTGCCTTGCATGTTGCCCAAGCCTTGAATGCGTTCGTTTTCGCCTGCACTGCTTCTTTGGTTTCGTTATTCCACCACCACGTCTCCATGTTCGTGTGGAATGGGCCTTTCAAAACTCCCAGTGTCTTTTCAGCCGCACCTACTAACATTTCATCCAAAGCATTCCACATTTGCTCCTTCACTTTAGCAATGAGTGGAGTTACAACAGATTCAAAGCTTTCGTTACTGAGACTATGCCACTTGATTTTTCGACTGGCTTGGAGATCGCTTGCGGTCTTGTTCCTCTTTTCAAAATAAATTCTGTCAGTAGCAACCGGTGCTGGGTAACCGCAGATTCACCCAAGATCATTTTGCAGTCTTTCACCCAGCGTCTCATGAAATTTAGACACAGATGAAAGTCTATCTGCGTTGCATGAGCTCCACTGCTACATATGGTTCTTAATGAGCCATGTGTTGAGGTGATCTGCACATAGTCAGGATAGCCTTACCTTCATCATTTCTGGCTGTAGATTGACTACCGCTCCCACTATGGCAATCCTCGTAATCATAGTTCGATTCTCCCTCATGACCATTGAAATCCCCTCCGAAACCAGCTCGATATCTGGTTTACTTTGAAGCAGTGTTTCAACGTCGCTCCAAAATGCCTCTTTTCTACTTTGCTGCAAACCCACTTGGGGAGCGTAGGCACTTATGACGTTCCACACTCTTCCGCAGATAACAAATGTGATACTCATCAAGCGGTCGCTTATCTTCGAGAAACTCACGATGCTGCCAAGTAAAACCGATGATAGAATAACGCCAATCCCGTTTCTATCATTCGAGTTTCCATAATAACACAATTTATACTTTTTGGAATTTGTCAAGGAACGTTCTCGGTCGACTTGGTCATTTCACCACTTGGTCTCCTGCACGCAAATAATGTCTATCCTTCTCCGTTTCATGACGTCCCCAGTTGTTCCAACTTGCAGCCCTCAAATTCTCTACAGTGTACTTGGACTGCCTCATACCGCTCGCCCCCGGAAACCGTCGAGCTCTGACACGAACAATGTTCGCGTTGGGATCACTCAACTGCGCAGCAGAAGTAATGCCCAGCGGGGTAGTGCTTCTAGCGTATTCGACCATAAGGCCTTACATCAATTCTTTTACACCTATCTGGAGAAAGGTGGAGTTGGATGGTATTTTTCCTTTTACATCTGCCGGTGGTCTCCAGACCCGGCAACCCACTCACAAATATGTTGAACAGTGCCGCAGGCTCATCTGAATGTGTTGTTGTTGCCTGCACGTGATCGGTCTTATTAGTCGCCTCGTACGATCAAGGTAGGACTCACCTAGGGGTGCATATTCTAAGCCCGTTACCCCACGGGTGACTACCACGAAAAACTAAAGAGCAAAATGCCAATTGTTCATCTGGCTTTTGGTTTCGTCAACACTATTGTTTGTACTCTTTAGGAGCTGCACCCATGTCGTACAATACACACTGTATACATATAGTGTAGACATTGTACCCAGGGACGTATTCCGATTTAGGTCGGAATACAGCCTGGTCTGGTCGAGCTGCTTTCCCGATGGATTAAAGCAGCTCATGAAGAGAAACCAGAAGATAGGTGAAGAATTGCCTCTATGCTGATTAGTTTTTCGTGGTAATGGATAGCAACCCCAATTCAATTTTGATTTTGATCCCACTCAATTCTTAAATATTTAATATTTTTTAGTTGCTTTGACCCCTCCAGTGGCATGGGCGCGTCAACGGTAGCATATTTTTTGCAGGGTGCTAGCGTCCACCTCCTATCTAAGCTGTTTTGACTGAAAAGCTCTGAACGCTGTAGGAGCTTTCATAGTACCCACAGGTAATTTTTATTAACGCGCCGAGGATTGAACCTCTATTTCTCTACATGCAGCATCATAGAGTTGGCAACCGAGACCACATCACTACAGACCGCGTCACTAAATATCAATGACCAGGAATAGGTTAGCCGATGAAGTTTATTAAAAAAGTGGCCGTTGATATTAATTTCCACGATGTGCCGTTTGTGTTACTAATCGATTTTTCAATTGCAATTAAAAATTAAGAAGCCAATACAAATTTATGGCAACTCTCAACCTAAAACACACATCTATAAAATCCAGTTAATAAAAGAAGTACGCAAAACAAATTTCCGAAACCCAAAAACGAGAAAAAAAAAATCAAATTCTTCCACTTTGAATCTCTGAAGTCGCGCACGAAGGCAAACAGTGCGCAACCTATAAATTTCATATCGCTGCTTGGGGTCTCACGATACGGTCAGATGTTGCACTAAGTTCTAGATATTCGAATACACTATAGAGGAACTTCGATGCAAGTGGCGAATCCACACGAAACTCTTTTCCAAATGATCCATTATAGAAATTCTTTTTTTTTTTGTATCTCTCTTGTCTTTTCCGCTGTACCGTTCCAAAGGAAAAGCAAGAAACAAAACCAAATAAATCCTGAATATCTTTTACCTTATCCGAAAATTTTTCTTCCTCAGTTCACCACGATGGACATTATTTATGCGCCGAAACATTTCAGGAGGGATCACAAAGAAAAAAAGTGAAAAATCTTTGATTTAGGGTCACATCCATCTGCATATATCGTCTGTGGTTCCACACTAGTGGCATATACTATCAGACATCCCAAAATGCTCAATCGCTATAGGTCTTCTACCCATAGGACACAACGATTGTCAACGATTTTCGAGACAAACAGTAGGACGTCTTCAAAGTTTTAACCTTTTCGGCAAAAGGTCAACATCGAGAGGTGTGAAAACGGAATGATGTTGAAAAAGACGGATAAAACTGTTTCCACTACAATAGTGTTTTGTCCTGATTGCGCAGTCTTGCAATTCAATTGAATATGTATCACGAATATGGTCAAAACACATATAAACAAACCATTGAGATTAGCCAGGCTCTAGAACGGTCATTCGTAGTGCCTTATACCACACCAACTCCTTGCCGCAAGTCATTAATTAGAGCGTTTTCTTGTTGAGCCCTTTTAAGATGTGACATAAGGACGGTAATTTGTTCAAAAGCACTCCTATGGATTGCAGCCGATTTTTATTTTGTTTTAACTTTGACATATTGGAGGATTCATTGCCGTTGCACGAGCATCCGACCCATACCAACATACACCACGTATGGGTACGGAGATTACTCCAATTCCGCCGACTGTCAGACCTAAGGAATTATTTATTGGTTTCTTTCGAACCACGATTGTTCCAAGCCCAATTCAATCGCGGTTCCAATTTCAGTATGAATGAGCATTGTCATGGGGGTTAAAAGTCGTGAGCAGTCGAGAAGAATTAGTAGCGGTCGTGGTGGTTTTGTATTTTCCGAATACAATTAAATCGACTACTAATTTATTTAACTATAAAAGTCAACACATTGTTCTTAGACAAATGTGGCTTTGTGACCTTTTATTAGAATTGAATTTATCGTTTTTGCTGTCAACAAAATTAGAAGCCATAGGAGAATTGTGCTTTAGAAGATAAAGATCCATCTGCCCAAACACAATTTGCCCATATTTTTAATAATTGCAAACTATCGCTAGCGTTAGTCTTATAATTATTGCAATTTTACTAAAATGTTTTAAAGTGATTTGGAGCTCTTCTCAGCAAACAACTTAAGGACCTAATCATAACAATAACACTTCTATGATTTTCTATTCATTACTTATCCACATTAAACTAATATATTGCCTTATCCCTTGATATGAATCAATGCCACGAGCCTTTCAAACACACGACCACGTATCATATTTTTTATTTTCCATAGGGGTGGCATGGGTGGTGATTCATGCTTTCCCCTTGTTTCTAAGAAACGGTCATACATATATTGCATTTGACAATTATTGCGAAAAACCCATAAAATATATCCCACGATTATGTCACTCACATAACATGATTACAGAAGTAGATCCCATTGTTGGATCTCCATTAACCAGGGAACTTCGCTCTGATAAATGATGGTTGCAGGGAGAAATAGTGTCCCGGCTACGGAATGGAGTGAGTGCTGACATTGTAAACACAACATTTATATGATAGGAATTTCCACTTTTAAATTGATTTAAAGTAACATTCGGGAATTTTATTGATTTACTCTATGATTTGATCAATGACAAAAAATCGCACACAATTTCTACAAGTGGCAAACCATCGGGCCGCAAGGAGTTTGCAGTAGCATTTATAGTGAACAATTACCTTCACTTACAATTACAATTACTTCAATTACCGCACTTCAAACCCATAAATGAACGGCTGTGTGCGATTCGCATTAAGACTCGATTCTAAAATCTCTGGGTCATCAATGTGCACGCCCCCACTGAATTTAAAGAAGACGCAGTAAAAGACGAGTTCTAGGCCCGCCTTGAGAATCTCTTCGACTAACTTCCCACAAACGACGTCAAATTGCTGCTAACACGAAAGTCGAAAATGAAAGTTGGCACCGGGGGACCACTGGAGGCCACAGTCTCCATGAAGAATGTAACGACAACGGCCAGGGACTTATCGACTTCGCCTGCAGCTGGAATCTAGTCGTAAGCTCTACGTGTTTCTCGCATCAACGCATTCACAAGCAGACCTGGAAATCTCCAGACGCACATACCCTCAACTAAATTGATCACGTCCTCATTTGCAGGAGATGGGCGTCTAGTGTAATGGATGTCCGCTCCTATCTAGGAGCAAACTGCGACTCAGATCATCACTTGGTGAAGGCGACCATCGAGAATCAGCCCTCCCAAAATCTTTGCGGTTGATAAGCTTCTGAGCGATGCTACGGCGGTGGCGTATACTGCCGCCCTTGAGGAAAGACTATCGCCAATGCTACACAACATCAGCAACACAGGCGTCCATGGGTTCTGGGAAGAACTCAAGGGTACCATCAAGGATGTCGCAGAGAAGGTCGTGGGATATAAAGGCCGGCGAGCGCGAAATAACTGGTTCGACGAAGAATGCAAAAATTCACTTGACGCGAAAAACGAGGCCTACAGACAATGCATTCAACGAGGAACCAGAGCCAAAAGAGAAAAATAAGACGAGCTACGGCGAAAATCGAATAGAATAATTAGACGTAAGAAACGTAAATACTTTGACGAGCAGTTGCTGAATATAAACGAAAACTTAGCTAATAGGAACACCAGACAAGTGTACAAAATACAACTGAGAACGGCTATCAACCCAGGACTAGCCTTCGTAAGGACAAGGATGGAAACATCATCAGCGACACAGATGGCATTAACAAACGATGGGCCTCTTATTTTGAAGAGCTTCTGAACCTACCATCTACGAGTAACATCCCCACACAAGAAGCTCTCGACGATATTGTTGATCTAGGCCCACCCATACAACCCCCGACAGTAGAGGAAGTTGATCTCGCGTTGCGGTCACTAAAACGAAATAAAGCGCCGGGCGCTGACGAGATTCCAGCTGAACTGCTAAAATTCGATAGAACGGGTCTAGGTGATGCCATACATCAATTACTCCTGCGAGTATGGGGAGACGAGGAGATCCCAGACGATTGGCGCAGAAGCATCACCTGTCCAATTCACAAAAACGGAGATAAACTGCGGTGTGAGAATTACAGGGGAATATCAGTAGTTTGAACGTCCTATAAAATTTTGAGAAAATTCGGGAAAATAGAATAAAACCGTACGCAGAACGAATCATTGGCGAATATCAAAGCGGTTTCAGACCTGGTCGCTCCACAACCGATCAGCTCTTTAAGGTCAAACTGATACTTCCGAAGTGCTGGGAATACAACGTAAACGTATAGAAAAATCTTTGTCGACTTCAACTGCCTAGACGACCGAGATCTCGTTGGGAGAGCTCAATATACCTATATGTGGACGCCGAGCAGCTACTGGGCTTCCAAGATTGGAGGACGCGGTCACGTGACTGAGATAATTGGAGGACAACGATCCAGGCGGCCAAGGCCCGACGTCGGGCTGTCGCGCCACGATGATGATGACTGAAGAAGGCAGCACGTGGCTGCCGAAACAATTGTTTGCAATAACAAAAAATAAACTCGCAGCATAAGGAACAAACTCTAATGTTTTATTCATTTGTTAAACTGTCAGAAATATGGACAATAAATTCAATTTTTACCTATTTTTTACATTATATATTGTACTACAATACCTTTTTACTTATCTTACGAAAAAAATGTAAAAAAAAATATTTTTTTACATGAAAATGAACAACTCTGCTTTCAAGTTGTCTATGACTTTCTTTGAAAAACTTTTTGTATGTTTTTGATTGACTATCCGATTGACTCTTGTTCTGTGAACTTTTCGTGAATTGAGGTGGCTAGTAGCTCAGTGCGTTGAAGCGTCAGATGATATCTTATGCTACCGGTCAGTTATGGGTTCGAGTCCAGTTCACATCGTGGACCTTACGGTTGCCATTCAATAAACTTAGTCATATCCGTTGCTGTTCTGTTTTTCTTTTCGGCGTGATACGAGTACAGCGCATTTACTTGTTGTTTTCAGTATCAGTGCAAAGATGGGACGTGGTGAAACAACGCGTACAAACTCTGAGTTTAAAAGCTTTGAGCGCTACTCGCTGGGAAAGTCGAGTAGAAGCGGTGAAGGCAATAAGATACCAAACCAAAGGTTTTTATAACGCTTTGATTCCTATATTTGAATCTGAAATAGGAGACGCTGCTTCAAGGCACGAGGCGAAATCATTTGCTACTAAGTCAACTCGATTTGAATTTCTGATCTCCTTGGTTGTATGGTACGAAATATTATTCCAAGTGAATATTGTCAGCAAATCTATACAGAGTCAAACAATGGACTTCGAAACCGCTGCTGAATCGATGAGACAATGGGTGCATTCGGGCGTCACGGAAAACAGCGTAATGCGCTGCATAGAAATAGCGAATTCCTAAGCAGCACATAACAATTTTTTTTGTGACGCCCGAACGATAAGCTGACTCACTTGTCAAATGACAAGTTCAGTTTGGCATTCTCTCCCTTTCGTAATTATGTGTTGTTCTTTTCTGCATTGTAAAAAACTATAAAACAATGGAGAACGCACAATTCAGTCGACTAGGAAATGCCATGTTTGTATTGACATGCCTGCATTCACAAATCGGTAGCACTACTTGAGCGCTCCTATTTTTGTCCCAATTTTGCACTGAATGACAACAACAAAAATGGGAGCGCTCAGGTAGCGCTATGATTTGCGAATGCGGGCCGTTCGTTCGAACTGTCAAATCTCCGCTAAGCCAAGACAGCGAACAAATTTTGTGCTGCCTAAAAGTGTTAGCGCCTAGCTATTTGCGCTAAGTTTAGCAGTGGTTTAGCGCAGCATTCGGAGTACAAATCACGAGGCAGCACTTAAAGCTAGCTAGCAACCATGACTCCCGAATGCACCCAAAGTTAATTTTTGTTTCTGAATACAGGGAAAAGGGCTTTGATTCGGCTATAATCACAGCAAAGAACTTGCCGAAAGCCTTGACGTTGATGCTTGCTTTCATGACTTAGTACGACGGAAAAAGAAGAAGATGTTCGAATACGAAAGCCAAGACGGAGCCATTAATTTCAGCCCTTAGGACCGTTTTCGAAGAGAGTTCTTCAATGTGATGATTGATACTATATCAAGATTTCTTTACGATTTTTCTCAGCTCTCAAAATCGATTGATTCTAGGAATGAGTCTCAAATACTGTCGAAATGTAAGGATTTGCAGCCTGCTTTAACCAATGCAGCTGACTCGGACATAAGCAATACCTGGTGGGCTGCTATCGAAGTGATCACCCTAACTTCATCCTCATGGACAAGACGCCGCCGCCCAGACATATCAAGCGCGACTTGAGGGACCTAGAAAGAGACGTCCAGAGATACAAAAGGGAACCCTTTGATAGTAACACACATAGGTCGGCCATCGCAGCAATACATCGAGAGGAGGTCAATAAGTCAATAGCAGGCTTATGTTCGAATCCAGTTTTCTCATCCATACCACCATTGATATCTCCGGAAGAGGAAAGACTTCCGAGAGCTACGAGAACAACAATCGCCCAACTTCGGTCAGGCCGGTGTTCACGACCGAACTCCTAAATATCTCGCATAGACCAGGACGTCTCAAACATCTGTCCTGCTTGTAACGGAACCCCTCACGACGTAAACCATATCTTTCACGGCCCAGCACCCACCCACCTGACTCCTAGGTCGCTGTGGGAGAACCCAATAGAGGCAGTTAACTTTCTATCCCTCAACACCGGGGATGAAGACGAAACCGTAGGCATGTAACAAACAAACACATCGAATTCTGACCATTGCTACAGCAACAAAAACTCGGACATAAATGGTTTAGAACTATTCAAAGAATTAAATTAGAATCGATATGTAGTCCCAAACTCGCTGATTAGCCCCAAAGACGTTTTAGGATTCATCGTCGAACAAAATGTAAATGACACATTCACCTATTCCCTAACATCTGGATATCACTTCGTATATTATTAACGCTGCCAATTACTGTCGTGAGTAGAGAAAGAAGCTTTTCAAAATAAAGCTAATCAAAACATACCTTCGATCAACGATGGGACTGGAGAGACTGAATTCTTTGGCGTTACTATCAATTGAGAACGAAATTGTGCAAAATCTGGATTTAAGTACGCTAATTACTGAATTTGCAAAAACGAAAGCACGAAAAGTTAATTTTGTTTAAATTTATATTGAATTTTATACTATGAATAATGTATTGAAATTTGTTTTGATTTTCTTAATAATAAAATTTAATGATAATTTAATTAAAATTTTATTAAAACATCCTATAGAAATTTTTTAAACATTTTCATCTCTCGCCCCGAGCGTCAATCATCATACGGCCGGCACTGCTCAGAATACCATGTAAATATCAACCATCTCCTTACCGGTCAACATCGCCTCCTGCTCGGTGACTTTAATGCTCACCACGATCTATGGCACTCCAACCTTAATAACGACGTCAGAGAAATCTCAATAGCAGAACAGCTTGACCGCTCTGACTTCTGTATTCTGAATGACGGCACCCCTACTCGCATCGCCGGTACATATTCCAGTTCTCCTGATATCACGATTGCCAGTGCAAGCCTCATAAATAAAACTCAATGGGAGCCGGTACTAACACCATCTATCTTCAGACCATCAACCATTCGGGATAAGGCTTGACAAACCGACAAATATCATATCTGCCGAACACCGCACGTTTGTCGACCACAATAAGGCTGATTGGAACGGTTTCCCCTCCTATACCAACGCTAAATTCCTCGCTCTGCCAACGCCAACCGACGTTCGTACAGCCGAATCCAACATAAGGAAAGTCCTGAACAAAGCGGCTACGAAGTTCATTCCTGCAGGACGGATTCCGAAAATTCGGCCCAACTTTCCAACCACTGCCGCCAGACTGGCAGACGAGAGACACAGCATCAGGAGCGTAAACCCGGACGACCCCAGAATTCACGAGATGAACTGCGAGATCCAACGGCAAGTAGCCAAACGCAGGAGGTCAAAATGGAGCACCCATCTGAATAACTGCAATCTAACCATAGGTTTGAGCAAGTTATGGTCGACAGTCCGTGCCTTTCCAATCCATCAAAACAGAAAGGGAACGTCGCCATTCAGTTCGGTGAAAATTCAACAAGTGACGCTACCCACTGCGAAAGTGGTTTCAATAAACAATTTATTGAACACCCGCACCTGACAGACTTAAGCGCGAAATTCGTAGGAAGATTCACAACCGAACCACAGACAGCATACGTGCTTTCACCACGGACAAAGTAGTTGCAGCTATAAAGAAGGCGAACAACTCGATAGCATTGGGACCTGATGGCAATGACAATGCTCAAACGCCTAGATCTGCCAGCCGTCAACTATCGCACGGCTACTTTCAATCTATCCATCTCCTCGCTGATCGTTCCAGAAATCTGGAAAAAAGCTAGAGCGATCTCAATTTTGAGCCCTGGGAAGAAAGCGACACTCGGCGAATCCTATCGTCCCATAACTCTCTTGTCACCAGTTGCCAAAACGCTTGAAGCACTAATCCACCCTGTTCTTACGGCCCACATCCAGCTCGCAGATCACCAGCACGGCTTCCGAAGCATTCACAGTACGACCACGGCCTTGGATGCCATTACATCCCGCATCTACAATGGCCTTAACCAGGCTCGTCCACGTCGGAGAACAATTCTGGTGGCGCTCGACCTGTCGAAAGCCTTCGACACTGTCAGCAATTCTGTCCGACATCAACTGTTCATCGCTTCCGACGCAAGTAGTTAAATGGATTGCTAACTATTGCGCTGTCAGGCAATCCTATATGGAATTTGGGAACAGTAAATCGAAGCTTAGGAAGGAAGAGTTCAATCTCTACTTATCAGGACTCCCAACACCACCAGAGGCGATCGATATCATCTCCTACGCTAACGACTTCTCCATTCTGGCAACAGAGCCGGTCTGTTTTTAACAAGTCGGTTTTCGAGTACTCGAGTACTCGGTCGGTTTTTTGGTGAATCGGTCTTTTAATAAGTCGGTTTTTAACTCGTCGGAGCCGGTCGGTTTTTAACCAGTTGGTTTTGAGTACTCGGTCGGTTTTTTGGTGAATCGGCTTTTAATGAGTCGGTTTTTAACTCGATTTTTTTTTTAACCATGAGCCATTCTTTTATGATCCGGTTGACCTCATAAAAACATAAAACCGGTCTTGAAATCTGCGGACTAACAGGTCTAGATTAGACAAGGTGTCCCTCAAAGAGGAGTTCTATCCCCCAACCTGTTCTATCTCTACTTTTCAGTACTCGAAACGCCACCAGAGGGAGTCAATATCATCTCCTACGCTGACGACTGCGCTATTCTGCCAACAGGGAACAACATAGCGGAAATGTGCAAACACATCAACGGTTATCTTGAAGAACTTAACTCGTTCTTCGGCTTCCAAATCCTCGGAAACCCTATTTACCATCTGGACGAAGGAAGTCAAACTGCAGTTTGGAATCTCGATTGGAAATCATCCAATTGCAACTATAAACCATCCTAAAATCCTAGGAGTCACGCTGGACAGCATGGCCACATCATCACCCCATGCCTCACCCGTGTGCGAAAGGATGCGTAGTAAGAACAAAATCCTCAAAGCCTTGGCCGGTAGTACCTGGGGCAAGGACAAAGAAACTCTACTAGTCACATATAAAGCAGTCGGAAGATCAGTGGGTAACTGCCGCTCCTGTATGGTCACAGAATCTCTGCACACACAGTGGAAAAACATTCAAGCGTGTCAAAATGCGGCTCTACGTACTGTCACCAGGATGATGCCTTCAAGGGACCACAACCAGCTTATTGCCAAGCAATACCTGGTGGGTTGCCACCGAAGTGAGCACCCAAACTTCAACCTCATGGACAAGACGCCGCCCCCAGACAAGTTAGGCGCGACTTGAGGGACCTACAAAGAGATGTCCAGAGGTACAAAAGGGTACCCTTTGATAGCGGCGCACACAGGTCAGCCATCGCAGCGATACATCAGGAGGAGGTCCTTCAATCGATTACGGGTTTAGGTCCAAATCCAGTTCTCTCGTCCATACTAGCAATGATATCTCCGGAAGAGGAAAGACTTCCGAGAGCAACAAGATCAACACTCGCCCAACTTCGGTCAGGCTGGTGTTTATGACTGAACTGCTATCTATCCCGCATTGACCAGGACGTCTCTAAAATCGGTCCTGCTTGTAATGGATGCACCCATCCACCTGACTCCCAGAGGTGGAGGACCCAATAGATTAATTGAATAATTTTCTGTCCCTCGACACCGGGGATGACGACGAACCGTAGGCATATATGTAGCTTAAACTTACCAACACACCGAATTTCGACCACTGATACAAGAACAACCAGGGCCGTCGAGAGGAGGTGCGGAAGAGGCGAATCGCCCCGGGCCCGTATTTAATTGGGGGCTCGGATATTAGAAAAATTGAAAATAACAAAAAAATTTTTTTTTTATCATAACACATTTCATCTAAAACATTTCATAATCCCATAGGCAAAGATGCATTAAAAATGCAGAGTATGCGAAACTCGCGAACCACGGATTTTCTTTTGATTCATCTTCAGGAGATGATGTACACCTAGAGATAGAATGCCAAAAGTCAGCGATGTCCTCTGGGCGGAGATTGTGGTGAATGAGCAAAATTGGCACTATAGTCGTAGTCCATAAGGGACTCCCGGTCCGCGAATTTTGCTTACTCAACCCCCGTCAGTTCCTAATATAAAGTCTGTATGTATTTGTTTTACGGAATTCAACGTTTTTTTTTTTTTGTATTGCAATACAGGTAAGGAATAAAACTCATAAAGTTTATACAGGGTGTTCGTCGTCCGGAAAATGGTTTTAGCTCTAAACTTTTTCTCATCACTTTTTCACGGATTTTCGATGAATGTAAACTGCAATTTTATTCTAAAATATTATTCTATGATTTTTTTTAAAGCTGAGTTTTTAGTGCGAAATTTTTTTGATTGAAAGTTGCATGAACTTTCCGAATTCTTTCAAACGCGAAAAAAAAATGCGAGCAATAACTCTCATCATTATTATATCATATTATGGGGCCCTATAAAAGTTGAGCCCCGGGCCCGGATTTTCTCTCGACGGCCCTGACAACAACAATATACCTTCGGGTCGCAGTGCTTAGTGTCCTTTCGGGCCAACCGCCCTCCACATAATCTAATGTAGGGGAGCGTGGGGTAATAAGAGCGGCCGGGTAATTGGAGCCTCCCCAGAAAACTCTACTTCTAGTGGTCGAAGCACGTATACACAAACTCTCGCGTATCGCTCTCCCACTATAAGTATACCGTACGCCTCCATGCTCGCTCAGTTTCACCAGAGCACTCGTGAAGTGATAATCTCTTTTTCGCACCATTTCGTTGTAATAATTACCGGTGTTTGTGAGTGAAGGTAAGTGTAAACAATTGTCATTTTTGCAGTTTGTGTGTTTAATTGATGATGACAGTGATGTGAACTATAGGTTAAAGTAATTAAACTCGGAAAATATCGCATAGTTTTTTTCTCATTCGTCTATTTTTGAAAAATCATTCAATGGGGTAATTGGAGCCGGGGGGCTCCTATTACCCCACAAGTGATAGAAAAAGCTACCATCGCTTTTTGTTAAACATTACATTTTTATATTCCCAGATGCCTAGAAATCGACCAAGGACAACGACGAGGGGGAGTTGGACTGTGCAAACTCTGGAGGCGGCAATAAAAACTATAAAAGAAGGCAACTCTGTTCGTCACGTTTCTCAGCAGTCTGGCATACCATATAGCACTCTAAAGAAGAGGTTCAGGGCGGCACAAAACAACGATGCCTCACATACCAAGCCCCCAAAAGGTGGAAGGAAACCTATCTTCAGCGACGAAGAAGAAGAAAGTCTGGTCAAACACCTTCTTGATATGTCCAGAATGTTTTTTGGGCTAACGGCAATGCTGTTCCGAAAAACTGCATATCAGTTTGCTGTGACACTGGGCGTGCCGCACAGATTTAACAGTACCAAAAAAATTGCAGGAAAGGATTGGTTGATGGGCTTCTTAAAAAGACACCCTGAACTAAGTATTAGGAAGCCGGAAGCAACAAGTATTAATAGAATAGAAGGCTTCAACAAAGCAGAAGTGGATCGATTTTTCGCGAATTTAGAGCAAGAAATGACAAAACACAAGTTTGGCCCACATCAAATTTTCAATGTTGACGAATCTGGATTTTTAACTGTGCAAGAGCCCGGAAAAATCCTTGCACCTAAGGGAGAAAAAAGAGTGGGAGCAGTTACTTCCTGGGAAAGAGGAAAAAATATCACTGTGATTGGCGCTATGAGCGCCTCTGGCTCTTTCGTCCCACCACTATTTATATTTCCAAGGAAAAGGCACTCGCCTCTCCTCGAAAGAGACGGCCCATCTGGAGCGGCGTATGAGTGTACACATAATGGATGGACGAATGAAGAAATCTTCGTGAAATGGCTTTATCATTTTGCAGTATTCGTAAAACCCAGCGAAGACAACAGGATCCTTTTGATCTTAAATAATCACAACAGCCATTCGACAAAGGACTCTTATGACTTCTGTAAAAAAAACTTTATATCGATGGTGTCCATTCCCCCCCACACTTCTCACCGCCTCCAGCCTCTTGATGTCACATTCTTCGGACCTCTGAAAAAAGCCTACAACAGAGTGTGATCTTTTTATTAAAACAAGGAATTTGACAAAAATCACTCCGTACGAGATTGCTGGTTTGTTCAACAAAGCTTACGCTAAAGTTGCTTCTTTGGAAAAGGGAATATCAGGATTCCGTTCAACCGGGATATTTCCTATGAATCCAGGCGTTTTCAATGCAGAAGATTTCATAATCTTGGAGCAAGCTAGAACATCGTCGACTATTTTAGATCCTCAGCCATCTACAAGTCGCGCGGCTGACGTTCGTGACAATGATCCCAAATTATTCAACAAAAGCATTCTTCAGATGATATCACCACCTCCTCAGATAAAATCTTCACTCACAAATAAGAGAAAGAAACAGCACTCAGAGATATTAACCAGCACTCCAATGAAATCGGTCCTAGAAGAGAAAATAAAAAACGGCAGATGAAAGAAAACAAACCAAAGCAGGGAAAAGAAAATGCCAAGAAACAAAAAAGGATAAAAGCTCCACAGAAACAACGAAATGCGAAAATTGAAAAAATTACGAAAAACCTTTTCCACGCCGATAGTTCGAGCGATCCATCTATAGATAAAGCTAATCTTTGCGATGACAGTGACAGTGGTGACGATAATGACGATACAGAGGAGAACTTCTGCATCATATGCAATGATGTCGGAAAGAATGACGAGCTTTGGTATCGCTGCAGACTTGGCGGTCACTGGGCTCACGCTGAATGCTGCGACTGCGAAAACCCTGAGAACTTCTATTGCGATTTCTGTCTTAGTAAATAAGTTAATGTAGGTGATTTCGTAAAACGGAATTTTCTCTTTACTTCTTTTTTCACTAAATTTTATGTAACAATAATTACTGAACTGGGTTTGTCTAATAAATGCTATAAAATTGCTTTCATAGTACATTTTCCTCCTTTTTAAATTGTGACTTTTGACCGTGTGGCTCCAATTACACCTATGAGAGAAAAACGGCTCCAATTTCCCCGTTGGTGGGGAAATTAAAGCGATTTCTACTGTTTTTTTTGAATAATAATTTCGTTCATTTATACCTAAAATTAACATATTAATTATCATGAAAAGTAAAGTCAGATAAATTTAATATCATGTAGAATTGATTTCAACTAAAAAAATGTATTAAAAGTTAGGTTTATTTTCTGTTTTCCTTACTAGGCTCCAATTCCCCCACTCTCCCCTACTTCTTTCCTATTTTAATTCGTAATATTTGAGCAAAAAATTAATGTTTCTAGGGTTTTCATTACAAAATGAAAACTTAATTTAATTTTCCTGTTTCAAATTTTGCGAAATAACTTTTCTTTTGCTTTCACATCAAAGTCTGAGCACGTACATTCGCATCACAACAAATATCCAATACGATTTTTGTCGAATTTAAAAATGACAGACTAAGTAAAGCGAGGGGAGGAAAGATTTCTAGTTTTCTCTGTTTGTTCTTCTCAGCTACGTACATATTTCATTTAACAATTTTACCTGATCTCAACCCTTTGAAGCTTCACCCCCGGGCCCGGATTTTCTCTCCACGGCCCTGCCCGGAATCCCATACTTGACACATTTGCCACAATTGAAATTAAAAAAAATTATACAAAGTATGTACATACATACATGCATCGTGCACTTTGTTTATTAAAAAAATGATTCTTTTTATATAAATATGCAGTATGTTATAAAGCGGCAGAAAATATCGACCACATTATACATAACGTATTCACTGGTTTACTTTATACGACTTTTTGTCGCTATTTAGCTATGTATTAAACATGCCGCTTGTTAAACAACAAAATTTCATCTCATCATACCACATAATTCTTCGTTCAATTCAACATTACGTTTATCTTTTCTTTGACACCGCCACTGTATTTCACAATCTTATCAGAATCGCCACAAAAGCTTGGTTCTAATTAGAAACTCAATCACTTAAAATTGGTTTGAACCCGAACTAAATAAAAACGTAGAACTTGGGTGCCCGTACGTTAGATGGAGCTGAAAACACCGTGAAGCGAATTCTAAGAGCGTGTGAAAAAGTGAAAAAGTCGAAACAAACACAAAAGCAAACACCGACACGAGCACGAAACCCACTCCAGTGCATAATGTGCCCATTGATGGGCCCGGCATGGCAGGTATGTAACACCAACACAAAAGACGAGTCTGCGGGTCTCTCTCGTGCATACACGCGATTACCGATAACACAAACACATGCGCATGGACGCCGGGTCCCTAATCAGCCCGAGCACCGGTTCCAAGATTTCACAATTGAAATGTGTTCACATTCACTTTTCACCTTCCGCGGAACACGTGGCTGCGACGGAGGCCGATTCATTGGCGTGGTAATTATAACGTGCTACGCCACGATATGTGGAGAGTCACTTGCATGGATACGCGACACGACGTCCGTCTTCTTATGAACGTATCCCAAAATAGTTGTAAACTTGAGCGACCAGAAACCAATCACAACAGAGAAAACGGCCCCTGGACGCTAAGATGGAGATGGTTGGACGTGGAGTGGAGTTGTTTGTGAATGGACAAAGTTGTTTAGTTTAGGTTGGGTATCATCTGCAGCACTGTGTGTATGTGGCCATTGATCATTAATGATGATTCTGTAGTTGCTCTGCTGACCGGTAAATTTCTTGTGTGGCTAGCACATGGTGGTAATGCTTTATACTCCAATCTCTACATTTAAATCCGAAAGTGAACCAAAGACTAAACATTATGGTTAATTTTTGAGTGAGCCACCAAACCGAAATTCCTTTCGTAAGGTATAGGGATAGGGGGTCTAGAAAAGCTTAACTTCAAGTTTTCGACCTCTGATTCGTATGTGGCTATTTTGCTAGAATAAAAGAAAAACGGCAAAAGAAAAGCTGTTTTAGGGTTTTGTAGTAGAAACAAAACTTATGAATTAGGCGAAACGTCCGCCTGCCTGCGCATTAAATATCTCACGAACCGCCAGAAGCGGATATAGGCATGGGCTACTCCCCAGGGCGGCAAATTTTTTTTTGAATTTTTTAGAATATAATTTAAAAAAAAACCTGGCGCAGTGAAGCCAGAGGAACTGATTTTTGATATGGGCTAATTCGGGATCATTTATGCGTTTATGTACGAGTATAATAAAATTAAGATATGGGTGGGATACTTAACTGCAGTTGTAGTACCAAGTGCAGCTGCAGAATTTTCTATTTCGATATTTGCGGTGATATTTTCAGATAATGAAACTTTTAACTGTTCGATTGATTTTACTATATGAATTTATCTTCAGTTTCATTTTAAGTTTCATCAAATGAATGCCTTTCGTATACTTAGGTAAATCTTTAAACGCTATACTGTCGGATTGGCGTCTGAAACGTTTAGGACGAGTCTGGACACGTTTCTTTTTGCGGATCAATTTGTGTATTAGCGGAGTAAACCACACTGGACCCTTCCGGGTATTATAGTTAGGTAATGGAACAAACTTGTAGAAGATGTTGTATAGGATAGTGTAGAAAGTTGTCATAGCATTCTCACAGTTAAGATCCTTCAGAATGAAATACCAATTGATTTGACTCAGCCTTTCATTAATAGAAACGTAATTAGCTTTCCTGAAGTTAAGTCTGGAATGATAAGTCTCTGAGAGAGAGGGTGACAATTTAATGTTGATCTCATGAGCAATAGCTGGATGGTAAGGATCACAAGGAATATAAGCAGGAGTAGGAAAAGAAGACGACAGAAAAGACAAGTTAAGATTGCTTAACACAAGATCGAGAGCACGATCCATAAAGTTCAGAGTTAAGTGGAACTGTATAAGGTTACAGAATTCCATGAAGGATGTGAGCGACCTTGACATGGAAGAAGGAGACCTGGCCTATCAAGCTATCTAACATTGGGAAGATTGAAATCACCACAGATTATACAACAGGAATTAGGAAATAAAATATTAACAGTATTAGATAAGTGATCAAAGAGACTATCATAAACAGCAAATGTGGAATTACAGGGGACGTAGACACAAACAACCACAAGCGATGTGGAGGTGGAAGTAGGAATATTAACGGTAACACAATCATAAGGTTGAGAAAGGCTAGAGGAAAAAAAAAGAACATTCAATGTAGTTCTGGATAGCAACTAGAGCTCCACCACCATTTGTCAGTCCATGTATTTCGAAGTTTCTATCACAACGGAAGATCTACTGCTGATAGATGGATTTAACCATGTTTCGGTCAAACAGATAATGTCATGAAAAGATGTTAGGTCAGAAACATTTAAAATTTGGAGCTTGGTGCGTAACCCTCGCACATTTTGATAATATAGAGAAAGTGAAGAAGAAGAATTATTTAGGCTCTGACTCTTACTGTACATTTTTTGCATTATTTTGGAGTCGTTGGTACGCGTTGTCGTTGAAAATTTAGTTTAGTGAATTTCTTTAAAAGAATTCACGGAGGCCAGAAAGACGCCTTGTATGGCATTTGCAGATCATGTGGAATGGTCACCTTGAACGAAGAGACCATCTTGTTTGGAATTTTCTCCTTGGTCAATTTCTTGCATGTTAGTAAGACAGGTTCTAAACCAAAACAGCTGAAACTTTTTCCTGAAACTGCACCGGAAGCTATTCCTCGCTAATTTTCATCAGTTAGACAAGTTTCGCTCAACTAGCTTTTTCCGCTGTAAATTAATTGTGTTCCCAAAATTTTGCGGTTATATACCTGTAATTCGGTAACAGACTCATTGATGTCACTGAAATTAAGTAGGAACCCAGTCTTGACGTTTGCGCACAAATTAGAAAAGTTTCACTCAACTTGCTTCTTGCATTATAGAGTTATTTTGCTTAAAAATTTTTTGTTATATGGCTGTAACTTTTGAACCGTTTAATGCATTTTTCTGAAATCAGATAGAAGTCGAGTCCTCATTAATATCCACCAGCTGGATAGGTTTCGCCGAGCTAGCTTCTTCCGTTGTGTAGTTATTTTGTTAATAAAATTATGCCGTTATATAGCTGTAACTTTTTAGCCGCTTGGTGGATTTTTGCTAAAACTCAATAATAGGCTAGTTCTTGTCAACGTCTACTCACTGGGCAAGTTTGGTTTAGGCAGCTTCTTCCGTTATGGAGTTATTAGGCTCAGATACGTTCGACGTTATATAGCTGTAACTTGTTAACCACTTTATCGATAGTGCTGGATTTCAATAGCTCCCCACTGACATCTATCAACTAGAAAAGTTTCACCTTGCTTATGACTTCCGTTCGACTGTTATCGTGTCCACAACATTTTGCGGATAAAGGACACTAAAAAAAATCTAATGATGCCAATCGATTCCTGGGATCATGAAACGTAAAGAAAACCAACTCCGGGGTCGGAACTCGTTATTGAAGGAGGGTCGAATAACTGATTTTTTCTTCAAAAATCAGTTAAAAATAAACACCAATTACGTTTTACAATACCAGCAACAAAAAAGGCTAATTTCTGGCGGAACATGTTTCTTATTAGGTTCGCTTTCTTTTTTCTTTTTTGTACTGAGCAGAGTAGAGCAGGCTCATCGGCAAAAGAAAAAACGCTATAGAGCAGATTAAAGTAGAGAAGACGAAAAAAGGGCATGCAGGGAATGTGTCTTGGTTAAGTTAGCATTCAAACATCAACTCAAATTTCAATCTAGATCCAGGTCTGTGAAGTTGTCACCTCGAGATGATTTTGTTTCCATGCAAACTGGCTAAATCGTTTGCCCATCGTTAGCCAACGTTTGCCCAGGAAAAATTTTCGTTTGCCTACCTTTAGAAAAAAAACTTATTAGCAAATGTATTTTTTAAAGGTTCGGAGCCACTGAAAATCCAAACTACGATTTTTTGCGATTTTATACGCTATTTCGTTTGCGCATCGCAAGCCCAGGTTTGCCCAACCATTAATTTCGCTTCTCTCTAATTGCCTTGACCCCTCCAGGGGCATGGGCGCGTCAAAATCTCTAGCATTTCTATGCCTTATTGACGTTTCAATAGCATATCTACTTTTCGGAAGTGCAGTTGCTAGCATGCATCTCCTATCCGCGCCGTCTTTATACTGACAAGCCCGGAGCACTGTGAGAGTTCTATTAGTACTCACAGGCAGTTTTTGATCGCGCCGATATTTGATCTCCGAGCACGAGATTAGTATCGTAGAGCGGTGACCGAACGATCGCGGCCACCGAGTGCGACTTTCGCTTGCCCACCTCTCAATTTTCGTTCGTTTGCCCATCATTAACACAAGATTGCCCAACCCTTACCTACTTTCGTTTGCCCCCCCCCCCCTCCCAATTTTTTTTTATTCGCACATCAAAATGCCTGTAAAAAATAAAAAACACAAATTTAATTTTTTTCACACAATTTGTGCAATTCATTTGCCCATCGGAGGCCCATGTCTGCCCAAGAAAAAGTCTCGTTTGCCCACCCTTAGAAAAAAAGTAATTAAAGAAAACAAATTTTTTAAGGCGAATCGCAAGGAAACAAATTTTAAAATTTCCCATATTTTGCGCTAGTTTCGTCTGCCAATCGTTAACACAGAAATGCTCAACCTTTAGTTTCGTTATTACACCGCTCAATTTTTTTATTCACTCATCAAAATGCTTGTAAGAAAACGCAAATTTAAAATTTTATTCGCGCAATTTGTGCAATTCGATTGCCCATCGTAGGTCCATGTTTGCCCAAGAACTTGTTTCGTTTGCCCACACTTAGAAAAAAAGTTATTAACAAAACAATTTTTCTGGGGCAAGTCGCAAAGAACAAATTTTAAAATTTGTCCATATTTATGCGCTGTTTCACGCTATTTCGTTTGCCCATCTTTAACACAAGATTGCCCATTTTGGTGTGCGACTAAAAAAAAAACGAAACTAAAGGTTGGGCAGTGTTGTGTTAACGATGGTGTAACGGACGGTTTGGTGGGCATCCGGAGATGCCCGTGAGGACGGAGCCTTAGGTAGCATAATGACCGTGAAGGTCGGCCGTGCCATCTGGCGAAGAAAAAGGCCCCTCAACAAGCTAAGCAGCGGCCTATGCTTGCTGTAGCTCAGTTCGGGAGACGTGGGCGGGGTTTTCGCCGCTCGTTGACCCTGTCCTTTACGTATTAACAAAAATTCTGGCCTGGGGAAGACAACACAAACAAGGGAGGTAAAAATGGGGAATAAAAAAAATGAGGCGATAAGGATGGAATGGTTGGCAGATGGCTCGCTTGCCCTCGCGCTCGTATTGGGGTCCAGGTGTAATAGGACCCTCGGTCTCTCGTTTCGTACCACCGACAATTCCTTACTCATCAGGTGCTGCCATAGATCTGCCGGTGGAAGCAGGACAACCAGACCAGAATATGGTTCATTACAATGGGCAAACGAAATAGCGTGAAATAGCGCAAAATATGGAAAATTTTAAAATTTGTTGAAAAATTGTTTCGATAAAAACTTTTTTTTCTAAGGTTGGGCAAACGAGACTTTTTCTTGGGCAAACATGGGCCTCCGATGGGTAAACGAATTCCACAAATTGCGCGAAAAAAAATTTAAATTTGTGTTTTTTATTTTTCACAAGCATTTTGATGTGCGAATAAAAAAAATTGAGAGGTGAGCAAACTTAAGTAAAGGTTAGGTAAACCTGGGCTAACGATGGGCAAACGAAATAGCGTATAAAATCGAAAAAAATCGAAATTTCGATTTTCTGCGGCTCCCAACCTTAAAAAAAAAATACATTTGTTAATGAGTTTTTTCCAAAGGAGGACAAACGAAAATTTTTCCTGGGCAAACGTGGGCTAACGATGGGCAGCCGATTTAGCCAGTTTGCATGCAAAAAAAATCATCTGGAGGTGCCAACTTCACAGGCCTTCTAAATCCTTAGTACAGATACAATCGCACAAATTTTCTTTAGGCAGCAAAATCATGTTGTACTTTATGATTACTATTCCATATAATTACACAAAACGAACATTTTATTGACAGGAAATTAATTTTATGTGCTTCCCAAACTGTAAACTGCCCGAAAACTTCGACATTTGCGCCGCCTGCATTTCAAAACGCAGACTACTTAACCAAAGAGGATTGATATTCTACAAGAGCGATCACTCCATAGAACTTTCCCCTCTGCCAGTAGATTTGTATGTATAGACAAATACATAGTATAAACTACACAGTATAGATACACAAGAGAATTAATATGATACATACAAATCTACCGGCGGAGACTAAAGTTGTATGGAATGAGCTTTCTTGTGTAGTGTAGTCTATACAATTTGTCAATGCATACAAATCCTCTGGCAGAGGCGAAAGTTCTATGGAGTGATCGCTCTTGTAGAATATCAATCCTCTTTGACTTAACAGAGTATAATTCTTGCACTAACCTTTCATCCAGAGCAGCTCAGATCAAATTGTTAGTGTAATTGCGTGGTCTTAACCTGCTCTGCTTTGCATGGTTGTTAAAAAAAACGCGTCTATTAAATGCTGCATTTGTAAAATTTTGCCCGCAAAAATGTTACAGATTGGTAACGCAAGAAACCAGTGAGAGCCGAGAAAATATTCTCTAGTTTCTTGCTCTGCTTAACCCAAGTCACTTGATTTCAAACGTCAGCTATTCATATTAACCTTAAATTGCATTTGCATTTTTTTGACGCGAAAGCAACTCGTTTTTCGCTGCTTTGCTTTCGCGTCGAAAAAACGTCAAACTGTGTGGTACATTACATTTGTGTTTTTTCGCCGCAAAGCTGACGCATTTTTTCGCTGCTTTGTGTTTGCGTCGAAAAAACGCAAGTGTAATAAAATATCTTAAGCAGCACGTCTTTTTCCGCGTCTTTTACTACACGATAAGAAAATTTTTCCGACACGTCATGTTCTCCAACTTTGGGGCCGTCGCGCTGCTATTGTGCCTATTGACTTGAAGTAGGAATTATTAATATTCGTTTTTACTGGGAAAGTAAAGTTAAAAAGAAATGTTTGCGTTTTTCCGATGCAAAAACAAAGCAGCGGAAAAACGTGTTGCTTTCGCGTCGGAAAACGCAAGTGTAATTTAAGCCTTACCCGACTTCGAACCACTGACACACACCGAGTCAATCCACTTATGACCATAGCATACACATACATACGCGGATGCTCTATGAGTCTCATCCTATTTTCGACGCTCATTCTACTTCGTAACGGTACTTTGAATTGACAAATCTGCAAAGTTGACAAAAGTTGTCCCATTATGTTATGCTTCGATCGGCATATAAATATTAAGGACTTAGATTTGAAAATTTGTGAATGTGACGAGTTGAGTTTTTAAGGTTAACTAACCCAAGATACACCCTGAATACTCGATGCTCTCCCAGACTCCCCCTTAGCTATTCTTTTCGGTTCTATTGTATATCGTTCTTTTGCTGCTTATTTTGTTCTGTAATCGTCAAGTACAAAGAAACTGATCTAGCGGGAAAAGTACAGGTGTACCCCGATATATGACCTGGATACGTCCCAGGAGATAGCGACTTAACTTGAAACGACTCATATCGAAATGAAGTAATAACTTCCGTATGCAAACGTATCAGTTAAATTAAATTACAAAATTATATTATTAATATTCTTTATGATAAACTGTTTACCAGTAAATAGAAATATTGTGATGTAGAATACCACACAAATTCACATGTGCAGTGGTAATCACAGTAAATAAAAATACATAAAATTTTGTCTGTGCTTCCATTTGAAATGCCTTTGGTGACAAGTAACGAAGTTTTCGCTTGGGGGCCGATCCTGGAAAGTATGGATCTATATTCCGCTGCATTGGACATCATTTCTTCCAGTATACCCGACTTCCGCTTTGGTATCAATTTCGTGAAGATTTGAGAGAAGTTGGATTTGTATTTCTGCGGAAATTTCTCCATCTTGCGATTTCGGAAAATCCAATTTGATGATCCAACGGTGTCGGGCGACTTCGTCGGATTTATTTGCCTATTTACGCATTCAACGAACAAATTTGTCCAGCCTCCCTTTATATGGGCTGTTTTTACTTCCTTGCCAGGGCTCATGAATTTTCTCAACTCCTTTCAGTGCATTGATATCGGTAGAAGCTTCGAATTGTCATTAACGTTTTCTCCAATTCGGATTATAAGTTGTCTAAACGTCCTATGTAAAGGTCCACATTCACTACCGAGCCGAACTATTTTTTGGCCGAAAAATGGTTCTGTGCGTTATTGAAGTACGTTATTAAGTAGTAAGCCTCGAAAGAAGCAAATACTTCCTGGTCCATAGGTTGCAGCAACGAGGTGGTATTTGATGGCAAAAATATGAATTTGATGTCCTACTCCAAGTTGACTTGATGCAAAGGTTCATTGTCCACAATAGGTAGTACCTTTTAGGATAAGTTATTTGAAACACTATAGTCTTACCGCTAACAAAAATAATTTTTGAGTCCTTCTATTACGCAAGTCATCGACGTGTTTTTGTTTAAACAACAAATTATTGGTAGTCTTCGTATGAGAATTAATGCATCTAGAGATCTAGATCTAGAGTAATAAGAAGCAATTTAATGACGATCTGAATCCAGGAGCCAGTAATCATCTCCACAGATAAGAATGTTCTGGATGGCATTCCTTTCCAGAAATGACCTGTTTCGTTTAATTGCATATTGCTTGTCCGGTCGGAATACCTAATTATTAGTAAACAAGGTGTCTCAGTTTGACCGAACAAGCTCTTTACCACGTTGTTCATCATGCAATTTTCGGCATAAAAAATTTTATTTTCCAATTTTTTAAACGTTTATCTGCTGCAACCACTTTAAGCTTTAAAAAAATCGCCCATCACCCATGTTGTAACTCATCTTACGGCACGTGGAATGATGCAATAAGACCGCATGACAGCTATAATGCTTCATCCTAAAATAAGCCCATGAAAATAGGATAAACTATTTATTAGATATGCTAGTGTACGTTCCACGCATCTGGAGGGAGGTGCGGGTGGTTTTTATCCCGAAAGCGGGAAGAAGCTAGCATGCGCTACCAAACGACCTCCGTCCCATTAGTCTTTCTTCTACCATGTTGAAACTACTAGAGAGACTGGTGGAAATCCATTTGCGGGATACCATTCCGCCACTCCTTCTATCCACATCGAAACATGCCTATTGGAAGGGTAAGTCGGTGGACACGGCTCTGCACTCTTTGGTCAGTTACATTGAAAAATCTCTCGACCAAAAGGAATACACGATGGTTGTATTCCTGGACATCGAGGGGGCTTTCAATAATATCAGACCTAGTGCGATCATTCAGGCACTCCGAGGTCTCTAGGTTGATGAGTCGCTCTGCAAACTCGTTAATATGTTACTAACTTCTAGGCGTATACACTCTACCTTGGGTGCATCGTCGGTATGCAGGAGTGTCTCCAGAGGAACCCCCCAAGGAGGGATATTGTCTCCCCTCCTTTGGGTCATAGGGATCAACAAACTGCTCTTGAGGCTGGAAGAAATTGGGTGTAAAGTCATCGCGTATGCAGATGACGTTGCCATTGCCATCACAGGAAAGTTTCCTGATGTCCTCAGTGGGTTGTTGCAGAATGCCTTGACCATTCTATCAGAATGGGCAAACTTTTGCGGAGTTGGAATTAACCCTGCCAAGACGGAGCTTGTGCTCTTCACTAGAAAGCACACGACTCCTCCCATTGAATCTCCCATTTTGGAGGGCACGAAATTGGGTTTCGCCGACAAGGCTAAGTTCCTGGGTCTTATTTTAGATAGGAAACTAAGGTGGAAGCTCAACATCGAGGAACGGGTCAATAAAGCTATTATCACTACTCGTGTAAAAGGGCCATTGGTAATAACTGGGGCCTGCAGCCTAAAGCTGTATATTGGCTATCTACTGCTGTCGTACGACCCATACTACTGTACGGAATTAGTGTCTGGTGGACAGCACTTCGAGTAGGGGTTTATATTAAATTACTGAACAAGGTACAAAGACTAGCTGCGATGGCCATGACGGGGGCCTTCAGGACCACTCCGTCAGCCGGGCTGGACATGGTGCTCGGCTTGCTCCCGTTGGATATTTGTGGTGAACAACTGGCGGCAAACACGGCCCTGCGTCTTCGTGAGACTGGCCAGTGGCGCACGCTGAGATGCGGGCGCTCAACTGTACTGGATAATTTGAGTCTCCCCACGGAGACTGACTATATCTCTCCGAAATACCTTTTTGGCCGAAACTACACCAGTTTGATTCCGTCGAGTGGTCAATGGGCTAATAGCGCGCCCCTGGCCATCGACTCCATAGTCATCTACACGGATGGCTCTAGGGTCGTTGGCGGTGTTGGGGCGGGCATCTATTCGGAGGGACTGGGGATTAACCTGTCACTCCGCCTTCCGCATTTCTGCAGTGTCCTGCAGGCGGAGATTACGGCAATTTTTGAAGCTTTGACCTGGCTAGGAAATCATGTAGTGACCATGAGAGACGTTATGATCTACACAGATAGTCAGGCTGCCATTCGATCACTCGAATCCGTCCTGACTACATCGCAAACCATCGCAAAGTGTCGGTCGATTCTTAAAGACATGGGTGCATTTTTCAACACTACGCTCTGTTGGATACCGAGTCATAGCGACTTCGTGGGTAACTGCATCGCGGATGAACTGGCTAAGGAAGGGACTACCGGCGCTCTCGACGGAGACCGTTTAAACATTAGAATGCCAATCGCATCGTGCAAAATTATAATTAAAGCCGTCGCGATTGACAGAGCGAACATTAGATGGCTAAACGGCGACACGTGCCAGACGACGAAATTGATTTGGCCGAAACTTGACCCTAACCGCTCTGCCGCACTGCTTTCATTGAATAGGAAGCACATTGGCATGGTTGTGGGGGTTATTACAGGGCACTGTCCAATTGGTGAGCTCGCCTGGAGGCTCCGTATTCCTCATAACGACTATTGTAGGAGCTGTGAGGATGTGGATGAGGAGGAAAGCGTTCTGCATCTTCTCTGTCACTGTCCGGCCTTGGCTACGAGGCGGAAGAAATTCCTTGGCTCTTGGTTTTTCCTGGACCTGGACGACATTAAAAACACGAGTGTCATACAGCTCTATCGCTTTATCACCAGCTCAGGCTGGTTTAACGCCTAGGTTATAACAGGCTACTTTGGTGGTAACACAACGGTCCAAATGATGGACTAAGTGTGCTGGGTGAGCACCCGGCAGCCCCTTTACCTAACCTAACCTATTTACTAGATATAGCTCTTAAAAGCAAAAATTGTTGTTTTAACCTCTTAAAAATACTAAAACTTTATCAGATTTTTTTTTTTAATTTTCCATTGCATTCTTTCGCCATAATTCCACAATTTCGACTAATTAGGACCCTATAAATGTAAGGCCAAATCCCCAAAATTATAATTTTCCATGCACAATTCACAATTTGTGAAAGTATTCGACTTTTCAACGTAAAAAAAACGGTTTCTTTTCTTCCCATTTAAAGGTCTGTAAGAGTCACGAATCGTGTAATATATGACATCACGATTTTTGTCGACATCATTTATGCCCAATTGTACCCCATTCAAAAACATATGGCGCAATTTTAGATGCATTGGTCACGATTCCGAAAGTCCTCTGATCAGGATCGAGAATCTGACTTTTTCAATTTCTCCTTTATATGCTTTCCCTTCCAGTCAAATATATACCGGGAACTGTCAATTTTTGGATCTGAAAATATTCTGATATTCTTTATATGTATCTATGTAGGTCTGATCAAAAAATTGACAGTAGTAGTAGGTACATATTTTACCGTAGGAGAAAGCATATGGAGGAGAAATCGAAAAAGTCAGACTCTCGATCCGGATCAGAGGGCTTTCAGAACCGCGACCGATTATAAATTTTCAAATTTCGAGGATCGACGTTAGTGTGAAACAAAGTAGTCGTTAATCGGGGAGGGGTGGGAATTATCTGACGACTCAAGTGCGAAATGACAGCGAAACGACTTATATCGGGCTATGCCTGTAGTTGGAAGTCCGATTTTCGAAATTCAACAATTTTATTCATTGGTTCTAAATGTCGTTGCTTTATGGATTAACCTACATAAGTTATTTATTTTATTTAATTGGATTAAAGTTGAAATTCAGATTTTTTATTATATTCGTCAAAAATTGTATACTTAAAACAATTTTCATTCTAGACACAGATTTCATTTCTTTATAGTGTTTTTTATTTAGAATCATACTTTTATAATCATTATTTATAATCCATAGTTTCTTCTAAATTATTCTCTATAAACTTCGGGTCATAGTTTTCACATGCTTCATCAGAAGATTTGCTCAAGATTAAACCAAATATTTTATAATTTGCATTTCCATTTCCATTTCATAAACGTCTTTACGTAATGTTGACACTGATTTGACCAGATGAAGTATTTCCACATTGCCGCAAGTGTGAACATAATATTTCCGTGGTTGACTCATGTTCCAATGTGACAAGTAATCTTATTACGTTTTACCTCAGTTGCCAAAATTGCTTATAACTCACTCACTCTCAATTTGCCCTAACCCCTTGTGGGGCATAGCGCGTCAATTGTTGACGTTTCGTTGGCATAATCCGGTTTCGGAGAATGCAGTTGCCAGCATGCACATCTATGGCCACGAACGTCGTCGTGGACGGAACTCGAACCCGAAACGCCGGTAGTCAAACATGAGACAGATGCCTCAACACACTGCGCTACCGGTCGCCCGGTTGCTTAGAAGCAACTGCAATAAAGAACCAGGCCGAAACTTGGCTTCGGCCCGGAGTCCGAAACGTATATACCCTAGACTTGTACAGACCTAGTGGGGATACCAAAAGTCCCAATTGGCAACGACCATATGCATTAAAAGTGGGTCTCTTATATGGCCAGTTCATAGGGGAGGTTGGCACTCATTCAGTGGGATCTTGACCATTCTCAAAATCAATTAACTAACCCATTCTACAAATATTTATCCAATTTTTCAAGTCGCTAGTTTCATTCTAACGAAAATTAACGCTTATTTGAAGTTTCACTTGTAGGGGAGGTAGGGGTTCCTTGAGTCGGATCTTGCCCAGCATTTCCATCAACCAATTAGATCCCCCTACAAACATTTAAACAAAATTTCAATTCTCTAGCTTCATTCTATCGAAAGTTATCGCTTATTTGAAGTTTCATTTGTAGGGGAAGTAGGGGTTTCGTTGGTCGGATTTTACGTATTTTCAATATTAGCAGACTGGATCCTACTATAAACATTTGACCAAAATTTCAAGTCGCTAGCTTTATTTTGTCGTAAGTTATCGCTTATTTTAAGTTTCATTTCTAGGGGAGGTAGGGGTTCCTTAGGTCGGATCTTACCCATCTTTAATGCCAACTAACTCAATCTCACTTTCAACATTTGACCAAAATTTCAAGTTGCTGGCTTCATTCTATCAAAAGTTATCGCTTATTTGAAGTTTCATTTGTAGGGGAGGTAGGGGTTCCTTGAGTCGGATCTTGCCCATTTTCAATACCAACAAAGTAGGTCTTATTAGCAACATTCTTTCAAATTTTCAACTTGCTAGTACCATTTTTTCGAAAGTTATCGTAATTAAAGGAATATTTAATTTTTGGAAATTTATAGGGGAGGTAGGCGTTCCTTTGATCTGATTATGCCCAACTTACATAATTTTAAGCAGCTTCTCACTTCAAGGTTACACGCCAAAAATCAGGTGTCTACGTCAATTGATTCAGGAGTTATAGGCAGAAAACCTGAAAAGTAGGGTAATACGGGGTTCTTTGTAAGAAAATTACCGTTAGTTTTCAACTTATCAGTTTTATTTTCCCAGGAGAGTATCAGCTTACCCTCATGAGTAATCTACCAAAGCTAGAGCTTTTCATGTTTCTTTAATCGGGAGTTATAGATACTTTTATGTATTTTATATATGTAGGGGAGGTAGGCGTTCTCTTCGCCTGATCATGCCCATTTTCAATACCATCCAACTAGATCACACTTCCAACATTTGATCAAAATTTCAAGGCTCTAGCTTAATTCTATCGAAAGTTATCGTGCGAACGGACAGACAGACAGACAGACATGGCTAAATCGAATCAGGAGGTGACCCTGATCATTTATATATATACCTATACATTGCTATACCTCCGGAGCCTCCTTTAAGGTGTTACATATTTCCGTCGTGACAAAAACAATATACCCTATACTATAAGTCTAGGATATAAAAAATTCCAGCAAGGTAACAATGACGAATTGTACAAATGTTCAATATTATTATTTTTCTTTCACTCTTTGTATTTCAAACTTGGAACTTATTTGTTAAGATTATTTACTGACAGTATTTTTAATTATATTTTATTTTATTGACTAAAAAACACACATGTCCAATTCAGCCGACCTCACGTTGAACTAAGCGTTGTAATTTCGTCACAATAGATAAGTTGACAGGTTTTTGTGGTTTTCCTTATTCTTAGAGCCACAAATCACTGTATCAATGCGATAGTTGCGTTAATCTTATTTTAAACGATGCTAAATATCGAAGTTGCTTATACGCAACTTTGGGGTCGAAACGCTTAGGGGCAATTTCTAGTAAATATTTGATTTTGTCTTTTCCGTGTAGTTGCCTTAAAAATTTAATTTAATAAAGTGATTTTAATTTATGTTTATTTAAAACACACCGTTTTTTCCCTTAATGCTTAAAACCACGTTTAAAATAAGTGTTTTAAACATTACCAACCCTGCTCAGAGGGCACCCGTTATCTGAGTTCCATCGTCCCTGGTCATCTCGCCATGGATGGGCACGCGGTTTTAGGACATTCTGACATCCAGTAGCGATAGTCACAGTCACAGTCATATGGGAGATGGAGTTGACCGAGCAAGGATGAATAAGAAAACAGTTGAGTTTTGAACTATGGCACCCCGGTTCGTGCCCTAAAACTTGACCAGTAGCATCGATCCTTGTCGAACTTTGATTTTACTGAGAGCTGGCCTAGCATAGTTCGCGAATGACCAAAAATTCGCGAAGTTTTCCCCACAACAAGGTATTGCGAGGAGTTTGTTGCAAGACAGTATTTCACCCTACCTTCTTACAACCCGATCGCCAAAATAATAATATACCATTCCATTCAATCATGAAATTAAATAAAAAAAGGACAATTTACCTCAATTCCACACAATTAATGGAATAATGAATGTTCGTATCCTTCACAACGATTCATTCATGAATTACTACTGGCGCCTGTAAACGATGCCAGCTCTGATAGAGTGATCACTCTCGCTAAAAAGGTATCAATGTCTTCCAACCTACTTTTCACCCGTCCCCTGGGAATGGAAACAATTAAAAGGATAAGTGATCACCAGCAGTTTTACAAGCTGATAACAGGACACAAGTAAGACGATCAAATTCATAGACGACAGGTACCTTAAAACGATCATGTTTGAGATATACCAATAGAAAAAAAACCGAACGTACTTGATACCCACTGTGACCGCAACATTACTGGCGATAGTCTGGAGATAGTGAGGATATTTGGATGTAGATAGTTGTACGAGTGATTAAAATTGTCGCATAGCGACTTGGGAATGTTAATCCTATAAAGCAAGTGTAAGTGATTTGATGAGACGTTTGTAGGAGATACGGAAGAAATGTACTTGACAGGATTAAAATGTGCGATAGGAGTATTGACGGAGACAGAAAATGATGTTTGCAAGATAAGTCAATGACGAGTCGAATTTATGTTTTTTGTTCAATATTTGATATACGACTACACTGTTCCGAGTCGTACAGGATACACGAAGGATTTTCCGTAGTATCGTGATTGGAGAACAACCAATACTGTAATTAGATTCACTGCCTTAGTTCAACTAAATACAAATTAAGAATGGAGTGGATATGCGCTTATGCATGAAAAACACAAAGGAATCATTGTAGATGCAATTTAGTGCATATGTTGTTATAAGTGGCGGCTGAAGCACAACTTGTCAGTAGAGCGAATGCGCCGTTTTGTAACCACAAACCTCGACAAAATCGATTAAAAGAAAATGGTTGGACTAACAGGGGATGCAGGGATGCCTAGATCCAACCGGAGGAGTTTAGGTAGTATAGCAGCTCCCCGATCTGCACCCTGACACATCCACCAGGTTATCAAGAAACGCCTTACCCAATGCTCTATGTCTAGCCCTAGCAAGGGCCGGACATTCGCAGACGAAGTGAGTGAAGATTTCTTTCTCATCCTCATTCCCGCAGCTGCGGCAATGCGGATTATAAGGGATGCTAAACATTCTTGCATGTTCTCCGATAGGTCAATGTCTTGTAATGACCGCCGAGAGTCTTTTTTTTTATTATTGAGGCGGGAAATCTCATTGTTCAGGAGACACTGCCGGCAACTGATGTCAATTGTACGGCAGCGACATGGACTTTCATCGTCAGTGTGCGACTACTTACCCAGTAAAACCTTCAACCCTCTTTCTCCACCATTCTCCCTACGGAACTACCTCTCAGTATTACGCCGTAGGGCTGGTATTGGCTAATTAGCCGTTAATCCATTGCGTCCTTTTTCGTAGTTGCTCCTCTTTCCTCAGTTCCCTATTTATGTCGCATATTGTGTGAGTTACGGCCTCCCAATTGGATTCAGATCTTAACATGTGTTCCAATATATTATGAGGTCACTGCCAAGTTCGACACCCAGTGCTTCATGCTTTCCTATAAATCTTGGCCAGTGAAAGAATACACGTTCTGAGTCTTCCGCCATTCCTGGGCACTTCGAACAATCGGGCGAATCGTCCAGCTTGAATCTGTGTATGTACTTTCGATATCCACCATGTCCAGTAAGAAACTGGGTTAGATAGTGGTTCACCTCTCCATGTTTGCGGTTCAGCCGCAATTCAATTTGCTGGATAAGTATGTATACTCGTATGTGTCCAGCTTGCCTTCAGTGTTTCATCCCTGTTGCCATTTCCTCAGAGATTCGCACCTTTCTCGTTTTTGCGCGCATTAGATCCGTCCGGTGGCTCCAAATATCGGCCATTGTGCAATCGGTCTATTTGGTCTACTAGAATATCTATGGTTATCATACCTGATACAACGTAGGCAGCCTCATCTGATGTTATTCGGTATGCACAGCACACTCTCAATGCGTTCCTTCGTTAAACGTAGTTGATACTTCGACTATTACAGGCGTGACGAAGCGCGTCGATCCAAACTGGTGACGCATACAGAAGTATAGAGGTGATCACTGTAGATAATAAGAGTCTCCTACTCGGTCGTGGTCCTCCCACATTTGGCATCATCCTTGCCAAAGCCACATTTGCATTAGCCGCCTTCTTGCATATGTACCTGAGGTGCTCTCCAAATGTCAGCTTCACGTCAATCATCATCCCTAGGTACTTAATTGCTGGCTTGGAAATTATGACGATGTTTCCGACTTTACTCAATTGCCCTAAACACTTGTGGGGCATAGCACGTCAGCTGTTCCATGTGGCCCAGTTGACGTTTCGCAGCATTCACCTCCTGCACATCCATGGCCACGAACGTCGTCGTGGACGGGACTCGAACCCGAAACGCCGTTAGTCAAACATGAGACTGATGCCTCAACACATTGCGCTACCGGTCACCCCACATTTGACATCATCCTTGCCAAAGCCACAGTAGCATTAGCCCCCTTCTTGCATATGTACTTGAGGTGCTCTCCAAATGTCAGCTTCGCGTCAATCATCATCCCCAGGTACCTAATTGTTGGCTTGGAAATAATGATGATGTTTCCGACTTTGAGTGCATTTCCAGTTTGCCGAATTGAAAGCATTTTTGACGTCCAGTGTCACAACCGCGCAAAATTTGCCATAATGAAGAGCCTGTTTCCATAGATCTGTCACTGATAAGATGGCATCGGCCGTGGTGTGCGCCCTTCCCATACCAAACTGTCGATCTGACAGTGCTCCCTTTTCCTCTACGACGGGAGCTAGTCAGCTGAAAATTATTCGTTCCAGCACCTTGCCCGCAGTGTCTAGCAGGCAAATTGGACGATATGAGTTTCGTTTGCTCTTTTTTATTGCGTGCTTTAGTAGTCCGCGTGATGTCCTGTATTCTTGTGCCAATTTATCGTAGTCTCTCTCTTGATCCTCTCTCTTGATCGCTGATACAATCGACGTGCTCTCAGGCACCTGCGCCTCAGGCTTGCAATTTCTTCATTCCACCAGTAGTTTGCTTTCCGACGGTTGGAAGACTTTGTCCTTGGCATAGAGGCATCACTTGCTTCTACTATCTGCTAGAAGCTAGAAGCGGAATTGGGCGCAAAAATCAGCCCGGAGAACCTTGTTGAGCACATGTTCTTGTCTACGAGCAACTCGGACGCCGTGAGTCATGCAGTGTGCAACATTCATATAGAGCTCCGAAGGGAGGAGGAGAGGCGCAGGTCCGCGCATGTAAGCGTAGGCTAACAGACAGTACCCTTCCCTGCGAAGTAATACCGAAAGGTGGTTCCACAGGGCAAGGGAGGAGACACAGGTGTTCGCGCAGTTTGGATGTAAATACTGTCCACTCTGTGGGGTTTAGTCAGTAAAAATCTGACATACCGATATCTGTATCTTATAGAAGATTCCCCCGCCTGTAAAAAAAAAAACAATCTGCTTTATAAGCTGCAACGCCTTTTGTTCTGCATGTCCTTCAATAGCTCCCATGTGATGAAAGGTTTCGGAGAACGCTTCCCCGTCAAAGTTTTTAGCAGACCATCTCCGGCTCCGGTGTATTGGTGGCAGCCTTGTTTGTGGTGTTCTGCTGGTAATGGTGAAGTAAATGGCCTGATGGTCGCTGTGGGTATAGTCCTCGGTCACGCCCCATTCCACTGTCGATGCTAAGGAGCTACTGATAAATGTAAGGTCGATAATGCAGCCTGTACTTCCTCTTCTTAAGGTATTACTACCACCTGTATTCATAAGGACGACGTCCAGTTGTGAGAAAGTTTCAAGGAGTACTCGTCCCCTAGCGTTTGTAGCTCGACTTCCCCATTCAGTGGCCCAGGCATTGAAATCTCCCGCGATTATTACGGGACTGTGCGTGCTGGCATCGCGTACAAGTTGAGTTAGCAGCCGGTGGAACTCTTCCAGGTTCAGTCAGGGGCGTAGCAACTGTAGATGTTGATGCCGTTAATTTGCGTACGCACGAATCCGTTGATTGGATCAGATACATTCTGGAAGGCATGATTATTCTCGCAGCATAGCATGCATTTCGGCTCCTTGTTGCAGGTTTTCACATAATATACAATACATAGATTCGATCTGACTTGTTTGCTATTGCACGCTTTCGCGAAATGGCCAAAAGCAAAGCACCTGAAGCACCTTTCAATAAATATTTGTTCTCTTACTCGACAATTTGCCCATCCAATTTTAACTTTTCTTCTTTCAAGTGCTTTGTTTGTCACATCCATTGTTAAGCTAATGGTAGCTATTTGGGTGCTGTCATATGCCTTTTTGATCGATTTTACAGCTTCTGGTTGTAAATCCACTTCTAGCCGTTCGAGGAACGCTGCGCAAATTCTCCCTTTCGTTGTAATCTCGTCAAGATCATGGCACTCAATTCGTGTTTCCTGACGCATCATTTTCACTTCAGCAGCATTTCCCAGGACATCAGATATAGGACTTCAGATATGTTCTGGTATGTTTCTGCCGAAATATCGCAGTTGGCTTTCATTTTGAAGAGGAGATCGCCCTTCGGAGTCCGTCTTATTTGGCTCATATTATTTCCCAGCTCTTTTAAGGCTGGCTCAGACTTCACTCTTCAGAGAATGTCGGTATACGTCATATCTCCCTTCTGCGAGATGCCCATACGGCGTGTGCATATTGGTGACCGCCGAGAGCCTGGCGATGTCTCTACGGGACTTGGTCAATAGCTCAGATATTTTCCTTCTGTCATAGGAGCGCCACTTCTTCCATGATACAGCGCAGATGGGTAGATTCCGCCATTTGGAATCCACAACATTGAGGTAGTGAGAGGAGATCTTGCTCTTAACAGTCCTCAGCAGAATGCTAGTATACTAGTAGAATCATAGTAATAAATAATAAATAACTGGCGCAACAGTCCAATTTGAACCACGGCCTCGAGATGAGTTAGCATCATCTCATTTTCTAGATCGTGACGGTGTTTGTGCAGAGGTATGTGATCAGCAACACGCTCAACCGAGTTATTTACCCCATAATGGGTACTCATTTAACAGCTGAGTGGGCTCATAGTCCGACACGTACATAAATCCCCGGAATCGAACCGGGGCCCAGTGCGTTGAAGGCGAACGTGCTAACCGTTGCGCCATCCGGACTAGTAGAATCATAGTACCAAATGTTAATATGTTAAAAACAACAAAAGAAATACTCATAATTCGCTTTTCATAAACAATCCGAATTTTAGAACGTCTCCTGGCATTATACGGTTAAATCAACAAAAATCAATCATTTGCCCAAATAATCTGTCGCCATCTCAGCGACAACCACTTGACCTATAATTAATCGCCTTTAGATCAGCATCCTACAGATCAGGTGTTATGATCTCGTCACTGATCTCAATGCAATTGACCAACCTCGTCTTCGGAGACAATGGAATAGGCAAGAACGCGACAATGGCGACCTAAATATACGACAATGACGCCACCAAGGATTGTCCCATAAATTTATCAGCGATATATCTTATAGTTTACAGATCTGCGACCGCAATCTCCTCGTTGAAGATTTTCTCAAAAATTATAAAAAAAAATCCACAGAACAGAACTGAAGTGAAATGCACACTTGGATCCAATAGCAAATCGACTGGACCGTAAAAAAAAGCAACCGTGTGTAGACGACAACGACACCGACGACGACATTATCAAAAAACAACTAAAGGAAACATTTTTGAAGATCGGCCGATAAATCTGAGATTTGGGCAAAGATATGAGATTGCCTTAATGGCCAAATCTTGTCGGGAATTAACAAAATGTGAAGCGACACATCAATTAGAAAAAAGAATTTCCATTTGGTATTTTTCCCTTTTGTTTCGCTTCACTTTTGAATCTTGGACCTGATTTTGGGGGCAAGGATTTCAATGGATAATGGTTTTCAAATTGTGGTACCCTTTCTTATTCTCCTTTTCTTTTATTGGGTCTTCCTCTCATTATGGTCAGTCGGATAGTCTCACTTTGTCAAACCTCGAGCCGAAAGAATTAAGTAGGCCGAAATATTTTAAGTGGATGCAATGGGATCCGATGAGACACAAATTTTATGGAAAACTTCTGGCGAAATCTGTCAAAAAAGAAATATTTTCGTTTGGATGGGGCATGACATGTTTTTTTTTACTTTGTATGCGCCAAACTCGATTTGAATGAATGAATTTTTTTTTATTTGTGGCTTTTATAAGTCTGTTTTTTTTTTATTGTATTTTATACGCCAGCTTTTTTGGCAACTAGTTCTCCATGTTTGACAGTAATTTGTTAATAATTTTACAACAACGATGACATAAACTTTGTTGTTTATTCGCTCGTTTAAATGCATGATCCGTTAACGATCGTGTAAACTTTTATTACTATTGAGATAAATTTGAATTTATCGGGGGAAATCAATTGCCAGGAATTTGTTATTCAAACGAATTTTCTTTAATAATATCCATTTAAGATATTTTGTTATGGTCATGTAGGAAATTTGAATGGTTTTATTTATATTATTGACGGCAAACATAAATTTGCATAATAAGAACAGATTCGGGTGACCTTGACTAGGATATAAATTTTATAGGACTCAAAATGTATTTAATCAATAAAGAGGGAAATCAGGTTATTTGCATGACCATGGTTAATTGAAACAATATACGAGTATACTGTTGACAACGGCAGTTTCTTTTTAGCTGAAAGAAAGAAAGAAAACTCAAAATTTTACAATAGCTGGTTTTTTTTGCAGTCCAGGGTAAGAGCAGAACAACAATTGCACACATTACATTAACAAGCTGCTTTATATAGAACAATTTTGTCAGTGTAACTCGTGCAATTTTCGCTCTGCCCTGATCTGGACTATTGAAAAAAAATCAACTATTATTATCATCTGCAGTTGATGAATTTCCACTAACTTCTAGACGCAGAAAAAAACTTTATGAAAGTTGCTACTTTTTTTAGATGATATAGTATTTCTAGATGACGTTGTCAATATCAATTTCATTCAGTGCCGTAGCAAGCTCTCCTGGTGCCCGAAGCAAATTTGAAAATATGTGCCCCCCCCCCTTCCGCGTAATCAACGTTTCAAGCTAGCGTTGAGCGATACAAAGATAACTCTTGGCTACAAGGAGTATACTATGGTCGCCATCCAAGATATCGAAACACATTCCTTCCCTTCCCCAATTCCCAGACCAGTGAGGTTGGGGTTAGAGTGGATCCGGAACTTGTTCTTTTCACCAGAAGTTACAGGGTACCTTCGTTTGACCCACTGTTGATAGAGGATACAAGGCTTGTTCTCATCGATAAAACTAAATTCCATGGGCTCATCCTACATAAGAAACTATTCTAGTGACCTAACATTCAAAAGCGAGTTACAAAGAAAACGTCCTACAACCGAAGGAGATTTTTTGGCTTTATTTGCCCGTTCGCGTCCCATATTTATTCATGAGATCGTCGACTAGTAGGTGGCGCGACGTGTGGAAGCTAGAATATAGTAACTTATACTTATAGTCATTCGGTAATTAAATCGCTTGATACTACTGCGGCTTATTATTATTATATTCTGGGGGATAGCCGAAGCAGACCACTAACGTTTGGGTCCCTTTTCGCCCCCTCCCGGTCATCAGTGGCTTCCAGATGTCGACCGATAGTTGTCGACCTCTTTCTTCATCACTGAGTCCCGTGCTATTGCTTGCATTTGTTTAAGGCTGAGTTCACTCATTGTTTCCACACTTATCGTGTGCCTGCCTGTGATCCTCAACCTCGTGCAAGCCAGTGCTAGACATTCGCACACAATATGTGCTGCCGTCTCGGCCTCCTCCAGGCATAGCCTGCAAACGTCATCTTCCCCGATTTTCATCTTGGCCAGATGAGCCTTAAAATTACCATGCCCTGTGACTAAGGCAGTTATCCAGCTTAGGGTACTCCGTTTATAACTGAGTACCTTTCTCGCTTCCCTGCCTAAAGGGCTGGTCATTGCATTCCGAGCTTGTTTGCAAGTGACTAGTTCCTGCCATCTTTGTTGATACATGGAGTCCATCCACTCCCCAACCTTCGCTCCAATCATGCCGTTCCCCAGAGCAACTCTGGGTTCCGGGCCAATGAAAGTTGCCGCAGATCCCTGTTTTGCTAGGGCATCCGCCGCCTCATTTCCTGTTGTACCTATGTGTCCTTTTACCCACATCAGCGTAACCTCATTTCCTGAGGTACACGTGTTGAGCTTCCGGACACACTCTAGTACCAGTTTAGAGTTTATGTTCGTCTGCTGCATGCGTCTGATCACCGATTGGTTGTCCAGTGCAATAAGGTTTTTTTCCCTAGCACCTGACCTTCAAGCAGGTGGTCCAACGCATGCAACAAGCCAAGCATCTTTGCCTGGTATACGGACACATACTCTCCGAGACTAAGCACACATGCTAGGTTTAGCTCTTCAGAGTAAACCCCCGCCCCCGCTTTACCGTCCATTAAAGAGCCATCAGTAAAAATGCTGATGTCATTGTACATACACTCATTGTGTATGTTTCCATCTGCAATGTGAGTCTTGTGTAGTCTTTCAACTACCCTACGTCTACTCATGCCTTCTACCGGCATTAGAGTCTCCCTGACCTCTTCATGAATAATGTCTAGGATGCTCTTATGACCGCGGCTAGTTCCAAAGCGATGCCACATGGCATCCCTTTCCATGCGTATTGCCGAAAGCGCCGCCGTTTTCTTTATAAATAAGTCCAACGGCGGCAGTCCCAGCAATGCCTCCATTGCTCGCGTTGGCGTGGTGCGCATTGCACCACATATGCTTACGCAAGCTATCCTTTGTACCCCATCTAGCTTCTGCTTTGTGGTATTCTGCATGGCTTTTGGCCACCATACCACTGATGCGTAGGCTAGAATGGGTCTTACCATCATTGTGTAAATCCAGTGTGTCCCTTTAGGTGAAATTCCCCACTTACGAGCACACACTCTCTTACATACATTGATGCAAAATTGTGTCCATGAACTTTCCACTGACCGTAAGTGCCAAGTCATCGGCGTATCCTAGAGTGTGTACGCCCATCGAGTCCGGCTTCCAGAGAAGACTATCCACGGTGATGTTCCACAGTAGAGGCGAAAGAACACCTCCTTGTGGGCATCCTCGGACTACCTTACCCCGTATTCTGTCATATCCACTGCTAAGATTTACAGCCCTCTGCTTAAGCATAGAGTCGATCCACTTAATTATAATATAATCAACCCCCCGCTCAGTCAGGGCGTTCCTTAGCTTGGTAAAGGAGTTTTTATCAAAAGCACCCTCTATATCCATAAAAGTAGACATAGCGATCCCGCCATTGTTAATCTCTCTCTCTGCAACTCTAACAAGTTTAAGTAGAGCTGTTTCCGTAGATCTGCCTGCTCTATAAGCATGTTGGCACCTACTCAGAGGACTATACATTAGCGTGGTGTTCTCCAGGTAGTCCACCAGTACTTTTTTCCATTGTTTTCAACAGGAATGATGTAAGGCTAACCGGCCTGAAGGACTTTGCCTCTGTATAGTCTTTCTTTCCCGGCTTAGGCAGGAAGACCACTTTAGTTTCCCTCCATGCCTTCGAGATATAGCTTGCTGAAAGACAGGCGACAAATATATTCCGGATCCTATCTAGTAGAGCGCCCATGCCCCACTGTAATAGTGCCGGGAATATTCCGTCCATTCCAGCCGTTTTAAATGGTGCAAAAGAGTTTATAGCACTTTTGACTCCATTTGGAGTTATTATCCTCTCAGCTTCTTGTTGACTTCCTCCACCAGCTCCCTTGTTAGTTTGAACCCATGGTTGGTTTGACTTGAAACTTCCAGCAAAATGTGCCTCCATCAGCGCCTGCAACGTTTCTTCCACTGTTTCTGTCATGGAACCATCAACTTTACGTATCAGCCCCATTTTCGAAGTAGTGTCTTTCGATATCATCTTCTGTAATCTGCATACTTCAGACGTATCCTTCATGCTAGAGCAGAATTCTCTCCACATATTTCGTTTCCGAAGACGTAAGGTTCTTTTCAGCTCCCTCTTTTTATCCTTGTGTAGTTCCCAAGAGTGAGAGTCTCTCTCCCTCATGTAACGGTTAAAGGCTTTCCTTGGCTCTTTTTTCATAGACTCCAGTTCCCTACTCCACCATGGTGTTGGGTCCTTTTCATCCACTACTGTGGAGGGACAAGCGTGCTCGAAAGCGCGATTAATAGCGGAGTTCAGTTGTTCCACTGTTCGCTCTATCTCGACTGTATTCCGAGGTATTCCGTCTTGAATATCCTCGACTTGTTCCAATAAATATGTCTCGTACTTAACACGATCAGTATTTTTTGGCACTCTTATACGTTTGCGTTCGCTACTCTGTTTTTTGCCATACAGAATTTCAAACTGGATAGCCCTGTGATCAGACATGGTTAGCCTGTCCACCACTCTCTATGCTGAACCCTGTCAAGCATATTAACAGAGCTTAGGGTAATGTCAATCACCTCAGCCCTTCGTGCATTCACGAAGGTGGGAGCGACCCTCTTGTTTGCTACCAGCAGATTGTACCTTTCCACAAATTCTAGCAGCTGCTGTCCTCTGGGATTGTCATCTGTGCTGCCCCACACAGTGTTGTGCGCATTGGCATCACAGCCAATGATCAGGGCCATATCTGTTTCTTTACAATATCTTACCAGATTTTCTACTTCCTCTGATGGAGGTGGTTCTAGTGCATCATAAGGGAGATATGCTGATGCAATTAGGAATGATCCTGCACCACTGCCGATCATTACTACCATAAGATCAGGCGAGCAGAGATGCATCATTTGTACTGCACGTATTCCATGACGCACCAGGATGCATGTCCTTATTTTACCGTCCACCTGTGCATGGTACAGATTTGCGGTTTGTTGTGACAAATCCCTAATTTTGTTTTGTAAAATTCAGGGTTCCTGTATCAAAGCTATGTCCAGTTTCTCCTCATCAAAGCATCTCGTCATCATCGCTGATGCCGCTTTACTGTGATGAATATTCAGCTGGCACACAGTTAGTCTTTCTTTGAGCTGTGGACTTTCGAACCTGAATCCTAGAGATGGGATGCATTTTTTTTAACATTACGCGTCCCAGCGGGCTCAGCGGGAAAGAAAAGATTCGAAAATTGCCTCCAAGACGTCTGCGACTGTGAGGGTGAACACCGGGTGAAATTTCGGCAACACCTGTCATGTAGCCAGGCAAATGTATTGAGTTATGAGATTCAATATTGCCTTACCACTTACTTAACAAAGTTAACTAATACCTAATAGTTTTTTCAAATAATTTCACTTTATTAATGTGACGGTTTACTTTGATTTCCCTTAAAAAAATTTTCATGCGTACTTGCAATGTATTTTCAAGGGATAATAGACGAAACAGCAATGGTAAGCGATTAGTGCTGCATGGTTATTTGTCCCCGAGACGCTTGAAATGAGCTACGCGCAGAAGCTTGTAATATGTATATGTTTTCACTTTATCCATTGGGAAAATAATAAATATTGTTATTTTCTAATCAAAGATTTAATATGTTTAAAATACCTATCTTCTTCTTCCTTGCCATTTCATACCACTCTGCGGCTTCGCGTTGCTCTGCCCGTGGTGTTGGCACTTCGCCCGTTCTGGCGGTATAATCTCAGCTTCCTTCTGCAGGCAGCTCGGTCTTGGATCGTTTCATCGCCGAGATTTATGCGTTGTTGTTGCTTCTTCATTTGATCGATCCACGTGTGTTTCCGTCTGCCTCGGGGTTTGGGTCCAGCAAATGGAACGTTCATTGATATTGCCTTCATAACTGGGTTCTCAGGGCGCCTTAGAACATGGCAATACCAATCCATACGACGATCTTCGAGCTTTTCAGTGATCGGTTGCTCGACAAACAAGCTGCCTCGGATGTAGGTACTTTTGATGCGATCCTTTTTGGTCACACCGGCTGACATCCGTAGCATTTTCATTTCGGTCGCAGTCATTTTACTCTCGTATGTCTTATACATAGTCCAGCATTCAGACCCATACATGAGTGCGGGACGTACGACCGCTTTGTACAACTTGCCTTTAAGCTTTCGTGGCATCTTCTTGTCGCAGAAGACTCCAGAGTTTTCTTGCCACTTCATCCAACCGACACTGGTGCGATGTTTGATGTCGTCATCGCAGTTAGCTTCCTTGCTGATCATCGAACCCAGGTATTTGAACCTTGTACAGGACTTCAGCTGCTCTCCTTTAATGTAGATATCTGGTATCGGTCTCTCTGGATTTGAGAAAGGACAGCAAAGGTACTCAGTCTTTGCTATGCTGATCCTCAGTCCATGATCCTCCAGTATATTACACCACTTGGTCAGTGCAGCCTGCAAAGCAGCGATGTCTTTGCTACCCAGAACAACGTCATCGGCTAAAAGAAGGGATATTTCCAGGCCATCAGAGATGAGTGTTATTAAATAGAACATGATGATGTTGAAGAGCAAGGCACTCAATACACTGCCTTGGTGAACTCCGACTTTAACCAGAAATTCTTCAGACTCTCCAGCTGTGCATCTAACTTTAGTAGTTGCCCCATCATACATGTCTTGTATCATCTTTACATATGCCTCAGGGACCTTAAGTGCTCTTAGGGCCACTCATATCAGATCACGAGGAACTCTGTCGAGGTCCGTCCGTGCATCACGGTGCTTTTCCATGGTAACACGCATGCACTGGATAGCATCGACTGTGGACCGACCCTCCACAAAGCCGCATTGATTGTCATCCAACCGTACAATCTCTTTCAGTCGATTGCAGACAACTCGCTCGTAAGTCTTCAATGTGTGAGATGTTAACTTGATTGCCCTATAGTTGTTGAGCTTGCGTGAGTCACCCTTGTTCTTATAAAACGGGAGAAGAAAGCTCTTCCTGAAAGCGTCTGGCATCGGTTGCCCCCTTTTAATTTTGTTGAAAAGAATAGTGAGCCATCTAAGCCCGACATGATTCATCTTCAACCAAAATTCCAAGGGTATTTTGTCCGGTCCGGCTGCCTTTCCACGTTTCATCTGCATCATTGCCTTCATCACCTCCTCCACTGAAAAATCAGCGATATTAGTGGTGTTTGTCTCCGCAGTTTGAAAAGCTTCTCGCGGAAATTCTTCGTTTCGTTCAAAAGTTCTTCGAAGTACTCACGCATTCTGCTACAGATTGCTGAGTCTTCAACCAGTAGCACTCCTTGTGAGTCTTCAACGTACTTTGGCGCCTGAATCTCTCGAGCGTTTCTTCTCCTTTGGGCTGCGACCTTATATATCCTGGCATTGTCTTTAGGTTTCTCTTGCAATGACGGTCTCTTATCCGCAGCCTGATCTTCTAGTTCTTGGTAGAACTTCTCTGCTGCAATCGCCTTTGCTTGAGCCACCTTTCGCTTTACTTCCTTTCTGCATCTATCGTATTTCTCACGAAGTTGAACCTTCTCGGCTTCACTGCTTGTCCTGCATGTTGTCCAAGCCTTGAATGCGTTCGATTTGGCCAGCACTGCTTCTTTTGTTTCGGTATTCCACCACCATGTCCCCTTGTTCGTGTGGAGTGGGCCTTTCGAAACTCCCAGTGTCTTTTCAGCCTCACCTACTAACATCTCCTTCAAAGCATTCCACATTTGTGTTGGACTTTGCTCGTCGCAGTTGGTGTTGTGTTGAAGCCAATCCTCCATTTTAGCAATGAATGGAGTTACAACAGATTCAAAGCTTTCGTTGTTGAGATCATGCCACTTGATTTTCTCGACTGGCTTGGGGATTACTTGCGGTCTTGTTCCTCCTTTCAAAATAAATTCTGTCAGGAGCAACCGGTGCTGGGTGACCGCAGATTCACCCAAGATCACTTTGCAGTCTTTCACCCAACGTCTCATGAAATTTAGACACAGATGATAGTCTATCTGCGTCGCATGAGCCCCACTGTTGTATGTGATCAGGTGCCTTTGGTTCTTAATGAACCATGTGTTGAGGATGACCAGACCGTGTGATCTACACATAGTCAGGATAGCCTCACCTTCATCATTTCTGGCTATAGATTGGCTACCCTTCCCACCATGACAGTCCTCGTAATCGTAGTTCGATTCCCCCACATGGCCATTTAAATCCCCTCCGCAAAAAACCAGCTCGGTATCTGGTATACTTTGGAGTAGTGTGTCAACGTCGCTCCAAAATGCCTCCTTTTCCCTTTGCTGTAAGCCCACTTGGCGGGCGTAGGCACTTATGACATTCCACACTCTTCCGCAGATAACCAATTTGATACTCATCAAGCGGTCGCTTATCTTCGAGATACTCACGATGCTGCTAACTAAAGCCGATGTCAGAATAACACCAACCCCGTTTCCCGTTTCTATCATTCGAGTTTCCATAATAGTACAATTTGTACTTTTTGGAATTCGTCAAAAAACGAGCTCGGTCGACTTGGTCGTTTCGCCACTTGGTCTCCTGCACGCACATAATGTCTATCCTTCTCCGTTTCATGACGTCCTCGAGTTCTTCGCTCTTTCCCATCATGGATCCGACATTCCAGCTTGCAACCCTCAGCTTCTCTATAGTGTACATGGACTGCCTCATAGCGCCCGCCCCCGGAATCCGTCGGGCTCTGACTCGAACAATGTTCGCACTGGCACGAACAATGTTCGCCCCGGGATCACTCAACTGTGCATCAGAAGTAGTGCCCAGCGGGGTAGTGCTTCTAGCGAATTCTACCATAAGGCCTTACGCCCATTCTTTTACACCTATCTGGAGAAAGGTGGAGTTGGGTGGCACTAGTGTGTGGAAAATGAATTTATATGGACTTTCCTTTTACATCCGGCGGTGGTCTCCAGACCCGGCAACCCACTCACACACACTGACCTGTGGGAGGTCTTAAAGATGTCGAATAGTGCCGCAGGCTCATCTAGGGGTGTTATTATTTCCTGCACGTGATCGGTCCTTTTAGTCGCCTCTTACGATATCAAGGTAGGACTCACCTAGGGGTGCATATTCTAAACCCGTCACCCCACCTATCTAAGCGATGCAAGATGCAATCTTATTATTACGGCGTAAAAGCCAACCTTTCCCTAAAATATTTGTTATTTGGTGTCGCCAAGTGCAACTTCCAAAGATGGACTGGCCGTCACCTATTCTTATCGCCTATTTATATTGATTACTTTTTACTACATTTTTATTAATCATATTTTACTACATTCTTACAATTAGTCATTACCATTCCCATGTTCCAGATTCACTAAAACAGACAAGTAACATCGTCACAATTCAAAATGGCAATTGCTGACTCGTCCAGAACTACCAGCTCCAGGTGGAACAATGGAAGCAGTTGAAATGTTGCTAAGTAACGTTTGTCAAGGCTTGATCCTAAATGCTATGCGAAGCTGCTGGTGTTGAATAGAAGAGTCCTTTTAGAACCCTTGTTGGACTGATTACAAGATTACAGTTCCACCATCATCAGCTCTTGATGATAGGACTCGGGTTGTTAAGTCTATAGAGGAATCTCAATGGACTCAGCCTACTTGAGCTGTGTATGTACGATCATAATACCTATATAATAGTATGGGGGTCGCAAGGTATTTTCTTGACTTGTTTGGCTATTTAGAGGGTCGCGACAATAAAAAGGTTGAGAAACAATGCCCTAGACTGAACCCTAACCGCATTTCAGAGTTGATATTATTGGATAAAAGGCACATAGGAAATGTAATGGGTGTTATCACTGGCCATTGACTCAATGGAGAGCATGACAGGAGATATCGAATGCCGCACAATGATTATTGAGACAAGAATGAAGGGGAGTGTTACTTTCATTTGCTCTAGACCTGTTTTGGTAGTACAAAAACCACCCATGGGTCCCACTATTTCACCGATTTGGATGACCTGAAGTAGTTGAGTATCGGTCTGCATCGTTTCATTTCAGATTAGGTCCTGGTCGGATGCTGCTGAATCCTATTGTGGTATCACAACGGACCCTATAGTGGTCTATGTGTGTTCTGTATATCGGGCAGCCCCTTTAATCTAACCTAACCTATGAGTCCTTGATATTTACTTCTGAAAGGGCTATGTGTTACTGTTGTTAGTATTAGTTGCTTCGACCCCTCTGCGAGCATGGGCGCGTCAACATCTCTTGAATCTCTATGCCTTGTTGACGTTTCGATAACATATCTACTTTTCGGACGTGCACGTCTTTATACTGACAAGCTCGAAGCGCAGTGGGAGTTCTATTAGTAACCACAGTCAGATTTGTTCGCGCCGAGGATCGAACCTCCTTTCTTTAGATAGATCGTAGAGCGGTGACCGAACGAACACGGCGCTATGTGAATTATAATAAATATGGAACCACTTACCGGTTCATCGTCAAAGCAGACTTCGGCAGTATGAAATGTGCTTTGCTCATTTTGAACATCTGATCCAGCTAAAACACTGTGCTGTGTCTCTCGCTCACTTTATTGAGCCGGTTAAAACTAACAACGCGTTCGCGTGCTGACTGGGGGTGGATGTGTGTTTCTCACCCAGCATGTCTACTTAACGATCAAACTTAGTCAACTTACTGTTATGATAGCTACTGATCAACTAAAATATGTAAATGGCGAAAAAGCATTCAAATCAATTTAAAAAAATGGAAAATTCATGTATATCACCCTTGCTACGCCACTGATTTAATTTAAACATCACCACCCAAGTAGAAACTATTAATCTTTTTTACTTAACATATTATGGCATGACACTAATCGTGAAATATTCATAGTATCTCGGAAAGTAACTTCCATTCTCCAATCCACAACTGATCGATATCAGTAAGTGATAAGCCTAAAATCTCTCTTATTATTGGTTAATGTTAATCGCGATCTTTTCTAACGCAAGTTAAGAACCAGCGATTTATTATTCCTGGTACATTTTTGACGACCAACGGAACACCATCAGTCGGTCTACTACAAAGTATCAGGGCAGTCACCATCGCTTTCTTGTTTCATTTGATTATCTGCGTGGATGGATCCAGAAAATATGTGTTTATAGGACCAAAGGGATCCCGACAATACTGTAATGGCCGCCAATTAGTCTACGGCCTCGAAAAGAACCAGAAAAATGTTGTGGCGGTGAAAAGAACCTTTCATGGTAGTCTTTATATTACGCCCCGCATCCAGAGTTACTTCATATCTGATTCCATATGGAACAGTATATAAAGAACTAATCGAATATGTAAACGAGAATATTAAATTTGACAGTTAGATAAAACGCTAGTTGGGTGAAGGTTTTGAAAGTAAAGGTGCTTTTCAAATAAATTGATACAAGTGTTCCAAAAATGAATAATGCATTTATCTGTGGTAGCGGTAGCATTCGAAGTATGAGCGAGCCTGATTGAAGCTGTACAATTAAAATTAGGTCTTAACGATGTCCAAAGTTTGCCCGTGGTGCTGACGAAGCCTGCGGTTTCCATGTTGACCATGAAGTTCAGCAAGTTGGTTATCAGTGTTTGCTGTAACACAATTCGAGAGAGATTTTCCGCCGCTCGTAACACCTACCATTATCATTTTAACTAATTTGACCAAGGCTGTCGGAACAAGTAAAACTCGTGTGTTGATTTTTTTTTGTTTTAAGAGAACGTATTTAACACTCACCCCCGTCCCAAAAGGTTTTCGTTCTAAAAAGGACAATTGCTAATAGCCTTGACCCCTCCAGGGGCATGGGCGCGTCAACATCTCTAGCATTTCTATGCCTTGTTGACGTTTCAATAGCATATCTACTTTTCGGAAGTGCAGTTGCTAGCATGCACCTCCTATTCGCACCGTCTTTATACTGACAAGCTCGGAGCACTATGAGAGTTCTATTAGTACTCACATGCAGTTTTCGATCGCGCCGAGATTTGAACTCCGAACTCTAGATTAGTATCATAGAGTGGTGACCGAACGACCCCGGCCACCGAGAGACTGAATCTTGACGAAATTACAATTTTTCTGCATTAAATATTTGTACTTAGAAAAATCTCTATTTATCCCATTAAGTTCTGATGATTAGTTTCATTTGCAGTTGGGACGGTAAGCGACAAATATGGACGCAATCTTGCAAAATATGGTTAAATGTTGCCTTTTGACACGAATGTTGGTGGCAGAGCGGCTGTGCGGCCGAAAAACTAATGAATTTTAGCCCTATTTTCAATATTTTCCCTATAACTTCTATACGGTGCGTTGGATCGAAAAATTAAATAGGATGTAAATTAAAGAACGTCAAATTCTACATCCAATACACAACCCAAACTCCGAATTCGGTATAGCCAAAAATGGTAGTCAAAAAATGCCAATTTTTGAGGCTAACAGCGTTTTCCCACTTGCCGATATTTTCCCCGGATGCCGGCCGACATTCTCAAGCTGGAAACGCACAGTGTACGCTGAAAGCTTAAGACGGGGAGGCTCGGTACACCAATAATATACGGAACGACGATCGTGTATCGGGGACAATTTAATTTCCCCACGGTGTCTCTGAGCGGTTTTGTGCGAAGCTTTCTTTGTATACGAAAGTTAATGAGGGTGTCTACACGAGGCACAATTGTTCCGGCACAAAACCGGTTTTTGTAGGCGAGATGCATGAAGGGAAAGGTATAGGAAGGGAACAAAACTTGTGCTCGAAAATTTCAAGCACAACAATTGTTCCCAACCAATACACGCACTTTTCGCATCCTTCCACAATATAGAATCAAATCAATACATTGAAAAAGCCCTACATGTATACAAGTTGTTCTCGTTTCGATGTGCTTCGTGTAGACAGGCACATAACCGGTTTTGTGCCTGGAACAATTGTGCCTGGTGTAGACAGCCTCATTCAATTCAATTCATATACTTTCCAAGTCTAAATCTTAACACTGTCGCAAAAGAGAAAATGATCCTTATAAAGAGAAGTGGCTGTTTGGAAGATACATATTTTCGATACTTCCAATCTATCAAGTTGCAATAATGTGTCAATTCCAATTTAAGGTGGATGCTGAGTAATGGACTTTGAAAATGGCTACTATCCAAGTGCCAAGACCCAAGGTTCGTTGTCTTTTCTTTAGAAATTGGATATAAATAAAATTATGGGCTGCCCAGATAAGGTCATTGTAATTGTAGTTCTACTCAAATTCATCCGCAACAACTTATTTATTTATTTATTGAAGGAAATTACTGAACAGGACAAAGTCCCAAAAATACAGTAATGTTTTGTGAGTAAGAAAAATTAACAAAGAGAAAATTAAGTGTAATACATAAGAATCCAAAATTAAAATGATAACAAGAACCAAAGCATAGATTATGTTGTAGAGAACCGTATAGAATCTTCCGACAGATGATTCGCAGCTAAGATCTTCAAAGGTACGGTTCCAGTTAATTTCGCAAAGTCTCTGGTTAATGGCTTCGTAATTGGCTTTCCGGGAATTTAACCGACTAACATTGACATTCCGCCAAGAAAGGTGAAGACTGATGTTGAGCTCATGCAATAGCGCAGGATGGTATGGATCACACGAAACATAGGCCAAGGTTGCACAAGAGGTGGAAAGGGAGGACAAAGGTAGGTTACTAAGCATAAGGTCAAGGACACGATCCATAAAATTGTGAACTAAATTAAACTGTAAAAGATTACAGTAGTTCATGAAAGATGTGAAAGATGAAAGAATTGACGGAGACGAGGCTGTAACTGGAAGACTCGGGGAGTCAGGCCAGCTAAGGCTTGGAGTGTTAAAGTCTCCGCAAACGATTATGAAAGATTCAGGGTACAAGATATTTCAGATGTCAGACAGGTGCAAAAACAGACTGTCATAGGTAGCTATAACGGAACCACATGAAACGTAAACACAAGAAATTAGAAGAAATGTAGAAGAAGAAGTGGCAATTTTGACAGTGACACAGTCATATGGTTAGTTATCAGTCGTGGATAGTATTGAACATTCGATGTGGTACCGTACGGCAATTAGGGCACCACCACCGGTCGATTTCCCAAGAAGGTTAAAATTTCGATCACAGCGAAATATATTATAACCCTTGAGGATCTCACCACTGTTAAACGAAGAGTTCAGCCATGTTTTGGTAAGGCAGATGACATCATGTAGAGAAGATAAGGCAGAAATATTTAAAGTATGAAACTTTGTCCTTAATCCATGAATATTTTGGTAATATAAAGAGAGACTACAGCTTATTTTGGTACTTTGGTGTATTTTTGGCGTTCTAAATCCTCCTTGCGTGTGAATCCTTTCATTAGAATCCCAGGAGGTCAACTTCTAGAGCAAACGAATCTGCTGTTGCTTAAAGGGATCAACTCGCAAATATTGAAAATAAGTGTTTACTCATTTTAATCAAATATTTAAAAAACAATTCGATGCCCACGTTTTATGGATATTAATTTTAATTTGGTTAGACATGAAGTACGGATCCAAACCCCTTAGCTTTCGTGTGTTGGAGTCTCAAAACATTCAACACACCTTTCGCCGAGCGTGAATATCACCAGCCTAGGGAAATTATTATCTGGACAGAGAAGAATCAAAATGGGAAATATAGAAAAAATGGGACGATAAGGATTTGATTATTAGGGATTCTCCTCAGGCTTCTCTTCAGAGCAGGATACGCGGTAAAAAACGGTATAGAGCAGAGTAGAGTAGCAAAGACGAAAACGGGGCATGTTTATGTAATGATTTAGTTTAGCATTAAAACGTCAACTTAAGTTTCAAGATGCAACTTAATTCCTTAGTACGGATACAATCGGGCCAATTTCCTTTAGGCGGAAAAATCATTTTGTATGTTTACTACTCCAATGACCCAAAACGAACATTTTATTGACTGGAAATGAATTTTATGTGCATGGCCAAGTTTCATTTTTTATTGTCTGTATTGCTGTGGTGGTAGCACGCCTACTGGTGTTGAAGGGGTATGCTGGTAAACGAGTCGTTTCGGTGCGTAGAACCGGCTGCCGTGCGAGCGATGTCTATATTAGACGCGATTTTTTTTAACAGCCATGCAAAGCAGAGCAGGTTAAGACCACACAATTACACTAACAAGTTGATCTGAGCTGCTCTGGATAGAAGGTTAGTGCAAGAATTAAACTCTGTTAAGTTTAGTCAGCGTTTTGAAATGCAGGCGTCGAAGTTTTCGGGCAGTTTACAGTTTGTTGTTAATTGCCTTAACCCCTCCAGGGGCATGGGCGCGTCAACATCTCTAGCATTTCTATGCCTTTATTGACGTTTCGATAACATATCTACTTTTCGGAAGTGCAGTTGCTAGCATGCACCTCCTATCCATGCCGTCTTTATACTGACAAGCTCGGAGTACTGTGAGAGTTTCATTAGTACTACCAGGTAGTTTTTGATCGCGCCGAGATTTCAACTCCGAGGTCTAGATTAGTATCGCAGAGCTGTGACGGAAGGACCACGGCCACCGAGCCCGGTAATATTTATGGCAACAGGTGTGCGACTTTTTTTCACAATGGTGGGCTAAGAACCTTGGTGTTTTTGGTATTAATCTTTATCCCATCCTTGCTCGCCTCCCTTTCAAGATCTAACACCATTGTGGACTGATCCATGACTTTGTGGTCCATTGAATTCCTCTGTCTAGTCTGTCGGATAGGGCTGCATGCAACACATCACCGATTACTATGAGGAATAGGGTCGGTGAGCGGATGCACCCCTGCCGAACTCCACTGCAAATCTCAAAGTCCCCGACACTTCACCTTTATGCAGAACGCGACATTTCGCCATAGGCTGCCGTAATAATAGCCAAAAGCTTCTCAGGGATCCTCTCCTGCGCAAGGTCGCTCATATAGTATACCGGTTCACACTATCGAAAACCTATCGAAATCGTTGAAAAGCAAGTGAAAGGGAGAATCGTACTCAGCGCATTGCTCGATGATGATTTGCAATATGTTAATGGTCGCCTCAAAGCCTGACCGGATAAGGAAATGACAGAGTGAGTAACAGAGATGGCAAAGCATTGTGTATCCGTAAGCGAAAGAGAGACGCATTTAACTGATCCATTCACACATTCGACGCACACGACCCCTGCCAAAACATCTACATACGAATCCCGAGAGCAGAATGACAACCAACCAATTTTCGTTAAGCCTGTTACTTAGTAATTGCACTAGAGTCAAAGAGACAGAGAGGCCGGTAGATGTATTTGTTTGGAAATCATGGGCTGGGGAAACGAACCAACAAATTTTTCCGGCATATTTTCCCTCTAAAGATCCTGTCAGATAAACGACACTCTATCTTCAACTTACGGATATACAATACTTCACATCTCTGTTACTCACTGTCAAATCGTTTGATCCAATAAGTTTCCCAAAACGCAGCCTTTGTGATCGACATAATAGAATCCGGATAGAAAGCCAGCCTGCTCTTCATCAATTGTGCATCCTAAGTGCGTCTTTCCAGGACGATTTTAACTTTTATCTTGGCAAAAGCAGGAAGCACACAAACGCCTCTCCAATTATTACTGTCTGTAAGGCTACCCTTCTCCGGAAGTTTGAAGATCAAACCTTCCTTCCACTCAGTGAGTAAGGTCTCTGTATTAGCCGCTTTATGTGGGTGCAGCAACTCGGCAGTTGCACTTGACATTGCTTCATAAAGTTCGAAGGGGATACCGTCGAATCCGGCAGCCTTGCCTCATTTTAGTGCAATAATTGCATGGACTTATTCCTCTCTAGTCGGGGCAGTGGTCCGTTTATGCACACTTTAACAGAAGTTACACGGTTCAAGACAGCGACGAGTGTTCTTTTTACCGCCTAATAAGATCTTCCTCTTAGATAAGTAGTTTCCACCACCATCCTCTCCGGATTTTGGGAGGAGTTACGACCACCTGTGAGCTTCTTGATGACGTCGTTTAAGTTGTTGCTTTTTGCGGCTTCTTCTGCTGAGGCTACAAGAGAATTCACATAAACTCTTTTATCGCGTCGCACACTACGCTGAAATTCTCGAGCTTTCTGATGGAAAAGCAGTTCGGTGCCGCTGCCAAACTAACCTTCAGTTATTTTCTTTCAACAATCCGCTGCCTTGAAGCGTCGGTCATCCGGGTTTTATTCTGGCAATCCGGATTTGTCCCAAGGTTGGAATCTGCGCTGTCATCTACGCTTTTTGTATTGTATTCCATCTCAGTTTCCGTTTATATCACTATCTGGATGACTAGTTATCTCAGCTGCTTTTTGTGCAAGATGGCCGTTATATTATTGTAAGACAGCTGGATTTTTTAGTCGAGCGGTGTTGAATTTGCTGCGCTTGGATCTTTCGAACATTAGCAATCATAAGATTCTCATTTCGCACCTCCAGGAAGCAGCTCTTCAATTTTTTACTAATGGCAAAGTAGTCGATTTGATTTTGTACTCTGCGCCGATCACCAGAGGACCAACTGATTTTGTGGTGGCCCTTATGTTCAAATATAATACCACCGGGAAGAGACTGTGAAAGTTGCAGAGCTCTACAAATTTTTCACGGTTGTCGTTACGATCCCATAGACCGTGCCTCCCCATTACATGTACATAGTTATCAACGCTTTTACATTCAAATCTCTCAAAACCACTTTAATGTCACCTTTAGGTGTTCCGCTCTGGACGAGGTTTAGTTATTCGTGAAAAGAGACTTTTGCCAAGACACTGTCGGGTTCAGTTGGAGGTTAATATTGTATTATTTTAATGTTTTTCATTTTGGTCCGGAACCTGGTGGTTTTATGATTCTGTCGGAGACCGAATCCCAAGATAAGAGATAGTTTCGTGCGACTCTGGTTAAGAGGAGCCCCACACCTAACTCACGCCCACTACCTGTAGCTCTATCGGAGTACAACGTTACAGTGCTGTTCCACCATCTTATCTCACTAACTCCTAAGACGTTTAATTTATACCACAGAAATTCACTCTTTAATTGAAGAAATCGTGCGTTCTGGGGACCTTCTAATCCATTGTCCAGGAGAGTACACGAATTGCAGAAACCTATTTTTGTCATTGTGTGATAGCCAAAAGTCGTAACCGTTGAGTCAGTCCTTACCCGAGGCATAATTTATATTTTGTTAGCATCTATTTTAAAAAAAATTTAAGTGCATAAGTTGCTGGCATACACAATCTGTCTTTTGTTTGTCGGTTTTTACTACAGGACTAGCCTTCAAAGGGAAAGGCTGTGGTATTATTCTTACGCCCCACACCACAGTGGGAATGTTTGCATCAACCATATCATCGCACCGCCATTAGTGGCGGCTCGAATTAGTTAGCAATGGTCAACGACCCCTGCCGGTTCAGGAGCGCCTACGAGGAGGGCTATGGAAGAGGATTTCTGCCCCAACTAATTATTTATTCTAATTTTATGGGACAAATCGTAAAAAATCATATATTTTGCTAACAATTATGTGATGAATCACGTGGCGTCCGTGTTCAGTTGGCACGCTCTGCATAGAATGCTGGCTCAAAACTCAATTGTTTAAAGCTTAAAAATCATATTTCATTTCATAAGGCCCGACATCGGACTACATGCAGTCTTATTAACCATATTAATCGAACCCTTTTAATCAAATAAATATATAAATATATTGTGCTTTGACTGCATTCGGAAAGTTAGCTCTTTGAAGACTTCTTTTGGAAAAAATTCTATTAGCGGATGTCACAGAAAAAGGCAGATAAAACAAATAGTACCTAATATGTAAAAAGAAAATATTTATAACGAAACCTCTTTTAGTCCCATCTCGGATGGCTTAAAATAATAGCGTTTTGATTAATGTAAAGTGGAAATGCGGATGGCTCAAACTATTCACCAGTTTTCTAAAAAACATTTTTTACATAAAAAAAACTCGGTAAATACATCCTTTCGACAATTAATGATGCGCTGCAACATTCATTTAGTGTGTACTTGGCACATACGCACGCATGCTGTCTAATTAGCTCCTAATGCAGGTCACTTAATGGCCATCATTCAGATGACCTATGGACATATTTGGCAATTTTCAGGATCACAAATGGACAACGCGACTGCAACTGTTGTCGTCCGTACGCAGACCATCCAATAAAATTCAATGAAAAATGTCACATGATAACAGAACACCATTATCAAATGCAATTCTGTCAGCAGGGGTGCGTCTGCCTCATGTGTTAAACATAGAAATAGAGTGTCGATAAATTTCTGTCACCTTATGCAGGTAAACAAACAAACAAATGAGGAAATAAAAGCAACACAATGGTCAGCAGCAAGGAGACGAAATTTCAGACTACCATGAGTTTGGAAATTGCGTAAAAAAAAGAAGAACCAAAAACTGTCTTGACGACTTCAAAAATGAGCCTTCCTACAGTCGAAGCGGGTATGAAAATGCAAGAAGGTGTCAGATGGTGTTAGGATAAGACGGGCAACGACTTCTGCTGTTGTAGCTGCTGGTGCCAGCACATCCAAGTTGCCTGGAGCCGTCGGTCAACAGCAGTTCTTCTGCATTTGGTCACTTTTGCATTTTATGGTGCTTTGTCTTAACGTCCAAATATCGGTTAATTTATGGGCCACTTCCGTGACCACCGCTGCGATTTTCCAAGCGGTCAGCCCCTAAACATACAACCAAATTGCATTTTCGGCTACTGTCTGATTAATTTCAAAGTTGCGGTTCATTAATTTGATGAGGGCTATAGGTGGCACGCTGAACTGAGGTCCACGGGAATTTTCAAATTAATTGTGCCTTGGGACTACGGTCAGCGTAAATAAGTGTCCATGGCGTGTTGTGGAAACTTTTCCTACATTAAACACCAAATGATTTGCATAAACAAAACGATATCGTCAATTTCGCGTTAAACAACACCCACAAGTCCAGTACATGAGCTTCGGCGTTCAATTATGCCAATTGCATAAAATCTGACCAAGCTCGGGCGCCGCGGCTCACCAAACGTTCTATAGCTCAACAACGATGGGCACCGTGAATTCTTAATCAGTTTTAACGACACCTTTTTAGAAATTAATTTCAAGATTTTGCTTTTATCGCAACACGGTTAGCAATTAAATTCCAGGGAATTTCATTCTGAAACTGAGTGGGATCTTAACTAAATGCCCTGCCTGGTCGTTCTCTAAGAAAAAGAAGCCGAGAAATAAAGAAACCCGCAAAGATTTTCAGAGGGTGTTGAAGATCTTAGTCATCGACTTCATCATGACGACGCGACGGTAGTTAAATTGGTCTCTTATCGTAACCTATCTAACTTAACAGTCCCCGTGCTTCCGTCCAACGATTGACCAACAGTCTGTGATTATTTCCAGTTCTCCACATTCACAAGAAACGTTTCTTCTTCAGCTGTTCAAGATATTTCGGACAGAATAAATACTGGAAACATTATCTATAATGGACAGTTTGATGTACATGTTTTTTTTTCTTTATTTGGATTTAGTTATTTATGGATTCGAATAAAAAGCCGGAATTTTTATTAATGTGACATACGTTTTGGCACCTGATTAGCCGAAATCTGGAAAGCAAGGAGGCAACCGAGTGGGTTGAATGACGGAAAAATGTTGTAAATGTGGGATTTTATGGAGAAAAATTGAATTTGAACAAGAATCTTTTAAGATAAACAAGTATACGAACACAATTTGAGAGTTTACGAGGATTGCATCATGTTCGTATTGTGGTCACTGGTATGGAATTATCTAGAGAATAATTTGTTTTCTGATATGATCATTGGTTGTACTAGGTAATAACCAGAGCCGTAGCAAAATTTTCTGGAGCTCGAGATAAATTTGCGCCTCCTTGCCTCCTTCGTGAACACAAAATACAAAGTTAAACACGTGCCGTGTGAAAGAAATTTAGCGCCCGGGCCGAAAATTTAATATGGCGGCCCAAATTGCTGGGGAAAGAATAAGGCGGTTAAACCGTTTTATTGAAAGAAAGAAAGACTGGATATTCTTCAGCGTATTATGGCATGGTACTTCACAAAAGTTTAGGGAAATGGGCACCGCCGACCGGGACTTATCAAGCCATTAACTGGCAAATATTTGCAACTGAACATCCCGTGAAAGATAAAGGCGGGTTCCTACTGGTCACTGATGAACACCAACTGCGACGGTGGAGAGACACTTCATTGAGGTCCTCAACAAAACCTTTCGACATTTGAACTCATCTCCACTAGAAACAGAAAATATTCCGCAAATTGCCAGAGTTGATACCAGCCAGGTTTCTTGACGTGGAGTGGTTTTTACAAGGACGAGTTGTCAGCACATGGCTTAACCCTATTCAGGGTATGGCCTCGGCAGATAGCTGCTTCAGATGGTTTAATAAACGTGCTGGAGTTCACACAACTATGTTGTAGGTTCAACTACGCAAGTCATTCCATTCTATTAAACCTGAGACGCTTAGGAGTTGGTCAGCCATTCAGGCTACAACTATCTGCCTTTTTCCAAATGTCTTATCGCTAAGACTTGGCCGTCAGCGGTTTGATACACTGCCGTTACCAGGGGGCGCCCACGAGGAGGACTATGGAAAAGGTCTTTTGCCTACCATATAAACAGGAATTATGTAACTGTGGCTATTAAATCGGTGGGAGCGGGTAAAGCCCCGGGGATAGATGGAATTCCGGTGGAACTCTTTAAGGCAGATATCAACGCTACTTCGGATATTCTTTTTCCCCTTATCCAAGAGTGTTGGGAAACCGAAACTCTCCCTAAAGAATGGAAGAAGGGCGTCATTATTAAGATCCCGAAGAAAGGTAACCTGAAGGATTGTAATAATTGGCGTTGAATTTGCCTCCTCCCCGCAGTCTCCAAACTGATGGCAAAAATAGTCTTAAACCGGATCAAGCACACAGTTGGCCGCACACTGAACGATAAACAGGCTGGTTTTCGCGAGGGCTTTTCATGTAGCGACCACATCAACACCCTCGGAATTATTATCGAACAATCCACAGAGTGCAGATCCCCATTACATCCCATGTTCATCGATTTCGAGAAGGCGTTTGACAGCGTTGACCGGGAATACATCTGGGAAGGCTTTACGTAGGAGAGGTGTAACAGATAAAATCATATCCATCAAGGAGTCCTATAACGGAGCCCAATGTCGCGTCTTAGTGTCACCATACACTGTAGAACTCGAACACGAAAGTGGTACAAATGCTCAATAGCTCAAGACACACGCACACACTTCGCATAAATGTGAAGAAAACCGGTCCACTTGTACTATGTTCGAGATCGACAGTGTGTGGTGACACTTACACAAGAGTAAGCTTTCAGATCCCTTCGCCGTACATAGCGGAGTGAGACAAGGCTGCATTTTGTCACCTATGTTGTTTTTGATTGTCATTAACGACGTACTCTGCAACGCGCTTCGTGAACTCCAGAGCAAAGGTATCAGATGGAAGCTGTTTGAATACCTTCAACACCTGGATTACGTTGACGATATTTGTCTTCTCTCAAATATATCGGATCATCTAGTTCAAATGACGGATGCCCTGCACCGCGAAAGTCGGAATGCAGGACTGAAAGTCAATGCTGCCAAAACCAAATTTTTGAGCTTGAATCCAGGAAGACAGAGAGAAATTTGGGGCAGGCGGTGGAAAAAGTGGACAATTTTCGCTACCTCGGAAGCGTAGTTACAGTAGATAGTGAAGCGGATGCTGATGTACTGTCTCGCTTCAATAAGGCTCGGGCGGCTTTTTCAGTTTGAATCCTTTCTGGAAAAACAACAACATCTCCAGAAGTACCAAACTGAGGATCTTCGAAACCAATGTAAAATCTGTGCTTCTTTATGGCTGTTCATCTTGAAAGGTGACCAAGGCGATAACAACTAAACTAGAATCGTTACGCGGCGGAAATTAGAAAAATTGAAAATAAGAAATCATTTTTATAATAACACATTTTACTATGTACATATATGTCTAGGGATATGGGAGTGTCCCACCCGCCAAAGAAAAACGACGAAATCGAAAAAAAAATTAAAATCAAAAATGTGACCAAGACTATTTTCAAACGACACAAAAAGTACGGGTTCTCGAACCTCTGTAGCTGGGACCCTTGGTCGTGGGGACTTAAATTTGGTAGGGTGATTTTCGCGAAGACCAGGAAATGTGTCTAATTTGTATACGATGAAAATCACCTTAGATATATATGACAGTTTGAAAATCGCTATTTTTCAATTTTTATACCCTAGACTTATAGTATAGGGTATATTGTTTTTGTCACGACGGAAATATGTAATACCTTAAAGGAGGCTCCGGAGGTATAGCAATGTATATATATATATAAATGATCTGGGTCACCTCCTGATTCGATTTAGCCATGTCTGTCTGTCTGTCTGTCTGTCTGTCCGTTCGCACGATAACTTTCGATAAAATGAAGCTAGAGCCTTGAAATTTTGGTTAAATGTTGGAAGTGTGATCTAGTTGGATGGTATTGAAAACGGGCATGATCAAGCCAAGAGAACGCCTACCTCCCCTACATATGTAAAATACATAAATGTATCTATAACTCCCGACTAAAGAAATATGAAAAGCTCTAGCTTTGGTAGATTACTCATGAGGGTAATCTCATACTCTCCTGGGAAAACAAAACTGATCAGTTGAAAACTAACGGTAATTTTCTTACAAAGAACCCCGTACTACCCTACTTTTCAGGTTTTTTGTCTATAACTCCTGAACCAATTGACGTAGACACCTGATTTTTATCGTGTAACCTTGAAGTGAGAAGCTGCTTAAGATTATGTAAGTTGGTCATAATCAGATAAAAGGAACGCCTACCTCCCCTACAAATTTCCAAAAATTAAATATTCCTTTAATTACGATAACTTTCGAAAAAATGATACTAGCAAGATTCGCATCAAGACTCGATTCTTCAATCTCTGGCTCATCAATGTGCATGCTCCCACTGAAGTTAAAGAAGACGCAGTAAAAGACGAGTTCTACGCCCGCCTTGAAACTCTCTTCGACTCACTTCCAACAAACGACGTCAAATTGCTGCTGGGAGACTTTAACGCGAAAGTCGGGAATGAAAGTTGGCATCGGGGGACCACTGGAGGCCACAGCCTCCATGAAGAATGTAACGATAACGGCCAGCGACTTATTGACTTCGCCTGCAGCAGGAATCTAGTCGTAAGCTCTACGTGTTTCCGGCATCGACGCATTCACAAGCAGACCTGGAAGTCTCCAGACGCACATACCGTCAACCAAATTGACCACGTCCTCATTTGCAGGAGATGGGCGTCTAGTGTCATGGATGTCCGCTCCTATCGAGGAGCAAACTGCGACTCAGATCATCACTTGGTGAAGACGACCTACAGATGTAGAATTTCCTCAGTGCACCAGTCAAGAATCAGCCCTCCCAAAATCTTTGCGGTTGATAAGCTCTTAAGTGATGCTACAGCGGTGGCGTATTCTACCGCCCTTGAGGAAAAACTATCACCTATGCTACACAACATCAGCAACACAGGCGTCCATGGGTTCTGGGATGAACTCAAGGGTACCATCAAGGATGTCGCAGAGAAGGTCGTGGGATATAAAGCCCGGCGAGCGAGAAATGACTGGTTCGACGAAGAATGCAAAAATTCACTTGACGCGAAAAACGAGGCCTACAGACAATGGATTCAACGAGGAACCAGAGCCAGAAGAGAAAAATATGACGAGCTACGGCGAATATCGAATAGAATAATTAGACGTAAGAAACGTAAATACTTTGATGAGCAGTTGCTGAACATAAACGAAAACTTAGCTAATAGGAACACCAGACAAGCGTACAAACTAGTAAATACAATTAAGAACGGCTACCAACCCAGGACTAGCCTTTGTAAGGACAAGGATGGAAACATCATCAGCGACACCGATGGTATTAACAAACGATGGGCCTCTTATTTTGAAGAGCTTCTAAACCGACCATCTAACATCCCCACACAGGAAGCTCTCGACGATATTGTTGATCTAGGCCCACCCATTCAACCCCCGACAGTAGAGGAAGTTGATCTCGCGTTGCGGTCACTAAAACGAAATAAAGCGCCGGGCGCTGACGAGATTCCAGCTGAACTGCTAAGATTCGGTGGAACGAGTCTAGTTGATGCCATACATCAATTACTCCTGCGAGTATGGGAGAACGAGGAGATCCCAGACGATTGGCGCAGAAGCATCATCTGTCCAATTCATAAAAAGGGAGATAAACTGCTGTGTGAGAATTACAGGGGCATCTCACTAGTTTGTACGTCCTATAAAATTTTGACGAAAATTCTGGAAAATAGAATAAAACCGTACGCAGAACGAGTCATTGGCGAATACCAAAGCGGTTTCAGACCTGGTCGCTCCACAACCGATCAGCTCTTCTCAGTCAAACTGATACTCCAGAGGTGCTGGGAATACAACGTAAACGTATACCAAATCTTTGTCGACTTCAAGCAGGCATACGACAGTATCGATCGTGGAGTACTGTACAACATCATGCTGCAATTTGGTATACCGGCAAAATTAGTGCGACTGACAAAGATGACGATGACCAACTCCGTCTCACAAGTCAGGATCCAGAATAGACTTACTGATCTATTTGAAACACGCACTGGTTTGAAACAGGGCGATGGACTGGCACCGACGCTCTTCAACCTAGCACTGGAATACGTTATCCGGGCCATGAATATGGACAACAGCAAGACGCTACTCATCAAGTCGACACAATTAGCAGCGTACGCCGACGACATCAACATCATGTCCCGAAGATTGGCTGACGCAGAAGAACTTCTGCATACGCTCGATACCGCTGCAAAGGAAGTTGGATTACGTATTAACGAGGGTAAAACTAAAATAATGATGCAATCGGTGACAAGGACTCCTGCACAACCGAGCATCAATGTGGGGGACCTCAACATCGAGTTCGTGAACAACTTCATTTACCTGGGTTGCAACCTGTCAAGGGACGCCAACGAAACTGACGAAATCAAACGACGGATACAGTTAGCTAATAAGACTTTTTTCTCGGTTCTCCCCATAATGAAATCGAAACATGTGCACAGAAACACGAAGCTCCGCGTGTACAAAACCATTATACGACCAGTGCTATGCTATGGCTGCGAAGCATGGACCCTAACTCAAGCCTCCGAAAACATGCTAGATACTTTCGAACGTAAGGTTCTACGGCGAATTTTCGGGGCTGTTTGCGATCGAGATGGATGGCGCATCCGGTACAACCATGAGTTGTATGAAATGTACGATGAGCTGCAAGTCTCGAAAATCGTCAAACTACAACGACTTCAATGGGCAGGGCATGTACAAAGAATGGACGATGATCGCATGCCTAAGAGAGTAATGAATGCAGAACGAGTCGACGGAGCGAGACTGCGAGGACGGCCGAGATCTCGTTGGGAGAGCTCAGTAGGTGTGGACGCCGCGCAGCTGCTGGGCTCCCAAAATTGGAGGACGCGGTCACGTGACCGAGATAATTGGAGGACAATGATCCAGGCGGCCAAGGCCCGACGTCGGGCTGTCGCGCCACGATGATGATGATGAAGTTGAAAATTTGGAAGAATGTTGCTATCGTAAGCTATCGCTTGTTTTAAGTGTCATCTCTAGGGGAGGTAGGGGTTCCTTAGGTCGGATCTAACCCGTCTTTAATGCCAACTAACTCAATCTCACTTCAAACATTTGACAAAAATTTCAAGCTGCTGGCTTCATTGTATCAAAAGTAATCGCTTATTCGAAGTTTCATTTGAAGGGGAGGTAGGGGTTCCTTGGGGCGGATCTTGCCTATTTTCAGTGCTAACTAATAAAACCTTACTGCCAACATTCTACCAAATTTTCAACTTGCTAGTGTCATTCTATCGAAAGTTATCGTAATTAAAATAATATTTAATTTTTTGAATTTTGTAGGGGAGGTAGGCGTTCCTTTGATCTGATTATGCCCAACTTCCCAAAACCTAAGCAGCTTCTCACCCCAGAGTTACATGCCAAAAATCAGATGTCTAAGTCAATTGGTTCAAGAGTTATGGACAAAAAACCCGAAAAGTAGGGTAGTACGGGGCTCTTTGTAAGAAAATTACCGTTAGTTTTCAACTGATCGATTTTATTTTTCCAGGGGAGTATAAGATTACCATCACGAGCAATCTACCAAAGCTAGAGGTTTTCATGTATATTTAATCGGGAGTTATAAATACATTTAATTATTTTACATATGTAGGGGAGGTAGGCGTTTTCCTGGCCTGATCATACCCATTTTCAATACCAACCAACTAGATCATATTTCCAACATCTAGTCAAAATTTCAAGGCTCTAGCTTCATTCTATCGGAAGTTATCGTACGAACGGGCAGACAGACGGACAGACGGACAGACGGACAGACGGACAGACGGACAGACGGACAGACAGACAGACAGACGGACAGACAGACAATCAGACAGACAGACAATGCTTAATCGAATCAGGAAGTGACCCTGAGCATTTATATATATACATTGCTATACCTCCGGAGCCTCCTTTAAGGTGTTACATATTTCCGTCGTGACAAAAACAATATACCCTATACTAAAAGTCTAGGGTATAACTATACTAAAAGTCTAGGGTATAAAGATACAAGAAAAAGGTGGATTTCTTTGCGCTACGCGTTCTTCTTAGATTTTGTTCTCTTCAGAAGTATAGGATACTTTCAGTTGAGCTGCATGTGACGGACCTAGTTTTTGCTTATAAGACGAAATTTCTATATAGCTGTTTTACTAATGTTTTCTAGTACTTTTTGGTAGGCTACCACACTGAACGAAATCCTTAGGTTTTATTCGTTAGTTTTTTCTTGTTAAATTTCCAAAATTAAATTTCTTCACGATGAAAGAATTTTTGTCAGGCTGCTTGTTGACTTGTCGATTTGCAATTTTTCTTTTTCAATTTGAACAAATTTTTGTAATTATGAAAACCTTATATGGCTTTTAGTCAATATTACAGAATTTTATGTAAATTTTTGGTAACCTTATATGAATAAATATTTTATCTCTTTTTTTTCGAACTTTTGTTACGCTGACAAAAATTCAGTCATATTCACAAAATATCATTTTGTTCTTATTGAATAAAAATGTGTTGTTATGAAAACGTATTTTACAAAAATCGTTGTTTCCTTAACAACATTTTTTTCCTTAACAAAGTTTTTGTTTTGGCACTCTTATACGTTTGTGTTCGCTACTCCGTTTTCTGCCATTGAGAATTTCAAACTGGATCACTCTGTGATCAGACATGGTTAGCCTGTCCACTGCTTTCCAATTCTGAACCCTGTCAAGCATATTAACAGGGCTTAGGGTAATGTCGATTACCTCAGCCCTTCGTGCATTCACGAAGGTGGGAGCCACCTCCTTATTTGCTACTAGCAGATTTTACCTTTCCACAAATAGTAGCAGCTGCTGTCCTCTGGGATTGTCGTCTGTGCTGCCCACACAGTATTGTGTGCATTCGCGTCACAGCCTATGATCAGGGCCATATCTTTTTCCTTATGATAGCTTACCAGATTTTCCACTTCCTCTAATGGAGGTGGTTTCCTACTCAATGACGATTTGTCGGAAAGGTGGCACTGCATACATAAAGAAGGAATTACGTTTACTATGCCAATCGTAATTCGCGAATTATCATTCGGACGATGTTCGAATGATCATTCGCAAGACACACATGAAATCGAATTATCATTCGAATGGGAATGATCATTCGAGTGCGTCGTCTGTCTAAGTACGCCCGTAAAATTAAATATTATTAATAATAATTAGGGAAAGATCTGAAATTAATTTTAATCCCTTCTATAGATACTGAGTACATGAAAACTGAGTTTGCACGGTCGTAGAAGGTGAGCTTAACTTTTGGAGGGCGAAAATCAGAGAAATTTGACCCCTTTTTTCATATTATCATTATAACTCCTAAACGGTGCCTTGGGTCGAAAAAAACTTCCAGCAGTAAATTAAAGACCGTTGAATTCTGCGTTCAATACACTGCTCTATGAAATTCGGTTCAGTAGCGTAGTCAAAATCGATAGTCAAAAAATGACAATTTTCGAGGCTCCGGAGAAAAATCACACTTTGTCACTATTCAAGCTCACAGATCTTTGCAACGGAAGCTCCAAATGGAAAAGCTTGTCTGTAAAAGTTAGGGATAATTTTATTGTAAGCCTAACGTGGTCAATATTTTTCAATTCGGACTATTTTTAGAGTAGCTATGAGCAAAAATTCAAAAATGAATGCTCATCGATTTATGCCTTAAAAGCTCTATCTCGGTAAGTATAACAGCTAGAAGCTTTATTTTAGTCTCAAACTATAAATAAATTACTTAAGTTAAATAAAGTTTTGCAACATTTCTTGTGAGACCAATTTAGGAGATACTGCAAAGAAACAGGACAAGCCAAACAATTAGGCACATTTTCAACATGGTGGCAGGGTCCGTGGTGTTAGGGGGGAAATAGAAAACTAGAATTTTTAAACAATGTACCAATTCAAACAATATATCAAAAATCTAAACTACCTTAATTAAAGCAACCAGTGTTATAACATTTTGACTGACCAAAGTTGCAGAATCACCGACTTTTTTTTTAAATAAAAGCGCAATTACTCAAAAACTATACCCGCTAGCATATTCTAGTAAAGAGTGAATTGCAGGTAATATCCTAGTCTAAAAACAGAAAAAATCAGACAAACTGTTAATTAGATATGGCCTTGGGAAATAAAATAAAAAAAAAAGTGTGAACAAATTATTTTTTTTTAATTGAAGGGCTGTAAAAGACTCTAAATTTAAAAATTAGTATTAAATAATGTAAAAACAAATTGTTTACAACAAAGCAGGAAGTTTTTATTTTCGATAAGATTAATATATAGGTGAAAACTCGTAAAAATAAGATAAAACAGCAAAATATTGATCGTGGGCTACAAATCTTTCTTACTTTTTCGAGCTATATCTAATAAACAGTTTATCTGATTTCCACAGGCTATTTTCTGTTTTTAGGGTAGGATTACCTGCGATTCACTCTTTACTAGAATATGCTAGCGGTTATAGTTTTTGAGTAATTGCCTTTTTATTTAAAAAAAAATCGGTGATTTTGCAAAGGTTAAATTACTTTGATCAGTCAAAATGTTATAACACTGGTTGCTTTAATTAAGGTAGTTTCGAGTTTTGATATATTGTTTGAATTGGTACATTGTTTAAAAATTCTAAAATAGTTTTATATTTCCCCCCCTAACACCACGGACCCCGCCACCATGTTGAAAATGTGCCTAATTGTTTGGCTTGTCCTGTTTCTTTTCAGTATCTCCTAAATTGGTCTCACAAGAAATCTTGTAAAACTTTATTTAGCTAGAGTAATTTATCTACAATTTGAGACTAAAATAAAACTTCTAGCTGTTATACTTACCGAGATAGAGCTTTTAAGGCATAAATCGATGAGCATTCATTTTTGAATTTTTGCTCATAGCTACTCTAAAAATAGTCCGAATTGAAAAATATTGACCACGTTACGCTTATAATCAAATTATCCCTAACTTTTATGGACAAGCTTTTCCATTGGGAGCTTCCGTTGCAAAGATCTGTGAGCTTGAAAAGTGAGAAAGTGTGATTTTTCTCCGGAGCCTCAAAAATTGACATTTTTTGACTATCGATTTTGACTACGCTACTGAACCAAATTTCAATTTTGTGCAGTGCATTGAACGCAAAATTCAACGGTCTTTAATTTACTGCTGCAAGTTTTTTCGACCCAAGGCACCGTTTAGGAGTTATAATGATAATATTAAAAAAAGGGCTCAAATTTCTCGGATTTTCACCCTCCAAAAGTTAAGCTCACCTTCTACGACCGTGCAAACTCAGTTTCCATGTATTCAGTATCTATAGAAGAGAATAAAATTATTTCCAGATCTTTCCCTCAGTATATTAAAAAGCTCCAAAATTGGCTTAATTTGACTGGCCTAAAGGTATAAGACTGAACAATAAATTATCATTCGTCTGGGAAACACAAGCCTAATTCATTTGGGTCTAGTGAGGTTGCTAGATCCTTCCCAACTTTGATCATCGCCTTTTCACTCCACTGATTGTTGGAATGTTGATCGTTTTAAAGCTCCACATGATATCGCTATCCCTTGGCAAGAAGATAATCGGGTAAAGTCAGTTGTAACGTAAACATTTTTTAAACATATCAAATATTGTTATGCCTTTTTATTGATGGTTGGCACCATCGAGAATATCTGCTATGCATTTGTATCTAATTCTTCATTTTAAAACGAATAATAGGATTCATTCTTTTAGACAATTACCTTAAGTACCCAATTTAATGAGATAAGGACCCCCTGTGCTGTTTACTTTTACTGAACCACATGCCACTAAACTACTTTCGGGCTTGCCAAATTACCTCAATACACCCACAACCACAACACCATTTCCGACAGCACAAAAAGAAAAATCGAAAAAAGGGCCAGTCCCCAAAAATCAAAATATGTCTGTGACATATAAAAAATTGTCATTTGTCCTCTGATAAACAACTGCTATTAATACCTGCTGTTTTCATTAGCCAAAAATCAGTTAAATGCAATGCACAAAATGAGGTCTGGAAATAACTCCGACTGTCAAACACTGTCAACTTTCATTGTCATTATTCTGCACTAGTGGTCATTCGTACGATTCCATTCTTTTCGGCATATGATTTCATGCCTAACGAAAATGTTTATCCCATTGAAGCTGTGACCGAAAGCCAGCCATTACGGCGAAAGGGCAAGGAATCAAGAGAAGAAATTGGTCATGCGGAAGAGTCGACCGTTTGAAGGAATGGAATATCCATGGGGAGAATTAGTCCGGAACGTTTTTAATCAGACGAATCCATTTAATGAAATTTGAGACTGGCCGATGAGGTTAACCATGTCAGCGGGGATATTTTTCATGTCACATTATTATAAATGGCGGAATGACATGAGTTTCTCATGTCGATACTGGGCCCGAGCAACATGGTCTCATACGGACTTACTCGCGCAGGGCTAGGATCTGGATTTCGTTTCAGTCCATTTCAGCAGTGTCTCGTCGTTATTTAATACGTTCATGTAAACCTAACTGATTGTTCATGTCGAACATCAAAAGGTTGCGGTTTGTTGATGATGATGCATTGAACTTGTTCTTATGTCTTACTAGAAACTATGTATCCAGGACATATTCTGCAGGGAGTGTATGGGCAAAAATGTTAATAATAACATATATTGCTAATAACAACGCATATCAAATGCCACTGTTTCTCTTCACCGACATGTAAATGTAAAACGAGAGAAACAACCAATTTGCCACGTCACGCTTACGATGTTTTTAGTGAATCAATGGTAGTGATGGTACTCGTAGACGGGGCCCTTTACGCCTTTTAATTTAATGCTTACATATGTATTCAGCAATGTCCTGTTATGTAAGTCAATTATTACAGTTGGTCGAGTTAACATATTTTCAATTATTTATGTACATTTTATTCAATTATTTTCCCATGAAGTAGGCCGCGCAGCTCTCCGATTTAAATTCAGTAACATATTACAGAATACGGATCTAAAAGGACTAAGAGTATGGAGAGTATGGACTGTGGCCGACCGGGAGCGAAGTGTGTTGAGGCATCAGTATCATGTTTGATTACCGGCGTTTCGGGTTCAAATCCCGTCGACGACGACGTTCGTTACCATGGATGTGCAGGACGTGCTGGCCATTTATGCCGTAGAAACCAGTTTATGTCGTAGAAACATCAACTGGGCCACATGGAACAGTTGACGCGCTATGCCCTACAAGGGGTTAGGTCAACTGAGAATTGAGAGAGAGTATGGAACATGTAATGAAGAGAGGCTATATACGCGTTTTGGACACATATTGCCTACCTTCTTTAATCCCTCCTTTGTCAAATAACACAATTGCAATTTTTGTTGGCTTTTTACAACATTTTTTTTCATTGCCAACTTTCTCCTATCAGCTGATGCTCCCTCGGTTGCGGTATTGAAAATCATAACAATTTATTTGACAGCCGGGGTAACATTTTTGTGGTATGTATAATATGTAACAATGTATAAACGGGTACGAAAAATGTTGGCTTATATCCGTCTTTTATACAATCTTCATATTCTCAGTAAAAGGATTACGCAAATAAGTTAATAACAAAGATGTTAGCATAGTTGAGTAGCGATCGGGAATGGGTATCGCCCAAGTAAACAATTGAATCGCGTTTATATCTACAATTGCATTGAAAATGATCTGGAAACACTGAATGTCAATTTACGGATTACTTTAATGTTTATGTAAAATGGGATCCAGGAACTCCAAATGGAATAATTTCAAATATACGTAATCCATTCGAATGTGGTCTAAATTTGGACCCATGATAGAGCTTGAGCCAGGCAGTCGTTGCAATGCGGCATATTTCGACAACTCATACACTGTCGGGACACTGTCGATGAACTAAATTTCGAACGAAACACGACTGACGACAATTTTGCCCTTGTCAATTTCAACAGGAAAAATTAAAACATACACAAACCCAGAGGCGCCGACTGTTAGAAAATATTGGGGGGGCAAAACAACTTTTCATACTGACGGCCGGATTGCCTTGTTGGGTGATTTTTTTGCGATGGTATCCTCATAATAAACTGTCTTATTCTTTAAATAACAATGAACGTATCTCTTACACTGTAAAAAAAATTTTTACTGATGGTGGGTTCACGGACAGAACGGCCCAATAGCCCTAGCTAAGTAAGTCGACGCCTTAAAACGGGTAAATATTTGATATCGATGCGAATGTATAGTCTCATACAGTTGTTGTTGTTGTTGTAGCAATGGTCAGAAGTTCATTGTGTGAGTTTGTTACATGCTGTTATTGCTCGTCATCTTCCTCGGTGTAAACGAATACAGCAAGTAACACATAGACACACGTCCTTCTTGCATTGAAGGGGTTTGGCAGCTCTTGGCCGTTGTAAAAACGGGTCGCTCCGGTGCGAAGAACCGGCTGCCGCAGGAACGAGTCTCATACAGTCAATCAAAATGGTCTCACGATTGAGGTGAACCAATTTCTTCGTCAAGTCTCGAGTTGTTCGGTCCCGACCGTGCAAATCATCAGCGTTGTATGGAAATGGCGTTTGCTGTTTGTTTTTAAGAATGAAGCCAATTTTTCAAACATTAGTAAATGGAACCATAATGGTTTTTTGTTTGATAACACAAAATAATGAATTAAATTTTAATTAAATTCAAACTCAGATATTTTTACCGTTTATGTCTAACCGCTTAGTTATATTGTGCATGAAAACGTCGTCAAGACGCAGCCAACGAAAATCAGCCTATGCACAAACCAATATCTGACGCAAGTTGCGTGGCATGTTGATAGCCGACGTTAACTATTTTAGCGCCCTGTTAAAATAATTGGAAATCGCTAATATCATTTTAGCATATTCTTTGATTTATATTAGACAAGTGCAGGATGCCCCGCTGATATTGATTCCTAACTTAAAACTCAAACTCAAAATTGCCATCAAACAGCCGTCATCCGCTGTAAGCTATCCATTATTATTTGCATACTTCAGTAAAAAAGGCCTGAAATGGCCGAAAAGGCTAAAAAATATTACGAGCCCAAAATATGGACATTGAAATGGGTAATCAGTTAAGCACGCGATACCGTTAGTTATATAATGCACAAAAACCGAAATTTTCTTAGTCCTTACTTAAACGCTACCTTAAGCCTACCTTGAGGTTATTTTAACCTACGTCAGTGAAAATTTACAGAAGATAATATGCCACTATTATCTTCTGTAAATTGACGAGAAAGTCTGAAAATGTTTTTTACCCAATGTGTGGTAAATGTCAGTAAAACCGAAATGGAAAATGGAATAGACGTGCAGCGCTGTTACTCACAAGGTTGTTAATTGCTTTGACCCCTTCAGGGGCATGGGCGCGTCAACATCTCTAGCATTTATATGCCTTGTTGACGTTTCGATAGTATATCTACTTTTCGGAAGTGCAGTTGCTAGCATGCACCTCCTATCCGCGTCGTCTTTATACTGACAAGCTCGGAGCACTGTGAGAGTTCTTTTAGGCAGTTTTTGATCGCGCTGAAACTTGAACTCCGAGCTCTTGATTAGTATCGGAGAGCGGTGACCGAATGACCACGGTCACCGAGCGGGATGCAGTCACAAGGTACTATGACTGAAATCTTTCGAGACCTTACCTTAAGCGAAAATTTGCAATACTGTAGAAAATGACCCAAAAATGGATTGACGTGAATGGGGGCAGTGTGATTTTACCTAGCCAATGAAATCGAAATGGACAATAGACTAGGCGTGCATAGCCTTTAATTAGATTTTAAAATGTAACGTTCGAGAAGAGCTCGCTTTACAGTGAAATGAAAATAAATAGGCGGGTCTTTTATACTGCTGTTCAAGGTTAATTGGGTGTTATCCGGGTTAGCTTTCACACATTACACAAACAACATACCCTTGTTGTTTGTGTAATGTGTGTAAGTTAATCCGGAAAACCCCCGGTTAACCGGAGTACAAAAAACACGCCTATTGTATCAAAATGTAGCAATTTTATAGTATTAAGCACATACTGTTTTTTGTTTAGAAAGCGTTTGCTTGCATGAACAAATGGTTACAAATAACATGGCTATATGAAACTACACTCTTATATCAGCTGAATTAGAATTGGTTCTTTGAGTTTAATTTTTCTGTGGCCCTAATTGGGGAGACCAGTAGCTCAGTGTGTAGAGGCAGGTCTCACGTCTGACTACGGTCGTTACGGGCTCAAGTCCCGTCCACGGCCTTCGTGAAATGATACGTTGTATGTTGAACAACAGCACGGATTCGTTAAAGGCCACTCGACGTGCACAAACCTCCTTACCTCTTATCTCACAGCTGCATCAACCTTGGAAAATCACTTTCAATTGGATGTTTTATACACTAATTTCTCCAAGGCTTTTGAGACAGTTGACCATAACTTGCTGCTTACCAAGCTCCATAGCTTTGGTATTGCCGGTTCACTTTTTTCCAGATTTGCCTCGTTCCCCAAGGATGCATTCTCGGGACCCTCCTTTTTAAAGTCTTTTTAAACGACCTTCCACAACATATCTCCTCTCTTTGCCTATAGTATGCGGACGATCTGAAATTGATCAGAGCCGTCAAGTCGGCTGAATACTGCTTATGCCTTCAATTTGATGTTAATGGTTTGTATAATAAATTGGTGACAGATGAATCATATGTATCTTAATGGTATTATTCATGTCTTTTGTCCCTGAAGTCTTACCCAATATCCTTCCTATATGCAATCTACAACACTCCCCTTAAAAAAATGAATCGGTTCATGGATCACGGTATCCTATTCGACCCGAAATCAAAGTTTTATCTTCACAATATTGAGATTCGCGCAAATGCGTCTCGTACTGCTCCAGAGTTTTCAGTAGCCGATCCACCTGTCTTCATCTTTTTAACACCCTAGTCCGTAGCGTGCTTGAATATTGATATCATTTCTAGTCACTTCACTATGATTATCTTATATCCCTCCTTGAATCCGTCCAGCGCAAGTTTACTCGAATTGCTTCACACCATTCCCAAATCCCACAACTATCTTTACAATGAGCCATGCTTGGAAAATATCGGTTTCAAATCGAAATAAGGCAAGCGGAAAAAAAAAGAAAATACCCATGCAGTGTCCAGAGCGAGCGAAACGAGTGTTCAAGTTTATACAATACTGCAGGGAATGTTGATTCACAACGCTCAGTATCGTACGAAGTGTGCATAGACAATTTCGGTTTAGAACGAGCTGCGCTAGCTCCTTGGTCGCTCGTTTCACTCCTTCTACATATGTGTACCATCACCCGTTTCGTCCTAGCAAATCTGCATCCAGCATTTTTTATACTCTTCACAAATGTGACGGTATATTAAATATCATCATTATGACGAGATGAGTCGATTAAGCTTTGTCCGACTGTCTTGTCTGTCTGTCTATCTGTCCGTCTGTTTCTGTGCAAACTAGTCTCTCAGTTTTAAAGCTATCCAGCTGAAATTTTGTACCAAGGCTTTTCTTCAAACCAACTGAATCGAACTACTGCGTCATACAGCTGTCAAAAGAACGACCGTTCCAAAAGTAAGTTTTTGTTAGAAAAACATGTTTATTTCTAAAAATATTTTTGTAAAATTTCATATTATTCCATCATACCTATATTTACCGCAAACCAAAAAGCTCGCAAGCACGCCCCAACGAACTTAGATCTATCAGTCTATTCTCGAATCTATTAAAGATAATGGAGAGGCTAATTGATGTTTATTTATGCTGTAATATTCCACCACAACTTCTATCAAGGCCTCAACACGCTTACTTTTTGCTTCCCCTGTTGTGTGTTGTGTTGTCTTCCACAGGCTTATAAATTTTTATTAATTCCTAAAGGACAGGGGTAACGAGCGGTGAAACCCCGCCCACATCTCCCTAATTGAGCTACAGCAAGCATAGGCCGCTGCTTAGCTCGTTGAGGGGCATTTTTCTTCGCCAGATGGCACGGCCGGCCCTGCACGGTCATTATGCTACCTTAGGCCCCGTCCCCACGGGCATCTCTGGGTGCCCACCGAACCGTCCATTACATATTTGGCGCCCAAAGTGGGCCCTTTTCTAGTCAAGAACAGGACTAGTAAGGACCTCATCGGATAGCCCTTCCACCGTTATGCATCCCCACAAGCACATTAAGGCTACTTGGTCTAAGTCTTAGGACTTAACAATCTTTACTTAACGTATTTTTCCTTCAAGTAGCTGTGCTTTCCTCTGTAGCACCCCCATCCTTCCTACAGAGTACTTTTTCCTTTTAGAGTCAGTTCAACAGGGCACTGCTGGTGTTGTGTTTGTCTTCTGTGGTTTAGCCACGTACCTAAGGCCTCCATAAATGCTTTGAATTGCCGGCATTTGGAGCATCTTCGGAGGAGGAGCTCTGGGTACCTTTCTATTTGCCAGGATTGTCCTTTCACTCCAGTTTACAATTTTTGATTGCCTAGTACCGCATTTTTGTATTATTCATGTGTTCAGCAGCTTACAGTGTCTATGAGCGAATTATGGCAAGGAATGCAGCGTTGCGCTTCCGCTGCCCTCAGGATTCTCTGTAACCTCTTGATCATATGAATAATGGAGAAATGTAAAATAGTATTTGTTTTGCTCTTTGCTACAATGGTTGCCGGCTGACTCCGGTGCCCAGTTCGCTTTTTTTTTGTAGTTAGCAGCGCACTCTGTTCTCAGCTTCTACTTCTTGGCAGGCCTCGAAATAGAAGCTGTCCTGTAATGAACCACCTGCAATGGACCATGTCCTGGTAGTGCTGCTTCCACCGGCAGATCTATGGCAGCACCTGATGAGTAAGGATCTGTCGGTGGTACGAAACCAGAGGCCGAGGGTCCCATTACGCCTGGATCCTGATGCGAACGCGAGGGAATCTGCGCCGTCCGCCAACCATTCCATCCTTATAGTCTCATTTTTTTATCATTCCCCATTTTTACCTCCCCTGTTTGTGTTGTCTTCATCAGGCCAATGAATTTTTATTAATACGTAAAGGAAAGGGTAACGAGCGGTGAAAATCCCGCCCACGTCTCCCGAACTGAGCTACAACAAGCATAGGCCGCTGCTTAGCTTGTTGAGGGGCCTTTTTCTTCACTAGATGGCACGACCTGACCTTCACGGTTACTATGCTACCTTAGGCTCCGTCCCCACGGGCATCTTCGGATGCCCACCAAACCGTTTATTACATTTGCTGTGCTTGTCATGACAGTCAGATCAACTCCATACCTACCTACTGCCAAACCACATTCCTAATTATGTTGAAATCGGTCCACTGTTTCGTATACCTCGCATAGGAACAGTGAAATCGGAGCAAGTTTTACTACTAATTTAAAAGTGGCGAATGCACCATAAATCAAAATAAAGGTATCATATTTTCGGCTTGTTTTTGTTTGTCCATGCACAATTTTGAAATCTAAATAAGGTATGCGAAGGAAACCGAAAATAGCCCTTCGTTTTTAAACGAAATTGTCCATTAATGGCCAATTTTCAAAAGGACAATTTCACGGTGCGGGCAGCATTGTTGGGTAAAGTTGACATCTAACATTAAATATGTTTACGTCATACAAAAAAAATGTAACAGATTTAATTATCAGACCATTAACGTAAAAATGTCCTTTGCTAAATACAAAAATGTTCAGGCAAGAAAGAACTTGTCGAAAATTTAGCGAATAATTTTTGGCTGTAAAAATTAACTAAAATTAATGAGTCAATGAAGTTATATTTTCCTATACTTCGACCATCAATGATCAACCTTCTTCTTTCAGTAAATATGCTTAAATATTTTTGGTATAGTTCTTTTTATTCTATTAACTATTTTGGTGAATTTGTTTAATTTTTTGCCAAATAAATAAGTTATCTTTGTGGTTATTCGGGAGCAGCGTGTTTTTGCAATCTATTTTCTATTTGTTACACTCAATCTATAAATATTACAATTTTGTGGAAAAGATACATTATATACACTATGAAATTCAAAAACGGTGACACTTTTATAAATGCTTGATTAACAAAGAGACAATCGTTCAATTATTATTTTCCACATCCAAAAAGTAAAGTATTTATTCAATAATATCTTTTTTTACTGAGTCAGGAGCCAGTTTTGGAGGCACGATAGTTTAACCTGCGTTGATAAAATCAGTTGATGACGTTAATTTTTGTATTACTTTTCCATGAACGAGCATAATTTCGACTTCAAATTGATGAATTTCAACAGTCATTCTCAACAAAATGGAACACATCACAATATGTTCTATTGTTCTTTATGTGGTTGTGAAAATATTTTGCCGAAAGCCCTTATCACCGTTTTCTATCCGCATTTGTTAAAACTTGATTAACACACTATCGAAAAGAAACTTTGTGCTGAGTGCTCATGTTATCAAAAGCCACAACAAGAAGTAATGAATTTAATTTACTGATATCTCTTTTTCATTACTGCCTTAAACATATTATTCTTCTTCATCATCATCGTGGCGCGACAGCCCGACGTCGGGCCTTGGCCGCCTGGATCATTGTCCTCCAATTATATCGGTCACGTGACCGCGTCCTCCAATTTTGGAAGCCCAGCAACTGCGCGGCGTCCACACCTACTGAGCTCTCCCAACGAGATCTCGGTCGTCCTCGCAGTCTCGCTCCGTCGACTCGTTCTGCATTCATTACTCTCTTGGGCATGCGATCATCGTCCATTCTTTGTACATGCCCTGCCCATTGAAGTCGTTGTAGTTTGACGATTTTCGAGACTTGCAGCTCATCGTACATTTCATACAACTCATGGTTGTACCGGATGCGCCATCCATCTCGATCGCAAACAGCCCCGAAAATTCGCCGTAGAACCTTACGTTCAAAAGTGTCTAGCATGTTTTCGGAGGCTTGAGTTAAGGTCCATGCTTCGCAGCCATAGCATAGCACTGGTCGTATAATGGTTTTGTACACGCGGAGCTTCGTGTTTCTGTGCACATGCTTCGATTTCATTATGGGGAGAACCGAGAATAAAGTCTTATTAGCTAACTATATCCGTCGCTTGATTTCGTCAGTTTCGTTGGCGTCCCTTGACAGGTTGCAACCCAGGTAAATGAAGTTGTTCACGAACTCGATGTTGAGGTCCCCCACATTGATGCTTGGTTGTGCAGGTGTCCTTGTCACCGATTGCATCATTATTTTAGTTTTACCCTCGTTAATACGTAATCCAACTTCCTTTGCAGCGGTATCGAGCGTATGCAGAAGTTCTTCTGCGTCAGCCAATCTTCGGGACATGATGTTGATGTCGTCGGCGTACGCTGCTAATTGTGTCGACTTGATGAGTAGCGTCTTGCTGTTGTCCATATTCATGGCCCGAATAACGTATTCCAGTGCTAGGTTGAAGAGCGTCGGTGCCAGTCCATCGCCCTGTTTCAAACCAGTGCGTGTTTCAAATAGATCAGTAAGTCTATTCTGGATCCTGACTTGTGAGACGGAGTTGGTCATCGTCATCTTTGTCAGTCGCACTAATTTTGCCGGTATACCAAATTGCAGCATGATGTTGTACAGTACTCCACGATCGATACTGTCGTATGCCTGCTTGAAGTCGACAAAGATTTGGTATACGTTTACGTTGTATTCCCAGCACCTCTGGAGTATCAGTTTGACTGAGAAGAGCTGATCGGTTGTGGAGCGACCAGGTCTGAAACCGCTTTGATATTCGCCAATGACTCGTTCTGCGTACGGTTTTATTCTATTTTCCAGAATTTTCGTCAAAATTTTATAGGACGTACAAACTAGTGAGATGCCCCTGTAATTCTCACACCGCAGTTTATCTCCCTTTTTATGAATTGGACAGATGATGCTTCTGCGCCAATCGTCTGGGATCTCCTCGTTCTCCCATACTCGCAGGAGTAATTGATGTATGGCATCAACTAGACTCGTTCCACCGAATCTTAGCAGTTCAGCTGGAATCTCGTCAGCGCCCGGCGCTTTATTTCGTTTTAGTGACCGCAACGCGAGATCAACTTCCTCTACTGTCGGGGGTTGAATGGGTGGGCCTAGATCAACAATATCGTCGAGAGCTTCCTGTGTGGGGATGTTAGATGGTCGGTTTAGAAGCTCTTCAAAATAAGAGGCCCATCGCTTGTTAATACCATCGGTGTCGCTGATGATGTTTCCATCCTTGTCCTCACAAAGGCTAGTCCTGGGTTGGTAGCCGTTCTTAATTGTATTTACTAGTTTGTACGCTTGTCTGGTGTTCCGATTAGCTAAGTTTTCGTTTATGTTCAGCAACTGCTCGTCAAAGTATTTACGTTTCTTACGTCTAATTATTCTATTCGATATTCGCCGTAGCTCGTCATATTTTTCTCTTCTGGCTCTGGTTCCTCGTTGAATCCATTGTCTGTAGGCCTCGTTTTTCGCGTCAAGTGAGTCCTTGCATTCTTCGTCGAACCAGTCATTTCGCGCTCGCCGGGCTTTATATCCCATGACTTTCTCTGCGACATCCTTGATAGTACCCTTGAGTTCTTCGCAGAACTCATGGCCGCCTGTGTTGCTGATGTTGTGTAGCATAGGTGATAGTTTTTCCTCAAGGGCGGTAGTATACGCCACCGCTGTAGCATCACTCAAAAGCTTATCAACCGCAAAGATTTTGGGAGGGCTGATTCTTGCTTGGTGCACCGAGGAAATTCTACATCTGTATTATTCTTCTTCGCATTTAAATTTATTTTTGCTGACCGATACAAGCGTAAAACAAGCATAGTTTGAAATTTTGATTTTCTAGAAACATGTTCCACATGTAAAAACTAAAAAACAAAACATGACAATAGAGCGTTTGGTTGTACTAACAAGACAGTAGTTCAATATATGGAAATTGGAAAAAAAATGACGTTAATTTGAATAAAACGATCATGGATTTAGCAGATGGACATATTTTACGACGTTCTGTGTTGTTTTATGAATTGAAAGGAGGCGAAAAATCAGTACGAAGAAGGAATTTTCAGAAAAGGATTAGTGTGATCGAATAATACAATCATATAAAAATTTGAAATCAAAAACTAGTGTCAGGCTGTTGTTCTCTCAAGACATATGCTAACATTATTTCCGTATTGATTTCCAGGTTCCACTTCGGACAAAATGAAAATTCATTGCCTTCTGTGGTACTTATGCGTATAAAAGATTTGAATAATGCCCTTCACAGAAAAACATTTAATTAGCTATTAAGTCTGCATGTTAAATAATTATGTTAACAATATTCCGAAAGAATACAACACTACAGCTTGACCCCATCGCCTTGTATTTTCGGATAAAAGAAATCATTTACAAGTTTAGTTGGGTTAATTAAGTGTAAGAATATACTGAACTAGGCATTTTGTCCCGACAAATGTCAAGCAAAATTGGACTATGCAGTCACTGGTTAATGTAATGTTATTAGTCAATGTCCGACAATGTCGAATGTGGAAGGAACAGAATAAATTCAATTCCAAGTAACCAACAAATAATTAAAAAAAACTTTCAGGAACGTGTACGACCATAAACTTCTGAGACTAAGTAATGATATCAATAAGTTAATTAGGTTTTAAGCAGTACAGAGTGTTTAGTTTTATATCTTAATAAAACACCTTATGTACCCTACCGCTAGTTTGCTTACCGGTGCGGCGAACTACAAAGCCCTTGCTAATCAAATCTAATCAATCATATTCGCCAACGATTTGTAATGTGGAAGGTGGTCACCAGCTGGTGTCCTTGGAGACGAAGCCGAAAGTTTGCCGAAGTTGACTGTGCTTAATGTTTACAAAAAATTAAAAAAAAAACATCCCCATCCGCGTTTCCTCCGCATTTTCTTCCACCTTCCCCTAGCCATGAAGGTATAATATACTTCATCAAGATCGGAATAAAATTGTAGATACACTAGCAGATTTCCTTTTAGGGGTGGGAAGGGGTTTGGGATGGTTTCCCGAAATCGGATGTAGACAGTCACCTTCCCCTTCCCCTTTTATTTCATCAATAAAACTGTAGATGAATTCGCAAATTTCTATTTTGGGTGTGGGAAGGGGGATGAGGGTGTTTTTTGAAATCTTATGTGAACGTTACCCTTTCCCTTGTCTTGGAAATCCCATTTACAAAATTTCATGAAAATCGGATTAAAGCTATAGATTTGTAAGCGAATTCTTCTACAAAAATATGTGATTTCATACCAAATCCACTGAAAGCTTTCAAAAAGTGAAACTGTGTAGTGAACCACCTGTAATGAACCATATTATGGTCTGGTAGTGCTGCTCCCACCGGCAGATCGAGGCAGCACCTGATGAGTAGTGATCTGTTGGTGGTACGAAACCAGAGGCCGAGGGTCCCATTACACCCGGACCCAGATTCGACTGCATGGACGTCTAAGCCGTCCGCAACCATTCCATCCTTATCGACTATTTTTTTTAATTCCCCATTTTTAACCCCCTTGTTTGTGTTGTCTTCCCCAGGCCTATGAATTTTTGTTAATACGTAAAGGACAGGGCCAACGAGCGGCGAAAACCCCGCCCACATCTCCCGAACTGATCTACAGCAAGCATTGGCCACTGCTTAGCTCGTTGAAGGGCCTTTTTCTTCGCTAGATGGCACAGCCCGACCTTCAAAGTCACCATGCGTCCTTAGGCTCCGTCCCCATGGGCTTCTTCGGATGCCCACCGAACCGTCCGTTACAACTGCGACGTTATGCTCATAGAGAACGAAAAAGTTGCACAGTTCTTTGCGTAATCTTCTATTCTTGAATCATGAGGCTGAAAAATTCGAAAGAAATATCAAATAGAATGATATAACGCACCAGATGAGTGAAACGTGACATGGTCACGGTGGCAATGTCACCGTTGAGAAATTTAACTTTCCGTTTGTAAAACACCATATATTTAGGTAAATGTATACCATAAAATTATACCCATCTCCCATTGTAGCTTATTGTTAAAATTAAAATCCCATTAACGCAATGCTATTCTTTTGAAATTACCACCGAACTTGCTGGCTGATTCTTAAGAGCTGACTTTGTAATTCAACATCAATCACTTGAAACAGTTCCAAAACGAGTGAAATGAGCTGTGCAACCCTAACCCGTACGTCGGGTAGCCGCCACTCGAACAACCCTTCCGCTCCGCAAATCTGGCTAAATATGACAGATGAGCTGACGCTAATAACACCGTACAAATGCTAATATCGTATATATCCTGCATCCTCAAAACGATGTCTTCAAGATATGACATTTTTTCGAACGCGTTATACGCAAATGAGGGATGAATTCGTTGTTCTCCTCGTCGTTGATGCAGATGTTGCTGTTTCAGCTTGTTAAACAATTTTCGAAGAGTTAAAAAGTTCGTTGAAAACAAAATCGCGCCTGAATTTGACAAGTTCGTGATGGATTACCCTTTTCGGGATATGCTCTGGGAAGCACGAGACCAATTGTAAAATAAGCCTGACTGGTTCACTCCTTCCCATTACTTACACTTCATTTGCATACTATCCGTAGGTACTATCACTATGTCTTCTATAGTGGAAGTGTTCATGTTACAAGATGTATTGCTAATCCGAATGCAAAAAAGGGAATTAATACTGTCAAGCAAATAGTATAAGACTCGTAGGTGAGATTAAGGGGTATGGGGTAGACACTTTCAATCGCTCACGTACGCATCAATGCCGACCGATTTGCAATTTTTTCGTTGGATTACCTTCCTTTTGGCCGTTGCCATCAAAAACGGATGAAATTTCCTCCATCAGCTACATGTGTTGCATCTTTGCCGGAGCGTATGGTGAATATAGCCAAATACATCTTTTGGGATGACTGAATAATTGATGATGTGCGCGCTCTTGTCAAAAATGCAAAACAAAAAAATCGCCAGGAAAGTTTTAGTTTTGCAATTAGAAACTCATTCATCACGCGATGCATATGCACAGGGCACAGTCATGTTGAATGATCGTTAAAAAAAATAGTTTCAATGTATACGTAATTAAAAAATATGGAAAGTCAAATTTATGTACAAATATACATCCATGGAAATAGTCGCAACAAAAACCCTTAGTTTTTGGCATAAATAAATAAATAAAAAAAAAATATTTAATTTTGCGCCGATATTTTGTGAAGTAAAAATTTTATTGACATCTGAAACGCAAAAATGGCAATTTGTTAGTTTTACAAATACTCGGCTCTTGTCGTTTCAGCAATTGTGTCAATTGTTGTGTGTTTAAACAGCTAATTAGGAAAGAAATGGGTACTGAAATATGCCTCAAACTGTTCAGTCGTTTGTCTTGTCGCTAATTTTTTACCTAATTACCCTTTGTAAAGCACAATGATCAACCCAATATGATGATGATGAGATGATGCACGAGTATTTCACAAATTAAGCCAATCGCGTATTTCTTGTCGAAGTAAAGATTAAGTCCGTTTGACAGAAAACACGAGAACACGATGCTCTGCCTAAGCCTGGCATTACACTTTGCGTTTTTCTGCAGGAATAGCAATTCCACAAAAAAAAACGCATTGTCGTCCAAGAAGAGGAACGTGTACATTTAAATGGAACGCATTACACTTATGCGTAACGACAATGCTGCAGTTTGCAGGAATCGTTCTGCAGCAGCAAGTCCAACAACAGCGGGAAGACTTCTCCTGCAAAAAAACGCAGTGAGAAGATGAACACATGGTGGTATATGAAAAGCATTACACCTTCCGTTTTTTGGTTCGACGACAAACTATTGTAGAAACTCATGCACCCAGTACGAAATTCATGCAGTGCATCCATTGAGGATTGGCTGAAATTGTATCGGCCTCCCGACTTTACCTTTTACATTGCCACAAAAATGAAGCCATCAATATCCTCACTGGGATATATTTATTTCTGTTACAAGCTTTTCCCGCAGAAAAACGCAATGTGTAATTATAGGGTCCTCTTCTTGTACGACAATGCGTTTTTTGCGGGATTGCTCTTCCTGCACAAAATCGCAAAGTGTAATGCCAGGCTAAGGGGGCTTCATAAATCGATTTAGCCATGCCTGTCCGTCGGATCGTCTGTTCGTCCATCCGTCTATCTGTTATTGTTGTTGGAACGACGCGTTGAGATACGAAGAGTGTGTCTGTCACCAAGTTTGGTTGTCCGTGTTTTCTTTAGTGTCCATGTCCAGGTGTCGAAACGCAACTGCCCCAATGTCTCATGTTATGTCTTACATAACGTGGTGGTGGGGTTCTGTCCATAAGGTTAGAGTTGGGATGGTCACTTCGATAACAGCCAACCAGCCAACCAGATACTGATTCGTAAGAAGTGTGTTGTGATTTCTTAAGTGTCACTAACATTTTCGAACTCGAACACGAACCTGGTACAAATGTCCTTTGAATAGCTCAAAACACACACACACTTCACATAAACGTGAAGAAAACCGGTCCACTTGTAACATGTTCGAGAATGAGTTCGGGTTCGACATTGTATGGTGACACTAAGGGCATAATTCTGGTCTCTTGGTGAAGGTGGTTCTGCGACGACAACAGAAGGCACCTGTGACAGTCCTAAGAACTGGATTTTGGCAGGTCTGGTTGCTTTTCCTCTGAGTATCGCATAAGTTTTCTGATCAAATGGGGGTCCAACTATGCGGCCACAAATCTCCCGATAGACTTGTATGTCGCTAGTAGGGTCTCCTCGTCTTTCCCCCAGGAACTACCAGTTAGAGCTTCGAAGAGTTTATTCCTGCTTCTCATCTTGTCACAAATGGTTGACGCATGGGCTGAAGTGGTCAGTCGGGGTGGCACTGAGCATTTTAAGGTGTTTGATGGTGGGAATAGTTTGATGGTATGGAATATTTACTTGTTGCCTTACTTCTTTGGTCCATGTGGTAAGCAGGATAGCGGTGAACTTCGGGGTCAGGCAGAGTAAGGTTTTGCTGACGCAGAAGGTATTCAGTTCGTCAAGCTATCTATTTATCTGTTGGCACATTTGAGTGATGTCGTTTCCGGTAGCCGGTTACCAAAATAGAGCAGTCACCAGCCTAACTGACGATTTTTAGTCCGTCAGGTGTCGTAGGGTGTCCTGACATTGTCGGATTTCTTGATCTACATCATCATCATGGAAGGAAAACTACTAAATTAGACTAAGCAACTTTATTGGACGCGTCCAATCATGGTGTCACAAATTCCAATGACAATTTCACAATCGAAAGACATATTTACAGGCCAGATTCTATATACCGCTCGTAACTCCTCTGGTGGAAAACCGCAATCCGAACATGCCAAATTGCCATAGGCCACCCCGACATCCAGTCGGTGGCAGCTGCAGCGATGTTATTCCGACAACTAGTCGATGGTAACCGCAGTGATCGTCGGCACGTTTCCTGGCAACGCATCCGCTTACGACGCTGGGATGAATATGTTAACGGACAATATGCATCCCAACTTGTCCAGCCCAGCATGTTCTACGGCAAGTTTTACACATCCGAACACCGACAGCGCCCATCAACAGCAACAGCGAAAAACCAGCACCCACCCGACCCTCGTCCCTGTAAACACCCAGCAGCTACACCATCATTCGCCCCGCATCGGCATCGTTTTCATTGCCGGCGAGATAATAGGCCTATTCGATTCGCTCGGATCTCGTTGGATCTCCATACAAATTGGCAGACCGGTCCTTGACAGGTCGACGAGATCCGGGGTGAATCGAATAGATCTAATACGTTATGCCAGCTGAATGCTGACAAACGTCGCAAAACTATTCTGCAAGCGGAACATAATTACGCACAAGTTACAACGACAGCAAAAGAATGACATTAATTAGGACCGATGGTGATTTACAACTTGATGTAATGGCGTCTCGTCCTTGACTGACTTATACTGTCAGTCGGTTGGCAGATGAGGTTGCACTTTAGCGCTGAATGCGTTGCTAGTGGCGAGGAGTCATGGTCGCCACAGATATAAAGGTTAAACAGAGTGGGAAATAAGACTTCTCCTTGAGGGACACCCTATTTAATTCGACTTAGCTTAGATTTCCCAGTTCTAAATTCTGTGTAGAACTGTCTGCGGGCAAGATAGTTGGCGATGCATTTTGTTATATGCGACGGAAGCGATGTACCGCAGATGTTATATACGAGAAACGAGTGGAAAGAATGCTTGGTTGAGGCCATTGCGTATATTTAGTGTGTTGGCAATTAAAGCCGTCGAGGTGCTTTGTATCCTTCTAAAGCCATGTTGGTGGTCGGTCACTTGATTGTGAGCCGCAATTGTAGGAGGTGACAAAAGTGCAAGCATTTTGTCGCATCGTTAGCCGAAATGTTGCCAAATTGGATTGCAACATACCCTTTATGTTTAGTTGGGTTTGTAGGGGCCGTAACCCATGACCAAAGCTTATTAGCGCTCGTGTAAAGTTGCAATTGTCTGCTCCCTGGTTGAAGATGTCAAGGTTTAACTCGTTGATCCTTGGATCGCCCCGGTAGGTGCCACAAATGCGGTCTCTATCAGCTGAAGTAGGGAAATTTGGCCGAATTTGGGTATTCGACTTGCTAGGATGAACTTCGTAGTACCTTTCTGGAGTATTTGCATTACATTTCGTTCAGCCGTGTGCACGTCAGTTAGAATTGACAATGCAGGGAAAGCCGTGTTGGGGTGGGTTTTGAAGCCATCACAATCCACTTTATTGCTGTTGTATTATACGTCTGATTTATTATATATTCATTCTGACATTCATTCAAGTGGTATAAAAGTGTTATACATAGTATGTTTACATTATAAGCTTAAGCTAGGTTTATATATAATATTATGTTAATATGTTTACACGACATCTCCCCTCTAAATTAAACAACTTAAATTATGTTCAAAATAATGCATAGGTATTTCAGTCACTATAGCAATCTACAGTTTTATAATTTTCTGAAAATTCAATTTAAGTACATAATTTAGCTTTTACATTTCCTTCCTTTTTTTTTTTTTTTTTTTTTTTAAATTGCAATAAAATTTCATTGAATAAAGTTTAGTTTGGTTTTATTTGATGTAATCTTTTGGATAGGACAGTTTATCGGGAGGAAAGACCATTCTTCCAAATCTTGTTGTGGGAGTAGGTGCAATATTTTCAGTTTTATGATTGTCAACATCTGATTCAGACACGACTTCTTCTTTTTGATCTATATTCAATGGTTCTTTTGTCATTGGTCTAAAAAGATGCTGCCTATTCCTTCTATATACACTACCATCTATATCCTCAACTATATATGACTTTGGCTCACGACAACTTTGTACGATTGTTCCGGGACTCCAATAAGATGATGGCGTTTTTTTATAATAAACTTTGTCACCAGAAGATAAAGGATCGAGTTTCTTTGAATTTTTGTCGTAATATTGTTTACTCTTTTCAGTTTTGTTTTCCATGGATTTTTTACATTTATCAATATCAATATTGACGGGCAAATAATTTTTCAATAAAGCTGGCAATTTTGTGCGAAGTTTTCTAGACATTAGCAGCTCTGAAGGAGACGGAAGACTGTCTTTTGACGTAGTTCTATAATGCAATAAAGCAATATAAGGATCAGAACCCGTAGTCAAACTTTTTTCGAGAAGTTTTTTGATTATTTGTACTGAACGTTCAGCAAGTCCATTAGAACGCGGTAAATGTGGACTAGATGTTACGTGATCGATATCCCAATCTTCCATAAATTGCTTGAAGTCATGAGAATTGAAAGGAGGACCATTATCTGAGACGAATATTTTGGGAATTCCATGACGAGCGAAAATTGATTTGAGTTTATTGATCACGTACTTACTAGTATGATTATTGTTTAGATTTTCGATTTCAATATATTTTGACCAATAATCGACTACTAATAAATAGACTTGTTTGTTGAAGTGTAACAAATCACATCCAACTTTAAACCACGGTATTGGTTCAATTTGATGAGATTGCAAAGGCTCTTTAGATTGTGATGGTTTGTGTCGTATACAAATTTCACAATTGCTGACTATGTTATATATGTCGTTGTTAATGTTTGGCCAGTATACTACATCTCTTGCAAAACTTTGACATCTTTGAATACCTAAGTGTCCTTCGTGAAGCAATTCTAATATTTCACGTCGCATTGAAATTGGAATAATGATTCGATTTGACTTTAATAAAATATTGTCAATGACATGCAAATCATCTTTGACACTAAAGTATGATGCGCAATCTTTATCAAGTAATTTTTTGTTCTTAGGCCAACCTTTTTGAATATATTCCTTTATTTTACATAAAGTGACATCGTTATTTGTAGCATCTTTAATTTTATCTAACCTATTTGAGGCGACTGGTAAATTGGTAAGAAGTAAATTACACTGAAGATCAATGTCTTTATCAAAATCTTCGAGCGATTTTTCTGGTAGTGCTGCTCTTGACAGTGTGTCAGCAGTAAATAAGTATTTGCCTGGTTTATATGTGACATCCAATTCATAACATTGAAGACGAAGCATGAATCTTTGCAATCGAGGTGGTACTTTGTATAATGGCTTTTTGAATATTGAGACAATGGGCTTGTGATCGGTTTCGACTGTTATCCGTTTTCCGTAAATATATTGATGGAATTTCGTGCAACCAAACAGAATAGCAAATAGCTCTTTTTCGATTTGAGCGTAATTTTCTTGACTTGGAGTTAAGGTTGCTGAAGCATAAGCAATAGGATTGAATCCATGTGATAGCACGGCACCTACTGCAGTTTTTGAAGCATCTACGGATAGTGTAACTGGTTTATTTGGATCAAAATATGTAAGAACTGGTGCTTGAGTAATGAGAGATTTCAGCTTTTGAAATTCTTTTTCATGAGCATCATCCCAATGCCATTCTATGTCTTTTTTCAGAAGTAACCTTAAATTATTATTTTCAACGGCAAGATTTTTTATGAAATTACCTAAATAGTTGATCATACCTAGAAATCGTTGCAATTCTGACACCGAAGTTGGACGTTTTAAATCACAAATTGCTTTGATTTTCGAGTCATCAGGTTTCATGCCTTTTTGGTCAAATATGTGACCTAAAAATTTAATTTCTTTTTGACATATTTTCGATTTTTCTTTGTTAAATTTTAAACCAATTTCCTTACCTCTTCTTAATACTTCTTCTAATATTCTATTATGTTCCTCTATGGTCGCTGCATGTATTAAGAAGTCATCTACATAGACAATGACACCGTCTATGTCTCCGAAATGTTTGATCATTTCTGCATGAAAGATTTCAGAAGCGGCATTTATACCAAAAGGTAGTCGCAAAAATCTGTATCTACCAAACGGTGTTATAAAAGTGCATAAACGGGAGGATTTATCATCCAATGGGATGGTCCAAAATCCCGAATTGGCATCTAATGTTGAAAAGAATTTGGATCCACTTAACTTTGAGGTACATTCATCCATATTAGGGAAAGGAAAATGTGAACGAAGAATTGCCTTATTCAAATGACGCGGATCTAGACAAAGTCGAATTTTACCATTTGGCTTAGACACAATGACAATAGAATTAACCCATTCAGTTGGTTCTTCTACTTTAACAATTACATTTAGATCTTCCATTCGATCTAATTCTTCCTTCAATAAAGGTTTGAGAGAGAATGGTATTTTTCGCGGAGGGTCTACAACAGGATTAACATCGGGACGAACTAGCAATTCACACTTTGTTTTTAACATTCCGAGGCCACGAAAAACTTCACAATATTTCAATAATATTTCATTGCAACTTTGTACATCACTCTTAACAATCGTTTCACAATTACTTTTCAATTCATTTATATTATTCACTAGTTTCAGCTCTACACAAGTTGGTAAACCTAATACTGTTTGACAGTTCATATCCAAAACAATGAATTTAATGACATGTTCAATACTTTGATAACTACAATTCATCGTAACAGAGCCTATTACAGGTAGCTCTTCGCCCGAAAATGTCATTATACGAGTTTTTGTTGCTGTTATTTTATTTGTGATGTTCAATGCTTTGAAATTGTTCAACGACATGACATTAGCTTGAGCCCCCGTATCTACTTGGCAATTTATGTTGTGATGTAAAATTTTCAAATTTACGGTCCAAGTATTTTTTGTATTTGAAGAATTTTGCAGCATGCCTAAGAAAAATGTTCCTGATTCACTTTCGACAATGTTGGATTGAAGCGAAACATTCTTGACGAAGGCTGTTTTGTTTTTATTCCGACACATTTTCGAGAAATGATTTTTCTTTTTGCAAATGGAACAGGTAATACCGAATGCGGGACATCTTACTCGATGAATTTCACCGCAGCGGGTACATATTTCTTTCTCTGAATTTTTGTTAGGTTGAGTTGACGATTGTTTTGAATTATTAGAGTTAGAATAGTGTTTCGAATTATTAGACTTATGACCATTTTCTTTTTGCGACCTAACGAATTTCGTGACTTTATTAATGACATTTGTACAGGAGTTTTCGTTCTCTAATTGTTTGGAATGAAATTTAGTCATTTCAATTGTCTTAGCAATTTCTATAGCTTTTTCAAGCGGTATACCCCCTTCGCTCAGAAGCCTTTCTTTTACGTTCTTTAAGCTTTCCGATAACCCGCACACAAAAATGTCTCGGATTAAATCATTTTTGAGTTCTCCGAATTCACAATTAGAGCCAAGATTCTTTAAGACTGTCACATATTCATCAATAGTTTCACCGGGTTTTTGCTTTCTATTGAAAAATACGTGCCTTTCGATGGCAATGTTCTTTTTTGGCGTGAAATGGTCTTGGAATTTTTTGACAAGTTCCGTAAATTTTATTTCGCTTATTTCTACGTTGAAAGATTCAAAAATACCTATGGATTCAATTCCCATGTGGTGTAGAAGCAGGGCGACTTTTCTGGCATCGTTTTCTTGGTCCAGCGCTGTTGCGGCCAAAAATATATTAAAGTTGAAAATCCAACCTTTCCACGTTGCTGCCAAATTAGAAGATGAAAAATCCATCGGGGCTACGCTTGATGAATACGATCTCTTCACGATTATGGGTTGTTCCTGCGGTAGAGACATGTTGATTAGTGTAATTTTTGACGATTTTTTATTTGCGAATTTGCGAATTTGACGAATTTGGCGATGACTCCTTAATTGACAGTGACACCTGACACCATGTTGTATTATACGTCTGATTTATTATATATTCATTCTGACATTCATTCAAGTGGTATAAAAGTGTTATACATAGTATGTTTACATTATAAGCTTAAGCTAGGTTTATATATAATATTATGTTAATATGTTTACACGACAATTGCTAATGAACATGCGGTGATCAGCAAACTGAATGCCAGATGGTTTATCCAGTTTTGTTAGGATTGGCAGATGGTCCGAAAATAGTATCAGGATTGGTTCCCATTCTGCATCGTTGATAAGTCCAGCACTGGCAATTGAAATATGGGGCGAGCTGGAACATGTTCCAGCAATGCGAATGGACGTGTTGTTGTTAAGTGGACAGAAGTGACGCATCAAGTTGTTCGGCTATAATAACCCCTCTGGCATCGTTGTCGGGGCTGGAGTGCTACAATTCTTGATGAGCGTTGAAGGCAACAAGTCGGAGACGATATTGCCAAGTTAACAGTGGTTTGACATTGACATTGGGACGACCGGTAGCGCAGAGTGTTGAGGCATCCGTCTCATGTTTGACTACCGGCATTTCGAGTTCGAGTCCCGTTCACGACGACGTTCGTGGCCATGGATGTGCAGGAGGTGCATGTTGGCAACTGCATTCTCCGAAACCAGTTTATGCCGACGAAACGTCAACTGGGCCACATGGAACAGTTGACGCGCTATGCCCCGCAAGGGGTTAGGGCAATCGAGAGAGAATATGGTTCACTGGAGTCGAGGGGGATCGCTGGGAACTTGTGTTCACACTAACACGTTATGTGTTTGCGATGACGTTGTTACTTGCTATCCTCTGAATCGACATTGGCTCGCAGCGAAGGAGGAATTCCATTGTTGTTGGTCAGTGGCGCAACCAGAGAGGGGCCATGGGACCCGGGCCCCCTCCACAATGTTTGGGATAGAGAGCTTACTCACTGAATTTGCCCTAACCCTTTGACGCACTATGCCCTGTGTCAACTATCCAACATGTGGCCCAGCTGAAGTTTCGTTGGCATAAAGTAGTTTCGAAAAATGCAGTTGCCAGCATGCTCCACCGAATATTCGATAAATACTTAAAAATAATTTTCAAAAAGGGTATACAAAAGGTATCCGACAAGGGTGAGATTTCGCTACATGTTCTATTTCGATTTTGCTTAATAAGGTGCATGATTTTGTATTTGTTTGGGGGCACGATCTGAACGTAGACTACTACAAATTTCAAATATTGTATTTTCCAAAATTGTAACGAGTTCAGACATCGAAAAGCTTTGCCATTTTATTCAAAAACATTTATCTATTTTAAAAACTGAGTTCAATGCACAGTTAATTCCTAAGCATCATATAATTTTGCATTATCCAAGAGTGTTTCGTAAAATGGGCCCTGTTAGTCATTTGTCAACTATTCGTTACGAATCGAAGCACCAATACTTCAAAAATTTGTGCAGGAATTTAAAAAATTACACAAAGCTAAGCAAAACTTTAGCCTCGCGGCATCAGCAAAAATTTACGAGTGTATGGGAGAATTATAAATTCAATTTAGTACCACAGTTAGGGCATATATCACGATTATCCGAAGAGCTCTTGAAACAATATAAAGAACAAATAATGGGAATAGGTGGAGATGCTTTGGATACTTTCTATTCAGTTTCCTGGGTTAAATATTTTGCGTATTACAGATCAGCTTTATTTATTACGGAGCCATCTTACTATCCTACAGACGTTATGAAAAAATTTCTTGAAATAATACATATTTTTATGTACAATAACGAGATCGTGTTTCTTTGCAAAATATTTGAAATTATTTGTTTTGATGAGTTTCATAATGCGTACGAGTTAGATCTAAGTAAAAGCAAGGGATTGATTTGTATTAAATTATCTAATTTTAAGTATTATTCAACATATGGTTCTTCGATATCACGAAAAACGTTAAAAGCATATATAATTATAAAAGATGTTATAGACAGAACATAAGAAAAAACTTTATTGAAATAATACGATACATATCTATTGTCAAATTTAATAACAAGATCGTATTTTTTTTAATCATTGAAAATTATTTGTTTTAATCAGTTTCACAATAAAAATAAATATACATATGTACGTGTACATAATATATTGAACAATAAACAAATGTTTTTATTTCTGCGTAATATTTCAGCTGAACTCATTCAGAATTCGGAGGAATTTTAAAATGTTTCCTGCTGATAGTTATAAGTAAGTATAAAAACTATTGTATTGATTTCATATGACTTCGACAGAAGCCAAATAAAATGAATACATATTTCGTATAAAATGTATCGCTTGACAGATAGGTGGCGTTAATACCGACCATAGATAGATATGATAACACTCATTATAAAAATTACGTCAGTATAATTTGTATCCTGGGTGTTATCATATCTATCTATGAATTGTATTAACGGCACTTATCTGTCCAGAAATACATTCTATTCGAAGATCGTATAAGAAATCTGGATAGAAGCTAATACACACTTTATCACCTTCAGTTATACAAGTAATTTATAAGATTCAACTGTATTCTTTTGATAGAAAAGTTGTTTGGATTTATTTGTATACTTTCATTTATAGAAAATACACCAAAATTTTTCACCGTGTAGTTAACAGGGATTCCCCTCAAGATGCTCCCTCCCTTTCTCTGGGACTCTGTTGTCAATATACCGCTTTAGAATCTGAAAATATCCGGATGCAAGGTATGTATGCTCATGCGGATGACATTGCTGTCGCCATATTGCTAAATTTCCTGGTGTTCTTAGTGAGGTATTGCAGAGTCCTCTCTCACAACAAATGTTAATCTGAACAGAACACAGTTTATTCTCTTCACAATTATAGATACTTTCAGTCGAGCCTACTGTGCTACTTGAGACGAGCCTAATTTTAGCTTACTCATATGTGGGCCGTAGCTTACTGGGGAATGTGAATCTAGACTGCTTGATATTGAGGGGGTTATAGTTTTCTCCGATAAGCTTAATCTAAACCACTCTTTCAGACTCCGTGAATTTCGCAGTGCTTTTCAGGCGATTACAAAAGCGCGCGCAGATGGCCAAGGTCTGCTGTAACGCCACAATGATGATGACTAAAGTGATTTGCAGGATCAATCTTAGATGAATAAATGGTAAAACATACCGATCAACAAGGCTGTTATGTCCCAGATTAAATTCTGGTTGCTACATTAAACAGTTGTCGCAGAAAAGGCAACACCTAAGCTGCTGGGGTAGTCATCACTGAGAATTTAATTGAAAGCAGCTGTGACGAGGAAGAAGAGGGGTATATTTTTGTTTCGCAAGTATTAGGAGAATTCTCTCTATTGCATTTAGAGAGAATTCCTTAAATCAGCATTTCCGCTTTAGGTGGTAAGAACCTAGAACCCACGCGGGGGCATTGTAGGTCCTAAAGCGGATTTTTTTCTGTTTTGTGAAAGTTCTCTCTATTCGAATAGAATTTTCAGGTTTTGATTCTCTGGTGGCAACAGAAGGTACCCTATTGTAGTCCATATGTGCTGTGGTAAGCACGACAGCCCTTGTATCTAACCTAACCGTAGTACGAGGTTTTGTTCGTTTATCATTGCATACTTCTCTTCAATAAGTAATACATTCTTTTCATACACGCATGCCTTAAGGACCAAAAGTTGAATAAGTCGGGCCCGCTCCAGCCTCAATTTCTAGATTCGCCACTCATCTCAGCACATTCTTTGTGACTACTCATTTGCCCTAACCCCTAGTAGGGCACAGTTCGTCAACTATTCCGCGAGGCTTAGCTGGCATAAATCAGTTTCGGACGAAACACGTTGCCAGCATGCACCTCCTTTGTGACTGACACACTTCAATTCTACCGCTTGAAATGATTCGGCGAAGTATTTCCTGAAGCGGAAACGAATGACTCATTAAAACTTGAGCAGCTGAGCAGATTCGCGGGAATGATTTGTCTCAACAATTAATCGCTAATCTGACTAGACACCAGGGTGTGTAAACCTTTGGGTCGCAGCGTTTAGTGGCCTTTCGTGCCAATCGCCCTCCACATAATCTAGTCTAATCTAACAGTCCGTTAAAATATTCTTTGCACCCCGTGAAATTGTCTTGCAAAGGAAGTGCTTTAACATACGAGTACTTCATAGCAAATCTGCCGAGATCAGTTTGCTGAGAGACCTTGATCGATATCAGTTATTGATTATTATTATTACTTGAAGTATCATCAAATCGGTCACTAGACTTCGAAAAACATAATTTCATTCTTATCAAAATATATACATAAGTAACTAGATTCGAAACGATCAATATATTTACGAAGTCGAAAAGTTTATAGTTATGTATATTTATACCCAATAAAACTCATATTATAAACCAATAAATAATTTTAATTTATAGTCTTTTTAATATAGATGGATGATAAAATCTTAACATTACACTTTAAATTATTATAAACATCCAACGGACTTCTGGTGGCTCATATATCATAAGAATCTGGCGTATGCACAACAGCGCGACATGAATACATTATAATGTACTCGTATTGTCGCAATCATCGAACAACCTTGCGAATTTATGTCTCCATCACCGTCTTGGTCGCCATAATAATAATAATCTACAGAAGGCCTTAACAAAACGGCAAAAACGCGGGGACATGTCGTTTCTTATTTGTCCTTTTCTCCTTATCGAATCTACAAGCAGCTGTAACACACTCGTATATTGCATATAGGATGACCAAATGGAGGCATCCAGTTGAGAGTTGACTTCTTCAACATGACAAAGAATAAAGATCGTCCCATATTCTAGATAACCTAACGACTTCATGTAAGTACAATATTCCTTCTTGTACTCCAAATAGATACCTATACGAGTATCAAGGAAAATCACAAGTGAACATTTTATGCCTGGGGTGGGTGAAACCAAGAGGGACCTTTTGTGTATCCAGCGTGTACTGCGTACGATAAACTTCTGTGACCCTCTCCCGATGGGGTGCTGCATATGCTAAAACGGGAGATTTGGAGTCTACAAGAAAAATATAAATTTATGCTTTATGGCATACATGCTGACGACATATAGAGCCTGTTGCGCAGGGGCGTTTGGGTATTTTGTATGTAATGTATAGGGAACATATTCAGTAAGAATGTTAACAAATATGTAACAATGGAGGTGCGCGGATTGTATCGCGGGTATTCAGTTAAGAGTCCAATTTGTGTTTTTTCGAAAATTAATGAAAACCCATGTTTTGTTGGATACGAACGCGTAAGAATTGTTTGCTTTTTTGTCAAATTTTACCCACCAACACGAGCCCCCAGACAGATACGTTAGGTCAAAATTCAAGAAAAAAAACAGTTCGGACTGTTTTAATACCGTTTTCGTATGTCCAATACTATTTTTTAATTAAACCCAACCCCTGCAAAATTATGCCATTACAAACTAACTAGCAGTTATCGGGTAACTCATATCTCCCAAAAACGACTCTGTTGTAAAAAATGACCCGCCAAAAAAGACATACTCAACAGCCGCATAAAGGATTAATATGAACATAATTCCGCCAAAGTACTCGTAGCTTTGCGCTTCGCTCTAGGGTTTGCACATTGAACCCTGATTAGATTAGTTAATTTATTTTAACCCTAGAATACTAACACTACTGGTTAGGTCATTATTACTAACAATACGTCATTCTGACGTGTTCATGATATTTTCCTGTAAATCGTACCTTTATTCCATGTACTGAATTTCCCACCTTACACAACATAAATAACGGCCGAAAAACTACATGTAGCACTCTAGAATTATTTATTATTATTATTTTTTGTACACCTATTTCAAAAATAGTAAAATAATTAGTCTTAGGGCCGGTTGCTCAATGTCCGATTAAAATTTATCTTAAAAATAAACTGTCATTTAGTACAATACAATTTGATTTTCTCAATATCGGTTTAGCGTTATTAATCGGATAAACGCTAACCATCCCCTAGCGCTCGATTAATTTCTTATCCAAAACAAAACCCAACTCCTGGTTTCCGGTTGAAAATTTATCCTTAACAAAAACCCCACACCTGATACCGGATGCTGAGATTTCGACAGCTAGAACTGTTCACTTTTGCAAATTCGAATGAAAACAATGAAAGTGGCCATAAAGAACAGAGATTCTGTAACGGACGGTTTGGTGGGCATCCGAAGATGCCCGTGGGGACGGAGCCTAAGGTAACATAATTGACCGTGAAGGTCGGGCCGTGCCATCTGGCGAAGAAAAAGGCTCCTCAACGAGCTAAGCAGCGGCCTATGCTTGTTGTAGCTCAGTTCGGGAGATGTGGGCGGGGTTTTCGCCGCTCGTTGCCCCTGTCCTTTATGTATTAACAAAAATTCATAGGCCTGGGGAAGACTGCACAAACAGGGGAGGTGAAAATGGGGAATGAAGAAAAAAAATAGTCGATAAGGATGGAATGGTTGGCGGACGAATCAGACGCCCACGCGGTCGCACCTGGGTCCGGGTGTAATGGGACCCTCGGCCTCTGGTTTCGTAGCACCAACAGATCATTACTCATCAGGTGCTGCTTCGATCTGCCGGTGGGAGCCGCACTACCAAGATATGGTCCATTGCAGGTGGTTCATTACAATTCTGGAAATACATTCGATAGAAGAGAATTTGTAACAAATAGATTTGTGGGCGGTAAAATTCCGCCAAGAAAATTAGCTGATTTTGCCATAATTGTGGTCTGTGGTAAGTTCCATATTTTATGGTTTTGTAATTTGTATGAGACGTGTGAGAAAATAAAAATGCTTTTCGGGCTGCTTCGATTAATTTGTGTCCTGTTAGTTAACAAAGAATTTAATCAGACATTGAGAAAACGAGTCTTAGGCAGCATTGTAACCTTAAGCTCTGATGCCAAGTACTGTCTTCTCGCCCGGATTCCTTTCTAAAGCTCCCTGCCTAATAAAGGACTAGAGAAGAGATGCCACTTCAGGCTAGAGGTGATCAATGGACACTGGATATCCATATTGTGTGTGCAGCACAGATCGAAGCAGAACAAGAATTGCACGCGTTACACTTACAAAATTGCTCTGGATTGAGCCGGTTATTGGTGTATGCGTTCTGCACTTGATATTCACTGCACAAAAGAAAAGAAAAAACAGCTAATACAATACATAATTTCTACCCCGTTCTTTTCTTTAATCAATTCCATTTTCCGTTTAATTGAGCAGCTTTTGTTTAATTAACATCATTTTTTAATAACAACATATATTCAATTGCCCTAACCCCTTGTGGGGCATAGCGCGTCGATTGTTCCATGTGGCCCAGTTGACGTTTCGTTGACATAAACTGGTTTCGGAGAATGCAGTTGCCTTGCCAGCATGCACCTCCTGCACATCCATGGCCAAGAACGTCGTCGTGGACGAACCCGAAACGCCGGTAGTCAAACATGTGACTGATGCCTCAACACACTGCGCTAACGGTCGCCCCAATAATAACAATAAAATCATTCCATGTTCTTCAGATCATCCTACTTATCTGTTTATACCCTAGACTTATAGTATAGTCTGTCTGTCCATCTGCCTGTCTGTCCGTCTGTGTGTCTGTCTGTCTGCCCGTTCGCACGATAACTTTCGATAGAATGAAGCTAGAGCCTTGAAATTTTGGTCAAATGCTGGAAGTATGCTCTAGTTGGTTGGTATTGGAAATGGGCATGATCAGGACAAGAGAACGCCTACCTCTCCTACATATGAAAAATAATTAAATGTATCTATAACTCCCCATAAAATTAACATGAAATCTCTGGCTTTGGTAGATTGCTCGTGAGAGTAATCTTATATTCTCCTAGAAAAATAAAGTTGATCAGTTGAAAACTAACGGTAATTTCTTACAAAGAGCCCCATACTACTGTCACCCTGGCAACCCCAATAATGCTATTTTTGGGATGAGAGGACCGAAGGAGAAGTCAGTCTGTATATGGCCGTAGACGCGAACAGTTGACTAGTTGCAATCGTCATCGTGTATTATCTTATTCATTATGTACCTTATTCCAAAATTGATTAAAGCATTTTTTTTAAAGTTTGAATCTATGGTGTTATTTGTTACTTTATTTCCGAATTAACGATTTGACAAATTCAGTAGTGGGATACTCTCACGGTGCGCAATGTGAGAGAAGAACCAACGAACATTTCGTCGATGGTCTTGTGTGAGCGTCATGTTAAAACCTATCGTTGAGGTTTAATACGAGTACATAATTATATTGGACCAACTATGTTGCTACAACGACAATACGCTTTTGTTGTTGTTAGGCGTTTCGATTTCGATTAGTACGTGCTTCAGCAAGAATTCGATTTTTTTTGCTGTTGTGTTGCTACAACGACAATACGCTTTTGTTGTTGTTAGTCGTTTCGTGGTCTGATTCGTACGTGCTTCAGCAAGAATTTTTTTCTTTGTTCGTGTGTTGCTGCAACGACAATACGCTTTTGTTGTTGCTAGTCGTTTCGAGTCTTGATTTGTGCGTGGTTCAGCAAGAATTCGTTTTTTAGGGTTTTGTATTAAAAACAAAACCCTTATGAAATCGGTCGAATGTCTGTCTGTCCGTCTGTCCGTCTGTCCGTCTGTCCGTCTGTCCATGGAATATCTCACGAACGGCTGAAGCTACATACATGAAATTTTGTAGGAATGTGTAGAATTACTATAATTCACCGGAGAAAGCGAATCGTGGTAATAGGTCAACTTTAAGGGGAGGTCCCCATAGAGGGGAAATGAAGGTCGAAATTTTTTTTTCGTTTGGTACAGGCAAGTGGGGTATCATAAAAAAGGTACCGTCGAGTACATTCCATTTTTGGAATTTTTTTCAAATTTGAAGAAACGGGAAAAGAGGGAGAGGGGAAAATATGTCATCCGAGTTTGTCCCCCCCCCCCTTGCATTTCGAAACCGTTATACTTAGAAATATGAAAATTTACAGAAAAGCGTTATTTTACTAGCGTAGAAAACCTAGATTTCTAGAATTTTGAAATTTCATCAGAAAAGGTTAATAATAGTACATTTCTATAGTTGCAGTTAGCACACCCCTGCACCCCTTACGCACACCCGAGGTCAAAAATATTGATGGCCAATGATAGCCAACACCATAGGCAATAATATCTCCTAGTTTCATAACAATCACATAATATTTAATAATAGTACATTCATTTAAATTTTGAGATTTTGGTGCCATTCATACAAAAAATGCACATAACCGGCTACATATCCGTACTAGTACTGCATACTTGAATATTGTTTTTCGTAAAGTGAATTGGAGTTAACCTTTTCTGAAAGGGTGGAGATTGGCGGTATAGGAGTGGTAGGGGAGAGAAGTTTAAGGAAGGAGGTAGGTGGGTTGCTGCTTTAAGGGGAGGTTCCCATAGAGGGGAAATTAAGGTCAACATTTTTTTTCATCTGATATGGGCAAGTGGGGTATCATGAGAAAGGTACTACAGAGTACATTCCATTTTTGGCGACTTCATAAAATTCGAAGAGAGGGGAAAAGAGGCAGAGGGGAAAACATGAGATCATATTGTAATTCGTCCCACCCCCCATAACCATTTCGAGACCGTTACACTTAGAAATATGAAAACATACAGGAAGATGGCTTTCAACTAGCACAGAAAACCAAAAAATAATGGA